>CM056049.1:689801462-691138962 GCA_029574335.1 Rana kukunoris
GCCATAACCCTTGGGCACTGTGGTGTGGCCACTCTAAAGGTGAGTGCCACACTGGACGAAGAAGACCATAGAACTAAGATACGCCAAAAAACTGACTTCATCTCATCCGACCGACGTAACTTGCCTTCGCCGGTCGTATAGTGGGCGCATTGTTACGCTGGACGCATTTGGCACTCCCATTGATTTTCGATGCAAATATGCAAATGAGTGGAATAAACCAATTCACGAACGTACTTGCGCCCGGCGCATGTTTTAAGCGATTTGCGTAAGGGTTACGTCCCGCGTAAAGTTATCCCCCATATTGGAGGCGCAACTCATGCAAAGGTATGGACCAGGGAACGAACGGCGTCTAATTTTACGTAGTTTACATTCTACGTGAATAGGGCTGGGCGTAGGTTACGTTCATGTCGTAGGCAGTGATTCGACGTAGCTCAGCCAGTTGTTTCAACGTAATTGTGAGCATGCGCACTGGGATGCAGTTCATTTTAAGTACTTGTCTGAAGCTCAGCACATCGTTTGCATGGGGTCACGCTTCATTTAAATGTATCACGCCCACTTCCACTTACGCTGACTTACGCCTAGGAATATACGCTACGCCGGTGCAGAGTTGGGAGCATTTGTTTTGTGAATTCAGTGCTTCCCTCTCCACGCTGTGGCAGCGTAAAAGACATACGCTACGGCGGCATATATATGCGCCGATGTATGTGAATCCGGGCCATTATATCTATCCATCCATCTATCTATCTACTTATCTTTCTATTTATCAATTCTCATCCCTCCAACCCTTCATCTCATTCTCTGTCTTCCTATAGTTCCCATAGATAAAGAAGATCCCGGTCTCCTGATTCTACCTCCTATCCATTCCAGAGAACTTTGCATCTTGGAGTTGGGATTCTTTAATGACATTGTCCCTTTAATTTCTCTGTTCTTATCATCCCGCTGTGGAGTGGCCTGGAGGCTCCCCTGATTAAATCATATGTCTCTGCTTTGAGTTTGGCTTTTTTGCAGTTGACATCTGCCCTAAATCTAAGCTCCTGCTCAGGGCTACCTCCCTTCTTCAACCTGTCAATACTAAATTTATCCAAACCTAGAATGTGGATATCCTTTTAACCTATTTATCCACATAAGATTATTCCTGCCCTGGCCCCGAGGCTCGGCGATAGGAACCTTTCCATTCCTCGGCCCCTCCACCGGCTCTCAAGGTTGTCATTTTTTTGGGATTTACTTGTATTGTGCACTCTTGAATAAGACAGTAGCCTAGAGCTTACCAAGATATGTTGCCTGGGTCACAGCTAACATATAACCTTCAAGACAAGCAGTGCCATGTGCAATTGCTCAGAGTAGGAGTCAATTGATGTCTCTTAGAAGCTAATATGAAGTTCTAATTTTGCTGAGAGAAATGCTAGTTTGCTGGATGTTAGGAGATGCCTGGAAATATTCTGGGTCTACATTTTTATTTTATTTATTCAATGAAAATAAGCACACAAATCCACGTTCTCTACACCGGATCTCCTAAACAATTCTGACATCAGGAGCTCATTTCAAGTTCTCCAGTTTTACAAATCTGAGAAGATATCCTAACAATAGATATATAGAAAGGCAACTTTTTACATCTATCAATAAACACAGGTGTATAAATTAACCGCTTCAATACCAGGCTTTTATACCACCTCCATACCGGGCCTATTCTGACACTTCTCTCCTACATGTAATAATCATCATTTTTTTGCTAAAAAATTACACAGTACCCCCAAACATTATATATGTTTTTTTTAGCAGACACCCTAGGGAATAAAATGGAATAAAATGGCGGTCATTCCAAAGTTTTATCTTGCACGGTATTTACGCAATTATTTTTCAAACGATGTAAACATCCCTTGTAATAGGAAATGTGTGTGACAGGTCCTCTTTATGGAGAGATGTGGGGTCAATAAGACCTCACATCTCTCCTCCAGGCTGAAAACCATGAGATCGGTGAAAAAAAATTCACCGATCTCATGAATGGGGGCTTACAGCCGCAATCGCGGCTTTGTTTACTTACGGGGACCCGGGCGTGACGTCATCACATCGCGCCCGGGTCCTCCGACGGTCATAGAGATGACTGGTGACCATCTGGTCACCAGTCATCTCTATGCTTCCTGCCGCCGCCGACGATTCGTTCTCTGGGCCCCCGAAGGCTCAGGTAAGCCCGGAGAAGCACAGGATGGTGGCGGGAGGGGGGGGGGTGTCCCCTCCCACGGCCTGTAAGAACGATCAAGCGGCGGAACCGCCGCTATGATCATTCTTACATTGTGCAGAATCGTCGGCTGAAGAAGAGGATATCTGGATGATGCCTCTGGCTGCAGGCATCATCCAGATATTCGCCTGCAATGCCCAGGCCGTCAATTGACGGCCACTTAGGATGGTAAATCCCATCCCAGGCCGTCAATTTTCTATGGCTGGGTATTGAAGTGGTTAAAGGGGTTGTAAGAGCCGGTTCACACTTCCGCGGCACGACTTCGGGGGAGACTCTGCAAGTTGTCCTGAAGACGACTTCAGAGGCTAATTGCAAAATGACTTCTGTATAGAAGTCAATGCAGGTCGCCCCGAGCCGCCCCCAGAAGTCGCGCAAGAACCTTTTTCTAAGTCGGAGCGACTTGGGTCGCTCCTATTAGAACGGTTCCATTGCATTGAATGGGACGCCTGCAGAGACCACTTTTTTCTGAAAGAGAACCGCCCGCTGAAGAAGAGGATACTGGAGTAATAGTAGCTAGCTGCTGCCATAACAATGAATTTTAAGAATGTCGATACTATCTTTCGATGGATAGCTGCCATTTTAAACCCTGGCTATTCAACATCCCTAGAGGACAGTTCGTAAGAATGAAGAGAAACTGCACAAAAGAGTCTGACTACAAGGACCAGGCAGAAGTATTAGGGAAGAGATTCAAAATAAAAGGGTATGAAGACACCTGGATTGACAACCAAATTCAGGAAGTCAATAAAATGGACAGAGAGAGTATAGTAAAGGATAAATTGAGTGGAAGGAAAGATGGAGAGCAAACAGCTCCGAGTATCATCCTAAACTTTAACACCCAGTATAAGGATGTGGCAAAGGTCATAAATAGACACTGGCACATCCTGAGAAGCGATAAAGACCTACAGAAGATATTACCAGAAAAACCTAGGATCCTATACAAGAAGCCCCATTGGGATTTGATTGGATCTAATTGTCAAAGAGGTGTACCCCCCCCCCCCCAAAAAAAACATTCTCCTTTTTAGGAAAGGGTTTTACCCATGTAAAAACTGCTTTGCGTGTGTAAGCACGCAAAGAAAATCCAAGGAAAAAGGACAGAATTTTTCCACAAATACAGAGAAGGAAATTACGAAGTTGAGATTTCGGATTGTCATACAGAAGGGAGTTGTTGTATGTTCAAAGTGTAGTTGTTAAATGTATGTTGGAAAACTGTAATGAAAAGACTGAATACTTGGTAGGATTGAACATGTCCATGAAGAGAGTCAATAAAAATCATTAAAAGAAACATAAAAGTATTATGAACTTTGAAAGGGTTGATAACAAAATTGGAATTTTTGCAGTTTTTTGGGGGAGAGAAATACAATAAATCGTGGAGAGGTAGCCATTTAGAAGGGAATTAGCCAGCTAGATTCCATGTGGATACATAGTATGAATATACTTTAAGGCCTAAAGGCCTAATTTGACTTAAACTGTTTTTTGAGTAATTTTGATTTTATTTAAATTTTAAATTCTACTTTTATTATTATTTATGATATTTTAATAATTATTAAATTTTATAGTATTATTACTACTATCTGTTAACATTATGGATGACGAGTAATAAGTTAATGGTGCTATGTATATGTGACTAGTATGTAAGGATTGGGTGTACGTCGGTTACCCTGTGTAATGTGTTGTTTGGCCAGAAATGCTGCTTTTAGCCAGAACTAACAGTGGTATTTCCCATTGGGATCTACCTGTTCCCTATTCTGACTGGTAGTAAGTAGGAAATACACAATCCTGCATATTGGTATTTAATATCCATTAATATTTGCAGATCTTTGTAAATATTTTTAATTTTACTTTTACTTTATTTTATTTTTATGATGCTTGATCTTGCGTGGTTACTGTGGAGGCGGTACACTGAGTCACTGCTAGGTATTGCCCCAATTGGTAAAGGGAGCGAGTTTGAGTGACAGATGACTAGTGAGACTCAGTGGTCGTAGACCACAGTAAGGGCTCCGAAAAGATGGCGGGTTAGCGTCCTTTGCCGAGGTCCGGTGATGGTGTATTGTTTACTTCCGCTCAACGATCGTATGCATTGTACTTCGACAAAATGGCGGATGCCTTCCGTCTAACGAGCGTACGTATTGCAGTCCGACGGAGCGTCGGATGATGGACTGCACACTTCCGTCCAACGATCGAATCCACCGGACTTCGACAAGATGGCGAATCGACAATCCGTCGAACCCCGCAATGATGGCAGATTGGCATACATCCGCCTGGCGGCATATATATAGAATGCTTTGACATTCGATCCGGTTCCCCAGATGAAGGCATGAGCCGTAACGCGTAGGGATACAGACGTACACCTGGAAGTGACGTGAGATATTTGGCAGATGCCGCCTTGTTTTATTTGATGCCTGCTTTTAATTTACTGATGTAAGGAGATTACTTTGTTTCAATAAATTTGCACCTTATTACATACTACACCATTGGAGGCCTATCTCTCTTTATGTTTCCGGAGTATTATAGCTAAGGGGAATATTGCAGGACCTACAGTAGGTGACTGGGATATTGTGTCAATCTCGCTCCCTTTCTCGGCGAGATTGACCACCTACGAGCCCCATCGCGGGAGCCAGCGCCGAGCTGGCTTGCCGCGATGGAGACAAACCCGTCATAGAAGCGACGGGGATCCGACGCGGATTCCCGCCAATTCTACACGTGGGCGGAGTTTGTTATGAATCCTGAAGGAGAAATCCCCGCCGGATTTTTAAAGAAAAATCCGGCATGGGTTTCCCCCCTCAGAAGCATACCGGGCCCTTAGGTCTGCTATGGGTTGTAAGGAGACCCCCTACGCCGAAAAAACGGCGTGGGGGTTCCCCCACAATCCATAACAGACCCGTATCCAAAGCACGCCGGCCGGCCGGTCAGGAAGGGAGTGGGGGCGAGCGAGCGCCCCCCCCCCCTCCTGAGCCGTACCGGGCAGCATGCCCTCAACATGGGGGGGGGGTAGGTGCTCTGGGGCAGGGGGCGCACTGCGGCCCCCCACCCCAGAGCACCCTGTCCCCATGTTGATGAGGACAGGGCCCCTTCCCGACAACCCTGGCCGTTGGTTGTCGGCGCAAAAAAAAAACGACACAAAAAATTCAAGCATGTTCGAATTTTTTTTTGGTTGTTTTTTTGAAGACATAAAACGATGTTTTGCCCCCACACACGGTGATTTTAAATGACGTTTTTGAAAACATAGTTTTTTTTCATCACAAAAAAAATGATCGTGTGTACGCGGCATCAGTAGTAGTAGTGGCAGAGGTAGATGTAGTAGTAGTGGTAGTAATAATAGTGGTAGTAGTAGTAGTGGCAGATGTAGTATTAGTAGTAATGATAGTGGTAGTAGTAGTAGTGGCAGATGTAGTATTAGTAGTAATAATAGTGGTAGAAGTAGTGGCAGAGGTAGATGTAGTAGTAGTAATGATAGTGGTAGTAGTAGTAGTGGCAGATGTAGTATTAGTAGTAATGATAGTGGTAGTAGTAGTGACAGAGGTAGATGTAGTAGTAGTTAGTAGTATTGTTAGTGGTATTAGTAGTAGAAGTAGTAGTAGTGGTAAAAATAGAAGTAGTGGTAGTAAATAGAAGTAGTAGTAATGATAGTGGTATTTCAGTGCTGTTATCTTTAGACATGTGCGTTCCCGTTCGTAACAAATGGATTTTCGTACGAATTTGTTAGTATTCGTACATTCGGATCAATTCAAACATCTGAAAGACCCAAAATACGAAAATTATGGAATTACGAATAAGCAAAATAATGAACAAGCGAAAACAACGATCGTACGATTGGACAATCTTCCTTAAATACTGAACACCGAAAAAGCAAAAGAACGAAAATTACATCTATAACGAACGATTTGCATTCCGTATTTTAAATACTTTGTCTGTTCGTATGTTCATCCGTATGTTCGTATTTTCATTTGTGTGTTTTGTAAATCCGTTTCTTTGTCTGTTTGTAAATTTGTGTACTGGAATCGTTCTTTGGAATGGGCAGTGTGCAGTGTAGTTAGTGAGTGATGTATCTTACTTAAAGGGGTGTCCCAGCCACATTTAGTGTTTATTAAAAGTCAGCAGCTACAAAAAGTGTAGCTGCTGGCTTTTAATAAACAGACACTTACCTTCTCCACGTTCCAGCGACGTGCCGACCGGGGCTCCGCTCCTCTCCCCCCTCCCCGGCCGGCGTCTTCATTTCAACTGTGGGCACCCGGCCGTGACAGCCTTCGCTGATTGAACATGCGATCGCCTACAGGGAGGGGCTGCTGTAGGCGATTAAGCTTAATCGCCTAACCAGCCCCTCGGCGGAAGCAGGAAGTGGGACAGGAAGTCCTCCTCCTGAAGCCCCCTCTCCCCCCCAAAAAAAATTACATGCCAAATGTGGCATGTAAGGGGGTAAGGAGTGGGTTAAGCGGAAGTTCCGAATTTGGGTGAAACTCCGCTTTAATATCTTAGCCAATCAGCCTATCTCTTTTGTGTTGAGTCACATTGTACAGTGTAAAGCCCCGTACACATGATCGGACTTCAAACAAACTTTTCCGTGGATTTTTGTCTGAAGGGAGTTGGCCCGGACTTTTAAAACCAAAAAAGTTTATCCAATAGAGCGTACACACGGTCGGATTTTTTGGAAAACGCTCATTTTGACGTTTGTTGGCAAAAAATCTGACCGTGTGTACGAGGCTTAAGAGAAAGTCTATCTTAATATGGATTAGCCGCGTGTTGCGATGTATTTACAAAAGTACAAAATTACGAATTAATTAAATGAAAATTATTATCTAACAAAATTATGAATTTCGAATCAACGAAAATAAATTAGACAGAATTACGAACCATTCATTAGAAACGAAAATAAAACTGTTATGAAAATACGAACGGGTCCAAATAGGAAAACTTGCGTCTTACAAAATTACGAATCTTTACGAATCTACAGAATGAGACGAAACGGAACAAAAAAATATGAAATTTTTTGTTGTGCACATGTCTAGTTATCTGTAATATATTTAATACTCGTCTTGTGTGATACAATTTCATAAAAAAAACAAAAAAAAAAAAAAAACATTTTAGTGCAATTTAAACAAAAAGAAAAGAAAGTGTATATGGAAGAAATTTACAATGCCATTTCCGTTATTGTTAACTTTTAGTAGAATTTATTGTCAAATTAAACTGCCATGTATAATTTCTACCTGTCAGAGAGTTACATTTGTAGAAAAACTAAACTGCTATTCAAATCCTTCCCAAATGTGAGATCTGTGAAGTCGTTCCAGCAGAAGCGTCCATTTCTCATTAACAATCTGCGGAAGAGGTAGAGTAGGGCTGCAACTAACGATTATTTTCATAATCGATTAGTTAAATAAATCGAATAATAGCCTTTAAAAAAAAAAACAATTAGCATTTTATGAGCCAATTTGTTGTTGGGCAAATTATAAAACACAAATTGCCGCAAAAACACATTACATGCTTTTCTGCAGCTTCTCCATTGAAGTATATTAACCACTTAAGGACCGCCGCATGTACATTTACGTCGGCAGAATGGCACCGACAGGCACATCAACGTATATATATACGTTGGTGCCTTGGGGGGATCGGGGGTCCGATCGGACCCCCCCCCCCGTACATGCGGCGGTCCGCATTGCCGCTGAGGCAGCAGTCGGACAAGTGGGGGCGGCTATCCGTTTTCATCCGCCTCCTCCGGATCGCTCCACCATATGCGCGCCCCCGCCCGCCCTGTCACTTCTCCTCCTTGTAAACACAGGAAGGAGGAAGCGACGTGATCTCTCCCCCGTCGCGTTTGTTTCAAGCGCCGCTGAGGAGAGATCACAACACACCAAGTAAGTCCTGCACCAAACAGCACACTTACACACACACACAAACACATTTAACCCCCGCGATCGCCCCCCCCCCCCCCCCCCCCCTGTCACAGTGTCACTGAATGCAGTAATCATACATGTATGATTACTGTATTTAGTGTCAGTGTGACAGACAGTGTGACAGTCAGTCAGTGTTAGTGTCAGGGTAGCCCCCCCACCCCCCCCAATAAAGTTTTAACCCCTTGATCACTGCCCTAGTTAACCCTTTCACTCCCTATTGCCAGCGTCACTAAGCGATCATTTTTCTGATCGCTGTATTAGTGTCGCTGTTGCCGCTAGGTAGCTAATTTTTTTTTAATGCAATTTTTTTTTTACTAAAGACATGTGGCTAAATACATTTTGGCCTAAATGTTTGACTAAAATTTAGTTTATTGGTTTTTTATTATAACAAAAAGTAAAAAAATATTGATTTTTTTTCAAAAATGTCGCTCTATTTTTGTATATAGCGCAAAAAATAAAAATCGCAGAGGCGATCAAATACACCACCAAAAGAAAGCTCTATTTGTGGGAAAAAAAGGACGCGAATTTTGTTTGGGAGCCACGTCGCACGACCGCGCAATTGTCTGTTAAAGCGACGCAGTGCTGAATCGCAAAAACCCCTTGGGTCATTTGCCAGCGTATTGGTCCGGGTCTTAAGTGGTTAAAACACAAAATAAATAAAAAAAGCGCCGTTTTGCGTTAAAAAGTCCTTGCACTTTCCAAATACACGCAGCTGAAAAAAAAATCATAGATGTGAACGTGTCCCATAGGCAAACATGAACTGTAGTGTGTTTCTACAAAAAGCACCAAAAAACTGAGGCGTGACCCCGGCCTGAGATGTTTAGTAACATAATGGGGTTAAAAAAACAAAAATAAGTACAAAAAGAGCAAATAATCGCTACTGTAAGGCTGCGTACACACGATCGGTTCAAACCGATGAGAATGGACTGAAGTCCAGTTTCATCCGTCCAAACCGACTGTGTGTACGGCCCATCATCGGTCTGTCCTTCGGACCTAAGTTTTAAAACTTGCTTTAAAATCGGACTGATGGACGCCTGTCCAAACCGATCATTAGTACACAAAAGCATCGGTTCAAAAACCTGCGCATGCTCAGAATCAAGTTGACGCATGCTTGGAAGCATTGAACTTCGTTTTTTAAGCACGACTTGTTTCTATGTCACCGCGTTCTGACCCGATCGGATTTTGGACTGATGGTGTGTACGCACATCAACCATCAGCCCACTTCAGTGGTGAACCGATGAAAACGGTCCGTCGGACCATTCTCATCGGTTTAAACCGATCGTGTGTACGCAGCCTAAGGGGTTCATTTGTTTACCGTGGGACAGTGAAAGTAATATTTACAGTAGAGATTTGCTTTTTTGTACTATATTAGTTTTTTTTTTAACCCCATTATGTTACTGGCCGAATAATCGTTTATGAAAATTGTAATCGATTAATTTCATAATCGATTAGTTGTCAATTAATCGATTTGTTGTTTTGGCCCTAGTAGAGTGGGTAAGGAGGTAGAGTGGGTGGAGGTAAAGCGGGTAAGGAGGTAAACTGGGTAAGGAGGTAAAGCGGGTAAGGTGGTAGAGTGGGTAAGGAGGTAGAGCAGGTAAGCCGGGGGGAAGAGGTAGAGTGAATAAGGATGTAGAGTGGGTAAGGAGGTAGAGCAGGTAAGGCAGGGAAGAGGTAGAGCTGGGTAAGGAGGTAGAGTGGGTAAGAAGGTAGAGCGGGTAAGGAGGTAGAGCGGGTAAGCCGGGGGAAGAGGTAGAGCAGATGAGGAGGTAGAGTGGGTAAGCCGGGGAAGAGGTAGAGCAGGTAAGGAGGTAGAGCAGGTAAGGCAGGGAAGAGGTAGAGCTGGGTAAGGAGGTAGAGTGGGTAAGGAGGTAGAGCGGGTAAAGAGGTAGAGCGGGTAAGCCGGGGGAAGAGGTAGAGCAGGTAAGGAGGTAGAGCGGGTAAGCCGGGGAAGAGGTAGAGCAGGTAAGGAGGTAGAGTGGTAGGGAGGTAGAGCAGGTAAGCCGGGTAGAGGTAGAGCAGGTTAGGAGGTAGAGTGGGTAAGGAGGTAGAGCAGGTAAGCCGGGGGTAGAGGTAGAGCAGGTAAGGAGGTAGAGTGGGTAAGGAAGTAGAGCGGTAAGCCGGGGTAGAGGTAGAGTGGGTAAGGAGGTAGAGCGGGTAAGCCGGGGAAGAGGTAGAGCAGGTAAGGAGGTATAGTGGGTAAGGAGGTAGAGCGGGTAAGCCGGGAAGAGGTAGAGTGGGTAAGGAGGTAGAGTGGGTAAGGAGGTAGAGTGGGTAAGGAGGTAGAGTGGGTAAGGAGGTAGAGCGGGTAAGCCGGGGAAGAGGTAAAGCGGGTAAGGAGGTAGAGTGGGTAAGGAGGTAGAGCAGTAAGGCGGGGAAAGAGGTAGAGTGGGTAAGGAGGTAGAGTGGTAAGGAGTAAGCGGGTAAGGAGGTAGAGTGGGTAAGGAGGTAGAGTGGGTAAGGAGGTAGAGCGTAAGGAGGTAGAGTGGGTAAGGAGGTAGAGTGGGTAAGGAGGTAGAGCGGGTAAGCCGGGGAAGAGGTAAGCGGGTAAGGAGGTAGAGTGGTAAGGAGTAGAGCAGGTAAGGCGGGGAAGAGGTAGAGTGGGTAAGGAGGTAGAGTGGGTAAGGAGGTAGAGCGGGTAAGGAGTTAGTGGTAAGGAGGTAGAGTGGTAAGGAGTAGAGTGGGTAAGGAGGTAGAGCGGGTAAGGAGGTAGAGCAGGTAAGGCGGGGAAAAGGTAGAGTGGGTAAGGAGGTAGAGTGGGTAAGGAGGTAGAGCGGGTAAGGAGGTAGAGCGGGTAAGGAGGTAGAGTGGGTAAGGAGGTAGAGTGGGTAAGGAGGTAGAGTGGGTAAGGAGGTAGAGCGGGTAAGGAGGTAGAGCGGGTAAGCCAAGAGAAGACAACAATACATGTCAGAGATCAGCGCTGCCAGTTGGCATACGCAGGGAAGACACTCAGGATAAGGTGACAGCGTCTTCTCTCCCTTTGTTGGTTTTTAGTTTATCACTTTACATCCCAAAAAAAAAAAATAACAGCGCCATGTATGAACCGATCTAGCGTCTGATTATCACCCTCACGTCAGCGAGAGGCCCGGTGACAGCTGGCTTTCCTGCGTCTTATATAAAAAATAAAAGGAAAAAAAAACTCCTTTCTCCGGCACACGGCACCATGCTTTGACACGCCGCTGAAGTAATTATTTGCTGAGCGGCTGCACACACACCCCGCAGAGCGTGCTGGTGTCTCGTCTGACACATCTGGGCACCGAAAGTAATTGAAACAGCTGCTTCTGCCCATATGGCATGGAAAGGCTGTTGGTAGGATGCTCTGTGCGTTGGCCGCACCTACCTAAGGCAAATTAGCCATCATTAATCCCGAGATCTGACCGGAATAAGCAGAGCTCCTAATCAAAGCATATGCACAAGGCAGGATGTGACACCGTTATGTTCCCCATACACAGAATCAGGATCTTGTGCTTCTAAATCTGTCGACTTAAAACAAAAAGTGAAACCTTGTTTATACAGTATGTACTAGAAAGAAATATATATATATTTATATTTATGTAGCGGTTGGTTGCTACGAGTTACAACATCCACACAATTCATCACCCTGCTGCCAGACATCTATTAGACACACTCCTTTAGTCAATTAAAATTTGCTTGCTTGTTTTTTTTATTTTTTATTAGGGGATAGAACTTGGTTAGGGGAGAAGGAAATGTAATGCTCATAGAACAGATTAACCCCTTCCATACAAGGCATTTTCACCCCCTTCCTGCCCAGACCAATTTTCAGTTTTTAGCGTTGTCACACTTTAACTGACAATTGCGCGGTCGTGCAACGTGGCTCCCAAACAAAATTGACGTCCTTTTTTCCCCACAATTCTTTTGGTGGTATTTGATCACCTCTGCGGTTTTTATTTTTTGCGCTATAAACAAAAGAAGAGTGACAATTTTGAAAAAAAAAAAAAACACAATATCTTTTACTTTTTGATTTAATAAATATCATATATATATTTTTTTAATGTTTTTTCTCAGTTTAGACCAATACGTATTCTTCTACATATTTTTGGTAAAAAAAAACAAAAAAACACAATAAGCGTATTTGATCGGCTTGTTCGCAAAAAGTTCAAATTTATAGCGCAAAAATAAAAACCGCAGAGGTGATCAAATCCCACCAAAATAAATCTCCATTTGTGGGAAAAAAAGGACGTCAATTTTGTTTGGGAGCCACGTCGCACGACCGCCCAACTGTCAGTTAAAGTGACGGTGTGCCGAATCGCAAAAAGGGGCCAGGTCCTGCATAATGGTGCGGGTCTTAACCGTTAAATATTCACTGAGCTAGTTTTCAATAAGAGTTCTGTAATTTCTTGTGTTGCCAGTAAAAAATGTGCTCCGCCAGTAAATTTTCCATGTTTTGTCAGTAAAAAAATTCTGCAGGTGTTTGGTAACCCTGCCGATGGAGCGTACAGACGGTCGGATTGTCCGATAAAACACGTCCATTGGACCGTTGTTGTCGGAAAATCCGATTGTGTGTATGGGCCTATATGGGTGAACAGATTTTTTTTTTACTAGTAATAGTGGCAATCAGTGACTCTCTGCCCACCGCCCCCCTCAAGTCTTAGGCCGCGTACACACGAGGGGATATGTCCGCTGAAAACGGTCCGATGGACCGTTTCAGCAGACATCTCCGCTCGTGTGTATGGGCTAGCGGACAGATTTCTCCACCCGACAGATTTCAAAGCATGCTTTGAAATCTATCCGGTGGGGATCTGTCCCCGACATGTCTGCTGGTTAGTACACTTACCAGCAGACATGTCGGGCCCACCACGCCGCGCCGCTGCCGAATGGATTCGGCGCATGCGCGGAAGTTTTTACTTCCTGGTGCGGTGACGTTGCGGTGACGCGGCGGCGTCAACGTCACCGCCGCGTCACCGCCACGTCACCGCGCCTTCCGGCGGCGGGGAATTTGATCCGATGGTGTGTACACGCCATCGGATCAAACTCCCGATCGGACATATCCGATGGAAATGGTCCGCGGACCGTTTTCATCGGATATATCCGATCGTGTGTACGCCGCCTTTACTCTCCGGCCCCGGATACTTTTGGATGGGGAGCGGAGGAAGATCACTCTGCCAGGGAAGGCAAGGAGATAGGCAGGTGGCTGGCCGGGACTTGAGCCAAGGCAGAAGAACATGCGAGCGAAGCTGAATGGGCATGCACCCGAAACTGAAGAACTATTCCCTCCACTCCGACCAGCACATGATAAGGGACACAGATAATGGAAAAAAATAGACCCCCATAAGCTAGTAGGAGCGGCAGAGTCGAAGGGGGTAATTTAGAATATATCTTTTTTAATTCTACACTGACTGTGCCAGATTCTCAAAGCTGTTACGGCGGCGTATCTGGTAATTTCAAATCTGCGCCGGGGTAGGTTTACGCCGATTCTCAAAGGCAGATACGTTAAAAAAATAGGCTTCTTCCGCCGACGTAACTTGTGTGCAATTATACGCTGGCCGCTGGCGCTAGGTGGCGCTTCCGTCGATTAACCGCATCAAATATGCAAATGAGCTAGATACACCGATTCCCGAACGTAATTGCGCTCGGTTGTCGTATTTTACATCGTTTGCGTAAGCGTAAAGTTACCCCTGCTATATGAGGGGTAACTTTGCGTAGGTGAGGCATACACAATGTTAAGTATGGACGTCGGGAAAAGGGTCGTATTTTACGTTGTTTACGTCGTTTGCGTAAGTCGTCCCGCGAATAGGGATTTGCGTAAGTTACGTTCACGTCGAAACCATTGTATTTGCGGCATAATTTGGAGCATGCGCACTGGGATACGTCCACGGGCGGCGCAAGTGCAGTTAAAAAAAAAAACGTCAAAAACGTGGGGTCACAATTCTTTTACATAAAACACGCCCACCTCATCCACATTTGATTATTACCGGGCTTACCCCGGGCCATTTACGCTACGCCACCGTAACTTAGGTGCTTTGAGAATACGGCACTTGCGTCCAGAGTTGCGGCGGCATAGCGTAAATAGGATACGCTACGCCCGCTCGTACTTACGCCGCCGCTGTACGAGAATCTGGCCCTATATCTTTGAAATTGCCCCAGCCGCTGTTCAAATCCAATCCAGGGACAATACCAGGGGACAGATTTGGTCCAGGGACAGTGTCCTTAATCCGAGGACTGTCCCAGAAACTGGGGACTAGTGTTGAGCAGAATATGCCATATTCGATTTAGCGATATATCTCGAATATATAGTCGAATATTCGAGATATATTCGCTAAATACGAATATTCGTGATATTTTTTAGAAATGAAATTATTGCGAATGCGAATTGCGAATTGCGAATGCGATTGCGAAATTTCGAGAAATGCGGAATGGAGCACTCTGATTGGCTCAGAATATTTGTGATATATTACAATATAAAATAATTGCGAATATTCGAGAAATGCGGAATGAAGCACTCTGATTGGCTCAGAATATTCGTGATATTTTACAATATAAAATAATTGCGAATATTCGAGAAAAGCGGAAGGAGCACTCTGATTGGCTCAGAATATTCGTGATATTTTACAATACAAAATAATTGCGAATATTCGAGAAATGCGGAAGGAGCACTCTGATTGGCTCAGAATATTCGTGATATATTACAATACACAATAATTGCGAATATTCGAGAAATGCGGAATGGAGCACTCTGTTTGGCTCAGAATATTCGTGATATATTACAATATAAAAATAATCGCGCGATATCGCTATTGCCGAATAATCGCATTGCGATTTTTCGGCAATATAAAATGAGCGCTGCAGCTACTCGGGCCCAAGGTCTCTAATCATACCAGCAATGCTTTTAGACGTCGATGGGGATCTCTAGGATGTGATCTGTTCTAAAAAAAAATTGAAAGCATTTGAATATTCGAAATAGCGAATATTCGCCGCGATATTCGTGTTATTCGCGAATACTCGAATATGCAATATTCGTAGCGAATATTCGCAATGCGAATATTCGTGAGCAACACTACTGGGGACGTCTGGTCACCCTACTATAGACTGCCAATGCTCTGCTCTTTCTATTTTTTTTTTTTTTCATGTCTACAGTCGAAAAACAATCCTCAATTTGATCCCATTAACTATTAGAAAATCGAATCAACGTTCCGAAAATGAAAAGCGAAAATTCCACCGGCGTATGGGAAAACGGAAGAGGAACAAAACAGACGGATGAAAATTATTTAACAAGATTAAGAAAAAGGTTGATTCTCATTGAAAAAAAAAAAAAACGGGGATAATTGTAATACAATAAAGAAGACTTCCTGCAATTTGCAGCAGCTGGGGAAATTATTTTATCTTCAAAGACCTGGATGAGAACTTTGAATAGGGGCGCTTTTATCTTGGAGGAAAGAATTTGATAACTAGCTTTTCTGTACCTTATAAACTGGCGGGTTAGTAGGTCTTCCTGACTCTTGGGAGCGGAATAGTGGAAGCCGTATGTAGGAACAGATAGCCTTGTCTGTGCTGTGAAGACACCGCGGTTATGGGCGCCCTCAAGGGACAGTTATAATGATCGGGACAGAAAAGTGAAGTCTGTCCCGGAGCTGGAAAGTGCATCGTTTAATGAAAATGTTGTCTGTTATTAATAGATTTATGGTTGCAACAAGCCTTGGAGGGGGCCTGGAGTATTCGGCAAAGTGTTTCAGTTCTGCGTAGAGTTTCTGTTTTTTTTATTTTATTTATTCTTTAGCCCTAGAAAAGAGCAGTTACAGTAACCTCAAGGAAGAGATACAATCAAGAGGCGGCCCTGGGCGATGAAAGGTCTCTGTTGTTTTTCAGAGCGGGCATTTGTAGTTCACCAATCAAGGTCACGGAGATGATTAGGCTCTCAGCTTAACATGCAGTCACTGCGACTAAAAGTTACATTGTCTGAACCGATTTTTTTTTTTCGTTTTTTTTTCCTCCCCGCTAGACGCAATGGCAGTTCGTCTTACAAAAGGCAACGGATCTTTTATTTATACACAGCCCCGCCAGGCTAACAAATAGCAGATGAAACAGAACAATGATGTTCTCTTCTTATGAAACTTTACCGTCTAAACCCCTAATTACTATCATCTAACATTTCCTACTTCGAAAAGGATAGATACCTAGGCAGCAGCAAATGCCGCTTTATGCATTGACTTGACCTCCTTAGACCCTTTCAGTGGCGGCTGGTGCTCAATTTTTTTTTTGGGGGCACAAACAAACTGAAAATAAACCCCATCAATTGCTGCCACTGTGCCCATCAAGCACAGCCACTGTGCCCATCAAGCACAGCCACTGTGCCATCAAACGCAGCCACTGGGCCCATCAAACATAGCCACTGAGCCCATCAAGCGCAGCCACTGTGACATCAAACGCAGCCACTGGACCCATCAAGTGCAGCCACTGTGCAATCAAACACAGCTACTGTGCCCATCAAATGCAGCCACTGTGCCATCAAGCGCAGCCACTGTGACATCCAACACAGCTACTGTACCCATCAATTGCTGCCAGTGTGCCCATCAATTGCTGCCAGTGTGCCCATCAGTTGCTGCTACTGTGCCCCATCAGTTGCTGCTACTGTGCCTATCAATTGCTGACAGTGTGCCCATAATTTGCTGACAGTGTGCCCATCAATTGCTAACACTGTGCTCATCAAGTGCTGACACTGTGCCCATCAGTTGCTGCCAGTGTGCCCATTAATTGGCGCTACTGTGCCCCATCAAATGCTGCCAGTGTGCCCATCAATTGCTGCTACTGTGCCCCATCAAATGCTGCCAGTGTGCCCACAAATTGTCACTATTGTGCCCCATCAAATGCTGCCAGACATCTAAATAGGGGGGGTGTCAGCAGCGACCATAGATAGATTCATGCAATGCAGGAATCTATCTATGGTTATAGAGCAGACAGTGTGGTCACCTGCTGATTGGCACCAGTGGCGTACCAACAGTAGGGGGTGGGGGGCGCTGCCTATTGATTTCAATTGGCAGGAGCGCATTAGCAGCGGTGAGTTCACCGCTCCAAAGCTGCTGGCAGGACTTTTTTTTACTCCCCCTGCCAGCGCTCAAAGTGTGCACTGGAACTCATTTTCGGCCCCATTACCTAGTCCCTGTGGTTGGTGTCCTTTCCACATGGCAGAACCATGCTGTCCTTAATGCTTTGCAACCCAGTGACCACCCCAGAAATTTTTACATCCTGATTCCACTGTCACCAAGCACATCATACCACACCTTCTTGTTCTGCAAACAAGCACCCCTGTGGTAGGTAGCTGCAGCTGCAGGTATCACCCCGGTATATATGCGTAAGCTCGGTGCCAAGGGGTTATATTGGCTTTATAGATTCCTCAACAGCCAGCATCAAAAGACTCTTCAGCACATCCCAGCACCCCTTGCCGTTCAGTTCTGAAGGTGCTGGAACTGCGTTTCCCTCATGCGTTCCTGCTGAATAAAAGCCCTGCTGATGACTGCTAAATATATTTTCTCTTCAGCACTATATAGCAGTCTTGTGGCCTCTATCAATTTCTGGTTAAAGCTTGTAGGAGGAGTTTTCATTCTCCCCTGATTGTCCTATGAGGCTGCCAAGGCTCTGTTTTGTCAGGAGATGGTTTAGGGACTGTGGAAGAAGAGGAGGATCAAAAAAGACAGCCTTTTCACACAATGCACAGGAGGAACCCATAGGTTCCATGGTGAGTATAACAAGCATGCTTTACTGCCTATACTAAAGTTCACATAGAGGAAAAAACTGTTGTGCAGGTCTTCCTACACCTTCATAATGAGTAAATAATCAAAAACGAAAGAGTTTCTCATGCTGGGCTGCCTACACCATCGAAGCTTGGACATCAACAAGAGAGAAAAAGTTCTTTCAAACTGAAGTTGATGACACTAATTGGTGCTGCTGCTCTCCAACCATCCCACAGGGTAATGGATAGTCACTGAAACAACACAAGAAAGAGATGACCGCCTGAGTGTAATTCAATTTATTAATTGCAGTGTGAACTTAAAAAAAAAAAAACTCACTCACAAGGTTACAGATTATAACAAAAATGTCTCATATGGCCACAACTCTCCTCCATGGCTGCTGTATGGTCCGGGTGTACTGGAGATCTCAATGGAGCCTACTGACACCTGTGAGGCACAAACGGTCCTCGGCACGCCAATGCTACTGTGCATGTTCCCGGTCCATTCAGCGTCACGCTCTGTGGCCAGGAGACCGTACACAAGGGAGGAGCGGTGGGATGCAGAGACACATCACTATTAACATGACAACGTGTTTCAGAGGTGTGGCCTCCTTTGTCAAGTCACTTCCCTTGCGTATGGTCTCCTGGCTATGGCACATGATGCTGGCTGGACCGGGGGCATGGGCAGTAGCATTGGAACACCGAGGCCCAGACTGTGTGGCTCACAGCTGTCAGCAGGCTCCATTGAGCGCTCCTGTACACCGGGATCTTACAGTGGCCATCGAGAAGAGTCATGCTCGTTATAATCTGTAACCTTGTGAGTGTATTTACTACGGGAAGTGGTTAAATAGTAGACATGTATGGAATACGAAATGTTGTTGACGAATTTTGTTTCCGGAGTGGGAAACACGCGCAGACTGGTACTGGTAGTCGATGGGAGATTCAGAATTGGACAAAATAAGAATGTTCCTTATTATCGTTTTATTATTGTCATAATAATTACGATTATTCGTTATGATGAAGTTAAAAACCCAGGAAGTCAGCACAGCACAGGGATGGTGGGAGCCCCTCATAATGAGAACAGCAGGGGTAGAGCCCCAGGACGAAGTCAGCACAGCACATGGATGGTGGAAGCCCCTCATAATGAGCACAGCACAGGGATGGTGGGAGCCCCTTTAATAATGAGAACAGCAGGGGTACAGCCCCAGGAGGAAGTCAGCACAGCACAGGGATGGTGGGAGCCCCTCATAATGAGCAGAGCACAGCACAATACGAATTAACGGGCTACTATAAAACCCAGGAAGTCAGCACAGGGATGATGGGAGCCCCTCATAATGAGAACAGCAGGGGTACAGCCCCAGGGGGAAGTCAGCACAGCACAGGGATGGTGGGAGCCCCTCATAATGAGCACAGCACATGGATGGTGGGAGCCCCTCATAATGAGCACAGCAGGGGTGCAGCCCCAGGAGGAAGTCAGCACAGCACAGAGATGGTGGGAGCCCCCGTAATTGTTACCAAAAGTTAACGAACCTAAGGAACTTTCGTATTTCGTACAAATTCAAATTGAATTTCGGACAGGAATTACGAAATACGAATTAACGGGCTACTATAAAACCCAGGAAGTCAGCACAGGGATGATGGGAGCCCCTCATAATGAGAACAGCAGGGGTACAGCCCCAGGGGGAAGTCAGCACAGCACAGGGATGGTGGGAGCCCCTCATAATGAGCACAGCACAGGGATGGTGGGAGCCCTTCATAATGAGCACAGCAGGGGTACAGCCCCAGGAGGAAGTCAGCACAGCACAGGGATGGTGGGAGCCCCCGTAATTGTTACCAAAAGTTAACGAACCTAAGGAACTTTCGTATTTCGTACAAATTCAAATTGAATTTTCGGACAGGAATTACGAAATACGAATTAACTGGCTACTACAAAACCCAGGAAGTAAGCACAGGGATGATGGGAGCCCCTCATAATGAGCACAGCAGGGGTACAGCCCCAGGAGGAAGTCAGCACAGAATAGGGATGGTGGGAGCCCCTCATAATGAGCATAATGAGTCAACGACTGCCATATTGAGAAAAGTATTTTTTTGCTTTTTAAATTGATCCTAACGAATGTTCGTAATTGTTACGAAAAGTTAACGAATCTAACGAAAATTCGTATTTCGTACGAAAAAAAATCCAAATTGAATTTTGGACACGAATTACGAAATACTAATTTTTGTGTAATATAGAACGGAACAAATTTATTGACGGTGCACATGTCTATTAAATACACATGTAAAAAGTTGAATGAAGAATTAAAAACTTGTTTAAATTAGATATAATAAAAGTGTAGCGCTGGATAATGAATAATATGCAACCATATAATTCAATAAATAAATCATCGGTGAAAAAATATAAAAACTAAATAATCAACAGTGAAACATAAAGTGAATAGCTCCTAAAGAGAAAAAAAAAAAAAAAAAGTTAAATCAACTCATGTAGACCTTGTAAACGGTGCTTTCGTCGCCGTATTGCGCTCCACGCTGGAACGCATACGGCAACCTCGCACTGACGTCATCGCCGGCGCCGCGTGCGTTCCAGCGTGGAATGCGGAAGTGCCGAGCATAATCAACGCTCTATTCAGCACACATGCTTTACTCCTATAAACAAAACAGCGTGTTTACTACACGCTGTTCTATTATTGTCGGCCGTAGCCGGACCACGCTACAAACTAACTACTGTCAATAATCCCCTCAACTGAATATCATCGCAGCCCGGATCCATACTACCACTAAGCCACAACTTAATCCTTCTAAGTAGGGTTGTCCCGATACCGATACCAGTATCGGTATCGGGACCGATACCGAGTATTTGCGGGAGTACTTGTACTAGCGCAAATACCCCCGATGCTTAAATAGAATACTTCCCCCCCCGCGCGCCGCTGCTGTACCATCGCGCCGCCGCATCGAAAGCCGCCGCATCGCGCCGCTGCATCGAAAGCCGCCGCATCGCGCCGCCGCATCGAAAGCCGCCGCATGGGTTAAACGACGTGCAGGAACATCACAGCATCCATTTGAATAGCTGTAGTATGGGGGAAATGGCTGGAGAGACATGGCTGCGTATGGGGGAAATGGCTGGAGAGACATGGCTGCGTATGGGGGAAATGGCTGGAGGGACATGGCTGCGTATGGGGGAAATGGCTGGAGAGACATGGCTGCGTATGGGGGAAATGGCTGGAGGGACATATGTGAGGGACATGGCTAGAGGGACATGGCTGCATATGTGAGGGACATGGCTAGAGGGACATGGCTGCATATGTGAGGGACATGGCTAGAGGGACATGGCTGCATATGTGAGGGACATGGCTAGAGGGACATGGCTGCATATGTGAGGGACATGGCTAGAGGGACATGGCTGCATATGTGAGGGACATGGCTAGAGGGACATGGCTGCATATGTGAGGGACATGGCTGCATATGTGAGGGACATGGCTAGAGGGATATGGCTGCATATGTGAGGGACATGGCTAGAGGGACATGGCTGCATATGTGAGGGACATGGCTGCATATGTAAGGGACATGGCTGCATATGTAAGGGACTTTGCTAAAGGGACATGGCTACATATGTGAGAGACATGGCTGCATATGTGAGGGACATGGCTAGAGGGACATGGCTGCATATGTGAGGGACATGGCTAGAGGGACATGGCTGCATATGTGAGGGACATGGCTAGAGGGACATGGCTGCATATGTGGGGGACATGGCTGGAGGGACATGGCTGCATATTTGGGGGACATGGCTGGGGGGGACATGGCTGCATATGTGGGGGACATGGCTGCATTTGGGGACACATTTAAAAAAGTATCGGTATTCGGTATCGGCGACTACTTGAAAAAAAGTATCGGTACTTGTACTCGGGCCTAAAAAAGTGGTATCGGGACAACCCTACTTCTAAGTATCCATTACCTGGATCCACGCTGTCATACTTACTGCAGTTGCTGGGGACACCCTAAGATATCCTCCACCAGAAGACCCTCCATGACAGAATCCCATTGCTGCTACAATTCTCTCATCCTCTGCAAACGGATAAGTACCATTACTACGTTACATTTATTGCTCTAGAATTACCCGGTTCACATATAGCTTTTACTAAGTACTGTATTTGAATCTGGCTCTAGTTTATACTACCGTGCTGCTTGGGATTACTTATTGTGCCTTCATGTAACAGTTGTGGAATATCTTAAAGGGACATAAACCATTTAAGCTACAGTTACCTCTTTCAAGTATATGCTATCTGCACAGGGATGGACTGACCATTGAGAAACTCGGGCACTGCCCGAGGGCCCCATGCCACTAGGGGGCCCCATAAGGGTTGCCAGGCTCATTAAAACCAGGGACAGTATGTAAAAATCTGTGTTTTTTTTTTACATCTGTCCCTGATATGTCCAAAATCTACATGCTTTTGATGTGAAAATCCTGATTTTAGCTGCCCTGCCTCTGTACTGCCATCTGGCTTGGTGGCCATCTGTAAGCCCGGGGGCCCCATAATCTTCTATTGCCCGGGGGCCCCATGAGTTGTCAATCCGCCCCTGTATCTGCATACAGTATTTTTATATGCTACGTGCTTGACATTTGTTGTTTATAGTATACGCCCTCCTGCCTGAAAATACCGTACATGTTCGCTATACCTTTTTCATGCTAGGGGTTGAAGGTATGTTGTATTACCTTCTCCCTTAGTAGCTCAATGCATTCCTATATGTGAGAGATATGATGGAGTGAACCCCCAAACTCCTTTTCTCTGATTAGAGTGACGACTGGGGTCCAGTACTGAAAATCACATTACATAGAGAAGTGCATTGAAATCTTTTCCCTAACCGCAGTTGTGGTTCACTCTCGTTCACCGTAGATTGTGACAGACCTCCAGTGATGGAAGATAAATATATGGAATCCAATGTGTGAAGAGACCTGCCACCAGGAGAAGGAATGAAGGCTTACCAACTAGCCAGTGACAGCCCTTCTTAGGGGGGTCAAACAGGCTCAGCAGAATGATGGTCCTCACGGAGGTGCTGAGGAGTCCTCCCACCTATAGCCAGTCACAGACTTCAGATGCACAGTTCCCAGATAGGTAAACGGCATACAATCCACAAAACGCTTCTGGGGGATGGTGTATAGACATCCGGTGGTGTGGGGTTAGTGGTACCCAATGAAAAAAAGGAAAAACTTCCAACAGTGTAGGCGTTCTTCTAAGAATTGATTTAAAAGATGTACAGGGTACAAAAACAAGTCCTCTGTGAATAGAGAGTAAAACCCGATATTCCTTGCAAGGATAAAAGCTCTGTGGTTTGTCAGTAAGCAAAATCTGGTTTGTGCATGCGCAGTACATGTGCTTGATGCCCTACGACGGTTTTGGCACAACTGACATCATCAGGGGCAGTTCTGTAGATTGTATCCCGATCACCGATCTGGGAACTGCAGATCTGAAGTCTGTAGCCCCGTACACACGGCCGAGGTTCTCGGCAGAAACCAGCGAGAACCTCGCTGAGAGCCGCATTCTGCCGAGAACCTTGGCCGTGTGTACGCTCTCGGCGAGCCTCGCCCGTCGGGAAACTCGTCGAGCAAATAGAGAACAGGTTGCCCGTTGCCTTTCCCGACGGGCGGGTCGCCGAATCTGACGGCCTGCAGAGAACCTCGACGGGCGGAACGATATGTTCTGCCCGTCGAGGTTCTCTGCCGTATGTACAGGGCCTGTGACTGGCTATAGGTGGGAGGACTCCTCAGCACCTCCGTGAGGACCATCATTCTGCTAAGCCCCCTGAGAAGGACGGTCACTGGCTAGTTGGTAAGCCTTCATTTCTTCTCCTGGTGGCGGGTCTCTTCACACATTGGATTCCATATATTCATCTTCCATCACTGGAGGTCAACATGAGTTGATTGAACTTTTTTTACATTTTTCTCTTCAGGAGAAACTTTATGTTTCACTGTTGATTATTTAGTTTTTATACTTTTTTCACTGATCATTTATTTATTGAACTAAATGGTTGCACATCACTCATTATTAGGGAAGAGCCAACCCCCCCCCCTTTCTGTTTGCACCAGAACCTGCGAACAGACCAAAAAAAAAATGGTGTGTATGTGTTTTTTTACAATTATTTACACTTCCTTAGTGAATTGGTAGTGGTACAATGTACCCCATTACCAATTCACATGGGGGGGCGGGATCTGGGGGTCCCCTTTGTTGATGGGGTCTTCCAGATTCTGATAAGCCCCCCGCCCGCTGACCCTCACAACCACCGGGCAAGGGTTGTGGGGATGAGGCCCTTGTCCCCATCAACGTGGGGGACATCCTCCCCATGTTAAGGGGATGTGGCCTGGTACGGTTCAGGAGGGGTTCCCCCCTTTTTTTATTTTATTTGGGGTGGAGTTCCCCTTAACCACTAATAGACCCGGACCAATATGCTGCCAAATGACCCAAGGGGTTTTTGCGATTCGGCACTGCGCCGCTTTAACAGACAATTGCGCGGTCGGGCGACGTGGCTCCCAAACAAAATTTGCGTCCTTTTCTTCTTACAAATATAGCTTTCTTTTGGTGGTATTTGATCGCCTCTGCGATTTTTATTTTTTGTGCTATATACAAAAATAGAGCGACATTTTTGAAAAAAAAACAATATTTTTTACTTTTTGTTATAAGAAAAATCAATAAACTAAATTTTAGTCAAGCATTTAGGCCAAAATGTATTTAGCCACATGTCTTTAGTAAAAAAAAATTGCAATAAAAAAAAAATTAGCTACCTAGCGGGAACAGAGACACTAATACAGCGATCAGAAAAATGATCGCTTAGTGATGCTGGCAATAGGGAGTGAAAGGGTTAACTAGGGCAGTGATCAAGGGGTTAAAACTTTATTAGGGGGGGTACGGGGGCTACCCAGGACCTAACACTAAATGACTGTCACACTGCCTGTCACACTGACAATAAATACAGTAATCATACATGTATGATTACTGCATTCAGTGACACTGTGACAGGGGGGAGGGGGGGCGATCGGGGGGGGGGGGGTTAAATGTGACTATGTGTAGTGTTAGTGCAGTGTAGTGTTGTGCAGACTTACTTGTGTTGTGATCTCTCCTCAGCGGTGGTTGAAAAAAAACGCAGAGGGAGAGATCACATCGCGCATTGGCTGGGCAGAGACAGTTCTAAGCACGGGAAACATGCGCTATTTCACAGGCATACTATACACCCCCCCAGGTATGAAATTTAAAGGAATATTTCACTTTTATTGTTTCACTTTAAGCATTATTAAAATCACTGCTCCCGAAAAGTTTTTAAACGTTTTTTTTGCATTTCGAATTTACCGCGAACACCCCAAATTGTTCGGTGTTCGCCGAATAGGCGAACGGTCAATGTTCGAGTCCAACATGAGTTCGACTCGAACTCGAAGTTCATCCCTATCCATTATCCAGCGCCACAGTTTTATTGGATATATTTTTTTGTGCCTTATATCAAGGCTGTGGTGCTTAGCGGCAGGATATCTGTAAGGCTCCATTCACACCTAGGCGTTTTAACGCCTGAAGCGCGACGCTATTGCAGCCTGAAATACGCTGCAGGGGTGATTTTACATTGTTCTCTATGGAGATGGTTCACATCTCCACGCCGAACGCCGAAATGCCGTACGCCTAAAGCTCAAAACAAGTCCCAGACACTTTTTTTCAGGCGGCTTCGGCGTTCGGCATAGCTGACAATGAACTGTAAAAAAAAAAAGGTTAAAAACGACACCTTTTGTCGTGGCAAATCGCGGTACAAAACGCAGCGCTAAGGTGTGAATGCAGCCTTAAAGGAGTTGTAAAGGAAAAAAAATGTTGCCTAAAATGAATGTCTACAAGGTAGACAGACAGAATAGTGTAATGATTCTGTTAAAAAAACTAGTATATACCTATTACCTACTTCAGACCCGCGCTACCGTCAAATGATGGCAACAGCGCGGGTCTGAATATCCAACATGCCGTCTTTTGATGGCCGCCCCTTTGGGCGTTCCCAGCGCATGCTGTAGAGCACGCTGCGGGGAAGCCCTGTGTTGTCCGTGTCCCTTGGACACGGCCAATCACAGATCGCGGCGAACGGCCAGTCAGAGTGGCCGTTTGCGATGCGATATGTGGGCGAATGAGAGATGATCTCATAGATCATCTCTCATTGCCGTTTTACACAGAGACAGCGTCTTGTCTCTGGAGAGGAGGAGACCGATCTGTGTTCCTTGTACATAGGGACACAGATCGGTCACCCCCCCGCCCCCCACAGTTAGAACACACCTAGGATACACATTTGACACCTTCCTCACCCCCTAGTGTTAACCCCTTCAATGCCAGTCACATTTATACAGTAATCAGTGCATATTCATAGCACTGATCGCAGTATAAATGTGAATGGCGCCAAAAATGTGTCAAAAGTGTCCGATGTGTCCGCCATAACATCGCAGTACCAATAAAAATCGCAAATCGCCGCCATTTCTAGTAAAAAAAAAATAATTAAAAAAAATAATTCTCTCTCCTATTTTGTAAGCGCTATAACTTTTGCGCAAACCAGTCGCTTATTGCGATTTATTTATTTTTTTTACCAAAAATATGTAGAAGAATACGTATCGGCCTAAACTGAGAAAAAAAATGATATTTATTATAGCAACAAGTAAAAAATATTGTATTTTTCTTCAAAATTGTCGCACTTTTTTGTTTATAGCGCAAAAAATAAAAACCGCAGAGGCGATCAAATACCACCAAAAGAAAGCTCTACTTGTGGGGAAAAAAGGACGTCAATTTTGTTTGGGAGCCATGTCGCACGACCGCGCAATTGTCAGTTAAAGCGACGCAGTGCCGGAAGCTGAAATTTCACCTGGGCAGGAGGGGGATGTATGTGCCCAGTAAGCAAGTGGTTAAATTCCTTCATCTATATCACCTCCGGCATTCTAGTTTCTGTTCTCTCATTCACTTCCTGGTTTGCGGCGCTCGTTCATGTAAGAACTACATTTCCCAGTATGCATTGGGGCATGCCCAGTAATTCACACCTTCTTGAAGTCTCTAAGGCCCTGTACACACGATCTGACATGTCTGATGAGACTTGTCTGACGGATCGTATTCATCAGACAACTCTGAACTTGTCTGATGGTCTGATGTGTGTACACACCATCGGACCAAAATCCCCTCGGACCAGAACGCGGTGACGTAGAACACAACGACGTGATGAAAAAACTAAGTTCAATGCTTCCAAGCATGCGTCGACTTGATTCTGAGCATGCGCGGGTTTTTGGTCCGATGATTTTGTGTACTAACCATCGAATCTGTCGGACAGGTTTCCATCGGACAGGTTTTAAAGCATGTTTTAAAACTTTGGTCCGCTGGCAAAAAAGGTCCGATAGGCCGTACACACGATCGAACATGTCCGCTGAAACTGGTCTGCGGACCGGTTTCAGCGGACATGTTCGATCGTGTGTACGCGGCCTAACACGTAGAGAGCGTCCTGCCGCACAGATGTAGTTCCCAGGAGGGGGCGAGCACGTCACTGACCACCGCAGTAAAGCCTACCTTCACGGTGGTGAGTAACAATCAGACAAGCAGGAAGTGAACAGAACAGAGAAGAAATAGAGCAACTTCTGAGCAAAAACGGAGAATGGGGAAGTAAAAAGAGGAAAGTCTGCAGGTAAAGGATGCTTATTATGAAAAAAAAAGTTTTTCCTTTACAACCCCTTTAAGGATAAATGTATTCATTTATATATTTACTTTTTTTTTTGCACCTAGCACGAATCCCCCCCCCCCCTGTTTAAATTAGAGAAGTAGTGTAACAACTATTTTTTGTAAAGACTTAGCGGAACCCAGCGATTTCCAGGTGACAGGTACTCTTTAGGGTGAATGCTTTATCTTTGTCACAGAAATAATCAGCATTTAATGTATACGTAATGCAACGAGTGAACAGCCATGTTTAGCAGTCTTAGGAAAGCTGTATTGTAACAAATAGCTAAAGACTCACAAAGGCATCAGTGACTTTTACGGCTTCCTTGCTCCATCTCGGTCATTAATTTCCTAGTGAGGGATGAGATGGTCACTTTGTACAGTTCTGCTCCATTCATTATGAAGGATGGGAAACAGTTATAAATGTGTCTGTGTGATGTATGCTTAGGTCATTGACTAGAGATACAATGAAGCTATAACTCAATCCCAACGTCACCTGATGACTTAACTTTTGGAGGTTTTCTTTTCCTGATGACATTTATAAAGTTCTAAATGTGAATGTGCACGATTAACCCTTTGTTGATGAGACGCCCTTGCCTACAACAAGAGGATAAACAATGTTCCTTTCTTAGACAAATTAACAATTCTCATAGATTGCCATGGGCATTCAAAATTGAGTGCCGCAGCAAATATTCTGCATTAGTGTTGGGTGAACGGTTCGGCTTGTTCGCCTCGTTGAGGGAACACCCAAATTTGCATAATGTTCGGCGGGTGTTTGTACCGCCTGCACAGTGCATTCTGTCTGCGCTCTGATTGGGCAAAGCTTTGCCCAATCAGGGCGCAGTAAAAGTTGGTTGTTATGGAGCAGGGCCATCCACGGCGTCCTTAACAACAGATGAGTCATCAACTGTCAATGGGCTTCTCCGCTAAATAATAATAATAATTAAAAAAATTGCCACTAAAAATAGTAAAAAAAAACAAAAAAAAAACGGGTCTGGTATGGATTATAAGGGGAACCCCATGCTAAAATGTAAAATAAAAGAATGTGGCACACCAGACATGCAGCCTGGCAGGTCAGGAAAGAGGGGGGAGAGCAAGCACCTGAACCAGAGGCAATTAAGGGGGGATATGATCACCATGTATAAATACATAAGGGGGGATATGATCTCCATGTATAAATACATAAGGGGGGATATGATCTCCATGTATAAATACATAAGGGGGGATATGATCACCATGTATAAATACATAAGGGGGGATATGATCTCCATGTATAAATACATAAGGGGGGATATGATCTCCATGTATAAATACATAAGGGGGGATATGATCACCATGTATAAATACATAAGGGGGGATATGATCACCATGTATAAATACATAAGGGGGGATATGATCACCATGTAGAAATACATAAGGGGGGATATGATCTCCATGTATAAATACATAAGGGGGGGGAGATATGATCTCCATGTATAAATACATAAGGGGGGATATGATCTCCATGTATAAATACATAAGGGGGGATATGATCTCCATGTATAAATACATAAGGGGGGATATGATCTCCATGTATAAATACATAAGGGGGGATATGATCTCCATGTATAAATACATAAGGGGGGATATGATCTCCATGTATAAATACATAAGGGGGGATATGATCTCCATGTATAAATACATAAGGGGGGATATGATCACCATGTATAAATACATAAGGGGGGATATGATCACCATGTATAAATACATAAGGGGGGATATGATCACCATGTATAAATACATAAGGGGGGATATGATCACCATGTATAAATACATAAGGGGGGATATGATCACCATGTATAAATATATAAGGGGGGATATGATCACCATGTAGAAATACATAAGGGGGGATATGATCTCCATGTATAAATACATAAGGGGGGATATGATCACCATGTATAAATACATAAGGGGGGATATGATCACCATGTATAAATACATAAGGGGGGATATGATCACCATGTAGAAATACATAAGGGGGGATATGATCTCCATGTATAAATACATAAGGGGGGATATGACCTCCATGTATAAATACATAAGGGGGGATATGATCTCCATGTATAAATTAATAAGTAGTGTTGCTCACGAATATTCGCATTGCGAATATTCGCTACGAATATTGCATATTCGAGTATTCGCGAATAACACGAATATCGCGGCGAATATTCGCTATTTCGAATATTCGAATGTTTTCAATTTTTTTTTTAGAACAGATCACATCCTAGAGATCCCCATCGACGTCTAAAAGCATTGCTGGTATGATTAGAGACCTTGGGCCGAGTAGCTGCAGCGCTCATTTTATATTGCCGAAAAATCAAAATGCGATTATTCGGCAATAGCGATATCGCGCGATTATTTTATATTGTAATATATCACGAATATTCTGAGCCAATCAGAGTGCTCCATTCCGCATTTCTCGAAATTTCGCAATTATTTTGTATTGTAATATATCACGAATATTCTGAGCCAATCAGAGTGCTCCATTCCGCATTTCTCGAATATTCGCAATTATTTTATATTGTAATATATCACGAATATTCTGAGCCAATCAGAGTGCTCCTTCCGCATTTCTCGAATATTCGCAATTATTTTATATTGTAATATATCACGAATATTCTGAGCCAATCAGAGTGCTCCTTCCGCATTTCTCGAATATTCGCAATTTTTGTGTATTGTAATATATCACGAATATTCTGAGCCAATCAGAGTGCTCCTTCCGCATTTGCCGAATATTCGCAATTATTTTGTATTGTAAAATATCACGAATATTCTGAGCCAATCAGAGTGCTCCATTCCGCATTTCTCGAAATTTCGCATTCGCAATCGCAATTTGCATTCGCATTCGCATTCGCAATAGCGAAAATTCGCAATAATTTCATTTCCAAAAAATATCACGAATATTCGTATTTAGCGAATATATCTCGAATATTCGACTATATATTCGAGATATATCGCGAAATCGAATATGGCATATTCTGCTCAACACTATTAATAAGGGGGGATATGATCACCATGTATAAATACATAAGGGGGGATATGATCTCCATGTATAAATACATAAGGGGGGATATGATCACCATGTATAAATACATAAGGGGGGATATGATCACCATGTATAAATATATAAGGGTCCCGGGATATGATCTCCATGTATAAATACATAAGGGGGATATAATCACCATGTTGAGGAGCATCACCACAGGATGGCACTGTGGATGCGAAAAGGTAATCAATGATGCCACGTCATTAATTGGAAGTATACAAAAATTTGTGAACGCAGGATGGACTTTAGACACCGTAGTATACAAGATAATAAAAATATATTCATTTACTGATACAAAGTATTTAAAAAACAACAAACAACAGTGCAATTAACATACGCTAGACAAACTACCACATATAGACATCCTCACCACTACCCTAGGGCCATATTGTACCTTGACCTAAATAGAAAGGGAAATATATAGATAATAGGCTTCGTGTGGAGTGGTGTCATGGGTAGAGGAGCTTAAACACTTGGTGCTCTACATCAGGGGTCTTCAAGCTACTGCCCTCCAGTTGTTCAGGAATTACAATTCCCATCATGCCTAGTCATGTCTGTGAATGTCAGAGCTTGGTGCATCATGGGATGTGTAGTTCTGCAACAGCTGGAGGGCCGTCGTTTGAGGATCCCTGTTCTACATGTTTCGTGCTGAGTGCGCTTCTTCAGGCTCTTTAGGTGGGTACCGTATTTATCGGGGTATATCGGCATATAACGCGCACCCCAAACTTAGAAGGGAAGTTTAGGAAAAAAACTAAAATTTTGGATGCTCAGCCTTGTCGGTGTCCGTCTGCTATCGGCATCGATCGGCGGCCTTGTCCATCGTCCGTCTGCGGCCTTGCGCGGGGTCCGTCCAGCCTTGTCGGTGTCCGTCTGCTGTCTTGCCCGGCGTCCATCTGCAGCCTTGCACGGGGACCGTCCAGCCTTGTCGGTGTCCGACTTGTCCGTCTGCCGGGGGTTGCAGTGTTGTGTGTTCGAGTTTGGCGCCATGCAGAGCCGGATTTCCGGTGTGTTCGGCTTCTCTCGGCTCCTCTCGCGTGGCTGCGGGTGGAGCTGAGCATGGCCGAGCCTAGCTGAGTGCGCAGTACACTCAGCTCGATCTATTTCGGCGGCGCCCGGGAACAGCAGCGCGAACAGCAGTATCGGCATATATGGCGCACCCACGATTTTCCCCTGATTTTAAAGCGGATGGTTCAGCAAAAAAAAATATTAAAAGCCAGCAGCAACAAATACTGCAGCTGCTGACTTTTAATATTAGGGCACTTACCTGTCCTGGAGTCCAGCGGCGTCCGCAGCAGAGGACGAGCGATCGCTCGTCACCCTGCTGCTCCCCCCTCCATCCACGGTGAGGGAACCAGGAAGTGAAGCGCTGCGGCTTCACTGCCCGGTTCCCTACGGCGCATGCGCGAGCCGATTGGCTCCCGCTGTGTGCTGGGAGCCGAGAGTTCCCAGCACACAACGGGGGGGCGACGGGATGTCGCCAAAAAACCCGACTTTTGCCCGAGACTGCGGGCCGGAAGTGGTTGCAGATACCTGTCTTTAGACAGGTATCTGCACCCCCTCCCCCCTGAAAGGTGTCAATTGTGACACCGGAGGGGAGGAGGGTTCCGATCAGCGGATCTTCACTTTAGGGTGGGGATCCGATCTGCGGACGCCGCTTCACTTTAGGGTGGGGATCCGCTTTAAGGGGAAAAAAGTGCGCGTTATACGCCGATAAATACAATACTTTATGTGGGAGAAAATACATTCAGAAAGTACCAATAAATTATACAAATTAGTAAGCAATAGTTATAAAATGTCAGCCAAGTCACACTGTCAGAGTTACAAACACAGCCGGTCGGTAATCATTAGCAGAACAATGTGAGATTGGCAGTACAGCATGGATGTGGGGACACATGTAAGTAAATAGCACCATAGTAAACCAAGGTACCCAAAAGGTAGTAGAACAGGGTGATGTGATAGATTACGGTAAACACAGCTTGATTTATAGTGGGCAAGAGAAGAAAGGGAAACAATTCCTTCAACCAGCAAGGAGCATTAAGTAGTACTTACATAACAGTAATGGCAGAATCCGGGGAGCACAGCATTGCTCAGGAAACGTAGGCCAGAGGATATAGGCCTGGATTCACATACCTGGGCACATCTTTATGTGGGCGTAGCGTATCTTCTTTAGCTTTGCCGGCGCAACGTTGAGAGGCAAGCATGGAATTCACAAAGCAAATACTCCCGGTGCAGCGTATAGTCATCGGCGTAAGCCAAAGTAGGTGGAAATGGGCTGGAAGTGGGCGTGTTACATTTAAATGAAGCGTGACCCCATGCAAATGATGGGCTGAGCTTCAAACAAGTACTAAAAACGAATGGCGCATTCGTCGTATCTTGGACGCATCCCAGTGCACATGCTCACAGTCTCGTCAAAATAACTGCCTAAGATATGTCAAAACACTGCCTACGACGTGAACGTAACCTACACACAACCCTATTCACATACTACGTGAACAGCGTAAACAACGTAAAAATCGACGGCGTTCGTTCCCTGGTCCATACCTTTGCATGGGTTGCGCCTCCTATATAAGGAATAACTTTACGCCGGACGTAACCCTTACGCAAATCGCGTTCCTAAATTGGCGTATGTTACTCATTTGCATATTTACAATGGGAACGCCAAGTGCGACCAACTATGCGCCCAGGATACGCCGGCGTAGGCAAGTTACGTCGGGTGGCTGAAGCCTATTTTTTCGACGTATCTTGCTTGGGGAATCGGCGCAGAGATACGACGGCGCACATTTGTACTTACGACGGCGTATCTCGAGATACGTCTGCATAAGTGCTACGTGAATTCGGGCCATAGTATCTATCTATACAAGTATAAATCATTGATGGGTGCGTCTATAGTTAGCATAACATGGGAAAAGTAGATGGAGAAAAAAAAGGAGAAAAAAGAAAGGAAACAAATACATCATTAAAACAGGAAGGGGGAAGTTGAAAGGAGAAACAAGGAAACATTTTGGCCCCTTTCACATGAGCGGACGAACGGTCCGCTCATTACAAGTCTGTTTACGGACTTGTAATGGGTCCCTATGGGAGCGGATCCATTAGCGGATGATGCATCCGCTAACGTCCGCTCGATCCGCATCCGTTTTTGCGGACGGAAGAATGTCCTATTTTTCTTCCGTCCGGCCAAACGGATCGGATGCAAACGGACAGACGGTCCGTTTCCATCCGACTCCCCATAGGGGAGAGCGGAGGAGAGACACGGCGGTCCCTGCACAGTGTGCGGGGACCGCCCCATCCGCCCGACAGCTCAGCGGAGACCCCCCGCTGAGCTGACGGACACACGGAGCGGACCGAAAAACGGTCCGCTCGTGTGAAAGGAGCCTAACCAGTAATAAAAAACAGTCTAGAGAAAAGAGGAGACATGAATAGAACAATATGGATATACACAGGGTCGGTAGTATACAGTACAGTAAATACTTTGGTGGTCCTTATGGTGAACTTGGTGTAGATTTATTCACTTTTAGGTCATAATAATAACACCAGGGATTGTTAGTCCAGGAGATATCCAATTGCATTATGGAGGGATCAGCAAGAATTATTTTTGGCAATCGAAAAAAACTTTTTTCAAATTCAAAAACTTTTTTCACATTTCAAAACTTTTCAAATTCGAAAATGAAAACTATTTGAAAAGTATTCGAAAATGATTCTAAATTTAAATTTCATCTGATTTTTTTTTTCGTTATTTCGGCTTTGTTTAAATTCGGTACTACTGTAATTCAGAGATTCTGATACATGCGAAAACGAAAAATTGTCTACATTTCAATTCGGAACGAAACAAATTGCACATGTCTAGTGTCCCTAACCTGGAACAATTATGAAGAGTTGAGATGTCTTGGACTACGAGTTCAGACGCCACTACTGGATAGCGAAGATAGGGCTAGGCAACTAAACCCCTGTTTTAACGCACTGTAATGCCCTGTACACACAATCGGTTCGTGTGATAAAAACGGACCGATGGATTTTTTCATCAGATATCCGATGAAGCTGACTTTCATCAGTCTTGCCTTCACATCATCGGTTAAAAGTCCGATCGTGTCCAACGCGGTGACGTAAAACACAACGACGTGCAGAGAAAAATGAAGTTCAATGCTTCCGAGCATGCGTTGACTTGATTCTGAGCATGCATGGATTTTTGACCGATGGATTTCCCCACAGACGATAGTTTTTTTCTATCGTTTTTTTAAGCATAAGAAAAATTTTAAACGGGTTCTATTTTTTTTCACCGATGGAAAACAAACCGATAGGGCCCACACACGATCGGTTCGTCAGATGAAAACAGTCCATTGGTCAGTTTTCATCAGACGAACCAATCGTGTGTAAAGGGCATTAGACAGGTGAATTTGGTTGGTTGCTGATTGGTTGGTAAGTTGAGCTTGTCTATTCTGTGTGTTTGTTGACATGCGACCTTCCGATGCTCCTTGCTGTGAAGACCAGTCATAGGTAGGGGCAGTGACAGTTGTTTTTTGTATTGGTGGGCAACACTGGAACGGGCACCTTTAAAACAAGTCAGCACCAAGCAGTTCCAGCGGCAGTGGTGGTACTACCAGGGCGGCAAAGGTCACACTTGTACCCAAGACAGCAGGAAGGGAGCCTGCTGCAGAACATGTGAAAGGGTCCCTCTGTTGGACCGTAATAAAGAGCCCCATGATGGGAGTAAAGGGCCGTGGGATCAGAGGGAAGGGCCCTGAGCTCGGAGGACAGGGCCACGCGACCAAAGGAAAGAGCCCCAAGACCAAGGGAAAGGGCCCTGAGCCAGATGGAAATAGGGTGACCACGTGTCCCCGGATTGCCCGGGACAGTCGCACATTTTGCAGGTCTGTCCCGGGCACCTTTATTCCAGGACAATACAGTGTCCTGGAATGAAACTGACACAGCCACCCCCCGGGCCAATCTGATGCCCCCAAAAAAGGACGCCACATCACCGCTTTACTCACTTAGGCCGCGTACACACGATCGAATTTGCCTGCTGAAACTGGTCCGACGGACCAGTTCAGCGGACAAATCCGATCGTGTGTATGGGCTAAAATTTGTCCGCCGGTGACATGTCTGTCGGATATGTCCGCTGGTTAGTACGCTAACCAGCAGACATATCTGCCCGCACAAGCGTCCTATGGATGCGACGCTTGCGTGGAAGTTTTTTACTTCCTGGTGCGGTGAGGTGGTGGCGTCAATGTCACCGCCACGTCACTGTGCTGTCTGCCGGTGGGGATTTTGATCCGATGGTGTGTACACGCCATCGGACCAAAATTCGATGAGACATGTCCGCTCTAAACTGTCCGTCGGATAAGTTTGAGCGGACATATCTCATCGTGTGTACGCGGCCTTACAGTACATGCCCTGGCACAATCCCTGCCCCCTGCTTGTGATTGGAGAAATCATAAATCCAGCCTCTTGTGTCCAATCACTGTGCTGTGATTCGTTACAGCACAAGCTGATTTTTGGGAAGGGGGGTGTCCCTGAATGGTAGTTTGGAAATGTGGTCACCCTAGATGGAAAGGGCTCGGGGACTGATAGAAAGGGCCTCAGGACCAATGGTAAAGGCCCCTTCATAGTTTCTTGCACCAGAGCCTTGGAGGTTCTAGTTGCGCCTCTACACCATGGCTCACAATAAGCACTCATTTGTGTTATGGAACCCAACTCTCAGAGGCACCACGTTCCATCATGCCAAGGATTTTTGTACACACAGGCAGCATACACTTTGACTTTTAAATGTCGCCGGGGCTGAAAAATCTATATGGCGTAAACTTTTGCCTAAAAATCAATCTCATGTAGGGTTTGATTAGAAGAAAATTGCTATCCCATTTGTTTCTACATTTGTCTGCATGTTGTCCTTTTCACTCATAGGCTGGACAAGGAGAAGCATTCTTTAAAAATTCCCCGAGAAAGTGTATGACATTAAAATGTCCTTTGATGCTCTTTCGCTAAACATCGGACATTAGCGGTTTGGGTGACACTGATCCCTAATGCATCTCGCTTCAATCAATAGACACCAGAATTTGGCAATTAAGAAAAGGGGGGTTTTAGACCAAACGCAGACACGCTTTTATGTCACTCCTGTCTTTTCGCTCAGGACTATAATTCAAGAAGAAAGATACATTTCTGGTCGGGCAAAATCTTATTTCATGTGTTTTTCTGTTTATCTGTATTTATAGAACATGAAATTAGACACTCGGATCATAGATCAAGAAATTGCCTCCAGACCCTTAACTATTTCGTCAATATCCCAGTTTTGGTTTTGCTTTATTTGTTTTGCTTTGATGAAATGGATGAATAGTGCGGAGTCTGTATTAGACTGTGCTGGCTGCTATACTTCATTATGTAGATCTTTTCTTTTCTTTCTTTTTTTTTCCCACTAATAAAGCTTTTAATTTGGCTTTGGTAATGTGAGGCTTGAGGAGGAACTCCAATCTAATTAAAAATGAAATTCAAGGGATTGCTTTAAAAAGTCACAGTTGAAACCATTAAATAGATCCAATTAACACTTTTACTTACTATCCTTGTCACTGGAGAGTAGCTGAATACGGAGACTGTCTACTGAACATTTTGAGTCGGATTTACTAAAACTGGAGCACACGGAATCTGGTGCAGACGTGCATGGTAGCCAATCAGCTTCTAACTTCAGCTTGTTCAATTAGGATTTGACCAGTGGTGGTGCGTCCATAGAGCGCCGCTCCTCTCCTGCACCCTTCAATCAACAATAGATAGATACGTGCATTGCATTTATCTATCTATTGTCGCCGATGCCACCCCCAAATAAATTGCTTCCCTAATACTGACCTGCCTCTCAGCCAATCAGGTGCACCGGGTCTGGTTACCTGTCACCTGATTGGCTGAAACATCAGGCGCTGTGATTGGTGTCCAATCATAGTAGAAGAGGACAGGAGAAGACATTGAGGAGGGAGCGTGGATGAATGCGCTGATCTGAGACAGGTAAGTGCTGGGCGGGGGGACAGCATTTGATGGGGCAAACTGGTGGCAATTGGTGGGGCAAACTGGTGGCAATTGATGGTTTCAGTAGCTGCGTTTGATGGCACAGTGGTGGCAATTTATGGGTACAGTGGATGCGTTTGATGGCACAGTGGCTGCGTTTGATGGGCACAGTAATGGCAATTGATGGACACAGTGGCTGCGTTTGATCGGCACAGTGGCTGTGTTTGATGGCACAGTGGTGGCAATTTATAGACACAGTGGATGCGTTTGATGGGCACAGTGGTGGCAATTTATGGGCACAGTGGATGCGTTTGATGGCACAGTGGCTGCTTTTGATGGGCACAGTGGTGGCAATTGATGGACACAGTGGCTGCGTTTGATCGGCACAGTGGCTGCGTTTAATGGGCACGGTGGTTGCAATTTATGGGTACAGTGGATGCGTTTGATGGCACAGTGGTTACGTTTAATGAGCACAGTGGCAGCAATTGATGGGCACAGTAGCTGTGTTTGATGGGCACAGTGGCTGCAATTGATGTTTGTTTTTTTTCAGTTTGTTTGCGCCCCCGAAAATTTTGAGCACCAGCCGCCACTGGATTTGACAATAAAACCTAGAAGTTGATTGGCTACTATGCACAGATCCTGTGTGCACCAGTTTTATTAAATCTTCCCCTTTGGGCCCTTTTACACGGGTAATCAAATAGGGTCCACCTGTCAGTTTTTCAGTCGGACCTGATCTAGGGTTGCCACCTTTTCTTTAAGTCAAACCCCAAAACTTTAGCGGCCTGGAGCACCTTTGGGTACCCCAATGAGAGTAATAATGCGGATGCAAAGCGTCTAGAGGATGCCGCATCGAAAAGTTAGTGTGGCCAAATTGCTCTTGCTGACATCATTGCCTTGGGGAGCCACAGCCCAGTCTAAATAATGTGTCTGAGTTTCAGTCCACCTGAAACTCGGACACATGACTCAAAACCCAAACAGTACGGGTGAATCCTGGACAGGTGGCAACCCTAACTTGATCGGACCCTCCAGTCTCTTCTATGGAGCGGCGGATGTCAGCAAACATTTGCCACCATCCGATCTGATCCTGTCCACTAGAGATGTGCACTGCCGGAAAATTCATATTTGTTTTTAGTTTTTCGGGTCATTCGTTATGATCGCAATTCATAAATGCGAAATTTCGTAAATCCATAATCGAAAACTCATAATTCAAGGATCAAAAAATTAAATTTAAAAAATACGAAAGATCAAAAATCCGAAAATTCAAAAGAATAACTAACTATTATATTATAGGTATTGCAATTTCCTTTCAAATTTGGCTGTTAGTGAACGTAACGAATACAAATTTATCCGAAGTTACGAATTATCCGAAATAATGAAAGCCGCATCTAAACAAATGGAACTAAACAAAAAAGTTTTAATTATTGTTATTATTATTGTTATGTATAATTAATTCATTACGTTCAATTTGTTTGGATACGCCATTTTTTGGGATAATTTGTAACTTTGGATAAATTCGTATTCGTTACGTTTACTAACAGCCAAATTTGCAAGGAAATTCCAATTTAATGTAAAGCGGAGTTCCACCCAAAATTGGAACTTCCGCTTATCCCACTCCTCACCCCCTTACATGCCACATTTGGCATGTAATTTTTTTTGGGGGGGAGTGGGGGCTTCAGGAGGAGTGGGACTTCCTGTCCCACTTCCTCCTTCCGCCGAGGGGCTGGTTAGGCGATTAAGCTTAATCGCCTACAGCAGCCCCTCCCTGTAGGCGTTCGCATGGGACACTGACAGGTCCTAGGCGATCGCCTGTCCAATGGGACGGCTCAGCGCCGGGCCGCGCGCATGAGCAGTGGGTGCCCACAGTATCAATGAGGATGCCGGCCGGGGAGGGGGGGAGAGGAGCGGAGCCCCGGCCAGCGCGTCGCTGGAACGCTGGAGCAGGTAAGTGTCTGTTTATTAAAAGCCAGCAGCTACACTTTTTGTAGCTGCTGACTGACTTTTAATAAACATACATTTTGGCTGGAACACCCCTTTAACTTAATTTAACCACTTCAGTTTCGAACGATTTTGCTACTCAATAACCAGGCCCTTTTTTGCTCCGGAAGCAACTTATCTCTAGGGGAAAGGGGCCCTGAATCACATCCAGACTTTTGATTAAAAAGCCTGTGAACACCTGCACCATCAAACTTTTGGTCTCTAGTAAAAGATGGAACATGATTAGATGCTTTATCCCTCCCAAGACTCTTCAAAGCCTTCAGACAATCTGGTCTTCAGACAATCTGGAAGTTACTAATCCCAGTGTCAGGGTTCAGTAACAGGGATGGCCAAACCTGCAAAACCTATACTCAGCAAACTGAAAACTAGACTGTATAAAGTAATGTAAATGTATTAAAAGTAAAACAAAAGGCATCCAAACCTATCCGAGTAACAAAAAACCTAACTAACTACACTATATTTTCATAAGTATTGGGACGCCTGCCTTTACACACACACAAACTTTAATGGCATCCCAGTCTTAGTCCGTAGGGTTCAATATTGAGGTTGTCCACCCTTTGCAGCTATAACAGCTTCACCTCTTCTGGGAAGGCTGTCCACAAGGTATAGGAGTGTCTATGGGAATGTGTGACCATTCTTCCAGAAGCGCATTTGTAAGGTCAGACACTGTTGTTGGACAAAAAGACCTGGCTCACAGTCTCTGCTCTCATTCATCCCAAAGGTGTTCTATCCGGTTGAGGTCAGGACAGTGCAGGCAAGTCAGGTTCCTTCACCCCAAACTCACTCCTTCATGTCTTCATGGACCTTGCTTTGTGCACTGGTCCAAATCATTTGGTGGAGGGGGGATTATGGTGTGGGGTTGGTTTTCAGGGGTTGAGCTGTAATGCTGCCCTTGGTGGAGTTGATGGTGCCGGGACCAGTAAAACAAGACCGGTTGTACTGCCCTATCAGGGGCTCTGCTCCCAGCAGATTCTATTACAGTTTTTCTCTATTGGTTTGGCTCATTTCTTGAAACAGAAATGACATTCTCAAAACAACATGGACAAATCTCCAAACCACTTGGCAATTGTTCACAACTGAATGGCATTTCTCATTCATTTCATCAAATTGCAAATGTCTCAGTACATGTCTCAATGTCTCAGTACATTTCTCAAATGATTTAGTACAAGTAACCTACATTTAGCACAATTTTGCAATTGAATAGATCATGTTGATCCAAACTGATTGTCATTTCTCAGTCTAAATGGTCGTTCTCTCCAAAACGTGTCAGCGTCATTTCATTGTTTAAGTCATCACATGCACAATAGTCTGTTCAATTGTCAAAATTATTCAGGAACACAATACCATGAATACCATATATGAATCTCTTGGAACATTTGATAAAATCATTACAGCAATTGACAGTCAGGTAAAACTAGAACTTGAACGAAGGAGGAGTTGGTCTCAGATGACCAATCAAACAGTATGTTTAGTTACCTGACAGGTACTGTCCATTACTGTATTGTGAATGCTGCCAAACATGTATATATAGAGATTGAAAATGCAGGACCAGTACAATGTCTGAACATGGAGGCACCTGGCCAAGTAGATGAACACGGGCAACTGCCTGCCCGAGGAAGAGGAAGAGGAAGAGGAGGAGGAGTAAGGGTGTGTGATGGTGGAAAAGGGGGAAGAAGCTGAGGAGCACGAAGACACCATGCTGTCCCTAATGAAATTTGGGCGACAATTATAGACCATGTCATCAACCATGCCCTCACAATCAATGATGGAATTATATAATGTATAGGACAGGACACTGTGCATAGAGCAACAAATATGTTTATTTACTCATTTGCGTATTCATTTAGTGTGTGTGTGTGTGAGATAGGCCTACAGTATTACAGTATCTTACTTCAGTGGGATGTTACGTATGATACTAACCATGACAAGAAAAATATTGTAGAAAATAAACTATGGAATAGTATGGAATAGTTTATTTTCTACAATATTGATAATACAGTTTACAGTAGTATTCCAGTATTACAGTAAAAACTGCAGCTTACTGTATGATGCAATTATCATTATAATCCTTATTTTAAAGAATATAACCTACAATACAGTACGTAAAAGGGTCAAAGAGCTGCAATTACAGTAGTGCCTCCCATGGAAATCTATCTAATAATGTTACTGTAACATTTCAGTAATTTCATAATTTTTCCCCTCCCCTTTCTGTCAAATACCCCCTGTAGTACCTCTGCATAGGGTACATGTACCCCAGGTTTGGATCCACTGGAATACTGGCCAGTAGTATATTGAACTTGTGCAGAACATAGAACATTCCTATGTAGCTGTCTGTAACTGTATTTTATGGGGATGAGGCTGGCTTCAACCTGGCCAAGGGCCAAAGACGTGGCCGTAATTTTATTGGCCACTGGGCCATGGTGGATGTCCCAGGCCAGCGAGGGGGCAATATAACTATGTGTGCTGCCATTTCTGAGAATGGTGTGGCCACTCACATGCCCAGTCTTGGCCCATACAAAACACAGAATCTCCTAATTTTCTTGGACCACTTTCATTTGGATTTGATCCCAGAAAATGAGAGCGGTCTCATAGGGCCTCACCTACCACAATATATAATTGTATGGAACAATGTGAATTTCCACCGTGGCCCGCTTATCAGGGCCTGGTTCACTGCTCATCCAAGGATGGATATTGTGTTCCTACCACCTTACTCTCCTTTCCTCAATCCTATTGAGGAGTTTTTCTGCACTTGGAGGTGGAGAGTGTATGAGCATCAGGCTCAAGATCAGAGGTCCCCGTTCCATGCAATAGATGCTGCCTGTGAGAATATTACAGGAGATCAGTGTAGGCGATGGTTGCGACATCTCCCTCGTTTCTTCCCTCAATGCATCGCAAGGGAGGATATATGCTGCAATGTTGATGGGAATCTGTGGCCAGACAGTCAGCAGCATGTGGATGGGCAGGAGGGTGAGGACAGTACCCAGGAGAGGGAGGGTGAGGACAGCGACCAGTGAAGAGATGTTAGGGCTCTTTCACATAGGTGGCCTGTTCAGGTCCGCCTGCCAGTTTTTTAGGCGGACCTGAATGGGCACTCTGTGCAACTCTATGGAGCTGCGGATGTCAGGGGTGACATGCCCACTGACATCAGACCCGCTCCGGTCCGCCAAAGTGTGACGGAGGAAAAACCTACTTTTCCATCCGTCTGGCAGATTGGATTGGGTGTACACGGACAGACGGGTGTACACGGAGAGGACCTCCCTGTCATCCGCCGGCTTAGCAGGGATCAATGGAGCAATCCCCACTGAGCAAGTGGAGGTTCACGGGGCGGATCATTACTGATCCGCCCCGTGTGAAAGGGGCCTTACAGTTGTTGTGAAACTCAAGCTTTATTTACAGCATTGTAGGCTAAATTTACAGTAATTGTCCTTGTTTTTTGTTTGTGTGTTTATATTTCCATATATTATGCTGTGTACGTTTTCTTTTTAGTCTCATGTATGGAAGTTACTGTGTGTGAATGATAATGGTTACAATACTGTAAAGTAATTGTTCCTTGGCAGTATGAGTGCAATGTGTGATGTCAAACCTTGGAGGCTACTCTTACCCTAAAAACTTTTCTTATTTTTCAGTTTTATACACAATTGTATTCAGTTAGCTAGACAAAAACTGTACAGTAACTGTTGTCAATGAAGGACTGGGCTAATACTGAACGGTGGACATGAGGGATATTTCAATGGTCCTCTGCCATAGAGATAAAACATCTAAACATTTTGACTTGCAGTGCTTACACAATGCCAAAGGGATGATGCATTTTGGGGGCACTGACTATTTGAATGAAAAAGAAATTTAGTTTTGACACATGAGTGAACTGTTTTGGGAAAGATATGAACTTTTGAAGGTGAACCATGGTGTTGTGCCGAACCATCCAGGTTATTTTGGCAAAAGCACCAAGAGAGCTGAGAATGTCTGTCTGGTCTGTTTCAAGAAATGAGCCAAAGCAATTGAGAAGAATCTTTGCCATTTTGGAGGCACTGACTCTTTATATGGGAAAGGAATATGGTTTTGAAGCATGAGTGAACAGTTTTGGGAAAGATATGAGCTTTTGCAAGTGAGTTATAGTGTTGTGCTGAACTGTAAGACTGTTTTGCCAAATGATCTTAGAGTTTTGAGAATGTCATTTCGGTTTCAAGAAATGAGCCAAAACAATAGAGAAAAACTGTAATCTCCACCTGATGCTAGCTGCTGGGAGTGTATTTAGTCCATCCTCTGCATTTGCCTCTTGCTCCAGTATTTTCACTGCTAGCTAGATGCATGCTTGCTGTTTAATCCTGATCCTGATCTTGCCTTGGGAGACACCCGCTGGTGGACATTGGAACTACAGCCTTCTGCTCCTTAAACCATAGTGCAACAAGCAGGTGATCCAGGGCACGACACTAAAAATTGAAAAAAAAAATTTTTCCAATCAGAATAGACATTCAGCCGGAACCCCTCAGACTGCATAAGTGAGAAGCCTGTGTGACATGTACTCCTTTCCCCATCATGGAAGGGTACAGCACTGTCGCAGCATGTACAGTATCTCAAAAAAGTGAGTACACCCCTATATTTTTGTAAATATGTTATTATATCTTTTCATGTGACAACACTGAAGAAATGACACTTTGCTACAATGTTGTGTAGTGAGTGTACAGCTTGTATAACAGTGTACATTTGCTGTCCACTCAAAATAACTCAACACACAGCCATTAATGTTTAAACTGCTGGCAACACAAGTACACCTTTAAGTGAAAATGTCCAAATTGGGCCCAAAGTGTCAATATTTTGTGTGCGCACCATTATTTTCCAGTACTGCCTTTAGAGCTTCACAGGTTGCCACTGGAGTCCTCTTCACCGCCTCCATGATGACATCACAGAGCTGGTGAATGTTGGAGACCTTGCGCTCCTCCACCTTCCATTTATTTTCTTTTTTCCCCTTCCCTCCCCTTTTCCTCTTCCCTTTCCCCTTCCCTTCCTCCCCATCCCTTTGTCCTCCACCTTCCTTTTATTCACCTTTCTCCTCCCTTCCCCCCCCCTCTCCTCCCTTCTTTCTCCTGCCCATGCACACATAGCCCTAATAAGACTATGGCTATTGTAACGGTCACCACCGCTTACGACTTTCCATCCAACCACGACAAGCTTATCTGACACACTCCGACAATATTGCATACACGATCCATATCCTTTCCCAGAATAAGACGAGACAGAGCTCCGTTCTTGCTTCCAAAGATATGACAATTTATTGGTATTTTTCTCAGCTTCTTATACAGTCTCAAGCATAATGCAGTTTATCACAGGACAATGCAATCTCCACCCCCCTTCACACCATGGGGGGCTTCAATCACACTCTAAAAGGCATTCAGGTAAGCTAACCATGTAGACCGGTCGGCACCGCATCTTCAATAGAGTTCAATTAACCTTTAATAATAACACAGACATCTAGTTGAATAAGTTATCTAGGCAGCTTTATCACACAATGGCAGAGTCTTGTGAGAGTGGGTGCAATCCACACCTTCAGATATTTCAATAGCCTATTATACAAAAGGTATGACTCACTGGCTGACCTGGTCATGTCATCATGACTCCTTGTGATATCTCAGTCCTGAAATATGAAGTATTATTAATGTCCCATCTCATGTAATATGAATTATGATTCTTTGTCACCCTATGGCCCTAGTGGACATAAGGTGACCCTAGACATAGGAATATCTCAGTCTGTCACGGGCCATTCCGTTACATCTCTCCCCTTTCGGTGGGAGACGGACACAGGTGGTAACCCCAAACGGGTTGACTCCGAAGTCCGTCAGTAGTTCCAGTCCTCCAAAGCTGGTATCCATACTGTACCCCAAATAAATGGCTCCAAACTGAGCATTACTCCCCCCGCCAACCTCTGCCTCTCTCAGAGAACACGCCTGCCGCTGGGGAGAAAGCAGGGTGGCTGGGCTCAGTCCATCATGCTGTTGGGGGTCTGGACCAACTGCCCCCCTTCTTGGGTTATACCAGTGGAGACTGAGGTCCCATCCACTGGTGCTAGGTGAAAACCCCCTGGTGCTTGCAAAGCAAAGCCGACATCCTCCATACTGTACCTCAAATAAATGGCTCCAAACTGAGCATTACTCACCCCGCCAACCTCTGCCTCTCTCAGAGAACACGCCTGCCGCTGGGGAGAAGGCAGGGTGGCTGGGCTCAGTCCATCATGCTGTTGGGGGTCTGGGCCAACTGCCCCCCCTTCCTGGGGTATACCAGTGGAGACTGAAGTCCCATCCACTGGTGCTTTAGCGAAAACCCCCCGGTGCTTGCAAAGCAAAGCAGACATCCTCCTGTCCCAGTCCTGTACCATTTTCTGGGGTTGTGCCAGTGGAGACTGAAGTCCCATCCACTACCCCAGGAACCCCCTCTTCTGTTAGTGAGGAGCAGAGGCCTATGACACTCTGCTCTGTTGCCAGCTCTTCCGCTGGGTTGCTGTGAGTGAAGACCACAGTCCCATCCACTATCACAGGGTTCCCCTCTTCCGTTAGTGGAGAGCAGAGGTTCGTGACCCTCTGTTCTGTTGCCAGCTCTTCCGCTGGGTTGCTGTGAGTGGAGACCACAGTCCCATCCACTATCACAGGGTTCCCCTCTTCCTTTAGTGGAGAGCAGAGGTCCGTGACCCTCTGTTCTGTTGCCAGCTCTTCCGCTGGGTCACTGTGAGTGGAGACCACAGTCCCATCCACTACCACAGGGTCCCCCACTTCCGTTAGTGAAGAGCAGAGGTCTGTGACCCTCTGTTCTGTTGCCAGCTCTTCCGCTGGGTTGCCGTGAGTGGAGACCACAGTCCCATCCACTACCACAGGGTCCCCCTCTTCCGGTAGTTGGGAGCAGAGACCTGGGGCACCAGGGATGAAAATCTCCATTTTTTCCACTGCCGATTCATCAGTCAGGATTTCACAGTTATCTGACCTTTCCTCATAGTCCCAGGCAATGGGAGCCCCATCCTGCTGCTGAGCCGAGTCTAGCAGCTGTCTGTAGCCAACCTCCAGCTCCCATTCTTGAATGGCCAGAAATTCTAAATCTTCCTGTGACCAGTGGCCTCCCGAGATATTTAATTTTTCCTCTCTGTGCTCCATTATGTCCTCCAAGCGCCACTCCCGATCATCCCCAAAGTCGGGATCACTGGACATCCTCCAATACAACAATCCCAGGCCATCATAGTCATAGCCTTCTGTGGGGCTGTCATCCGCTGACCATGGGCACTCTTGGGCTACATACCACCGGAGGGCTCTGTAGCTCTCGTCCAGCTGCAACTCTGCCCGGATCAGCCTGCTTAACTCTGCTATCCACTCCTGCTTCGGTTGTTCCCCCAACAACAGCATTCGTACATCATACTGCGGCCAGGACCTTGCATAGATGGAGGGCAGGACCTTTCCTTGGTGATGCTGCTCCTGAGCTAACGCTTCCTTCCAGAGTTGGCACCGAATCACATCCGACCATCCCAGCAGGACCTCCTCTGATACGGGTCCTCTATGCTGTATCCGCATCTCTTGTAACCTTCTTTGGAATTCCTCTTCCATGGAGACTGGTATCTGTACCTCTCCTCTCTCTTTAGTTGGTGCTGCTGTGACTTCAGCTGCCGCAGCACTTCTTTGCTGTCGCAAGATGGCATCCACAGCCGCTTTAACCCGGTCTATGATCTCCGGCGGAGGATTAGGACCATATTGCGCCAGTCCATGTTTAACAGCCCGATCAAAAAATTCTTCCTCAGGTGTCCTGTCTGTTACGCAGGGCCTCTTAGCTCTATTCATTTCGACTAGTTCTGCGATAATGTCCCTTTTCTTACGGTTGCTGGCCGGTCTGCCCTGGCTCTCCAGTAAGTCCATGAGGGAAGAGAGCTTCATCCGTTCATACAGCGTCTCCATTGTCATGTGTCCTTGTAGCCGTCCTTCTGAAGATGGAATCATCCCACTGCTGCCACCAATGTAACGGTCACCACCGCTTACGACTTTCCATCCAACCACGACAAGCTTATCTGACACACTCTAAAAGGCATTCAGGTAAGCTAACCATGTAGACCGGTCGGCACCACATCTTCAATAGAGTTCAATTAACCTTTAATAATAACACAGACATCTAGTTGAATAAGTTATCTAGGCAGCTTTATCACACAATGGCAGAGTCTTGTGAGAGTGGGTGCAATCCACACCTTCGGATATTTCAATAGCCTATTATACAAAAGGTATGACTCACTGGCTGACCTGACTCCTTGTGATATCTCAGTCCTGAAATATGAAGTATTATTAATGTCCCATCTCATGTAATATGAATTATGATTCTTTGTCACCCTATGGCCCTAGTGGACATAAGGTGACCCTAGACATAGGAATATCTCAGTCTGTCACGGGCCATTCCGTTACAGCTATACTATGGCATTTAGCATTTTCTAATTAAGTTATTTATCCTATAAGAGGTTGTCACATGTTTCCCCCTCGTTCGCGAGGGGTAGCTATTTGAACCGAAACATGGTCGATGAACCCGTATTGGTGAGCAGCTAGACAACAAGTTTTCACAACAATTGACTGTTTTCATGTTAAAATATTGTAATTATACTTTTATTTTGTTTGTATATTGTTGCTATTTTTGTAAACTGTACTGTATGTTATACAGATCCTCCTAAAGAAGTGGTAGTACCGCGAAACCGGTCGAGGTCTTGGCCTTCTCCACCTTAATAGATACATGACGGTCTTCCGTTATCATTATGCTGTTTCCTATGGTTGGGGTTTGCTCAAATGTTTTTAATTTTGTACAGTTTTTTATGTCAATAAATATATTTTTACGTTCCTTTTTTATGTTGTGTTATCAGTGCCCAGAAAAGTCCTAGTCACCCCCTTTGACTGGTGTTCATCTACGGGCTAGATCAGGGCCGTCTTAATAGCATCATGGGCCCCTGGGCAAAGTAATGCTCTGGGGCCCCTACAATGATGACAGTGCAGGTAAACAGACATGAAGAAAGTAGGAGGCAGACTGCCTCCCCTGTGTATCTATCACTCTCAGTGCCATCATGGGGCCCCCAATTTCAGGGCAGTGTGGGCTCAAGGACTATCTGCTTTGGGGAAAGTGCAGGGGCAGTGCCCAGGTGTGCCCTCTCATTAAGACAGCCCTGGGTTAGATGGTATTAGCAGCCCTCACCCTATGTTCATCTAGTCCCATTTCTTGCTCTCTATTTAGCCGTAGTAAAATTACAAACCTTTTTGTGTTTTATTACTTTTATCCTTAGTCGTAGCTGCCGAAGCTTCCATTAAATTGGTAGCTCCAGCAGGCAAAGACCGAAGTGACTGTTTTTTATGAAGACTGTCAATTACCTAATCTGCTAGCACTATATAAATGAATACAATAAATCAACAGATTAGGCCGTTTTGGCTACCCATTTATAGACATCCACATATTTTGTGATTGGTACTGAATATTAGCGTGTGCTTGGGAAATATGCTATCTTCGTTGCCTATTATGTCTACATATTATGGCGTATATCATGCATTTAATACGATACAATAGATATTTTGTCTATGCGGCGAATAAATGTGTTTCCATTGTGTCGCTGTTCATTCTCCGACTTGTGCAGGGGAAAAAGCGCTGTAAGGAATGCTTTAAATTCTAGACACAAGTTAAACTTGGCAGCGGAGGTGTGAATACACACATACTCTTTATTGCTTGCCTATTAAACTTTGCTGAGGGGGGAATGGTACTTCTAATCCAGATGTGGCCACATGTTGTAATCTCCCTGCCATCAGTCTGGAAGGAGGTTCCAGATACAAGCTGGATGGATTTCATTAGAGGGAACAAAGTAGGCTTTTGTTTATCCCTTCCAGATAGCCGGAGTAGGAAACAAGCGTATCATGCTAATTTGTCTCCATTAGAATATCACTCAGTCAGAAAGTCGTCTCAGCCTTGGAGATTCGGAGAACTGATACTAGACAGGCTAAAAGTGAAAATGTTCAGGTTAATGTAACTTCATCCTCTGCCGTCAGAGCCAACAAGCTGGTCATTTGGGTAACCTGACCCTGGAGCTGGCTGATAACGCCGTATAAGTGGGAGCAAATCAAGTTCTAACAAAGTACGATGGCCTAACATGTCCTCTGGATAACGCAATTATCCGCTGACACCAGGTGCTGTCTTGTTGTTACTATGTTAGGCTTCTTTTGTTTCATTTAATAAAATTTCCAAAGTGCTCCCAGACCTCAGACTATTGTCCCCTCCCCGCCAAGTGACATTTTTCTGTACATCTGCCCATTCCGGGGGGGGGGGGGGGCAGATCAGGCTGCCTTAGCTTTCTCCTTCTCAACCGGGCAATAGGTCCGGGTGCTGTCTGTCCATACTTTCCAAGGATTATTAACACCTTTGTGCCTAAGGCCGCGTACACACGATTGGTCAAAACCGATGAAAACAGACTGAAGGTCTGTTTCATCGGTCCAAAACGATCGTGTGTGGGCCCCATCGGTCAGTTATCCTTCGGTCAAAAAAAAGAGAACTTGCTTTAAAATTTAACCAATGGACGCCTAACCGATAGGTCAAAACCGATCGTTAATACGTACGACCATCGGTTAAAAATCCACGCATGCTCAGAATCAAGTGGACGCATGCTTGGAAGCATTGAACTTCATTTTTTTCAGCACGTCGTTGTGTTTTACGTCACCGCGTTCTGACAAGATCGGTTAATTAACGGATGGTGTGTAGGCACATCAGAACATCAGTCAGCTTCATCGGTTAACCGATGAAAATGGTCCTTCGGACCACTCTCATCGGATGGACTGATCGTGTGTACATGGCCTAAGGGTAAAATAAATCTAAATTCCTAAGGGTAAAACAAATCTAAAGGGTTGTAAAGGGTACATGTTTTTCACCTTAATGCATTCTATGCATTAGACATGGGCATTCGTTTTCGTCCGAATTTCAGGTATTTTCGTTATCGTTTTAACAAATGATAACGAAAGCACAGAAAATGAAAAACGGAAGATCCAACATAAACAAAAGCTTTATTTTCATTTTAGTTGCGTTTGAATGTGCCTAACCTTAACTCTATTAGTCCGATATTATTCTACATAAAGAGAAAAGATTTGACATTATAGAGACATGAAGAAGAGTCGACATAGAGAGAAAAGATTCGACAGAGAGAAAAGATTCGACATAGAGAGACATGAAGATTCGACAGAGAGAGAAGATTCGACATAGAGAGAAAAGATTAGACATAGAGAGACATGAAGATTCGACGTAGAGAGAAAAGATTCGACATAGAGAGACATGAAGATTCGACGTAGAGAGAAAAGATTCGACATAGAGAGAAAAGATTTGACATAGAGAGACATGAAGATTCGACGTAGAGAGAAAAGATTCGACATAGAGAGAAAAGATTCGACATAGAGAGACATGAAGATTTGACGTAGAGAGACATGAAGATTCGACATATAGAGAAAAGATTCAACATATAGAGAAAAGATTCGACAGAGAGAAAAGATTTGACATTGAGAGAAAAGATTCGACATTGAGAGAAAAGATTCGACATTGAGAGACATGAAGATTGGACATAGAGAGAAAAGATTGGACATAGAGACAGGTATCTGCACCCCCCTTCCCCTGAAAGGTGTCAAATGTGACACCGGCGGGGGGGGTTCCGATCAGCGGGAGTTCCACTTTAGGGTGGAGCTCCGCTTTAAGGCAGGGATGTGAAACTAAATTTCATTGTGGGCCACATAAGCATTATGATTGCCCTCAAAAGGGCCGGTTGTATCTGTAAGATTAGGTATCCAACGCATCCCCTCCTCCTTACATTAGATGTCAAGAGTAGGGATGAACACGCGTTCAGTTCGCACCAGAACCGTCGAACAGACCGACCGTTCGCGTGAACATTTAGAACCCCATTGAAGTCTATGGGACTCGAACGTTCGAATTCAAAAACAATCATTTTAAAGACCAATATTCAAGTTATTGTTGGAAAACGTCTTTGAGAACCCGGGTCTTGCCCGACGGAACATGTATCAATGGAAAAAAGTTTAAAAAACTGTTGTTTTTTCAGGAGCAGGACTCTTGAAAAAAGACAGTTTTTAAAACTTTTTTTCCTGGTGCCTCAATGGCAACATACCTGTGACAAGCTCCGCCTTGGCTCCTCCCTCAGGACTAGTGAATATTATAAAAGAGTTTGTTAGCACAGCCCCCACATTCTCCTTTTCTTCCTCATACCTCATGGCAGTGAATTCTGGTCTGTTGTCCTTACCTTCTGCATTCGGCAGCTTCTGTCCGGGTTCAAGCCTCTCCCGGATGCGGTCCCTTCTCTTGGGCAGCTAAACGCGCTTATAAGGTAGGGAGTCCCTTCTGTAGGATCTTTTGGGACAAGCAGTTTGTCTCTTAACTAAGAGCTTTATCTGCACAATTGTTTTAGGCATTAGCTCAGCTCTGGCAATAGAGGTAGCAGCCATTTCTGTATTTCTTTTTTTTCTTCTTTTCCAGGTTTCCTCCCGAACTTTCCTTTACTCTGGTCTTCGCCCCCTTTACCTTTCTAGTCCCCTGTAGCTTTCCAGCTCCATTAGGAGCCGCGCTCGCTCGGTGGCGGCGTTTTATTTACTTTCGGCATCTTTCGTCTCGTTCTGCGCATGCACCGGCGGTGCGCGTCTTCCGGGTTCTCGTCCCGTCGGTCGGCGCATGCGCGGTGGATCTGGAGGTCGCAGCGGCCATTTTGGATAAGGGCAGAGTGACGCCCTTAGCCCACAGAACGTCAGGCACAAGACTGAGACGTTCTTCGAATCTCTTGATCCATCCAGTGGCCTCAGTGAGACGCCCAGAGGCTGCAGGAGGAACTACACATTCAGAAAGCTCCAGGGAAATGCTCACTTCTCTTCAGGTAAGTAAAGGTAAAAAGATATATTTTTATTTTTTCAAAATAAGGGGGATATGTGTACTTAAATATAAAAGAAAAAGAAATATAGGTTAAACAAAAATATAACAATAATAAAAGGATGACTACACATATAAAATTAAAATATATATTTGTGTTTTTCGGGAACTTATAAAAAAAATAATAATAAATAAAATCACACCATTTATTCAAAGGTAAATTCCCCTTAGCCAATTTAGGATCTGGCCACTTCTCTATTTTTTTCTTGGCTGCTACTTCTGCTAAGCCTCCCAGCATGAGCCCTTCGCCGCCTGTACAAAGATCCTACTCTACGGTTGAGGTAAGGACCTACGTCCAGGTAAGCTTACAGATCTCAAAAAAAAAAAAAGAGTGCACTGAGGCTGGTACCTTTTTCAGCCCTGTACGCCAGAAGACGTCTAAGACAGGGGTCTCAAACTGGTGGCCCTCCAGCTGTTGAGAAACTACAAATCCCATGAGGCATTGCAAGGCTAAAAGTTACAAGCATGACTCCCACAGGCAGAGGCATGATGGGACTTGTAGTTTTGCAACATCTGGAGGGCCGCCAGTTTGAGACCCCTGGTCTAAGAGGACCTCAAGGCGACATGAGGACTATGGTGACTCTAGTCCCAGTAGAGACAGGTCGTCCAGGCATGGAGATCATAAGAGTGGCAGGAAATCATCGGCAAAATAAACGCCGTCACTCACGCTCCTTGAAGCCGAGATCTCTGAAATGTCAGGCCCGTGGAGCTACCCCATTTCCAGACAAACTGATCTGGCGGAGTTGCCCACTGGGCACAGGGCTAAGACCTGCGAATGGCGGACCTACTTAAATACACAGTAGAGAATTCCCTTGCGGAATTGGGCCCCACAATGCCGCTGCAACAACCGGCATTTCTTACTCTGGAGTAATCGGCTGTCTCAGGGCACCTCTCTGATGACCAAGAGTCCTTTTGTTTTCACTATGGTACAGCCTTATGTGCAGGCGGTAAAACAAGCGATCGGCTGGGAAGAGACTGACACAGAAGTCTAAGTCGTGCTTCCCCTTTCTCCTCCAAATTTCCTTTTTCCTCTCATGGGCAAAATCAGGAGTGTGATTGAGAAAGAGTGAAAGACGACGGAGAGAGAATTCTCCATTGTTCGACTAGGAGAGCTATATCTCCTCAAAGGCCGTTTCCGCAATGCTCGAAAGCCCTCCAGTAGTCGGTGCATCGGTGGTAAAGTTGGCAAAGAATGTCACATTGCCCATGGAAAACTCGGCTTTACTTAGGCATCCACTAGACAGAAGGTTGGATCTTGATCTCCCACCAGATGGTGGGCAACGCTTGTAAGCCTGCGATGGCTCTGACATCAATGTCCAACTCCCTATATGCCTGGACAGATGTTATGGAGTGTGCAATCCAACTGGATATCCCAAGGGGGACATCACCAGGGCCTTAGATGAGCTAGAGCTCTCAGCAGATCTTATTGGTGAAGCCGCGATCGATTCATTTCTATGCTCCCCTGGGTCAGTTATGGCCAGACGGGCCTTGTGACTGGGTACCATAGTTAACAGATATTGCCTCAAAACAGAGCTGGTGCAAGATACCTTCTGACGGGAAAGCCTTGTTTGGGAAAAAATTGGATAAGGCCATCTCTCGCATCAATGGCAGGAAATTAGGCCTGTTACCCCAAAACAGACAACCCAGGTGCTCCAGGTCATTCGCACCAAGTCTTTTATATTCCAAGGACCACAGACAGTCCAGACAGAAGAAAGGCTGTAGGCAAAGCTAGAGAAGCAAGCAATCCACCTTTCTCAAGACCCCTATACGGAAGCTCATGCCTACTCCCCACAGGATTCTGCTAAATCCTTTTTTTCATCCCAAGGGGGACCAGACTCAAGTACTTCGCGAGGATCTGGGTACTAGGTGCAGGCATCCGTGGGTAGTCTTTACAGTTAAATATGGACACTTCTGGACGTTTCTAGACACCCCCCCCCCCCCCCTCCAAAAAAAATAAAAATAAATGTTTTTTCCGACAAGGGTGTCGAGGTTCCCCAGAAAATCAGAAGCACTACAGCAATTTCTTCCCTCCTGTGCAGGAAAATCAGAAAGATTTTCGATTTTTACTCCACCCTGTTTCTAGTTCCCAAACGAAGGTTCGAGACCCGTGATAGACCTGAAGAGTCTACCTCGCTAAAATCTTCCTAGGAAATTCTAAATGGTTTCACTACAAACGATTGTTCATTTATTCCAACCGAGGCATCGGATGTTATCAATAGACTTGCAGGATGCTTACCTGCATGTACCTGTACTCCCTCCTCTCCAGAAATATTAAAGGTTTGCAGTGGGGCATGTACATCTTCAATTTTGAGCCTTCCCATTCGGCCTCTGCACATCACCAAAAGTCTTTACGAAGATCCTAATTGCTATCATAGCCCCTCTAAGAGAATTAGGACTCTGAAGTATACCACTACAGGGGTGGCCTTCGTCCACTGGTGAAGAATCCAGCCCAATTAGTGGAACAGAACAGTACAGTATACTTCCCGCCTCAAAAGTAAAGTCCACTATTCGACAGATGAAGGGAGTCAGCGTGACATCCTACCTGTGGGCATTGAACTGTCTGAGCCTAATAGGTCAGATGTCATCATGCATCACTATGGTATTGGTATTCGAGACATTTCCAGCCAGAGTTTTTGAGGCGGCAGAACAAGACCGTATCTATCTCAACCCATACACCTGACGTCCCTGATGGCCAGGAGTCTACATTGGTGGATGAAGAAACGCACACTTAGGAAATCACATCCGATCAGGAAATGTCAACTGGATCACAACTACTACCGATACCAGTGCAGCAGGTGGGGGCTCACACTAAATCCAGACCTCAGGTCAGGGAAGATGGTCCTTCCATACAACATGCTTGGTATCGAATATCCTGGAGGTCTGGGAAACCTTCCTTTTGCATTGCTAGCACTAGAAATTCGAGGTACAGGCAACCCAGTCCATCTCCGAATGGCCAACAGGGCTGCAGTGTCTTATAGACACTGACAAGAAGGAACGAACAGCAGGACCTGCTGAGGGAAGTGGAAACAATAATCCTTTGGGCAGAAAGGAACCTAAAGACCTAAAAGCAGCCTATCTGCCCAGTCATCTTAACTCAAGAGCCATCCACCTATCTCTTGGGTTCGTTGATTCCAAAGAATGGTTTCTGCACCAGAAAGTTTTCAACTACATAGTGGACCAGTGGGTCCCCTCGAGCCGGACCTATTTGCAACAGCATTCAATTCCAAGATTTCAAAGTTCGTCCCGAGGCCTCCTCATCCCCAAGAGGAAGCAGTATATTCGATCCCTGCAACCTGGTCTATGCCTTCTGTCCAAGGGCCTCTCATTACAAAGCGCCTGTGAAGCCTCATGGTAGAAACCATGACGGTGATAGCAGTCCTACCGCACTGGCCAAGACATCCTTGGTTTCCCACAACAATGTACCTGAATACCCAGCCTTCAGTCAGGGTTCCAATAATACCTTTCTCCCGTCATAGGTACGTCGCACCCATCCAGTTCCCCACAGGTTGCATCTTCACATCTGACAGATGAAAGGGAAAGGTTCCAATCCCTACGGTGTCCCAACAAAGTTATCGCAGCCCTGCTCAGGGCAAGAAAGCCATCGACAAACATGTTTATATGATAGACTTGCATGGTTGCGTTGGTGATCAGGTTGGGAAGGGACTCGAGTCCATCCGGTGCAACCACAAACAAGGTGCGGAACAAGTTCTGGGCCTTCATGACCGGCAGAAGCTGCATCCAGTTAAAATGGACAGAGGATTCATTAATAATCCAATTTTTCAAAGCCGTCAAAGAACCGACCACCAACTAAACAATCTTTTCCACTCGGGACCTTGCTATCATCCTAGAGTCCTTAGCCAATCCACCTCTTGCCTCTTCGGAGTCAGCATCGCTTTGGAATCTAACCATGCAGCTATCCTTCTTCATAGCCATAATCTCTGGCAGACACGTTTTCAGAACTCCTAGCTTTAGGAGCGGATTATAATCCTATCATATTCTATCCTGACAGAGTGGAACTTGGACCTGTACGGGGACCTAGCCCCAAGGTCATAGCATCCTCAAACATGTCAAAAACTTGGACGCCTCCAACATTTTCAAGACAGGACTCAGGTTCCCTTCACGAGCTGAAAATTGCCTCCACTTTCAGATACCATCCGCAGGCTACTTCCCATTAAAACGTTACTGCACTTGGATTGGGTGCATCCTTGTTTTCTTTGTCTACCATCCACAGGCTACGGCATCCTTCAGGGACACTACCAGGTTGTTTGTAATCCCCTAGGTCGAAAAACAAAGGCAGGGAGGCATCAGCAAGAACGATTGCCTTGTGGCTCGTCCACAAGGTTTCCAGGGCAAAAGGACTGCGTTCCACTTTGGCAGTCTGGGCGCACTCCACCAGAGCGGTCTCTGCCTCTTGGGCAGCAAGAACGAGTGTGTCAATTGAAGCTATTTGCAGGGCAACGACTGGGGCGTCCCAACATACGTTTCGGGAAAATGCACCAAGTGGAGCTCTTTTCATCGGCGGAGTTCGGCAGACAGGCGGTTAATAGGCCTGTGTTTCTTCTTTAAATGATGATAATAAACTCTTTAATAAACCTCTAAGCATCATCCCACCCATCTCAGCTAGTTATTTGTCACAGGTATGTTGCCATGGAGGCACCAGGAAAACAGAAAATTGTACCATACTTACCGTAATTTTCTTTTCCTGGTGCCTATCCATGGCAACATACAATCCCACCCTCGGTATTCTATATTACGGAGAATGTGGGGGCTGTGCTAACCAACTCTTTTATAATATTCACTAGTCCTGAGTAGTGATGAGCGGAATACGCCATATTCGATTTTGCGATATTTCGCAAATATTTCGAAGAATATTCGCGAATATTCGTTAATATCGAATATTCGTGATATTTACGAATATTCGCTATATTTTATAAAAAAAAAAAAAAAAAGAAATTTCGCATATGCGAAAGCGAAAATGATTGCGAAATTTCGCTATTTTTTTTGGATAAAATATCACGAATATTCGATATTTACGAATATTCGCTATATTTATAAAAAAAAAAATTGCGAAATTTCGCTAATGCGAAATTTCGCTAGTGCGCATGCGAAATTGATTGCGAAATTGATTGCGAAATTTGAAAAAATAAGAATATTCGAAATAGCGAATATTCGTGAGCAACACTAGTCCTGAGGGAGGAGCCAAGGCGGAGCTTGTCACAGGTATGTTGCCATGGATAGGCACCAGGAAAAGAAAATTACGGTAAGTATGGTACAATTTTCTGTTTTTCCATTGATACATGTTCCGTCGGGCAAGACCCGGGTTCTCAAAGACGTATTCAGAGGCAAATTATAGACACCCAGCAGGTACAATATTTAAAGGAATTTTTTCCTTATTTTTTAAATTTAAACATTATTAAAATCACTGCTCCAGGAGCAGTGATTTTAATGATGCTTAAATAAAAAGAAAAAAAGAAAAAATTCCTTTAAATATTGTACCTGCTGGGTGTCTATACGTGTGATAGACACATACAATACAATCACCTGCCTGCCAGTAAATTAGGAAGAACTGATCTATCTAAGCTATACAGTGTATAAATATATGTACAACTCCTAGGGATGTATATATATTCTCTACACACTGTAAATTAAGCTAAACTGACTAGCCTGCCTGCTCTATCTAGCTATATAAAAAGACTATCTCTCTGTCTCTCTGACTGCTCTCATTAAAAACTGCAACACACTCTACACGAGGCCGCCCAGCAGGCGGCCTTATATAATGTGGGGCGTGTGCTAAAGCCCTGAGACATAATTGGCCAAAGCCACCCTGGCTTTGGCCAATTATGGCTCTCTGTTTTTTGCGCGCTGTGATTGGCCAAGCATGCAGGGTCATAGTGCATGTTTGGCCAATCATCAGCGCGCAATGCCGCAGTGAATTATGGGCCGTTGCGCGTCACTCGAATTTGGTGCGAACGACCCGTTTTGTTCGAATTTGGTCGAACGTACGAACAGACAATGTTCGAGTCGAACATACGTTCGTATCGAACACAGAGCTCATACCTAGTCAGGAGCCACCCCACCATCAGAAGTTGAGTCCCCCCACTCTCCCTTAAATCACAGTGCACCCCCCTTTCCTTATGCTGCTGCTGGGAAGAAGCTGGATGCATTGCTTAAAAGCAGAAAGTAAGGGTCTGGAGTAGGACCGGAGAGGTGCGAGGGCCTTGTGTTTGACACCTGTGCATTAAGGTGAAAAAAATGAGGATTAGTGCCCCCCCCCCCCAGCACCCCCGTTTACTTACCTGACCCCTACCCCTAAACTCAGCACTCTGTACATAGAACACCCCTGAACTCTGCACTCTGAATGTAATGCACTGTTGAACCCTGCATTCTGTATTTAGTGAACCCCTGAACTTTGCTCTCTATATGGGGCCCACAGGGAGCTTCACAGTCTGGGGGGAGGTGACCCTGGGCTGGGGCTCTGGTGCATCCGGGAGGAGTGAAAAGATCCTGGAATCAGAGGCACATGAGAGAGCAGGATAGAGGACAGTAGGAGAGAACACTATAAGAGCCTCCAGGAAGACTACAGGTCGCAGCCTGGAGGGCTGATGAGTGAAGCACAGTCTGGAGGACTGGGGAGGCACGCCTGAGAGAACTGGAATTTTGCAGTTTGAGAGATGGGTTCAGAACCAGTAGAGAGGACTGTGGAATGGGCAGTGGAAAGAGGTCTTTGCAGCCAGGCTGGCTGAAAGGGCCTGAAGAGAGCCATCTGGGAGTGGTAGCTGAGTAGAGGACAGTTAGAATCTGAACTATTCTACACCACAGGGGCCCGAGATCCCTGCCCGCAAAAGGCAGTTCATTGAGACCTGGCTGAAGCAGTGTCAGGCCTACCCAAGCGGTGCTAACTAGTCTGGAGGAGTGACAGTCTGCAGCAAGTGAGGTGCTGGAGAGAAGATTGAGGTGTTTGTACAGGGAGTGCACATAGTATTCCCAACTGATTAATCTACAGTCCACAATTATTTGTTCTAAAATCCTGGGCATCCCATAATTCCCCAATACCCATCCAAGTTTAATCCCCCTCGATAAAACAAAACAAAACAAGCTATGGACTGGTCTGTGTTACTGTTAGATGGACGTTGGGCTGGGCAGGGTGATGGGTGAACCACAACTTTCAGCAACCCCTATGGGGGCATGGCTACAAATTGTTTATTTAAAACAGAAAATTGTCTTTTTTTTTTTTTTTTTTTTATTGCCATTTTTTTATTTGTTTAGGCCACATGCACACAGGCCAGGAAAAAGTTAAAACCCCCTGTTATGCCCCGCACACACGGTTGAAATTGTCAACAAGAAAAGTCTGAAGTGAGCTTTTGGTCGGAAATTCAGACCGTGTGTAGGCTCCATCGTACTTTTACTGTTGGAATTTCCGCCAACAAAAATTTGAGAGCTGGTTCTCAAATTTCCAGACGTAAAAAATTCCAATCGGAATTTCCGATCGTCTGTAGCAATTTCCGACACGCAAAATTCCGCCGCATGCTCAGAAGCATTCATTTTCTCCAGCTAGAAGGTTGGTTTTGTGATATACTCACCTTATAAGACGACCCCCGTCCGACTCACCTCACTGTGCCCATTGAATACCTCACTGTCCCCATTGCCTACCTCACTGTGCCCATTGCATACCTCACTCTGCCCAGTGCCTACCTCACTGTGCCATTGCCTACCTCACTGTGACAATGCCTACCACACAGAGCCCATTACATACCTCACTGTGCCCATCGCCTACCTCACTGTGCCTATCGCCTACCTCACTGTGCCCATTGCATATCTCACTGTGCCCATTGCATACCTCACTGTGCCCATTGCATACCTCACTGTGCCCATTGCCTACCTCACTGCGCCCATTGCCTACCTCACTGCGCCCATTGCCTACCTCACTGCGCCCATTGCCTACCTCACTGTGCCCATTGCATGTCTCACTGCGCCCATTGCCTACCTCGCTGCGCCCATTGCCTACCTCGCTGCGCCCATTGCCTACCTCGCTGCGCCCATTGCCTACCTTGCTGCGCCCATTGCCTACCTCACGGTGCACATTGCATACCTCACGGTGCACATTGCATACCTCAATGTGCCGATCTCCATACCTTATCCCTGTATGCAGAGTCAGACTTCAGGCATCCATTGTTCAAAAGCCACGCCTCCTCCTGTTCCGTGATAGGCAGAACACTCAGTTTCCCAGCAGAGCCTGTGTTCTGCCTATGACGTGGCCTCTTGTCCGAGGCCACGCCTCCTCCTCGTCCTGTTCTGTGATAGGCGGAGGCTATCGAGAGGATATGATGTCCTTGATAGGCTAAACACTGAACACAGGCTCTGCTGGGAACCTGAGTGCTCCGCCTATCACGGAACATGCCGAGGAGGCGTGGCTTTTGAACAATGGACGCCTGCAGTTGGACTCTGCATACAGGTACCGGCGTATAAGATGACCCCCGATTTTTGGGGGGTATTTTTAAGTACAAAAGGTCGTCTTATACGCCGGAAAATACGGTATCTATATTTTGTTTGTAATATATATGTTCAAAATAAAAAATGCATGCCCGCTTCCTGGGATGAACAAATAAATAAATAAATACGGCAGTTTCAGGATAATAGAAGCAAAAAAAAATAAAAAATTGTAAAAAAAACACAGATATTGGATTGTACCATTATGCTTTACCAGAATAGAATATAAAAAGTACGCCAATTTGCCGCTGTGTCCTAACTCCACATACGTATTCCTATTGATTATACTTCAGGGTTTTGTAAGTGTCTGAATACAAGTGCTTCATATGCTCAGTGTCTTTGAAGCTGGCTGAAGTAGCTGCATACAGGTAATACTAGCCGAGAAATCAAAGGCATTGAAACGTCTCCTTCCCCTTCAGTAAACAATGCAGTCTGTGCTTGCATAATTATTATTACCGTTCTATTACCAGGACGCATTGAGCGCAGGAAGAAAAGATTCCGACCACCTTTAGAAAATGTTGAACATCTCAAAGGATAAGCTTTAAAGCGGAATCAGAAGTGAAACTCGGATCCTCTGGACTTTAATGCCGCGTACACGCGATCGGTCTGATGGACCGTTTTCATCAGACTAACCGATCGTGTGTGGGCGCCATCGGTTATTTATCCATCGGTTGTTTTAAAATGATCTGATGGTTAACTAAAAACGATCGTCGGTGGGCACATCCATCGGTTAAAAATCCACGCATGCTCAGAATCAAGTCGACGCATGCTCAGAAGCATTGAACTTAAAGGGTCACTAAAGGAAAACATTTTTTTTTGCTGAAATGACTGTTTACAGGGTATAGAGACATAAAAGTTAACTGATTCCTTTTCAAAATGATTAGAAATAGATAAAAATCAATCATATAATGTACCTGCAGGTTAGTTTCACTTTTGAACTGGCTTCATGTTTCTGCAAAGTAGAAATAGAAACACAGATCAAAAACAAACAAATCCGGGGCAGTGTTTTGTTTTTAAAATGAATCTGATTGGTTCTGGGAAGTTTTAGACACACAGTAATGACAGCTTAGACCACCGTGAGAAAGCTCCCAGCACTGTGGTTATAAGGAAACAGACAAGCAGGAAGTGTGGAGAACAGAGCAGGATTACAGCAACTTCAAAGCAAAAACGAACAATAAGGACATGAAACCAGTACTGCAGTAAGGTAAAGGAAGCTATTTAGCTAAAAAAAAAAAATTCCTTTAGTGATCCTTTAATTTTTCTCAGCACGTCGCTCCACACAGTAATGCAAGGCTTTCTCCCTGGTGTGGAGTGTTGTGCTTGCCCCCTCCCTTGGACTACGGGAGAGTCAGGACACTTTCCATGTTGCAGATAGAGAAAAGAGCTGTGTGTTAGTGGGCGTCCTGACTCTCCTGTAGTCCAAGGGAGGGGGCGAGCACGATACTCCACACCAGGGAGAAAGCCTTGCATTACTGTGTGGAGTTACAGACAGAAGAACAGGAAGTGAGGATTTCTCAGAAGAAATAAGGATATTTAAAAGCAAAATGGAAGGATGAGGTAAGTGAAAGTGGACTGCATTAAGGTAAAGGAAGCTATTTAGGAAAAAAAAATTTGTACCTTTACAACCCCTTGAAGCATATCAGGTGTATTTGTGTAATGAGGGAGGGTGTGGCCTAAAACAGTGGTCGTCAACCCTGTCCTCAGGGCCCACTAACAGGCGGGTTTGCAAGATAACTGAAATACATGACAGGTGATATCATTTGCTTCTCAGTGATTGCAGTATTCTAGTCTGCATCTCCCCCAAGGTAATACATAAAACCTGATCTGTTAGTGAGCCCTGAGGAGGACAGGGTTGATGACCACTGGCCTAAGGAGATTAACCACTTGCTTACTGGGCACATATACCCCCTTCCTGCCCAGGCAAAATTTCAGCTTCCGGCGCTGTGTTGCTTTAACTGACAATTGCGCGGTCGTGTGATGTAACTTCCAAACAAAATTGGCGTCCTTTTTCCCCCCACAAATAGAGCTTTCTTTTGGTGGTATTTGATCATCTCTGCGGTTTTTATTTTTTGCGCTATAAACTAAAATAGAGCGACTATTTTGAAAAAAATGCAATATTTTTAACATTTTGCTATAATAAATATCCCCAAAAAATATATATAAAAAAAATGTTTTTCCTCAGTTTAGGCCGATATGTATTATTCTACATATTTTTCATAAAAAAAATTGCAATAAGCGTTTATTGATTGGTTTGCGCAAAAGTTATAGCGTTTACAAAATAGGGGATAGTTTTATGGCATTTTTATTAATATTATTTTTTTTACTAGTAATGGCGGCGATCAGCATTTTTTTCGGTACTGCGACATTACGGCGGGCACTTCGGACACTTTTGACACATTTTTAGGACCATTGGCATTTTTATAGCGATCAGTGCTATAAAAATGCCTTCGATTACTATAAAAATGCCACTGGCAGTGAAGGGGTTAACACTAGGGGACAGGGAAGGGGTTAAGTGTGTTCCTTGGTGTGTTCTAACTCTATGGGGGGTGGACTGACTAGGGGAAATCACTGATCTTCCGTTCATACATTGTATGAACAGAAGATCAGCATTTCTCTCCTGACAGGACCAGGACCTGCGTGTTTACACACACAGCTCCTGGTCCTCGCTCTGTACCAAGCAATCGCGGGTGCCCGGCGGTGATCGTGCCCGCCGGGCATGTGCACGGGACTCGGGGCCCGCGTGCCGCCGGCGGTGCGTGCGCCCCCTAGTGGCCGCTAAAAGAGCCGACGTAGAGCTACAGATACGCCGACGTAAGTACAAATGTGCGCCATCGTATCTATGCGCCGACCCACAAACCAAGATACGTTGAAAAATAGGCTTCAGCCGTCCAACGTAACTCTCCTACGCCGGCGTATAGTGGGCGCATATTTACGCTGGATGCATGTGACGCTCCCATTGATTTTCAAATCAAATATGCAAATGAGTCAAATACGGCGATTCACAAACGTACTTGCGCCCGGCGCATAATATACGCGGTTTGCGTAAGTCGTACGTCCGGCGTAAAGTTATTCCCTATATTGGAGGCGCAACTCATGCAAAGGTATGGACCAGGGAACGAATGCCGTCAAATTTTACGTTGTACATGAATAGGGCTGGGAGTAGGTTACGTTCACGTCATAGGCAGTGATTCGACGTATCTTAGGCAGTTGTTTCAGCGTGATTGTGAGCATGCGCACTGGGATGAATCCAAGGCACGGCGCATGCGCAGTTCGTTTTAACTACTTGTCTGACGCTCGGCCCATCATTTGCATTGGGTCACGCTTCATTTAAATGTATCACGCCCACTTCCACCTACTTTGACTTAGGCCAGCTTACGCTTATGGATTTACGTTACGCCGGCGCAATGTTGGGAGCATTTGCTTTGTGAATTCCATGCTTCCCTCTCCGCGCTGCGCCGGCGTAGCTTAAAAGACATACGCTACGGCGGCATATATATGCGCCGATGTATGTGAATCTGGTCCTATGTCTGGTGCAAACCCTAAACTTCACATCAACCAAAGAACACCATCCCCACCGTGAAACATGGTGGTGGCAGCATCATGCTGTGGGGATGTTTTTCAGCAGTCGTACTGGGAAACTGATCAGAGTTGAGTGAAAGATGGATGGTGCTAAATACAGGGATATTCTTGAGCAAAACCTGTACCACTCTGTGTGATTTGAGGCGAGGACGGAGGATCACCTTCCAGCAGGACAATGATCCCAAACACACTGCTAAAGCAACACTTGAGTGGTTTAAGGGGAAACATGTAAATGTGTTAGAATGGCCTAGTCAAAGCCCAGACCTCAATCCAATAGAAAATCTTAGGTCAGACTTAAAGATTGCTGTTCACAAGCGCAAACCATCCAACTTGAAGAAGCTGGAGCAGTTTTGCAAGGAGGAGGAATGGGCAAAAATCCCAGTGGTAAGATGTGACATGCTCATAGAGACTTATCCAAAGTGACTTGGAGCTGTGATAGCCGCAAAAGGTGGCTCTACAAAGTATTGACTTTAGTGGGGTGAATAGTTATGCACATTGACTTTTTCTGTTATTTTGACCTATTTGTTGTTTGCTTCACAATGATAAAAAATCTTTAAAGTTGTGGGTGTGTTCTGTACATTAAATGATGAAAATCCTCAAACAATAGATGTTAATTCCAGGTTGTGAGGCAACAAAACATGGGGGGAAATACTTCTGCAAGGCACCATATTCCTGAACTTCAACCTACCTGGAGTGCCCAGAAGTAGAAGGTGTTCAGTGCTCAGAGGCATGGTCAAATGTAAGGAAGGCTGAAAGCCGACCACCACTGAACAAGACACAAAAGTTGAAACGTCAAGACTGGGCCAAGAAATATCTGAAGGTTTTTTAAAGGTTTTATGGACTGATGAGATGAGAAAGACTCTTGATGAACCAGATGGATTGGCCTGTGGCTGGATCAGTATTGGGCACAGAACTAAAATGCCAGCAAGGTGGAGGTGGGGTACTGGTATGGGCTGGTATTATTAAAGATGAGCTAGTTGGACCTTTTCAGGATGAAGATGAACTTTGCACACTAATTGTTGCCCAATAATTGTGCACACACAGATATTTTCCTAAGAACGTCAAAACCTCACTTTTACTTTCCTAAATATTCAGGTTTGAGGTTTATTAACATTTTGGATTGACCGAGAGCACTGTAGTTGTTCAATAATGAATTTAATCCTCAAAAATACAACTTGCCTAATAATTGTTCACAAATTGAACTAGAAGTTTAACCCCTTCCCAGCCAGTGTATTTAGTACAGTGACTGATAATTTTTTAGCACTAATCGATGTATTGGTGTTACCGGTTCCTACAAAGTGTCAGTTAGTGTCAGATTTCCCCCCATACTACCACAATCCCGCTGATCACCACCATTACTAGTATAATAACAATTCCAGTATATATATATATATATATATATATATATGTATATATACACTATAGTTTGTAGAAAAATAATAAAAAAATAACTGTCAGGAACCATAAACCAGGTGGAGACAGAAGATGCAGTTTAAAATCACACCTTTAATGAAATAGCAAAAATTACGCACTTCAGGAAGGTAGTCAAAAACAGAAGACTGGGTTTGGATGCCAGAGCAGGTAATCAGATGAGCCGGGATCAGGAAGCCAGAAGTCAGCAAAGTAAAGAGCAAAATCAGGAACAGGTAACAGAACAGAAGTCAGCCAGGCCAAGTCATAGGCCTCGTACACACGATTGAATTTGTCCGCTGAAAACGGTCCGATGGACCGTTTCAGCAGACATCTCCGATCGTGTGTATGGGCTAGCGGACAGATTTGTCCACCCGACAGATTTCAAAGCATGCTTTGAAATCTATCCGGTGGGAATCTGTCCGCCCGACATGTCTGCTGGTTAGTACACTTACCAGCAGACATGTCGTCCCGCTCCGCCGCCGCACCGCCGCCGAATGGATTCGGCGCATGCGCGGAAGTGTTTTACTTCCTGGTGCGGTGACGTGGCGGCGTCAACGTCACCGCCACGTCACCGACACGTCAGCGCGCTCTCTGCTGGCGGGGATTTTGGTTTGCTCGGGTGTACACGCGAGCAAACCAAAATCCCAGCAGACAGATTTGTTCAAATCTGTCGGACGGACAGATTTGAACAAATCTGTCCGCTCGTGTGTATGGGGCCATACACAGGAACACAAGCAGGAACACACCTCAAATCAGAGATCATGCAAGGGCAAGGAGTTAACGAACAAAGCTGTTTAACAAAAATAAAAACTACTCACAACAGTGGCGGAACTACCGGGGTGGCAAAGGTCACACTTGCGACCCAACCCTAGCGTTTCTCTACTGTAGGGGGACCTCAAGACAGCAGAAAGGGGGCCCAGCACAGGACTGTAATAAAGGGTCCCACGATGGGATTAAAGGGAAGGGCCTTGGGGGGCACAGGGGAGCTTTTCACTTGCACCGGGGCCCTGTAGATTCTAGTTATGCCTCTTCACTTCTAGACCAGCCTTTTGCAACCCTTTTACCCCGGAGAAACCCTTGAAATTATTTTCAGGTCTTGAGGAACCTCTGATAAAACAAGTTCTGCTCATAAGACTACCACCTTCTTGGTCTTCTTAGACAACGTTTACACTGTAGACCAGCCTTTCTCAACCTTTTTACTCAAAAGGGTAAATTATTATTATTATTTTTAGGTCTTGGGGAAACGATGCAAAAACTAGTTCACCAGTGGTGGAACTACCAGGATTGCAAAGGTCGCAAATGCGAACAGGTCCTGGCGTTTCTCCACTGCAGGGGGACCTCAAGACAGCAGAGAAGAGGCCCAGTGCAGGACTGTAATAATGGGTCCGACAATGGGAGTAAAGGGCCCTGGGATCAGTGGGAAGGGCCTTGGGGGGGCGCAGGGGAGCCCTTCATGGTTACTTGCATCGGGGCCCTGTAGATTTTAGTTACGCCTCTATACCCTGAATGTAAAAAAGTTTACATTCTAGACCAGCCTTTTGCAACCCTTTTACCCCAGAGAAACCCTTGAAATTATTTTCAGGTCGTGGGGAACCTCTGATAAAACAAATTCTGCTCAAAAGACTACCACCTACTTGGTCTTTTTATGCCCTGTACACACGATCGGTCAAACCGATGAGAACGCTCTGATGGATTTTTCCATCGGTTAACAGATGAAGCTGACTGATGGTCAGTCGTGCCTACACACCATCGGTTAAAAAACCAATCGTGTCAGAACACTGTGATGTAACACACAATGACGTGCTGAAAAAAGTTCAATGCTTCCAAGCATGCGTCGACTTGATTCTGAGCATGCGTGGATTTTTAATCAATGGTTGTGCCTACAAACTATCGGTTAGGTATCCATCGGTTAAATTTAAAACAAGTTTTCTATTTTTTAACCGATGGATAAATAACCGATGGCGCCAACACAATCGGTTTGGTCTGATCATGTGTATGCAGCCTTAGATGAAGTTTACATTGTAGACCAACCTTTCTCAGCCTCTTTACCCAAAAGGGACCCTTAAAAATATTTTTTAGGTCTTGGGGAAACAATGCTAAAACCAGTTCACCAGTGACGGAACTACCGGGGTTGCAAAGGTCGCACTTGAGACTGGGTCCTAGCGTTTCTCCACTGTAGGGGGACTTCAAGACAGCAGAAAGGGTTCCCAGTGCAGTACTGTAATAAAGGATCTGACGATGGGAGTAAAGGTCCCTGGGATCAGTGGGAAGTAAGGATGAGCCGAACACCCCCACGCTCGGTTCACTCCAGTCTAACTGTTCGCGCAAACATTTAGAACCCCATTGAAGTCTTTGGGACTCGAACATTCGAATTCAAAAACGATCATTTTAAAGACCAATATTCAAGTTATTGTTGGAAAACGTCTTTGAGAACCCGGGTCTTGTCCCAGGGAACATGTATCAATGGAAAAAAGTTGAAAAAAACGTTTTTAAAACTTTGTTTTTTATTGATTTTTTTAATTTATTTTTTTAAGTGTATTTTTTGTGCGTGAACTCTCGAGAGAGAGGAGACCGGGTTCTCAAAGACCGTTTCAGGCAGACCCTCCCCAGGAGGCAATCGCCATCCTTTCCGCATGCCCCCGGTGGCAATGGCGGGTGTGAGGGGGGCCTCCCACTCACCCCGCCCTACCTGCTCCACTTGGGAGCCCAACTCCAGGAGCAGTGATTTTATTGATGCTTAAATAAAAATAAAAATAAAAATTCCTTTAAATATTGTACCTGCTGGGTGTCTATACATGTGATAACGTCTTTAAATAGCACAATCACCTGCCTGCCAGTAAATTAGGAATAGCAGATCTAGCTAAGCTATACAGTGTATAAATATATGTACAACTCCTAGGGATGTATATATATCCTCTACACACTGTAAATTAAGATAAACTGACTAGCCTGCCTGCCTGCTCTATCTAGCTATATAAAAAGACAAAAAAGGAATTGAACAAGAAGGGTTGAGGGGGGACATCTTCCCAACTTTAGGGATCTTTATGTGAGGTATCAATCTTAGTAATAAGGTAAGCACACCAAAACACGTATGTTGATTATCAAAATTAGAAAATTTAATTTACATAAAAACAAAATTATATATACATATAGAACAAGGTGAATAGACGACCACAATATTTACAAACTTTGATACGCTATTGCCAACTAGTTTCGCATTTATATGCTTCTTCAGGGCTTTGCACCTTGGTCTCTTCTGAAAGATAGTCGTCAATCCTGTTTGTAAGTTAATGTGATTAGACACAAAGTCGCGCCGCCCCTCTCATCCCTGCAGCATCAGACCAAACCCAAAAGGCGGAAAAAGAACCTGTGGAAGCCAGATCCACCTAGGTCATGGTGTGGGTGATAGGGTGTTGAGGTTTAGTACCACTCCCAAACTTGAATTCTTCTTTTAGCAGGTGGTAATGGTAGGAGTCATGAGACGGGTAGAGTCCTTTGGTCGCAATGTGACCCAAGTTCCGATGGATGGTGGTATACCTCGTGCATCCAGAGCGGCGCCTTGTTTGTAAATATTGTGGTCGTCTATTCACCTTGTTCTATATGTATATATAATTTTGTTTTTATGTAAATTAAATTTTCTAATTTTGATAATCAACATACGTGTTTTTGGTGTGCTTACCTTATTACTAAGATTGATACCTCACATAAAGATCCCTAAAGTTGGGAGAGAGTCCCCCCTCAACCCTTCTTGTTCAATTCCTTTTTTATCTATTTTTTCATGTTGGGATTGTGAGTATTCATCAATCATTATTGGGAAACATTCTTCCACCATTCCCTTTTTTGTTCTCTATATAAAAAGACAATCTCTCTGTCTCTCTTACTGCTCTCATTAACAACCGCAACACACTACACAAGGCCACCCAGCAGGCGGCCTTATATAGTGTGGAGTGTGTGCTAAAGCCCTGAGCCATAATTGGCCAAAGCCATCCCGGCTTTGGCCAATTATGGCTCTCCGTTTTTTGCGCGCTGTGATTGGTCAACCATGCGGGTCATAGTGCATGTTTGGCCAATCATCAGCGCGCAATGCCGCAGTGAATTATGGGCCGCTGCGCGTCACTCGAATTTGGCGCGAACTACCCGTTTTGTTTGAAATTCGTTCGAACGTACGAACAGACAATGTTTAAGTCGAACATACGTTCGTACCGAACGCGAAGCTCATCCCTAGTGGGAAGGGCCTCGGTGGGGTGCAGGGGAGCCCTTCATGGTTACATGCACCGGGGCACTGTAGATTCTAGTTACACCTCTGTACTCTGGAATGTTTATTTTATTGTGCTCAGTTTTTTAAGTTATAAAACTGTAACACGCACTTATCTTATTAGTTTAGTTACACAAAACTGCTGAAAGCTTGAATCTTATTGGCTGTTTATATTGATTTGTGCAAATCATTGACGTTAAAAATATGGCTGTGAAGTTATTTTTAACGCATTTTTTTTTTCTGTAATTTCATTCTAAAGTAATGCAATTAACTTCAGATCATGCCACATGGTATGCTATTATATATTATAATGATATTATAGTAAAAGATCTATATGCATACATTGTCAAATAATGTCATATATTATACCCCATACAAAGCATCCAAAGCAAAACAAGAGCTCTGATTTCTTTCAGGTCTATATTTAAAAAGACGCAGCCCACATAGGACTGTATGCAGCAAATGACACTGGCTGAAATGATTCTTACAGGCTTTGTCTCATATTCAGTCTCCCTGCAATGAGCACAATGCAGAGTTAATTTGAGGATTAAGATATTAGCTCTTTTTAAAACTGAGATGTAAATGTTAAATAAAAGAAAGCCCTTGGTAATCCCATTGGCTCCACAGGTGTGTAAACTTTGGCACGGTGCCTGAGAAAATCTGGGTTACTTCATGTGTTTCAACCTTAATTGCGCCTTCTGATAATATTTCAACAGGTTTGCACTCAAAGGCTCAGGCTTTCTATGGCACAAGCCCGTCTCACTCAGGAGCTGCACAGATGTTTCTGTAAAAAAAAAAAAAAAAAAAACACAGCGAGGAAAAATAAATGCATTCAAAGCTTCCCCTTTATTAAAACCTACACCCCCACGTGTGTCTCATTTAGTGGAGCTCTGCGGGGAGTTGCATTGCATGAAAATGATTGGCTATGAAAAAAAAGGGAAGGTAACCAGTAAAAGATTTGATGTCTACCTTTTCTTTACAAAGAGCTACACATGTAAATGAAAAGCAATAAAAAAACAAATTATAATTCTTTTACACGCCAAAGTTTGAATTAAGTTGTCTGTATTTTTTTATGCAATGTAGATTATCATTATACAGGATTATTATTTTGCAGATTTTAAAGAACTCCTGTGAACTAGTTTTAGCAGGGTTCCCGGAGACCTGAACAATTTACCTCTGGGGTAGGTAGATGGTAGCCTCATAAGGCTACCATCTACTTGGTCTTCTTAGAAAAAAAGTTTACATTCTAGGTTAGCCTTTTCCAATCTTTGTACCCAAGAGAAATCCTTGAAATTATTTTCAGGTCTTGGGGAACCTCTGATAAAACGAGTTCTCCTCATAAGACTACCACCTTCTTGGTCTTCTTAGAAAAAGGTTTACATTTTAGACCAGCCTTTTTCAATCTTTGTACCCAAGAGAAACCCTTGAAATTATTTTCAGGTCTTGGGGATCCTCTGATAAAAAGTTTTTCTCATAAGGCTACCACCTACTTGGTCTTCGTAAACAAAGTTTACATCATAGACCAACCTTTCTCAAACTATTTACACAAAAGGGACCCTTAAAATTATTTTTAGGTCTTGGGGAAACTATGCTAAAACCAGTTCACCTCACAGGCTACCACCTACTTGATCTTGAATTTATTTCAGGGCTCAGGAAAATCCTGATAAAACCAGTTGTCCTCATAAGGCTACAACGTTCCTGGTCTTCTTAGGCCAAGTTTACATTGTAGACCAGTCTTTCTCAAACTCCCCCCTCCCCCAGAAGAACCTTTAAACGTATTTTGCAGGTCTTTGGGAACCACGTCTAAAACCAATTCTCCTCACAAGACTACCACCTACTTATAAGGCTACCACCTACTTGGTCTTCTTAGATAAAAGTTTACATTCTAGACCAGCCTTTTGCAACCCCTTTACCCCAGAGAAATCCTTCAAATGATTTTCAGGTCTTGGGGAACCAAGACTAAAAATAGTTCTCCTCACAAGTCTACCACCTACTTGGTTTTCTTAGAAACGTGGCGGTGACGTTGACGCCGCCACGTCACCGAACCAAGCTGGATTAATGTACCCCATTCTTAAGCCTCTACTTTGGTCAATGACCAACAGAAAGACATGTTCCACTAGCTGCCTTTTTTTAAAAATTTACTGATCCATATGGCATTCAGTTTTTTTTTAATATACTGTATTTGCCGGTGTATAAGGCGACTGGGTGTATAAGACGACCCCCTAATTTTCCAGCTAAAATGTTGGTTTTGGGATATACTCGCCATATAAGATGACCCCTCACTGTGCCATTGCCTTACCTCACTGTGCCATTGCCTCACATCACTGTGCCATTGCCTCACCTCACCGTGCCATTGCCTCACCTCACCGTGCCATTGCCTCACCTCACCGTGCCATTGCCTCACCTCACCGTGCCATTGCCTCGCCTCACATCGCCGATCTTCCTTCATTACTTTATGCCTGGCAGACTCGAGTAAGTCAGACTGCGGGCGTCCATCTTCCTCGTGCTGTTCAGTTTCCCAGCAGAGCCTCTGTTCAGTGTTCCGCCTATCACGGACGTCCTCTTGTCCGAGGCTGAGATAACATCTGTGATAGGCGGATCACTGAGCCTATCACTGAACAGCGCGAGCAGGAGGCGCGGCTTTTAAAAAATGGATGCCTGCAGTCTGCATCCGGCGTATAAGATGACCCCCGATTTTTGAGACATATTTTTAAGCGTAAAAGGTTGTCTTATACACCGGCAAATACGGTAAGGGATTTTTCTTTATATGTTCAGTTAGAAGTACCCAGGTTGACTTTACTGCTAAATATCTACCCTGTACTACTCATTGAGCTATACCCATATAGGCCTTGTAGGGCAAGAAATGAGATTAGATGATGCAAGCTTTTTTTTAAAAAAAATAGCTTCCCCATTCATCATTGGCAATAGGGAGTAATTTAATTGTTTTTTTACTGCTATTAGTATATTATTAAAGGGGTCAATGACCCCTCATTTTAAGAGCATTTGATTTGCAGCAAAATATTAGAGGTAGTATCACAACTTGACTACAAGAAACAAGAGAAGACTGATACCTATGTGCTGGAACTCTTATAATGAATCCCTTACTGTTATTTTCCACAACCATGTGCTGAATTCATAAACATACCTACTTTATTTAACAAAAAGTTCAAAAAGTTAAAGTTTTCAAAAAACAAAGCAAAATTAATCTCGAAAACTTTAATGCCTAAAAAATGTTTTTAAATAATGAAATGCAACCAATCTGTTACTCAAGATTTTTTGCTTCCTTTATCCAGGTTTATCTTACGGCAATTACAGAATACTAATGCTAACATTGTTCTTTCTTATTAGGAACGGGATATACACACATGGTCCCAATTAGAATGTACTCAGCACTTGTGGCGCGGGCTAAATCCACACACATACGTGAGACCGAGTTTGAAGATTTTACAAGCAATTCAAACAACCCTGTCTATATTAATTCTTCTTTCCTGATAGTAATTGAAGTCTAAAGGTAGTTGTTAGAGAAACAGATATACAAAACCCCCAGTGTTTTACACAAGGGCAGGAATGCTATATTGCAAATATGTAGGTTCACAGAGGTTCCCAGGTCTGGGCTCATTGTTTTCTCCTTTCTTTTTCTTTTTTTATTCAAGCGGTCTGTACATACCAGGAAAAGTAAAATGACAAAACAGCAAGTGGAATGAATGAACTTTTCCCCATTATTTGTTATGTTTCAGCGCGCAAGTATGGAAGTGATTTACAGAGCGATGAACCATTCCTGGTTGATGGACCTTTATTCTCTTTAAAGGCCCAGTGTGAAATGTCCGTTATTGGTTATTAGTGGAAAATACTTGAACAAGCATGAGAAGTTTACTTGACTTTATGGCTGATATAGAAACATGAGTTGGGACTTTAACCACTTGCCGTCCGTATACAGTGCATATACGTGGCAAGGCGGCTCCCCTGTGCAAAATCACTTACAGGTGCGTGACTTTGCACTTCCGGGTCTGGGGCGCGTGCATTCTGCTTCCAGGCAACCGACTACTGGACATGTGCATTCGTTTTCGTTTTTACTTAAAACCCTCAAACATTATATATTTTTTTTTCTAACACCCTAGAGCATGGGTCTTCAAACTACGGCCCTCCAGGTGTTCAGGAACTACAATTCCCATCATGCCTAATCATGTCTGTGAACGTCAGCGTTTTACAATGCCTCATGGAATTTGTAGTTCCGCAACAGCTGGAGGGCCATAGTTTGAGGATCCCTGCCCTAGAGAATAAAATGGCAGTCATTGCAATACTTTTTGTCACACCGTATTTGCGCAGCGGTCTTACAAGCGCACTTTTTTGGGAAAAAAATCACTTTTTTTAATAAAAAAATAAGACAACAATACATTTTGCCCAATTTTTTTTATATATTGTGAAAGATAATGTTACACTGAGTAAAATGATACCCAACATGTCACGCTTAAAAATTGCGCCCGCTCCTGGCATGGCGTTAAACTTTTACCCTTAAAAATCTCGATAGGCGACATTTAAAAAACTCTATAGGTTGCATTTTTTGAGTTACAGAGGAGGTCTAGAATTATTGCTCTCGCTCTAACGATCGCGGCGATACCTAACTTGTGTGGTTTGAACACTGTTTTCAAAACACCTTACATAAAGGCTTGGGAAGCTGACTTCCTACGCAGCTCAGACTTGGAGACCCGGCATACGGCCTTCGCTAAATCCTTTAAGAAAATCCAGAATGTCGCCCTGATGGAGGCTAGCATTAAGGTTATCACCAGATGGTACCTTACTCCCTCTAGACTGGCAGTCATATTCCCTAATGCAGACCCCTTATGTTTTAGAGGCTGTCAGCTAAGGGGCACCATGGCTCACATTTGGTGGGAATGCCCCAGGATCCGTACTTTTTGGAGGCTCATCTTTAACATGATCCACAGAGTGACCGGCTGCCGGGTTCCGAGGACTACTGAGGTCGCCCTGTTGAATGCTAATATCCCGGGGCTTCCCAAGACCACACAACGGCTAATCCACTTTATCTTCCTGGGTTCCAAAATCTCGATTGCCAAGTCCTGGAAGCAACCAAAACCGTCCTTAAATGTTGCCAAACGGAAAATATTGTGGATTATGACACAAAAAAAGATGTCCAGCATCCTAGCAGACACATCCTCAATATTCCATAAGGTCTGGACTCCCTGGGCGGACTATGTGGGCATCTCCCTGATCCCGGGTGTCCGCATGATTGCCCCATAGTATTTGGCTTTTCAAAGGGCACATTACCTCCCATCACTCCCTCACCCCCTCCCTCCCTCCTTCTCCCTTTCTTTTTCTACCTTCTATTTCCTCTTACTCTTCATGTTAAGTTCTGCTTACGTTTTTTCTGTAACCTACACGGATGAGTTTTGAGGACCAACCGCTTTATTACCATAGAGGGCAATTCCTTCATTTACCCATGTTCTTACTGATATTTACCTCCCCTTCCCCGTTGGATTTGCCTAGAGCTGGGCTGGGGCCTGTGCCTGATGGGGATCCAAGCCTCTGGCACAGCATGATCCCTTACTGGGTGCTGGGGGCGGTGGGGTCCCTTGAAGTTCTGTGGACCTCGCCTGGTTTCTACAAGAGATTATCCTCTCATTTTTTTAAACCCCTCTGGTTGTTTTTTCAAAGTGTTATGTGAAGACATCAGTCGGTATAGGTAACAATACCTTTTCAGGTTGTGGTATTCATCTATCTAGGTTACACCTTTTGCACTCTTCTTGGGGTATTTTCTTGGGGTATTTTCCCCCATGTTTGGCAAGTTGTATGTTCTCAGTTTATGTACTGTATGTGCATTTCAATCTCAATAAAAATTTATTGAAACAAACACCGTTTTCATGTGCGGGTGCGCGAGCTCGTCGGGACGGGGCACTTTAAAAAAGTATTTTTTGTTTTCTTATTTATTTTTATTTATTTTATAATTTTTTTACACTGAAATAAAAAAAAAATATCACTTTTATTCCTATTACAAGGAATGTAAACATCCCTTGTAATAGAAAAAAGCATGACAGGTCCTCTTAAATATGAGATCGGGGGTCAAAAACACCCCAGATCTCATATTTAGACTTAAATGCAAAAAAAAATAAAAAATCTTTAAGACGCATGGGCGGGACTGACGTTTTGACGTCACTTCCGCCCAGCAAAGCTATGGGGACGGGTGGGGACCATTTTGCCCTTACTCACATCCCCACACAGATAGCCGAAAGACCAGAATGGTCTGATGGATTTTTCCATCAGTTAACCGATGAAGCTGACTGATGGTCAGTCGTGCCTACACACCATCGGTTAAAAAAAACGTATGTGTCAGAACGCGGTGATGTAAAACACAACGACGTGCTGAAAAAAATGAAGTTCAATGCTTCCAAGCATGCGTCGACTTGATTCTGAGCATGCATGGATTTTTTTTTCTATCGGTTAGGTATCCATCGGTTAATTTTAAAACAAGTTTCACATTTCTTAACCGATGGATAAATAACCAATGGGGCCCACACATGATCGGTTTGGTCTGATGAAAACGGTCCATCAGACCGTTCTCATCGGATTGACCGATCGTGTCTATGTGGCATTAGTGCAGTCCTCCTTCACTTACCTCATCCTTTAATTTTGCTTTTAAATGTCCTTATTTCTTCTGAGAAATGCTCACTTCCTGTTCTTCTGTCTGTAACTCCACACAGTAATACGAGGCTTTCTTCCTGGTGTGGAGAAAGCCTCTTGAGGGGGGAGGGGGCGAGCAGGCAAGTCAGGACGCTCTCTACTTTGCAGATAGGAGCTGTGTGTTAGTGGGTGTCCTGACACTCCTGCTCGCCCCCTTCCCCCTCAAGAGGCTTTCTCCACATCAGGAAGAAAGCCTTGCATTACTATGTGGAGTTTCAGACAGAAGAACAGGAAGTGAGGATTTCTCAGAAGAAATAAGGACATTTAAAAACAAAATGGAAGGATGAGGTAAGTGAATGAGGACTAGACTAAGGTAAAGGAAGATATTTAGGGGAAAAAAAATTCCTTTACAACCCCTTTAACTCTATTAGTCCAAGATTATTCTACATAGAGAGAAAAGATTCGACATTATAGAGAGAAAAGATTCGACATTATAGAGAGAAAAGATTCGACATTATAGAGAGAAAAGATTCGACATTATAGAGAGAAAAGATTCGACATTATAGAGAGAAAAGATTCGACATTATAGAGAGAAAAGATTCGACATTATAGAGAGAAAAGATTCGACATTATAGAGAGAAAAGATTCGACATTATAGAGAGAAAAGATTCAACATTCTAGAGAGAAAAGATTCAACATTCTAGAGAGAAAAGATTTGACATTATAGAGAGAAAAGATCACTGCTGGAATTGGGTGGGGGAAGTAAAATAAAAATAATGATGATGATGAATGTTATTGACTGATTGTAACCAAAGAGGTGGAGCAGTAAAATAGTGAGAACTAACTTGACAATTCAACATGAACGACGTAGCATAAAAAAACATACAAACGTTGAATCTGTCATTAAAGGCTTAAGGTATCTGTTGATAGATCTAAGAAGATTCGACGGAGCAGCGAAACTGTACGACGCCGCGATTGTACATTTCTGGTCACATGCTCGGCCCATAGGCTATAGAAGAATTCTATTGTTGGTTGACTAGTATTAATAATTAATAAATATAATTATTACTAGTGTCATACAACATTAGAATTCTACTATAGCTTGTAGGCGTACCATTCGACCGGAAATGTATGATTGCGGCGTCGTACAGTTTCGCTGCTCCGTCGAATCTTCTTTAAACTTTCGACAGACACGACAAGCCTTCAATGACAGATTCAACCTTAAATCGTTTGGATTTTCAGACAAATGCAATTTCAAATGAAAAACGAAATAAATAAAAACACATTTCGGGAGTAACTAATTAAATAAATTTTTCTGACAAAAACAAAATTCCGAAACAAAATATTTCAGTGTGCACATGTCTACCGGCTACCACTGTGTTTGGACACAGCAGGAGCCAATCGGTCTAGCAGACTGGATGTCCGCCAGGACCCACCGTTTGTTCCCGAGACAAAAAGAGTGGTGATGTGAACATGGCAGATCGCCGTTCTGTCAGTAGGGAAGGTAGTGATCCTATGTTTATGCTTAGCACCCAGAGGGGAATGTTTTTTTTTTCTCAACAAAAGTGGAATTACACTACAATATACATATATAAGTGATTGCAGTTTATAAATTATCTTAATATTACAAAATTCCTACTTCATAATCTACCCCGGTTCATATTCTCTTTTTGATCCTTTTGGTGACTCACACTGACTTGAATGGTGTTCTCCACTTACCTTTCCCCCGTTTTTTTTTTTTTTCCCTTTCCTCTCCCATTCTATCCTTCTTCTCTCCGTTACCATTTTTCATATATAATCTATTAAATATGAATTTCTACTTTCTTTTCTTTATATAATATGTATTTTCTACTATGCATATTTCATTCATTGTCTTATGATCTATATTATGAATTTAATTTGTTTGATTGTACTTATACTTAATAATTCAATACAATTATTTGAAACAATAATACAAAATTCCCTATTGGACTTGTGCTAAACAAAACTACATAGTATAAAAAAAGAACAAAAAAGTGATAAACTGGGAATTTTAAGGTACAACATCTTGAAATACATTTTTTTTATTAAAATATTAACACCTATAAAATATTATTCATGTGTTGTACAAAATATCATAAATATTCAAATACAGTACAAGCGTTACAGCAAATTGGTGACATAGCAGTACCTTAACCACTTGATGGCCAACTTTTTGTTTACATGTGAAAATAATTTTTTTTTTGCACGAAAATTTGTTAGAACCCCCACACAGTATTTGCGCAGTGTTTTTTAAGCACAGTTTATGGGAAGGAATATGCTTCTTAAAATATAAATGCACAAAAACTATTTTTTTTGTAAAATATAAAACATATACCTTATGTACTTGAGTATAAGCACCTCATTTTACCACAAAAAAAAAATGGGAAAACGTATTGACTCGAGTATAAGTCTAGAGTAGGAAATGCAGCAGCTACTGTAAGTGGAAAAGAGGGTCAACAATGCCCATTTGCAGCTTCACTATGCCCATCACATGTCTCACTGTGCCCATCGCAAACCACACTGTGCCCATTGCAAGCCTCACTGTGCCCATTGCATGCCTCACTGTGCCCATCGCATGCCTCACTGTGCCCAAGTACCTTGTCCCCCCTGATTCACAGCAGGGCTGTGTGTATAGGAAGTCCGAGCTGTCCACGCAGTCCGCACCATCCACTGTAACAAAGATCTGCCCCCTCCTCATCACGGACAGACGAGGAGGAGCCAGGAAGGCATGGAATGCGCAGACGTCCTATACACACAGTGATGCTGTGAATCAGAGGGTAAGAGAACCAGACTCAAGTATAAGCTGAGGGGGGCTTTTTCAGCACAAAGAAATGTGCTGAAAAACTCAGCTTATATTCGAGTATATACAGTAAATATAAAACATGATGTTACAGTGAGTAAATAGATCCTAAACATGTCATGCTTTAACCACTTGCTTACTGGGCTCATATACGCCCTTCCTGCCCAGGCAAAAATTTCATCTTTCAGCACTGTCACGCTTTGAATGACAATTGCGCGGTCGTGCGATGTGGCTCCCAAACAAAATTCACGTCATTTTTTTCCCCACAAATAGAGCTTTCTTTTGGTTGTATTTGATCATCACTGCGGTTTTTATTTTTTGCGCTATAGACAAAAAACGTTTTTTTTTTTCTCAGTTTAGGATAATATGTATTCTTCTACATATTTTTGGTAAAAAAAAAAATCGCAATAAGCGTATAGTGATTGGTTTGTGCAAAAGTTATAGGGCCAGATTCAGGTAGAGTTAGGCTGGAGTATCTGTGATACTCCAGCCTAACTGTCACTTTAAGCCGGCGTTTCTGTTTTCTGTAACCAGAAAACAAGAAACGCCGGGTTGGTGTTCCGATACGATCGGCGCAATTGAATTCCGCCATCCTATCACAAATTTAATTTAAAAATGGCGCCGGGGGCGTTCCCGCTGATTAACGCTGAAAAAATATGTTAATCAGCGGGAATCGGAAATTCACGATCGTTTTCGGGCCCGACGCAGTGACTTTCTGACGTTTCCGTAAGCGATACGCGACGTAAAGATAAAGAAGCCCCCTAGTGGAGTATCCTATGTTAAGTATAGCCGTCGTCAGCGCGTCGGGAAAAAAAAATTTGCGTCGTTTGCGTAAAACGTTCATGAATGGGGATGTGACGTCATTGACGTTCACTGACAGAATTTGGAGCATGCGCACTGGGATGTATTGACACTCGACGCATGCGCATGACGTTCGCCGCGGGATCGCGCTTATTTTAAATAATACACGCCCCGTACGCGCCCAATTTGAAATCAGCCGGCTCATTTGCGATGCGCTGCCGCAACTTTAGGAGCAAGTGCTTCATGAATAACAGCACTTGCTCCTAAAATTTCGGCAGAGTAACGTAAATGAGAAGCGTTACTCCAGAGCAAAGATGCTCCCATCTACCTGAATCTGGCCCATAGTGCCTACAAAATAGGGGATAGAATCATGAGACTTTTTTTTTTTTTTTTTTTTACTAGTAATGGTGGTTATCTGCGATTTTTGTGAGGACTGTGGTATTACGGCGGACACATCGGACACTTTTGACAAATTTTTGGGGCCGTTCACATTTATACAGCAAACAGTGCTAGAAATATGCACTGGTTACTGTATAAACGTGACTGGCAGGGGTTAAAACTAGGGGGCAATCTAGGGGTTAATGTGTTACCTGGGAGTGATTCTTACTGTGGGGGAGGGGACTGACTGGGGGAGATGACCTATGTACAAGGGACACACCATTGGTCTCCTCTACCTGACAGGACGTGGATCTCTGTGTTTACACGTCCCTGGTTCTGTAACTGCTGATCACGGGTACCTGGCGGACATCCCTGCCGCCAGGCACGCGCATCAGCACCTGAGTGATGTGGCCGCTGTGCGCACACCCCCCAGTGGCCGGAAAGGATCCCAGGATGTCAATAGACGGCCTCCCGGCATTGTAGAGCCACCTTGTGGCTGTCTTTCTACAATGGCCGGGATGCCAAGTGGTTAAGGCCGCGTACACACGATCAAATCTATCTGCTGGAAACGGTCGGCCCGACCGTCCCAGCAGACAGATTCGATCGTGTGTACGGGCGAGCCAACGGATTTGGCCAGCCGACAGATTTGAAAGCATGCTTTGAAATCTGTTGGCTGGGAACCCATCCGCCCGACATGTCTGCTGGTTAGTACGCTAACCAGCAGACATGTCTTCTCGCACACGCGCCGAATGGTTTCGACGCATGCGCGGAAGTGTTTTACTTCCTGGTGCGGTGACGTGGCGGCGTCAACGTCACCGCCACGTCACCGCGCCGTCTGGCGGCGGGGATTTTGGTTTGATCGTGTGTACACAATCAAATCAATATGTCCCCAGCAGACAGATTTGTTCAAATCGGTCGGCCTGACCGATTTGAACAAATGTGTCTGCTCGTGTGTACGCGGCCTAACAGTGGGCATGCCTGCACAATGCCAACAAACATTGTAAATCTTACTATTGATAGGCAACGCTTTAAAAGCCTTTACAGGTTACCAATTTAGATTTACAGAGGAGGCCCAGTGCTAGAATTAAGAGCCCATGATCCGATGTTTGCTCAGTTCCTCTTTAAATCCCGGCATCAAAAAAGGGGGTCCAGCACTGACAGCTCTTGGTTAAAGTTTCTGATCAGGGGCAGGCTCCCTGTTATATAAGAGACAATCACAGTGGTTACATGTTCCAAAATCTGTAACACCTCCTGGGCATTAAGGCTGGGTTAACACTTGTGTGATCACAGACATCACATGTGATTCGCACCGCATTGCTGTGCTGATTAGATATGTGCATTCCCGTTCGTACGAATGTTATTTTCGTACGGAAATTTTCATTTTCGTACCCGCAGGATAATGTGTACATACGAAAAAATTAAAGCACCAAAATACGAAAACTACGAGATTACGAATGAGCCGCATAACGAACAACCGCAAATACAAACGAATGATCAGACGAAAAAAAACGACAAAACGAAAACGGCAAAAAAACAAAAATGACATCTATAACAAAAGATTTGCATTCTGTATTTTGTTTCAATTTTTTTTTCTGTTTGTTTTCAGTCCTATGTTCATTGTTCATATGACATCTATAACAAAAGATTTGCATGCTGTATTTTGAATCCAAAATACGAACAGAAAAAAGGAATTTAAAATACAGAATGCAAATCTTTTGTTATAGATGTCATATGAACATACGACTGAAAATAGCAAAAGAAAAGGGTTTCAAGATACTGCAAATCATTGACGAAAATTCACGAAAATTATTGTCTAACAAGTAACGAACATGAATTAAACAGAATAACGAACCATCCCGCATGTACGAAAATAAAACAGTAACGAAAATACGAAACGATCGGAATACGAAAAAATTGCGTCATACGAAAAACGAATGGGAACAAACAGGAAAACGGGCGTCTTACGAAAAACGAACGAAAACGAAAAGACGGAACGATACGAAACAGAACAAAAAAATAAGATTTTTTTTCTGTGCACATGTCTAGTGCTGATCACATACAATGAGAATTCAGCCATACAAACTGTTGCAGGACCCTTTTTTTTTTGGTCCAAACTGGAATCAAATCGCTTGTATAGATACTCCAGTCTCTGCTGTGGAACTCTGCAGCTCCTCCAGGGTTACCTTGGGTCTCTGTGCTCCTCTCTGATTAATGCCCTCCTTGCCCGGTCCGTGAGTTTTGGTGTGCGGCCGTCTCTTGGCAGGCATGTTCTTTCCATTTGGTTATGATAGATTTGATGGCGCTTCTAGGGTTTTATCAAAGATTTGGATATTTTTTATAACCTAACCCTGACTTGTACTTCTCAGCAACATTGTCCCTTCCTTGTTTTTAGAGTTCCTTGGTCTTCATGGCAGTGTTTGGTCGGTGGTGCCTCTTGCTTAGGTGTTGCAGCCTCTGGGGCCTTTCAAAAAGGTGTGTATATGTAATGACAGATCATGTGACACTTAGATTGCACACAGGTGGACATCATTTCACTAATTATGTGACTTCTGAAGGTAATTGGTCACACCAGAGCTTTTTATGGGCTTCATAACAAAAGGGGTTTATTTCTGAAAAATAGTTTTATGTATATATTTTTCTTTAACTTTACCAACATAGACTATTTTGTTCTGATCAATCACATATACATTGAATCAAAGGTTGTAATGTAATAAAAAGGTAAAAAGCCAAGGGGGTGAATACTTTTGCAAGGCACTGTAGGTCAATCAAGCTTTCTAATACATGGGTATTATGCCGCGTACACACGATCATTGTTCGGGTTGTAAAAAACTAGGGGCCAGATTCAGGTACATCTGCGCATTATTGGACCGGCGTAGCGCACCGCCTTTACGTTAGACTTGCGCAATGTAGCCGCGTAATCACCCTATTCTCGTAGCTTTTGCGCAGAAAATTGCGCATGCGTAACGTTATTTCAGAGGCGTAAGGCGGAGTAATACAAATTGGGAAGGATGTGGGCGTGTTACATTGAAATGAGCCGTGACCCCATGCAAATGAAGGGCCGGCCGGCTCGCGCATGCGCGCTTGAAGGAGACCATGGTCAGCTCCGCTGTGCGCATGCTCACAACTCAGGAACGGTGCAATCAGTGAAATTGGAAATGGACTAAGGACTACGCAGACAGCATAAATAGACAGACACAAACGCACTTGCATTGCAAAAGTACATCCCTTTGTCCCTTCCCATTTAACCAAGTGCTTTTGTCCCGTTGTTAGTTGCGGTGTGTTTTGTATTTGTCAGATTAGTGTTCTGTGTGATCAAGTGTTTGTTAGTAGATCTTTGAAAGTGTTTTTTGATAAGTGTTTGAGAGACTGTTTGTTTGATATATTTCTGCTCGTTTGTTTTCTTGCTTAATTGTTGCTGTTTGTTTTTGTGACTGTTTTTTGCTGAGTGCTTGTGTGATTTTTTGGGTGTTAGTTTTCTCTTTGTGTGTGTGTTCTTGCTTGATTGGTTGTGCTTGTTTTTGTGACTGATTTTTGTTGACTGGGAGTGTTTTTTTCAGTATGACAGAAAGAAAGCGAAAACTAAATTTTACTTTGGGGGAAAAAAGAATTCTTGCCCGAGCCATTAGCGATTATGGGCGTTTCCTCCACGGCCCGGACAGTGCCAACAGCACCCCGGCCAGGAGGAGGGAGATTTTGGACATCATCACTGAGCAGGTCAATTCAGCGGGGGAGGGGGAGACACGGAACCAGTCTGGGATTGACAAAAAGGCGTCTGGTCAAAAAGAAGTTGGCCAAAATGCTTGCCCATGCCAGGGGCACAGGAGGGGGCCCACCATGCTGTGTTAGGCTGACAGCGGAGGAGCGTGTGGTGGCCTTGACCTTTCATCGGCATGAAGTGGAGGGCCTGCCCGGCTTTGACTCAAGTCCGGAGCCCGTGGTGCCAGGTAATTTTTTTTTTTATATCAGGTGTGTAGCATGTGTGGGGGAGGGGGTGAAAGGGAATATGTGGCAAGTGTGTGGATCCTCCAACCTGTGAATGTTTTGTGTCATCCACAGATGTGCAGGAGGGTGCAGGGCCATCTGGCCTGACCGCACCATCCCCAGGACAGCAGCCTAATGAGGCCCCCCCCGACAAGGCCGGAGTCCGCGGAGGAGGTTGAAGAGGAGGAGGAGGAGGTTGAGGAGGAGGAGTTTGAGGAGGAGTCAATGTCAGGCACTGGCCTATTGTTGTTGGAGGACCGTTCCCCTCTGGCTGGCAGCAGCCAGCCCTACCTAAAGGGGAGCCCCCCCTCCTCCCCCAACATGGCTCCTCTCCCAAGGGCCTCCCCTTCTCCCCGGCCACAAGCATCAGCTGGAGGCAGGAAGGCGATCCAGAAGACCAGGGGGGTGGCCGATCTCCTGCCCGCCACTCTGAGAAGGGACCAGTTCCTCCAGACCCGCCATCTGGGACAGGTCAGCCAGACATTGGTGCAGATGGAGGAGAGCTGTCCCCCATCAAGGATACGCTGGGGAACCTGGACTCCCACTCCCGGGCTTTCACAAACTGCCTTAACGACCTGCAGACTACATCAGCAGGCGTTGGGCAGGATGTGAGGGCCCTCACCCAGGCTATCCAGGCCAACACGGCAACACTAGGTGGTGCCCTGGACAGAATAGCCGTGGCCCTGGAGGGCAGGCAGCCAGGTGGGCAGAGATCAGGGGCTGCTCCTCCTTCCCCGGTTTTCCCCCTCCCCCATGAGTCTCCCCTGAGGAGCCGGGGCCGTGGTCGGGGGCGCCCCAGGCGTGGCTCACGTCAAGGGCAATAATTTTTTTTCCCCCCCTTTTTTTTTTTTGCTGGACATTTTTTGATTTTGCTGGTAATTTTTTTTTTTTGGGTTGTGAATGCTGTTTGAATGTGGGGGTGACATTCCTGCCGGAAAAGGGGTGTCACCCTCAATTTTGGTGGAGTAGGGTTCCCCAGGACCAGGGAGAAGTGATCCCCAGGTCCGTGTGAATGGTGTATGAATGTACAGTGACATAATTGGAGCCTTGGCGTGGCGTTGCTGCTCACAAGTCCTGCATGGTGGACTGGTGCCAATCCAATTTGATGTGGATGTGGGGTGTGTGTGCTAGTGACCACAGTGGTGTGCATGCATGCATTCTCATTGTGCCATGATTAATGTATGTGTTTAACGTGCAAAGATGCCCAATGTGAGCTGTCTCCTGGCTGCTCTTCTCTCAGAAGACAGGGGACCCTCGGTTAGGGGGGGATTGTCTGGTTGGGGGGTCAAGTCATCACGTAGGTCAATCTGCAGGCCCTTTCTCACTGCAAAGTTGTGCAGCATGCAACATGCACCGATGATCTGGCAAACAAAGTTTGGGGAATACAAGAGGGTACCCCCAGACTTATCCAGGCATCGGAAACGTGACTTCAGGAGGCCAAAGGTGCGCTTCACCACTGCTCGTGTTTGGGCATGTGCTTGATTGTATCTTTCCTCTCCTGGGGTTTGGGTGTTTTCGGATAGGAGTCATGAGAGGGGGTCCCAGTTCATATGCAGAGTCACCTGTAAGGGAAAAGACAGGAGGATGTTAGTCATGCATGTGCCCCTTGTGATGTGTGCATCATGGGGGGGTACAGTCATGCCTGCCACCCATGTCACTCACCAACCAGCCAGGTGGCCCCATACACGTTCTGATCGAATTCCATTCGGATGTGGCTTTGATTGTATATGTAGCTGTCATGGCTGGACCCTGGGTGTTTGGCACGGACGTGCCATATGAGGCCTTGGGCATCAACTATCACCTGTACGTTGATGGAATGCCAATGCTTCCGATTGCGGTACATGTGCTCTGTCTCATGGGGGGACTGGAGTGCCACATGTGTGCAATCAATGGCCCCGATGGTGCGTGGGAATCTGGCAATTCTGTAGAAATCTGTCATTGCCTTCAGCCGCAGGTCCTCAGTGGTGGGTTTGATGATTTGGTTGGCCATGCGTCTGAGGGTTGCAGGGACAACCTGGTGCACACATCTGCTTATGGAGGATTGTGACATCCCAGCCACCACTCCACTTGTACGCTGAAAAGAGCCACTGGCAAGGACATGGAGTGTTGCCATGACCTTGACCAATGGCTGCACTGCATGTGAGCGGTGTGTTGGGCTGGTGATGTCCTCCTGCAGGGTTGTGGTTAATTCCAGGATGGCATGAGGGGTGAATCTGAAGATGCGATACACCTCAGAATCACTCATGCCAAAGAGGTCTATGCTAAGGTGACCAGATTTTTAAAATGAAATCTGGGGACATATTTTTTTTTACTAGTAATTTCGGCAATCAGCAACTCTCTGCCCGTCGCCGCCCCCGCCACCCGCCTCACAGCCTGTCAAGTCTCACCCTCCGGGCCCCGGCTACTACTGGGTGGGGAGCGGAGGAAGATCACTCCGCCGGGGAAGGCAAGGAGATAAACAGGCAGGCAGCTGGCCAGGACTTGAGCCAAGGCAGAAGAACATGCGAGTGGAGCTGAATGGGCATGTACCCGAAACCGAAGAAATATTCCCCCCACTTCGACCAGCACATGATCATTAGAAAGGGGCACAGATAATGAAAAATATACACCCCCCCCCTAAGCTAGTAGGAGCGGCGGAGTGGAGGTGTGTAATTCAGATTTTTTTTTTATTCTGCACTGACTGGGCCAGATTCAGCAAAGAAGTACGCCGGCGTATCTCCAGATACGCCGCCGTAATTTCAAATGTGCGCCGTCGCATCTTTGCGCCGATTCACAAAGCGAGATACGCCGAAAAACATGGCTTCAGCCGCCCAAAGTAACTTGCCTACGCCGGCGTATCATGGGTGCATAGTTACGCTGGACACATTCGACGTTCCCATTAGAAATATGCAAATGAGTAAGATACGCCGATTCACGAACGTAGATGCACCCGGCCGCTTCATATACGCGATTTGCATAAGGCTTACGTCCGGCGTAAAGTTACTCCTGCTATAACAGGCGCAGCTAATGCAAAGGTATGGGCCAGGGAACGACGCCGTCTAATTTTACGTCGCGTATGCCGTTTACGTAGTACTATGTGAATAGGGCTGTGCGTAAGTTACGTTCACGTCATAGGCATTTACGCCGACGTATCTTAGGGAGTTTATACGACGTGATTCTGAGCATTCGCGCGCATGCCCAGTTCGACCGGCCATTCATTAGCATGGGGTCATGCTTAATTTAAATAGATGCCGCCCACCTCCTTCCTACTTTGAATTAGGCGGGCTTAAGCCAGCCGATTTACGCTACGCCGCCGCAACTTACGGAGCAAGTGCTTTGTGAATACAGTGACGTCACCACGCTGAGGAAGGGCTCCTGCATGCCGGCCGGCAATACCTGTATTTGTTCTTAATGCTCGTTTACTACATGTGCTGTGTAAGTACAATTTTACTTTTTACAATAAATTTTTCGATACGGAATTATGCTATGTGCGCCTTCTTTTCTTCCGGAGTTTAAGAAGTGTCCCTCTCCTGGTCTACTCGTGTTGATCGTGGGAACCTCAAGGAACCAAAGGCCGTTGACTGGGTTATAGTCAGACGCTAGCATAGGTCTGACCTCTGGTAAGCTGCTTTTTCATGTGGTGGCGGGTGCACCTTCTGACGTGTGTGCGTTTGGTGACACTTCACAGAGGATCGCTTCCGAGATTCATCATTATTGCAACCACTATGGACGTTAATGGACTTTAGTGTTTTATTACTTTTACCATCACTTACACTGGTGTTATCAACCTCTGTGTGGCGCGGCTTTTTATATCCCATTGAATACAGCACTTGCCTCTCTAAGTTGCTGTGGCATAGCGTATATTCAATACGCTACGCCCGCACAAAGATACGCTACTCTACCTGAATCTGGCCCTTCGTCTTTGAAATTGCCCCAGCCCCTGTTCAAATCTAATCCGGGGACAAAACCTGGGACAGACTTGGTCCGGGGACAGTGTCCTCAATCCGGGGACTGTCCCCTGAAACCGGGGATGTCTGGTCACCCTAGTCTATGCGTGTGCGGTATATCCTCTCCCGTGCCATCCTCCGTGCCCTCCTACTTCTTTGCTCATCTAAAGTCAGTAGTATAGCTATGCGCGACGATGCCCCTGGCATGTTGGCATACAGATTGTTGTGCAACACGTGTGACTGCTGAACTCCTCACTAACAGTGTTGCTTTATCTGACATGTAGACGATTTTTCTCTTTTTAGAGCAGCTTTTATATGGTCTAATTTTAGACAGGACATTTTGCTGTTGCGCACACTGCGTAGCCTGCGCTGCCCTAACGTTCTTTTGTGGATCCCCGTAAGTCCCTCATTAGCATATTTGACTAGCAAATCAATGGTCTGTCTAGCGCAGTTTTGCGCGGACGGATGCGCCTGTCTAACGAAATTACGCCGGACAAAAAAAGTAGATTTCTTGCGTATCTCGTTTTGGGGATGCCGTGCATCGAAACGCACGCGCACATTTAGACTTACGCACGCGCATCTCCTGTTGCGCAGGCGTAATCGCTCTGTGAATCTGGGCCAAAGTTTTTCAGGCTCTAGAAAAAACTAAGTTTTTTTCAACTTGATCATTAAAACGGCCTTGCCTACACACGATTGTGGAAAAAAAAATGCTCTAGCAAAGCGCGGTGACGTACAACACGTACAACGGCACAATAAAGGGGAAGTTCCATGCGGATAGCTCCACCCTTGGGGCCGCTTTAGCTGATTTTGTATTAGTAAAAGACGTTTCGCGCTTTTCTGTCTGTTACAGCGTGATGAATGTGCTTACTCCATTACAAACGGTAGTTTTACCAGAACGAGCGTTCCCGTCTCATAACTTGCTTCTGAGCATGCGCGGATTTTTCACGTCGTTCACGACGACCATTTTTTACAACCCGAAAAACGACAACGTTAAAAACGTCGTGAAAAAATAGAACATGTTCGAATTTTTTTTTGACAGTTTTTCAGAACTGAAAAAATGCTCTGAAGCCCACACATAATGACATTAAAAAAAACTTCATTTTTTACAACCCGAAAAATGATAGTGTGTACGCGGCATTAGGGCCCTTTCACACGTTTTTTCATACGTCCGTTTACGGACTGCAATGCTTCCCTATGGGATCATGGACGTTAGCAGGTGAGCATCTGCTAACGTCTGTAAACATCCGCCTCCGTAAAGCTCAGTTTTTTCGGACAGAAGAAAATCCTATTTTTCTTCCATCTGGTGGATCGGATCGGATGAATATGGACACACGGTCCGTATTCATCCGATTCCCCATAGGGGAGAGCGGAGGAAAGACAGGGCGGTCCCTGCACAGTGTGCGGGGACCGCCCTGTCAGCCGACAGCTCAGCAGGGATTTTAGGGAGGAATCCCCGCTGAGCAAACGGGCATACGGAGCGGATCAATACGGATCCGTCCCGTGTGAAAGGGCCCTAAGAGATGATTATTGCCTTTTAAGGGATCCAAGAACCAAAACCCTGCCGCTCCACAATAACAGTGAAATACCTCACTCACAGATAAGAGTGGGAACGTCGCGACCATGAAAAATCAATAAAATATACATAGTGGTTCTCTGATTGTCTAATATCATCATTTATTGGTCGTCAGTGCATACGAACACAAAATTCTATCAGGTGGATGTAAGATGGCCAGAGGATGCCGCCTTTGGGTGCAGTGTGCTGCAGGCAGCAGTTTAGATCCTTTTGTCTGATGTACGATAAAGAAAAAAGGTTTGTAAAGCACATCCTGGGTGGGTGGGGTGGGGAGAGACAATTGTAGATGGGCTTTACAGGGTACAACTACTGTAATCCAGATATGAGTTTAAAAGGGCAAGCAAGAGTATATTAAAGCAAAACTAAACTCTCTCAATCAACATGAACCATTTTTAATCCTAGCATATTATAGATGCGGAAGGTATAGTACATTTACTTGGTTTAAAGTTTTTTTACACTTCTTCAATTTCTTTCTGGTTTCTGGACTAGGCCAAAATAATGTCATACATCCCACGTGTCTTCATGGTCATTTTTTTTTTTCGCGTGGAGAAGGGAAGAAGGGGCTTTCTCAGCTAAGCATTGAGATGCCTGCACTAGGGGCAGATGGAGTCCAGGAAGTAAATGCTACATAAATCATCTGCCCTTACTTAACCACTTCCATACAGGGCACTTATACACCTTCCCGCCCAGACCAATTTTCAGCTTTCAGCGCAGTTGCACTTTGAATGACAATTGCGCGGTCATGCTACACTGTACCCAAACACATGTTTTATCATTTTGTTCCCACAGATAGAGCTTTCTTTTGATGGTATTTGATCACCTCTTGGATTTTTTTTTCTGCAAAAAATAAATAAAAAAATTACCGAAAATTTAGAAAAACAAAACATTTTTTTGTTTCAGTTACAAAACTTTGTAAATAAGTAAGTTTTCTCATTCACTAATGGGCACTGATGGTACTGCACTGACGGGTACTGATAAGGTGGCACTGATGGGCGCCGGTGAGGTGGCACTGATGAGGTGGCATTGATGGGCACTGATGATGGGCACTAATATGCGGCACTGATAGGCGGCATGGTTGGGCACTGATAGGCGGCACGGATGGGCACGGATAGGCAACACGGATGGGCACGGATAGGCGGCATGGATGGGCACGGATAGGCGGCAAAGATGGGCACGAATAGGAGGCATAGATGGGCACGGATAGGCAGCATGGAATGGGCACGTATAGGTGACGCGGATGGGCACGGATAGGCGGCATGGATGGGCACTGATAGGTGGCACGAATGGGCATAGATGGGCACTGATAGGTGGCACTGATGTACTGTAGTGTGTTGTACTTATTGATGCCAATCAGTGTCAAACAATAATGCCTGCCAATCAGTGATGCCCATTGTGGGCACTGATTGGCATCCATTGTGGGCACTGATTGTCATCCATTATTTCTGATTGTCATCCCTGGTGGTCTAGGGTGTCATACCTGTGGTGGGCATCCCTGGTGGTCTAGTGGCATCCCTGGTGGTCCAGTGTGAGCATTCTCGGGGGGGCTGCGCTGATAATCGATCAGCACAAACCCCCCTTGTCAGAGGAGCAGCCGTTCGACTTTCCTCTACTCGCGTCTGGCAGACGCAAGTTAGGAAAAGCCGATTACCGTCTTTTCCTGTTTACATCGTGATCAGTTGTGATTGGACACGGCTGATCACGTGGTAAAGAATCTCCATCAGAGACTCTTCATCTAGATCAGTGTTGCGGGGTGTCAGACTGACACCCTGCAACAACGATCGCCGCGATGCACGCCCCCCGGGGGCACGCATCGGCTCGATATCCTGAGGACATCATATGACGTCCAGTCAGAATATTGAAACCACTTTGCCGACGTCATTTTGTTATAGGGCGGGCGGCAAGTGGTTAAGATGGCCACAGCTAGAAATGCTAGTGGGGGGGGGGTAGTTTTTCAGAATGATTTCTCAACAAAATAAAGCATGTAGACATGGATGGATGGGGGAGTTTGCTCTGAATATTAAAAAATGAATGAAATAGCGTTTTCAGTTTATGATGCTCAGATACAGTTAAGTTCTTTAAATGATTGCTGGAAAGTCCGTGCTTTAGAACAAAATTTTACAATTATTAAAATCCCATTTTGAAGAAATTTAATATTTTAGTACAAGTATCAAATAAAGCTCAAGTAATCATAAGTGCTTTAACAAATTGTATCTTTTTATACCGGCTATCAATATTCGGCGATTAGTGGCGTTTCCACCGCAGCTATTAAGGAGCTTCAGTTGTCAAAGAGTTAAGATCAGCCACTAATGTCAGGACAAGTGACTGTCAAGTGATTTCCAGGACTTGGACAGGTCTTGATGGAATAAATACTGGCTGCTGACTCTTCCAATTTCACAACACTCCTTTGTGTCACTGAAACAGTCTTGTCCGAGATTGAGATATTTGCAAACTGTCATCTCTGATGAATATCCACCTTGAGTGACACCGGCAGCCCCCACTCTCCTTCTCTAAAATGTACCTAGCTTCATTGCTCATGAAAGGTGATTAGCAAACAGATGATTTCCTCCTTCTCTCATTTGGCTTCCTCCCCTTTCCTCAGCCCCAATGATATGGCTAAGTGACAGGTTCAAAAGGCAACAGGCAGACGGGAAAGGTAGAGATGTGCCAGAGGCGTGAAGCATTTCATTCATCCTGCCGCTACGGCTGGGACAGTAGGAATGTTTAGCGCTGTGTCAGAACAGTTGTGGGGAGCATTTATAACGATATGGTTATTGTAGAGCTGGCTGAAGGTTTCAAAGAAGCCTTTGGGGTCTATTCATTAGAGTGACGTTTGGAAGGTTTGTAGATTATCTTAAGGGATTCTACTACCTACATTTTCTTTAGATGGCCTATACCCTATACCAGCAATTCCCAGCTTTTTTTCAGTTGCGGCACCCTTTAAAAGTATGCAAAAATCTTGAGACACCCCAATCTGTAAAAAATGTAAATGTTACTTATCAATAGGAGACCTGAGCCTGGGACAATGCACATAAGAACCTTGATGAAATTAACTTTACATCAGTCCCCCTTCACATCAGAGGTTCCTCCAAGTAATCAGAAGTCTCCCTTCACATTATATGTTCCTCCATGACATCAGTGGCCCCTTGACATCAGCAGTTCCTCCATGACATAAAATGTCCCCCTTCACATTAGAGGTTCCTCCATAACATTAAAAGTCCCCCTTGACATTGGAGGTTCCTTCATTACTGTCATGGATATGCAATAATGTCTGTCAGCTTACCTTTCTCGCCATGTGTTCATTAGAGGCCAGACTCTCTTATCTGGCTGCCTTTATCATCTCTCCTTCCTGTATGGCTCCACCCCAGGCCATCCCAGGAACTCTATGTTAACCACTGCACTGCAGGTCTGCTTTGCTGATCAACGTTGTTTGTTAGTATTGTGTTCCTGCCTGCCATGTGCTACGTTATCTCTGTGTACCGACTTTGGCTTGTCTCCGACTACTCCTGTTTGCCTCTGACCCTTGGCCTGTCCCTTGGTTATTCTCGTTTGCTTGTTGCCGCGACCTCTGCTTACCATTCACCATCTCTTGTGTTCTGAGTGGCTGCTTCCCCTCTCCACCTACAGAGCATGACCTATGGGACTCCGGGGGCCACAACCTGGATCCAGTTGCAGCGAAGGCCATCCTCACCACTAGAGGCTCTGGTGAATACCAACTGGAATCTTAGACTCCCCGCCCTGGGGAATCTTGGGCTCAAGCTTCCTGTAGGATCCCTTTTTGTGCCCCAGTGAACCTCTCCTCCCTATCCACTCTGTGGTCCATCTGCATCAGTCTACTATTGGGTTCACTACCTTGTGGTGCACCCCTGACTCCAACGGGGTGTACTTGTCACCTGGCCACAGGTGACCTGACAATTACATCAGAAGCCCCCTTCACATCAGAGGTTCCTCTATGACATTAGTAGTCTCTATTTACATGAGAGGTTCCTCCATGACATCAGAAGTCCCCCTTTACATCAGTGGTTTCTCATTACATAAGAAGTCCCTCTTCCCATCAGAGGTTCATCCATAACATTAAAAGTCCCCTTTCACATCAGAGTTTCTGCCATGACATCAAAAGTCCCCCTTCACATAAGAGGTTCCTCAATGACATCAGGGATTGCTGTTCACATCAGAGGTTCCTCTTAACATCAGATAACTCCATGTCATCTGAAGTTCCCCTTCACATGAGAGGTCCCTCTTCACATCAGAAGTTCCTCCATTACATGAGAAGTTCCCCTTCACATCAGATGTCCCTCCATGACATCAGAGGTCCTCCTTCACATCAGAGGTCCTTCCATGTCAGCAGAGGTTCTCCTTCACAGTAGAGGTTCCCCCATAAAATCAGAAGACTTCCTTCACATTAGAAGTTCCTTCATGACATCAAAAGTCCCCCTTCACATCAGAGGTTTCTCCATGACATCAAAAGGTCCCTCTTCACATCAGAGGTTCCTCAATGACAGCAGAGGTTCCCCTTTACATCAGAGGTTCCTCCATGACATCAAAGGTCCCTTTTCACATCTGAGGTTCCTCCATAACATCAGAAGTCCCCCTTCACGTGAGAGGTTCCTCTATGACATTAGAAGTCTGCCCTTCAGATCAGAGGTTCCTCCATAACATCAAAGGTCCTTCTTCACATCAAAGGTTCCTTCATGACATCAGAAGTCTCAATTACATCATATTTTCCTCCATGACATCAGAAGTCCCATTCAATTTCTCCTAAGGTTATCTGTGGGTTTTTCTTTGTATCCCAAATAATTCTTCTGGCTTCTTTTTTAACACGTCTTCTGGCAGTTGTAGTTGCAATCTTTCTAGTTCTACTTAACCTTGGCATGGTATCAAGAGTTCCCTGAATTTTTCACTTCTTAATACGTGATTGAACAATACTGACTGGCATTTTCAAGGCTTTGTATATCTTTTTTTTGATCATTTTCAATCCTTATAAAGTTCCATTATCTTGTTACGCAGGTCCTTTGACAGTTCTTTTCTGCTCCTCATGGCGCAGTATCTAGCCAGCTCAGTGCATCCACGTGAGTGCTAACAAACTGATGGAATATTTATACATAGACACTAGTTTCAATTTAAAAAGCCACATATCCTTAACCCCTTAATGCCGACTTAACACCAAGATGCGACCTCACTGGACTGGGCTCTTCTCCGTAGGGCTGCATATATGTATTTCTGTCTTTGTACTGGGAGCACACCACACAGCCCTCTCCCAGCACAAAGACCTGGTCTCACCGAGAGCCCCAGGTCCCGTACTAATGATTGGTGCCCAGAACTCCCGATTCCAGGTGATGTGGTAGCCTCTGATTTCCTACCACAGTGATCAGACACTGTGAAGTCCGCCCCTATGTTTCTCTCTCTGTGAATGGAGGGGAGAGATAAATTGTTTCTCTCGTTCACTTTGCAGAGAGAAAAAAAGTGTGTGTAAAATAAATAAATAATGATAATAAAAAAAATACCTAGATCAAGGTTTAGTGCCAAGGTTAGTGTTTAGGTCATGTAAGGGATACAGGTCAAGGTCAGGGCCAAAGGTCAGGACAAGTATCTTTTGGGCAGGATTTAAAAGAATAAATGTTTTTAAATTAGTATCAGTGTAAATGTGTTTTAGATAGGGCAAAAAAAAAGCAAAATGTGGCACTATTGTTTCTGGGCTGTACTACGGGTACAAATAACAACTAACATACACATATGTGGTATTGCTGTGATCATTAGGAGAAGGAAAATGTATTTTGGGTTGTTCTTTGGTAGAAGGTTATGGTAGTAACAAGAAATATACAGTTACATTTAAAAAACATTATTTTTTTACTATTTTGGGCCAGTTTTTCATTGGTAATAATAATACTAATACTACTACTAATAATAATAATAAAAGAAATCGGGAGATATCCACCAAATTTACCAACAAATGAATGCCCAATTTGTCCTGAAAAAAAAAGTGGTATAATCCACCTGGATGCACAAAGTAGTGATGATATATACAGTTTTACTAACACATGTCAAAATTGCAAAATTGTGCTTAGGCATTAAGATTTGTGTTACCTTTTAGGATATGTTTTATAGCAGAAAGTAAAAAATATTGTTTGTTTTTTTTCAAAATTGTTGGCCTTTTTTTGTTTACATCACAAAAAATAAAAACTGCAGAGGTGCTCAAATACCACCAAAATAAAGCTCTATTTATGGTGGGAAAAAAACAACAAATTTAGGTAAAATGTGGTTACAGCATCGCACGACCAGCGTAATTGTCAGTTATAATAACGCAGTGCCATATCGCAAAAAATAGCCTGGTCATGAAGGAGGGTAAACCTTCCAGGGCTGAAGTGGTTAACCGCTTGCCGACCGCCCACAGCAGTTTTACCGCGGCAGGTCGGCTGCGCAAAATCACGTTATATTACGTGATGTTGCTTTGTGGTCCACTAGGGTCGCGTGTGCACCGCCGGAGGCACGTGCGCACCCCCCTGCTCGCCCCTGTTGCTGATGTGAGTGCCAGGCGGGTACGATCACTGCCGGGCACCCGCGATCGCTCGTCACAGAGCGAGAACCGGGAGCTGTGTGTGTAAACACACAGCTCCTGGTTCTTTCAGGGGGAGAAATGACTGATCGTCTGTTCATACAATTCATGTCAGTCCCACCCCCCCTTCAGTTAGAACACAATGAGGGAACATAATTAACCCCTTGATCGCCCCCTAGTCTTAACCCCTTCACTGCCGGTGATATTTTTACCGTAATCAATGCATTTTTATAGCACTGATCGCTATAAAAAAGCCAATGGTTCCAAAAATGTTTTAAAAGTGTCCGAAGTGTCCGCCATAAGGTCGCAGTACCGATAAAAATTGCAAATCGCCGCCATTACTAGTAAAAAAAAAAACATTAATAAAAATGCCATAAAACTATCCCCTATTTTGTAGACGCTATAACCTTTGCACAAACCAAACAATAAACGCTTATTGTGATTTTTTTAATGAAAAATAGGTAGAAGAATACGTATCGGACTAAACTGAGGAAAAACATTTTTTTTTATATATTTTTGGGGATATTTATTATAGCAAAAAGTAAAAAATATTGATTTTTTTTCAAAATCGTCGCTCTATTTTTGTTTATAGCGCAAAAAATAAAAACCGCAGAGGTGATCAAATACCACCAAAAGAAAGCTCTATTTGTGGGAAAAAAGGACGTAGATTTTGTTTGGGAGCCACGTGGAATGACCGCGCAATTGTCGGTTAAAGCAACACAGTGCGAAATCGCAAAAAGTGGCCCGGTCATTGACCAGCAAAAAGAGGTAAATTGTATTATTTCTTGGATTTTGATATACTGTAATGAAATTTTTTTTTTTACATTTTTACATTTCATGGTTAAACCAACTCATTCAAAACTTCCGTGTTAAATATTTTATTCAAATTCTTCTTCCTCAAATAATTTTCCAGTCTCTGTTTTTTTTTCTTGAGCACCTAGTATAAGCTGAATGACGCTATGACATTCTACGTGCAATTCCATTCGTTTAATCAGTTTAAAAATGTTACTCCTGCCCCCCCCCCCCCCACCACCACCAATTTGCATTGTCCTTTGAATCCAAGCAAGGCAGACATGTTGATTGATAGACTTTCCTAGGATGTAGGGCTGTGATCGATGTATGTATATGCAGAACATAATGAATTCTGCAAACAGGTGAACGTTGCAGATTGCCGGGATTGTGATAAGAAACTTCTAATCATGGAAGTCCTTTAAACAGCAATAAATAGGTAGAGCCCCTTTTTTTTTAAAGTGTCTGATATTCATTTATTTCAGTGATTGAACTCTACTTCAATTTTCTGGTGTTTCCTCAAATCTTGGACCGGTCGGCGGCTTTTTTTTTTTTCTTGTTAAATTTATGACCAGAAGTTATGCGTTATAGAGACATCTCTCTTGACAGTGATATTATTATGAATGGGGTTACGGTGCTTTCGATAATTATACTCAAGTCAATGGCCGATGATGAATGGTAACCCATTATAATAAATTACAACTGTTTTCCTTACAATACATGAACATTTACTGTACACAAAATTCAAAAAGGTCACTTCGTTTCCAGGCACACAAGGGAACAAATGGCGTGATGTTGGTAAATGAATCAGAATGAAAAGAACATACCGTATATACTCGAGTATAAGCATTTTTTTGTGCTGGAAATGCCCCCCTCAGGTTAAATTCGAGTCAACTTTCTGATCTCCCGGACTTTGGGGACCTGGTCCCCTGGACCCCAAGCTTGGCACACATGTAGCCCCACTCTTCCTCTACAAGTGTGCAAAGTTTGCTGTCTCGGGGACCTACGGTCGGGGAGCACCAATTTTTCAAAGTCCAACACCCCTTCCATAGACACCCATGTTAAACAGTGATTTCTCTGGTAATTTTGAGGACCCAGTACTGGCCGGCCGTAGGTTACCTGGACCCCATACTTGGCACACATGTAGCCCCAAGTGTGTAAAGTTTTCTGTCTGGGGGACCTACGGCCGGGGAGCACCGATATTTCAAAGTCTGACACCCCTTCCATAGACTCCCTGTTAAATGATAATTTCTATAACTTTGGGAACCTGGTACTGGCCAGCCGTAGGTTACCTGGACCCCAAACTTGGCACACATGTAGCCCCAGTTCTCCTCTACAAGTGTGCAACGTTTGCTGTCTGGGGGACCTACGGCCGGGGAGCACTGATTTTTCAAACCCGGGCACCCCTTCTATATACTCCCATGTTAAATGTAAGTCTAGTCATGAACACAGTGAGGAATGGGCACGGTGAGGCATGGACACGGTGAGGCACAGTGAGGCATGGGCACAGTGAGGCATGGAGACAGTGAGGCACGGACACAGTGAGGCACAGTAAGGCATGGGCACAGTAAGGCATGGACACAGTGAGGCATGGGCAGAGTGAGGCAAATGAGGCATGGGCACAGTGAGGCATGGGCACAGTGAGGCATGGGAACAGTGAGGCATGGGCACAGTGAGGCATGGGAACAGTGAGGCATTGACACAGTGAGGCATGCACATGGACACAGTGAGGCATAGTGAGGCATGCAGATGGACACTCTAGACTTATACTCGAGTCAATACGTTTTACCAGTATTTTGTGGTAAAATTAGGTGCCTCGGCTTAGATTCGGGTCGGCTTATACTCGAGTATATACGGTATATATAATAAAACTGAAGTGTAATGAGATGTTGCTGCCCACAGTAGCCAGTCATTGATCAACGCTCATTTATCTAATTACTATAAACCCCCAAAATTCCTTTAACTACTTGCCCTACAGAAGGTTTTACCATAGGCGTGCACAGTGGGTGTGCCAGGTGTGCCTGGGCACACCCTAATCAAGACGTGTGGTGATGAATCCCCCTACTGCTTGGGCTTCCCCCTGTGTTGGTCCCCCGGCTGCAGTGCTGCTGGCTTCCCTCCTCTCCTCTCCCCCGGCTGCTGCAAGGGAAGTTCAAGGATGCAGAGTGGGCGAAGTGGCAAGAAAATATGTAAATTACCGACCCCTTCCTTTTCTAAATGAACACTCTGGTTCGGCCGCACCTAGAGTATGCTATCCAGTTCTCAGGAAGGATGTACTGGAAATTGGGAGAGTACAAAGAAGGGCAACAAAGCTAATAAAGTGTCTGGAGGACGTTTTTCAAAACGTCGTTTTTTGTTTCACAAAAAGTCACCGTGTGTAGCAAAAACGTCGTTTAAAACGACGTTTTTCAACCCGCGCATGCCCAGAAGCTAGTTATGAAGCGAGCTTCAATGGAAAAGAGTGGTGAACGTAACCTCGCTTTTTGTGAAAAAAATGATGGTGTGTAGGCAACATCGTCTTTGAAAAGTGACGTTTCAAAAACGTTGTTTTTTACTTCACTGAAAACGTCGTTTTTTTTTTTCATCACAAAAAATGATCGTGTGTACGCGGCATGAGAGCAGCCAGGATGTGGAATTCCCTTCCACCGGCGGTGGTCTCAGCGGGGGGCATCGATAGTTTCAAGAAACTATTAGGCCGCGTCACACGATCGAACATGTCCGCTAAAACTGGTCTGCAGACCGTTTTCCAGCAGGCAAAAGTTTCAAAACATGCTTAGAAACCTGTCCGATGGAAACCTGTCCGTCGGACATGTTCGATGGTTAGTACACAAAAGCATAGGACCAAAATCGCGAGCATGTTCAGAATCAAGTTGACGCATGCTTGGAAGCATTGAACGTCGTTGTGTTCTACGTCACCGCGTTCTGGTCCGAGGGGGATTTTGGTCCGATGGTGTGTACACACATCAGACCAACAGACCACTTCAGCCTCCTCTGCTGGAAACGGTCCGCGGACATGTCTGATTATGTGTACGCGGCCTTAGATAAGCACCCAAACGACCACAACATACAGGGATATACAATGAATTACTGACATATAATCACACACATAGGTTGGACTTGATGAACTTGTGTCTTTTTTTAACCTCACCTACTATGTAACACAGTGAACACGCTCACTCACTGTGTTCATTCATAACTGAAGTATATTAAGTTTGTGAATGAACAGGAAGCAGCTCAGCACAGAGCACTTCCCATTCATTCACTGTCCGGTGCAGCTGAGGCTGCAGAGAAAGACGTGTGTTTGAGCTTTGGGGGGCACACCATAATGCTATAGCCTGCGCACACCTATGGTTTTACCCCCTTCATGGCCAGGGCAATTTTTGCTATTCGCACTGCACTACTTTTGTAGTCATGCAAAACTGTACGCAAATTTAATTTTATATACCGAATTTTCCAAACTATAAGACACACTTTTTTTCCCGCCAGAAATATGGAGGAAAATGTCACTGCGTCTTGTGGTGTGAATATACGATAGGCACTGCCCCCCGCTGCCGCTGGTACCACCCCCCGCCCAGTGCACTTTGCGGGGGCTGCATCTCCGCGAAAGGAGCCTCCCCTCTGCCGAGTCCCGGCTCCCGCACACAAACTGTCCCCAGCCAGCTACAGACCCCCAGGCCGGCCTGTAGTGAAGAATAGCGGCGTGACTTGTATACGGTAATTTTTTTCACACAAATAGAGCTTTAATTTAATGGTATTCGTTTTTTTTTTTATATGTTTTTTATTATATAAATGAAAAAAGACTGAGGCTGGGTTCACAGATGCGGCAGGGGTTCCGATGCGTCCCGGTTCTTCGTTTCAGGGACGTATCAGACCTCCATTTTTGACTGAATTTGGACCTAAAATGGAGCCAAAGACACACAGGACTCCTGTACAATGCGAAAAGGTGTGTGAACCGCCTCCATTAAGAGCCGGTCACAATCTCCTGCCATGCGAATTGGATGCCTGCCTGAACCCAGCCTGAAAGTTTTAAAACAAAAACAAATATATTTACTAGGGTTGTCCCGATACCTCTTTTTTAGGACCGAGTACAAGTACCGATACTTTTTTTCAAGTAGTCGCCGATACCGAATACCGAATACCGATACTTTTTTTAAATGTGTCCCCAAATGCAGCCATGTCCCCCACATATTGCAGCCATGTATGTCCCCCACATATTGCAGCCATGTATGTCCCCCACATATTGCAGCCATGTATGTCCCCCACATATTGCAGCCATGTATGTCCCCCACATATTGCAGCCATGTATGTCCCCCACATATTGCAGCCATGTATGTCCCCCACATATTGCAGCCATGTATGTCCCCCACATATGCAGCCATGTATGTCCCCCACATATTGCAGCCATGTATGTCCCCCACATATTGCAGCCATGTATGTCCCCCACATATTGCAGCCATGTATGTCCCCCCACATATGCAGCCATGTATGTCCCCCACATATTGCAGCCATGTCCTGTCCCCCACATATTGCAGCCATGTATGTTCCCCACATATTGCAGCCATGTATGTCCCCCACATATTGCAGCCATGTATGTCCCCCACATATTGCAGCCATGTATGTCCCCCACATATTGCAGCCATGTCCTGTCCCCCACATATGCAGCCATGTCCTGTCCCCCACATATGCAGCCATGTATGTCCCCCACATATTGCAGCCATGTATGTCCCCCACATATTGCAGCCATGTCCTGTCCCCCACATATGCAGCCATGTCCTGTCCCCCACATATGCAGCCATGTATGTCCCCCACATATTGCAGCCATGTCCTGTCCCCCACATATTGCAGCCATGTCCTGTCCCCCACATATTGCAGCCATGTCCTGTCCCCCACATATTGCAGCCATGTATGTCCCCCACATATTGCAGCCATGTATGTCCCCCACATATTGCAGCCATGTATGTCCCCCACATATTGCAGCCATGTCCTGTCCCCCACATATGCAGCCATGTCCTGTCCCCCACATATGCAGCCATGTATGTCCCCCACATATTGCAGCCATGTATGTCCCCCACATATTGCAGCCATGTATGTCCCCCGCATATGCAGCCATGTATGTCCCCCACATATTGCAGCCATGTCCTGTCCCCCACATATGCAGCCATGTATGTCCCCCACATATGCAGCCATGTATGTCCCCCACATATTGCAGCCATGTCCTGTCCCCCACATATGCAGCCATGTATGTCCCCCACATATGCAGCCATGTATGTCCCCCACATATGCAGCCATATATGGCCCCCACATATGCAGCCATGTATGGCCCCCATACCTGTAGATATGATGCTGCCGCATACCGCCGTTAATCCCCCTGCATTATAGCGTAGCGCACATTACAAGCTTTCGTTCTGAATACTTGTAATGCCCGTGCCGCCATGTATAGACACTCCCCTTCTCGGGATTGGAGGGATCCGTCCAATCCCGAGCAAGGGGGAGTGTCTATACGCGGATTCGTGCATAGACACTCCCCTTTGCTCGGGATTGAACGGATCCATCCAATCCCGAGAAGGGGAGTGTCTATACATGGCGGCGCGGGCATTACAAGTATTCAGAACGAAAGCTTGTAATGCACGCTAAGCTATAATGCAGGGGGATTAACGGCGGTATGCGGCAGCATCATATATACAGGTATGAGGGACAGGACATGGCTGCAATATGGGGGGGAAGTATTCTATTTTGGTATCTGGGGTATTTGCGGGAGAAGAAGTACTCCCACAAATACTCGGCATCGGTCCCGATACCGATACTAGTATCGGTATCGGGACAACCCTAATATTTACTTACTTTGTGTTATAAAATATATCTAATAAAAAAAAAATCAAATTTCTTCATAAATTTAGGCCAAAATGTTTTCTACTGCATGTCTTTGGTAAAAAAAAAAAATCCAATTAGTGTATATTATTTGGTTTGTATGAAAGCTATAGCATCTGCAAACTATGGTATACAGTGGCGTCGCTAGGGGGTGACTATTGAGGCTATAGCCCTGAATCTGTGGCCCATAGCCCTGAGTTTCTTGCCGCAGGGTCCTTGCCTAACCAGCGGGCCGTGGCCTCTCTGCAGTCGAGCTGTGGGTGCCGCGGGCTGGCTGCATGAGAGAGCTGAGCGGGCGGACGAGCAGAGATTGCATCATCCCTCTCCGCCTGCCCCGCATCACCGCTCTTCCGCCCTCAGAGTGTGGCCCTCTTAACCTATCTGTGCCACAGACCTAGGCTCATTAATGCCACCTCTCAGTGCTGCGTTTCAGTGCTGCCTATCAGTGCCACTTATCAGAGCCCATCAGTGCTACATGTCAGTGCCTATCAGTGCAGCCAATCAATGCTCATCAATGAGCGGAGAGCGTCTCTCATACAGTTCTCCCTGCTCCTTCCCTCCCTCGTTTCTCTCTCGCATAGGATGACACAGCCAATCTGCTCCTTCTCCCCCCACTGCTCTCCCTTATGTGTACTGCGGCAGGTGTGCGCTCATTAGCTTCACACTTGACTTCCTGCAAAGCACACACAGGGGAGGGGAGAAGGAGCAGATCGGCTGTGCCATCCCGTGTAGGAGAGGAAGGAGAGTGTTATACGCGAGTTCCTAGCGGCCTCAGAGTGGAAGTAGGGGGCGAGCACCACCGTATTACACAGAGCCGTGATCTCCTGTGTACCCAGCGCTCAGTCACACACAGTACCGACCTCCTGGCCCAGCACTGGACCACTGTTCTGTCTATCATAGGAGCTGGGCCAGGAGGCGGGATTGTGTGTGACTGAGCGCTGGGTACACAGGAGATCGTGGCTTTGTGTAATTCGCTAGTGGTGAGACTGCAATGATGGGCAAAGACAAGGCTGCAGATGGGCACTGAGCAGGCTGCAATGGAAAGGCTGCAGATGGGCATTGATCAGGCTGCATTAATGGGCAATGGCAAGGCTGCAGGTGGGCACTGATCAGGCTGAATTGATGGGCAATAGTGAGGCTGCATTGATGGGCACTGATCAGGCTAAATTGATGAGCAATAGTGAGGCTGCATTGATGGGCACTGATAAGGCTGCATTGATGGGCAATAATGAGACTGCATTGATGGGCACTGATAAGGATGCAATGGAGAGGCTGCAGATGGGCACTAAGCAGGCTACATTGATGGGAAATGGTGAGGCTGCAGATGGACACTGATCAGGCTGCATTAATGGGCAATAGTGAGGCTGCAGATGGGCACTGATCAGGCTGCAATGGTAAGGTTGCAGATAGGCACTGATCAGGCTGCATTGATGAGCAACGATGAGGCTGCATTGATGGGCACTGATAAAGCTGCAATGGCAAGGCTGCAGATGGGCACTGATAAGGCTACAATGGAGAGGCTGCAGATGGGCACTGAGCAGGCTACATTGATGGGAAATGGTGAGGCTGCAGATGGACACTGATCAGGCTGCATTAATGGACAACAGTGAGGCTGCATTGATGGGCACTGATAAAGCTGTGATGGTGAGGCTGCAGATGGGCACTAAGTAGGCTGCATTGACAGGCGATGGTGAGGCTGCAGATGGGCACTGATAAGGCTGCATTGATGGGCTGTGACCCTTATTTTGCTTCAAAGTTCTCTATTTAAAATAAAAAAAAATTCCCTGAAACTTCCCTTCTAACATTAAGGTGCGTGTTATACGCTTATAAATACAGTAATCCTTTTTCCCATAACAAAGGTGGAATTCCTCTTTAACTGAACAGTAAACTAAACATCCGATTGGCCGTGTGGTTTATTGTCCTCTGCATGTTACGTGTCTTTTATTGAGCGATCCTGAATATCTCAGGAAGAGGCGACACAGAGGCATTATCTGGTGTTTGGCGAAGTGTTGGGTTTTGTGTGACAGTTGTATCACGTGTTGTCTGCTGCTGAATTCATGGTTGCAGATATAATTGTTGGCCGTTTTTTTATGGAAATGGTAATTTTATAGCTAGGAGTGTGTTAATAATATTAAGTAATGGGATAGCGAGACTGTCCTGACATACTGTAATACCCACGGGGACGCCGCAATACGAATTATTAACCGTCCAGCAGCAGTCCAATGTTCTCCGTTATCTCATGTTGTCTGTCTTCTTATTATGGGTTTAGATTACATGTAGCTTTTTAGCAGACGCAAGTGTTGCAGTAATGCGCTAAGAGGTGCTTTGCAGTATCTTGTTGCTTCTAAGTTTAGTTTTCGGGCGCGATCCTTTCCTCATTACATATTTATTGTGCACTTTATACAGCAGGCCGCAAAATATAGAAATACGCTCAGAAGGAATAATTTATGATTGTAGTTTCTGGACACCGATTGCCCAATAATGATTTTTACTTGATTGTTTCGAAATTCATAAATTTTTAGTAGACATTAAAGCCCCAAAAAATAATATAATACAGCTTACCAGCTTACCAGTCCTTAACCACTTCATCTCCGGAATATTTACCCCCATCTTCCTGACCAAGTCAGTTTTTGTGATACGGCACTGCGTTAGCTTAAGGCAGTGGTCTCCAAATTGCGGTCCGGGGGCCAGATGTGGCCCTTTGCTTGGTTTCATCTGGCCCTTGGGGTGCTTTTTTGATTGGCACTAATGAAGGGAAGAATTCCTCCCAATGACACCAATGATAGGGCAGAATTCCTCCTAATGATGGGGCAAAATTCCTCAGAATGATGGGGCAAAATTCCTCCCAATGATAGAGCAAAATTCCTCCCAATGATAGAGCAAAATTCCTCCCAATAACACCAATGAGGAGGCAGACTTTTTCCCAGTTATGGGGCAGACTTTCTTTAAATGACGGGGCAGGCTTTCTCCCAATACCACCAATGATGAGGCAGACCTTATCCCAGTTATGGGGCAGACCTTATCCCAGTTATGGGGCAGACCTTATCCCAGTTATGGGGCAGACCTTATCCCAGTTATGGGGCAGACCTTATCCCAGTTATGGGGCAGACCTTATCCCAGTTATGGGGCAGACCTTATCCCAGTTATGGGGCAGACCTTATCCCAGTTATGGGGCAGACCTTATCCCAGTTATGGGGCAGACCTTATCCCAGTTATGGGGCAGACCTTATCCCAGTTATGGGGCAGACCTTATCCCAGTTATGGGGCAGACTTTCTTCCAGTTATGGGGCAGACTTTTTCCCAGTTATGAGGCAGACTTTCTTCCAATGACACCAATGACGGGGTCCAATGACACCAATGATAGGGGATTTTGTACTCCTGATGGCCGCAGTCCGGCCCCCTTAAAGTCTGGAGGACAGTAGTTCGGCCCTTTGTTTAGAAAGTTTTGAGACCGCTGCCTTAAGGGCTAGTTTACACTTGCTTCACAACCAACTGGCTTCAGACAGGCTTTGTTAAAGCTCTGTAAACACCAGTCAAAGCTTCTGTCACTAAATAAAATGGTTAGCTTACAGTCCTGATAACACCTAGCTTTTGCTTGGTGCTTCGATGAGGCTTTGATGAGGCTTCAGTGGGGCTTTGATGAGGCTTTGGTGGAGCTTCAATGGGGCTTAGCCTTTGGGGCTTTGATGAGGCTTTGGTGGAGCTTCAATGGGGCTTTGGTGGGGCTTCGATGAGGCTTCGTAGGGCTTTAATGGGGCTTCAAGTGAGCTTGCATTGCATGAATCTATCTATGGTCGCTGCTGACACCTCCTATTCGGGTGTCCAGCCCCGTTCGGGGTAGCCGGGCACCTGAATTACAGTGGCGGGGGTGTTTTTTGGAAGTGCCTGATTAGAGCCGTATCCTCTAATAGGCCCCCAAAAATGTGAATAATGAGTGCCATGCTGGGCGTTCGCTGTTCACAAACTTGCTTTGCTAATATTGAATCCGCCTCTCAGCCAATCAGGTTGCCGGGTCTGTTACTGGTCACCTGATTGGCTGAAACATCAAGCGCTATGTTTGGACGCCTGAGAAAGGACAGAAGAAGACATGGAGGACGTGCAGGAGACCGCCGCTGACCTGCTGCGAGACAGGTAAGTGCAGGCAGCATCTGATGGGTCACAGTAGCGGCAATTGATGGGCACACTGGCAGCATTTGATGGGCACACTGGTGGCAATTGATGGGCACAGTGTCAGCGTTTGATGGCACAGTGGCCACAATTTATGGGTACAGTGGCTGCATTTGATGGCACTGTAGCTGCGTTTGATGGGCACAGTGGCTGCAATTGATGTTTTTTTTTTCAGTTTGCTTGCGCCCCCCAAAAATTTTGAACCCCAGCCACCACTGATTTGAAGCACCACTAAAGCTTTATAGGGTATAATTTTTGAAGTGATGTCGAAGCAAAGCAAAGAAAAAGCATGGTGTAAACAGGACTGCAAGCTAACCATTTTATTCAGTGACAGGAGATTTCACTAGCATTTAGAGAGCTTTAACAAAGCCTTTCTGAAGCCTTGTTTTGAAGCAAGTGTAAACTAGCTGTTAATGTGTGTTGAAGCCGAAGCTTAGGGCTCATTACACTTACTTCAGCTTCTACGCACATTAAAGCTTCAACAAGCTTTTATGATGTGTTTTTGATGCTTTGATAAGGCTTTGGTGGTGCTTCGATGAAGCTTCAGTGGTGCTCTTTTGAAGCTTTGTTGAAGCTTGGCAGATGCCCTGTGTGCATGTGGATATCTCACACCTGATATTTCTCCAAAACAAAGCGAAGCTAAAGATGAATTAAAGCCTCTCAAAAGCCACAGGTGCTTCAAGCTAGCTTCATACGAGCTGTCAAAGAGCTCTATGGAGGCTTTAAAGAATCTTTGAAGCACCACTTAGGGCTGGTTTACACTTTCTTCAAAACAAGGCTTTGGACACACTTTGATAAAGCTCTCTGAACACCAATCAAAGCTCCTGTCACTAAATGAAATGGTTAGCTTACAGTCCTGTTTACACCTTGCTTTTGCTTGGTGCTTCAATGAGGCTTCGGTGAGGCTTCGTTGGGGCTTCGGTGGGGCTTCAATGAGGCTTTGGTGGAGTTTTGATGGGGCTACCATGAGTATTTGGTGGGGATTTGATGAATCTTCAGTGGGGCATCAGTGGGGCTTCAGTGGGGCTTCAAGCAAGCTTTGCCATAGACTTCTATGGAGGCTTTGAAGATGCTTTGAAACACATTGCTGTGCTGTCAGATGCTGCTTGCTATTTATTCTGCTCCTGATTTTGCTTTTGTCCTACATCCTGTACCCTGCACCCTGTTGCCCCTAATCTGCTCCCCTTATTCCTGATTCCTGTCCTGGTTCCCCCCTTCCTTGCATCTCTGTTTTTTTTCCCTGTGATCTGTGTTCCTCATCTCGGATTTATTGTATTATAGTTAGCTGGTTGGGTATTGTGTCATTTGATTAATTGTTCACTTACATCAGGGATGCCCAACCTTTTAAAGGGCGAGGGCCACTTAAGCGACTTGGTAACCGGTCGCGGGCCAAAATGAGCAGAGCAGGCGGATGGCAGGTCCGTGTCTGCTCTGTATATGCAGAGCAGACACGGACACATCCCACTATACTCTTTGGCTTTCCTGCACTATGCAATAGACTTCTATTATATTCTGCAGGTTTGGTGCACTTTCAGAAAGCTCACCAAACTCTATGGAAGTCTATGGCTCAGTGCAGGTAACCCGCAGGTCCAGTAACCACTGTAGAACAGATCTACCCATATATACCGTGATTTTAATAATAAAACTGAGCAGGAGGCCACATCAGAGGGCTCTGTGGGCCACATGTGGCCCTCGGGCCAATGGTTGGGCACCCCTGACTTACATCTTTTTTTTACTATTATCTTTACTATGAGACCCCTTTGACACCGAGACGCCTGTAAGGCGCCTCTCCTCTCACCTAATGCGGTGAGAGGACTTATTGGAAAAGCCCCTGATGCTGGGAAACATGGAAGGAAAAAGGAAAAGAGGACGACAGAAAACAAGATGGATAGATAGCATCATTGAAACAACAAAACATGAAGTTAAGCAAACCCTGAGAGGCAGTGGAGGGCAGAAAAGCCTGGCGCGTTTGAGTCTATGAGGGGAATTCTTTGTATAGCTGGTTTGATTGGGGATGTGGGCAGGGACTCCTATCCTATACATATTTAGTACAGCTTTTATGCCCTGTACACACGATCAGAATTTCCATTGGAAAAAAGTTGGATGGTTTTACCGTCAGAATTCCGCTCAAGCTCGGCTTGCATACACACAGTCACACAAAAGTTCTCTGAACTTTTGAGCTTTAAGAACATGGTGACGTACAACACTACGATGAGGCGAGAAAAGTCAGTTCAATTCTTCTGAACATGTGTCTAATTGTTTCCGAGGGTGCATGTTTTTTTTTCCTGTCTGAATTGCATACAGACAAATAGATTTTCCGATAGGATTTTTTTCCGTCTGAAAAATTGAGGACCTGCTCTCAAACTTGACTGCTGAGGCGCAATGAGCCCAGGCAGCTCTTCCAAGCATGTTTACCAAAAAGACCCAGAATTCCTTGGGGTGATCCTTTTACCCACGCTCGGGCCCATCCCATCCCCCAAATTAACCAATCCTTGACTGACCACCACCTTGTCCTGTACCTGGCCATGCCCCCATCAGTCAAGGCTCTCTCCCTGTAAGGGGCTCAAGCAGGGCCGATCCGCCCTGTAGGCTCACTATGCAAGCTGCTTAGGGTCCCTCAAAGCTGCGGAGGGCCCCAAATTCTAGAGGCCCCCCCTGGTGAGAAGTCATTTTCGACCCCCACTCACCCCGCTGCTCAACTCGCTTGCTGCATGGGAGAAGAAGTCAGCACCCCTGCTTCTCACTTTAATGTAAGCTGTCATTTCCGACAGCAGAACAACACCCCCTCCCCCCCGCTTCTCAACTTTAATCTCTAATTTGACATGTCACTGTCGGCAGCAACCCCCCCCCACCCCGTATTTAATATGACATGTCATTTTGCTTAGGGCCCCAGGGAGGTCAGGATCGGCACAGGGCTCAAGAGCCCTTCATTTGCTGGCAGAAATTCCGACAGCAAAAGTCGGATAGAGCGCGCACACACAGTCGGAATTTCAGATGAAAAGCTCACATCGGACTTTTGCTGTGGTGAAAAAATTTATGCTTTGCTGTGTACAGGGCATTAGATATTACAAGGTTTGGGAAGTTACTTTAATTAATTGCATACTTTGGCCATCTAATGTGGCCGGTGAGAGGACTTATTGGAAAAGCCCCTGATGCTGGGAAACATGGAAGGAAAAAGGAGAAGAGGACGACAGAAAACAAGATGGATAGATAGCATCATCGAAACAATGAACATGAAATTAGGCAAGCTCCGGGAGGCAGTGGAGGATAGAAAAGCCTGGCGCGTTATGGTCCATGAGGGGAATTCTTTGTATAGCTGGTTTGATCGGGGATGTGGGCAGCGATTCCTATCCTACAAATGTTTAGCACAGCTTTTATGCCCTGTACACACAAGCGTAATTTCCATCGGAAAAAATAAATTCTGACAGCAAAAGTCTGATGGAGCATACACACGGTCGGAATTTCCAATAAAAATCACATCAGACTTTTGCTGGCGGAAATTTTGCTTGTGTGTACAGGGCATTAGATATTACAAGTTTTGGATGAAGTTAGGCGCTCTCCACTCACCAGGGACTACAACACGGACAGGCAAACAGGCTGTAAGACATAAGGATTCCCTGCCTACCATAACCTGTACAATATCCCCATCCCTTTGGATTGGAGACCTACAGGCTGGCAATCGGCAATTTAGGCTTACATCCCTATTTGTCGCCAAGTCGACTATCTTTATTCAGCCTACACGTGACTGTCCGTGCATATCCCTGGAACTGGAGTTCTCACTTTTTGCTTACCAGCAACTGAGTGACCTATCACCTAACAAAACCTGCTTATTTTAACGATACTTACTCCCCTAATTGGCTTGAGTGACACGTTGTTGAACCATAGCCATTACTAGGGTTTTAAAAAGACCAGTCGTTGCTTATCCCCAACGCGGCCAACTATTCTATTGAAATGTCTGTGCTCCTGAGGAAGCGCTGTGATTAGCGCGCAACATGTAGAGCAAGTCCTCCAACTCCTCTGGATTGTCACCTGGTTATGCATTATTCAAGCTAAATTCCACAATGATGCTTTATATTTGAGCTGTATTTATGCTAGAATTGTAATACTATTGTAATAACCTGTGTGGACCAGTTATCTACCTGATCTCGGTTCGATTTTATGTTTATAACTTGTTTTTTATGACATTTTTCTAATACATTTATTTAGTTTTTCTATTATATCATCGTGTGCCCTTAAAGTCCAATTTAGTAGCCTTTAATTCATTTTGGATGAAGTTACCTTTAATTTGCATACTTTGGCCATCTAATGCGGCCGGTCAGAGGACTTATTGGAAAAGACCCTGAGGCTGCATTCACACCTAGGCGTATTTACGCCCGACGCTATTGCAGCTGGAGGAGTAATTTAACATTGTTGTCTATGGAGATGGTTCACATCTCCACGCCGAACGTCGAAACGCCATACGCCTGAAGCTCAAAACAAGTCCCGGACCCTTTTTTTCAGACGGATTCGGCGTTCGGCATAGACAACAATGTTTTGTAAAAAAAAAAGGTTAAAACTACCTGTTTTGTCGCGGCAAATCGCAGTACAATACACCGCAATTTGTCGCTGCAAAATACGCAGCGTTATAGTGTGAATGCAGCCTGATGCTTGGAAACATGGAAGGAAAAGGGAGAAGAGGACGACAGAAAACAAGATGGATAGATAGCATCATCGAAACAATGAATATGAAATTAGGGAAGGCCCGGGAGGCAGTGGAGGACAGAAAAGCCTGGCCATGAGGTCCATGAGGTCATGAAGAGTCAGACATGACTGAACGACTGAAGAACAACAACCTTTAGCCATTCACCGTTTTATTGCTGAAAACAGAAACCAGCTGACAAATGAATATTGAGTCATATCTTCAACTCTTTAATCAGCATGAGAAATCTTTACCTCGGCCAACCAACGGATCACTCCTATCTCTTATGTCAAGACGTGTGTGTGCGACGCTAGGCTGAAAATCCAGTGGAAGAGGTGTAGCCGGACGAGACATCTTGGGTTAAGTCCAGGCCTTTGTTTTTTTTCCCATGGCAAGTTCAAAGCCTCCTCTTCTCAAACTTATCCCGAGCGAAGCTGTGGGAGATAACGTTGGGGTATAAGTAGTTTCACACGTGATTATCAGGCGCTGTTTGTCCGGTCAGGAACGTGTTAAGTGAACAATAAGTAGATTCAGAAAGCAGCTAAATGCACCCTAGTATCACAGTGGCAGTAAATGGAAGATAATAGTACCACCAGAGAGTTAAGGATTGGCTTGTCTTTGAGCTGCAAAGTGTTCCGTCTCTCTTTTATTATATTCACAGCAGTAATCCAATATGTCACAGTGTTAGTAATACAGCGCTGACTTCTGTCATCTGTATGTAATGCTTATCAACTCACTGCCAGAGATTCACCCTCTTGTCAGGGACAATTATTCCTCAAAGTGGTGAGGTTAAAACTGGAGCAAAATTATAGCCGAGAATAAATGTGAACGGTATCCAGCCACTTACAGCTCCCGGGGAGGGCTGACGTCATCGCGGAGGAAGGGACGAGTCTGCAAGGTGTTCAGCCATGTGTGCGTCTATGGAGACGATCACCGCTGAAAGCTGGCCTAATGCAGAAAGCTCTGCACCCCTTACTATAGGAAGGTGTACAATAAAAACATTATCAGCCGATATTTATGTCAGTGGACTTTAGAAATACACACCAAACCAGTAGAAGACCAGGCATTTTCTGGCACTTTTTGTATAAATGTGAAAATTAGACATGTGCGGTTCATTTCGTTCCGTATCGAAATTCAGAAAAAAAATACGTTATTTGGAAATTCGGATGTATCCGAATTACCAAATTGCAATAGTAACAAATTCCAACAAACCTGAAATAACAAACTGAAATTCGGACACAATTAGATTCAAAGCAGGAAATAAAATTGTGGTGTCCCAGTACAGGTATTTGCTGTAGGCCCTGTCAGATTGAGACCCTCGGCTTGTGGGCCTCCCCTGCAGGGACTCAGCTAGTCATGATGTGATTTATACTGTTATGGTTGATAATACATTTTTTAGGTGCGTATAGCTTTAAGAGTTTTAGTCCGCCATTTTATGTTTAGTCAGAGTGTATGAGAGTCAGTAGGACTAAGTGCTAGACAAGACCTTATGGTGTTGTATTATACTTTAACTTGTAACAAACTTTAAATGTAAGTTCCAAGGGGAATACAGATAAGTCTCTATGATCCACAGCTCTCAGCCAATGGGCTTCAGTCTCCCTCAGCTCTCAACCAATGGGCTTCAGTCTCCCTCAGCTCTCAACCAATGGGCTTCCGTCTCCCTCAGCTCTCAACCAATGGGCTTCAGTCTCCTCACGTCTATATAAGGGGTGGGAGTTCCTGTTTAGGAGAGTCTAGCGCTACACACAGTTTCTGGCAGGTCAGAGCAGATTTCAGTCAGAGGAGAATCAGTGCAGGCCAGAGACCTCTCGTTCAGGAGAAAGTACAGCAAATCGCGGAGAACCCCTAAATACTATAGAATCAGTACTTCAGCGCAATTATCGGATCAATCCGTCATTCCGACGAAAAGCCTCAAGTCTACCGACACTTCAGTAAGTGCATCTATTCTTCAGCCTAGTCAAGCATAGGCCCAGTATTACTAATCCGGCCGCAAAAGCCAAGGATATATGATAAGGCAAGCCCAAGCATTATCAGCTGTGTGGTCCTCTAGAGACTGTCTGTGGAACCTTTGCGACACTTTGTGTGAACGCTGTGAAGATTTTGACATCGGTCTTCATGCCAGTAAAGCTTTCGTTATATTGACCCCTGTTGTGGACTGTGTTATTACCACCCTAGCTAGCGGGGATACGGAGGCCCCCGGAGCTGTAGTTTCCTGGGGTATACCAAGACTACAGTGGCGTCACGTGACAGAGAGGGTTAATACCATCCGACCCTCACTAAGGGTTAATACCACTAGACCCTGGGCTCCTAGCCCCAAGAACTAAGTAGCTAACCATTAAGCGTATGTGCGTGGTCGTGGGGCTCCCCCTCCCCGGTCATCACATCGTTTTCTGGCGTCACGAACAGGATTCGGGTGTACGCCTTAGCCATTCAGCCACTAAAGCAAGTCCTTCCCCCCCCCCAGAATCCGAACTGCGTCATTGAAAGTAATTTACTCAGCGAGGCGCAAATACAAGTGGTGGGGAAGGTGAAGGAAAGACTGTTAGCTGCCATTGTTAAGTGGAGAAAGTCTGTACCTGAAGGGGTTAAATTGTTTTCAGCATTTCCCACGCGTGGGAGCGGTCGCAGCTCCGCCCAGTCAAGCCCCCGGCGGCGACGCCTCTTCAGTGTGCAAGCCGGAACTAGAGAATCCACTCTGTGTTGCACGGAGGAAACATTTGCTGACCGGATCAAAAAAGGAAGTTGCCGGGCGCAGCCATAGCAACGTGTCCGGCAATAGAAGATAATACCGGCATACAAAGACAGCGCACTCAAGGACAGCACACTCAAGGACAGCGCACTCAAGGACAGCGCACTCAAAGACAGCGCTCTCAAAGTTTCTTAAAGTGACAGCGCACTCAAACAAGGCTACAACATGTCAGCCCCAAGATCACCAGATGCAGGTGATGTGTCAGATCCTCTTGCGGCTACTGCACGAGCTACCCCTCCGGGATCACCTCCGGGCATGTCACTCCCTGTTTGCCTCACCTCCAGCAGAGCCGTCATCGGCTAGATCATTTCCTGGCTCAGAAGTCCGGGGGCTGCTGCCCTCCCCTCCTCCAGTACAACGTCATGACAGCGGGGCTCCCCCATTCTACCTGGGGAAGCCTGTGTTGCCTAACTACAGAGGGGATCCCTTTTCCCTCAATGATTTCCAGGAGAGCTTCCAAAGCATTTTCTCTCTCTACTCTCTCCCCCCTAACCAACAGGTGCTGTTGCTCATGGGACAGTTGCAGGGACCTGCACGTGAGGAAGACCGTACCTGGCCCACTTCTGAGAAGACTACAGTGGGTCAGATCTTCGAGGGATTGCATCAGGTATTTGAGTCCCACTCACCCTCGGAGGTCCGCCTCAGGCTGTACTAGAGGCGACAAAAGCTGGGGGAAACACTAAGGGCATATGCAGTAGCCTTGCAGAATGCCCTGGAGGCAGTCCAGAAACTGGACAACATCATCCCTGACCAGGGTAACAAATTATTGATGGATAGATTCATAGAAGGGGTCCAAAATAAATGAGACAATGTGCAGTTAAAGATGTTAGCTGTACAGAACCCCAATATGTCTTTTTCTGCCTTTAAGAGCCTAGCCCTTCAAGTTATAGAGCAGGGGGCAGACCCTGAGGAGAATCCTGACCCCAAAGTGGAACCTATGGGTGTGGCGACATGCCCTGCACCACAGTTACCACCAGCCCCCACACCCGTGGCTGACACCCCAGCCTCCATACAATTACTGAGATTCAAGAGGTTAAACAAGATATTGCCCAGCTTACCCAGGTGGTGAAGGAGTTGGCTAATCACACCACTCGGGTACTTAGAGAGCCTCCCGTGACTAAGAGACCTACCCCTGCTCCTCCTCCCCGTTATAGCGGGCCTCGCTCGGGTCCTCGTAGTAGGCCTTACTGTGATTACTGTAACAAACCCGGTCATTGGAAGATGCAATGCTGGGCTTTAAACGGGCGTCCCCTGAGGTCGAGGACCGGCCCTCAGGAAAGCGAATCACAGGTCCAGCAGAAGAGCCAATATACTCAGGACAGTCCTTATACATTGCATCCTGCCCCTATGTAAATGTTACCATAGATGGTGTCCAACTGCAAGCCCTGATTGATACAGGCTCGCAGGTGTCTACCATCTTCTAAGGGCCTATTCTATAAATACTGGAATGTCGATTCGTTGAGTGAACCAGATGATATGGATTTTAGTGTTATAGCAGGGGACGGGAAACCAATTCCCAGACATGGGTATTGGGAGCCCACTATTCAGCTGAGAGGTCACACACTTAGAGGGCAAGGGATAATTGTCACTAATGTCACAGTACCAGGGGCCACAGAGTTTATATTGGGGATGAATATAATGAGACATTGCTTCAGTGATATCTTAGATGCCTTGCATGCCTCTCTCCCCCACATGTCTCCCTCAGGCCAGAGGACTGCGCAACACCATCTCAAAATTCTGAGAGCAGAACAGAAGTTCGCGAACCCGAGAGGAGAAATCGGTAAAGTTCGGATCCAAGACATGAGGTCCGTGACCCTGCAGCCGAACACAGAGACAATTTTGTGGTGTCGGGCGCGCCCTGGTGTAAGGAATCAGGACTATCAGGCGTTACTGGAGCCTATACAATCTGAAGATTTTTCTTTGGTTCGAGCTGCAAGGAGCCTAGTGACGGTGGTGAATGGACAGGTCCCAGTTCGCCTAGTTAATTTGTCCGGCGTAGCCACCACCTTGCCAAAGTACACTCCAGTGGCCCAACTGGTTTTCTTGGATTCCAGTGACATACTCTCTTCACGGAAGGCGGTCCAACAGCTGAGTGCCCAAACCCTGTCAGGGGCTACCGAAAACCTCTCCAGAACCTTGGTGGCACCAGCTGCAAATAGGAGGATCTCTCACCCCACTAGAACAAGTCGAAGGGGTCATCGAGGTGGCGAAGAGGTACCAGACTGCCTTCAGCAAACACCCAACCGATTTTGGAAAGACCTCCATGATTAAGCATCTAATCCTGACCGGCGACAAGTCCCCCATCAAGGAAAGGCATCGGCCCGTGGCACCAGGCATGTACCAAACCGTCAAGAAACTGTTAACCAACATGCAGAAGGCGGATGTAATACAAGAGAGCCAGAGTCCCTGGGCAGCACCCATGGTGTTAGTTAAGAAGAAGGATGGGACCATCTGTTTCTGTGTTGATTACAGGAAATTGAACGACATCACCCATAAAGACGCATACCCTCTCCCCCGGATTGAGGAGTCACTCACGGCGCTGGGTTCTGCGGCCTACTTCTCTACATTGGATTTGACCAGCGGATACTGGCAGGTGCCCATGGCCGTCGAAGACAGGGAGAAAACAGCCTTTGTCACCCCCATGGGTCTTTTCGAATTTAAAAGTATGCCCTTTGGGCTGTGCAATGCCCCGGCTACCTTTCAACGGCTGATGGAGAGATGTCTGGGACACCTTAACTTCCAGAGTGTCCTACTCTACCTGAATGACCTGATTGTGTATTCCAAATCCTATCAGGAACATTTGACTCACCTGTCCGACGTCTTCCAAGTACTGATCCAGCATGGTCTGAAAGTTAAACCCTCCAAGTGCCACCTACTCAAGCCACAAGTACATTACCTGGGCCACGTCGTCAGTACCGAGGGGGTCCAACCTGATCCAGCTAAAGTGGAAGTTGTAAAGAATTGGCCTACCCCATGCACCGTTAAGGATATTCTGAGCTTCTTAGGATTTTCGGGATATTACCGCCGCTTTATTCCTCATTTTGCACAAATTGCCGAGCCATTGACCTCTCTCCTGCGAGGCACGGCCAAGGGGAACTATAATTGGAAGCTGCCTGTGGAATGGGCCAAAGAGCAAGAGGTGACCTTCCAAGCTCTAAAACATCTATTGACAGAGCCTCCCATCCTGGCCTATCCGGATTATACTCAGCCTTTCCGACTGTATACAGATGCCAGTTTCGAAGGACTTGGTGCAGTGTTGTCCCAGACACAGGGAAAACAAGAGAGGGTGATCGCTTACGCCAGCCGGAATCTGCGAGGAGCTGAGAAGAATGATTCTAACTACAGTTTCTTCAAGTTAGAACTCCTGGCCCTCGTGTGGGCAGTCACCGAAAAATGTAAGGACTATTTGTCAGCCACCTCCTTCACGGTCTACACCGATAACAACCCCCTGGCTCACCTGAACACCGCTAAACTAGGTGCCCTTGAGCAAAGATGGGCCTCCAGACTGGCCAACTATGACTTCTCTATCAAGTATCGAAGTGGCAAGTCTAATATTAATGCGGATGTACTATCACGCATGGCTCCGGGCGAAGATCCCCCAGTGGAGGACAGATGGGAAGATGTGGAGATGCCTCCCTTCTATCAAAGATTTGTGAATCAGGATGTGGTCGTCACCCGCGAGGGGAATGAATCTGGGTCTAAAGCAATCCAGGAAGACCTGTATACCTGGAGGACCCTACAGGAAGAAAGTCAGACTATGGGAGATCTGCAGGAGTATTTATTGACCAGGAGGGTACCTCCCCGGTTACAACGGGGTCAGAAGGACTACGAATTGAAGCGATTGTGGCATCAGAGGAAAAGACTATTTGTGCACAAAGGAATGGTGTACAGGAACTTCTTGGACCCAGTGTCAGGTGAAAGGCTACATCAGATTCTGATCCCTCGGAGAGACGCCGCCATGGTATTGAATGCCTACCACGACCAGTCAGGACACTTTGGGGTCCATAAAACAGAAGCCACCATCCGACGCCGGTTCTACTGGATTGGAATGAGGAGCGACGTTGAAAAGTGGTGCAGTGAGTGTGCAGTCTGCAATATCACCAAGAATGGTCGCAAGAATGCGCGAGCACCTCTCCGTTCCATCCAGAGCGAGAGGCCTAACCAATTGGTCGCCTTGGATCATGTCAAGCTGTCGCCTACCCGGTCCGGGTATTCATATGCTCTCACTATGGTGGATCACTATTCCAAGTGGGTAGTGGTTGTGCCAGTCAAAGACTTAACAGCCAAGACAACAGCCCAGATGTTCTACACCCATTGGGTACAGATACTTGGATGTCCGGAAACTGTCTTGTCCGACTGAGGTCCGGCCTTTGAGGCTCAACTGTTTCAAGAATTGTGCCAGTTCCATGCTTGTAAGAAACTCAGGACCACTGCTTATCACCCGCAAGGGAATGGACTCTGTGAGAGATCAACCAGGTCTTTATCCACATGCTGAGAGCGGCCTCTGTATCCCGACCTGAAGAGTGGCCTCAACTAATGCCCGAATTGTTGAAATCTACAACAATACCGTCCACTGTTCCACTGGTTATACTCCATTTTACCTCATGATGGGCCGACACGGTCAACTGCCTTAAGACAGAGTCTTTGGACTTCAAGCACCTTTCAACACTCACCCCAAGCCTCTTCAGAGTGGTCTCTGAACATCAGAAAAGGATTCAAGAAGCGAGAGAGATAGTCAGCAAAAAGATGGGCGAGGCACACTATAGGCAGCAACAGGACTACAACCGCCATGCCTCCGCCCAGCCGTTGCAAGTTGGTGATAAAGTCTGGCTGAAGAAGCATCAGAGGACCCATAAGTTGGACTCCCTTTGGGAAACTGAACCATACACAGTGATTTCCATTCCTTATCCGGACTCTGATGTCTACTCAGTTCAAAAAGCCGGATATGAACCACAAGTTGTCCACCGAAACCGGATCAAACTGTGTCACAAAGGGGACCTGCCTGGGTTGGTGCCTCCTTCTGCACCACCAAGTTTTCCACCTCCAGTTCAGCCAGCACAAATGCAGCCCACCAAGCCAGTTGAGCCTGAAAGGCCACTCCTGATGTTCGAAGATGATCCTCTCTTCCCTTCTGATCAAAACGTCTTCTTTGGTTATGTGCCGGTCAGTTCCATTCCATCAACCTCAGTCTTGGCACCAGAAGCTCCAGAGTTTACTCCAGCCATCCGCCCACCTACTTCAATCCCATCAGAACTTTCTAGTGTGGGAGAAAGCTCCATAAGTCAAGAGCCATCACTTGCCCCCATTGTCCAAGATGAAGGCGCAGCTGTCAGTCTAGAAGAAGCAAGTGTTCAAGGAGAAAACAGTGCTCCAGGAAGCTCGGAAATGGTGTTGCGTAGATCCACCAGATCTAATTTCGGACATCCCCCAGCAAGATATAGGGATTAATCTAATAATTATACATGCAATATATGTAGATAGACTACATACACTTCAGTTAGTATACATATCAAGTATACGTCATTACTAACTCACTGTAGAGGTATCTAATATGTCACTAGCTACCTATTTACCCTATTTAGTGCATAGGAACATACCTGGCCAGTAAGTCTCCTATCCTTCACTTACAGTAAGCACTACAAAAAGAAAAGGGTATCCTCTAAAAAAAAAAAAAAAAAAATGTTGTCTAATTGTGTTCTTCAGGCATAGAATAAAAATGTCTAGCAAATATTAAAGTGTGTTCTGGGGAGAAGAGCTAATAGCCTAAGGGCCCCAGTAGCCAAGGCATTGGGTAGAAAGCCTCCGGCAGCCCAATCCAAAACCGGTCAGTCTTAAAAGTGTGTTCTGGGGAGAAGAGCTAATAGCCTAAGGGCCCCAGGCCAAAACGGTCATTAAAAGTGTGTTCTAGAAAGCCTACTCGGCAGCCAGCCAAGTCCAAACCTGGGTCACTCTCAAAGTGTGTTTCCTGTACATAAAATGTGATACTATAGTGTACGGTAAAGTAAGATAAGCTTATATAAAATTGTCTAGATAAATATGAAAAAGGTGTAGAGTGTATCACATGCATAGTCTAATAATAGAGAGTGTGTAGAAAAGCTTTATCAATGTATATATGTGTATACCGGTTTCATAGTCAAAGTGTAATCTAACAATAAAATGCTGTTGTAATATGCCTAGGATAGTACAAATAGTGTCCATAGACGTAAATCCTGTTCAAAACTGAGTGGTAATGTTTAATAGGTCTATATTCTGTCTGGGACCCAGATAATCACTTACCCTGTACAAAATTATGATCTCACTTTATCTAAAAAGCCTGCAAGGGACATTTATGTGTATAATGCCTCAGGACTTATCATATGATCCTGTTCATATATGTTTATTTTTCCCAAAGAACCTGGAACGAACACTGGTGTACAAGAGCCTCAGGACTTCTAGTGGCCCCAAGGTCACCTCGTTCCTCAATCCGTCAGTGCCTTAATCGTCGAGGACGACTTCTGTTTAGTGGTGGGGTTTGTGGTGTCCCAGTACAGGTATTTGCTGTAGGCCCTGTCAGATTGAGACCCTCGGCTTGTGGGGCCTCCCCTGCAGGGACTCAGCTAGTCATGATGTGATTTTATGTTACTGTTTATGGTTGATAATACACATTTATTAGGTGCGTATAGCTTTAAGAGTTTTAGTCCGCCATTTTATGTTTAGTCAGAGTGTATGAGAGTCAGTAGGATTAAAGTGCTAGACAAGACCTTATGGTGTTGTATTATACTTTAACTTGTAACAAACTTTAAATGTAAGTTCCAAGGGGAATACAGATAAGTCTCTATGATCCACAGCTCTCAGCCAATGGGCTTCAGTCTCCCTCAGCTCTCAACCAATGGGCTTCAGTCTCCCTCAGCTCTCAACCAATGGGCTTCAGTCTCCCTCAGCTCTCAACCAATGGGCTTCAGTCTCCTCACGTCTATATAAGGGGTGGGAGTTCCTGTTTAGGAGAGTCTAGTGCTACACACAGTTTCTGGCAGGTCAGAGCAGATTTCAGTCAGAGGAGAAGCAGTGCAGGCCAGAGACCTCTCGTTCAGGAGAAAGTACAGCAAATCGCGGAGAACCCCTAAATACTATAGAATCAGTACTTCAGCGCAATTATCGGATCAATCCGTCATTCCGACGAAAAGCCTCAAGTCTACCGACACTTCAGTAAGTGCATCTATTCTTCAGCCTAGTCAAGCATAGGCCCAGTATTACTAATCCGGCTGCAAAAGCCAAGGATATATGATAAGCCAAGCCCAAGCATTATCAGCTGTGTGGTCCTCTAGAGACTGTCTGTGGAACCTTTGTGACACTTTGTGTGAATGCTGTGAAGATTTTGACATTGGTCTTCATGCCAGTAAAGCCTTCGTTATATTGACCCCTGTTGTGGACTGTGTTATTACCACCCTAGCTAGCGGGGATACGGAGGCCCCCGGAGCTGTAGTTTCCTGGGGTATACCAAGACTACAGTGGCGTCACGTGACAGAGAGGGTTAATACCATCCGACCCTCACTAAGGGTTAATACCACCAGACCCTGGGCTCCTAGCCCCAAGAACTATGTAGCTAACCATTAATCGTATGTGCTGGTCGTGGGTCCCCCTCCCCGGTCATCACAAGAGGATCTTGCCCGCTCAGCCAGCCCCGTTAGTCCTTCACCTCTCTTTTTTAGAGACCGCATGGCCAAAGTGCGTGCATGTTAGCCCAATTTCGAGTGCGTGTAAGTGTGGTGGTTTTGTGGGAGGGGGTGGGCGTACTAAGTGCAGGCTATCCTCGCATAGCACACCCACCGGGAGCCGGGCTGAGACCACCAAACTCAATTCACATGCAGGTGAGACTGGGATCCGAACCCTTGGCTGCAGAGGTGAACGGCTTGTCAGCGTTGAGCCACCGCCACAGCGCGCACAGGTGCAAATTATGACCTCCTTGCTGTCGGAAAACAGACAGACAGCATTTCTTTTTTGTACCTGTGCAGGTGTTCCTGTTGGCATTAAGAAACTTAGATTGATAAGATAAAGAAGATTAATTACACCAGAAGTTCAAATAACTAGTAGTATTCAATGTGATTAATAGGAGGTTAAAGCTATAAAAATAAATCTATTTTTAAATAAGTATATTTAGAATAGATGTTGGGGATTTGTTTCATACTATGATAGCTAGTTATCATAATCCATTAAAATTGATGGCAAATCCACTGCAAGACGCAACTATAAAGCAATACAATAGAATGAAATATTCTAGAAAAATAGATATATCCCACACTGACAATAATCTTTGTAACTATTTTTATATATATGCCATTCTTTTTTCTTTCACAAAAAGTTTATTAGTTTAGTTCTCAAATGGTGAAGCATCAAATAACAGACTGGAGATTAAATTCCACATACACATCTCATCTGCATTTGTAAACACTGACAGGTACGGTGACATTAACATCAGCAGAGGAATGGCATTTAGAGGCATGCGAGAGACCAGGTATGGAAGTCCTGCATCCTGAAGCCCTTTGTTCATACATTTTCAGCATATAAAAAAGAAAACAAAGAATAAAAAGCAGTGTCGAGAAAGTAAAATAAAAGAATGTGTAAGGTGGGAAAGAGAAAGGGGGCTGTCACGGAGCTTACAGATGATAATGGAAACCAGATATTAAAAGAAGTATATATTTTTAATAAGAATAGCATTAAAAGGTACAACAGAGCTGCTTTGTTTAAAGATATTCAACATTTCGTAGTAAAGGTGGTCAAAGAATAAATGTTTGATTTAGGCATTCATATTTCATAGATTTTATATTCATATATTCAGGGCTTTTTTTCAGGGGGAACTTGGGGGAACTCAGTTCCACCACCTCTGGCTCAGACCCTTTGGTGCCTGCTTACCACAATCACTTGTAAGCACAGAAGTCTGGTTTCTGTGTTTACAAGTGACAGCTCTGCACTCTGTATGTAACCCCCCCCCCCCTGAATTCTACACTCAGTATGTAATGCAATCCTGGTATTTAATGCCCCTTTAAGACCCTCCTACTGTTTTTGAAATCTGAACGGGGTCGTGGTTGAGTTCCTGCACCTATTTTCTGAGAAAAAAAGCTCTGCATATATTAACATTAGAGATTTTTTGCCTAATAGCTTCATCAGAGGATATACAAATCAATCAGAGGATATACGAATCAATCAGAGGATATACAAATCAATCAGAGGATATACAAATCAATCAGAGATTACGTAAGACTGTACCAAGATACAAGATAAAATAATATACCGTATTTATCAGCGTATAAAACACACTTTTTTCCCCTAAAATCCTGGGTGCGTGTTAAATGCCGATCCCCACTGTCTGTGAAGGGAAGAGGAGGTGTGAGCGCCGCCTATATACACATAGCCGAGTGTACTGTGTACTCTGCTAGGCTCCGCTCCGCTCACAGTCATGCCCAATCCTGCCATTGGACCTGTGTTATGTCCATCATAGGAGCCTGGGCAAGGGGCGGGACTGCGAGAGGAGCCGAGTACACAGGACATCCAGTTCTGTCTATCTCTGCGCGCGCGGTGGTAATTTTAAAAGTTTAAGGTGCAAGGACACTGGGCAAGGCTGTATGGACACTGGGCAAGGCTGCATGGACACTGGGTAAGGCTGCAAGGACACTGGGCAAGGCTGCATGGACACTGGGCAAGGCTGCATGGACACTGGGTAAGGCTGCAAGGACACTGGGCAAGGCTGCATTGACACTGGGCAAGGCTGCATTGACACTGGGCAAGGCTGCATTGACACTGGGCAAGGCTGCATTGACACTGGGCAAGGCTGCATGGACACTGGGTAAGGCTGCAAGTACACTGGGCAAGGCTGCATGGACACTGGGCAAGGCTGCATGGACACTGGGCAAGGCTGCAAGGACACTGGGCAAGGCTGCATGGACACTGGGTAAGGCTGCAAGGACACTGGACAAGGCTGCATGGACACTGGACAAGGCTGCATGGACACTGGGCAAGGCTGCATGGACACTGGGTAAGGCTGCATGGACACTGGGCAAGGCTGCAAGGACACTGGGCAAGGCTGCATGGACACTGGGTAAGGCTGCAAGGACACTGGGCAAGGCTGCATGGACACTGGGTAAGGCTGCATGGACACTGGGCAAGGCTGCAAGGACACTGGGCAAGGCTGCATGGACACTGGGCAAGGCTGCAAGGACACTGGGCAAGGCTGTATGGACACTGGGCAAGGCTGCATGGACACTGGGTAAGGCTGCAAGGACACTGGGCAAGGCTGCATGGACACTGGGCAAGGCTGCATGGACACTGGGTAAGGCTGCAAGGACACTGGGCAAGGCTGCATTGACACTGGGCAAGGCTGCATTGACACTGGGCAAGGCTGCATTGACACTGGGCAAGGCTGCATTGACACTGGGCAAGGCTGCATGGACACTGGGTAAGGCTGCAAGTACACTGGGCAAGGCTGCATGGACACTGGGCAAGGCTGCATGGACACTGGGCAAGGCTGCAAGGACACTGGGCAAGGCTGCATGGACACTGGGTAAGGCTGCAAGGACACTGGACAAGGCTGCATGGACACTGGACAAGGCTGCATGGACACTGGGCAAGGCTGCATGGACACTGGGTAAGGCTGCATGGACACTGGGCAAGGCTGCAAGGACACTGGGCAAGGCTGCATGGACACTGGGTAAGGCTGCAAGGACACTGGGCAAGGCTGCATGGACACTGGGTAAGGCTGCATGGACACTGGGCAAGGCTGCAAGGACACTGGGCAAGGCTGCATGGACACTGGGCAAGGCTGCAAGGACACTGGGCAAGGCTGCATGGACACTGGGCAAGGCTGCAAGGACACTGGGCAAGGCTGCATGGACACTGGGTAAGGCTGCATGGACACTGGGCAAGGCTGCAAGGACACTGGGCAAGGCTGCATGGACACTGGGCAAGGCTGCAAGGACACTGGGCAAGGCTGCATGGACACTGGGCAAGGCTGCATGAACACTGGGCAGGGCTGCAGATGGACACTGATCATTCTGCAAGGATAGACAAGGCTGCAGAAGAACACTGATAAGGCTAAATTGATGGGCATTTAAATGTAAGTTTTTTATCCTTAAACTTCCCTCCTAAAAGCTTTTTTCCTTAAAGGGGTGTTCCACCCAAAAAAAACTACCTTTTTTCAATCCACTCCTCACCCCCATACATGCCACATTTGGCATGTAATTTTTTTTGGGGGGGGGAGTGGGGGCTTCAGTAGGAGTGGGACTTCCTGTCCCACTTCCTGCTTCCGCCGAGGGGCTGGTTAGGCGATTAAGCTTAATCGCCTACACCAGCCCCCTCCCTGTAGGCGATCACATGGGACACTGACAGGTCCCATGCGATCGCCTCTCCAATCAGCGGCGAGCCGCGCCGCGCACGCAATGCGCAGTACGGCTCGCGCATGCGCAGTGGGTGCCCGGCCGTGAAGCCGAAGGCTGTCACGGCTGGGTGCCCACAGTGGAGATGGAGACGCCGGCTGGGGAGGGGGGGAGAGGAGCGGAGCCCCGGTCGGCGCGTCGCTGGAACGCAGGACCAGGTAAGTGAGTGTTTATTAAAAGCCAGCAGCTACACTTTTTGTAGCTGCTGACTTTTAATAAACAAAATTTTGGCTGGAACACCCCTTTAAAATTCCCTCCTAAGCTTGGGGGTGCTTGTTATACGCCGGCGGGTGATATACACCGATAAATACGGTACGTACAAAATATTAAAGAAATACATATAACATTATAAATAAGAAATGTATACATAATTGCCAAAACCTAAACTAAAAGTTCTTATGCAAAACAAGAATATATACTGTGGAGTATATTCTGTAATTTTAATATTTACACAAAATCTATATTTAAAACAAAAACTTTTCATAAGGGTGTTTCTATGACACAGCATCTACAGCAGGTGCAGGGCTTTCTGCAAAGGAAGCCTAACACTAATTCTTCGCCTATTGACTCTTCTTGCAGACACAGAAACCCAGAAGGGCACTCCACAGATCTTCATTAGAAATGAGGGAGAGAGTAGATCCCGTTTTTGACTCACCTGGAAAAATGGCCACTCTGACCTGCCAGATTGAGAGATACTGGGCATAGAGATTAGTAAGTCATGTGAATATGGTTCTGTATCGGCCCTGTAGATGTGGCCCACCTGTCACCCTGCCCAGCCGGCGTTCACTCGGCGTTGTATATAAATCAATTGGGACAACTATATACACTTCTCTGTACAAGTTACTACTTCAGTCTCCTCCTGCACAACTCTTGCTTGCAGACTATTGCTCTCTCTCTCTCTTCCTCATGCACAGCTCTTGCTTCTCAGGAACAGCTAGCACATGTAAGGTTAGGCCTGACACTTTGCAACTGCCTTTTGCAGGCAGGGACAGTGGGCCCCTATTGTGTAGTAAGAAATTAAAAGTCTTTAGTACTAGCTGTCCTACTGGTGGACTACTGCTTCTAGTCAGCCCTATTTAGGCCCTGCCAGCCCTCCTGGCTGCAACGGCCCGACTTCACTGCCCATGGCATTGCAGTCCTCACTACTGGCTCCGCACCCATCTCTGACTATAATCTCCCAGTCCTCTCAGGCGTGCCTCCCCAGTCCTCCTGACTGCACATATCACTCACCAGCCCTCCTGGCTGCAACCGGTGGTTCCCTCCTGAAGACTTGCCTGGGGCTAGTACTAGCTCTGCTGTCCTCTTTTGCTTCTCCTGTTCCTCCTGTTCAGAGCCTCCACGATTTCCTCTAGAGCGCCGTCCTGCACCCGAGCCAAGGCCCAAGGTCACCCCAAAGGCCACGACAGCCTAGTACTCCATCCTCAGTTCTTCTATCCGACAACTCTTCCCCAGCTGGGCTGACTCTAGGTTTTTTAGGAGACCTGACTCTCTGCCAATCCAAGTTGGGGATTGGTCAGGGCTCCTTAGAACCCCCCAGGCAGCTCCACCTCCCCTTTCCTCCTCTCCTTCTAGAATCCTCTAGAGGAAAGAGGGAGGTCTTAATGAGGCTACCTGTGAGTCACCAGCTGCTAAACTCTGAGCCACTTTCAACCCATACAAATCAAAACAAACAGGCCTAGCTTCATGCTAGGCCTGCCTAATTTGCCTATACTCAAAAAAAAAAAAATGAATCTAACACCTACCTATGTAGAGGGTGCTACAGTTATATTAGTGCTATATAAGTTTTAACTACATTTTACCTAGAAAGAAATCTTTCTCATGGTGACTATGGTTTTGCTCATGCTCTCACTGAAGTGGGACACTCAGCTTGCATTTGTGACGTTCTTTGAGTTTTGGTTTTTATCTATTTAAAGGGGTTGTAAATGATGTTTTCCCCCCTAAATAGCTTCCTTTACCTTAGTGCAGTCCTCCTTCACTTACCTCATCCTTCGATTTTGCTTTTAAATGTCCTTATTTCTTCTGAGAAATGCTCACTTCCTGTTCTTCTGTCTGTTACTACACACAGTAATGCAAGGCTTTATTCCTGGTGTGGAGAAAGCCTCTTGAGGGGGGAGGGGGCAAGCAGGAGTGTCAGGACTCCCACTAACACACATCTCCTTTCTCTATCTGCAAAGTAGAGAGTGTCCTGACTTCCCTGCTCGCCCCCTCACCCCTCAAGAGGCTTTCTCCACACCAGGGAGAAAGCCTCGCATTACGGTGTGGAGTTACAGACAGAAGAACAGGAAGTGAGGATTTCTCAGAAGAAATAAGGACATTTAAAAGCAAAATGGTAGGATGAGGTAAGTGAAGGAGGACTGCACTAAAGAAAGGGAAGCTATTTAGAGAAACACTTTTTTTTCCCTTTACAACCCCTTTAAGGCTTGTAAACAACCATCAGTGCATTTTTACTTATTACAAACACATTTAAAGATATCCAGAAAGAGAAAATGACAGTTTTGACCACAGGGTACAAGGCACCCATGGCACAAGCTCAGGGAAGTTATTTATACTTACTTATTTTATACTTACATTGAACCAAGCTGGAAAAAATGCCATACATAAACCTCAGCTTTTTAGGCAAAGCGGTGTAAGACAATTCAGTTTTGATATAGAACTTTCAGTAAGTATGTGCAGCTGGCCCACTTTGTCATCCATTGCACAGTGCCTCTCTGGATCAGCCTTTCGTCTACAAGACCCTGTCCCCTGATGACACTATGAATGCAATACAGTAATCAGAAGAGGGAATGGATGGAGGATCCTTACCAAATTCCTGATAGATTCTTGTGAGGCTAGAAGCATAGAGAATGCTTAAAGGAGTTGTAAAGGAATTTTTATTTTTTTTGCTTAAATGACTGGTATAGAGACATTGGGCCAGATTCAGGTAGGATAGCGGATCTTTATTCTTTATTCTGGCGTAACGTTCGTCTTTTACGTTACTCCGCCGAAACTTTAGGAGCAAGTATTGTATTCACAAAGTACTTGCTCCTAAAGTTGCGACGCGTAGCGAAAATGAGCCGGCGGAATTCAAATTGGGCGGGTAGGGGGCGTGTAGTATTTAACCACTTAACTACTGTGCACCTACACACCCCTTCCTGCCCAGACAAAATATAAGCTTCCGGCACTGCGTCGCTTTAACTGACAATTGCGCGGTCGTGCGACGTGGCTCCCAAACAAAATTGGCGTCCTTTTTTTCCCACAAATAGAGCTTTCTTTTGGTGGTATTTGATCACCTCGGTTTTTATTTTTTGCGCTATAAACAAAAATAGGAGCGTCATTTTTAAAAAATTCAATATTGTTTCCTTTTTGCTATAATAAATAACCCCAAAAATATATATAAAAAAAAAAAAATTCCCTCAGTTTAGGCCGATACGTATTCTTCTACATATTTTTGTTTAAAAAAAAAATGCAATAAGCGTTTATCGATTGGTTTGCGCAAAATTTATAGCGTTTACAAAATAGGGGATAGTTTATGGCATTTTTTTTTTTTTTTTTTTTTTACTATTAATGGCGGCGATCAGCGATTTTTTTATTGGGACTGCGACGTTATGGCGGACATTTCGGACACTTTTCTGACATTTTTGGGACCATTTACATTTATACAGTGAACAATGCTATAAATATGCATTGATTACTGTATAAATGTGACTGGCAGTGAAGGGTTAACCACTAGGGGGCGGGGAAGGGGTTAAATGTGTGTCCTATGAGTGTTCTAACTGTGGGGGGAGGGGGGGGTGACTGGGGGAGGTGACCGATTGTGTCCCTATGTACAAGGGACACAATCAATCTCCTCTCTCCCTGACAGGACGTGCAGCTCTGTGTTTACATACAGAGCTCCACGTCCCCGCTCAGTTACTGAGCAATCGCGTGTGCCCGGCGGCGATCGTTGCCGCCGGGCACTCGCACGGGATCCCCGCAGAGCGGCGGGTGCGCGCGCGCCCGCCCGCGGCTTTAAAGGGACATCACGTCATATGACGTGATGTCAGGATAATGGAGTCGTCTGCCCGCCAAGCGGTTAAACTAGGCGCGATCCCGCGGCGAACGTACTGCGCATGCGTCGGCTGTCAATGTATCCCAGTGCGCATGCTCAAAATTCTGTCGGTGTTTTCGTCGTCAACGTCAATGACGTCAATCCCCATTCACGGACGAAACTTTTTCAATTCGACGCGATGACGACGGCCATACTTAACATAGGATACTCCACCTAGGGGGCATGTTTTTCTTTACGCCGCTTATCTCTTACGGAAACGTCGGAAAGTCACTGCATCGGGCCCGCGTACGATCGTGAATTGCCGTATCTCGCTGATTTACATATTCTCGGCGTAAATCAGCGGGAACGCCCCGAGCGGCCATTTTAAAATTGCAGTTCCGATACGACGGCGAAATACAATTACGCCGCTCGTATCTGAACTCAATCCCGGCGTATCTTGTTTTCTGACTACAGAAAACAGATACGACGGCGTAGGTTAGAAGTTACGCGACTTATCTACAGATAAGCCGCGTAACTTCTACCTGAATCTGGCCCATAATAGTTAACTGATTCCTTTTAAAAATGATTAAAAATAGATAAAAATCAATCATATAATGTTTCAGTTTCGTTTTTGCATGCTTTTTCATGCTTCTGTACAGAGACACAGAGCCAATAGAGGGCAGTGATGGTTTTTGTAAACAAAAGTGATTGGTTCTGAGGGGTTTTAGACACACAGTAATCACACCTCCTTGATTAGTGACCACAGAGAGAAAGCTCCCATGGCTTTTTTCATCAGGAAACAGAGAAGGATTACAGCAACATCATAGCAAAAACGAACAATGAGGACATGAAAACAGGACTGCAGTAAGGTAAAGGAAGCTATTTAGCTAAAAAAAAATATTTGGTTAGTGACTCTTTAAAGGAGTTGTAAAGGAAAAAATGTTTTGCCTAAAATTAATGTCTGCAAGGTAGACAGACAGAATAGTGTAATGATTCTGTTAAAAAACAAGTAAATACCTATTAAATTCCTTCATCTATATCACCTCCGGCGTTCTAGTTTCTGTTCTCTCATTCACTTCATGGTTTGCGGCGCTCGTTCATGTAAGAACTACATTTCCCAGTATGCATTGCGGCACACCCAGTAATTCACACCTCCTTGTAGTCTCTAACACGTAGAGAGCGTCCTGCCACACAAATGTAGTTCCCAGGAGGGGGCGAGCACATCACTGACCACCGCAGTAAAGTCTCCCATCACGGTGGTGAGTAACAATCAGACAAGCAGGAAGTGAACAGAACAGAGAAGAAATAGAGCAACTTCTGAGCAAAAACAAACAATGAGGAAGTCAAAAGAGGAATGTCTGCAAGTAAAGGATGCGTATTATGAATTTTTTTTTTTCCTTTACAACCCCTTTAAGTCTAGTACACTAGTTGTTTTTTTTTGGTTCAGGGCTGACAGCTTAGGAGGAGCCACTGTACTAACTATCCAACGTTAGTACAGTGATTTCCCCTTCTGTTCTATTGTGTTCTGAAAAGGGGACGGCACCCCGCCAGAACTCTCCGGTCAGCGCACTCAGCCATTGGCTAACAGCGTTGACGGGGAGCCGTTCATCAGACCTTTTTCAGTCATGCCCCTTTGACAGAAAACGGCTGGCTTCTGTCAGACTGAATCCAACACATGGCTGAATATTGGCCAGTTTCTAATGAACCAGCCAATGCCACCCAACATTGGGCCCGTGCAGGGGCGGACTGACCATTGAGGAACTCGGGCACTGCCTGAGGGCCCCATGCCACTAGGGGGCCCCATCAGGGTTGCCAGGCTCATTAAAACCAGGGACAGTATGTAAAAATCTGTGTTTTTTTACATCTGTCCCTGATATGTCCAAAACCTACATGCTTTTGATGTGAAAATCCCGAGATTTTATCTGCCCCGCCTCTGTACTGCCTCCTGGCTTGGTGGCCATCTGTAAGCCTGGGGGCCCCATAATCTTCTATTGCCCGGGGGCCCCATGAGTTGTCAGTCCGCCCCTGGGCCTGTGTGTACTAGGTTTTAGGCAGTGTCACATGCATGGAAGGGCTCTGCTGCCACTAATCTGAAATTCTACTTATTTATTTGTCACGGTAAACTGTGCCAATAAATGTAAGAATAGAAACAATAACAAATTAAGCTGGCAATGGCAGCTCCTATTTTTCCAACAAATTAGTTGCCAAGTCCCTATGTATACCATACAGAGTGAGAACGTGTACCTCCACCCCATGTTTGAAATTAAGCCAAAATTTATAATGATAACGTTGTCACTGCGCTCTTGGGAAATAATAAATGAGTTCCTCCTTAATCCTTACACATCCTTCCTTTTTAAAAATACATCCCTGTAACAATTTGGCACCGGGAATGACTTGGTGAACTCGAAATTCCTGCTAAGTGTTTGTAAACTTACTTGACATTTATCTTCTGCAACTGACAGATCAGATGTATATATTCCTATGCTGTTCAGTGTCCTCACCTTCTGAATAGCTCTGAGCCTTCAAAATGTAGCCAGTGGGCCAGATTCAGGTAGATGGGCGAATCTTTATTCTGGCGTAACGTTGCTCATTTACGTTACTCCGCCGAAACTTTAGGAGAAAGTATTGTATTCACAAAGCACTTGCTCCTAAAGTTGCGGCGGCTTAGCAAAAATGGGCCGGCGGAATTCAAATTGGGCGGGTAGGGGGCGTGTAGTATTTAAACTAGGCGCGATCCGGAGGCGAACGCACTGCGCATGTGCCGGCCGTCAATGTATCCCAGTGCACATGCTCCACATTAGGACGGTGTTTTCTACGTGAACGTCAATGACGTCAATCCCCATTCACGGACAAGTTACGCAAACGACGTGAAACTTTTTCAATTCGACGCGGTCACGACGGCCATACTTAACATAGGATACGCTTGCTTTTTGTTGCTTTATCTTTACGCCGGGAAACCCCTTACGGAAACGTCGTAAAGTGACTGCGTCGGGCCCACGTACGTTCGTAAATTGCCTTATCTCGCTGATTTACATATTCTCGGCGTAAATCAGCAGGAACGCCCCTAGCGGCCATTTTAAAATTGCAGTTCCGATACGACGGCGAAATACAATTACGCCGCTCGTATCTGGACTCAATCCTGGCGTATCTTGTTTTCTGAATACAGAAAACAGATACGCCAGCGTAGGTTAGAAGTTACGCAGCTTTAATAGAGATAAGCCGCGTAAATTTTACCTGAATCTGGCCCAGTGTGTTCAATGGTTCCAGCTCAGACTCTCTTTCTACACGGCAGCCGCACATGCATTTCAGATTGTAAGGGAGAATGCACATCACGGAATCAGTAGACATACTAGACAAGCTTACCTCCCAACTTTTTGAGATGGGAACGAGTGACACCTATTAGCAAAAGTGTGCAGGCATAGGACACACCCCGTGCCACGCAGAGTAAAAAGAAGAATTATGCAAAAAAAAAAAAAAGATTCATTAACCACTTCAGCCCCGGAAGATTTGACTGTTCAATGACCAGGCCATTTTTTGCAATAAGGCACTGCGTCGCTTTAAATGGCAATTGCGCAGTCATGTAATGTTCTACAGAAACAACATTTACTCCCCTTTTTTTCCCACACATAGAGCTTTCTTTCGATTGTATTTGATCACCTCTGTGTTTTTCATTTTTTTTGCACTTCAAACAAAAAGAGAGCGACAATTTAAAAAAAATACACATTGGGGGTTATTTAGTAAAGGCAAATCCATGCAAAGTGCACTCAAAATTGCACTGAAAGTGCACTTGGAAGTGCAGTCGCTGTAGATTCGAGGGCGACATGCAAGGAAAATAAAAAAACGCATTTTAGCTTGCATATGATTGGATGATAAAATCAGCAGAGCTTCCCCTCATACTTTTTGCTATAATAAATATCTCAATTAAAAAACATATATAAAAAGTTTCCCCAGTTTAGGCCAATATATATCCTTATACATATTTTTGGTAATAAAAATTGCAATAAACGTATATTGATTAATTTGCGTAAAAGTTATAGCGTCTACAAGATAGGGGATAGATTTATGGCATTTTATTATTATTATTTTTTTTTACTAGTAATGGCGGTGATCTGCGATTTCTATCAGGGCTGAGCTGTCGGCTGACAGGGCGGTCCCCGCACACTGTGAAGGGACCGCCTGTTTTTTCTCCCCTATGGGGGAGCGGATGAACACAGACTGTATGTCTGTGTTCATCCGGTCCTCTCTGCAGACGGAAGAAAAAATAGGGTTTTCTTCCATCTGCAAAATCGGATCTTTGCGGAGGCGGATGATTACGGGTGTCAGCGGATGTTCATAGGGACCAATGTATGTCCCGTTTTCTTTCTTTTTTTTTTTTTTTTTAAGTGTATTTTTGTGCGTGAACTCGAGAGAGAGGAGCCGGACTGCAGGAGTTGGGAGTGGGCAGACCCTCCCCCCGGAGGCAATCGCCATCCTTCTCCATGCCCCTGGTGGCAATGGCGGGTGTGAGGGGGGCCTCCCACTCACCCCGCCCTACCTGCTCCTCTTGGGAGCCCAACTGGGGCCCAACGGGACCCCAATGGGGCAGACGGACTCCCCCTATGAGGGAGTGAGGGGCCTAGCCCGCCCAGCCAGCCCCGTAGGTCCTTCGCCTCTCTTTATTTTAGGAGACCGCATGGCCAAAGTGCATGTGTTTTAAACCAATTTCGTGTGCGTGCAAGTGTGGTGTTTTTTGTGGGGGGGGGGGGGGGGGGGTGAGCGTACTAAGCACAGGCGTACCTTGCATAGCACACCCACCGGGAGCCGGGCTGAGACCAGTATGTCCCGTTTTCATCCGCAACGGATGGATGAAAATGCAGACATACGGTCATACGGACATACGGTCCGCACATGTGAAAAGAGGATCATATATATAAATAACATGCTTGTTATTTAAAAAACAAATCTGTAAAATCACTTTAACCAGTTGCTGACCGCCTATCGCATATAAACTGCAGCAGGTCGGCTCTAGTGTGCAAAATCATGTACCTGTACGTGATTTTGTTCAATAGCTGCTGGAGTTGCAATCGTGCACTAATTGGTCACAGGGGAAGGCAATGAGTGGGCCTGGCTGACGTGATGTCTGCAAGCCTCCCGCGATCGCTTCCCACAGAGACAGAACTGGGGTCTGCCGATGTAAACAAGGCAGACCACCATGCTGTCAGGCATGGACACTGTGATCTTAATCAGGAACATGGATAACTATGTCCATGCAGTGAGCCCACCCCCCCGCCTCCATAGTAAGGAAGCACAAACGCACTTAACCCTTTTATTGCCCCTGGTGTTAACCCCTTCCCTGCCAGTGTCATTTATACAGTGTATATTTTTAGACTGATCACTGTAATAATGTCACTGGTTCCCAAAAAGTGTCAGTTAGCTGTCTGATCTGTCCGCCAAAATGTCGCAGTCCTGCTAAAAATTGTCAATCGCCACCATAACAAGTAAAAAAAAAATGTGATGAGGATGTGGGGTGTGTGTGCTAGGGACCAGAGTGGTGTGCATGCATGCATTCTCATTGTGCCATGATTAATGTGTGTGTTTAACGTGCAAAGATGCATATGTGAGCTGGCATGAGATGGGGTCATGAGATGGGGTCCCAGTGCATATGCAGAGTCACCTTGAAGGGAAAAGACAGGAGGATGTTAGTAGTGCATGTGCCCCTTGTGATGTGTGCATCATGGTGGGGGGCCAATCATGCCGGTCCGAAGCCCCGGGGACCGAGACCGCGGGATTCGCGGACCCGATCGCCGCTGGAGTGCGGCGATCCGTCCCTGGAGCGGAAGAACGGGGAGAGCCGTGTGTACACACGGCTTCCCCGTGCTTCTCTGTGGCCGCAGCATCGATCGCGTCATCCCTGTAATAGGGGGACGCGATCGATGGCGTCACACCTACAGCCACACCCCCTACAGTTGTAAACAAACACACTAGGTCTCACATCCCCTACAGCGCCACCTGTGGTTAACTCCCAAACTGCAGCTGTCATTTCCACAGTAAACAATGCAATTTAAATGCATTTTTTGCTGTGAAAATGACAATTGTCCCAAAAATGTGTCAAAATTGTCCGAAGTGTCCGCCATATTGTCGCAGTCACGAAAAAAATCGCTGATCGCCGCTATTAGTAGTAAAAAAAAATAATTAATAAAAATGCAATAAAACTATCCCTTATTTTGTAAACGCTATAAATTTTGCGAAAACCGACCGATAAACGCTTATTGCGATTTTTTTTACCAAAAATACGTAGAAGAATACGTATCGGCCTAAACTGAGGAAAAAAAATGTTTTTTTATATATTTTTGGGGGATATTTATTATAGCAAAAAGTAAAAAATATTGCATTTTTTTTAAAATTGTCGCTCTATTTTTGTTAATAGCGCAAAAAATAAAAACCGCAGAGGTGATCAAATACCACCAAAAGAAAGCTCTATTTGTGGGAAAAAAAGGACGCCAATTTTGTTTGGGAGCCACGTCGCACGACCCGCGCAATTGTCAGTTAAAACGAAGCAGTGCCGAATCGCAAAAAGGGGCAAGGTCCTTTACCTACATTTTGGTCCGGGTCTTAAGTGGTTAAACAACATGGGAAAATGTTGTTTTCCTGGGTGGAGCTCCGCTTTAACTCTAGGGGGCGACCAAGGGGTTAATTGTGTGTTTTAACTGTGTTGGGATAGAATTGCCTAGGAAAGGAGACACATCATTTTTCCTACTTAGTAGGAACAAACAATATCGCTCCTCTTCCCTGAGAGCACAGGGATTTGTGTATTTACACACACAAATCCCTGTGCTGACGCTCGTGCCCACCGGCCACGCGTAGCGGGCACGGGCACGCGCCCTCCAGTGGCCGAAAAAAGGGAAGGACGCACCCGTAAGAGATTTCACCCATGGGTGCCATTCTGCCGCAGTATATCTGCGTGAGCCAGTGGGGAACCGAGCAGGTTAAAAATTGTAAAGGCACGATGGAATGATTGGAAGAGTGATTTTTTTTTTTTTTTTTATAACAAAACAGGTGTAAGGCTAACTTACGTTTCCCTTGTTGGACTGACAGCAATGGAGCCTTGTCATTGGCTAAGTACTGTCACATGGGAAGAGGGAAGCAGTCCATAGCCTTGTTTAATTTCTGATAAGTCATTTTGGAGTTTACCGGGAGCTTTCTTTTCCTGATCCCAGCAGTCAAACAGAGCAGCATGGGAACAGGAAAAGGTGAGTATATACTGCTGGGGAGAGAGATAAAGAGGACATAAACCCAAATGGGTTTTACTTCCTCTTTGTTTCCCTGCAAAGGTAAAGTATAATGGGCTACTATGCATAATAACCCATTATGTGTCACTTACCTAAAACCGAAGACTGCAATGTCCCCGATGTCCCCGCTGGCTGGAAGCGTCCATCTTCAACCATCTTCCTTCCGGGGCCGTGGACTCCGGCTCTGTCACTGCTCATATTTGCGTGACGTCACTCCTGCACACGGGAGCCAGCAGTCACGGCAAGACCCCATCTAGAAACGGCACATCGCACCCTTTATAAAGTGCGCATGCGCCAAATACATCGGCGCATGCACAAAATAAATCATTGTACAGAGAATTGTAAATATCTCCTAAACCGTGTAGGTTTAAGAGATATTTCCAGCACCTAATGGTAAGCCTCAAGGGAGTTGTAAAGGAAAAAAAAAATGTTTTTGCTGAAATGATTGTTTACAGGATATAGAGACATAAAAGTTAACTGATTCCTTTTCAAAATGATTAAAAATAGATACAAATCAATCATATAATGTGCCTGCAGTTTCAGTTTCATTTTTGCATGCTTTTTCATGCTTCTGTACAGAGACACAGAGCCAATAGAGGGCAGTGATGGTTTGTAAAACTAAAGTGATTGGTTCTGAGGGGTTTTAGACACACAGTAATCACACCTTCTTGATTAGTGACCACAGAGAGAAAGCTCCAATGACTGTTTTCATCAGGAAACAGCCAACCAGAACAGAGAAGGATTACAGCAACATCATAGCAAAAACAAACAATGAGGACATGAAAACAGGACTGCAGTAAGATAAAGGAAGCTATTTAGCTAAAAAAAATAAAATCCTTAAGTGACCCTTTAATCTAGGCTTACCTGGAGATGAAATTGGTTGTATGTACAGAGTGTACAGCCACTTTAAGTGACCCTTTTACTCAGCACGGGAAAAGTAAAGGGTCGCTTTAAATGCAAACGACTCTATTTAAATTGAAATAATATGCATTCTCTGCTATTTTTGAAGTCTGTTGCACAGCGCATATTTTGTCATAAATCAACAACCACTTACAATACAGAAATAAATAAAAATATAATATGCATTAAATAAATATTTATCAGCACAGCAATGAACATACTTATGCAAACTATGCACAGCAACTCAGCAGAAGAGCCATAAAGTAAAATCTGGCGGCTTTGCATTTATTTGGAACTGTGTAAAGAGACTGGGTTAAAAGCAATTGCAAGACACAAATTGTTCCAACATGCTCTGAATTGTTATCGCTTGCCCTTGGCATACAGACCTAGGTTTTCTTTTCATACTACATTAATCTGGTTGTAGCAGAAGTTCCTTATCCAATGGCCTCTGTGCATCAATTGAATTGAATCAGCCTGAACAGGAACAGGTCCAGGTCTAGAATTGTAAAGGGTTTTTCCTAAGTACGGAGAGGTCCTAAAGATGCAAATGTGCTGTCTTGGCAGAAAATATATTTCCTAGACCAATTACTTATCCTCTGCCGGTGAAACATAAACATTATCATTGGATGGAACGTGCTTTTTAAAGGAACACAAATGCCTTTTGGGTCAATTAAAGTTTTTAAATTATCCATCTGGTAAATGGATTTGCTGTGCATTCCAAGGCACTAAAATCAAGTATATCCTCTGTACAAATCACTAAAATGTTGCTCTATGCAGTTCTAAATCTGATTCTAAGTAAATGACTTCCCTGTAATGACTGTAATTAACAATACAAATTGATCTAGGCGGAATGTGATTTAGTGCCTTCGTTGTGCTCCCCCGGCCTGAAACAGCTGTATTCCTACTGTCTTCATTTGTTTGTTTTGGAGTGCTGATGGATTCTGGAAGGGCTGCAAACTATAGTACAAGGTATACCCAACTCTGATAGGTTGATTATGTAGCCCAGGGGTTGCTACTATAGTTATTATGTTGAACGGTTCATTGTTTCTTAAATAAGAGTTTGGCTCCCTCTAGTGACCGCTGAAGTCTGTCAGGATTTTCCTTCCTTCTGAGAAGTGACCAGAGCCATGCATTGTGGGATATGTAGTCTGGAAGTGACTCATTTTTTTGAACCAAGTTTGGACTACAGGACACACAATGCAGAACAGCCTGTTGGGAGTGGGGATAAAAGGACACGCATGGTCTGCTTTCAGCCTCTCTGGAGGCCATTCAACTGCCAGCAGGAGGTCTGTATGTGTGACCAGGAGTGAGAGACTGCGGCCTACAGAAGAGAGTTGGATCACCTGCCCCAGAGGGATCTTTGAAGACAGCCCTGCTAGGTGGATCGGCCTACGCTTCAGAGCATTTGAAGCCATCTGCATTCCAGGCCACCGGGAGTTGCAGTGCTGCGTGGCGACGCCATCTTTACTAACAAAGGCACGAGGAGGAGATTGCGGATGGAGTCTAACATCTCTGGGATCCATTGTGGTGAGAGGGCAACTGCCCATCCAAGAAGTGACTGCAGTATTGCTGACTGAGTTTCTTTCTTACAGACTGCTGGCGAGACTTGTAGTACCACGGCTGTGAATCTGCTGCACCCAGGCATCATACAGCTAGACTTTGGGGCCTTGCTTTTCTCCCCTGTGCTGTAATGTCAATACTGTATTACTCACACATATAAGAAGAAATTTACAAGTGGGAATAACAATCATTAGCATCTTGTTCTGCAGCCATTGTCTTTTGTTCTTTTGGATTACAAGCAAATACAAAAATCATCACTGCAGTATAATATAAGGATAGCTGAGACATACGGAAATTAAGGAACATTTACCATTTTCTTCTTCTACAAATCTTTACTATCCTACATTGGAGTTTTGCTCTGAACTGCAACCTGGGGGAGCCATTTAGTGAGAAATAGTCGGATCTTTCACTGTTTTACTGTTTTTACTGTTGTGCATTCTTTAGTACTGGTCTGTGTGCTGAGGCCTCAGTGGGATGGTATTCAATATATGTGTTAAAGGTATTGAAGACCTATCTCCCTGTTCACTTGTTCACATATGCCCCTTCAAGCTGCCATCAGGTTACAAGCACTTGATGTACATGCACTGAATAATATTTTTGTTGATCATAACCTGTGTTCATTCATCTGTTATTTATACCCTTTTAATTGTGTTATTCTTTATCTCAGTAAACATTCCTGAGTGTTTCATTAAAATTGTGTGAGTTTCTCATTACTAGCGTGACATTTCAGGATGGAACCCAAGGTCATAGGTAAGAGAGGATCTGCAGAGTCAGGGTGGCCAGTGGGGTATAGAGTCAATCAACATCCTCCAAGGGGGTACCGCTACAATTAGGTAAGGTGGAATGGTACTGTCCTTTTAGGAAGTACTATTCTGGCTTGTTATTGTAACTTTTAAAATAAGGACACTTACCTGTCCAGGGCACCCATGCTGTTGGCACCCGAAGCTGATCTTTGCCACGGCTCTTGGATGCTGCCGCCGCTATTTTCGGTAAGGGAATCAGGAAGTGAAGCGAAGCCTTGCGGCTTCAGTTCCTGGTTCCCTACTGCGCAATGCCACTGGTCCATGCTGCCTTTAGGGAACCGTGTGTCTCCCAGAAGACAGCGGGGGGACACCAGATGTTGCATAGATTCCCACAGATAATGCAGGGTCCTATGCCCGGAAGTGGGTGCAAATACCCATCTTAGACAGGTATCTGCTCCCCCAATCCCCCCTGAAAGGTGCCAAATGTGACACCGGAAGGGGGGAGGAATCCAGACAGCGGAGGTTCCATTTTTGGGTGGACCTCCGCTTTAATGCACCCTATGTATTAAGGAGAAAAAACACCTGGCAGTCACCGGCCCCCCAGCCCCCCCATTTTACTCACCTGTGCCCCTTTATCTCCTTGGCGTGTCCCCGCTGTCCCGCTCTCCATAGAGGCCAGGCTTTGATTTTTGATAGACTGATAGCAGCGCAGCCTTTGGCTCCTGCTGCTGTCAATCACATTCAATGACGCAGGCGTGGGGTGTTGTAATATGTTGGCCGATTTATGTAGGATGTTATATTATTATATATACAGTGTATGTACACATACAGTACAATATTGACCATGCCAGAATTCAGTTGACAATGGTTGAGTTGTCCAAGCCAACTTAATTTTAACATATCAAAGGGACAGCTGATGACCTTTTGATATGTTGATCTTATGCAAGTCTACCTAGGTGTGTGAGGTATGGCCTGTTAACCTAATTGAACATTTCTAAGGGTACATTTTTTATATACTTAAGGATGGTAAAGGACCATAGAAACAGGGCCAGATTCCTGTAGAATTGCCGCTGGCGTAGCGTAAGCCATTTACACTACGCCGCCGCAATTTAACAGAGCAAGTGCCGTATTCCCAAAGCACTTGCTCCGTAAGTTGCGTCGGCGTAGTGTAATTCAGTAGGCTCTGGGTATCCCCGCGTAATTCAAAGGGGGCGGCTTGTATTTAAATTAAGCGCGCCCCTGTGTCGATCGAACTGCGCATGCGCCGGCCTAAAAATAGCCCAGTGCGCATGCTCCAGCTCACGTCGGAAAAAGTGAATGAAACCGACGTGAGCGTCGTTTACGTAAATCCCTATTCGCGAACGACTTAGTAAAACAACGTAACCGACGGAAAAAGACAACGCTGACCCGACGCCATACTTAACATGGCAACGACGGAACTTCGTAAGGTTACCCCTCATATAGCAGGGGTAACCTTACGCGTACGTAAACGATGTAAACGGCGACGGGGCGGCGTAAAAACGTTCGGGAATCGTCGGATTAGGCTCATTTGCATAGGCAAATGAGAAATCATCGTAAAGGCCACCTTGTGGTCAGCGATGTCATTACATCTACGATCCGACAGTGTAATTGTTTTACACATGTCAGATCTTCACTGTATCTATGCGTAAGTGATTCTAGGAATCACACGCATAGATACCCAGTAAAAAAAACAGAGATACGACGGTGTTTCCTACGAAACGCCAGCGTATCTCTTTTGAGAATCTGGCCCTAAGTATTTATTGATGGTAATTAGACTTGAGGGGGTAACAATAAGATCAAAGAGTATTTTGGGTTGACCTAGCAGAAACTCCCTCCCAGTGTACTAGTATTTCAGGGGCGACGATTAAAGCTGGCAGTCAGTTTTGTCATTCTCCATGAAGAGGAACCCACGGGTCCAGATATTGTCTAGGAAAAATGGGACTCGGAAGGCTACTGTTGTTTGTCATATTTACTCTGTTGGATTTTGTCATCTGTTGCAAGTATCTTATGGACTTTGTTCTGTCTGAAGTCTCAATAAATGCATCTCTCTGGAAGAATTGGGTTGCTGTGGGAAATTACGTATCATACTAATAATTATTTAACTATCATTGAACTACTTTATCACTCCATACTGTAGGGGGCGGGGCCGAGTCATACGTCTATGGATACCGAAGGAATGACTCAGGAGCGTGCCCGCAAGGTAACCCCCACGGGGCATCGCTTTTCCTAGGGGGTTATCTAATGTGGAGAGGAGCCATGAGAGCCGCAGAGGCACCCCAGAAGAAGATGTTCGGGGCCACTCTGTTCAAAATGAGCTGCACAGTGGAGGTAAGTATAACATGTTTGTTATAAAAAACAAACAAAAAAAAAAAAAAACATTTAGTATCACTTTAACCACTTGCATACTGGGCACATACACCCCCCTCCTGCCCAGGTAAAATTTCAGCTTGCGGCACTGCGTCGCTTTAACTGACAATTGCGCGGTCGTGCGACGTGGCTCCCAAACAAAATTTACGTCCTTTTTTCCCCACAAGTAGAGCTTTCTTTTGGTGGTATTTGATCGCCTGTGCGATTTTTATTTTTTGCGCTATAAACAAAAAAGAGCGACAATTTTAAAGAAAAATACAATATTTTTTACTTGTTGCTATAATAAATATCCCAATTAAAAAAAAAAACACATTTTTTTTTCTCAGTTTAGGGCGATACGTATTCTTCTACATATTTTTGGTAAAAAAAAAAAAAAAATCGCAATAAGCGACTGGTTTGCGCAAAAGTTATAGCGCTTACAAAATAGGGGAGAGAATTATTATTTTTTTTTATTTTTTTTTACTAGAAATGGCGGCGATCTGCGATTTTTATTGGTACTGCAACGTTATGGCGGACACATCGGACACTTTTGACACATTTTTGGCGCCATTCACATTTATACTGCGATCAGTGCTATAAATATGCACTAATTACAGTATAAATGTGACTGGCAATGAAGGGGTTAACACTAGGGGGTGAGGAAGGGGTTAAATGTGTATGCTAGGTGTGTTCTAACTGTGGGGGAAGGGGGGGGGGGTGACTGGGGGGTGACCGATCTGTGTCCCTATGTAGGAAGGAACACAGATCGGGCTCCTCCTCTCCAGAGACAGGACGCTGTCTCTGTGTAACACGGCAATGAGAGATGATCTATGAGAGATCATCTCTCATTCGCCCACAGATCGCATCGCAAACGGCCACTCTGATTGGCCGTTCGCCGCGATCTGTGATTGGCCGTGTCCAAGGGACACGGACAACACAGGGCTTCCCCGCAGCGCGCTCTACAGCGCGCGCTGGGAACGCCTGAATGACACGCCGTCAAATGACTGCATGTTGGATATTCAGGCCCGCGCTGTTGCCGTCATCCGACGGTAGCGCGGGCCTAAAGTGGTTAAGCTGGCCATGTGCACACCTAGATTTCTTTGTTCAGTCTGCAAAAGATAACTCACAGATTCCTCCATCCTCTGTAAGTTTTTGTAAATATCTCCTAAACAGTGGAGGTTTAGGAGATATTTCGAGCACCTGCAGGTATTTGATCACCTCTACGGTTTTTATTTTTTGTGCTATAAACAACAAAAGAGAGTCAATTTTGTAAAAAAAAAAAAAAAGCAATGTTTTTTACTTTTTGCTATAATAAATATCCCCCAAAAAAATATATATATATTTTTTTTCCTCAGTTTAGGCCGATACGTATTTTTCTACATGTTATTGGTAAAAAAAATTGCAATAAGCGTTTATTGATTGGTTTGCACAAAAGTTATAGGAATAGATTCAAGAAGAAGTTACGTTGGCGTATCACGAGGATGCTCCGGGGTATCTTTTTTCTGTATTCAGAAAACAAGATACGCTGGAATTTAGCTAAGATACGAGCGGCGTAAGTCACTTACGCCGTCGTATCTCAGTTGCATATTTACGCTGGCCGCTAGGTGGCGTTTCTGTCAATTTACCCATTGAATATGCAAATAAGCTAGATACGCCAATTCACGAACGTAGTTGCGGCTGGCGTATCTATTTGCATCGTTTACGTTAGAGTTACGCCCGGCGTAAAGTTACCCCTGCTATAGTGAGGAGCAGCCAATGTTATGTATGGACGTCGGGACCGCGTCAAAATTGAAAAATTTTACGTCGTTTGCGTAAGCCAATTCAGAATGAGTCTGGGCGTAAGTTACGTTCACGTAGTTTATATTGACTATTTGCGACGTGATTTGGAGCATGCGCACTGGGATACGTTCGGTGCGCAGTTTGTTCGGTGCGTCGTTCACGTCGGGTCACGATTAGTTTACATACAACATGCCCCCTACCTGCCCTATTTGAATTACGCCGGGAAATGCCGGCACATTTACGCTACGGCGCCGCAACTTTGTGAATACTTTGTGAATACAGCACTTGCCTGTAAAAGTTGCGGAGGCGTAGCTACGCCCGCACAAAGTTAGGCCGCGTACACACGACTAAACAAATCCGATGAAAGCGGTCTGACAAACCGTTTTCATCGGATATGTCTGCTGGGCTGTTTTGGTCTGATGGTTGTACACACGATCAAACCAAAATCCCCGCGGACAGACATCGGTGACGTTGACGCCGCCACGTCACCACTCCAGGAAGTAAAATACTTCCACGCGTGCGTCGAATCCATACATCGCATGCGGGAGATTTTTGTCCTCTGGTTAGGCGTACTAACCAGCGGACATGTCGGACGGACGGGTTTTCAGCAGACAAGTTTTAAAGCATGGTTTAAAACTTGTCTGCTGGAAAAACCTGTCTGCTCGCCCGTACACACGATCGAATTTGTCTGCTGAAACGGTCTGTCGGACCGGTTTCAGCAGATAAATTTGATCGTGTGTACGCGGCCATACGCTGTCCATCCTGAATCTAGCCCATAGCGTCTACAAAATAGGGGATACATTTATGGCATTTTTTTTATTAATTTTCTTTTTATTAGTAATGGCGGCGATTTTTATAGTGACTGTAACATTATGGCAGACACATCAGACACTTTTGACACTATTTTGGGACCATTGTCATTTATTCAGCATACAGTGCTATAAAAATGCACTTACTGTGTAAATGGCACTGGCAAGGAAGAGGTCAACCACTAGGGGGTGAGGAAGGGGTTAAGTGTGTCCTAGGGAGTGATTCTAACTGTGGGAGGATGGGCTACAAGTGACATTGATCACTGCTTCCGATGACTGGGAGCAGTAGATCACTGTCCTGTCACTAGGACTTGTTTACATATGCATCTTCCCCGTTCTGCTGCTCTGTGAGATGATTGTGGGCACCCGGCGGACATCAAATCCCCTGGACCCGCAGGCAAGCTCACCGAGCACAGGTACATCCCGTTGTGCAGCCGTGCCATTCTGCCGACGTATATATACATGCGGCGGTCGGCAAGTGGTTAAAATTCTTCTAGTGTATACCCAGCTTAAAGGCTTAAAGCAGTATTAAACCCCAACCAAACATTTTTTAAAGTACATGTAGCACTCACCCCCGAAGGAGCCGCTGGTTTGATGATGGGACCGGAATGTTGAAGTTACCCTTGCTTAGTCTAGGGATGCACCAGAACACTTTGCAATAACTTGAATGTCCAGACAGGCAATAAAGATTTTCTCATGCTTTAATTCCAGGCCAACATAGCCAAACATCAACTCGATGAAGGACAGGTTGATGAATAAGAGATAGAGATGTCAGGCCTGGATAAGCACACATCGCAACTCAGTCGCAGACCGCGCCAATTCACACGCATCACCGTCACAACGCAGGCTAGGAGGAACAGGTCTCTCTCTCTGACCCGGCTTTAGGCCTCTGCCACAGGCCAATGCAATCTGAATAATTTGCCGAAACCCGAACAGAGCAAATCCTCCCAGCTATTTCCCATGCATCCGGCACCATGCGACAGCAAAGCGTACCTGTCTATGGCTCTAGTACCGGATCCTCCCGGCGACATTCAGGAACCCAGCCATCTTCTGGGGTCCCCCTCAGATTCATCTCCGACCGAGACTCAGCAGAGCCCGGATATTGGCCAGAAGGGCTGCACCGACGGGGTCCCTGGGTGCGCACACCCCAGCATGCCCAGGGAGAGGAAAACTCTCCAATTGGCTGCTGGGGAAGACTCAATCTGCCAGGAATCCCTCTAGCTCCCACTGCCAGCCAAGGATGAACTTACATCCCCAGAATGCAGTTCGAGCCAGTGGACCTTCCCAGAATAAGACAGGCCAGTAACTCAACAATCGCGATTGAGAGCAAAGTAACTCTCCCAATCAACTATTCTTTTTAAGCGCAATACCCGTGCTAAACGCAAGGGGGCGCTACATACAGTTTACCAATCATTAGATGTGATGGCTGCATCTTTACTTTAGCTTTTTGTCCTCTTTTACCTGGTGACCTGACCAGTAACACACCTCCTGTATCAGCGTGCCCCCACTCTGAATGAATGAGCTCAGGGGGTACAGCAGACAGCAGCACTGGTAATCCTGGAGGTCCCCAGGGCCCCGGATGGAAAACCCCCTTGTTTTTTATAAACAAAAAAACATTTTTTTTATATATTTTTTATATTTTTTTTTTAATTTTTTCTTCTTTTTATTAAAGGGCCCAGAGGTCCCCAGGGCCCTGGATGGCAACCCCCTTTAAAAAATAAAATAAAAAATATAAAAAAAATATTTATATATAGTTTTTGTTTTTGTTTTTATTAAAGGGCCCAGAGGTCCCTGGGGCCAGAATGGCACTCTCCCACCTTTTTTTGTAATAACAAAAATGTTTTTAGTTTTTTTCTTACATTTTTTTTTCTTTTTATTAAAGGGCCCAGAGGTCCCCAGACCCCCGGATGGCTACCCCCCCTTTCCCCCCCCACTTCTCAACTTGAGGCAGCAGCACCCCCCGCCCCCCTCTCTGCTCCAGGGGGCCCATGCCTGAAGCTGTGTAAGGGTCCCCATAATTCCTTTTAGGAGAAAAGGTTTTGCATGAATAAATACAAGATGATCATTTGAATCATTTGAATCACCACTGTTAAGTGGTAAACTGATACATTCTGATGGATAGTTTGTGCTGTGAAGAACAGGTTTACTGGCTGAGAAACAACAGACTTTCTGGCTGGATCACCAAATGGAAATATACTAGACTTTCCCTTTCAATGAAACAGCCTGGTTCTGGACTTTCTCCAGTCTGGGACTGGCCTATAAAAATTAGAAGCACACAGAAAAGTTATTAGAATGCTCCCTTTCCTGTAAGCATGTTCCCTGTGAGCCAGAAAGAATACCAATTGTATGTGAAAATACCTTTATTTTTTAAATGCGTACATAACTGCATTTTTATTTGTATATACTGTACCTGGACTTTAAATTACAACAAAAAAATGCCAATTATATAACTTTAAAAAATAAAAAAGCAGTTTAAAGATTATAGTTTGACTTGTAGGGATCAGTAAACTTCATAATCCGATGTGGGTCACCTTGCAACTGATTTGATATAAATGAAGTTATTGTTGTAAGCTTTGTAGCCATTGGAAAGCCCCCAGCAGAGGCTTCCAGCAAGCATTATGTAATGAGAAGTTGTGTACATCAGTTGCGTTCTTCCAGGACATGTTGGCAGAAAATGCAGCTCTATTGTGTTTGATCGCTAAATGGAATGAACAATTTAATGCGCAAGCATTGGAATTCAGAAGTAGGCTCCAAGCAGACATTGTGCATTTAGATTTGCTCAGGGGACACAGTTTCAACATCAATCTCGGTAATCACTATGGGCAGATGGCTGCTCTTCTAGTTACAGCAACACATGAACTTGGGACACTTAGATATCTAGGATACCTTGTTCTAAATACTCCCAATCTGTGGAGTTGTTATTTTCAGAGTCATGTGGCAAGAGGCTGCAGACTTGTTCCAAAGCACCTTGAAATCCCCAAGAGTTCTGGCTTCAGGAACCTATGCTGTTCGGGCCCCCCTACAGGAGGGCTGTGGTCCCCCCTATCAGCATCCCTGGATTCATACATCTTTAATCAACAGTTTACTGATTATGTCTTCTGGGATCACAAGTTGAAGAATTTCTCTTTCATACTTTCTGTCTCCACCCTTCTGGTGAAATCATCATAAGGGAATTAGGACAATATCCAGTTTTTCATTATGGAAAATCTAGAAGAAGGGTTGCGTTTGCTATTTCATTGCTCCAAACTCCTTAGAATTAGGAATATTGGATGAGAGATCTCTGCTTTGGAGTTTCCAGGAAAAATATCTTTGAACACAAGTGATTGAACCCATCAAAACTTGGCCTTAAACTGCTAGATGAGCACAATCTGTGGATTATCATTCACTGTTAGGCCGCGTACACACGACCAAATAAATCCGATCAAATCTGTTTCGATTTGATTGGATTTGTCTGCTGGGAGAAATTGGTTTGATCGTGTACACACGATCAAACCAAAATCCCCGCCGCCAGACAGCGTGGTGACGTGGCGGTGACGTTGATGCCGCCACGTCACCGCACCAGGAAGTAAAACACTTCCGCGCATGCGTCAAATCCATTCGACGCATGTGCGGGCAGATATGTCTGCTGGTTAGCATACTAACCAGCAGACATGTCGGAAGGACGGGTTCCCAGCAGACAGATTTTAAAGCATGCTTTAAAATCTGTCTGCTGGAAAAACCCGTCTGTCCGCCCGTACACACGATCAAATTTGTCTGGTGAAACGGCCTGTCGGACTGTTTCCAGCAGATAGATTTGATCGTGTGTACGGGGCCTTACAGTATATGTGAAAAAACATTATACTGTTGTAGCTCTACCCCATTCAGGAGCCGCTGGTTAGATTTGGGATCAGCATATTTAAGTTACCTCTGTATGGTGTCTAGGGGTGAAGGTGGTGATCAGAGCAGTGACTGAATGTCCAGGCTGATGGTTGAATTTTCCGATGCTTTATTCCTGGTCAAACACGACCAACATCAACTTGAGGTAGACAGGATAGGTTGATGAAGGAAAGATAAACCTTGCAGCATCAGGCTTTGGATAAGTAAGACAGTCCTGCCTTCAACAATTGTATCTATCACGTCGCCACTCTAGCCAGAGTGGGTAAAGTGCCCCCGGAGAGACCCCTCTCACAAGCCTGGCAGCCAGAGTGTCACTAAGGCCGCGTACACAGGATCGAACATGTCCGCTGAAACTGGTCCACAGTTTCAGGTTCGATCGCGTGTACGGCCTATCGGACCGTTTCCCAGTGGACAAAAAATTCAAAACATGCTTAGAAACCTGTCCGCTGGAAACCTGTCCGTCGGACATGTTCGATGGTTAGTATACGAAATCATCGGACCAAAATCCCGCACATGCTCAGAATCAAGTCGACGCATGCTTGGAAGCATTGAACTTCATTTTTTCATCACCGCGTTCTGGTCCGAGGGGATTTTGGTCCGATGGTGTGTACGCACATCAGACCAACAGACCACTTCAGCCTGGTCCGATGAAAACGGTCCGTCGGACATGTTTCCTCGGACATGTCTGATCGTGTGTACGTGGCCTCAGAGCTTCTGGGAAGGAACAAGTCTCTGCCAACGACTTGGCTCTAATTGGATTAGGTTTTAAGATGGAAACCTCTGCCACAGGCCCAAAATATGTAGAGTAGTACTGTAGAGCAAATCCTCCCAGTATGTCTTTTAGTAAAGGTCACCAGCTGACAGTCTGAATATGATCTGTCAGTTTCTGGCAACCAGATCCCCGATGGTTCGTTCAAGCCCTGTTGGATCACCTGCCTCCGGGGTTCTCCTCAGACCGATCCCCCACCGAACAGCACCCAGCTTGGGATCTTCTCAGTAGAAGTGGGAACCCAGTAAGTCACTGGGGTCCCCGACAGCATCAGTTGCTCTGAGCCATGAGGCCCAGAGTTCGTAACTCCACATAGTGTAGGCCCTGGCCAGGTAGGCCATAGTGGCGGCCTCGTGGTGTGCGCACACCTTGAAGGTGGGTGCCGCACCTGCGACCCTCTGCGGGTAGGAGACCCGGGTAGAAGACCCGGACAAAAAGGCGCTTGCATCAGATATACCCTCTCCCAGGATGCCCAGCGAGGGAAACACTCTACTGATTGGCTGCTGAGGATAGGCGGCTCTGTTCTGGAACCCCTCTGGTGCCATCTGCTGTCCAAGGATGGTAACATATCCTCAGAACAGGTAATGGGACCACAGGCAGCCCACCCCGAAACACAAATTTAAATAATTAACATGGATAAGAGCAGGATAACTCTCTCATCCCCCACTAAATTTACAATATCGTCCATTACTAACAGTAAGGGCGTGCTACATAGTATATCCAGTTTGGCCCTATGGGCAACCCATGATCTTTCACCCGATTGGCTGCTTGTTCTGCTTACCCGGAGGGGGAAGAACAAGCAGCTATTAGAGAAAGCCTGCTGCTGACAGGAGGAGAGGGTTGAGCGGGTTGTGAGTGCACAGACAATCCGTAACTGCATCTCCTGTCATAGAACAGCTGATCATAGGCCCGTAGTGGCCCGTGCAGCAGTGGGAGGGGGAGCGCTCACTGACGAAAGGGAGGACACATGGGCCCCTGTAGCTAGGAGTGACTCAAGATATTATGAATATGGCAGGCTCAAGGTGCAGCTGCTTTGGGCCCCACAAAAAATCACTGGGCCCAGGGCAGCTTCCCCTTTTGCCATGCCTTAAAGACGGCCCAGGTCTGACCATTGGATTACAGTCAGGCTGTGCTCCCAAGTAGAATGTAAAGAAGAAATCTGACCACGCTTGGATGGATGTGCCCTCATGCCTAGCATAGTCAGGTTGAAATAGGAAAGCACAGGTACTGACAGGATCAGCAGGTAGTTCACACAAATGAAGCAATGCACAGAGAACAAGATACTTTTAACCCCTTGGCTCCACTCCGCTGTTATCCCAGAGAACCGGCACGGGACGTCTCCTCTTCTGCCGCTGTTCCCGGGCCTCCAGTCCCACCGAGAGGTAGAGTGGCTGGCTAGAGTGAGCCTGGAAGGAAGCCCTCCATAAAGAGTACCTGTCACCAAAAGCGACAATGTAAAAAATAAAAAAATAAATAAGAAAAAATAAATAAATATTTTAAAGCGTGCATGTACTGTAAGTCGCCTTCGCATATGTAAACGATGTTCAAATCACACATGTGAGGTATCGCCGCGATCGTCAGAAAACTTCTAGCACTAGAGCTCCTTGGTGATTCTAACCTGAGAACTGTTATTTTTTTTTTAAAGATCCGCCTGTAACGGTCACCACCGTTTACGACCTTCCATCCAACCACGACAAGCTTATCTGACACACTCCGACAATACTGCATACACGATCCATATCAATTCCCATAATCAAGACGAGACTACTGCTCTGTACTTGCTTCCAAAGATATGAACACTTTAATGGTATCTTAGCTTGCTTTTTATACAGTAGAAGATGTTACAGCCAATCACAGGACAATGCCATCTCCACCCCCCTATTCACACTGGGGCTAATTCTAATCTGTAGCTAGACATCTGGGCACCGCATCATCAATAGAGTTCAATTAACCTTGAATAATACACAATCACAGATAATCTTCACACATATCAGGAACCTCAATCACATTATCTAGACAGACAATTCGGCACCGATACTGACGGATACATTCCTTGAGATAATGACATCAAAACCAAATGCTATCACACCTGGGCATCAATATATTCCTGTATCAATAGAATTCAATTAACCTTTAGAATAACACAATAGTGTAAACAGAGAGCTTCACACAATGAAAGAGTCTTTCAGGAGTGGGTGCAATTAACACCTTTTCAACAGAATGTGTCTTTCACATTGAAGAGCCAACACCTCAAGACATGTCTCAAGGCATTTCAATAGCCTATTATACAGAGGTATGAGTCACTTGTCTTGTAGACCTGAATTAACACCTTTCAAAAGCATGTGTGCCGAGATTGAATAGCCAACAGCTTTTGATATCCCAAGACATCCTGCAAACATGAATTATTATTAATCTCCCATCTTATGTAATACATGAATTATGATTATTGGTCACCCTATGGCCCTAGTGGACATAAGGTGACCCTAGACATAGGAGAATCTCAGTCTGTCACGGGTCATTCCGTTACACCGCCTATGGAGATTTTTGTGTATCGTATTTTGTCGTCATTTCACAAGTGTGCGCAATTTCAAAGCATGACATGTTAGGTATCTATTTACTCAGTGTAATATCATCTTTCCCAGTATACAAAAAAATTGGGCTAACTTTACTGTCTGCTCCCTGTCATCGGGAGCAGCGATCAGTGTGTGTCACAGTAAGCCCAGCCCCCACACAGTTAGAATTACTCCCTAGGACACACTTAACTCCTTACTCGCCCCATAGTGGTTAACCCCTTCACTGCCCGTGTCATTTACACAGTAATCAGAGTATTTTTATAGCACTCATTGCTGTATAAATGATAATGGCCCCAAAATTGCGTCAAAAGTGTCCGATGTGTCCGCCATAATGTCGCAGTCACGTTAAAATCTCGAGATACGCCGACATAACTTCTTTCTGAATCTAGCCCAGAGTGCGTGTTATACGCCTGTGAGGGTTATACGCCGATAAATACGGTACACACTTGTGATCTGCCTTCACTGATCTCAGATTAAATAAAATGGGTTTTCTAACTTCAGAACAGTAAACATATTTTCTGGGTAACATTCTCAGTTCACTTATATTGCCTAAAAATTGCTTTTCTAAAAATGATTAGTTATTATATTTTTTCCATGGGAACGGGTACTGTCTTCTAAGTGGTTCTTAAACTACTATTTATTGTTGAATAAGTTTCATGTACAGATGAAGTCTTAAACAGAACTCATTTGGTGTAAGGAGATTATCAGATCAGACAATATTTCAGGTGGGGGTTTACGTCTACGGTGCTCATATAGCTGTGAAAATTAGCTGTTTCACACAGCGCGTATGATATAACTTTGTTACTTTTAGGTTTCACAGTCTTTTAATATCACTGTGAATTTTCAGAGTTGTGATTAAAGCTGAACAGCTAAATACCCAATTAAAAGATAAAGAGCTGTCTTACTGACAAAAGATTTGTATTTCTGTCCATCTAGATCTGTAGAGATCACAAATACGGACTGTCTTTGCTTTGATGAAATTTAAGTGAAACTTTGGCATTTTGGCAAAATATTTTTTTTTTTGGTGCAACGGTTTATATATGACTGCTGATAGCTGCAGAAGCTTCTTTAACCACTTAAAGGATCACTAAAGGAATTTTTTTTTTTTTGCTGAAATGACTGTTTACAGGGTATAGAGACATAAACATAAAAGGAACTGATTCCTTTTAAAAATGAATAAAAATAGATAAAAATCAATCATATAATATGCCTCTAGTTTCACTTTCGTTTTTAAACTAGTGTTTATGTGAAGTAGAGAGAGAGACCGAACAAAAACAAACAAATCCAGGGCAGTGTTTTGTTTTTAAAATGAATCTGAGGAGTTTTAGACACACAGCTTGGACCACAGTGAAAAGCTGCTATGAGATTTTTCATAAGGAGCCAGACAACCAGGAAGTGTGGAGATCAGAGCAGAATTACAGTAACTTCAAAGCAAAAACGAACAATGAGAACATGAAAACAGCACTGCATTAAGGTAAAGGAAGCTATTTAGCGGAAAAAAAAATCCCTTTAGTGATCCTAACACCCTAAAGAATAAAATGGCAGTCATTGCAATACTTTTTGACACACTGTATTTGCGCAGCGGTCTTACAATCGCACTTTTTTTTTTGGAAAAAATTCACTTTTTTAAATTAAAAAATAAGACAACAATAAATTTGGCCCAATTTTTTTACATATTGTGAAAGATAATGTTACGCCGAGTAAAATTATACCCAACATGTCACGCTTAAAAATTGCGCCCGTTCGTGGCATGGCGTCAAACTTTTACCCTTAAAAATCTCGATAGGCAACGTTTAAAAAGTTCTACAGGTTGCATTTTTTGAGTTACAGAGGAGGGCTAGGGCTAGAATTATTGCTCTCGTTCTAACGATCGCTGTAACGATCGTGGCGATACCTCACTTGTGTGGTTTGAACACCGTTTTCATATGCGGGCGCTACTCGCGTATGCGTTCGCTTCTGCGCGCAAGCTCGTCGGGACGGGGCGCTTTAATAAAAAATGTTTTTGTTTTCGGATTTCTTTTTATTTATTTTACAATTTTTAACACTGAAATTAAAAAAAAAAAAAAATGATCACCTTTTATTCCTATTACAAGGAATGTAAACATCCCTTGTAATAGAAAAAAGCATGACAGGTCCTCTTAAATATGAGATCTGGGGTCAAAAAGACCTCACATCTCATATTTAGGCTTAAATGAAAAAAAATAAAAAAGAAAGAGAGAAATTTTACCTTTTGAAAAAAGGTAAACAAAAAAATTGTCTCTTTAAGACGCTGGGCGGGACTGACGTTTTGACGTCACTTCCGCCCAGCAGAGCTATGGGTACGGGTGGGTGCCATGTTGGCCTCACTCGCATCCCCACACAGCAGCCGAGTGGACCCGATCGCCTCCGCTGCTACCGACGGCTACGGTAAGCGGCGGAGGGCGCGGGAGAGCAGCGGGAGGGGGGCCCTCTCCCGCCACCAATAACGGCGATCTCGCGGTGAATCCGCCGCGGAGACCGCTGTTATTATTGACAGGACCGCCCACTGAAGAGATGGATATCTCGGTTGTGGCAGCAGCTGCTGCCGTTACCGAGATATCCATCTTTAAAATACCAACGTATAACGACGGTGGGCGGTCTGTAAGTAGTTAACCAGTTCCCTACCGAGCCATAATAATATGACGTTGGCAGGAACTGTGTGTCTTTCAGACTGGACGTCATATGACGTCCTGTACATCTCAGCCGCTAGGGGGCACACGTGTGCCGCCAGTGCCGCGCGCCTGCAGAAAAGCTTGCGTCCCAATGCGCGTGCCCAGCGGTTGCGATGTCCGCCGGGCACCCGCGATTGCAGGAAAACACGGCATGAGTGTGGATCTGTGTGTGTAAGCACACAGATCCACCTCCTGTCAGAGGTGACAAGACCGATGTGTGTTCCCAGAACAGAGGAACACAGATTGGTCTCCTCCCCTTGTGAGTCCCCCTCCCCCTCCCCCTACAGTTATAAATCACTCCCAGGGAACATATTAACCCCTTCAGCGCCCCCTAGTATTAACCCCTTCCCTGACAGTCACATTTACACAGTAATCAGTGCAGTTTTATAGCACTAATCACTGTATAAATGTGAATGGTCCCAAAAATGTGTCAAAAGTGTCCTATATGTCCACCGCAATGTCACGGTCACAAGATAGCCGCCATTACTAGTAAACAAATAACAATAAATAAAAATGCCATAAATCTACTGTATCCCCTATTTTGTAGACACTATGGGCCAGATTCAGGTAGATCAGAGCATCTTTGCTCTGGAGTAACGCTTCTCATTTACGTTACTCTGCCGAAATTTTAGGAGCAAGTGCTGTTATTCATGAAGCACTTGCTCCTAAAGTTGCGGCAGCGCATTGCAAATGAGCCGGCGGAATTCAAATTGGGCGGGTACGGGGCGTGTATTATTCAAACTAAGCGCGATCCCGCGGCGAACGTACTGCGCATGCGTTGAGTGTCAATGCATCCCAGTGCGCATGCTCCAAATTCTGTCAGTGAACGTCAATGACGTCACATCCCCATTCATGAATGTTTTACGCAAGCGACGCGATTTGTTTTTTTTCCGACGCGATGACGACGCCTATACTTAACATAGGATACTCCACTAGGGAACTGCTTTATCTATACGCCGCGTATCGCTTCTGGAAACGTCGTAAAGTCACTGCGTCGCGCCCGAAAAAGATTGTGAATTGCAGATTCCCGCTCATTAACATATTTTTTGAGCGTAAATCGGCGGGAACGCCCCCGACGCCATTTTTAAGTTGAAATAACGATGCGATGGCGAAATTCAATTGCGCCGATCGCATCGGAACTCCAACCCGGCGTTTCTTGTTTTCTGGTTACAGAAAACAAAAACGCTGGCTCAAAGTGACAGTTAGGCTGGAGTATCACTGATACTCCAGCCTAACTCTACCTGAATCTGGCCCTATAATTTTTGCGCAAACCAATCAATATACGCTTATTTCGATTTTTTTTAACAAAAATATGTAGAAGAATACGTATCGGTCTAAACTGAGGTATTTTTTTTTTTTAAATGTTGATATTTATTAAATCAAAAAGTAAAAATAATTGTGTTTTTTCAAAATTGTTGCTCTTCTTTTGTTTATAGCGCAAAAAATAAAAACCGCAGAGATGATCAAATACCACCAAACTAAATCTCTATTTGTTGGGGGAAAAACATAAAGAATTCATTTGGGTACAGTGTTGCATGACAGCGCTGAAAACTAAAAATTGGTCTGGGCAGGAAGGGGATGAAAATGCCCTGTATGGAGGTGGTTAAATCATCATGGACCTATTCTATGTACTAAGGTAAAAGAACCTTCTGGGTGCAGCTCCCCTCAAGCCTCTTCTTATACTTACCTGAGTTCCATCTCAATCCAGCCATGTGCATGAGAGCAGCAGCTCTTTAGGGGTTTCTCTCTCCTCATTGGCCAATGATGAGAGCACGGGAGGGGGGTGTGTTCTGTGGGTGAATAGACACACAAAGTGTAGCTCGGGAGCGATACCTGTTCGAATGTCCCCATACCAAGTTGCTTCCAAAAAGAAGAGGATCAGGGTCATAGGTGTGCCCAGCCTATTGAAATAGGGTGTGCACCTGAAGCTCAAACACAAATGCGTGTGTGTGCATATTTAGTTCTGCCCCACCCAACAGACAGGAAGTCTGTGCCTGGGAATCAGGTGGACTCCCATCCCTCTGAGAGGAGTCAGACGCTGCATGGGTGCAGCCAGAGCATGCATGTCTGCAGGAGGCAGATGTCATTGGTGATTGAGCAGCAAGGCGCTGATCAGGAGTAAGCTAGGAGAGAGCTTAACTGTAGGAAACTCTGTTTGTTCTGAGGAGCAGACCTAAGGCCTAGGCTAAAGGCCTGAAACAGACAGATGGCAAGAATGAAAGCCAGGAGGCTAAAGTGTTGAGTATGCATGATACAGTAATGGTGGAACCCCCTGTGAGGGCTACTGATGTATTTGTGAACTTTTTGTGCTTTTAAATAAAAGTGGGCTACCAGGTCCTTAAAAATTCAGTTCTAGACTGGCGTGCTTACTGAAAAACGCACCTACTGCTGGAGTCTGATCACCCCAATCTTACAACGTGTATATATACTGACAGTGTCAGTAGAGCAATGAACAGTGTCAGCAAGTAAACACAGGCATACAGGCATATACCCTGTGTCGTAACGCGTAGGGAAGGGAAAGACGTGCAGTGAGTGACATGCTAAAAGAATTTATTAAGGAATTGCACTTACAGGTAGATGAATAAAAACTTGCATATAAACAACGGTGATCACAGCGCTTGTAGCACGTCACTCACTGCACGTCTTTCCCTTCCCTACGCGTTACGACACAGGGTCACATGTCTTCACCTGGGGAATGCCCCCTCCCGTGCTCTCCCCAGATGAAGACACGTGACCCTGTGTCGTAACGCGTAGGGAAGGGAAAGACGTGCAGTGAGTGACGTGTTACAAGCGCTGTGATTACCGTTGTTTATATGCAAGTTTTTATTCATCTACCTGTAAGTGCAATTCCTTAATAAATTATTTTATACCAAGGATAATACACTATTGGAGGCTTTTGTCCTTCCCCCTTCTCTTTTCCACTGTCACCCGAGATCTCAGGTACCTATCTTCCCACCGACCCGTGGTGGTGAACAAGACTACTGAGGGAGGTTTCCACACAAAGATCATCCTATATGCCTGTGTTTACTTGCTGGAGGTGAGAGTTCTGGGAGACCAGACGCGCTGTGTGGTGGTGTTTTTCCTCATATCTCTCTGACCAGTGGACATCCTTTTCACACTGCTTTCACCATTATGGATCATTAGTGCACATATTCAAGTTTTTGCACTTTCCTTGGACTTATCCTTGTCCCTGATAGACTTTTTGTGTTTGGCACTGTACACTTTTGTGCACTTTATCTATCACCCACTGTGTATGTTATGATTTGTTTTTTCAATTTGCGCTATCACCCACATTGAATTTACGTTACTAGTTGCTATGTATGCATTTTTGTGTTTGCTGCATATTGTCACTGATTTCTGGATAGACTTATTAGTAGCGCAGAAGTCCCACTTGATGTATTTATCGGGGTATTGCGCATTCCGGCGTATAGCGCGCACCCCTAACGTGGACCTGTAAAAAAAAACATTTTAGTACTTTTAGTACTTATGCCGCGTACACACGGTCGTTTTTTGCGATGAAAAAAAACGACGTTTTTTAAAACGTCATTTAAATTGATCGTGTGTGGGCAAAACGTCGTTTTTTGTCTTAAAAAAAACGACCAAAAAAAAATTCCAACATGCTTGAATTTTTTGTGTCGTTTTTCAAAACGTCGTTTTTTGTTTCACAAAAAGTCACCGTGTGTAGCAAAAACGTCTTTTAAAACGACGCTTTTCAACCCGCGCATGCCCAGAAGCTAGTTATGAAGCGAGCTTCAATGGAAAAGAGTGGTGAACGTAACCTCGCTTTTTGTGAAAAAACGATGGTGTGTATGCAAAATTGTCTTTGAAAAGTGACGTTTCAAAAACGTCGTTTTTTACTTCACAGAAAACGTCGTTTTATTTTCATCGCAAAAAACGACCGTGTGTACGCGGCATTACAGTTTTGGTGTCTTGCGCGGTGTCCATCAGCGTCCATCGTCCGGTCCAGCATCTGTCTTCGGCTCCAGTGGTGTCCTCCCAGCTTCTCCAGCGCTGTCTCGAGTCGAATCCCCGCTTCCCACGCTCAGTTTGAACGCCTCCACCGACATATACTGAGTGCAGTACACTCGGGTACATTCGGTCAGGCTCGGCTTCGCTCGTGCTCACGCTCTGTGATGTTTATGCGTGAGCACGAGCGAAGCCGAGCCTGACCGATTGTACCCGAGTGTACTGCACTCGGTATATGTCGGCGGCTCAGTTCAAACTGAGCGCGGGAAGCGGGTATCGGCGTATATCGCGCACCCACGATTTTCCCCTTATTTTAAGGGGGAAAAAGTGCGCGGTATACGCCGATAAATACAGTAAATGTGTCCTTTAGAATCACCTTAAATACAGGAGAATTGACTGGCCCCAAGCACTGTCCCTTCCTCTTTCACGCTTAATGCTGCTGCTATAGAGGTTTTAAAAGATTATAATAAAGGAAAAGCTGGTATTTATAATAGTTGCATTTAAATTAGATTTACATATTTTTTAAATAAATACACAACTGCATTCATTTGTGTTTTTCGTTGCAGCTTTAAATCTTTCACTTTTCTTATCAAGTTTTAAATCAATCATATCATAAATAAGAGTCCTTCACCCTATATCTTAGTGATTTATTTTCAGGATTTCCTATGTTGTGGTAATTCAGTGTGAATAAATCTGTTTCCTGTTTCTTTAGTGCAACAACTTTCTGCTGTGAATGCATTCTGACATCTGATTGTGCTCTTGGGCAAAATATTTTCAAAGATTAAATTTCAGATGTGTTTAAAGTGTAATTTCACCTTTCATCTAATTTTTTGTCAAATGATATTATGTGATCCTCATGCCTGTAGCTCTTTGAATAATTCAATCTGTTGAACGGAGAGGTTGAGGTTTTGCTTATTGTCATGGGGTCTGCCTACCATTGCCTGTAAAATGGTCATATAGATACAGCATTATTTTGGGCTAATTCAATAAGGCAAAGCAAAATGTGGTAAGCAATAGCAATCAATCCAATTGCAGTTTACGGAAATCAGGGGGGAGGGGAGAGTTAATATTATCTTACTCAAATATCATATGGAATCTATTTAATAAATCACATATACAACCCATATAAGCTTATCTATCTGTGTATTTAGGCAATAAGGAAAAAGAAACCTTTTACTGCAAATTACACAGAACCCTCAAGGGTCTGTGTAATTTGGGCATAATGCCCTTAAATAAATTAAAATGCCAGATTATATCATAAAGAAGGTGTATTCAATTACAATAGCATTGGAATAAGTGAAGAATCTGCTTGAGTGTGATTCAACAAGGGTTTGGCAAATCCTGTGTGACATTCCACAAACCCAAACTAATGCCACGTACACACAATCGGACATTCCGACAACAAAACCGCGGATGTTCACACAAATGCGGTCACACAAATGTTGTCGGAAATTTTGTTCGTCAAGAACGTGGTGACAACACTACGATGAGCCGAGAAAAAGTTCAATGATTCCGTGCAAGCGTAGGATTTTTGTGCGTTGAATTGCCTACAGCCGATCGGAATTACCTCCAAGAACTTTTGTTGTCGGAAAAATTGAGAACCAGCTCTCAAACATTTGTTGGTGGAAATTCCAACAGCAAATGTCTGATGGAGCCTATACACGGTCGGATTTTCCGACAACAAGCTCACATCGAACATTTATTGTTGGAAAGTCTGACCTTGTGTACGCGGCATTACTGGTAAATCCCGTTAAAGTCTCTAGTAGGCAATCCTGGGCATTTTAGAGCTAATAGGCAAACCAATGCCAAAATTGGGCATTCAATTCCCAGACACTCCAAGATAATGAACAGTTTGCTGGCTTTGTTTTTGTTGTGTTATTGGGGGAATTCAACTTGGATGGGGATGCCAATTATGGGATACCCAGTGGAATAATAGCAAAGTTTCTAAGGACAACTCTGTGTACACTCTGTGTACACTTCTCCAGACTCCTCCAGAACGACGTTTTACTTTCTATCTAGTGGTTTGCTCCATTTCTTCAGGATGTTGCTTCCTATTTAGTGGTTTCAGGAACAGTTAGCACATGGGGGTAAGACCTGACTGGCTCAGCCAGGCTTGAATAACTTGCTCTTTGCAGGCAGGGACCACGGACCCCTATAGTGTAGCAGAAAATATGGAAAGTCCTGTTAGTGCTAGCTGTCCTGGTGGACTACTGCTCCCAGTCAATCTTCTTTCGGGCCCTGCCAGCCCTCCTGGCTGCAGATGCCCAACTTCACTGCCCATGACATTGCAATCCTCACTACTGGCTTCACACCCAGCTCTGACTGTTTCCTCTCAGTCCTCTCTGGCATGCCTCTCCAGTCCTCCTGAATGCAGATGTCACTCACCAGCCCTTCTGGCTGCAACCGATGGTTCCATCCTGAAGACTTGCCCGGCAGTACTAGCTCCTGTTGTACTCTGACTCCTCCTGTGCCTCCTGTCCAGATCTTTTATGCTTTCTTGGCGGGCTTGGTCCTGCACCAGAGTCCCAGGTCCAAGGTCACCCCCTCAGACTGGGGAGCTTCCTCAAAGGCCCCAACAGCCTAGTACTCCATCCTCAGTTCTTCCACCTGACAACTCCTCCCCAGCTGGGCTGACTCTGGGTATTTAAAGAAGGCCTGCCCCCTGTCAATTATAGTTGGGGATTGGTCAGGGCTCCCTGAGACACCCCAGACAGCTCCACCTCTCTTCCCCTCCTCTTCTTTTAGAATCATCTAGAATAAAGGGGGGGAATAAGTGAGGTCATGATGTCTGTGAGTCATAGCTGCTACTCTGAGCCACTCTCAGTCCACACAAACCAAAACAAACAAGCCTAGCTTGCAGCTAACCCTGCCTAAATTTACCTACACTTTAAAAAAAAAAATACTCTTGCACCTACTTAGGTAAAGGGTGCCACATGCAGTTCCTGTTCTTTTAGTTAAACTTGCTCCTTCTGGTTTGGCATTCTATAGCAAGTTTTAGCTCAGGGCTCATTAACCAGCATAGGCTATGGCCAGCCCGCAGCACTCACAGCCTTTTCGCAGCTGTCCAGCAGGGAAGTCCCTGGAGCCTATGGCATGGCTGTGGGGAAGACAGAGACTAGAGGTCAATTGACTGGTGAGAAATGTGAAGTATAAGGGGATGGAGGAGACCCTATCTTCTGATTTTGGCATAGGCGTCACTGCTGCAAGACACCACAGAGCTAGAGAATACATGGAAGGGGGAGGAAAAGAGGGAGAGAAAGAACAGGAAAGATGGCTAGAGAGTGGGATATTGTAAAAAAAAAAAAAAAAAAAACAAGAACTTAAGGCATAAAAGGGAAATAAAGGAGAACATAGAGAGAGGGGTACATCCTAAAAGGTACCACAAGGGTTTTTAATACTGTATGAGTGGAGGGGACTCAGGGAGCCCTGAATGTCCGTGGGTTAGGGGCGCAAATTACTTGTCTTGCTTTGGGTGCTGACAACTCACGCTACGGAAATTCTACTGTTGGGGTCCCCACAACTTGGGAAATTTTATCAAGGGGTCACAGCACTAGAAAGGTTGAGGACCACTGGTGTAGTATATATATAATTCAGTTCAGAGTATATAGTGCAGTTAGTGTAATATATATAATACATTATAGAGTATATAGTGCAGTCTGTATAGTGTATATACAGTATTTTACAAAAGTGAGTATAGCCTTCACATTTTTGTAAATATTGTATTCTATCTTTTCATGTAACAACACTGAAGAAATTACACTTTGCTACAATGTAAAGTAGTGAGTGTACACCTTGTATAGCAGTGTAAATTTGCTGTCCCCTCAAAATATCTCAACACACAGCCATTAATGTCTAAACCGTCTGCAACAAAAGTGAGTACACCCCTATATAGTGCAGTTCATATAGTATATATAATATAGTTCAGAGTATATAGTGCAGTCAGTTTAGTATATATAATACAGTTTGGAGTATATAATGTAGTCTGTGCATAATATATAATACAGGTGAGAATATATAGTGCAGTCGGTGTAGTATATATAATACAGTGGAGAGTATATAGTGCCATCAGTGTAGTATATATAATACAGTACATTGCAGAGTATATAGTGCTGTCAGTGTAGTAAATATATTACAGGTGAGAAAATATAGTACAGTCAATGTAGTATATATAATACAGTGCAGTGCAGAGAATATAACACAGTGTATTGAAGTGGTTAAGGGGAACCCTATGACAGAATTAAGAAAAAAACGGTGTGGGGTCCCCCCCCAAAATTCATACTAGGCCCTTAGGGTCTGGTATAGATTTTAAGGGGAACTGCACGCCAATATATATATTTTTAAAATACAGCATTGGGTCCCCTCCGAAATCCATACCAGGCCCATTTTTTTTAAATTTGGTGCAAAATCCATTCCAGACCCATTCCAGACCTGCCTTTACACGCACATAAACTTTAATGGCATCCCAGTCTTAGTCCGTAGGGTTCACTATTAAGTTGGTCCATAAAGATATGGATGAGCAAGTTTCGGGTGGAGGAACTTGACTGGCTTGCACAGAGCCCTGCCCTCAACCCGATAGAACACCTATTGATGTGGGATATGGGATGAATTAGAGCGGAGACTACGAGCCAGGCCTTCTCATCCACATCAGTGCCTGACCTCACAAATGTGCTTCTGGAAAAATGGTTATACATTCCCATAGACACCCTTCTAAACCTTGTGGACAGCCTTCCGAGAAGAGTTGAAGCTGTTATAGCTGCAATGGGTGGACCCACTCAATAATGAACGCTACGGACTATGACTGGGATGCCATTAAAGTTCATGTGCATGTAAAGGCAGGTGTCCCAATACTTTTGACAATATTGTGTATTTAGCGTAACATACATTTTAACATTAACTTCCCAGCCCTCTCTGAATAGTTCAGTTTTGTAGTTTTTACAAAAGATAGACTACGCCGCCGTAACTATCAGCGTTAGGTTTCTTATTCAGAAACTAATTACGCCGTAAGTTACGGCGGCGTAGTGTATCTGTGGCGGCGCAATGCCGTGCAATTCAAATTTGGAAGATGGGGGCGTGATTCATGTAAATGAATCATGACCCCACGTAAGGGACGGTTTTTTTTGACGGCGCATGCGCCATCCGTGGACGTTCCCAGTGCGCATGCGCGAAATCATGTTGCTTTTTCTCAATGTAAACAACGTGAACGTAACTTACGTCGAGCCCCATTCCCGAACGATTTACGCAAACGACGTAACCGACTTTCCATTTGACGCGGTCCCGACGTCCATACTTAACATTGGCTACGCCTCCTATGGCAGGGGTAACCTTACGCCGCTCGACCGCTTACGCAAACGACGTAAAATAAAACGTGCCGCCGCAAGTACGTTTCTGAATCGGCGTAAATAGCTAATTTGCATATTTTACGCGAGAAACAACGTAGACGCCACCTAGCGGCCGGCGGAACATTACATTTAAGATCCGACGGTGTAAGATTATTACGCCAGTCGGATCTTAGCGTAAATCCGGCGTATCATGTTTTCTGAATAGAAAACAATGATACGCCAGCGGGAAATTCGAATTACGCTGGTGTATCTGTAGATACACCGGCGTAATTCCTTTCTGAATCTGGCCCTGTAACTCTAAGGCCGCGTACACACGAGGGGATATGTCCGCTGAAAACGGTCCGATGGACCGTTTTAGCAGACATCTCCGCTCGTGTGTATGGGCTAGCGGACAGATTTCTCCACCCGACAGATTTCAAAGCATGCTTTGAAATCCATCCGGTGGGAATCTGTCCGCCCGACATGTCTGCTGGTTAGTACACTTACCAGCAGACATGTCGTCCCCCACCGCCGCCGCGCCGCCGCCGAATGGATTCGGCGCATGCGCGGAAGTGTTTTACTTCCTGGTGCGGTGACGTGGCGGTGACGCGGCGGCGTCAACGTCACCGCCGCGTCACCGCGCCCGCTGGCGGCGGGGAATTTGATCCGATGGTGTGTACACGCCATCGGATCAAACTCCCGATCGGACATATCCGATGGAAATGGTCCGCGGACCGTTTTCATCGGATATGTCCGATCGTGTGTACGAGGCCTAACTGACTAGCCTGCCTGCCCTATCTAACTCCAAAAAATTACACTCTCTCTCTCTCTGTCTCTCTCTGTAAACCATGCAGCCCTAAAAAGGGCTGTTTGGGGTGCTGTCAGGCAGTGGCGTCTCCAGCTTTCATATTTAGGGGGGCACATGGCCCCAGGGTGGCAGAAAACAAGAGATATATGTCACCAGCACACCAAGAAAATATAAGGGTCCAAAGCAGTGGGAGAACTTTAAGGGTTGCAAAGGTTGTCTGGTGTTCTGCCACTGTGGGGTTCCCCAGCTGTCCTGTCCCTGCTATTGACAGCGCTGGTCTGGCATCTGTCTCCTTGGCAGTGGCGGCAGTCTATTAGGACCTAGTGCTGGTGACATTATGGATGCATGCAGGTGAAGGCTGGCACTATTGGTTATAGAGGGCTGAGCCCCCAGCTGGTCACCTAGCAGCAGTAATGCTGTATACCCTTCTCTGGTGACATGCTGATCGGGATGTGATCCAGGTGATGCTCCCAGTCAGATCTAATAAACACAGTATTTATTAGCATCAAGAGTACAAACACATATATATATAATCAAACGTATGTTCCGCAGCCATGTGTGCTCTATGCCTGTAAAGTGTGGGCTTTGATCAATAAAATAACTGATATTTAACATTAGGATTTGACTGGAAGCATCACCTGGATTGCATCCCGATCAGCATGTCAGAGAAGGCTCCACTGCTGCTAAGCAATGTGCAGGGAGCTCAACTGTCTACAACCAATAGAGATGGGCTCGGGTGTGTTTGAAATCCCACATGCCCAATCCTGCCAGGAAGCCAACACTCCACAGCGCTAATCACAGGCAGTGAGACATTTCCTGATCTGTGCAGCAGCGGACCGTGAAATGTCTCACTGCCTGTGATTAGCGCTGTGCAGTGTGGGCTTCCTGGCAGGCCCTGGCATGTGGAATTTTGAACATGCCCAGCCCATCTGTAACAACAAATTGTGCTGGCCCTCCTGTACATCAGCCCCATAAAGTAACCAGCACTGGGTTCCAATGTGCTGCCGCCGCAGCCAAGGAGACAGAGACCAGCGCTGTGAATACCTGGGACAGGACAGTAACTCTGGTTATTCCAGCACTGGTCCACACTGGGAGGATTCCCCCATCCACCTATAATGTGTATATGGGGGAATTGGATCATTTCTTTTTTTTTTTCATTTAACCTAATAGTTGAATGAAAAAAAGTGATTAATGTATGGGCTGCCTAAGAGCTAAGACCAGCCATAGACAGTTTAAATCTCAGCTGGTTCAGCAGGAACTGGCTGAGATTTGAACCATTAATGAGCAGATTCTCTTATGATTATTACTAGTGGTTGCTGTATAGCCACTAGTGAGAATCACTGTTTGTTGGGAGAATACAATTGCTGGGCAGGAGGGATATTCCCGTCCGCACTGTCTGTGTTGATGGGGGAATCATGAAAGTTTCTTTCCTGCAATCTGTGGATGTAGGAAAGAAATTTGCACTGTATATTACCTGCCTAACTGAAAGTGAAAGTGTAACAGAATGGCCTGTGACACCCAGAGACTTTTGAAGGATGGGGGGTACTCGAGTGCCAGCATCACTAATGACTCTTGGGTCTAGGGTCATCCTGTGCCCCTTTTGGGCATAGGGTGACTGAGAAATGATAATGATATGTTACATGGAATGGGACATTAATGATAATTCATGTTTTGCAGGATATCTTGAAATATTACAAGTTGTTAAAGTCTGACTCCAACAGGTCAATAGAGTGTTTTCATTCAATGTGGGGACACATGCTTTTGAGGTGTTAGAGTCTGCTCCTAGACATTCCTTTGTGTGATGCTAATACTGTTTTGTGTCCATTGTGCTAATTAGGTCTGGAGATGTGGAAAGCTGTAGTAATTAACCCCTCTAAATGCAGAGCCAGACCGTCTGGGTAATGAGTAGTAATTAACTAATCGGAATGTCATTATCTAAAAGAATGTGTATGAATTCCCCCATTGTGTGATGTGTGGGTGGAGTGTGTCTTTGTCCCTGTGATTAACTGTAACATGCTTGTACTGTATATAACAAAGCTAAGTTACCATTAGAGGATTCATTAGTTCATTTTGGAACCAGTACCAGAGCTTGTTTTGTCTCGGTTATTCTGGGAAATGAAATGGGTCATGTCTGATGTCTGTCGGACTGTCGGATAAGCTGTCATGGGGCGATGGAATGGAATATCGTAAACAGTGGTGACCGTTACAGAAAGCAAATTGTGAATGTCTTGAAAGAACAGGAGAGGGGGAAGGAGACAGATGGGGGAGAGAAGGGATGGAGATAATGCAGTTCAGTGATTACAGTGTACTGCAGTCTGCAGTGCACACACTTGCCCACGGTTCAGGCTAGAATCTCAGGCATCATTCACACACATGCTGCTGATTTTCATATTTCCTGAACACACATCCCCTCTCTTCAGATACAGCACACCAAGATAGTGTGGGCGGGACTGAAAGGAGGAGGAGGAGGAGCTGTATTCCTCCCTGCTTGTATGTGAGGAGAGTGGGGGGGAGGTGGCTGGACTCGCTGGGCTGTAAAATAGTGTCAGATTGACACTCGGCTCAGCTTGCAATCACCACTCTCGGAATTTACAGGCTGGTTCTTCTGTCCTAAGGACGGGAGAAATCAGTCTGTTTTTTCAGTAACTGAGATGAAGGCTTGGGCCCCCCCTCCCCCACAGTGCTCATGGAGTCCTTTCTGCAACTCGCTCTTCTCAGTGCCAATGAGGATGCAGTGGAAGGAGCAGATCGGGCGGCTGTGGTTGTGTGAACGCTCGCATTTTGCAGTGTCAGCGAGCTGAGGGAGGGGGGAGGAAGCCCCGCAGAGCTGACTGGGGACGCTCTCCCTCTCAGGAGAGACTTTTACTCCAGCGGCGGCCCAAAAAAAAAAAAAAGGAAAAAAAAAAATGGATGCTGTCCAGGAGGTGGGAGGGACAGGGAGGGAGGGTATGCTGCTGATTGGCTGGAATGTGTCTGCTGACTGTGAGGTACAGGGTCAAAGTTTGCTCAATGATGACAAATAGGGGGCGGGTCGAACATCACATATGTTTTCCGTCAGCGGCGAACGCGAACAAGCGATGTTTGCCGGCGAACCGTTCTATACATCTCTATCAGCCACCTGTTTGTGATATAGTAAGAAGAATAAGAATGCAAGACTCTGAACGAAAATGTAATTGATGGTGATAAGACAGATAGATAGATAGATAGATAGATAGATAGATAGATAGATAGATAGATAGACAGACAGACAGATAGATCGATAGATAGATAGACAGACAGACAGACAGATAGATTGATAGATAGACAGATAGACAGACAGACAGATAGATCGATAGATAGACAGACAGACAGACAGACAGACAGATCGATAGATAGATAGACAGACAGATAGATCGATAGATAGATAGACAGACAGATAGATCGATAGACAGACAGATAGATCGATAGATAGATAGACAGATGCAGTAGATATAATATGAGTTTTCCCAATGCCAGTACTCATTACACAAAAAATTGACCCAGAAGTCAATGTGTCCCATCAGTCTCTTGGGCAGTGGGGTTGTGTCTATAAATGGCACAGGAGGGCGCCGGGCACCTGAATTACAGTGGCGTAGGTGTTTTTTGGAAGCGCCAGATTAGAGCCATAGACTCTAATAGGCGCCCAAAAATGTGAACAGTGGGCTTCATGCTGGGCGTTCGCTGTTCACCCAGCTGTGTGTGTTAGCAAAGCAAAGGTATTAGTTTTGCTAACACTGAATCCGCCTCTCAGCCAATCAGGTTGCCCTGTCTGTTACCGGTCACCTGATTGACTGAAACATCAGGTGCTGTAATTAGATGCCAGAGAGTGGATGGAATAAGACCCGGTTCACACTGGGGCGACTCGTCAGGCGGCTCAGCCGCCTGACGAGTCGCCTCCCATTGAATGCAATGGCAGCGTTCTAATAGGAGCGACGCAAGTCACTCCGACTTAGAAAATGCTCCCTGTACGACTTTGGGGGCGACTCAGGGCGACCTCCATTGACTTCTATACAGAAGTCGTTTGGCAGGTCGCCTCTGAAGTCGTCCTCAGGACAACTTGCCGAGCCGCCCCCGGAGTCGGATCGCCCCAGTGTGAACCGACTCTAAGACATGAAGGACTTGTAGAAGAACGCCGCTGACCCGCTCCAAGACAGGTTAGTGCCAGGCAGCATCTGATGGGGCACAGTAGCAGCAATTGATGGGCACACTGGCAGCATCTAATGTGGCACAGTAGCAGCAATTGATGGGCACACTGGCAGCATCTGATGGGGCACAGTAGCAGCAATTGATTCGCACACTGGCAGCATCTGATGGGGCACAGTAGCAGCAATTGATTGACACACTGACAGCATTCATTAGGTTACAGTAGCGGCAATTGACGGGCACACTGGCAGCATCTGATAGGGCAGAGTAACGGCAATTGTTGGGCACAGTGTCAGCAATTAATGGGTACAGTGGCTGCGTTTGATGGAACAGTTGCGTTTGGCACAGTTGCTACGTTTGATGGGCACAGTGGCTGCACTTGATGTTTTTTTTTTTTCAGTTTGTTTGCACCCAGGGCCGATCCTGGGCGGTGCACGGGGTGCCCGGGCACCCAGAGGGGGGGCGCCGAAGTGTCAGAGTGCTTCCCTCCCTCCTCCTCTCCTTGATCTGTGCCAAAGCGTCGATATTGCGAGGCAGTGCAGTCCGCTAGCAAACACAATCACAGTAGCACTGTCAGGGGCAGGGCAAGGTGCCGCGGCCGCCTGCTTACATTTTTCTCTTGTGGCTTCACTCCGAGCGAGTCAATCGTCTGTCTCGGAGAAAGTCGCTTACTACAACTCCCAGAAGCCACGGTGGCGGCCGTCACGTCATTGAAGTCAGCTGACTTCAGTGACGTGACGGCCGCCGCTGTGGCGTCTGGCAGTTGTAGTCCGCGGCTGCGTGCTGAGGGTCCCGGTGTGTGGAGTGAGTCTTGAGAAAAGCTCAGCAAGCCTCAAGAAAGGAGAGGAAAGTAAATTTGTGCTACAACTCTGGGTTTGGATCTGTTTTATGCTGCGGGGCCTGCCTGGGCACACTGCTGGCTGCAGTCAGTGCATGTAATAGAAAATTGACCCCAGCACAGGAGCATCACCATCACATCCGCCCCCCAGGAATGGAGAAGGCCATGCAACTTGCAAGGAGGAGGACCTGTCCTGCTGAGCTGGCAGCTGCCATCGGACCATGGCTGAGGTGACAGACCCTGACCCCCAAATGATCATTCTATTTATTCCCCCCTTGCTTTAAGCTGCTCATTACCTGTGGGTCCTGCTGGAAGCCAGCCATGGCCTACAGGCTAGCAGGGCCCACAGGTCATGACCAGCTCCCAGCAGGACCCACAGGTCCGTGGCCAGCCCCCTGCAGGAGCCACAGATCCGCAGCCAGCCCCTTGCAGGACCCACAGATCCTATGCAGTAAAATTGAATCAGTGTGACAAAAGGAGATTGTCGCTGCTCTGTGTGATCCAGGAACACTGACAGGCTGTGATTGGTGTGCACCGATGAGCTGGATTTGGTGGGAACTGGTAGGTTGTATTTGATGGGCGCTGATGGGGCTGCAATTGGTGGGCACTGGTAGGCTGCATTTGATGCATTGATTTCTTGTATCATTTCCGCAGTCTCTGACCATCTCTTGTATCATTTCCGCAGTCTCTTACCATCTCTTGTATCATGCCTGCAGTCTCTGACCATCTCTTGTTTCATGTCTGCAGTCTCTGACCATCTCTTGTTTCATGTCTGCAGTCTCTGACCATCTCTTGTTTCATGTCTGCAGTCTCTGACCATCTCCTGTAATATCTCTGCAGTCTCTGACAATCTCTTTTACCATGTCTGCAGTGTTTGACCATCTCTTGTACCATGTCTGCAGTCTCTGACAATCTCTTATACCATGTCTGCAGTCTCTGACCATCTCTTGTACCATGTCTGCAGTCTCTAATCATGTCCTGTATCATGTCTGCAGTAGCTATAGAAACATTTGTAATGGGGAGGAGTTAGTAAGATGATCATGCCCATGTGGGGGCGCCAGAAATATTTCTGCACCCAGGTGTCCGGTGACCCTAGGATCGCCCTGTTTGCACCCCCCTCCCCCCCAAAAAAATTGAGCACCAACTGCCACTGCTCTTGGGGGAGTAACAAGGGAAACAGAAGTAATTCCCAGTGCTACATACATTTAGTAGATGTCCACTATCTGGCCACCATTCTCTGAGAGACATCTACCCGATTATCGTAAGCCTGGTTGAAGCATCTGCCTCTCACTAGAAATCTTATTTTAACAGGAGGACAATGCTGTGAGGATATATTGCAGCATTGTGCCAGCACTTCCCTGAATCCACACCCGTGGTGACATTGATTAGTAATTTCCCCTTTCTTGTTATCTCTTGTATTATCAGATACGAGTGACAGCATCCATTTCAATCCATACCCTCTCAGGGGAGCGTTCACTTTTCTCTCTTTGTCACAAAAAGACACTGACAGAGGTTTACCATCCAATATAAAACGAATCAGATGAGCGTAAGCAGAAGACGCCATCCGCATCAAAGTAGATTAAGGCAGATAAAACGGAACTGAGAAAAATAAATAACATACTTTCACTGATCTTAGAAATTATCACCTAGAGTTGTGTTATTCTGGTTTTCTTTTAGACTGGGAACATTTCAATAGCTACATACAGGATTGCGGCGCCTATGCATGACCCCCGCTGTGCTTCTTGTGTCTCCCCCCTCGCTCGTTCTGTGCGGCTGTTCAGATACTGCCGTACCTGCGAAAAGCATTACCCCCTTTTTTCTGCGCTGAGGTGGCTACCTCCCCTCTAGTGCTCAGCCCTTTTGTAACCAGGCACCTGGAGCCTAATCAAGCCTAGGGGTGTTCAGAGGGACACTGGATGGGGTCTTGATGCCTACCCACTATCACTATTTACCAACAGACTTTGTGACAGCTAAACTTTTTTACCACTACACACAACGAGTACCTACCGTATGCCCAGGAGGCTGGTTAGGTGGTAAAAAGCGTTGTACACAACTTACTCTACTACTAGCGGTCGGATCTAAAATTTTTTTTTCTGGAAATTCGATTGATCCACTTCTATGCTCCTGATGAAGCGTCCTGTACGCGAAACCTGTCGAGAGTAAAAGCAAGATCTACCATGTCACATATGGAACTCAGTTTCAAGCACTAAGGGCCAGATTCAGATACAAAAATGTATCTTTCCGGCAGGGTAGCGTTTCCTATTTACACTACGCCGCCGCAAATATTATGAGCAAGTGCCTTATTCAGAAAGCATTTGCTCCAAAATATACGGCGGCGTAGCATAAAGTGCACGGCGTAAGGCCGCGCAATTCAAATTTCTGAAGTGGGGGAGTGATTCATGTAAATGAAGATTACATTTAAGATCCGATGGTGTAAGACTATTACACCAGTCGGATCTTAGCGAAAATCCGACGTATCATGTTTTCTGAATAGAAAACAATGATACGCCGGCGGGAAATTCGAATTAGCCGGACCCGACGAAAGAGGACACGACGAAAAGAGGACACCCAAAGCCGCAGACGGACGCCGGACCCGACGAGGCCACCGATGGATGCCACGCAAGACACCAAAACTGTAAGTACAAAAATCTTTTTTTTCCACAGGAATAGGGTCCACTTTAGGGGTGCGCGCTATACGCCGGAGCGTGCAATACCCCAATAAATACGGTATAAGCTTTTTTACCTTGTGTTATATGTACTGAGATCAGATGCTGATATTATACTGTTTCACAAAATTGTATATACAATTTTCTTTCTATGTGTTTTTTTTATAAATAAATATTTATAGATTGTTTACATTAATTACTTGTACCACCAAAAGTCCACTTTATTAGTCCAGATTAATTTCCATTGCAACATTACAATGGTGTTCAAAGGTAGCCCATCTCTACCTGATACTTTGTGGTATGGGGGGCACTCTCTCCTGCCTCCAGAAAAAAGTGAGCAATCATTTATGCACTGTCACATAGTGAGTTTGCCAAGTCCTATTAAAGTACTTTATTTCAAAAAGTAATTTGGTACTTGTACAGGAATTTTTTGGAGGTTGGGAGGAAAGTTGGACCGCTAAGGTAGAAGCTGAGGTTCCTTATGGATCCTACTTACTATGCAGCAGTGTTCGTTTTGTTGACTAAAACCGACTAAAACATGTTAGTCGACTAACTTAATACCACCTTAGTCGACTATAATATGACTAAAACAATTGAGATGACTAAAATACAACTAAAACTAAAATGGCATTTTAGTCTAAAGACTAAAGCCATGTACACACGATCGGAATGTCTGATAGAATAAAATCCAAAGGAATTATCCGTCGCAATTCTGAAGAAGCTGACTTCCATCAGTCTTGCATACACACTGTCAGACTAAATTCCAACCGTCCAAAAAGCGGTGACGTAAAACACTACGACGAGCCGAGAAAATTGAATTTCAATGCTTCCGAGCATGCGTCGACTTGATTCTGAGCATGCGTGGATTTTTTCTCCGTCAGAGTTGCACACAGACGATAGGAATTTCCTATCGTTTTTTTTTTTTGCGCCGTGACGTTGGTGTGACGTGGACGCATGAAACAGCACCCTTATGCGCATGCTCACAACCATGCCGGCACAAATGCCTAAGCTACCCCGGATCACCAAGTACGCCGTGAATGTAACGTACGCCGGCCTGTGTTCTCTGGTGCAGACCTTTGCATGTCTGTAGCCAGGTTGCGCCTCATCTATAGGGAATAACTTTACGCCGGACGTACAATTTACACGCACCTCGTGTAGCATGCGTCGGGCGCACGCACATTCGTGAATCGCCGTATTTCCCTAATTTGCATGTCTGAATACCTAATCAATGGGAGCAGCGACATGCATCCAGACGAAAAGTGCGCCTGCGCTACGCCGGCGTATGTAAGCTACGTCGGCGTAGGCTGGCCAGTTTTTAGGCATATATTGGTTGGTGGGTCTGGCGCACAGATACGCTTGCGTCGGCGTAAGTGCTTTGTGAATCTGGGCCTATTTGCCTTTAGTAAACCAACCCCTATGGCTGTTCCCATTCATGAGAAGTCAATCTAATGATTGGGCTTGTTGGAAAATTGTTGTTTGATCAGCTGCTGCAGTCAATTGACTACAGCACTGATCAGTGTAATCGGTCAGCGGAGTCCTACTGTCAGAATATAATAACAAAACAGAGAGGACTCCTCTATCCACCTCTCTTGTGTGGATAGGGGGACCTGTTGGGCCCGATCCACATAGATTTTTTTTTTTCTATTGAAAAGCCTGTGGCGTGCAAAACACAACCCAAAAACTTCACCCGGTGCAGGAAAAATGTGCACACACATAAAGAGTGACACAAAAAACTGTGACGGGTGCATCGTCAAATAGTCCTCCAAGGAGAACCCAGCTCTGATCCCCCGGGGCGTTAGGCTCCTGGCAGGGAAAAAAGTATAGGAGTCCAAGCAGCCGAAACCACAAGGACCCCACTAAGGCCCATGCAGCCGAAACCACATGGCCTAACATCCTCAGAGGGACTGCCGAAACAGAACCCTCCTCGGTGAGGCTCCCCCGAAGGGAGACCCCATGAGAGCAGGTGAACTAAGCCAGAAGGCCATGTCCACCTACTCCAAAGACTTTCAGAGCCAGCCCGAGGACCAGCACCCTACTCATCACACAAAAAGTGCAGGTGCACCAACATAAAAAGAAGAAACGTGACAAACGGGGTAAAACAAAAGAAAGTGGGGGAGAAGGAAGGTGGGATAGATGGGACACCCGCGCAGCGTGTCCCATTTACTCTGCGCTGCTGTAAGTCACAGCGGCGTATCCTTATCCTGAAAGAAATGCTGCTGTAACTTACGGCGGCGTAGCAGTAATGGGCCGGCGTTCGCGGGTGTAATTCAAATTGACTAGGGGGACGTGTTTTATTATAAAAATGAATGACCCGACGCAAACAACGCTTTTTTTTAACTGCGCATGCGCCGGCCGTGGACGTATCCTAGTGCGCATGCGTGAAAACATGCCGCAAATAGTCAATGAAACGACGTGAACGTAACTTACGCCCAGGCCCATTCTGGATCGGCGTGCGCAAACGACGTCCAATACGACGCGGTCCCGACGTGCATACTTAACATTGGCTGCGCCACCATATAGCAGGTCTACATTTACGCTGGAGATACGCTTACGCAAACGACGTAAATGCGCTTGATCGTTCGTGGATCGCTGTATCTACCTCATTTGCATATTTTACGCGGACGCACCACTAGCGTCCAGCGTAAATATGCACCTTAAATACGACGGCGTAAGCCATCGTATCTAAGCTAGAAGCCGGCGTATCATTTTTTCTGGATAGATACACCGGCATAATTCAGTTTTTTTGATCAGCTCGTTGGCTAATTAAAAAAAGTAAGAACCATCTATAGCCAGCTTTAGCTTAATGAACGAGATGATTGTTATTTTATTTTGCTTGCATGCATGTAATTGGGAATTATTTGCAAAGCAAATTTTCACCACATTCTCTACTAAAATACCCTTCCAAAGTGAGCAGCCTATTTGCCTTTATTAAAGTGGAGTCACACAAATTTTTTGTGTTTATTAGAAGTCAGCAGCTACAAAAAGTGTATCTGCTGACTTTTAATAAACACACACTCTCCTGTCCCAACTGCATGGGGGGCCCCTGCACTTTCCCCAAATCAGCTGGTCCTTGAGCCCACACTGCCCCGAAATTGTGGGGCCCCTGATAGCACTGAGAGTGATGGTTACACAGGGGAGGCAGTCTGCTTCCTACCTACTTGATGTCTGTTTACCTGCACTGTCATCATATTAGGGGCCGCAGAGCATTACTTTGTCCAGGGGCCCATGATGCTATTAAGACGGCCCTGAATACTAGGTACCTGCCACCCCAAAAAATGCATGCCAAATGTGGCAAATTTGGGGGGAGGAGTGCTTAAAGCAAAACTTCCACTTTTGGGTGGAGCTCCGCTTTAAACCAACCCATTGCCTCTTTCAAGAAGAGTTCTCCTTTAGCTTGAATGTTAGTTCCTATTTGACCACTTCAGCCCCGGAAGATTTGGCTGCCCAATGACCGATCCATTTTTTGCGATATGGCACTGCTTCGCTTTAACCACTTAAGGACCGCCTACTGCACATTTACGTCGGCAGAATGGCACGGCTGGGCACATCAACGTATATATACGTTGGTTTTAATACCCAGCCGTGGGTCGCGGGCGCGCGCCCTCGGGCGCGCGCCCTCGACCCGGTCCGAAGCTCCAGGACCGGGACCGCGGGATTCGCGGACCCGATCGCCGCTGCAGTGCGGCGATCCGTCCCTGGAGCGGAAGAACGGGGAGAGCCGTGTGTACACACGGCTTCCCCGTGCTTCTCTGTGGCCGGAGCATCGATCGCGTCATCCCTGTAATAGGAGGACGCGATCGATGACGTCACACCTACAGCCACACCCCCCTACAGTTGTAAACACACACATTAGGGCACACATTCCCTACAGCGCCACCTGTGGTTAACTCCCAAACTGCAACTGTCATTTCCACAGTAAACAATGCAATTTAAATGCATTTTTTGCTGTGAAAATGACAATTGTCCCAAAAATGTGTCAAAATTGTCCGAAGTGTCCGCCATATTGTCGCAGTCATGAAAAAAATCGCTGATCGCCGCTATTAGTAGTAAAAAAAAAAAAAATTAATAAAAATGCAATAAAACTATCCCTTATTTTGTAAACGCTATAAATTTTGCGAAAACCAACCGATAAACGCTTATTGCGATTTTTTTTACCAAAAATATGTAGAAGAATACGTATCGGCCTAAACTGAGGAAAAAAAATGTTTTTTTATATATTTTTGGGGGATATTTATTATAGCAAAAAGTAAAAAATATTGCATTTTTTTTTAAATTGTCGCTCTATTTTTGTTTATAGCGCAAAAAATAAAAACCGCAGAGGTGATCAAATACCACCAAAAGAAAGCTCTATTTGTGGGAAAAAAAGGACGCAAATTTTGTTTGGGAGCCACGTCGCACGACCGCGCAATTGTCTGTTAAAGCGACGCAGTGCCGAATCGCAAAAACCCCTTGGGTCATTTGCCAGCGTATTGGTCCGGGTCTTAAGTGGTTAACTGACAATCGCGCGATCGTGCGATGTTGTACCCCAAAAAAATATATATTTTATTTTTTGCGCTATAAACAAAAAAACAGCGACAATGTTTAAAAAAAAAAAAAAAAATCTTTTACTTTTTGCTATAGTAAAATATATATAATTTTTTTAAACTATTTTTTTCATCAATTTAGGCCAATATGTATTCTTCTACATATTTTTGGTAAAAAAAAATCGCAAAAAGCCTATATTGATTGGTTTGCGCAAAAGTTATAGCGAAAAGATTTATGGCGTTTTTATTATTATAATTTTTTTTACTAGTAATGGTGGTGATCTGCGATTTTTGCTGTATTACGACATTGCGGTGGACAGGTCGGACACTTTCGACACATTTTTGAGACTATTCATACGTACAGAGTGATCAGTCCTATAAATATGCACTGATTACTATGTAAATGTCAATGGCAGGCAAAGGGTTAACACTAGGTGGCGATCAAGGGGTTAACTGTGTTTCCTATTGTGTGTTCTAACTGTAGGGGGAAGGGGACTCACTATAGGAGATGACAGATCGTGGTTTCTACATTGTAGAAACACACGATCTGTCTTCTCTCCTCTGATAGCACAGGGATTTGTGTGTTTACACACACAAACCCCCGTGCTGCCGCATGTGCACACGATCACGCGGTGGCCATGTGCATCGGGCACGTGCCCCCTGGGGCGCTTGCACGCTCTCTAGTGGCTCTCCTGGGCGAAGCCGTATATGTACGGGATTTCGCCCAGGAGAACCATTCTGCCGCAGTATATCTGCATGAGCCGGTCGGGAATCGGTTAGGATGCTATGGCTGTAAATATAAGCTGCAGGTGCCATACCTGCCTCAAATCACTTGGTTCTTATTGGGTTAACACGGAAATTTCATCTAGTATGATGAAGCAGAATAGCTATTGATTTGTACCATTGGTTCCAACTCCCATTGAGTAAACCTATGCTTGTTTGTCTACCTTTGTCTATTTGGATTACAGAGCCATGTTTACACAAGCCTGTGTGTCTGTTTGCTTGTATCCAGGGTTAACGAACAATGATGGTAGGTTATCATGGGTGGAGCTCAATGTGCACACTCACTGTTTTGCCAGGGAAGGGCTAGGCTGTAATCTTTTACTGCAGCTTTTATTTGTATTACTCAGAGTACAGAAGATTGCATAGTTGAATTACTTTTTAATAAGAAGAATCAAAGAAAACATTTTCTCTTTTCCAAGAAAATCATTTGTGTGCTTTGTAGTCATCATGCCAGAGATTTGTTGGCTTTGCATACTTAAACTTAAATTGATTTAAAAAAATTAGAAAGTAAAAAAACCTTATCAATTCCATAGTTTAGGTAAACATTGGGATGGTTTTTAGGCTAGAAGGGAAGCCTTTGTTTCCTGTTGATATAAATGATTATCTGTACTGTTAAGGAGATGAAGGTGGAGAGAACCATTTAATCAAGAAATAGATAATAAGTGAAACTTTGAAGTCCAGCAGACTGCTAAGAATAAAGGGACAATGACTCGATAAACCATCAAATCCTGACACATATAAAGGCGGAACTCTTCAGCCAGAAATTGGTATTCTGTAGATATAGAAAAATTTATATTTTCCACACTCTTTTTGTCCTAGCACCATTTACAGGCACATGAAGAGAGGGTAAATCACCAACAACTGGGGCACAGACAGCAGCTTTAGGCTGGGTTCACACATTGCGTCTTTTAGTCCATTTGAGGTCCGAATTCAGCCAAAAATGTGGGCTGAAATCAGACCTGAAACGGTGAACCAGGACCCACCGGACCCTTGCTGGCAGCCGCATGCGGCGATGGTGTGAACTCAACCTTCAAGTGTATTTTCACTTTTTCAGTCAAATTGGGATAACACATACATATGTATGGGAACTTATGTTTGTTACACGTTACCATTAAAGGGGTTGTAAAGGTACATGGTTTTTCCCCCTTAATGCATTATATGCATTAAGGGGAAAAAACACCCGAGCATTAGCGGCCCCCCCAAGCCCCCGTTTACTTACCTGACCCCTTTGAATGCACTGGCTTCTCGGTCAGCTTCTTGGCTCATTCATTGGTTGATTGACAGCAGCGCAGCACTTGGCTTGCTCTGCTGTCAGTCATATCTAATGACGTAGCGTGCCGGGGGGAGGGGCCGAGTGATACAGCTATAGCCACTGGCTGTATCAGAGGAGCGCGCCCGCAAGAACCTACCACCATGCGAGAGCCAAGCTGACTAAATCAGGAGGACCATAAAAAAGTTATTTTTCTATGAACCAGTACAAGCTTTCTGCTTGTCCTTCATGTACAGTTATGATTATGTATTAATGGGGATAGGAATAAACATAGCATGGCCCTCAACAATTTAAAAGTAGGGAGAAAATCAGCTAATTACATATTAGCATCAGAAAAATAATATACTGTATAGTGTATGAGTGTCAGGAAAGGTTCCATCCGCTGGTGCTATATATGTTCTGTCTTTCAGTGCTGCGTCCCACCAGCAGGGGTCTCCTGGCAGTTCGGAGCTGTCAGGAGAACTTCCCCCTGCTGGTATATCACCTTTGGGACGCAGTACTGGCCTCCACCAGCGGATGGATCCTGGCAGTGTGGAGCACCTGGCCCTTGCTGCGTTCAAGTGTGACCTGAACGTAATCAACACACCCCTATATATACCCGGCATGTGTAATCATACCTTGCCCTGGTATCTGTCTACTTACCTGACCCTGAGCCTGATATCTGACCCTGAACCTGCTGTCCCCTGTCTGGACTTCTGATTTGATCCGACCTGACCTGATCCCTCTCCTGGACATTCCCTTCCTGCCCATTCCCTGTCTGCAGCTTCTTCTGTGATCTCCTGGTATATGACCTTGGCTTGGCTTTAGTTTATGATTACGGCATTTCCCTTTGACTTATATATATATATATATATATATATATATATATATATACTTTGTTGTTATTTGTGCACTGGTTGTCTTCACCTGTTTTGTTCACCTTGCAAATAAACACCTTTTATTTCACTGCATACAGTGTTGGTCTCCTCTGTGTAGGCACACAGTACTGGTCTATTTAGAATCCGTGACAGTATACCAGGGCCACTTGACCAGACGTGCCCGCATAAGGAACCATCCTGCTGTGGTGCGTTTTTGAAACATGGATTACAATGAGATCCTTTACTTTTCTCTGCTGGCAGAAGAGGAAGAGGGGTATTGTCACCAGGTTTTGGAGGGTTGGACTAGTGACCAACTGATGGAAACTATCCAATCGGCTCATTCCTGGGTGGATCAGGGTTACATGACTTTTGATGATGTTCAGGCATTAATTCGGTTGTGTGTATAGCCAGCCCTATTCCTGACGGTAGTGATGATTTCTCTCCCCCCTTCAGTCATGACCAAGTTGAATCCCTGGTGTGGTTATTAGATTATGATCCAGCTTATTTTGATGAGCATTATTCCTCCTGTCCCCAGAAAAAGTTATCTGAGTGTATTGATTCTGTGCAGTCTCTGATTAGGCAAGGTGTGTGTGAACCTGCTTTTGTTCAACCTGTGCTGCAGGCATGGTCAGATCTCCTAAATTCCAGCCAAGCCACTGCATTCCAGCCCTGCCATTAACCACTTACCTTCCCAAGGATCTAGCCGTCCATTGCCAATGACGACCTCAGCTATAGCCCAGTTAATTCCGCATCCTACCAAGTATTATTACCCAGTCTCTACTTGTTGTACCTACCCCGCCTTTAATCCACCTGCTTCTTCCTTTTCACCAGTAACAACTCCACAAAAACCTCCTCCAGTCACCATCCCTGTGTCTCTGCCATATTCCAATCCTTCCTCCTACTTAATTCCATCCTCTTCATACATCACTTCTGTTAGCAAACCTGCAGTGTCTAAGTTTAAAAAGAAACGGAAGTACTTCCCAACCCACACTATCGTGCCAGTTACCCAGCCTGTCCCAGTGCCATCTGTTCAGCCTGTTCCAGTGCCATCTGTTCAGCCTGTTCCAGTGCCATCTGTTCAGCCTGTTCCAGTGCCATCTGCTCTACCTGTTCCTGTGCCAGCTGTTCAGCCTGTCCCAGTGCCATCTGTTCAGCCTGTCCCAGTGCCCTCTGTTCAGCCTGTTCCAGTGCCATCTGTTCAGCCTGTTTCAGTGCCATCTGCTCTACCTGTTCAGGTGCCCTCTGTTCAGCCTGTTCCAGTGCCTTCTGTTCAGCCTGTTCCAGTGCCTTCTGTTCACCCTGTTCCAGTGCCTTCTGTTCAGCCTGTTCCAGTGCCTTCTGCCCAGCCTGTGCCAGTGCCAGTCACCCAGCCTGACGTTTCAGTGCCAGTTACCCAGCCTGACGTTTCTGTGCCAATTTGCCAGTCTGATGCTCCTGTGCCAGCTTGCCAGTCTGAAATCCCGGTACCTGTGGCCCAGTTTGAAGTTCCAGTACCTGCTATCCAGTCCGATGCACCTGCTGTTCTTCCTGTTGTGCCAGCACCTGCTGTTCTGTCTGACGTGCCAGTGCCTGTGCCCGTTGCCCAGTCTACAGTTCCAGTACCTGCTGCCCAGATTAAAGTTCCAGTACCTGCTATCCAGTCCGATGCACATGCTGTTCTTCCTGTTGTGCCAGCACCTGCTGTTCTGTCTGATGTGCCTGTGCCCGTTGCCCAGTCTACAGTGCCAGTACCTGCTGCCCAGTTTAAAGTTCCAGTACCTGCTAACCAGTCCGATGCACCTGCTGTTCTGTCTGATGTGCCAGTGCCTGTGCCTGTTGCCCAGTCTACAGTTCCAGTACCTGCTGCCCAGTTTAAAGTTCCAGTACCTGCTATCCAGTCCGATGCACCTGCTGTTCTTCCTCATAATTGAATTTTGCAGGTAAAAACGTCTTGGAAAAGTAGCTACAAGGATGCATAGCGCACTCAGAGGTAGGATGTTGAGACAGAAGTGCACCAATTTCAATCTCAGAAGCATTAACTTCAAGGATAAAGGATAACGTAGGATCAGGATGTGCCAACACAGGAGCATAAACAAAGGCAACCTTGAGACCTCTCAAAGGCCTTAATGGTGGACTCCGGAGACCAACTCGGTGGGTTACTGTCCTTTTTGGTCATATCAGTCAGGGGCTTGACCAGAGATGAGAATTTACAAATAAACTTTCGATAACAATTAGCAAAGCCAAGAAAACGTTGCAGAGGACGTATACCCAGGGGTCGGGGCCATTGTAGCACTGCAGAAAGTCCATCTAAAAACCGGCATTGTAAATTACATAAAACAGGAATTTAACCACTTCCCACCCAAGGACATCATATGACGTCCTGGACATTCAGTGGGGAGATCTGAATGATGCCTGCAGCTACAGGCATCGTTCAGATATCACTATTTTCAGCCGGCTTTTCAGTGCATGATAAGAATGATCATAGTGCCAGTTCCACAGCTTGATTGTTCTTATAGGCGACGGGTGGGGACGTCCCACTTCCCGTCGCCATCCAGTGCTTCTCCGGTTTTCCGGTGCCATCAGAGACCCGGAGACACGATCGGCCGACACCGGATGGAAAGCATAGAGATGACTGGTGACCAGATGGCCACCAGTCATCTCTTTGACCGTTGGAGGCCCGGGCTGAACAACACGCCCGGGTACCCAAAAGTAAACAAAGGCGCAATAGCGGCTGTCGGCATGCGATTGGTGATCTTTTAATTTTTGGTATGTATATGCTTTATGTTAGAAATATTGTATAAATGGAAAACTTTGTGTTTAAAAAAAAGCATTTTCATTTTCTTTCCACATTTTCAAAACACTTGTAGGAAAAAATTACATGCTAAAAAGACTCAATGTCTAATGCAGATTAAAATATTCTAAAAATGTGTAACATAAATTGTATACGTGTGTTTATACAGTAAATTAAAATTCATCCGGTTCAACAGAGACTGCTCAAATTTCAATCCATATTTCGCATCTGATATTGCTGTCTGTGCCCCTGTTGGGAAGGTTTAGGCTTCATAAACACTGCAGCTGTTAAATCCCAGTATTACAGCCCTTTGACTATTTGTTCTGCCCCTGTATGTTAGGCATTTAGAGGCAGGGGTGTTTAGGGGTAGAAATCTGAATGCACCAAAATTGCATTCAGGAGAGGAGCTTTTGGGCAAAAATATGGCAGGTGTGCCTAAACGTGTGTAAAGGCATGTAATATTGAATAAACTCTAGGTGTGTTTAGTGCGTGAGTGTTTATGAATTTGCCATGGCCAGATTTAATTACTATTCTGGCCAATAAAATGAATGAAAGCCCAAACCATTGACATGCCTGAACGCATCTAAACATGTCTAAATGTGTTTGAAAAACATGGCTTTAGGCACAATTTTTCTCCTATCAGAAGAAAAACATTTAGAAGAGCACAGTGTGCTTGAGGCCTTATGCCGCCTACACATGATCATTTTTCGACATGAAAAAAACATTGGGCCAGATTCACAGAGCGATTATGCCGGCGTTACAGGAGATGCGTGGCGTAAGTCTAAATTTGCGCATGCGTTTCGATGCGCCGCATCCCCAAAACGAGATACGCAAGAAATCTACTTTTTTTTGACCCGCGTAATTTCGATAGACAGGCGCATCCGTCCGCGCAAAACTGCGCTAGACACACCATTGATTTGCTATTCAAATATGCAAATGAGGGAGTTATGGGGATCCACAAAAGAACGTTGGTGCAGCGCAGGCTACGCAGTGTGCGCAACAGCTGTACGTCCTGTCTAAAATTAGACCATATAAAAGGTGGAATAAAATAAGACAATCCGTCTACATGTCAGAGAAAGAAACACTGTTAGTGAGGAGCTGAGCAGTCACACTTGCTGCCCAGCAAACTGTATGCCAACATGCCAGTGGCATCCATGCTCATAGCTATACTACTGACTTTAGATGAGCAAAGAAGGAGGAGGGCACGGGAGAGGATTTTTTTTTTCCAAAACATTTTTCTTTGCTTTTATAAACATTTGTACTAAAAAAATACATACATATATACATCAATACATAACATACATACAAATTACAAACACGGTCTCACTATCTTTCAATAGCCCTTTAAAACCTTGATGGATATAATAATCTAATCTGATACAAGCCCCTCACTCTTCACTTGATATAGCACAGACACATCACATCCTCATCACATTGGATTGGCACAAGCCCAACCATGCAGGACTTGTGAGCAGCAACACCATGCCACGGCTCCAATTATGTCACTGTACATTCATACACCATTCACACGGACCTGGGTATCACTTCTCCACCACAAATGAGGGTGACACCCCTTTTCCATTCATTCCAAAATCATTCACAAACAGAACAAAAAAAAAAATTGACCAACAAAAATAAAAAATGGCCAGCAAAAATCTAATGTAAAAAAAATAACAACAAAGAAAACACATAAAAGACAAAAATCACTCTGCAAAACAGTCCCCAAATATCTCAAAGACACGTCACAAACAAACAAACAAACGCTAATAAACAACAGAACAAAAGCACCTTGCTGTATAGGGAGGGATACAAAGGGATGTACTTTTGCAAAGAAAGTGCATTTGTGTCTGTCTATTTATGCTGTCTGCGTAGTTCACTAAGTTGCCCTAGTCCACTTCCAATTTCACTTATTGCACCGTTCCCGAGTTGTGAGCATGCGCACAGAGGTGCTGACCATGGTCTGCTTCATGCGCGAGCCAGCCGGCCCTTCATTTACATGGGGTCACGGCTCATTTCAATGTAACACGCCCACGTCCTTCCCAATTTGAATTACTCCGCCTTACGCCTCTGAAATTACGTTGCACAGGCGCTAATTTCTGCGCAAATCAAACGAGAATACGGTGATTGCGCCACTACATTGCAGCGGTCTAACGTAAAGGAGGTGCGCTACGCCAGTCAAAAAAATGCGCCGATGTATGTGAATCTGGCCCATTGTTTTTAAAAAATGTAATTTAAAATGATTGTGTGTGGGCTTCACATCATTTTTTGGGTTCTGAAAAACGACAAAAAAAAAAAAAAAAATTCGAACATGCTGCATTTTTTAACGACGTTTTAAACAATGTCGTTTTTCGGGTTGTAAAAAATGATCTTGTGTGGGCTAATGCTCAGAAGCAAGTTATGAGACGGGAGCGCTCGTTCTGGTAAAACTACCGTTCATAATGGAGTAAGCACATTCATCACGCTGTAACAGACAGAAAAGCGCGAATCGTCTTTTACTAACACGGAATCAGCTAAAGCAGCCAAAAGGCAAATGGAACTTCCCCTTTATAGTGCCGTCGTACGTGTTGTACGTCACCGCGCTTTGCTAGATCATTTCTTAAAAACGATCGTGTGTGGGCAACGTCGTTTTACTGATGAAGTTGGAAAAATTTTGTTTTTTGCTACATGCTGAAAAACATCTTTTTTTTTTCATATCGAAAAATGACCGTGTGTACGCGGCATTACCCTCACTTTTTTTCTGTTTTCTGTTATCACAGAAAGAGAATTCCAAATTTTGGGTTGTCACAAGAATGGGGATAGAGGGAAAAGTTCCAGTAGAAACACTAGCATAGCTCACAACGGTCCCTAATTTTGAGGGACTGTCCCTCTGTGCCTCTTTCCCCCTCATTTGTCCCTCATTTTGGTCTGATCTATACAGTTGTAAATAAAATGCACTTTTTATCTTTCAAAACATGTTTCCCAGCACTAAACCTTTCATCGAAATTCCAAAGTTCTGCATTTGTAAAAAGGCCAATATAAAGGAATAGTAGTGGTAAAAATAAAGCCATTGTGGATTTAATTAACCTTTTTTATTGGTTAATTCTCCTTTAGGGGGGGTGTCAGTTGGGTGTGTCCTATGCCTACATATGTTTGCTAGTAGGTGTCCCTCATTCCCATCTCAAAATGTTGGAAGGTATGCACTAATACTGGTGACAACCAGGGATTCCCACATTTTTTGGGCATTTCTTCTCACTTTCTGTTTTGGCTATGGGACAAAAAATTAAGGCACATCTTCCCAATGGGAAACTTCCTCTACTTATCCAGATTTTGCCTTTAGTATTACTTTAACCACTTAAGGACCCCCGCACGCACATATACGGCCACAGAATGGCTCGTACAGGCACAAGGGTGTAAATTTATGTCCCCGCCTAAGTCCGGTGCGGGGGTCCCCCTGGCTCCGGGAGCGATCCGGGACGAGCGGGCGGATGTCGGCGTTTACCCGCCCCCCCGCGATCGCTCCCAGCCAATGCGCGCGCTCCAGGTTCTGTCACTTCCTCCTCCTGTGTAAACACAGGAAGGGGGAAGTGATGTAATCTCCCATCGCAGCGGTATTTCCAACCGATGCGATGGGAGAAACACCTCACAGTAAGTGTGCACCAACATTACACTGACACACACTCACATAGGCACACTTAACCCCTTGCGATCTGCCCCCCCACCCCCCCTGTCACAGTGTCACTGAATGCAGTGATCTAATCACTGCATTTAGTGTCAGTGTGACAGGCAGTGTAAAATCAGTTAGTGTTAGGTTCAGGATAGCCCCCCCACCCCCCCTAATAAAGTTTTAACCCCCTGATTACCGCCCTAGTTAACTCTTTCACTCCCTATTGCCAGCGTCACTAAGCGATCATTTTTCTGATCGCTGTATTAGTGTCGCTGTTCCCGCTAGGTAGTTATTTTTTTTTATTGCGATTTTTTTTTTTTTACTAAAGACATGTGGCTAAATAAATTTTGGCCTAAATGTTTGACTAAAATTTAGTTTATTTGATTTTTTTTTAACAAAAAGTAAAAAATAGTGTTTTTTTTAAAAAAATTTCGCTCTATTTTTGTATATAGCGCAAAAAATAAAAATCGCAGAGGTGATCAAATACCACCAAAAGAAAGCTCTATTTGTGAGAAGAAAAGGACGCAAATTTTGTTTGGGAGCCACGTCGCACGACCGCGCAATTTTCTGTTAAAGCGACGCAGTGCCGAATCGCAAAAACACCTTGGGTCATTTACCAGCGTATTGGTCCGGGTCTTAAGTGGTTAAAACTTGTTATTCTCCAGGATTGTGTGTCTTTTTTAAACACTTATTTAGTTCAGAGCAATTTAAAGTACTTCTGTTTACATTGCATTTTCTTGATATCATTTGATTTTAGTTTCAAATAACTTTTATTAAGACTTCATTCTCACATTGTTTACTCATTTGATTTAGAAGATCATTTCCTGACATTACATGGCTGAGATCTAGAAAATGTCAAGGAGATTAAATCTCTTTCCATTTCAAGGAAGTGTTTATAGACATCATATTACACTTTTCTGTCACTTGTCTCTATTCTCAGAGTTCAGATTGAATAATGCAGTTTTTAAAATCTCCTAAATCTTGCTTTTCCCTCAGTGAAGTAGAAGGCGGTTACTTTTCACTGTCATGTTGATGCAATGCTTTGTGTGTGGCTTTCCCCATTGTCCAGATACTGTTTAGAGTAGATCTGTCATGAAAAGTATCAGCATTTCTAAAAGGTATAGTATTAAACAAAATAACAGATTTTTTTTTTCTGACCCGGTATCCTAAGATTACCTGTTTCTACCATTGGTATCCCAGTATAGAGTGGGTATAGAAAATAAATTGCCCCCTTTAACCACTTAAGGACCACCTCCTGCACATTTACGTCGGCAGAATGGCACGGCTGGGCACATGCACATACAGGTACGTGCTGTGCTCGTACCCAGCCGTGGATCACAGGCGCGCACCCGCCGCACGCTCCGGTGACCTGGTCCGAAGCCCCGGGACCGCAGGATTTGCAGACCCGATCGCCGCTGGAGTGCGGCGATCGGTCCCCGGAGCTGAAGAACGGGGAGAGCCGTGTGTAAACACGGCTTCCCCGCCCTTCACTGTGGCGGCAGCATCGATCGCGTCATCTCTTTTATAGGGGGGACGCGATCGATGACGTCACACCTACAGCCACACCCCCCTACAGTTGTAAACACACATTAGGGAACACATAACCCCTACAGCGCCCCCTTGTGGTTAACTCCCAAACTGCAACTGTCATTTCCACAGTAAACAATGCAATTTAAATGCATTTTTTGCTGTGAAAATGACAATTGTCCCAAAAATGTGTCAAAATTGTCCGAAGTGTCGGCCATAATGTCGCAGTCACGAAAAAAATCGCTGATCGGCGCCATTAGTAGTAAAAAAAATGATTCATAAAAATGCAATAAAACTATCCCCTATTTTGTAAATGCTATAAATTTTGCGCAAACCAACCGCTTATTGCGATTTTTTTTACCAAAAATAGGTAGAAGAATACGTATCGGCCTAAACTGAGGAAAAAAATGTTTTATATATATATTTTTGGGGGATGTTTATATTAGCAAAAAGTAAAAAATATTGAATTTTTTTTTAAATTGTCGCTCTATTTTTGTTTATAGCGCAAAAAATAAAAACCGCAGAGGTGATCAAATACCTCCAAAAGAAAGCTCTATTTGTGGGAAAAAAGGACGCCAATTTTGTTTGGGAGCCACGTCGCATTACCGCGCAATTGTCAGTTAAAACGACACAGTGCCGAATCGCAAAGAGGGGCAAGGTCCTTTAGCTGCATTTTGGTCCGGGTCTTAAGTGGTTAAAATAATCCCATTGTGTTGCTTTGCTGCCTGAAATAAAGACAGACGCAATTTTTGTTTTTTCCCGCTGTATTTACTAGTGCAACTCACCCAAGTGAAAGATATAACACCAACATATCAGAAGAAAATATATTAACCGCATGCCGACCAGCCGCCGCAGTAATACGGCGGCAGGTCGGCACTGCTGCGCGAGAGCCCGTAGCTCTACGTCGCCACTTTCGACGGCCACTAGGGGGCGCGTGCGCGCCACCGGCGGCCCGCACGCGCGCCCCCCGCTCGCCCCCGAGTCCCGTGCGTGTGCCCGGCGGGCACGATCGCCGCCGGGCACACGCGATCGCTCGTTACAGAGCGGGGAACGGGAGCTGTGTGTGTAAACACACAGCGCTCGTTACTGTCAGCGGGGGAAACGCAGATTTTCTGTTCATACAATGTATGAACGGAAGATCAGTGATTCCCCCTAGTAAGTCCACCCCCCCATACAGTTAGAACACAAATAGGAACACACTTAACCCCTTCCCCGCCCCCTAGTGTTAACCCCTTCACTGCCAATGGCATTTTTATAGTAATCCAATGCATTTTTATAGCATTGATCGCTAAAAAAATGCCAATGGTCCCAAAAATGTGTCAAAAGTGTCCGAAGTGTCCGCCATAAGGTCGCAGTACTGAAAAAAAACGCTAATCGCCGCCATTACTAGTAAAAAAAAAATAATAATAAAAATGCCATAAAACTACCCCCTATTTTGTAAACGCTATAACTTTTGCGCAAACCAACCAATAAACGCTAATTGCGATTTTTTTTACGAAAAATATGTAGAAGAATACGTATCGGCCTAAACTGAGGAAAATTTTTTTTTTTTATATATATTTTTGGGGGATATTTATTACAGAAAAAAGTAAAAAATATTGAATTTTTTTCAAAATAGTCGCTCTGTTTTTGTTTATAGCGCAAAAAATAAAAACCGCAGAGATGATCAAATACCATCAAAAGAAAGCTCTATTTGTGGGAAAAAAAGGACGCCAATTTTATTTGGGAGCCACGTCGCATGACCGCGCAATTGTCAGTTAAAGCGACGCAGTGCCGAATCGCAAAAAGTGCTCTGGTCTTTGGACAGCAATATGGTCCGGGGCTAAAGTGGTTAAAAAAAGAATCTCTGAGTTGGAAAAAGTATCACCCCCTTATAAAATAAATATGATGTTCTGCACTATGAAGCTATAGTAGCTGCTGCTCACCCCAGCTAGAAACCACAGGTGTGGGATTAGAGGAAAGTTATAAGAGAATAAGGGGGTGAAGTGTGATAGTAATATAATGTGAAAAATAATTGAATACTTAAATCATGTGATATCACTTTAAATGGAAACAAAACACACTACTAACTGTAAACAAAGTGTTCAAGTGCTAATAGTGCAAAACAATAAAAAGCAAATTACGGTAATATCCATTTGGGCCCTTTCACACGGGCGGACGAACGGTCCGTTTTTCAAATGTCCATTTACGGACTCACAATGCATCCCTATGGGATCCCGGACGTTAGCGGATGATGCATCTGCTAACGTCCGTAATCATCCGCCTCCGTCAAGATCCGGTTTTTCGAACGGAAGAAAATCCTATTTTTCTTCCTCCTGGCGGATCGGATCGGATGAATACGGACACACGGTCCGTATTCATCCGATTCCCCATAGGGGAGAGTGGAGGAAAGACAGGGCGGTCCCTGCACACTGTGCGGGGACCGCCCTGTCTGCCGACAGCTCAGCGGGGATTTACGGAGGATCCCCGCTGAGCATACGGACACACACGGGGCGGATCAATACGGATCCGCTCCGTGTGAAAGAGCCCTTTATTGAAAGAGTGTTCAAAAAGTTTCAGTTTATAATTCCGCATGCTTTAATTCCAGCCTTTATGCCGCGTACACACGATAATTTTTTGTGATGAAAAAAAACAACGTTTTCTGTGAAGTAAAAAACGACGTTTTTGAAACGTCACTTTTCAAAGACGATGTTGCATACACACCATCGTTTTTTTCACAAAAAGCAAGGTTACGTTCACCACTCTTTTCCATTAAAGCTCGCTTCATAACTAGCTTCTGGGCATGCGCGGGTTGAAAAACGTCGCTTTAAACAACGTTTTTGCTACACACGGTGACTTTTTGTGAAACAAAAAACGACGTTTTGAAAAACGACACAAAAAATTCAAGCATGTTGGAATTTATTTTTGGTCGTTTTTTTTTAAGACAAAAAACAACGTTTTGCCCACACGATCAATTTAAATGACGTTTTAAAAAACAACGTTTTTTTTCATCGCAAAAAACGACCGTGTGTACGCGGCATAAGTCTGTTGGGATTTGTCTCTTCTAACTTTGCACATATAGGGCCAGATTCAGCAACACTTGCGCTGGAGTATTTCGATATGCGCCGCGTAACTGATGATGTGCCGTCGTTTCTATGTGCCCGTACCCACCAAACTAGATGCGCCCAATAACGGGTCATTTGCGACCGGCGGAACGTTCCGACGCCAGAGTATCGTCAGCGCTTAATTTCGCTGGGCGCATCAGTCGCGCCTATTGATTTCCCCTGCAAATATGCAAATGAGGGATTTTTCCCAATTCACGAACGGATAAGCACCATACGCTGGCTACATGTGCCGCGCGTATCTCGTCCGTCCGGCGCAAAGTTATTTCTACAAAAGGCTGCTTTATCTTTACTCCAGACGGTCAGAGGTCAGCAGGAGAGCAGCTACAGCAGTGTTACCGACGATAGGAGCTAGCTGAGCACCCCAACTTGCAGGACAACACCTCTGTCCATGCTTGTCTGTCAAATTTTATAGCCATGGAGGAAGACATCATAGGTCTCCATAGCCGAGATGACGGCTGACAGCTCCTGGCCTTTAGAGTTCAGCTTTCTCCTGTGTGTTTGCGGGGAACGGGAGCAGCCATCTCAGAACAAAAGTAACATCACTGCGGGGAGGGGGAGCAGGATATAATTTAGTGCCGGAATGGCGCTTCTACGGGCGCATTTAAACGCCCAACGGAAGGCATTTCGCTGACGTTTCCCGTGAAGTGGTGCCGACGGAAGTTGTGAGCATGCGCACAAAGGGGGCGAGTGGAGCCTCACTCACTGCGCATGCTCCGTGGTTGATGCGCTGCACGTAAGCCTCTGCGCTGGGCTCCGCCCATCATTTACATATGATCACACCCACTTCCCCTTGCGTCGGGTTACACCAGCGCATTATCGTTACTCTGGCGCAAGTTTACGCGCAACTGCTATGTGAATAACAGTACTTGCGCTGAAAGGGTCGTCAGAGTAACGTAAATGAGAAGCGTTACTCTGGAGCAAAGATGCTCTGATCTACCTGAATCTGGCCCATAGGGGGTGAGGCATCCAACAGGCACGGTAAGGGCACGCATTGTAGCGGCGGCATTGGGTAGATTGTTGGGGGTGTGGGTCTCAATTTGCCGGGTGGGGGGGCTGTTCCCAATCCTGACCCTGCTGCTGTCCCGCTTGCTGCGGGCGTTCTGCCTGCGGCTGTGGGGGTACCGGCTGGGTTGGGGGATTTTTTCAGGGGTTAGCGGGATTTGGTGCAGCAGTTTTCGGGTAGGTTGCCACAGCATCCGCAGGTTGCGCCATGGGTGGGGGGAGGGGTTGAGGCACATGGGTCAGCACCCCCCCCCCCGGTGGTGGCGGACGTCCCCCTCACCGGGGGGGGCCGAGTTCGGTCCCGGACAGCAGCACGCATGGGGAAAAAGGGGGGGCAGAAAAACCAGCGGCAGTCAGATCTGATGTGGTGCGCATAGCTGACTCCGCAAAATGTGAGGTTTACGTGTGCTACGAGGGTCCCTTGGGAGCGCATTTAAAACAGGAAGTGCGGAACAAGATAGTTAAAGGGGATTATGTTGAGATCTTCTCCCTCCTACCGTTGGAAAAATTCAATCTGGATAGGGTCAAGCCAGATGACTCCAAGAAGGAGGACGAGGAGAAGAGGAGATACAGGTTGATCCCACGCACTTTCCAGAATTGGTTGCAGGCTTTTGCGATCATGGCAAGCGTCATAGGGGAGAGGAACCCGGAGCATTGTTCTGGGTTGTTCTGCTATATGGATGCCATTGGGGAAGCGTATCGAGTGTATGGGGGTACGACGAACAGTTTCGCCAGCGCAGGGCCGTCCGCCCCTCCCTGCGATGGGATCACAAGGACATAAGTCTGTGGATGCGGATGATGTCGGCGCCACAGACACAGAACCAGTTTTTTCCGGGGGGGGGGGGCGGGGGGGCTTCCACCTCAGGACCTCCGGCCGGAAAGAAGTGGGGGGTGTGTTGGAAATTTAACGAGGGCTCCTGCACCTATGGAGGAACCTGTCGTTTCAGGCATGAATGCTCGGGGTGTGGGGGTGGTCACCCCTTGTCCCGGTGCTTTAAAAAGGGGAAGCGGGCCGGGGAGTCTGGGAACAAGAGGGAGGACGCCAGTGAAGGGGGAAAGGATGCTTCCTTTTCTAAGTAGGTATCCGGATAGGGCGGCGGCTGAGCTGCTCACCGCGGGTTTCTCGGAAGGGTTTGTCATTCCATGTGCTTTGTCGGAGGTACCACCCTTTGCGAAGAACCTGCGGTCGGCTTTGGAGAATCCGGAGGTGGTGTCAGGTAAGTTGGCCAAGGAGGTGGAATTGGGCAGGATGGGGGGGCCGTTCGATGTGGTGCCATTGCCCAGGCTGGTGGTTTCACCCTTGGGGGTGGTGCCCAAAAAGGAACCAAACAAGTTCCGCCTCATTCACCACTTGTCCTTTCCAAAAGGGGGGTCGGTGAATGATGCGATTGACCCGGAGGCATGCACGGTGTCGTACACTTCGTTCGATACAGCGGTTAGATGGGTCAGGCGGTACGGGAAGGGGGCGCTTATGGCCAAGTCCGACATTGAGGCGGCATTTCGCTTGTTGCCGGTGCACCCGGACAGTTTTTGGCTGTTGGGTTGCCAGTGGCAAGGGAAGTACTACGTGGATCAGTGTTTGCCCATGGGATGTTCCATCTCTTGCGCACTGTTCGAAAAGTTCAGTTCCTTTCTGGAGTGGGTGGTCAGAGATGTGTCTGGCATCGATTCGGTAATCCATTACCTCGATGACTTCTTGTGTGTGGGCCCCCCGTCTTCCAGGTTATGTGGGATCCTATTGGCAACGCTGCAGCACATCGCAGAGAGGTTTGGCGTGCCGTTGGCTGCTGACAAGACGGAGGGCCCAGCCACAGAACTAAGTTTTTTGGGGATAGTGTTGGATTCGGAGGCTATGGAATGTAGGTTGCCGGTGGAAAAGGTGGACAATCTTCGGCTGGAGATTAGAGGTATGTTGGGGCGCAATAAAGTGCAGTTGAGAGCCCTTCAATCGTTGCTGGGCAAATTGAATTTTGCCTGCCGCATCATTCCCATGGGGAGGGTATTTTGCCGATGGCTGTCGGCCGCCACGGCAGGGGTTAAGTTGCCAACACACTACATAAGGTTGACGAAGGAGCTGCACGCGGATTTGCAGGTGTGGTACACGTTCTTGGAAGAGTACAACGGCCGGTCCTTGTGGATGGAGGGCCCGGTAAGTAACTTTGATTTGGACCTTGTCACAGATGCAGCGGGGTCCACAGGTTACGGGGCTTTCTTTAAAGGGCATTGGAGTGCAGAGGGGTGGCCTGAGGCGTGGATCACGGCGGGATTGGTAAAAAACCTAGTTTTGCTTGAATTGTTCCCAGTGGTGGTTGCATTGGAGCTGTGGGGGGAATCCTGCAAAAATTTGAAGATCAGACTTAATTGTGACAACATGGGGGTGGTTCAGGTCATCAACCGGATCTCTGCGTCTTCCTTGCCAGTGGTTCGGTTGTTGCGCCATCTGGTGTTGAGATGCCTGCAATGGAACACATTCTTGTATGCTGTGCATATTTCGGGTGTGGACAACAGGCTTGCTGAGGCTTTGTCTCGCTTCCAGTGGGACAGGTTCAGGCAGCTGGCCCCGCATGCGGAACAGGAGGGGGTGCCTTGCCCGGGGTGGATGTGGGGGATTGTGTCGGAGTCGCCGCAGCATGGATCAGGCGTTCGGTGAGTAGGGTTACATGGGCGGCGTACGCCAAGGTCTGGAACGAGTGGTACACTTGCATGCGGCTGGCGGACGCCTGAGTGATGCGGAAGTGGGGTGGTTGGTGCTGTACTTTGTGGTACGACACATGGAGAAGGAGGGTTCGGTTTCTGCCCTTAATAAAAAACGAACGGCGTTAGCTTTCTTGTTCAAGCTTGAGGACAGGCCGGATCTAACTAAATCTTTCTGGGTACGACAAACTGTAAAAGGATACAGAAAAGGTAAGGCGTGCAAGGACACTAGGAGGCCAGTTTCCTTTTCGGTGTTGCAGTCGATATGTAGTGTGCTGGAGGAAGTATGCTCTTCGAGTTACGAGGTAAGTTTGTAAGTTTGTTCAGGGCAGTTTTTTCCATAGCCTTTTTCGGAGCTTTCAGATTGGGTGAGTTGGTCAGCCCTTCCAAGACAGTCGGGGGGGGGGGGGTTGCTGGTCGGGGATGTGAGATTGGGTGAGGACAGGGTGGTGTTCCGGCTGCGCAAGTCCAAGACGGATCAGGCAGGTAAAGGGGTGGACGTATTTCTCTATGCTTTACCTGGGTCGGTGGTGTGCCCAGTAAGGGCTATGGGAGAGTTCTTGGCTATTCGCCCGGGGTTGGGAGGTCCCCTGTGGATGCACAGGGACACAGCGTTTGTCTCTAGGTTCCAGTTCATGGCAGTATTCCGTAAGTGCTTAAGGGCAGCGGGTTTCGCTGCTGAACAATTCGCCTCACACTCCTTCCGCATCGGGGCGGCTACAGAAGCGGCCCGGTGCGGGTTGTAAAACGGATTGGGAGGTGGGAATCCAGGAGATTTAGGTCCTATGTTAGGCCGCATATGTTGCTGGAATGATGGTTGGGGGGTGTTAAAAGTACGTGGGAGTCTACTGATGGGATCGTCGGAGTGCAGTACATTATTGCTTGTCACTCGTGTTTGTTATTTGTTTTTCAGATGGTGGTCAGGAGTGCCTCGTTTGGATTTTGGGGCACTCCTATGTGTACTGGGGAGCCTTAAGGGCGGATGCTAGGCCGGACGGACGGCAATTGGGTATCCCTAGGAGGGAGGCAAAGATCAGGTGGTTGGGGACCCGGGGCATGGGGTGGGGCAGGGTTCTGCCAGAGGTGCAGCATTATGCCCAACTGGACCGTCCTCCAGACGTACTGGTGCTCCAGGTAGGGGGAATGATTTGGGGATTAGGCCTATTGGGGATCTGATAACGGCCGTTAAGGTGGATGTCTTAACTTTTCGCGCGGCCTATCCTGGCATGCTGTTGGTCTGGTCCGACATAATCGCTCGGACGACTTGGCGCATGGCGAGGTCTGTGGTTAGGTTCTACAAAGGGCGGATCAAGGTGAATAAGGCGATTGGGAGGTTTGTGGTAAGACATGGGTGTTTAGTAGTGAGACACATGGAGTTGGAGAGGAACGTGGGCCTGTATTTACGCGGAGATGGTATTCACCTATCCGACGTGGGGATGCAGTTGTGGTTCTTGGATTTACAGGAGGGGATACAGAGGGCCCTGCGGGTGTGGGGGGGCCCTTAAGGGTAAGGGATTACCCTTTCGGGCTGTGGCGGTGTTAGTTGGTCTTTGATGGCGGCAGTTACAGATGTGATGGAAATGGTGGTGGGCTCATCGGTGGGATGGGACCCTTATGGGGGATTATTCCAGCGGAACGGTGTCCGTTGGAATACGGTTTATGGTTGCACTGCAGGGGAAAAAGGTTTGTCTCCGAGCTGGGTCGGCTGGGGGCCGGTTATGGTTAATGGTTGCGCAGTGTAGTGGTAAAAAGGAAGGTGAAGCCGGGTTGCCGTCAAAGACCAGGAAGCTGGGAGTTATATAAAGTTGGTTACAAAATTGTTAAGGAATAAAATTTGTGTGATTTAATTATTTTGATTTAATTATTTAATTTAATATTTATGTGGTTAAAATAAATTGTCTGTTGTGGCCATTTTACTCCAACAAGATTGTGTCTCTCGTTAATCTTAGTAAAAGGGGGGTAACTAAGGTAATAAATGGGTTTGTTGGTTTTGGGGAAAAAGTTGGGCTTTCCGTAGTACACTGGTCATGTATATTCTTGCAGTATGGGAGGCAGATGTGTATATTAAAGCATGTGGGCAAATTAGTATATTACAGCAGATGTGTGTGTATATTACAGCATGGGGGCAGATGTGTGTGTGTATTTTACAGCATGGGGGTAGATGCTGTAATATACACATCTGCCCCCATACTGCAAGAATATACACATCTGCCCCCATGCTGCCCCCACCACATTTACCACTGACTAATGCAGAGTTGCAATGCAAGGAGATCAGCTAAAAGTAGTTGTATCTGTATGTGCGTTAATGAATCGAAATTAGTCGATTAATCGATTAAAAAAAAACGATTAATCGAACACAAAAATTTTAATCAGTCACAGCCCTAGTTTAAAGTGATTTTAAAGTCTTGTTTTAAAAAAATTTAAAATAACAAACAGCCCGTCCCCTTTCTATTCTCATTGGCTGACTGACTGTGATTGACAGTAGCAGGAGACAATGGTGCCGCAATGCTGTCTCAGCCAATGAGGAGGGGAGTCCCAGAAGGCCAAAACATTCCGACAAAATTGCTGGAGCTAGAGGGACCTCTGGTAAGTATAAGGCGGCGTACACACGAGGGGATATGTCCGCTGAAAACGGTCCGATGGACCGTTTCAGCAGACATCTCCGCTCGTGTGTATGGGCTAGCGGACAGATTTCTCCACCCGACAGATTTCAAAGCAAGCTTTGAAATCTATCCGGTGGAATCTGTCCGCCCGACATGTCTGCTGGTTAGTACACTTACCAGCAGACATGTCGGCCCCCACCGCCGCCGCGCCGCTGCCGAATGGATTCGGCGCATGCGCGGAAGTGTTTTACTTCCTGGTGCGGTGACGTGGCGGTGACGCGGCGGCGTCAACGTCACCGCCGCGTCACCGCGCCGTCCGGCGGCGGGGAATTTGATCCGATGGTGTGTACACGCCATCGGATCAAACTCCCGATCGGACATATCCGATGGAAATGGTCCGCGGACCGTTTTCATCGGATATGTCCGATCGTCTGTACGCCGCCTAAGGGGGAATCAAAAATAGAAGAAATGGATGCACTCCGTAATCCATCAAAATTACATTATTCAGAACATCCCAAGTGTTGACAAAAACAGAGAGCTGGTAGATGCGTTTCACACACTTCAGGTGTGCTTAGTCACTACACAGAAATATCAGCATGATTATCCTTATAAAGCCCCACCTAATTCTATGGCAGGTGACACAGATCATTAATTTGCAGACTTCCTGTTAACGTGATTCACGTAAAGAATATAAGAATAGAAACTCATATAAAAGACATACATACCTGCACATATCGCATACCTTTTCCTTCGATTTCCCTTCTAAATGTTTTTTTCTTTGTCTGAATTTCTCACTTCCTGTTCCTCCTCAGTAAGCTTGCCCCCATCATTCGAGCCATTCTGGCTGAGGGTTAGTCACCGTGCTCGCCCCCTCCCTTGGGACTACATCCCTGCGGGGAGATGCACATTGTCTCCCCGCAGAGATGTAGTCCCAAGGGAGGGGGCGAGCACGGTGACTAACCCCCAGCCATTACGGCTTGGATGATGGTGGAAAGCTTACTGAGGAGGAACAGAAATTGAGAATTCAGATAAAGAAAATGTCATGGATATGCAATAATGTCTGGAAACTTACCTTCCTCTCCATGTGTTCACCTTAGAGGCCTGACACGCTCACTTGGCTGCTTTTATCATCTCTCCTCCCTGTATGGCTCCACCCCAGGCCATATCAGGAACCCTATATTAACCAGTGCACTGCCTTGCTGATTAATGTTGTTTCTTAAGCATTGTGTGTTTGGGTTCCTGCTTTCCGTGTGCTACGTTTATCTCTGTGTACCGATCTTGGCTTGTCCACAACTATTCCTGTTTGCTTTTGACCCTGACCTTTGGCCTGTCCTTTGTTTATCCTTGCCTGCTTGTCACCCTGACCTTGGCTTACCCCTCACTATTTCTTGTATCCTGAGTGGCTGCTTCCCCTCTCTCCATTATGCCCTACGGAGCATGAGCTAGGGGACTCTGGGGGGCGCAACCTGGATTCAGTTGCAGCTAAGGCCATCCTCACCACTAGAGGCTCTGGTGAATACCTGCTGGATCTTAGACTCCGCACCCTGGGGAATTTTGGGCTCAAGCTTCCAGGGGGATCCGTGTTTGTGCTCCAGTGGACCTGCCTTCCATATCCACTCTGTGTTCCATCCGCAGCAGTCTGCCATAGGGTTCACTACCGTGTGGTGCACTCCTGACTCCAACGGGGTGCATCTGTCATCTGGCCACAAGTGACCCGACAGAAAAAAAAAACATTTAGAAGGGAAATCGAAGGAAAAGGTAAGTGAACCAACAATGCACAAGCTTAAAGGAACCTATTTAGAAAAGAAAAAACAAACCTTTACAACCCCTTTAATGCATAGAATGCATTAAGATAAAAATAAAACTTTTAACTTTACAACCCCTTTAAGTCTGGACCCTGACTGGGCCATGCAAGAACATTCACCCTTTCTCCCCCAACCACTCTGTGGTCAGTTTTACTGTGGTGGTCATTATTATTATACTACAGGATTTATATAACGTCAACTGTTTATGCATCGCTTTACAATGTATGGGGGGACAAGGTATAGGGGTTATTGTCATGTTGGAAGGTAGACCTTCTTCCCATTGACAACTTTCTGGCATAGGGCAGCAGATTTTCTTCAAGAATTCGATTTTGCTCTATCCATTTTTCTTCTATCCCGACAAGTGCTCCAGTCCCCGCTGCAGAGAAACATCCCCATAAGAGAGGAGATCAATGGAAAGAACTAAAGATCAGAGTTTATAGAAGAGACCTACGGAAACTTCAAGATTTGAAGACTTTGGGCCAGATTCAGGTAGGATAGCGGATCTTTATTCTGGCGTAACGTTCGTCATTTACGTTACTCCGCCGAAACTTTAGGAGCAAGTATTGTATTCACAAAGAACTTGCTCCTAAAGTTGCGACAGCGTAGCGAAAATGAGTCGGCAGAATTCAAATTGGGCGGGTAGGGGGCGTGTAGTATTTAAACTAGGCACGATCCCACAGCGAACATACTGCGCATGCTTCGGCTGTCAATGTATCCCAGTGCGCATGCTACAAATTATGTCAGTGTTTTCGTCGTCAACGTCAATGACGTCAATCCCCATTCACGGACGAGTTACGCAAACGACGTGAAACTTTTTCAATTCGACGCGATCACGACGGCCATACTTAACATAGGATACTCCACCTAGGGGGCATGTTTTTCTTTACGCCGCTTATCTCTTACGGAAAGTCACTGCGTCGGGCCCGCGTACGATCGTGAATTGCCGTCTCTCGCTGATTTACATATTCTTGGCGTAAATCAGCGGGAACGCCCCGAGCGGCCATTTTAAAATTGCAGTTCCGATACGATGGCGAAATACAATTACGCCGCTCGTATCTGAACTCAATCCCGGCGTATCTTGTTTTCTGACTACAGAAAACAGATACGACGGCGTAGGTTAGAAGTTACGCGGCTTATCTACAGATAAGCCGTGTAACTTCTACCTGAATCTGGCCCTATTTGTGAGGAAGAATGGGCCAAAATCCCACCTGAGCAATGCATGTGACTAGTTTCTCCATACAGGAGGCGTTGTAAAGATGTCATTACCAGCAAAGGATTTTGTACCAAGTATTACCGTATTTATCGGCGTATAACACGCACAGGCGTATAACGCGCACCTTAACTTTAAGAGGGCAGTTTCAGGAAAAAAAACTTTCCACAGCCCCTGCGTATAACACGCAGGCACAGTTTATTTTCAGGGTAAAAAAGTGAGTGTTATACGCCAATAAATACAGTAAATACATTTCAGTTAGCATGTTCAATACTTTTTCCCTGTGTCATTCCATTTTATTACACATACTGTAACTTCATTTCTGAACGTATTTGTTTTGGTTTCTTTGTATGTATGGATTGCATGGGTTGTTACCGACATGCGGTGAACATTTCATGTCAAAACCCCCATAAAAATATATTTTCCTAGAAAAATGGTGACGTGTTCAATACTTTATTTTACCCGCTGTATATTAAGGTTTGACAGACAGATTGATTAAGGCTAAAATGTTGACTGGCACATGTTTGATTTGGAGGTATGGGAGAGGGTATGTTTTCTAGGAGGAGGGGTTTGGGAAGAAAAGGATTTGATCTGAGAGGGGTAAACATTTTTATTTAGGGGCATTAAGAGGGGGGGGTGTTTGCTGACACATGATACTCACACATCGTGGACAGTGGTGGGGGCACAGTTTGGCATCTTCAGCCTGGGCTCTAGAGCACCTTGTCCCAGGACTGGATGCACCTATCCCATGCCTCATGCACCTGTCAAGAATTGAGCAATCACAAGACCTTTGGTCACTCAGTTCTCTGCCTCTCCATTCTGCCCCTCCAGCACTCACTGAAGCACTTGACATCAGTGTATGGTGACTGCTTTATTTGGGTGACTATTGGAGAGCACAGTCCAACTCAACAGTGGAATGTCACCCAAGACTTGACAGTAAATCAGAAGAATTTAAGGTCAGTTTTGTTAAACAAAAATTAGGTAACTAATCTAGTATATCCATTCAAAAGCAGAGAATCATCCTCAAGCGGAACTGAACTAAAGAGGTCTGAAGAAGAAACAGGAAGTTTCAAAACATGTTACCACCCTTATGTCAGTTCTGGGTTTGGTGTTATTTGTGTTCCACCGTGGCCAGCTGCTTCCTACAGCTCTGATCCAGGTCACCTCACCACAGGACACCGATGTCACCATCACGGTAAAACCCTTATGCCGTGTACACACAACCGTTTTTCGGGTTCTAAAAAATGGAAAATTGTATACTCACCTTTCCGTAATTTTCCTTTCCTGACGCATCTTCATGGCAGCACACACTGGGTTGTGACTCCGCCCCCACAACCTGACAGGATTGGTTAGCTATAAATTTGAAGGGGAGACGCCCGCACCATTCTCTGTATATATCATCATAAAATAGCAGGGTGGGCATCTGTGTGCTGCCATGAAGATGCGTCAGGAAAGGAAAATTACGGAAAGGTGAGTATACAATTTTTTTTGAATATTCATTCTTTATTTCTTTTCATATCATACAAATTTTTAATTGTTCATTTAAAAAAAGCAAGAGGAGACTGTTCATTATAACTATAAACACATCATTTAAACATTGATATACATTGTCATATCATAACTCTTAACTTATCATATCAGGAGGTGAGTAATCTCTTAGTTAAGGGGGGAACGCCCAATCTTCTCGTTCTTGTTGATATTATCGGTTTTACTACTTGGCCCCTCTCCATTTAGCCCTTTCCAGTCAACATTTCTATCTCCTCAGGTGATGTACCCTTTTTTCTCCAGCCATGGCTTCCACATGTCCTCGAAGTCTCTAAGTTTTCCCCTTTTTATATAGACTGCTCTTTATTTACAGAGGGCCTCATTGATTGCCTCAATCCATTCACTTACTGCCGGTGGTGAAGTTGCCTGCCACCTCATGGCTATTAGTTTTCTAGCTTGGAATAAGCATCTTAATATTACAACTGTAGTATTTCTTTTCTCCTTCCGTTCCTGCCTGTACCCCAGTACACACAGTGTGGCCTCCATTTCCAGTGAGATTGTAAATATATCTCTCAAGGTGTCAAGCACACCCTTCCAGTACCGAACCAGCTTTGGGCAGCGCCACACCATGTGTACTAGGTCTCCCTGCCCCTGGCATCTAGGACATTTATCATCTGGTCTTTTGCCGAATTTAAAAAGTCTCTTTGGCGTATAGTAAGCTCTATTTATCAGCATCAGGTGGGAGATTTTCTGGGGGGGTGAAAGTGACACCTTTGATCCCATCTCTAGTATTCTCTTTCACTGTTCTTGTGATATTTCCCCTATATCTTCCTCCCACCTTTCTCTTACTTTGAGTAAATGTGCCCCTGTGTTGATCTTTTTGATTATCTGCATATATATTTCAGATATGAGACCCTTAGTTGGTCCCCCTTTGGCTAGCTTTTGAAACAGGAGCATTTTGGTCCACACTAATTTTTGTGTCCTAAACTGGGCTTCAAGAGCGTGACCTACTTGTAAATAGGTAAAGAATGAGTGTTGCGGGACATTAAATTCCAGTCTCAGATCCTGAAATTTCCTATAGGTATCGCCCTCATACAGGTGTATCAGCCTTTTTATTCCGCATCTTTCCCATTCCCCCACCTTTCCTATCCGTATTATTTCTTGTAACTTAGAATTGTTCCACAGAGGAGTATACTCAGTAAATCCAGTGTAGCCCATTAGCCTCTTAACTTTTTCCCATATTTTAATTATCATTTTAATTTTTGGAGTCCTATATTTAAAGGAGTTTGCTTCTAGTAGTTCAATAACCGAGTCATGTGGGGCCCCACTCAGCATTACTCTCCCACTAGAGGTCTCCCCTCCCCGGGTGTTACATCCCATTAGTTGTTGCAATTGTGCTGATAGATAGTAAGCCTCAGGATGGGGGACAGCCAGTCCCCCTTCCGATACTGGAAGCTGCAGTGTACGTAATCGAATCCTGGGTTGTCCCCCTTTCCATATTAGTTCTCTAAAAAGCGTTTCAATTTTATTGAACCATTTTCTACCAATCCAGATCGGGCTATTATGCATTATATACAGCAGCTGTGGCTGCCAGATCATCTTGATTAAGCTACATCTGCCAGCCACTGATAACGGGAGCCGTTTCCAGATACCAATTTTTTGTTTAAATTTAACCAGTAGTGGGGTTAGGTTTTTATCTATGTATTGTTTGGGGTCTTTCGTTACTCGTATCCCTAGATATTTCAATGTATCCACTACCTTCACTTGTGGTATTCCCACTATCCCAGCTTCTCCAATTGGATCTACCGGTAGTAGCTCTGATTTTCCCCAATTTATTTCCAATCCCGTGAAGCTACCAAATTCCTCCACTATGCTCATGGCTCGTACCAGGGAATGTTCCGTGTCGCCCAGATAGAGAAGGATATCATCGGCATAGAGCGCGATTCTTTCGTCCCCCGTCTTTCTTTGGAATCCAACTAACTCAGTACTTGACCTTATGGCAATCGCCAGTGGTTCCATCACTAGGGCAAAGAGCAGGGGTGATAAAGGACACCCCTGTCTCGTTCCCCTCTCTAGGAGAATCTTTTTTGAAAATTCGTTATTAATTTTAATTTTGGCACTAGGGTTATTATAAAGCATTTTTATCCAGCCAGTAAATTTCGGACCAAATCCGAACTTTCCCAGCACCCTCCAGATATATCCCCATTCTACACTGTCAAATGCTTTTGTCACATCTAGTGACACTACCGCTCTCGTTCCCTCTGACTCTGTCGGGGTTTGCAAATTTAAAAAGGTCCTTCTTATATTCGTACTGGTGGATCTATTAGCTATAAATCCCGTTTGATCTGGATGGATCAGTTTTGAAATCATCCTATTAAGTCTCGCAGCCAAGACTTTAGCCACTATTTTGGCGTCCGAACACAAGAGGGAAATTGGTCTGTATGACGCTGGGTCTAAGGGGTCCTTGCCTTCTTTTAATATAAGTATTATGGTTGCCTCCATCATTGACACTGGGAGTCTCCCCTCAATGTCTGCTCCATTCAATGCTTTTAACAGCTCAGGTAGTAATATTTCTCCATAGTACTTATAAATTTCTGTCGGGAGTCCATCTGGGCCAGGTGACTTTTGATTTGCCATATCAGACACTGCTTGCTGCATTTCTAACAGTGATATCGGGTGTTCCAACTCGTCTCTTTCTACTTGGGTGATCGCTGGAATCTCTAACCTCCCCAGGAACTCCTCCATCTCTGCCTCCATCCCCACCTTCTGTGTGGTATACAGCTTTTCATAATATCCTTGAAATGTCCGCACTATCTCTGCTGTATCTGCTGTTATTACTCCTCCTGCAGTTCTGATGGCCTGAATATCAGAGGGTGTGGAGTTTGATTTCACCAGTTGCGCGAGCATCCTTCCAACACTCTCACCCTCTACAAAGGATGATTGTCGCACAAAGATTCGTCTAGTCTCCACCTCTCTCATAATTACCGTCCTATACGCTAATTGTTTTTCTAGCCATATTGCTTTTTTCTCTAGCGTTGGGTCAGTAACATAGTTATTTTCTGCCACCAGTACTTCTCTACGGGTATTTTGTTCACCTTCTCTCACCTGTTTATTAATTTTGGCCACCTGTTGGATCAGGATACCCCTCAGGTACGCCTTCAGGGTATCCCATATTGTTCCCGTCCCTGTGGAGCCTTCATTTAGATCCACAAATTCTCTCAGTTTGAGCAAAATCCCATCTGTTTCTTTTATTATCTCTAACCAGTAGGGGTTAATTCGCCATTCTTTCCTAATTTTTTGTCCTTCTAGATTTATTATTACGATCATTGGGGAGTGGTCCGAGACTCCTCGTGGCAAATACTCTATCTTTCCTATGCTCCTTAGTGCTCTCTCATTCCCCAGGGCCATATCTATCCTGGAGAGTGTGGAGTGTGTGCTTGAATAACAGGAGTATTGCTGGATGCCCGGGTTCCTCACTCTCCACATATCCACTAGTCCAACTTCTTCCATAAATTGGCTCAAACGGCTTTTTCCTATGGAGTTTAAATATGATGGTACCGGAAACCTATTGGCCCCTGGATCTAAGACCTCATTGAAATCTCCTACTGCTACTACCGGTATATCTTCCTTCCCTTGCATAAATTCATTTAATCTTAACAATATATCCATTTTAAAAGGCGGAGGGATATAAACATTCGCTATTACATAAGTTCTACTATGAATTGTACAACACAAAAAAACATATCGACCATTCTCATCTATGCTGATCTGCCTGCAGGAAAATGCCACCCCAGCCCTAACCATTACACCCACCCCTCTCGAATATGAAGAATAAAATGAGTGAAACTGAGTTGGAAATTTTCTGCTATAGAGCTGTTGGATTGTATCCCTTGTTAAGTGTGTTTCCTGCAGGCAGATCAGGTCCGCCCCATATTTTTCCATAGTGGAGAGTACTGCTGCTCTTTTGGCTGCTGTTCCCAGTTCCCTAACATTCCATGAGCCTATCTTTATTATCCTATTCTGCATTCAGCAACAAGGAGTATATTGATAAGAGTCTTGACTACTTCACCCATGGAAGTTGCCAAAAAAAAACACCTCGGGCATAGTGAAAGAAAGAGAAAAAAGAGAGAAAAAAAAATAATAAAAAAAAAAAAAATATATATATATATATAAAAAAAATATCAAACTCAAATACATAACTCATTGCTATCCCTATTTCATTATCGTGACCAGTGATCCTATATCTACTACTCATTAGTCGTGTCGCTCAATCATTGTGACACGAATGTACATATATATGTATATATCATCGAAAATTATTTCTGTGCAAATTTCAATCTCTATTTTTGTGTAGCAATCTTCTTCCAATTGTGCATTACCTTGCCATCTTACAGTGTATTTCGTTATTTGTGCAGTAACAATGATTTTCGTGTTCTCCGTATCGTAAAAAAAATATTTCTATACAAATTTCAAACTCTAATTTTGTGTAGCTTTCTCCTTCACATTGTGCATTACCAGTGAGTATACAATTTTACATTTTCCTGACGCATTCATGGCAGCACACACTGGGAAATAACTCGCCAGTCGGGAGGGTGCAAGAAAACAGTAATATTTATTCTTTATAGCGCTGAGGAATTGGCTCTAAGAACAGATCTGCCGAAGTTGACGGTAGCCAGGAGAGCAGAATTTACTTTGTAGTGAGAAATGAAGATGTGTTGGGAATACCAAGTTGCTGCTCTGCCTATGGTTTCCGGTGAAGTCCCGCAATATGCTGCCCAAGAAGTGGCCTCTGCCCCTGTCGAATGAGCCCTAATGCCCTCTAGGAGTCGTAAGTTGCTGGATGGAATAGGTCTCTTTGATAGCTTTAACAACCAAGAGGTAATGGTACTGGAGGTAGCTGGCTGACCTCGTCTGCTCCCGTGTGGGATAATCAAGAGAGAATCCGTCTTCCTGAGATGTAGCTGTGACATAACTGGAGATGGTAGACTTGACATCCTAGTCATGGGACTCGCCCCTCTCATTAGTAAAAGACGGAAGGACGATGTCCTGGTTATAATGAAAGGAGGAAGTTACCCTTGGATAAAAATGGTCTGAGGGCTTCAGAAGCACTCTGTCAGGGAAGAACACTAAATAGAGGTTCCATAGCCATAAGTGCTTGTATCTCCGACGCCCTCTTAACTGAGGTGATAGCAATACGGGAAGCCATCTTCAGAGCTAGGTTCCACGGTGAGACTAAGTTGAATGGAGAAAAAGGTGGATTGGACAGGGCCTCGAGTACTACACAGAGATCCCCTGTTGGAAAGGCTGGCCTCCTAGGTGGTCTGATCTTACGTAGGCCCTGAGGAACAGAGTGACCGGATGATGAAGAGCCCATCTAGTACCCGTCATGGCTGAAAGGGCAGATACTTGCACCTTTAGGGTACCCAAGCCCGGGCCCTTGTTAAGCCCTGACTGAAGAAATTCAAGAATTTGAGATGGGATTCCAATCTCTTTGCTGCGATGACACGAACCTCTCCCAGATCCTAGTATAGGTGACATCAGTGGAGCTCCTTAGAGCTTGTACTAAGGTTGATATTACCTCCCGAGAGTATCCTAGTTCCCCTAACCTAGCCCTCTCAGCTTCAAAGCTGGCAAATGCAGCTTCTCTGGGCTGGATGGAAGAATTGCCTCTGATGTATGAGATCCCAGGTTACTGGAAGATGTATTGGAGGCCGCTTACCTAGTTGTAGCAGGGTCGTAAACCATGGCCTCCTCAGCCGGAACGGTATTAGTACAATAACCGTGACTGAGGACTTCCGAAGTCGGGACAGGAATCTTGTAATCCGAGAAGTTGGAAGAAAAATGTACCCTAGCTCGCAGCTCCATGGAAGAACTAGGCAGTTTGTCCCTTCAGGTAATGGAAAGTGGGCTCTGGACAGGAACCTCTGACACTTAGAGTTCTTTGGCGTGGCCGCTAGGTCGACTTCTGGTACTCCACAAGTTTTCGTAAGAATGGAGAATACCTGTTGGTTCAGGGACCATTCGTTGTTTGAAAGTGTCTCTCGGCTTAGGTAGTTGGCCAACGAATTCTGTGTTGCTGGGGCGCATACTCCCCACATATCTAACAGGTGCACTTGTGCCCCTTCCGTTATGGGCGGACTTCCTCCTGAAGCGTGCGACTCCTGATGCCCCCCTGTCTCTGGATACATGACACCGCTACTTGTCCATCCTGATCAGGACACTCTTCCTCTCTAGAAGAGGCGCAATGGCCAGGAGGGCCTGAAACGCTGCTCTGAGCTCTAAAATATTTGACACTATGCCCTGAGCCCGAAAATGCCACTGTCCTTGGGCTACTCAGTCTAGATAGTGTGGACCCCATCACCCCTGGCTGGCGTCCGATGTTACTACTTCTGGACTTGGGGGAACTTTTGGAATGGAGTATTGACGTTCTATTCCACTGCCTGAGAAAGGCGTTCTGTAAGACTCGCATGTGCCACAGGGGCCACTGTATCAAGGGTATGGATGCTGACATGGACCCCAGGGTACTGAGGCAGGCTCTGACAGTTAGACGTCTGGATGATAGCAGACTCTGTATCTTCTGGAGCAATGGCTTCAGCCTCTCTTGAGGGAGTTGCACCCGGTACAACCTGGTATTTTATTCTGCCCCTAGGAACACCCTGACTTGCCGAATGCTCTGGGTGCTGAGGCGATGCCGAATGGGGGGCACCAAAATTGGAAATGGGATTGATCGATTGAGAACCGAAGGGACCTCTGGAAGGTAAGATGAACTGGGATGTGAAGGTAAACGTCCGAAAAATCTAGAGATAGCATCCAGTCTCCCACGTCCACTGACAACAAAATGGACTAAAGGCTTTTCCAATCTGAGGGCCTCTATTTTGATCATCTGTTGAACTTCTTTAGGTCCAAGACTGGACGTAGATCCCCGTTTTTTTTTTTGTACCAGAAATAAAGGGGAATAAAACCCCCTCCCTTTCTGGTGCGGAAGTACTTGGTAGGCTGGAATGTGTTCCCTGGCAATGTGCCCATGAATTTCCAATTGTGACTGGTCTTGATAGAGGATAGTGTTCATGGATCTGTTATACGAGTTGCCCATATCCGAGCGAATCTCTTGAGTCTGGTGCTCACCTGAGCTGGGTGGGCAGACGGACCCTCAAAAAGGACTTCTGCTGTTCCCCAGCTGTGACTGGCTTACTGTATCTACATGAAGGAGGGTCGAGTCTTCCAGTCCCTCCTAAATTCCCTGCCGGGGCGGTAGGATCTAACATCCCTGTACATGACAGGAAGATCACGCCTGTAAGCGGGGCCCTTCTGGGGCTCTGGTTTCCTATCGGAGGGAATCAGCCCGGACTTTCCCCCGGTAACCTTGGAGATGGCCGAGTCCATCTTTGTGCCGAATACACTTGAGCCGCCATATGGAACTTTGCACCAGTTAATCTTGACGCTGCCTTCGCTATCCAGGGTCTCAGCCATAAGGCTCTTCCCAGCCATGAAGTCGCCCCCTCAGGAGCCGTAAGCCAACTTAAATTTCCTGCAGGGAGGAGAATATCTTCCCCTGGTCGGCTCCTTCTAGAATGGAATTCTCAACATTAGCCGCCTATGCAGCGATAGTTTTAGCGACTGCCGCTGTGGTGATAGCCGGCCTACAAGTGTCTCTTGTCGTGGAGCAGGCTTTCTTCAGTTCTATATTGTTTTTACGATCAAGAGCGTCCCGGAAGGTAACTGCGTCTTCAATCGGTAGAGAAACGTCTCTAGCGAGTCGCATTAAAGATTAATCGACTGTAGTTGCATTGATCAAAGAATCGATCTTAGACTCCCACAAGGGGTACAATCTGCAAATTTGTTGCTCATACTGGGCCGCTTATGCGATCCCCCCCACTTATCCTTTATGAGGTTTTCCAGCTCTTCGATGAAGGGAAATGATTCAGGACCCCCTTTTCAGCACCGGGAAATATTTCGGAACCTTCAGAAGTTCTGCCATAACCTCCTCCCAGCCTATCGCTTCCTTGACTGAATGGGCAAATGGTTCAACCAAAAAGAGACAGTCCGACGCCTGCTGACACTCCTCATTCTTAGAGAGGGTTACTGCAGCCTGGCGTAACGGCCGGGCGATGTGCTTGGGAAAGGATCGCCCACATATGATCCCTGTGGCGATTCTCCTAGGAGCTCAGTATCTACTCTGGCCTCTGAATCCTTGGTTACTTCAATGAAGCACGAGCCGCAGGCCAATTCCCCTGGCAAGGCTGGCGCCCCGCATATTTGGCAAACATTTGCCGTGGTGCGGGTAAGATAGCTCTGTCTGGGATGAAGGTAATCGTCTGCGGTGGGACCGACTATGACGGGAGTGGCTGTGACGCGAGCGGCTATGCCTTGATTGAAGAAATCAAGAGGGTAACCTTGAGCGACTTCTTGCGCCTTCTGCCGGAAGCATGGCTAGAATCTCCCTCTGTGCCGCAAACTTGCGTCTCTTGACCCGATAGGGCTACCAAAACTGTAGCGTCAGTGGCCAGGCTCTCTTTTTTGTCTCTCCTCTACTTACCACCTTCTGGACGGCCTCTATACCTGGTCAGCTGATGGTGGTCTGCGAGGGCAGTGGCCCCCATGAGGATAGCAGAGAGACAGCCTGAAAAGGTGGGGGAAAAAAAGAGAGAAGGGAAAACATTACAATATGTTCCCCCCCAACATTTCTATTTATTAAATTAATATAATAATTTTATATACATATATCTATCCTTTTTTTTTTTTTTTGGATTATATTAATTGTTTAATTATGGATACACTTTCTCCTATGATATGTTATAAATTAATATATAAATGTATTATATCTTCTATACTATTTGTTCCTTTTTTTTTTTTGTGTGTGTGTAATCAATTAGCCCAGGCTGATCTGGGACATGCCTGCACACACCTGGTGCAATCTTCACTCTGAGTAGAGCAGAGCAGCAGGGCTGCAGCCAGAACTACAGAGCAATAGGACTGTTTCTTTTTTCCTTCTTTTTTTTTTTTTTTATGTTTAAAGGTTTTTATTGGGTTTTACAAATACAGGCCAACAAAGTCATACATTGGTGAGCATGAGAGAAACATGTTACATATATATCACAAGTGATAACTGTCAGGCAAACGACTACACCAGTAAAATAATCAGGGAAACACGGTAACAACAGTAGTAGGCCGGAGACCTTGCCTGGGAAGTACAGAGGCCTAGGCATCCTTTAGGAGAAACCCCCTGCAGCCTATCCCCCGCACCCCGGTAGGGAGCTAACTGTGCAGGGGGGGATGCAGGGGGGCCCTGCCCCAGAGTATCTCCAAAGAAGCCTGAAAATAGGGGTCTCTGCATTCTAGTGAGAAGCCGTAAAAGGCAGACAGTCGTACCGTGGCCCGGTACAAAAACGCACCACCTAACTTATAACCTAAAAAAAAATAAAACAAAAATGGAACAATGCACAGACCTGTTGAGCTCTGAATCAGACGGTGAGAGGGACAGCTCCCGGGGCAAAATCCCCGGTGCTTCCCCAAGGGGGTGTCAGGTGGAAGGGGATAGTCGGAAAGAAAAGAGAAGTAAAGAAGGGGGGGACAGAGGAAAAGGAGTGCAGCAACAGAAGGTGGAAATCTAAGCCAGGACCTCTCAGCAGGACAGGAAAATGGAATCGCCAATCCCCATGTAGGTGGCCCATGGTTCCCAAATCTCCCGAAACTGCGGGAGAGTGTCTAAGATAGAGCTCACCATTTTCTCCTGCGACATAAGCCAGGATATCTTTCGTTTAACCGCTGTGACGGAGACTTTGGGACATTTCCATGCTCTGGCTAAGGTGATTTTGGCCCCCAAGAAGATGAAGAAAACTAATTTACGGGTTGGCTGTGTTGCTCGGGGGAGGCGCTGATTAAGCAGAGCCATCAAAGGAGACCTGGGGATCGTTAGGCCCGAGACCATGGACGCTATCCGGAATATTTTGGTCCAGAAGCTCCTGATTTTGGGACATTCCCACCAGACGTGCAGCATGGTGCCCCTCATCTGGCACCCTCGGAAACATAAGGGTGAGGCTGAGGGGAACATAGCTGCCAGCCGGATGGGAGTGAGGTACCATCTGGTGATCACCTTCAAATTGGCTTCAATGAGAGAGATACTGGAGATCCCTTTAAAAGATGAAAAATAAGTTTTGTGCCAAGTATCTAGGTCCCACGTCACCTGCAAGTCATCCTCCCAGGCTAGCATGTAGGCCGTCTTACGGTCATTAGAGGCAAGTGACGAATATATTCTGGAGATCCCTCCTCTCTGCTCCATGTCGTCTCCACACCACTGTTCATACGGTGTGAGTTGGGGGGGTGCAGGGTTCCCCGACCGGAGAGATCGGAGAAAGCAGGATAATTGATGGTACCGAAATCGTTCAGACGAAGGCAAGTTCAAGGTCTTAACACAATGGGCGAGGGAAAGGGGTCCCGAAGGCGAGAGGAAGTGCCCGATCCGATACATCCCCTTATCCAACCACCACCCGAAGGCCCTGATGTCCATCCCCGGGGGAAAATCAGGATTGTGGAAGATGTGTGCTAAGGGCCTACATGAAGAGACCAGGAGAGGGTTGTTCCTGAGTCCATCCCAGATTGCAAACGTGTGAGACAGGGATGGACAGAGGATAGGCGGTCTAGCTTTTGGGGGTGTCCAGAGGAGGAAGTCAAGGGTAAAAGAAGGGACCGCTTGCCTCTCCATGTCCACCCAGTCAGGCTTGGCCACTTTACTGTATACCGTGGAGAGCTGAGCGAGTCTAGCCGCCTGGAAGTACCAAAGTAGGTTGGGCAATCCCAATCCCCCTTGGCTCCTAAGCCTAAAAAGGGTGTGTCTAGACAGGCGACGGCCAGACCCTCCCCAAACAAACTTGATGACCTTAGATTGGAGTGCATTTAAGTGGTCCCTCCTGATCGAGATCGGGAGGGAGCGGAAGACATATAAGAGTCGCGGAAGCAGGGTCATTTTTACGGAGTTGATCCTACCCAGCCACGACAATTGATGTGGGTGCCACTGTTTAAGATCTAATTCCAGTTTCTTGAACATGGGGGGATAATTGGCTTGATAGAGTAGTTCGAATTTAGGGGTTAAATTAATTCCCAAGTAGCGGACAGACGAGTCACTCCATCGAAAACGAAAGGAGTCCTTCAGCTGGGCGACCACAGGTAGAGGGAGGGATATATTTAGGGCCTGAGATTTGGCATAATTGACCCGTAACCCCGAAACATCCGCAAAATCATCCAATGTTTTGCAAATCACTGGAAGAGAGGTGACCGGGGAGGTCACAAAAAGGATCAGATCGTCCGCGAACAAACCGCATTTGTGTGTCGAGGAGCCGCAACGGACTCCCACTATGTCTGGATGAGACCTAATGGCAATGGCCAGAGATTCAATGGCTATGGCGAAAATTAGCGGTGAAAGGGGACAGCCCTGGCGAGTGCCTTTCCTTATTGCAATGGGGTCCGAATACAAGCCCAGTAGTTTGACTCTGGCTTCAGGGTTGGAGTATAGGGATCGGATAAGCCCGGTGAACCTGGGGCCAAAACCCCAGCGCTCCAGGATCGTGTTAATGTAGGACCATGAGACAGAGTCGAAGGCCTTCTGAAGATCCAACGACAGCAACATCCCTGCCTGAGCCCCTCCACCATCCCAGCCTGATTGTAACAGTGACATAACATCGATCACCCTCCTAATTTGGTCTGGCCCCTGACGACCGGGTATGAACCCGACTTGGTCTTTGTGGATGTAAGTTCCGATGAAGGACGCTAAGCGGTCGGCCAGAACCTTGGTCATTATTTTGAGGTCGTTATTAATGAGGGATATCGGCCTATAGTTACTGACCTCTCCCGGGTCCTTGTCAGGTTTAGGGATAACGGAGATGAAGGCGGCATTCAATTGCATACCCATGGGCTCTCCCTTAGTTTTAGAGTTGAAGAAGTTTGCGAGATGGGGGGCTAAGATCGGAGCGAAGGCCTTATAATAGGGGGTGGAGAACCCATCAGGTCCCGGGGCAGAGGTGCCCTTCAGGCCTTTAATGACCTCCAAGATTTCTTCCGTGGATATTGGCGCCTCGAGTCTGTCTCTGTGGTCCCTCGAAAGAGTGGGGATGGGGAGGTCGTCCAGGAACTTGGTCCCGGTGAGGTCCCTCCCTGCCCGGGGATCATTGTAAAGATCCGTGTAGAAAGTGTGAAATGCCTGCAATATTTTGCGAGGGTTTGCCGTGGGGGGGCCTCCTGCTATGTTGATTTTAGGGAAGGCGTACGTTCGGGGACGCTGGGTCAATTTGGAGGCTAGGAGGGGCCCCGGTTTGTCTTTCAAGCGATAAAATTTTGCTCCTTGCCATTGCAGGCTGGACTTGGCCCTAGCTGTGAGGGCCAAATTCAGTTCCAGGTGAGCCGAATCAATACGAGAAGTGGGGCATTGTCCTGGGTCGTTTTTATGTGCTATACAGAGGTCCTGGAACTTCTTTTCCAGGTCTTCAATTTCCGCCCTACGTGCCCTATTTGTCCGTGCTTTAATTTGGATTAGACTGCCTCTGATGGTCGCCTTGTGGGCAGCCCATAAGGTCTCTGCTGAGATGTCAGGGGAGCTGTTTAGGGTGAAGTATTCAGAAATGGCCATTTCAATCTCGATTTTATGCGCTGGGTTAGATAGTATCGTTTCGTTAAGGCGCCAAAAAGGGGATGTCGAGGGTGCAAGGTGGTTGGTCAAGGACAGGCTCACTAGAGCATGGTCTGACCAAACGGTGTCTGTGATCCGTGAATCACCAACCACTGGAATCAGGGCATTCGAGACCAGGAGGTGATCAATCCTGGCATAGGTTTGGTGTGCATGCGAGAAATGCGTATAATCCTTCCGGGTGGGGTTCATTTCCCTCCAAATGTCCGTGAGGCCCTTTTGGAACAATAGTTTGGCAATTTTAGAGCTAAGTCTAGTGGGACGTACATTCCATGCAGAGGGAGGTTTGGATTTGTCGGTGCTCTGGTCGAAGGCGACATTTGAGTCCCCCCCCAGAATCACCGACCCCTCTAACAAAGGGTCTAGAGTTTTGAATAGGTCAATAAAGAATTTGAGTTGGCCCACGTTGGGGGCATAGTAAGAAACCAGGGAGTACAGGTGACCGTCAACCGTGCCTTTGACCATGACAAATCTACCCCCCGGATCCTTATATTCTAACTGTGGGGAGAACCTACAGGTCTTGGAGATGAGAATTGCTACCCCCTTGGTTTTATCTTCAGCATTGGCTAAAAAAAATTGCGGGAACTGGGCATGGAGGAAGTTGGGTTTGTATCGGATCGGGAAGTGGGTTTCCTGCAAAAAGAGGACATCCAGGTGACGGGACTTTGCAAAATCCAGTACCTTTCGCCTTTTGGAGGGTGAGTTAAGACCTTGTGTGTTATGGGTGGCTACCTTCAACTGAGTAGCCCTAGGAGTGGAATTAGCCATGGAGCAGAGGAATGAGGAAAAGCTGCAGAACCCCGCCACTTACCGGAATGAAGAGACCACAGTCGCTACGGTGACCTGACCTCTGTAGGAGCTGAGAGTGTCCTGGATACAAAGAGCCGCTGGCAAAACAATGACCTCCTGTAAAGAAAAGAAAAGTTAGAGAGGAAATGGACAGACAATAAAGAGGAGGGAAATGTAGGGGTAAGTGATCCGAGCTCACAATGAGCCCGGGGGGGTGAGGGGTAGACAAGCACCCCTCACCAAAAATCTCATTCAAGTCGTCAGTACCCAGCAAGCTGGGCAGACGCCTAACCCACGGAGAAGGCATAACCAAATCCGGGGGGTAGGGGGCGGCGTAGCAACGCCGCTCTGACCTTGGCGTTACAAACAGAAGAAAAAAAAAACTTGACAGGAGCATAAAGCCCCGTGGATACCAGCAGGGGGGCACGGAGCCCCAGAGGCCACCAACATAGCTAAAACAACACATTATGCAGAACAGAAGTCCAATGTATATATCAGGTTTAACCACATCGAACGGGACTATCAAATGTATAGTTGTAGATCAAGGCTAAAGCAGAAATCGTACTCGCCCCAAGGGGCATGAACTAGAACAAATTCAAAAAACACGGATGGGGGGGGTAAATCAGTTCCCCTAAGAGAACAAAAACAAAGGGAAGACTCATCAAAAAACAGTACTTCACAAACTGTTCCCGGTGGAGTTGTCAGGAGAAATCAAGGGGGTCTGGTATCCCTGGTCTTCTTGAGTTTAGGCTTTTCCCAGGTGTTTGCCAGTGGGCTTGCAGGTGATGGTCGTTTGGTTGATCCAGGATTGGAGTTGGAGATATCCATTGCTGCTTCCTGGGAGATGAGGCGCAAGTGCAGGAGAAGGCGTTCTCCGTCATGGAGACTGTGAAAAGAGTGTTCCTTGCCTTTATACTCAAATTTCAGGGCAAAAGGGAAGGCCCATTTATATTTAATGTTGCGCTGCGACAGGACCAGCAAGAGAGGTTTTAGAGCCCTCCTCTTTTGGATGGTGGTTGGGGAGAGATCCGCAAACACTTGTATGTTGTGACCTCGGCAAGTAAGAGGGTTCTGGTGCCTGCTGAGCTTCATAACCTCCTCCTTAACCGAGAAGAAGTGGAGTTTGACCACTATATCCCTAGGGGATCCATCTTTTCTGGGGGGTCCCAGGGTTCTGTGAGCACGGTCGATCTCAAGTTTGTGTGGGGGGATATTGGGGATGAGATGTTTAACAAAGTCCTGGACAACTGAGAAGGTATCAGTGATCGATTCAGGGAGCCCCCTGATCCTAAAATTCTCTCTCCTGGATCTGTTCTCCAGGTCATCAATCCGGGATAAAGCAGTATCCAATTGGTCCTGCAGAACCTGTATCTGGTCAGAGTTTTGTCTAGTTGAGGCTATAGTTTGATCCAGTTTATTTTCAATTGATTCCATCCTTGCGCCGATCATGTGAAAGTCCCCCCTTAGGTCTTTTGTAATCTTTGCAGCTGTCTGCGCCAGCCCTCTGTCCAGTAATAAGGACAATTGTGCAAATAGATCAACAGTCTGTGAAGCGCTATGAGGGGAGACAGCCGCCATGACAGGCCCCATTGTCGCCTGGGGTGAGGCAGGCTCCTGGGGGGAATTCATCAGCTCAGCCATGGTCTGTTCTAGTAACGACTCTGTGGATGCTGGAGAATGTGCCAGGACTGATAGGGGGCTGGCCGGGGTCCCTAGAGCATGAGAGCTGACTACAGCAGCATACGACAGCTGAAAAGCAGGGGATTCCTCCTCTCCTGCGTGAGGTGTCTGTGTGACGCCCGCCATCTTGGAAACGAGCGCCCCGCTTACCGCGCTGAAACGTGGCTCCAGGCTTCTCCTCACGGTTCCCACCGACATGGACCGGTGCCCCGACAATCCCCCAGCCTGATGGTGTATCGCAGGCGACCTCCGGGGATCCCACTCCCCCGCTATCACCGCCGGTCAGTCAGAGCGGAGCGGAGCTCTCAGGTTAAGCTGCCATCCCTGAGCAGTCCGCGCATGCGCCTCCTTTTTTTTTTTTTTTTTAATGACGCACGCATGCGCAGAAGCGTCCCGCTCGCCCGGCGCCATTTTGGAAGAGGGCAGAGAAGACAGGTAGCGTCATTACTGAGCTGCGCGCATGCGCAGAGCGCCAAGGGGTATGCAGCGGTGACCCCGAGAATATGGGGTGTCAGAGGAACCACAGGGCTCAGCAGAGCTGAGAAAAAAACAACGGGCAGACAAAGGTAAAAAACGGACTAACCTTAGGTGGTAAATGTAATGATACAAATACCTTTGTGGAAGCACACACTGCACTGGAAGGAAAGACAGAGCGAAAGTGGGGGCCACTGCGAGATTTGAAGCTTCTTTAAAGCTTGCTACAGATGCCAGTATAATTCCAGAGCCCCTGAGACCACCAGAACGGGGTTCCCACCATAAAGCTCATTTAGAGACTGTACAGACTGTGTAGATACTATTGTTAAGCCCCATACACTTGGTCAGAAAATTTTAACAACAAACATAAAAACTATCGTTTTCCGATCGTTCTCAGAAAATTTGTTCATTTTTAAACTGCATCAGAAAACCATTTTTGGGTTCAGAAGTCTGGCCAACTGATCTCCCTTCAGATGAAAATCCACAGAAAAGTTTATTAGGCTTTACTGTACAAGTGTACTCACTATTCTGCACAAAAGAGAAGCTGCTTTCAGTCACTGAGGCTGGCCATACATGTTCAATTTTCTTGTACAATTTTCTTTTAGATTTACCAAAAACCATATATGAGGTCAAACTAAACAACACTTTCAATTGTATGCAATCAGGCAGGCCCTTGCACTACATAGTTGAAGGTAAATCTAAAGAAAATTGCACAGAAAATTGTATCATGTATGGCCAGCCTAACTCTCTGGCCATTCAAAAAAAACATAAACAAAAGATTTGCATTTGAATATGTCACCTATAACAAAAAAATTTGCCTTCAGTATTTTGAATACACAGAAAAAAGAAAAAGGAATTCATTCAATATACATAATGAAATTCTTTTGTTATAGATGTCATTGAACAATGAACATACAACTGAAAACGAACACAAAACGGATTCAAACAAAATACACAATGCAAACCTCTTGATACAGATTTCATTTTCGTTATTTTGCCATTTTCGTTTTGTCGTTTTTTCCGTCGGATCGTTCGTTCGTATTTGCGGTCGTTCGTTATGCGGCTCATCTGTTATCCCGTCGTTTTCGTATTTTGGTGCTTTACCGTTTTCGTATGTACACATTATCCCGTGGGTACGAAAATGAACATACAACTGACACTAACAAAAGAAAAGCATTCAAGATACACAGAATGCAAATTGACGAAAATTCACGATAATTATTGTCTAACAAGAAACGAACATGAATTAAACAGAATAACGAATCATCCCGCATGTACGAAAATAAAACGGTAACGGAAATACGAAACGATCGGAATACGAAAAAATCACGTCGTACGACAAATGAATGGGAACGAACGGGAAAACGGGCGTCTTACGAAAAACAAATGGAAACGAACAGACGGGACCATACGAAACGGAACAAAAAAAACAAATTTTTTCTGTGCACATGTCTAAAAACGAGAATGGTGCGGGGCATCTCCCCTTCAAATTTATAGCTAACCAATCCTGTCAGGTTGTGGGGGCGGAGTCACAACCCAGTGTGTGCTGCCATGAATGCGTCAGGAAAATAAAGTTTTTAAGGGTCTAGAAAAAACGTTGTTTTTTGTCTTAAAAAAAACGACCAAAAAAAAAATCCAACATGCTTGAATTTTTTGTGTCGTTTTTGAAAACGTCGTTTTTTGTTTCACAAAAAGTCACCGTGTGTAGCAAAAACGTCGTTTAAAACGACGTTTTTCAACCCGCGCATGCCCAATAGCTAGTTATGAAGCGAGCTTCGATGGAAAAGAGTGGTGAACGTAACCTCGGCTTTTGTGAAAGTGACGTTTCAAAAACTTCGTTTTTTACTTCACAGAAAACGTCGTTTTTTTTCATCACAAAGAATGATCGTGTGTACGCAGGATAACAGACAGAAATTCACGAATCGTCTATTACTATCACGAAATCAGCTAAAGCAGCCCCAAGGGTGGCGCCATCCGAATAGAACTTCCCCTTTATAGTGCTGTCGTACGTGCTGTACGTCACCGCGCTTTGCTAGAGCCTTTTTTTTTTTACGATTGTGTGTAGGCAAGGTTGTTTTAATGATCGGGTTGAAAAAAAATTTGTTTAGCCCACACACGATCAACCTTAAAAACGTTCGGAAAAAAATTGCCCATTTTTTAGACCGTGAAAAATGCTCTGGAGCCCACACACGATCGTTTTTTAATGACATAAAAAAGGTCATTTTTTTTAGAACCCGAAAAACGGTCGTGTCTACGTGGCATTAATCCCAGCAGTGTATTCACCTACATGCTTGTCTACATTTAACAAAATGCAAGTTGCCAATTTGTGTCTTAATAAAGTCCATACTTTTTTAATTGCTGCACTTAGTCTGGCACCCTTTCTGCCTTCCATTGGTTTTACAGCGTCTGCTTCACTCCTAATGGTGATACCGCGGGTGCTCTGTGTTTTTAACCTACATGTCAATTGCTTGATATATCCTACATGTATTTTTATGAACTTTAATGAACTTTTATGGACATTTTCCAAGTGACCTTTGGCTCATTAGTCTTCCAGCGCCAGGTTCTATTGTGTTTTATGATCATTTATGACACCAGCCATTTCATGGTTCCCCTTTTGGTTCAGAGCACAAGCACCTGTGAGGCCGCGTACACACGACCGGTTTCCTCGGCAGAATTCAGCAAGAAACTCGATGGGAGACGTATTCTGCCGAGAAAGCCGGTCGTGTGTACACTTTTCGCCGAGAAAACTGTTGAAGAACTCGTCGCGCCAAAAAGAGAGCAGGTTCTCTATTTTCTTGACGGGAGTCGAATTTGGCTCGTCGAGTTTCTTGTCGGGCTGGTTTCCGACGAGAAACTCGAGCGTGTGTATGCTAAGAAACCCGCGCACCTTCTGTAAAAGTAGCGTTTGTAATGGAAATAGCACATTTGTCACGCTGTAACAGACTGAAAAGTGAAAATGTCTCTTACCAAACTTTTCAGTAACATGAGATTAGCAAAAGCAACCCCAAGGGTTGTGCCAATGGAATCAAACTTCCCCTGTTATTGTATGTGTTGAAGTCACCGCGTTTGAGAACAAGGAGGTATGGTCTTTAACGTGTGTACGCAAAGCAAGCTTGTCGAGTTCCTCGACAAGCCTAACAAGGAACTCGACGAGGAAAACGATGTGTTTCGACCGTCGAGTTCCTCGATCGTGTGTACGCGGCCTGACAGTTATTCACAGCATGCCTTGAATGTAACATTCAGGAAGCAGTTAAAGTGGTTATAAACCTTAGACATAAAATATGAATAAAACATATCTTTCTATAGTGTGTACTTGTCTCAGTTAAGATCACTAAAGGGTTGATTTACTAAAACTAGAGGGTGCAAAATCTTGAAACCAATCAGCTTTCAGTTTTTTTTTTGTCAAAGCTGAACAAAGCTGAAGTTAGAAGTGGATCCGCTACCGTGCTCAGCTGCACTAAATTTAACATTCTCCCTAAGTGTAATTTCTGTCTGTCACTTCGTTTCCCTATCAGCAGAAGTCACTTCTAACAGGTTTACCTGACACCAAGAGAAAAAATGTGATGGGGGAGATCTCCAGCACACAGCCTGTAATTGACAGTCTCAGCTCTGTTCATGTGTTCTGTGTAAAGGGGGCGTGTCCCTTCCCTTCACTCAGCTCTCAGGGCTCTCCTCACTGAGCTCTGCAGTGTGTAACTTCAGCTCTCCTCACCTTTTCTCAAATTCCTTATTTGCCATGTATTCATCTTAATATATTTAGTTAGATACGTATGTAGCGCCCCCTTACTTTCAGTACTGGCACTATGCTAAAGTTAGTGGGTAAATGGGAGAGTTATTTTGCTCCCATTTATAATTTGTCAAATTGCAGGCTGCTGCTATTTCAGAACTGTCCTGTAGGTCAATCTGCAAACCAGGGGTGTGATCCTACCCCTGGGCGACAGTTGACGCTAGAGGGTTTTTTCCCCAGCAGCCAATTAGAGGAGTTTTTCCCTCGCTGGGCATGCTGGGGAGGGGTATATCTGTGGCGGCCACCGCATGTTCTGGGTTGTTTGGCTCTTCTTCTCTGCGCAGGGTCCGTGTTCCAGGTGCGGCATCCACCTTCAGGGTGTGCGCATCCACGGACCCCGCTCGCATGGCCCACCTCCAGGAGCAGTGATTTTATTAATGCTTAAATAAATAAAATAAAAAAAATCCTTTAAATATTTTACCCGCTGGGTGTCAATGAATGAATGAATGAATGAATGAATGAAAACTTGTATAGCGCGGCACATGCGAACTGAATCGCCTCTGGGCGCTTGTTGTTCCTGTCTCCTTTGGTATCAAAAGAGATGAGTCTTGATCTTTCTCCTGAATGCTAAGTAGTTCTCCTCCAACCGAATACTGGTTGGCAAAGCGTTCCATAGTCTGGGACCTTGGACCGCGAATCTTCTATCTCCTTTAGATTTGTATCCGGCTTTCGGTATCTGCAGGAGATCAGTGGATCGGAGCACGCGATTGGGGTTGTGGGCTTTTATTTCTTTATCGTACATCACGGGACACAGAGCAGCATAGTAATCACTATGTGGGTTATAGAGCCTACCTTCAGGTGATGGACACTGGCACTCTTCAGACAGGAAGTCCCTCCCTATATAACCCCCTCCTCTAACAGGAGTACCTCAGTTTTTTCGCCAGTGTCTAGGTGTTGGTCACGGTTAAGGCCTGGTCCATTGTGGCTAGGCCAGCTACATACCGGATCCGTCCAAAGTGCCGCAGTGCCAAAGTGGACGGTACCCGGGCCCCGTTTAGAAGACCGGGGTCTTGCCTATAATGCTTCTCTTTTGAGAGCTGGATCCTGGGTTGGCTGGCTGTTGACAGGATGGTTATTTTTCCCACACTGTTCCCCTAGCTGGCTAGGTGTTTGTTTGTCGAGGGGGTGCACGTCTATGGAGCATGAGAAGGGTGCTTACAGGTCTAGAAGCCATCATGTGGACGACTGGAGTGGGCCTGGTTCCCCCGGCAGCGCGTGGTGTCCTCCTGCTTGGCAGCATGGCTTCCCCTGGGGGCCGCCGTTGATCGCCACGGCGTCTTCCTGCTGTGCGCGCGCGCGGTTGGGCGGAGATGCGCGCGTGGGCCTGCACGCGGCGGGGCACGGCGGCCTGAGCGCCGGATAAGGCCTCGTCGGTGGAGGACACACAGAGTGCAGGGCTGTGCCTTCAGGATGGATCCAGGACACTCATACGTGCACCAGTTCAGGGGCTGTGAGCCCAAATCTGGACACACTGCTCAGCCAGAAAAAGAGGCGCTGCAGGAATATTCCCTAATACCTCCTTCCCCCCAGAGGAGACAGACTCTACACTTGGTCAGCAGAGCGGTTGCTGCTTTAGACAGCTACCTAAATCCCTGAGCTCCTACCAGTGGCCTGATCACCCCAGAGTGGCTGTGCTATAGGGGTACCTCGGGGTTGTACAGATGGCTCCCAAGGGATCAGGCTCCACCAAGGGGTCTAAGATGGCAAAGAAGGCTAAAGGATCCCCATCAGGCTCAGAGGATTTGGGTCAGGCCTCGGTCACCCTGCCCTCCCCAGAGAGATCAGTGTTGGGGCTCCAGACCGAGTCATTGGAACCGGCGGGTGCTGTAGCTGGCCCTAATCATCCACCCCCGGTCTATGTAACTGAGAAGGTTTTGGCTACCACCTTGGGGGGGTTGGAAAGCAGACTTGCAGCCTTGATTGCTGCCTCCCTACCAGGGAAGAAACGCAATAGATCTCCTTCAACTGCATTGCAGGCTCCAGGCTTAGATCTCTCCTCAGACGAGTCAGAGTTTTCAGGATTCCAGGGAGAGGACCTGGAAGAAGGGGAATCTGAGGAATCCACCATTGAGGAACCCTTCTCGACTTCTCAGGCAGAAAAGCTGTGGGTCCATTCTCTAACAGAGATGGTTCGGTCTGCCTTCAAATTACCTACACCGGTGCCTCCGGTTGGTACGGTAGGTTCCTTAGGGTCCTTGAAGGCTCCTCAGGTTTCTATGTGTTTTCCGGTCCATCCCCTCCTTGCAGATGTAATGTATAAGGAGTGGGGTAAGCCGGATAGAATCTTTGTACCCCCTAGGAGGTTCGCGGTACTTTATCCCATGGAGGAAAAATTTGAGAAGAGGTGGGCAGTCCCGGTGGTGGATGCAGCTATTTCATGTGTTAATAAAACACTGACCTGCCCTGTCGACAATGTCCAAATGTTCAAGGACCCGGTCGATAAGCGGTTGGAGACCTTGTTGAAGGCCTCCTTTGCCACCGCTGGGGCAGTGGTCCAGCCGGCTGTGGCTGCCATTGGGGTATGCCAGGCTGTTAAGGACCAAACTAAGCTGGTCCTAAGGGACCTCCCAGCCCAACAGGCACAAGATTTAGCAGATCTGCCAAGGGCACTCTGTTTTGCGATCAACGCAATTAAAAATTCGATCCAGCAGGCCTCCCGCCTCTCTATGTCCCTTGTTCATATGCGAAGACTTCTCTGGCTAAAGAATTGGGCAGCCGAGACTCCGTGTAAAAAAATCCTCACAGGGTTTCCCTTCCATGGGGAGAGGCTGTTCGGGGAAGACCTGGATGCATATATCCAGAAGATATCCAGCGGAAAGAGCACGTTGTTGCCAATAAAAAGGAGGTTCAGAGGGCCCTCATTTAAGCGCCCTGCTTCTCCCGCGCCAGTATCTTCCAGCTCTAGGCAGTATCGACGGCCGGCAGGTCGGCCTGCCGGGGAGAGCAAGTCCCAGGGTCAGTTTACAGCAAACAAAAGGCCCTGGACCCGCAAAGCGGGGAAACCCGCCCCTAAGGCGTCTCTCTGAAGGGGCGCCCCCATCCTCATGGGTGGGGGGAAGGCTCCAGCACTTCGCAAGGGTCTGGGAAGCAAGGATCTCCGACAGATGGGTCCGCTCCACAGTCACTTCAGGGTATCGGCTGGAGTTCCAACAATTTCCCCCACCCCGGTTCCGCAGGTCTTGCGTACCAAGCGACCCAAGGAAGGCGGCGGCGCTCTTGGCATCCTTAGACCGCCTCCTGAATCAGGGGGTGATTGTCAAGGTACCAATTCAGGAGAGAGGGAGGGGATTTTATTCCAATCTCTTTATTATCCCAAAGCCAAACGGCGATGTAAGGCCTATCCTGGATTTGAAGGGCCTAAACAGGTACCTGTCGGTTCAGTCATTTCGGATGGAGTCCATCCGTTCAGTTGCCGCTGTCCTCCATGGAGGAGAGTTTCTAGCATCCATAGACATAAAGGACGCGTATTTGCATGTCCCTATATTTTCTGGCCACCACAAATTCCTGCGGTTCATCGTAGGTCGACGCCATTTTCAGTTCGTGGCCCTCCCTTTTGGGTTGGCCACGGCTCCCAGGGTATTTACAAAAATCCTGGCCCCACTACTCGCAGATCTAAGAACCCGGGGGATTCTGGTTCTGGCCTATTTGGACGATCTCCTCTTGATAGATCAGTCTGCCCCCAGCCTAAGGCGGTCGGTTCAGACTACAGTTCGGAATCTAGAGACCTTCGGTTGGGTCATAAACAGGGACAAATCTGCCCTGCAGCCAACCAGGATCCTAGAGTACCTAGGTATGCGTCTCGATACGAATCGACAAAAGATCTTTTTGCCACAGTCAAAGATTCTCGCCTTGAGGGCATTAATTCTGTTGATTCTAAGAAAGAGGAAGCCATCCTTGCGACTCTGCATGCAGCTGTTGGGGAAGATGGTGTCAACTTTCGAGGCGGTACCCTTCGCCCAGATTCACTCCAGGAAATTTCAGTGGATCATCCTGTCAAGGTGGAACAAGCAGGTTCAAGCCTTGGATCTACCCATTTTTCTCTCCCCGGTAGTCCGGGAGAGTTTCAGTTGGTGGTTGACTCCCAGGAACCTTCGGAAGGGGAAACCCTTCAACCCAGGGCCGTGGCAGATAGTCACGACAGACGCCAGCCGGACAGGTTGGGGTGCAGTCCTGGAGAACCTATCCCAGCAGGGGAAGTGGTCAGCCACGGAACAACACCTGCCCATCAACATCTTGGAGATGCGGGCAGTCCGGTTTGCCCTGAAGGCTTGGACATCCAAGCTAGTGGGGACGGCTGTCAGAATACAGTCGGACAATGCTACGACGGTAGCATACATAAACCACCAAGGAGGTACAAGGAGTCGAGCAGCTCAGAGGGAGGCAGATCAGATTTTTGCGTGGGCAGAGACCCACATACAGCGTCTCTCAGCAGTATTCATTCCGGGAATACAAAATTGGCGAGCAGACTATCTCAGCAGGAGACAGTTGTTGCCAGGAGAATGGGCTCTCCATCCCCAGGTTTTTCGAAACATCTGTCAGAGAAGGGGGACACCAGAAGTGGACTTAATGGCGTCAAGGTTAAATACAAAACTACCCAGATTCGTATCCAGAACGAGGGACCCACGGGCCTGTGGCACGGACGCCCTGGTTTGTCCATGGCACCAGTATTCGCTGATGTATGCCTTCCCGCCACTTCAGCTGCTTCCCCGACTCCTCCATCGGATCAGGGCAGAGGGCAAGACCGTAATCCTAGTGGCTCCAGCGTGGCCCTGGAGGTCTTGGTACTCCCTAATTGTGAGAATGTCAATCGGAGACACCTGGCCTCTGCCACTCCGGCCAGACCTGCTATCGCAGGGACCAATATACCACCCTGCCTCACAGTCGCTGGGTTTAACGGCTTGGCGGCTGAGGCCTACGTCCTAAGGAAGAGGGGGCTCTCGAGGTCTGTGCTTTCCACTATAATCAATGCGAGGAAACCAGTTTCAAGGCGTATATACTACAGGGTGTGGAGAAACTATGTGTCGTGGTGTGAGACCAAGAGGTGGCACCCCTGTAGGTTTGTTGTCGGTAGGATCTTGGAATTCCTGCAACACGGAGTTGAGAAGGGACTGGCTGTCGGCACTATTAAGGGACAGGTGTCGGCCTTGTCAGTTCTATTTTAGAGGCCATTAGCCACGCACTCATTGGTCAAGACCTTTTTACAGGGGGTTCTGCGAATTAATCCCCCAGTCAGGCTCCCGGCTTGTCCCTGGGACTTAAATTTGGTTCTCTCGGCCCTGCAGAGGCGCCCCTTCGAGCCCCTAGGTCATATCCCGTTGGTGTTGCTGTCAAGGAAGTTGGTATTTTTGGTGGCCATGACCTCGGCCAGAAGGGTCTCGGAGCTGGCGGCCCTTTCTTGCAAGGAGCCGTACCTGATAGTTCATGAGGACAGAGTCATCTTGTGACCCTTGCCCACCTTTTTGCCTAAGAGGGTCTCAGCCTTCCATTTAAACCAGGACTTGGTCCTCCCGTCATTTTTTCCCAATCCAGGGTCCAGAGAGGAAAGGTTATTACATTCCTTAGACGTGGTAAGGGCTATTAAAGCCTATTTGCAGGCCACAGCCCATATCAGGATAACGGATGCGCTGTTTGTTCTGCCGGAGGGGCCCAGAGTAGGTCAGGCGGCGTCAAAAGCCACACTAGCCAGGTGGATCCGCCAGATAATCTCACAGGCCTATGGCCTGAAGGGTAGGGACCCCCCGGCCTCTGTCAAGGTTCACTCAACCAGGGCCTTAGGGACTTCTTGGGCAGTCCAGCATCAGGTTTCCATGGACCAGGTCTGCAGAGCAGCAACCTGGTCGTCGGTTCACACGTTCACAAGGTTTTATCAGGTGGACGTGAGGAGGCGCGAGGACCTGGCCTTTGGCCAAGCGGTCTTAAGAGCCGCCCTCTAGTTTCCTTGCGCCCGGTGGCATCTTTTGGTCCTTCCTGTTAGGTCTCCCTCCCCTCAGTTGGCATTGCTTCTGGACATCCCACATAGTGATTACTATGCTGCTCTGTGTCCCGTGATGTACGATAAAGAAAAGGGGATTTTTATAAACAGCTTACCTGTAAAATCTTTTTCTTGAAGTACATCACGGGACACAGAGCTCCCACCCCTCTTGTTGGGGGAATTTATGGGACAAATTATTGCTTGCTACAAAACTGAGGTACTCCTGTTAGGGGAGGGGGTTATATAGGGAGGGACTTCCTGTCTGAAGAGTGCCAGTGTCCATCACCTGAAGGTAGGCTCTATAACCCACATAGTGATTACTATGCTGCTCTGTGTCCCGTGATGTACTTCAAGAAAAGGATTTTACAGGTAAGCTGTTTATAAAAATCCCCTTTTTTTCGCGTAGATAATGGGGAGCATTCCCATGGATACATCTATGCGTTAGACAGAGTGCTTTAAAAGTGATTCTGTCTTTTACTGGTAACCAGTGAAGGGTTCTCAGTGAAGGTGAGATTGATTCCCAGGGTTTTTTCCCAGTCACAAGTCTAGCGGCCGTATTTTGAGCGACTTGTAGACGAGCGATTTGGTACTTTGGGAGTCCGAGGTAAAGGGCATTTGCATAGTCCAATCTGGAGTTAACAACTGCTCCCACCACGACCGCTATGTCTTCTTTGGGGATAAAAGGGATAAGCCTGCGTAGTAGGCGCAGTAGATGGTGAGATCCGCTGACTACTGACCCTATTTGTGCGTCCATAGTCATGTAGGAGTCGAAAAATTACCCCAAGGCTTTTGACTTTGGCGCTAGGGGTGATGATTTTGCCCAGAATGGGCGGGGGTGTCCAAGTAGTTGCAGGTAGATTCTTACGTTTGGCGTGAAACAGAAGGAGTTCTGTTTTTGCTCCGTTAAGATTTAGATAACTCTTTGTCATCCAGTCCTCTATCAAAGAGAGACATGTCTCTAGATTGAGGTGGTGATCCTTTTTATTGCAAATGCGGAAATACAGTTGCGTGTCGTCTGCATATGAGTGATAGAGCAGTTTTTGACTGCTGATGATCTCAAAAAGCGGACGGAGATAAATGTTGAATAACACCGGCGACAGCGGGGATCCCTGAGGGACTCCGTATGATACCGTGCGTTTTTCCGAAAAGAAAGGTCCTAACTTCACTATTTGCGATCTGTTTTCCAAAAAGGAGGAGAACCAAGATAAATCGCCTTCTGCGACTCTGGCTACTTCAGCTAGCCGGGTCAATAAAAGCTTATGGTCTACTGTGTCGAAAGCTGCGCTCAGGTCTAACAGAACCAGAAGACAAGATTCTCCTTCGTCTGCGGCCTCGAGAGCGTCGTCCCATATCTTGAGCAATGCTGTTTCCGTCCCGTGTCCAGGGCGGAAACCTGATTGAAATGGGTCGAGTAGGTTGTGGGTGTCTAGATGCTGTTGCAGCTGTTGCACCACTGCTTTCTCCATAATCTTGGAAAAAGTATTTAAGCTTGTTATAGGGCGGCGGTGGAGTGGATCCTTGGGGTCCAGGGTAGATTTCTTCAAGATGGGTCTAATTATACCCTCCTTCAACTGGGAGGGCACTATGCCCTCCACGAAAGATTGGTTAATAAGCTGTGTGATAGGAGGTGCCAGGATGTTGGCGCACTCCTTCAACAGTTTGGTGGGGATGATATCATTTGGCGCAGTGCTGTTACGCAGAGTACCGATGATATGTTTTGTGGCTTGGATAGTGATAGGTTCCAGCGTGAACTTACCTGGTTGGGGTGAATTACTACAGGTGTTGTGTAAATTATTACAGGGGGGGCTACGGGGGGAATTGTTCTGCTGAATGCTTTGCCGGATTCCCTCGATTTTATTAATGAAGTAATCCGATAATTCATTGCAAAATTCTTGTGAGTCCGAATTGGGGGCTTCAAGACATCCTGGATTCATGGTCGCAGTGACCAGCTTGAAGAGTTCGCGGGGGCGATTCAGGGCGCTGTTGATGGCCTCAGAAAAATAATTTTTCTTGGCCTTGAAGGTTTCTTTGTGATATTTCTTAGTTATTGCCTTGTAGATAAAGAGGTTCTCATCTAATGCGCTTCTCTTCCAGGCGGCTTCCGCCCTTCTACGCTCTTGCTTCAGTAACGCCAGTTGGTTGTTGAACCAGCTGGAGTTTTTTTTCCGGATCTGGGTCTTTCGTTTCGGCGCTATTAAGTCGGCTGACTGTAATAGTGCTGTGTTAATGGAGTCCAGTGTTTCTTCAGCCGATTGATGCGGCTGAATTGTTTTTATTTTTTTCCTTAACGCGGCTTTGAAGAATTCCGAGTGGAGCTTCTTCTGACATCTAGTCCAGTGTGTAGTCACTGGATTTGATGTTTTTGTTAAGGGGGGGAAGTTGGAAAGAATGAATTTGATGGCATGGTGATCTGACCATGGCAACGGTTCATTTTCCAAGATTTTTATTTCCAGATTTTGTCTGAAAATGAGATCAAGTGTATGACCTGAAGGATGTGTGGGCCCACATACTAGTTGTTGTAGCCCTAGACCTTCCAGGTGGTCGATGCAGGCATCGGCCACGGGGTCTTGTGAGGAGTTGGCCCAGAGGTTGAAGTCCCCGAGCGGCAAAAGGTGTTTGCTGTTAAGGGTATAGATGGAGATAAAGTCCGTCAATAATGGAAGAAGCTGCGATTTTGGGCCAGGTGGCCTATAGCAGAGTAGAATCCGGACGGTCTCCTGGGAGTTTGCTTGCAGTTGTAGAGTAAGGGTTTCCATGAATGGAAGAGGGTTTTGAAAGACTGGTTTTGTGATCGCCAGATGAATCTTATGGATCACCGCCAGTCCTCCTCCTGTTGCAGTCGGCTGTGAGCCAGCTCTCTGTTATAAAGAGGCAGTCTAAGTCGTATTGCAGGATGAAGTCATGGATTTCCAGTCGGTGTTTTACTGCCGATCTAGTGTTAATCAAAGCACATGATATGTGCTTCGGTTGTGGCAAGCGGCTGCGACTCTTGATAGCCGATCGTCGATCGGTCCTAAAGAGTCGCTCAGCTTGCAGGGCTTTTTTGGTGATGGCTGGTAATATTGCGGCAAATCGCCTCAAACCCCAGATGGTCTCTGCTGAGTATTGCAGATTAATCATGGTCGCCAAACACCGGGGGGCGGGGGGGGAAGGGGGATGGAAGGATAGTCAAGGATTAGCCGAATCCTCTATCCTGACTTGGTCCAGAGGAAGGCAAAAAAAACCCTGATCATGCTATGCCAATATGCAGTGGCAGGGGAAAAAATTCCTTCCTGACCCCTCAAGAGGCGATCGGACGATTACGGTTTTCACCAAGGGGGGCCTGGGGCTGGGTGTAGTAGAGATGGCCACTGAAACCAGCAGCAAGATCCAGGCTGGTGAACTCCCAGAATTGGGTGGATCGGTGCTGCTGTAAGGGCCAGGAGGGATCGAGTGAGGGTAGGAGCTACTTTCTAGGGCTATGGGGGGGTATCTGGGCCGTTTCAGGAGATTGGGAGAGCTTGGGATGGCGAGGAGCGGCGCGCCGCTAGGCCGCGGTTGAAGCCGCGGCCTTTCCTAATCGCGGCTGCCGAAATTACTTCCAGGCCGGCGCGGAGGGGTAAAAAACACCCGAAAACCACCCGAAAAGGTGCAACTGGCAGGGGGGGGAAGGTATAGTGTTTGGAATGCGGCGGGGGGTGTCGGTCTTTCGATTCCCAGGGCTGAAGACCGCGGCTTATCCTGAAAAGGACGGCCGCACTCAAACCCAAGGGGGGACAGACCAGGCAAGGAAGCCTTGAGAGAGAGCTGCCGGGGAGCTCCTTACCTTGGGGAAGTAGCAGGGGGAAGGAGTGGGGCCCAAGGCAGAGGAGAGAGCAGCTGTCCTGTCCTGGTTCTGGATCACTGGAGGAGAAAAAACACCTGCCTGCCTAGCTGTCTGCTGCGAGGAGGATGGAGTCACTGGAGGTCAGGTGAGAGGAGCTCCTAGGCACACGTCCACCTGTTAGACCAATGTGCCTACTGACTGTCTACAGGACTCCCTGACAGTCTAACTGAATCACTGACTCTGTGGACCTGTAGATCCCAGACGGAGTCAGAAAATAAATCTATACCTGTGATAACGTCTTTAAATAGCACAATCACCTTCCTGCCAGTAAATTAGGAAGAACTGATCTATCTAAGCTATACAGTGTATAAATATATGTACAACTCCTAGGGATGTATATATATTCTCTACACACTGTAAATTAAGCTAAAATTACTAGCCTGCCTGCTCTATCTAGCTATATAAAAAGACAATCTCTCTGTCTCTCTGACTGCTTTCATTAACAAGCCGGAACACACTACACGAGGCCGCATATAGTGTGGGGCGTGTGCTAAAGCCCTGAGCCATAATTGGCCAACGCCACCAGTTTTTTGCGTGCTGTGATTGGCCAAGCATGCGGGACATACAGCATGCTTGGCCAATCATCAGCGCGCAATGCCGCAGTGAATTATGGGCCGTTTTGCGTCACTCGAATTTGGCGCGAACAACCGCTTTTGTTCGAATTTGGTCGAACGTACGAACAGACAATGTTCGAGTCGAACATACGTTCGTATCGAACGCAAAGCTCATCCCTACTCTAGAGTGACGTGAAGAATGTTTCCATCAGTCTAGGGATAAAAGGTAAGTGGGGCTGTCGATCTGTAGAGCAGGGTGTGCAATATGTTTATCAGTCTGATAAAAAGAAAAGTGCGGCTGTCAGTCTGTAGAATGGGGTGCTGGATTTGTCTATGAGTCTGGGGATAAAAGGAGAATGAGAATGTCAATTTGTGCCAGTTTTCTTCTCCTTGTGCTCTATGTAAGTGTCCTGTGAACACTGCGAACAGACTGGTCTCAATGTGTGCTGTGCGGTGTCAGTGTGCGCTGTGCGGTGGTGTCAATGGCTATGCAGTTGTGTGGATCTCAGCGCTTGATTGTACTCCCTCCCACTGTGCTGCAGCTCCTCTCCTCACTGCCAGCCTGAATAAAAGGGGAAAGTGGGGACATGCAAGCGTGGAGCCGCACTGTCAGGAGGGATGAGAGATCAGACCTGTGTGACTGCACAGAGAGACCAGACAATATGATTAGTAAAGTAAAAGGTGTTTAATTAAGTAAATAAGGACAACCAGTGAAGATAGCAAACAATATATATATATATATAATCAAAAAAGGGAATACCGTACACATAGGTCAAGCCAGGCCGAGGTCATACACAAGGGATATCAGCAGATGGGACAGGACGGAGCAGGGGTCGGATGGATGGACTAGCTGCAGGATACAGGCTAAGGGGAGACAGGGTTTAGGAAGCAGGGCAGACAAGTCCAGGCGGGATCAGGGATCAGGATGCAGGGCAGACAAGTCCAGGCGGGATCAGGGATCGGGATCAGAACAGGATCAAGGTACCAAATCAGGATCAGCATACAGGTCAGGGTACAGGCTTAGGTCCAGAAAGTATGAAGATACCAGGGCGAGCTCTGCTTGAGCTCGCCGGGTATAAATAGGGGGTGTGTTAATTACGTTCAGGTCACACCTGAACGTAGGAAAAGCTGTGAGCTCCAGAAGACCAGGAACCCCCCGCTGGTGGAGGCCGGTACTGCAGCCAGACTAACAGGCAGATTTACCAACAGGGGGGACCATTCCTGACACGCACACACAGGTTCCTGATGATGAGATGAATAGGAGAGGGAGAGAGAGAGAGGATGGATAGGAGTTGCAGAGGAGACAGCAAGAGAATGGGGAAGAGACCCAGTTATAGTGCCCTGTCCCTCTGGTCTGCCCCCAGTGCCCTGTCCCATTTTGTTAGAGTTGTTGTTGGTAATATTTAATTGTGTAACTTCATTCTGCATAAAAGATTCCATGAGCTAATCTACGAGGGCATGTTTACAGGCGCAATTAGGCGCAGGGCAGTGTATGAATTAGGTGGGGCAACTGGTGGCGAGTAACTCTTGAGGCCTGGCTAGTAGCTCAGGGCTTGAAATTTTGAGCCATGACCTTGGGGAGATGCAGACTAGAATACTGCAATCACTAAGCAGCAAATGATATCACCTGTGATGTATTTCAGTTATCTTGCAAACCTGGCCTGTTAGTAAAGCTTCCACTCACATTACAATTTTCAGGCACATTCAACTAGATCTCAGTTGCAATGAAAAAACAGCCATATGGATCAAGGTAATTTATAGCCAACAGTTTTAATTGTATCTGATTCTGTAGAAACTCTTAATGGGAGATTGCATTAATCTTACTTTTTTAAATAGAAATCTGTTTGAAGTGGTTTGAAAGTTTTGAATTGCCTGAAAACGTATGTGAATAACCAGCATAAGAATTTCCCTCTTGGCAAGCATTAAGCGCAAAAATAATATTTGACCATGTGCTTGTCCTGGGGAGCTTCCTGAATACCGGTTTTGAGAAACTAGTAGAGGTTCTACAGAGATCGTTACTTACAGTTTCAGTGTGACCTCACGTCCTGGCCGGAACTTCCAGTGGTTGGAATGCATGGCGGGAACCAAGTGGTGCTGATTTCTTCACAAAGGCGGTTTACATTGGTGCCAAGTCTGGGCACTTAAATAAGTTAGTGATATACCATTGTTATACTTTATAAATTTGGATTAATAAATACTACACTATAGTACTTTTCTGGCTTATTGTTGTGATGTCTCTGGAGCTAATATGGAAGATTGAGGGGACAATTGAAGATCTGGGTTATCTGGAGAAATCGATCTGGAGATTTTTTCCCAATATGCTAGTTGACCCTTATTAAAGGGGTTGTAAAGGTATTTTTTTTCCCCCTAAATAGCTTCCTTTACCTTAGCGCAGTCCTCCTTCACTTACCTCATCCTTCGATTTTCTTTTAAATGTCCTTATTTCTTCTGAGAAATCCTCACTTCCTGTTCTTCTGTCTGTAACTACACACCATAATGCAAGGCTTTCTCCCTGGTGTGAAGAAAGCCTCTTGAGGAGGGAGGGGGCGAGCAAGCAAGTCAGGACACTCTCTACTTTGCAGATAGAGAAAGGAGCTGTGTGTTAGTGGGCGTCTTGACACTCCTGCTCGCCCCCTCCCCCCTCAAGAGGCTTTCTTCACACCAGGGAGCCTCGTATTACTGTGTGGAGTTACAGACAGAAGAACAGGAAGTGAGGATTTCTCGGAAGAAATGCGGACATTTAAAAGCAAACTGGAAGGATGTGGTAAGTGCAGGAGGACTGCACTAAGATAAAGGAAGCTATTTAGGGAATTTTTTTTTTACCTTTACAACCCCTTTAAGTTAGGGGTCACTGGGCTGCTGATGAGTGTGCATTTTTTTCACAGATGCTGGTGATTTGCGTGGCACAATCAGGAGCAGTATTTATTGGTGGTGGATTTTTTTATGCACACTAAGGAATGACTATGGACTTTATTATGGCTTAACCAGTTATTTATGAAATTTGTATATATATAAGTTTGGGTTGGTGTTAGCGCCATATCCCCTTTATTTCTTTATGTGCAGTTTTTTTTTAGAATGCAACGTGAATGCACGCAAATTTGTATAAACACACTGAAACGTGACTCATTAAAAGAAAAAAAAAAGACGTTTTGAAGTTTGGCTGCTATGAGGACCCATAGCCTGTACTTCCTGTATCATGTAAAGGGTGCACAGCAGCAAAACACATGCAAAGGCAGGAAAACATGCAGGCACTTTTTGCGCGGTCAGGCAAAGTTGCACCAAAACAAAATTGACGTCTTTTTATTCCCACAAATAGAGCTTTCTTTTGGTAGTATTTGATCACCTCTAAGGTTTTTATTTTTTGCACTGTAAACAAAAAAATAGCGACTATTTTGAAAAAAAAGCAATATTTTTTACTTTTTGCTATAATAAACAACCCCAAAAAATATAAAAATTTTCCTCAGTTTATTCTTCTACATATTTTTGGTTCAAAAAAAAAATGTGATATTGATTGGTTTGTGCAAATGTTATAGCGTCTACAAAACAGGTGATAGTTTTATACCTTTTTTATTATTATTATTTTTTTACTAGTAATGGTGGCGATCTACGATTTTTATCGTGACTGTGATATTGCGGTGGACACATTAGACACTTGACACTATTTTGGGACCATTGCCATTTATACAGTGATCAGTGCTATAAAACTGCACTGATTACTGTGTAAATGACACTGGCAGGGAAGGGGTTAAACACTAGGGGACGAGGAAGGGGTTAACTGTGTCCTAGGGAGTGATTCTAACTGTGGGGGCTGGGCTACTAGTGACATGACAGTGATCACTGCTCCAGATGACAGGGAGCAGTAGATCACTGTCCTGCCACTTGTTTACATTGGCATCTCCTAGTTCTGCCGTTCCGTGACACAATCGCGGGCCACTGGTGGACATCCAGTCCGCGGGTCCCATGGGCACGGTCACAAGGCTTGCGGCACGCGCTAAGCAACAGATTCATATCAATGTACCTGTACATTGCTTTGCCTGCCTGTGCCATTCTGCCAATGTATATGTACATGAGGCAGATGGCAAATGGTTAAGACCGTGTTTGTCAGAGTGCCATTTGGGTTTCCCCCAGGGTGCCACGAACATGAAACCCAGTTTGGCATAGATAAGAAATGGATGAGAGGATCTTTTGATGGGGGGACTCTGTGGCACTAGGGAGACTCTGATGGGATGTTAGGACCTTTAAATCTGTGATGGGGAGGCCTCTGATGTATAGGGGGGCTCTAATGTATTGGGGTACCTCTAATGTGAAGGGGGGCTTCTAAAGTGAAGTTAATTTCATCAAGGTGTGCATTGCTTTATTTCCCATTGCTAAGTAACATCTATGTTTACTACATTTTGAATGGGGTGTCCCCTAATTCTGCATACTTTTAAAGGGTGCTGTAACTGAAAAAAAATAGAGATACGTTGCTTTAACCACTTGCCACCCGCCCTATTGCAAAAAGACGTTGGGAAAGTGGTTTCAATATCCTGACTGGACGTCATATGACGTCCTCAGGATATTGATCCGCTTCGCGCCCCCGGGGCGCGCATCGCGGCGATCGTTGTTGCAGGGTGTCAGTCTGACACCCCGCAACACAGATCTGTCCAATCACGGCTGATCACAATGTAAACAAGAAGAGAGGGTTATCGGCTTTTCCTCACTCGCGTCTGTCAGACGCGAGTAGAGGAGAGCTGATTGGCTGCTCCTCTGACAGGGGGGGTTTGTGCTGATCTATTATCAGCACAGCCCCCCCGAGGATGCCCAAACTGGACCACCAGGGATGCCACTAGACCACCTGGGATGCCACCAGACCGCCAGGGATGCTCACCACCAGGCATACAACCCTAGACCACCAGGGATGCCAATCAGTGCCCACAATGGATGCCAATCAGTGCCCACAATGGATGCCAATCAGTGCCACCTATTTGTGCCCATCCGTGTCGCCTATCTGTGCCCATCCATGCCAACTATCTGTGCCCATCCGTGCTGCAACTATCTGTGCCCATCCGTGCCGCCTATCTGTGCTCATCCGTGCTGCCTATCTGTGCCCATCAATGCCACCTATCTGTGCCAATCCATGCCGCCTATCAGTGCTGCCTATCAGTGCCCTATCAGTGCTGCATATTAGTGCCCATCAGTGCCCATCAATTACACCTCATCAGTGCCACCTCATCAGTGCCCATCAGTGCCACCTTATCAGTGCTTGTCAGTGCAGCCCCATCAGTGCCCATCAGTGAAGGAGAAAACATACTTATTTACAAAATTTACAAAAAAAAAGCATTTGTTTTTGAATATTTTTGGTCGTTTTAATTTTTTTTTGCAGAGAAAAAAAACCCCCAGAGATGATCAAATACCACCAAAAGAAAGCTCTATTTGTGGGAACAAAATGATATAAATTTAGTTTAGGTACAGTGTAGCATGACCGCGCAATTGTCATTCAAAATGCAACAGCCCTGAAAGCTGAAAATTGGTCTGGGCAGGAGGGTGTAAGGCCCCGTACACACGACCGTGCTTGTCGGCAGAATCCAGCGAGAAGCTCGCTATGAGACATATTCTGCCGAGGTTCTCGGTCGTGTGTACAGCGTCCCGTCGGGAAGCTCGTCGAGCCAAAAAAGAGAGCACGCTCTCTTTTTCCTCGTTGTTCAATGAGGACTTTGGCTCGACGAGCTTTTCCGACCGCTCATCGGGAACCTCGTCGGGCAGAACGATGTGTTTAGCCCGACGAGGTTCTCGTACGTGTGTACGCGGCCTAAAAGTGCCCGGTATGGAAGTGGTTAAAGGGGTGTTCCAGCCCTAAGTTGTGTTTATTAAAAGTCAGCAGCTACAAAAAGTGTAGCTGCTGGCTTTTAATAAACACTCACTTACCTGCTCCTGCGTTCCAGCGACGCGCCGACCAGGGCTCCGCTCCTCTCCCCCCCTGCCCGGCCGGCGTCTCCATCCTGACTGTGGGCACCCAGCCGTGACAGCCTTCGGCTTCACGGCCGGGCACCCACTGCGCATGCGCGAGCCGTACTGCGCATGCGTGCGCGGCGCGGCTCGCCGCTGATTGGAGAGGCGATCGCATGGGACCTGTCAGTGTCCCATGTGATCGCCTACAGGGAGGGGCTGGTGTAGGCGATTAAGGCTTAATCGCCTAACCAGCCCCTCGGCGGAAGCAGGAAGTGGGACAGGAAGTCCCACTCCTACTGAAGCCCCCACTCCCCCCCCAAAAAAATTACATGCCAAATGTGGCATGTATGGGGGTGAGGAGTGGAGTAAGCTAAGGTCGTTTTTTTGGGTGGAACACCCCTTTAAGATGTCCTTTACAGAGATAATAAACATCTTTTATCCTCCTGCATTACTATTGCCAATCACTGGAGTCACACACTCTGTCCTAACTACTAAAATGGAAAATTGAAGATTGATCTTTAGATATACAGACAGGTTATTGCTGAACATATTTCTTAGATTTTTTTTTTTACTGTACTGTTGTTGGTTTTCTTTATTTTCTGATGTGCTTTAAATTCCATGAGGCATAAACAAATGTAATAAATTTGGCCACGTTTGGATGCATATTAATTCACGATTGTTCCAGGGTCTTTTCATTGGCAGGAACACATATATTATGCTGAATTTATGTGCAGGATAGAGACTATTGTTTGCGTTGGTTGCGAGCTACCATTACCATTTCACATCCTAGTGGCAGGCAAAGACAAGATAGACGACTTCCGATTTATCTTTTACTTTAAATTACCATGGAAACAAATTCTACTTTATTTATCTGCCACATTGTAACAGGTTATGAAGGAATGATTGCATTCACCAAAAACAATTTGAGCTAGATGTAGAAGTAGGCTAGGACCATCTGCAAATAAACAATTTTCCCGGAGTCTTCGGTAATAGGAACAAGGCTTTGCCGATGCCGATTCCTTAAGGTGCTGTTGTGATAGATCTGTCCTCCCAATCTAGGATGGATCTATAGTTATGAAATAGGTTACTGCTTTGCTGAGATGTCATTTGTTTTTTTGGCCTTCAGAGCTCATGTGTCTTTTTCCAGACTTCCATTACATACAAAAGGCAGTATCTGTAATGGGACAAGGCGATTACTGCTTTAGTATGAATATTGGACAAAGGAATACATTGTACTAAAGAGACAAAGAGGGACGTGGAGAAGAATATTGAACAGTTTTACTATCAAAGTAACACTACTGAATCACATGTAGCGCTACCCTTGCAGGATCCACTTGGTAGATTGGATTCTCTGTTTTTCTGCCTTGACTCTATGAATGACCTCAACCTCACTGACATACCAGGCTAAGACAAGCAAATGGATATAAATACCATGCACTCATGCACTCTTTACTGTTCTCAGCAGGACATTGCAGCAAAGAGTCACTTCCTCCAGCTTCATGCAGATCGCTGGGAAATTTGTACGCGATTGCCCTCCATGTTTGTCATGTGTGACAGCCAGGGGCGAACTGACCATTGAGTCACTCGGGGACACTGCCCGAGGGCCCCATGCCACTAGGGGTTGCCAGGCTCAGTAAAACCAGGGACAGTATGTAAAAATCTGTGTTTTTTTTTACATCTGTCCCTGATATGTCCGAAACTGACATGCTTTTGATGTGAAAATCCAGAGATTTTAGCTGCTCCGCCTCTGCACTGCCTCCTGGTGTGGTGACCATCTGTAAGCCAGGGGGCCCCATCATTTTCTATTGCCTGGGGGCCCCATTAATGTTGTCAGTCCGCCCCTGGTGACAGCACATAGCCCACCTCTCATAGAATAGCAGGTTTTAGCACCCCAGCCGTGGTTGGGGCAACTGGGTATGCGGTGCAGCACTGACTCGACAGCAGCTCCCTCCGGTTCATATGGACAACGGCACTTGGTTTTGAGCACACAATCACAAATAGGCAGAGCACATAAGTCTATCCCCCAGGTTTTGACCCTCACAGTGGTCCTGAAGCAAAACACAGTCCTCTGGCTCGATGAACTCTGTGCAGGTTGCCAAGCCCCCAAATGTAGCACACCCCCCTAAGGAGCCGCAACTATACTGGCATTCCCCACCCTGCACAGCCAGGCACACCAAATTTTCACAGAGAACAGCCTGTGACTTTTTTTTGTTTTATTGAGGGTAATAACTTGGATAGGGATGGGAGGTTATGGGATGCCCATTTGACTTCAACAGCAACTTCAGGGAAAACTATTCCTATATACAGTCTCTATATACAGCTCCTCTTCTCCACTTGCAGAACCCAGATGTAACACTGTAGATACCAGACACTCAGTCAGATGAAGCAATGGCCCATTACAGGCAAGAACTGGCCTCTTAGGTGTGTAGTGGAATTTCAGTGTCCAGCATCACTCTTGTGGCTACTGATCTCAGCACCATTTCTTCAGGCACTGCCAACCGATCTGGCTGCAGCGGCTCCTTTCACTAGAAAAAGCAGAGGTGGGGTGCTACTACACAATTAGAGCAAAGAATTTTCAGAGCTACCTGGGAGCAGAAAGGCAGTCGCACAGCTGCAATGGCAAATTGCCCTTTGCACGCAATATAGTCTGGTATGACCGCTCTATCGATGATCTGCCAATGGTGTGAGATGGGGATGACATTTCATTGAAAGAATTGGTCAGTTTGTGTGGTGATCCAGATACAAAAGCTAAACACACATCCACTTACAGAAAGCCATGCTTGGGAAATACAACCCTCTTTGCCACCAGTTGTCACCCATGCCACACCATCCGTTCTCTGCCTGTTGGAGAATTCACTCGGGCTCGAAGCAATTGCTCCTCTGACGCCACTTTTAATGTGGAATGCCAGACTATAAGTATAAGATTAGCCCAATGGGGCTACCCCATATCAGTTGTTTAGACAGGATTGGCTAATGCTAGGGCTAAGAGGAGAGAGGATCTTCTTTATAATGTTTCATTTATTTCGCTTAAACAACATAGAAATAGAAATAAGCATTTGTGTATAGGGAAAGATAGGAAGAACATTTGTTTGGCAAACATTTGTAATCACCTTCTCACAAGAGTACCATCAAGTTGCTAATATAATAAAGAAAATTTTTCCTATCCTCTATTCAGACAAAAATCTCCACAAAGTCTTAAAATCAGGGTACCATTTTTACAAGCACCAAATTTGGGCTCCTTGCTGTCACCTAGCTTATTTTCATCTAGAAAATACCAAATCACCTGGCTCTCATTTCCAAGTTGTTACCCTTGCAATTTAAAACATGCAGATACTTTTATGTTAATCTATGCACTAAATCTTTTAACTCAGCAGTCCTTGGAGAAAGCTTTGACATTAAGCAATACATCAGTGGTTCTCAACCTGGGGTGGGACCCCCTCGGGGGTCGAATGACGATTTGCCAGGGGTCACCGAATCCTGGGCTGTTCCTGAATCCCGTGCTGCTCTCCCAGCCTTTTCGCTGCCACCCAGCAGGGCTTTCCCCGGACACCGCAGCCACCCACTCAGCCTCTTTGCAGCCGCCCATTCAGTTCACGGCATGGCTGGGGGACAGAGACTAGAGGTCAGCTGACTATTGGGGAATGTGAAGTGGGAGGGGCTGGAGACCCTATTCTCTGATTTCGGCAAAGGTGTCACTGCTACGAGACACAACAAAGTCGGAGATACAGTGAAGCTGGAGACACAGTGAGTAACACTGCCTGTGATTATAGTTGCCATTAAAAATCCCCACTACAGTTCTCACATCAGCAGATGACCTTGATCAAGAGCACCTAAGTTGGTCTGTCAGAACACCCCCCAGCACTGCCGCTGATCCCACCCCTTACGAAGGAGTAATAGAGGGGATAAAAATAGAAGGGAGAGGAAAAGAGGGGGAGGAACAAAGACAAGGAGAGAAAGAATAAGAGAAAGAACAAGAAAGATGGCTAGAGAGTGAGGGATGGGGAAAAAACAAGAAATTAGCATAGAGAGATAAAAGGGAAAGAAAGGAGAACAAAGAGAAAGAGTGCAATACATTAATTGTGGAACCAAGTATGTGGTGTATCAAATCTGCTGCATTTCTTGCAAACTGCAGTATATTGGATGTACCAAGGTACCATCAGGACTGCACTAAGGTAAAGGAAGCTATTTAGGGGGGAAAAAAATGTACCTTTACAACCCCTTTAAGACTTATGTTTTTTTTTTTTTTTTTTTTTCTTCTCTTTCTTTCTTCCTCCCTGGTTCCTCTCTAGTTCTCATCCTCTGTTCTTTATTACCTACCAGATCCCTATCTGAATTTGGAGATGGAGGCATTAAGAGTAACATCATTAAATGCGAAAGGATTAAATATTCCAGAAAAGCGCAGGATGATGCTGAAAGACCTAAGGAATTGGGGGACAGATGTTGCATACGTGCAAGAGACCCACTTCAGGGCAGGGGACCTACCATTTTTACAGAATAGATTCTTCCCATGTGTATACCATGCGATGAATCAGGAGGCAAAGTCTAAGGGAGTCTCGATTCTGATATCTAACCGGGTGGCATGGAGGCTTCAAGATAAATATTCAGACCCCAATGGTAGGTTTCTTTTCCTGAAAGGGAACATAGGAGAGGTCAAAGTGACCCTGGCCACTATGTATGTACCAAACAATAATCAGGATGTATTTATTAGAAAAACCCTAACAGAGCTTAGAGATTTTGCAGAGGGTAAATTAATAGTGGGGGGGGGGATTTCAACATCACGCTTGATCCCAGATTAGATACTTCCTCAGGGACATCATCAATTCCAGGGAATATTAGAAGGGGGATAATAAAGAAACTACACGAAACGCAGTTAGTAGATGCCTGGAGAGTATTACACCCAGATGAAAAAGACTACACCTTCTTCTCAAACCCGCACCAGAGATATTCCCGAATTGATCTTTTCCTGATACCCCACTATTTGATTACAGCAGTTAAGGATATAACAATTGGAAACATAACGTGGTCAGACCATGCCCCGATTAGTCTGTGTATCTCCCTCTCCAGTGCAGTATTTACGCAAGATAGAATCTGGCGATTGAATGAAAGTTTGCTACATAACCCAGAGGTTAAAAAGGATGTGGAAAAGGAGATTGTGGCATACTTCCAGGTCAATGATACGCCAGGGAGTGACCCAGGAATGGTGTGGGAGGCTCACAAGACAGTCATCAGGGGAATCCTGATAAAACATGGATCATACTTGAAAAAAAAACGGGAGAAACAGATCAGGGAAATATTACTGGAGATCCAGAGACTGGAACTCCAACATAAAAAAACACAATTACCTACAGTAGGAAGGGAATTAGGTCAATTAAGAAGACAGATTGGAGAGATTATGCGATTTAAAGCTAAAGCCACTATACAAAGAGGTAAAAAGGTGAATTACGAGCTGGGGGATAAATGCAGTAAATTACTGGCAGGGAAATTGAAGGAAAAGAACAGGGCAATTTATGTACCGCAAATTAAAGAAAAAGGAGGACAGCTAGTAAAAAAACCAAGAGAAATAGCCCAGAGATTTAGGGAGTTCTATTCCTCACTATATAACCTTCCTCCAGTAGACAATACAAAAGGGGGGATAAAAGAATATCTCTCCGAAGCAGGAATGCTTAGACTGCCATCCCCAGCTCGGGAGTGTCTAGAGAGCCCTATTACCAATACGGAGGTTGAGGAAACTCTTAAAAAAGTAAAATCGGGGAAAGCCCCAGGGCCTGACGGCTTCCCAATAAGCTACTATAAAGAATTTCCCACGATTCTAACAGGGCAGATGTCAAAATTTTACAATGAGTTGGGCTGTGCTGCGGCATTTCCTCCGGATGCACTCTTAGCCCACATTACCGTGATCCCTAAAGACGGGAAGGACCCGGCGGAATGCGGCAGCTACAGGCCAATTTCATTGTTGAATGCGGACTTAAAACTCTTTTCAAAAATTATTGCCTCTAGACTCCAACCATGGATAACACAGTTAGTAGATCTAGACCAGGTGGGGTTTGTCCCTGGACGCGAGGCCAGGGACAACACGATTAAAACTCTTAACCTGGTGCACTGGGCTGGAGAAAAAAAGATTCCCTGTGTATTCTTGAATACGGATGCCGAAAAGGCTTTTGACAGGGTGAATTGGCGGTTTTTGGAAGAAGTGCTGAGACAGGTGGGTTTGGGAAATCGGATGGTCAGATGGATTATGAGTGTCTACACGAACCCACGGGCCTCAGTAAGAGTAAACGGCGTAATATCACGTCCCTTCAAGATTTCGAACGGAACAAGACAAGGGTGCCCCCTGTCGCCACTGTTGTTCGCTCTCACATTGGAACCCCTATTAAATAAAATTCGGCAAAACCCGGACATTCAGGGGCTACAGATGGGAGAGCGGACACACAAAGTGGCAGCATACGCAGACGACCTGCTCTTTGCAGTGACTAACCCCCACGTGTCATTACCTAACCTAATAAGAGAAATTGAGAAGTATGGAAGCCTATCTAATTTGAAAATAAACAATAATAAATCAGAGGCAATGAGCATTGAGGTTCCAAGCCAAATGGGAGAGGTACTAAAAAAGAACTACACGTTTAAATGGGAAAAGGCCTTAAAATATCTGGGGACACACATTGCATCGGATATAAGAAGCACTTATAGATTGAATTTCCCCCCACTATATAATGAAATAAGAGCACTCCTAGACAAATGGGGACTCGGGATGCACTCGTGGTTTGGGAGGGGAAGTATAGTTAAAATGTGTATTCTTCCAAAGGTGCTGTATTTGTTTCAGGCCTTGCCAATCTCCATCCCAGCAGTTTTTCTTCGACAGGTAAACGCTTTATTCATGAAGTTTATATGGGCAGGGAAGCGAGCCAGAATTAAAAGAGACCTGCTGAGAATGCCAAAGGCCTTTGGGGGGATGGCAGTCCCAAATATAATTAAATACTATAGAGCTGCACATTTAACAAGGCTGGTAGACTGGTGTAGACATAGGGAGGGTAAACGTTGGGTTGAAATAGAGCAATATATTAGCCCAGTTCCTTTGAATAGAGCATCGTGGTGCTATGAAGCACTCCCGGGGGACCTGAGGAGACACCCTATAATAGGGACTACCCTACGAATTTCAGCCAAAATATGCAGAAACAAGAAACTTTCACCCGGTAAATCACCACTATTACCTATAATAGGAAATCCAAATTTCCCACCTGGGATGGAGAGGGGCACAGCCGGGAAGTTTAGAGAGAAAGGCCTTAATCAGGCCTCAGATTTTGTGTTAAGGGGTTCATGGCCCTCCATAGGGGAGCTAATGAGGGTGGGTGGCCCATTTGAGCTTAGGATGTGGCAGGCATTGCAGGTTAGCCACTTCCTGAGATCACTGGGCCAAGCAATAGAATTTCAAAGACAACTGACGGCACTGGAAAGAAGCTGTAGCGGGGAGGAGCCACTTTGGAGTTTTTTTTTTGGGGGGGGCATTACTAAGGGGAGAGAGACTTGGGAAAGTTTAGCCCAGACCAGATAAGCAAATAATCACCCGGGCTCTTAACACTTCAAGATGCTCGAAAACCCAAGGCTAACTATAAGGAAGGACATAAATTTGATAACGAAGTGAGGAAAACTGCTGGATGTGGGAGACAAGGAACGCTTTTAATGTGTTCTGGTCATTGAAAGGTAGAAGATGAAATAGGAGAATCACCCAAAAATTTACTGAGATCCGATTCCAGATGACCCTGCCTTCTTCTTGCTGCATGTACACAGAGTACGGAGCAGAAGTATAGAAGTCGGTTGTATCTGGTTATACAGTATATATGGAGGGACCCAAGGCCCCCATCTGCTATAAGATGTTGTATAATAAGAGGGCGCAATATAAAGAAACTTGTTTTCAATTTATAAGAACAGAGAGGGGAGGAGACTTTGGTGGAGGAATCTTTATTGAAAACTAAAATAAAAGATAGGTAAAAAAAAAAAAGACTTATGTTTAACTTTAGATTTGCCTATATTTTTTTTTCAAGGGCAATAAAGAAATGTAGTGCAATGCTAATGCTTCTATGCTAAATAAAAAAATTCCACTCAATTATATTTAGTATAGGTATATAGTTTCCTATTCCTAGAAGGAGCATGAAGGTCTCCTGGAGGGACTTCTGCCTCTAAATTTTTGTATTTATAATATAAGATGTTTTTTGTACAGATTATATTAACCACTTCCTGACAGCCGTATGACTATATACGGCCGCAGGGTGGTTCTAAATCTCTGGGAGGCCGTCTTTTTATGGCCTCCGCTTCTCCGGGCCCGCGATGTCTGCCAGGCACTCGTGATCGGCAGTTACAGAGACAAGGACATGGATCTCTGTGTGTGTAAACACAGGGATCCATGTCCTGTCAGGGAGAGAGGAGACCGATCTGTGTCCCTTGTACATAGGGACACATATCGGTCACCTCCCCCAGTCACCCCCCTCCCCCCACAGTTAGAACACAATGCAGGGTACACATTTAACCCCTTCCTCACCCCCTAGTGTTAACCCCTTCAATGCCAGTCAAATTCATACAGTAATTAGTGCATATTTATAGCACTGATCGCTGTATAAATGTGAATGGCGCCAAAAATGTGTCAAAAGTGTCCGACGTGTCCGCCATAATGTCGCAGTCCCTTTAAAAATCGCAGATCGCCGCCATTACTAGTAAAAAAAAAAAAAAAAAAATAATAATAATTCTGTCCCCTAATTTGTAGGCACTATAACTTTTTTTTTTTTTTTTTACCAAAAATATGTAGGAGAATACGTATCGGCCTAAACTGAGAAAAAAAAATTGAGCTATTTATTATAGCAACAGGTAAAAAATATAGATTTTTTTTTCAAAAAAACGCGCAATTGTCAGTTAAAGCGACGCAGTGCCGGAAGCTGACATTTTGGCCTGGGCAGGAAGGGGGTATATGTGCACAGTAAGCAAGTGGTTAATAGTTAACAGTCACTTCATGTTCACTTTTAACAAAATGTTAAAGTGAATATACTTCAGAAGACATCATATTCAATTTAAAATTTGAACCTCCTACTAAAACAGAAACGTTTTCAAGCACAAAGAATTAAACTGACATAAACAGCAATTGCTTACATCATAACATGTACAATTTGACCACAAAACTGAACGGCACAAAGGCAATCTATCATTTCTGTTCCATGACTTTTAGTTTTTGTGACTCATTATTGTTTCATCTACTGCAGACACTTATAGTGATATGCTTTCAGACAATTTCCTAGGATATCCTGTGGATTTCCACTGTAGAAATGTTAAAAGTATACCCGCTGTCTTGTTATACAAATAAATCGCGTTTGGAAACACATCAGAAAATATAAAAGCTTGTTATGTAATGCACAGAACTCCCTGAGAGATTTTGCAATACACATACTTTCTTAAATCCTAGTTTTTAATAATAAATACAATTTCCACAGTTTTAAAATGCTAGTGGAGTGCCAACTGGTGCCAACGCTAGAGTTTTTGGCAAAAAATGTGTTGATGCCAGGAAATAGGAAGCATTAGGTGCCATATATACACTGGCCCAGATTCACAGAGAGATGGACGCACATGAAACCGCCGTAGCGCAAACGCCGTACGCTACGCCAACGTAGCACGGAGAGGCAAGCATTGCATTCAGCAAGCTATTTCTCCCAACGCTGCGTCAGCGTGGCGTAGGTTTCGAAGGCGCAGGCCGGCGTTGGTGGAAGTGGGCGTGACCCCATGCAAATGATGGTCTGAGCATGGTGCAGTGTTTTACGCCCAGCGTATCACGAACTGCGCATGCGCCATGATGTCCCATGACGTGGACGCAAGCACAGCACCCTTATGCGCCTGCTCACAACCACGCCGGCACAACTGCCTAAGCTACGCCGGATCACAACATACGCCGTGAACTTAACGTACGCCCAGCCAGACACACGTCCAGCGCACAATACGCCGGCTTGTGTTCCCTGGTGCAGACCTTTGCATGTCTGTTTCCCGGTTGCACCTCATCTATGGGGAATAACTTTACGCTGGACGTACAACTTATGCGCACCTCACGTGGCATGCGTCGGGCGCACGCACGTTCGTGAATCGCCGTATTTCCCTCATTTGCATGTTTGAATGCCAAATCAATGGGAGCAGCAACATGCGTCCAGCCCATATGTGCGCCCGCGCTACGCTGGCGTATGCAAGCTACGTCGGCGTAGGGTGGGCAGTTTATAGGGGAATATTTGTTTGTGGGTCTGGCGCACACATACGCCGGCGCACATTTGCACTTACGTCGGTGTAACATGATTTATGTCGGCATAAGTGCTTTGTGAATCTGGGCCTATATGTACAGTATATCACAAAAGTGAGTACACCCTTCAAATTTTTGTAAATATTTTATTATATTGACGACAGAAGAAATGACACTTTCCTACAATTATTATTATTATTATTATTAATATTAACAAGATGGCACAGCCAATGTTAAGAATGGACGTCGGAACAGCCGTCAAATTTCACGTAGTTTACGTCGTTTGCGTAAGGCGATTCAGAATGGGGCTGGGCGTAGGTTACGTTCACGTCGAAAGCATTGACTATTTGCGACGTGATTTTGAGCATGCGCACTGGGATATGTCCATGGCCGTTCGTTCAGCACCTCATTTACATGGGGTCACGGTTCATTATAATAAAACACGCCCACTGCAACCTACATTGAATTACGCGGGCTTACGCCGGCCCATTTACGCTAGGCCGCCGTAACTTAGGGAGCAAGTGCTTCGTGAATACAGCACTTGCCTCTCTAATTTATGGTGGCGGATTTACGAATTTACGGATTTACGGATACGCTACGCCCCCACAAACTTACGCCAGTCTACCTGAATCTGGGTAATACTGTTGTCTTGCCAATGCAAGCAAAGTGGCAAAGAGTCTTTAACCACTTAAGGACCCCCGCACGCACATATACGGCCACAGAATGGCACATACAGGCACAAGGGCGTAAATTTACGTCCCCGCCTAAGTGCGGTTCGGGGGTCCCATCGGGACCCCCTCCGCGGCGTGCGGGGGTCCCCCTGGCTCCGGGAGCGATCCGGGACGAGCGGGCGGATGTCGGCGTTTACCCGCCCCCCCGCGATCGCTCCCAGCCAATGCGCGCGCTCCCAGCTCCTGTCACTTCCTCCTCCTGTGTTTACACAGGAAGGAGGAAATGATGTAATCTCTCATCGCAGCGGTGTTTCCCAGCGCTGCTGATGAGAGAAGACATCACAAGTAAGTGTGCACCAACACAACACTGACACACACTCACATAGGCACATTAACTCCTTGTGATCGCCCCCCCCACCCCCCTGTCACAGTGTCACTGAATGCAGTGATCTAATCACTGCATTTAGTGTCAGTGTGACAGGCAGTGTAAAAAACAGTTAGTGTTAGGTTCAGGATAGCCCCCCCACCCCCCCTAATAAAGTTTTAACCCCCTGATCACCGCCCTAGCTAACCCTTTCACTCCCTATTGCCAGCGTCACTAAGCGATCATTTTTCTGATCGCTGTATTAGTGTCGCTGTTCCCGCTAGGTAGCTATTTTTTTTTATTGCGATTTTTTTTTTTTTACTAAAGACATGTGGCTAAATAAATTTTGGCCTAAATGTTTGACTAAAATTTAGTTTATTTGATTTTTTTTTTAACAAAAAGTAAAAAATAGTGTTTTTTTTTCAAAAATGTCGCTCTATTTTTGTATATAGCGCAAAAAATAAAAATCGCAGAGGTGATCAAATACCACCAAAAGAAAGCTCTATTTGTGGGAAGAAAAGGACGCAAATTTTGTTTGGGAGCCACGTCGCACGACCGCGCAATTGTCTGTTAAAGCGACGCAGTGCCGAATCGCAAAAACACCTTGGGTCATTTACCAGCGTATTGGTCCGGGTCTTAAGTGGTTAAAACATAGCACCCCCTTATACTCAACTTACAACACTTCCTTCTCTACAGCCATCCACAATACCCCACACATCTGGGAATAAGGGGCATGTGACTCCCTCCCCCAAGCCTGGGAATGGTTACAGGACCTTTGGAATGATGTCACTGCACCCCTGAGTCCTGGATACCAGTTATTTCAGTGCTGACAGCAGAATAGGAAGGAGCAGAGAGGGATCACTGGTGAGTAAGGGGGTGCCCTATGTGAAGTGACAGCCACTGTATTCTGCATAAGAAAAGAGAAGTGGGGTTGATTTACAAAATGTTGAAAGTTCAAAATCTGGTGTAGCTGTGCATTATAGCCAATCAGCTCCTAACTTCAGCTAGTTCAATAAAGCTTTGACAATAAACTGGAAGCTCATTGGTTTCTATGCAGAGCTGCACCAGGTTTTGCATGCTCAACTTTTAGTTAATCAACTCCAAGGCCTTAACTGAAACAAATAATAATTAAATAAGAAAACCATTATAATTTCCTTTTAAGATATTCATCTGTTGTGTTTAATATCAGATCGGACCAGACAGGAAGTACTGCTGGTGTTTGTACAGTATGGACTGTTTTGTTTTGCGGTAATTTGGCCTTTAGTTCATATCTGAATGTATGTACTTGCTATTTGTTTCTTTTAAAAAGACTATTATAACAAAGTCAATATTGACTCGAAAACCAAACCCAGTTCTATTGAATTTGAGGGTTAAACTGAATATAATGAATCATGGATATTTGGATGTAAAGTACCATGTTCAGAAATAAGTACACAAAGCCTTATTTTACAGCTTATGCTTTTCCATCTCTTTACAATGTTCCAGAAACTAATCTTCCTTTTATGTTTTGCTCTTGATTTGTCATGCTCCATTTGGACTGTACATAGATTAATTTTCAGCCAAACTCGCCTCTCAGATTACTCGACTTTATGTCTCTTTTATTTCTTCATTAATGTTTAAAGCGGTATTTCACCCTAAATATAAGATCTCCCATGCGCTTCAGCATACTGGCGTCAGCGCCAGTATGCTGGGTTTTTTTTTTTTTATAGCACACTTACTGTTTTATCGTAGAAATCCTTTTCTGTCCCCCGTGGTGGACGGCGCCAGTACAGCGCGTCACATCTTCCTAAGATACCCGATATGGACTCGGGTATTTCCGGCGCTATGCGGCGCCTGCGCACAGACCTAGGAGCTGACTGCGCAGGCGCCGTATTTCTCCGAAATAGGACTCGGAGAAATACGGCGCCTGCGCAGTCAGCTCCTAGGTCTGTGCGCAGGCGCCGCATAGCGCCGGAAATACCCGAGTCCATATCGGGTATCTTAGGAAGATGTGACGCGCTGTACTGGCGCCGTCCACCGCGGGGGACAGAAAAGGATTTCTACGATAAAACAGTAAGTGTGCTATAAAAAAAAAAAAAACCCAGCATACTGGCGCTGACGCCAGTATGCTGAAGCGCATGGGAGATCTTATATTTAGGGTGAAACTCCGCTTTAAGGCAACATGAAAGGGCACCAACATTATTTTGAAATTGGAAAATAAATGCCTGGCTTGCTTTAATGATTTCATCAATCTCGTTTTCGAAAATTTTATCTGAAAAATAGCAAAGGTGCCACCTGCCTTAAATGTGTTGTTTTTGGTTTGTACACTCCATGCATAATGACTTCCAGATAGCAATCTGAAGATACCTAATACGCTTCCAAACAATATCTGTGAAGCAGAAACAAACACGTTCGATATTTGAACTTTGTTTGTTATAGATGCAGTGTCTGGACAATATTTTAAATGCAATTATTAGTAGCAAACTTTTCTTCACTTTGTTGTATGTGTGGTCAACTTTACACTGACTTCAATTGCACTGTGGCTGTGGAGCAGGGATTTCAGGCATGGTCAGATCTTAGTCCAAACCCTCTTGAGCTAGCTCTTCAGGAAGATGTCACTGTGCACCACCAATCATAAGTTGCCAAGGCATACCCCATTCGGCAGCCACATGAATATGTGCCCTTGCCCAGTACCAGTCTCCTAAAGGGATAGCCCAGGTGGGTTAGGACAAGGAACTGAAGATGCCTGAGCTCATACCTACTGCAATGTGAGGGACTATTCACACCAATGTTGTGCCATGGCACACATTACCGAAATGCTCAATACTTTGTTTTATCTTGGTTTGATTGTCTGAATGGCACCCCAATGGATCTTTGCATCGTATTAAAGGAGAAGTCCAGCCTGAGATTTTTAGGCTGGGCTTCTCCTCTGGGTCACAGGAGTGCAATTTGTTTTGGACTCCTGTGACCCGTTTTCAACGGAGAACGGTCTGAAGTCCCCTTTGCGCTGACGTCACTGCCATCAGTCGAGGCAGGACGTCATCCCAACTTCCAAGTCTGGATCCACCAGCTGCCTTGATTGATGGCAGTCTCAGCGAGCCGATAAGATGCTAAGACAGCCTCTCCCCGCCCCTCCACTGCTCAGTGCTCCAATGAGTGCAGAGAAGTAGAGCAGAAGAGATGCTGACTGACAGTCAGCATCGCTCTTCTCAGGGAGGAGTGAGAACCGAGCAATCGGCGGTGTTCGGTGGCTCGGTTGTCAGTGCAGAAATGCCAGGGACAGCTTCAGCATTGGTCTGATGCTCCATCCACCAAGAGTACACTAGAGTACACTCTGGGTAAGCCCTGGTGTTAGATGGTTGATGTACTGAGCTGAGCTGAGAGAAAGCACACACACACGTTTTTTTGGGGGACTTCCTGCCCACTTCCTGCTTCCTATAATCGTCCGCCTAGGCAACTCCTCCTCTCGCACTAGGTGGCTCCTCCCTGCCAGAAATCTTCTGGGACACAACTCAGGTCCCAGAAGTTCGGCCAATAGGAGAACGCAGCGCAACTCATGTGCAGTGTGCACCCGGCTGTGATGCCGTAAGCTGTCACGGCCGGGTGCCTACAGTTACCATGATGGCGCGAGGAGAGGAGGGGGAGAGGAGCAAGCCTCCGGGCGGCCACATCACTGAGCCGTGGGGCAGGTAGGTGTCGGTTTATTAAAAGTCAGCAGCTATGCTTTTTGTAGCTGCTGACTTTTAATAAACTAAAAAACAGGTGGAACTCTGCTTTAAGTGTACTGTACTCTGTTTCCTGTTGAAATCGCCAGTAAAGAATTACAAAATGTTTTGATAGTGTGTTCTAAACACTTTGCATACATTTCAAAAGGCATAGTTTGGGCACTTTTGTATTATTGGAAGCAAAATATAACAAGTGTCCCCCCCCCACCCCCGTTAAGAGAAAAGAGTTAATGTAGTCATTTTGAAGTAATATGCTACTTGAACATTAGGCCGCGTACACACGACTAAACAAATCCGATGAAAACGGTCGGACAGACCGTTTTCATCGGATGTGTCTGCTGGGCTATTTTGGTTTGATCAGTGTACACACGATCAAACCAAAATCCCCACGGACAGACAGCGCGGTGACGTGGCGGTGACGTTGACACCACCACGTCACCACTCCAGGAAGTAAAATACTTCCATGCATGCGTCGAATCCATTCGGTGCATGCGGGAGATTTTTGTCCGCTGGTTAGGCGTACTAACCAGCGGACATGTCGGACGGACGGGTTCCCAGCAGACAGATTTTAAAGCATGCTTTAAAATCTGTCGGCTGGCCAAATCTGTCTGTCCACCCGTACACACGATCTAATCTGTCTGCTGAAACGGTCCGTCGGACCGGTTTCAGCAGATAAATTCGATTGTGTGTACACGGCCGTAGGCCGCGTACACACGGCAGAGAACCTCGACGGGCAGAACACATCGTTCCGCCCGTCGAGGTTCTCTCCCGGCCGTCGAAATCGGCGACCCGTCCGTCGGGAATGGCAAACAGCCATTCATCCCGACGGGCCATCGAGCAAATAGAGAGCCTGCTCTCTATTCGCTCGACGGGATTCCCGACGGGCGGGGCGAGCCAGGAGCGTACACACGGCCGAGGTTCTCGCTGGAATGCAGCTCCGAGCGAGGTTCTCGCTGGTTTCTAGCGAGAACCTCGGTCGTGTGTACGCCGCCTAAGTCTCCTTTTCAGTCTTTACACCCATACAAATAATATTCTCCTTCTGCCTTTTTAAAATATCTCCTGTTGAGCTGCCCTTTGATGAACATGCGTTTTTACAGGAAAACAGATTGCAATTTTTAAAACCTCATTTTTCAGCTCTGTGTTTCTCTACAACACCCAACTGTGTCATGCAGAAACTTGGCATCTGCAGGGCTCACAAAGGTGCTTAAAAATCGGACTGTAACTGAAGCAATAATTTGTAACTCAATCAACCATAAAACGAGTGAAATAGATTTATGACGAGGTTGCCTGAGAGATATGAAGGTCAGTTTTCAGAACGGAGACAGTGCAGTTGGTTGCACAGATATGGGATGATGTTATTTATAATTCACTGTCATTTTGAGGAAAAGATACACACATTAAAGTGGAATTGAATGGCTCATAATTTACTTCTCTTTTATGGATTTATACATTGAAGCAGTACATCAAATCTACTAGTTTAACAGGCCAAAATAAAATATTATCTTGAAGTTGCATGGTATGTTCATTCTTACTGTATGAAGCAGTAACTGAGGCGCCGTACACACGGCCGAGGTTCTCGCTGAAAATCAGCGAGAACCTCGCTGGAATGCACATTCCAGCGAGGACCTCGGCCGTGTGTACGGTCTCAGCGAGCTTCCCGTCGGGAAGCCCGTCGAGCCGAAATAGAGAGCACGCTCTCTATTTCCTCGACGGCCCGCCTGGAAGAATGGCTGGTTGCCATTCCCGACGGGCGGGTCGCCGAATCCGACGGCCGGGAGAGAACCTCGACGGGCGGAACGATGTGTTCTGCCCGTCGAGGTTCTCTGCCGTGTGTACGGCACCTCACACACGTTCACTGCCAGTCTTCTGTGTTAGCTATTTACCTAATTTACAGAGTTTAAAAGTAGAAATCCATAAAGACCTAACTGAACCTAAACCCTCAGCCACATTCCAAGCCCTAGTCTAACTATCCTGTAAATGAAAGATATATATATATATATATATATATATATATAACAAGGCCAGTATGCTGGCCTGAATTTATGGGAGGAGCCCGGGGGTTTTTAACCAGCCCACTCACCTGTGGTCATTGTTGGTTTCCTGTGAGCGATACCCACCCTCCCATTCCCTTTTTAGGGCATTTCTTAAATTCATTGCTCTTCACAAAATATTCATCTCTAATCTTGGGTATTCCCCCTTTATCTTGGCATACCGTCCATCAGATCAGGGCACATTTCAGGTCTCTTTCATGTGGTAAGTCTTATGTTAAGTCTATCTAAGTCTATCGGACATAGGGCTTCCACCATAAATAAATATATATATATATATATATACCAGGGCAAGTAGACATAGGTGTGCGCAGCCCATTGCATTAGGGTGTGCACCCAAAAGCTCAAATACACACTACTGATCGCTCACTGTGTTCATTCAGAAAGGGAAGGGGTCAGTAAATGATATTTAAACCTTTATTCACCCTAAAACATCCCTGCAGCAACAGCCACCAGGAGAGGAGAGGAGGGGAGCCAGCAGCGTTGCGGGAGAGCTTGGGCAGTAGGGGGAATCTATGCTACACAGAGTGATTAGGGTGTGCCTGGGCACACCTGGCACACCCTGTGCGCACACCTATGCAAGTAGATAATTTTGTAGTTGGGGGGGGGGGTTCAGCAGCAGGTACTAAGTAAATTTTTTTTAAATAACACAAATTGTGTCAAATTAATAAAGACTGGAAGAAGAAAAACATATGTGTTGCTCATAGAAAGCAATCACATCGTTGATCCTCTTGAGAATTGAACCGGATTTCAGTTTTGCCTTCTTCTAGTTTTTATGAACATTGCCCAGTTTGATTGGTGGTGCACTGTAATAGCCAGTCTTACTGGGCAGGTGCAAAGGGGCACCATCCTGTGGAAGGCAGCACACTCACATTATCTCCTGTAATCCATCCACAGTGTCTGATTATCTCCTGTTATCTATCTGCAGTCTCTGAATATCTCCTGTAATCCATCCGCAGTCTCTGGGCCAGATTCTGAAAGGAGATACGACGGCGTATCTCCAGATACGCCATCGTATCTCTGTTTGTGCGGCTGTGTATCTATGCGACTGATTCTTAGAATCAGTTACGCATAGATTTTGCTTAGATCCGACTGGCGTAAGTCACTTACACCGTCGGATCTAAGTTGCAATGTTACGCTGGCCGCTAGGTGGCGTCTCCATCGATTTCTGCGTCGAATATGCAAATGAGCCTGATACGCTGATTCCCGAACGTATTTGCGCCCCATCGTCGTAGTTTAGGTCTTTTGCGTAAGCGTAATGTTACCCCTGCTATATGAGGGGTAACTTTGCGTAGGTGATGCGTACGCCATGTTAAGTATGGACGTCGGGTCAGCGTCGCTTTTTCCGTCGTTTACGTCGTTTATGTAAATCGTTCGCGAATAGGGCTTTGCGTTAATTACGTTCATGTTGAAACCAATGTATTTGCGGCATACTATGGAGCATGCGCACTGGGCTACGTTTACGGCTGGCGTAAGCGCAATTCGTTCGGTGTGGGGGCGCGCTTAATTTAAATACTTTGAATTACGTGGGGATACGCCGGGCCATTTACACTACGGCGCCGCAAATTACGGAGCAAGTGCTTTGAAAATACAGCACTTGCGTCTCTAAGTTGCGGCAACGTAGTGTAAATAGGAAACGCTACGCCGCCGCAGATCTACGAGAATCTGGCTCACTGTCTCTCTCTCTCTCTCTAGGACTGATCTTTTCATTAACACTGCCGCAACACACTACACGAGGCTGCCTTTTATAGTGTGGGGCGTGTGCTAAAGCCCTGAGCCATAATTGACCAAAGCCACCCTGGCCAATTATGGCTCTCCGTTTTTTGTGCGCTGTGATTGGCCAAGCATGCAGGGTCATAGTGCATGCTTGGCCAATCATCAGCGCGCAATGCCACAGTGAATTATGGACCGTGACGCGTCACTTGAATTTGGTGCGAATGACCCGTTTTGTTCGAATTTCGACGAACAATCGAACAGGCAATGTTCGATTCGAACATGGGTTCGAGTTGAACGCGAAGCTCATCCCTATATGTGAGATAAATAAAATGTCCTAAGATATACAATAGCTGTTACTGATTTGTATCACTTCTGCACAGATAAACTTTCTGTGTGACATGTCAGTTATCATATTTTTTGTCACCCTCTTAGTTATCTTACAGAAAGATTTTCTGTAGAATGGGTACTAAACTGATACATATATATCCAATCACTACAATCTCAATTAGGCTTTAACTTTATTTTTTTAAAGTTGTTTTTAATCCTTTTTAATTTGCAGCTTTCTGAGCCTACTGCAACTTTTCCACACATTGGAGTAAATGTGAAGGATTCACAGCACAGGACCATGTAAAAACAGACCACACTACCCCCAAACGCCATGTGAATCATGGCTTCAAATTAGTATGCAAATCTGCACTATTAGCTAAAGAAAATTTCAATTAAGAATCAGAAGCAGCCAGCCATGAAACATTTGATTAATTTGTCTGCAGAGGATTAGAATAAAATTAGTATTATTTTCTGATTCTGGTGTTGTGTGGATAAATAGTTCTTTGCCCAAAGCTACTGTGTACTGCTTTTTGAATGACTGCCAGCTACAGTCAAGTAAAGCCCCGTACACACGATAGGTTAACCAGAGGACAACGGTCTGAAGGACCATTTTCATTGGGTCAAAACCGATCGTGTGTGGAGCCCATAGGTTATATAACCATCGATTAAAAAAAAGCAAACTTGCTTCAAAATGTAACCGATGGATTGATAACCGATAGGTCAAAACCGATCCAAATTGCAGCAGTCCAGTCGGCATGAATGGAATAGCAGTAGCCCGGAGTCATTTCTGGGCATGGTGGCATCTACGTGTTTCACCTTCCAATCACCACAGGCTTCATCAGGACCCATTGGGTGAACATATGATGGGGTAGGTCTATGGCTCAATTTAATTAGAGGTATATCTCTGTATACATGTATTGCCTAATTGATTATATCATTGTGTTTGGCAGTTGCTGCTCAGACTTTTTATGGATAATAATGTCATTTTTAATTGTTGAATTGTAGAGGTGTTTATCCACTTTGTTAGTATTTTTATACTTTTATACTATATTCAATAAACTTTTTTCAGGTCAAACCACTTGGCCCTCCTAAGCTAACCTCTTCTTTGGACTTCTTTTAGTCTAGGTGTTTTTTTCGCATGTTGTGTCCCTTGTGCCTCTGTCTTCTAATTCAGTAGAAATCTTCCATCCTCCGATGCCCGCACCTCGGCCATTATAATCTTGCTTTGCGTCTGGAGTTCATAAAGCTGAGGAACTGTTACAGGCTCTCATCAAGCTTGCCCAACTATGCCCATGCCTCCCTCTTTCCTTCATAGAATTGTTATTCTATGAATGAAATGGGATCTATGAATGGACGATTGTCTTTTGATTTAGTCTTTTGACTAAAATGCCATTTTAGTTTTAGTCCCATTTTAGTCTTTTAACTAAAATGCCATTTTAGTCAAAAGACTAAAATGTGACTAAAACTAAAAACCCAGGTTTTTTTGTTATCTGCTTTAGCCTTCCAATGCTACTTACTGCTATGGCCAGCTATAGTTGGGGGCGGTGGACACATTTATGTTTCACCTTTGGTGCTTGTATTGGTCCAGCAACACACCAACACCTTTGCAGCCATTGTGCTATATGCTGGGTGTTTGGTGTGCTCCTGCACCTTTAAGGAGGGGTGGCTCCCCTTCAGTCCACCTGTCCCTATCTATCCATTAGAATGCATGTGCCTCCATTGTGGGGACACTCATTGTTTAGTGTTAGGACCACAGATTACAGGGTGCCTTGGCGCGGCTCTGTGGCTCAGGCATGCGTTTGCAAATGCGTGCGGACAAAACCCCTGTTTTTAACGCACATTGTTAGACAGGTTAATTGGTTGTTCTGCGAGCTGGTCGGTAAGTAGGCTTGGTTATTCCCTGGGCATTCCCTAGGTTTTTTGGTTAAAATGCCATTTTAGTCGTATTTTAGTCATCTCAATTGATTTAGACTAAAATACGACTAAAACGGTATTACGTAAGTCGACTAAAATGTTTTAGTCGGTTTTAGTTGATGAAATTAACACTGCACCCAACAACGCAACAGAGCAGCTAGCAAGGAAGGAAATGTGAACATGTGCTGCTGGGGATGGGGGTATATAAAGTGAGCCTCTTTTTTTCCCTTTTTTGGGGAAATCACAGGTTCTAATGTGGATTTGAGATGGTGAAGGTCCCTTAGAAGCAATTACCATCATGTGCAAATATAGAAAACTCACACATTGTGACAAACATCTCAGTTTGCCCTCTTTTAGTGTTGCAAGTCTACATTCACCTTTGTTATTCATCTATTCTCATTACTGTTCTCCTCTGCATCTTCTGGACCAGCATCTACGTTTTCTGGCCATTGGCAACCACTGATAGTGTTCCGATCACAGAATTAACTCGCATTAGACATCTAGTGTCATGACAGATTTTGCCTAAATATCTCATGCAATCCTAAAACTGTCAATTTACTAGACCGTTGTGCGGTGTTTACAGAAAAACACTGAACATACTTGGTAAATACCACATGAATAAGCTTTAAAATGTATTCACAGATGGAAATAAATGATTAAATGCATTCAGAAATTAAGTGATTGTCAAGGTATGTGGTATTTGTAGAATGTTTACCAGTTGCTAAGGAACGGCTGCCACCCACTTTTTAACAACCAGTAAACATCATGGTTGTTAACCTCTTAAGGACCGCCTACTGTACATATACGTCAGCAGAATTGCACGGCTGGGCACATCAACGTATATATATGTGGGTTCTAGTACCCAGCCGTGGGTCACAGGCGCGCTCCCGTGACCCGGTCCGAAGCTCCGGAACCGCGGGACTCGCGGACCCGATCGCCGCAGCTGAAGAACAGGGAAAGCCGTGTGTAAACACGGCTTCCCCGTGCTTCACCGTGGCCGCAGCATCGATCCCGTCATCCCTGTTATAGGGGGACGTGATTGATGACGTCACACCTACAGCCACACCCCCCTACATTTGTAAACCGACCCTGTGAACACACATATCCTACAGCGCCCCCTTGTGGTTAACTCCCAAACTGCAACTGTCATTTTCACAGTAAACAATGCAATTTAAATGCATTTTTTGCTGTGAAAATGACAATTGTCCCAAAAATGTGTCAAAATTGTCCGAAGTGTCCGCCATAATGTCGCAGTCACAAAAAAAAAATCGCTGATCGCCGCTATAAGTAGTAAAAAAAAAAATGATTAATGAAAATGCAATAAAACTATCCCTTATTTTGTAAACGCTATACATTTTGCAAAAACCAACCGATAAACGCTTATTGCGATATTTTTTTACCAAAAAATAGGTAGAAGAATACGTATCGGCCTAAACTGAGGAAAAAAAAAATTAAATATATTTTGGGGGGATATTTATTATAGCAAAAAGTAAAAAATATTGCATTTTTTTCATAATTGTCGCTGTTTTTGTCTATAGCGCAAAAAATAAAAACCGCAGAGGTGATCAAATACCACCAAAAGAAAGCTCTATTTGTGGGAAAAAAAGGACGCCAATTTTGTTTGGGAGCCATGCCGCACGACCGCGCAATTGTCAGTTAAAACGACGCAGTGCCGAATCGCAAAAAGGGGCAAGGTCCTTTACCTGCAATTTGGTCCGGGTCTTAAGTGGTTAAGGAACAGGTGGCCGCCACACCCTTAACAACACATGAGTCATCAGCTGTCAGCGGGACACCCCACTGACAGCTGAATCTTAAAAAAAAATTTAGGGAATAAACAGCATGAGGTCCCCAATGCATACCAGGACCTTCAGGTCTTGTATGGATTTTAAGGGGAACAGCATGTGAAATTTAAAAAAATTGGCGTGGGTACCCCCCAAAATTCCATACCAGACCCATATCCGAGCATGCAGCCCAGCAGGTCAGGAAAGGGAGAGGACGAGTGAGCCCCCTATTAGCATGCATAGTACCCCTACTCATAAACCCCCCAAAAAGTGTAAAAAAGACAATAGACAGTTTTGACAAGTCTTCTATTTTAAAAATAAAAATAAATGTCCCCCGGTGTAGATCCATCATTAATCACGGCGCCCGCCACCATCTCCAACCTGAAAAAAGAAAAAGCAGCTGATGACTCATTAGTTGTTAAGGACAAGGTGGCCACCCACTTCTTAACAATGCCAATTTATTAATGTTACTAAAGACACCGGCTAGTGTGTTTAGTAAATTCCCCAAAACTTTTTTTAAAACAATGAGCGGTATTTAACATGATTTTTTAAGGAGAATAATACTGCTTTATGATAGGAGCCCACTATCCCTTCACTCAGTTGAATCACATGTAGTGCACAAGGAACTCATTTTTTGGCATGCAGGACACATATGTCTCTTCTAGAAAAAACTGTAAGCATTTTTTGGCTTGGCACTTTGGTTCCGCTTTGACTCTGCTATGTTTGATATATAATGTTGCATTAAGCTGCTAATATTCTCTGAGAATGTTTGGCAGCTTTCTCACAGAAGTTGGACAAATTATTACTTTGTATATTTTGTTCCAGCTAAAGAAACATGCAGCAGTTCTAGTTACCAATACCATGTTTCTTTAGTCAGATGGTGTATCAGCTTAATACCATATGGATTAGTCATCAAATTAACATTTCCAAAAAGTGGACTCCCTATGTGCCATGATCCAGCACCAGCATTAAAAGAGAGGAGGCAGGAAGAGAACCCACTGCTGGACCCAAGGCCACAATGGGAGGGCAGCTGTGGCCCAATTCCTCGTACTGCAGTATGGATGAGCTTCGCGTTCGAAACGAACGTATGTTCGACTCGAACATCGTCCGTTTGATCGTTCGTCGAATTTCGAACAAAATCGATCGTTCGCGGCAAATTCGAATGAAGCGAAACAACCGTTTTTAAAACTTTTTTCCCATTGATACTACTATCAATGGAAAAAAGTTTTAAAAACGGTATTTTTTTCAGGAGTCCTGCTCCTGAAAAAACAACCGTTTTTAAGACTTTTTTCCATTGATACATGTTCCCAGGGGCAAGACCCAGGTTCTGAAAGACGTTTTCCAACAATAACTTGAAAATTGGTCTTTAAAATGATCGTTTTTGAATTCGAATGTTCGAGTCCCATAGACTTCAATGGGGTTCTAAATGTTCGTGCGAACGATCAGACTGTTCGACGGTTCTGGTGCGAACCGAATGCGGGGGTGTTCGGCTCATCCCTATACTGCAGCAATAAAAGCTTGAGTAAATCTTTTTTTTTTTTTTTGTTTTGTTAGGAAGTATGTTCATGTACTTTTGTATGTTAAATTATGTGATGAATTTCTGCATAGGGTGACCACGTGTCCTGGATTACTCAGGAAAGTCCCACATTTTGCAGCTTCATTCCAGGAAAATACAGTGTCCCAGAATGAAGCTGACACAGCCACCCCCCCTCTGTTGCCCCCAAAAAAGGCCACCACATAGCCGATTTACTCACTAAGGCCATGTACACACGATCGAATTTATCTGCTGAAACTGGTCCGATGGACAGCACTTGTCCTGACTGACCAAAACACTAGTACACTAACCAATGGATTCGAAGCATGCGTGGAAGTATTTTACTTCCTGTTTCGGTGATGTGGCGGCGTCAACGTCACCGCCACGTCACTGCGCTGTCTGCCGGCGGGGATTTTGGTTTGATGGTGTGTACAACCATCAGACCAAAACAGCCCAGCAGACATATCTGATGAAAACGGTCCATCGGACCGTTTTCATCGGATAAGTTTGAGCGTGTGTACGCGGCCTAACACCACTTGTCCTGGTCAGGAATGTCTGGAAAAGCACAATCCCTGCCCCCTGCTTGTGATTGAAGAAATCATAAATCCCACATCTTGTGTCCAATCACAGTAGGGCAGTGTAAAGCCAGCGTTGGAACAAGGTAAAACGGGTTTTGGTCAGCCAGGACAAGTGCTGTCAGTGAGTAAAGTGGCAATGCGGCTGACTTTTTTGGGGGCGTGATCAGTGCTTCTGGGTAGAGCGTGCATCCGCCGTCCCCAGCTGTGCTGTGATTCATTACAGCCCAAGCTGATTTCTGGGAAGGGGGTCCCTGAATGGCCGTTTTGAAATGTGGTCACCCTATTTCTGCATATAGATCTATCATCAAAATAAAAAAAATGTAAATACTACTTACAGGGATCTGCTTGGGTTCTGTTTGCAAACACTTTCTTGACGTTTGAAAACTTTGAAATAAAACCATTGAAGTCTATGATGGACAACCCTTGCTATTCATTTTTGGACATTTATAGGGCTAATAAGTAAGCCAACAGTATCTCACCCCACACATAATTGTCACCTCTGCCTAATAGCTCCAACACACACTGGCAATATGGCTGCTGTGAGCCCACCTTTTTTTCAGAAAGGAGGCTAGGTTATCTATTCCTTCAAATTATTGGCTTTTTGTGATTCATCTGGCCAGAGCCAATTGCCTTATAGTTCTTTTAATTTCTGACCGTGAACCTGCAAAGTTTTCCTGCAAAAATGTGTCATTTAAAATTTTTGAGAGAGACTTACTAAAACTGGAGCCGGCAATACTGGTGCAGCTGTGCATGGTAACCAATCAGCATCTAACTTCAGCTGAAATTAAGCCCTTGTTCACGCTGAACACGGCATTGAAATGGTGCAAGTTTATCTGAACTCGCACAATTTCAAAGCCGCATTTCACTCCGACTTCGAGGGTGACTTGAAAGACATCTGTTTGGGTTCATGCAGAAATCGCCCCCGAAATCACCAAAAGTAGTGCAGGAACTACTTTTGGAAATCAGTGCTGCACCGCAAAGTCAGCGCTGCACCAATTGGGATGCTCTTATTGCAATAGGCTCCGATTTGAAATGTCCTGTCAAATCGTGGTGATGTAAACAGGGGCTATAACTTGAAAGCTGATTGACTACCATGCACAGCTGCACCTTCCCCGTGCACATGCTCACCAATACATGGTCATGTGAAGATCAACATTAAGGCGGACCCCAACTTAGAAGTGAGCCATACGCATTGGGCAGCTTTGCAACAGCATACAGATTCCTTCTGTGAAACACTCTGTCCCATGTCGCTGCACTCCTCTTCCTCTGAATGTAGCATTTAGAGGGGGATACCATTGAGATTGTGTCCCACCCAACCAGTCCAGCTTTCCTCTGCCACCCCCCTCTCAGTGACAGAATGGGGACCCACTATACAATAAACGTGGACCTCATGCACTTAATTACATCCTTCAGCTCACCCTTACCTGTGGCTAGGTGAAACGATCCCCTCGCTATACACAGAACCTGTTACCCATGCCTGGTACCACTCTTCACTGTCTGGCTGCTATTACATTCTCCCCAGTTGATGGTTACCCATAGCAACTACACACTTCCCATCAGTTCCTCTCACCCTTTATGATGGCCATCTATTCCATTCTCTTCACCCCCATGTGTGCTTACAGGCCTTGTTCTTTAGATACGCCATATACCTCCATGCACCCTTTTGAGCAACTTCCGACTAGGCATGAAACAGTTTAATGAACATATAAGACTTTAATGAACATATTGGCATTACAGTATAATACACATTTAGCAACATCTCTTCCTAACTACCTAATAATAATAGGCTGCACAGTGCATACCTTCCCAAGGTAAGATTTCTTAAACCTTGTAATTTGTCAGAGTCTTAACGCAGGTGTTTTCCCTAGAGGGGCTTGTATGTTGCTGTGGGTTACATCTTCTCCTTGTCCATACCCTTAAGAGAGGTATGGACTCCAGAGATAGAGATATAATTTTGCCCCTGTACAAATTATTAGTAAGACCTCATCTGGAATATGCAGTTGAGTTTTGGCCACCAGTTTAAAAAAAAGGATATCGGAGAACTGAAGAAAGCACAGAGAAGAGCAACCAAACTGATAAGAGGCATGGAAGATCTCAGCTATAAGGAAACGATTAGAGGAACTGAATTTATTTTCTCTTAAGTAGAGTAGCTTAAGGGGGGATATAATCAACATGTACAAATACATAAGGGGTCCATATAGTGAACTTGGTGTTCAGTTATTCACTTTAAGGTCATCACAGAGGACAAGGGGACACTCATTATGCCTAGAGGAAAAAAGTTTTGATCTCCAATAATGGAAAGGATTCTTTATAGTAAGAGATGTGAAAATGTGGAATAGACTCCCTCCAGAGGTGTTTCTGTCCAGCTCAGTAGATTGCTTTAAGAAAAGCCTGTATTCTTACCTAAATGTACATAATATAACTGGGTACTAACATTTATAGGTACAGATGATCCAGAAAATATCTGATTGCCTCTCGGAGGATCAGGAAGGAATTTTTCCCCTTGCTGTAGAAAATTGGATCATGCTCTGCTGGGGTTTGTCACCTTCCTCTGGATCAGGGATCTCCAAACTACGGCCTTTCAGCTGTTGCAGAACTACATGTCCTGTGAGGCATTGTAAAACACATGACTCAAAAGACATGACTAGGCATGATGGGAATTGTAGTTCCTGAACAACTGGAGGGCCAAAGTTTGGTGACCCCTGCTCTGGATCCACTGTGGGTATAGGATTGTGTATATGGGATTGTTTATTTATTTTAATTTATTGGTTGAACTAGATGGACTTGTGTCTTTTTTCAACCTGACTAACTATTTAGCAATAGAGTTGATTTACTAAGACTGGAGATTGCAAAATCTGGTGCAGCTGGTAGGCAATCAGCTTCTAATTTCAGTTTATCCAATTAAGGTTTGGCAACGAAACCTGGAAGCTGATTGGTTTCTATGCAGAGCTGCACCAGATTTTGCACTTTCCAAAAAGAAAAAAAGTTACAAAGTTTTATAAACTTCTTTTTCACAAGGAACAATGTGATAAGCACTATATTCATTACATATCTACATTCCGAACAATACACTAAACAAGCTGGGATACAGCATTCAATTTACCAAACAATTTCACTTTACACAGATCTGAATTCTGCTCTCTGTTGCGTGCAGCCTCTGCAAGTTGTAAGAGCGTAAATCATTCCAGCTTGAGCGTGTAGAGCAGCCATAATGAAATTACAAAGAGCTTTATAAGTTTAAAATTTGATGATAAACATTGTTTTGTGTGCCAGTCTCCTAGTTCTTATGCCGCGTACACACGGTCGTTTTTTGCGATGAAAAAAAACGTCGTTTTTTAAAACGTCATTTAAATTGATCGTGTGTGGGCAAAACGTTGTTTTTTGTCTTAAAAAAAACGACCAAAAAAAAATTCCAACATGCTTGAATTTTTTTGTGTCGTTTTTCAAAACGTCGTTTTTTGTTTCACAAAAAGTCACCGTGTGTAGCAAAAACGTCGTTTAAAACAACGTTTTTAAACCCGCGCATGCCCAGAAGCTAGTTATGAAGCGAGCTTCAATGGAAAAGAGTGGTGAACGTAACCTCGCTTTTTGTGAAAAAAACGATGGTGTGTATGCAACATCGTCTTTGAAAAATTACGTTTTAAAAACGTCGTTTTTTACTTCACAGAAAATGTTGTTTTTTTTCATCACAAAAAATGATCGTGTGTATGCGGTATTAAAGTAAAAGTGTAAGCAGACATAAAATGGCACCATTTAACCTAGACACTTTTTTTTTTTTTTACTTTTCTTACTAAGCGATGCATAAAAACTAAACATCAAAATGTACCAAAATAGTGCACATGAAAAAAACGGAAAAAAATAAAAACTATTAAACTAGTAAACTATTATGTGTCATTTAATTCAAAAAAGGGGGAGGAATGGGTAAAGGGACTATAGCGGTCCTTATTCACATAATAATGGAAACCAGACAAAGGTAAGTAAAAGGTATATATGAATTATCTTTATTATACAAAAAGTAAAAAATGGGTAGCAAACCACATAAGGTCATTATTACAAAGTGAATCCAGTATGGTGGTTACACATAAGGTGAAGGTGAAGATTGAGTGATCATACGTTATCCCGACATGTTTCGCCTCAAAGCTTCATCGGGGGGATGTATGCGTCAACCATAGATAAGCAAGAAAACTATACAAAAACAAAAAATAATAACAAAAATAAATCGACAGTACAGAAGAAAAGGAGCACTTTTGTTAGCAAAATTCACCATCAAACAGAGGGACTTACTGCCAAAATGACACTGTCCTCCCAAAAAAGGTTGGAAAAATTGGGGGGAAAATGTTATTATGTGTCATATGGTATGTTCCTGGAGAAGATGGAGCCCCGGGTCCCTGACTCCTGGGTGGACCCCTCTACTCATAGTCACCAAATGCCGACCAATGAGTACTAGGTTAGGAGAGCTCCTGAACAGCGATAACACCCCCCCCCCCCCAAGGTAGGGGAGGATGGAACCTAAGGGACACACATCTTCCCCCTAGACTTTAGGCTAGGTGCAAAAACCCACACCCTACAACTGAGTAAAAACACACACACAAAATGCCTGGTACACACAATGAGATTATCGGACGAATGATCGTCTGTTTTTTTTTTTCAGATCGAACCTGAAGAGTTTACTAAAGTCCCGAAAATTCTCGTACGACAGAATAAAAATTTAGTGATGTATTGTATTGTAATGTAGTTGTATTGCATTTTCGAATGACAACTGTACTGATTAAATGGAAATCGTATGATCTGGCATCGTTCAAATTTTTTTTTCCCTGCATAATAATAATAATGATTTTTCGGATAATATTTGATAAACTCATCATGATCGGCTGTCGAAAACTGGGTACTAATGATCCCATTCTCGCACGATTTTCTGATAATGTGTATGGGGCTTAATTGTAAGTGACAAATGTAAACAGAAAAGCCCAGTAATTTTTTCTTTAAAAGCAATGTATTTTTAAATAGTAGGTTAGCCTGTATTTATAATAGTTCCTTGTGTATCCCGACATTAAACAGACTGAGAAAGGACCACTCAGCCCTGTGAGCTAATTAGACTTTATTGCAATGTAAACAGGGTTGACCCCATCAATAGGTTGCTTCTCCTTCGCTATCCAATCTTATGCTGTGGAAGGTTCTTGACCAGACTCTATTGCTTTAAAGTGATACTAAAGTCTCAGATTTTTTTTTAATTTAAAAGTAATTCACATAACTTACCTGCCCTGTGTAATGATTTTGCAGAGAGCAGCCCAGATCCTCCTCTTCTCAGGTACCTTTTCGGTGCTCCTAGCCCCTCCCTCCTGCCGAGTGCCCCCACAGCAAGCAGCTTGCTATGGTGGCACCTGAGCCACTGCTCTGTGTATCCATTGAGACACAAAGAAGCTGTCTGACCCGCCCCCTCTCTCTCCTCCTTGTCTCACTGACTTTGATTGACAGTAGTGAGAGAAAATGGCGCTCCGTTGCAGCCTCAGCCAATTAGGAAGGCGAGTCCCGGCCAGCCGAGTCTCTTGTGCAACATTGTTGGATCAAGAGAGAGTTCAGGTAAGTATTGGGGGGTTGAGGGGGCTGCCGCATTCGAATGAAAAATAGAATCGAACATTTTCAATTTGACCGATTCTAAATTTGTCAATTGGAACGTTTCAAATTGAGAAAAAAATCTGTGAGTTCAAAGAGTAATTAGCAAAATACATAAAAAGAATTCCGAATATGAAGCCTAAATACAAATTGAAGGAATCAACTGAATTTAACGAATCTAAATGAAACAAAATAAATCACATTTTCGTCATGCACATGTCTAGTTCCCCTTCGTACACTATCCAATCACAAATGCATGCCAAACTCAGCAGGGTACTGCTACCTTTCAGCATAGTTCCCAACTGTCCCTGATTTGGAGGGACTGTCCCTGATTTGGAGGGACTGTCCCTGATTTGGAGAAATGCCCATCTGTCCCTCTTTCCTCCTCATTTGTCCCTCATTTTGGTCTGATCTCTATAGATGTATAAAAAAAGCACCTTTTTATCTTTCAATTTTTTTTTTCCAACGCTAACCCTTTCATCCAAATTCTAAATTCCTGCACTGGTAAATGTCAAAAGCCATTATAAAGGAATAGTAGTGTTAATAAAAATAAAAAAGCACTTGTGGGTTTACAACATGTGCAAAACATTTTCCAGCTGAAAAAAAAAGTTAATTTGGAAAACGTAATAATAAAAGGATTTTGTTACAATGCCTCCATGGCAATCACAGCACGCTCACCGCCCAAGATACTGAGATTAACAACTTGCATAAACAGCCACTGATAATTGTTTTTATAAGGTTAACCTATTATAAGAAATGTCCCAGGCTGGTACCTTGATTCTAATATATATTCAACTCCCAAAAATAGGTTTTTGAGTGTGCCATGCTGATACAGCTGCGGTTATTATTTCCAGCATTGTACACAGAAACAAATGCAGATGGATTCTGGAAACACTTCGCAATTTGGAATTTAAAGGGGTTTTCATTTTTTTCAGCATATAGCAAATGGACTCTAATTTATAGTAAACTGTGGTTCCTATTAACCTTTTGGCACCCACGTAATGGATGTGTCTAAGAGGGTAGAACACCCACACACTACAAATATTGGGCCAGATTCAGGAACAGTTAGGCTGGCGGATCCAGTGATCCGCCAGCCTAACTGTGACTTTAAGCCGGCGTTTCTGTTTTCTGTAACCAGAAAACAAGAAACGCCGGGTTGAAGCTCCGATGCGAGCAGCGTAACTGAGTTTCGCCATCGCATCGTTACTTCAACTTAAAAATGGCGCCGGGGGCGTTCCCGCCGATTTCCGCTCAAAAAATATGTTAATGAGCGGAAATCGGCAATTCACGATCGCATTCCGGCACGACGCAGTGACGTTACGACGTTTCCGGACGGGATACGCGGCGCATAGTTATACCTACATGGGGTTGGAATATCCTATGTTAGGTATAGGCGTCGTCATCGCGTCGGAAAAAAATAAAAAAACGTCGCTTGCGTAAAACGTTCATGAATGGGAATGTGACGTCATTGACGTTCATTCACAACATTTGGAGCATGCGCACGGGGATGTTTTAACACTCGACGCATGCGCAGTACGTTCGCGGCGGGAACGCGCTTCGTTTAAATACTACACGCCCCGTACCCGCCCAATTTGAATTCCGCCGGCTCATTTGCGATGCGCTGCCGCAACTTTAGGAGCAAGTGCTTCGTGAATGACAGCACTTGCTCCTAAAATTTCTGCAGCGTAACGCAAATGAGAAGCGTTACTCCGGAGCAAAGATGCTCCCATCTACCTGAATCTGGCCCATTGTGCGCTCTTGTTTACTAGTAATGTTTTCAAGCCACAGGTAGGGTGGCCACCTGTCTGGGATTCACCTGGACAGTCCGGGTTTTGAATCATGTGTCTGGGATTCAATCCGCCTGAAACCCGGACACATTATTTAGACAGGAATGTGGCTCGGAACAGGTCCAGACAGGAGGGTTGCCCATTAGTATTCTCTTTGTCCCAGGACTGTTACAATGCTATAGTGCAGGGCTCAAAATGTCAAGCCCTGAGCTACTAGCCAGGCCTTAAGGCCGCGTACACACGAGGAAGACATGTCAGCTGAAACTGGTCCGCAAACCAGTTTCCGCGGACATTTCCGATCGTGTGTACGGCCTAGCAGACAGGTTTCCAGTGGACAAAAGTTTCTAAGCATGCTTAGAAACTTGTCCGCTGGAAACCTGTCCATCGGACATGTCCGCTGGTTAGTACGCCTAACCAGCGGACCGCAATCCCGCGCATGCGTCGAATTGATTGTCCGATGGACAATCCCCTGGTTGTGCTGGCCAGGAAAGGGTGCATCTGAAACCAGAAGTGACTTCCGGTTTCACTGTTTGCAAGTGAGATTGAGGCATGGATTTGCCTCATTCTCACATCGATCTCTCTCCCCTAGGGTTGCCAGCTCTCCGGGATTCATCAGGAGAGTCCGGGTTTTAAAAATTGTGTCCAGGTTTCAGATGGACTGGAACCCGGACACATTATTCAGATCGGCTGTGGCTCCCCAAGTAACTAAGATAGTCAAACACAAATCTGTTGGTATCCGGGAGCTGCTGTTTGGGGGCAGGTTGGGCATCACTGGGGAAGGGTGATGATGTCAGCTAAAGCAATTTAGCTACACCCACTGTTTGCTGCGGCACACTATGTGCACCACATTACTACTCTCCTTTGGGCACCCAAAGGTGTCCCAGGCCGCTAAAGTGTTTGGGTTTGGCTTGAAGAAAATGTGGCAACCCTACTCTCCCTCCCACCGGTGGATGTGCACGGGACAGTCCGGGAGCCACAAGAGGAGGGCCTGCATCATTGGATTTGATTGACAGCAGCGGGAGCCAAAGGCTGCTCTGCTATCAATCAATCCAATCAGGACCCGAGACACCAGCTGGAGCGTGTGTGCTCGTGCCCGGTGCAGGAATGATTGGGTCAGGTAAGTAAAAGGGGGGCTCTGGGGGGCTGGTGGACTACAAGAGGTTTTTCACCTTAATGCATAGAATGCAATAAGGTGAAAAAACGCAGAGGTTTACAACCCCTTTAAAGTAAAAAAAAAAGCAGTGATGCACGAAATCAGGCACCACACCGCCCCCTTCTGCAACTTTACTGGACAGCTGTCGAAGAGAAAACTGCTGCGGTTTATCTCTCCGGCAGTTGTCCTTTGTTTGTGTGAATACAGCCCTAAACTATATGTAAGTCCTAGCAATCAACTTCTATTTTTTGCTCCTTTTTGGTTTGTTAAACATACCATTGGAAGCATTTCCTTATATCAGTTTTATACCTGCAAAACAAATGTTAATATTGTCAGAAATTCAGGGCTTTTCTACATCCTCTACATGCTTCTTGTTTTTATCTTATGCTGGTCATACACTATATGAAAAAATGGTCGAAAATCGATCGTTCAGACAGTATGTTAGTTTTTCGAACAGTTAATGGGCACAAAGTCGATAATTGTTGGGACGTTTTTTATTTTTTTATTTATGTCCACTGAACCATTCATCGGTCATTACATGATGGCATTGTCGTTGGCGCTCACGGCCAAACGTTCGTTTTTCGAAAGTTTGTTCGGACGATTTTTCATATAGTGTATGGCCGCGTACACACGAGGGACATGTCCGCTGAAACTGTCCGACGGCCCGCTTCCAGCGGACATGTCTCCACTGGATTTTCATCCGACGGCGTGTACACACCATCGGATCAAAATCCCCGCCGGCAGACAGACGCATACGTCGCATCCATTCGACGCTTGTGCGGGCAGATATGTCCGCTGGTTAGTGTACTAACCAGCGGACATATCCGACGGACATGTCTCCGGCGGACAAATTTTAAAGCATGTCCGCTAGCCCATACACACGATCGGATTTGTCTGCTGAAACAGTCCGTTGGACCAGTTTTAGCGGACAAATTCAATTGTGTGTACGCGGCCTATGGCCAGCATTAGGCTATAGAATAATTAGCCTTTATATTGTAGAGATCTGAGAGCAGGAGTGTTTGAGTAATTAAGCAAAAGATACTGGGCAGGGCTGACACCACTCAGTTCACAAAAATGCTTTGTGTTGTGTTGTCAGCTTACCACAGGGTTTAAGGCCATGTACACATGGGCCAAATATCGTCCAAAATCAGCTGGTACAGTAGAAACCTGTGAACAGGGCGCTGGTGGGCTGCATTTGATGGTGGCTTGTGAGGCTGCATTGATGGGCGCTGGTGGGCTGCATTTGATGGTGGCTTGTGAGGCTGCATTGATGGGCGCTGGTGGGCTGCATTTGATGGTGGCTTGTGAGCAGGGGCGGACTGGGCCAGGTGGAAAAATGGAGATTGCCCCCCAGGCCGCTCACATTATATTTAAAACAGCCGCGGTCCGCAGCGCTGTTTTTTTTTTTTTTTTTCCTAAAACTCGGCAGCGGCGGCCGCCAATTGGTTGGCTGCTGCCGCGCTGCATTGTGGGAGTTGTAGGAACTAGGAAGGTCATGTGGCACGTCAGGGGAGGGTCCCGGGAGAGCGCGCTGTTCAGATATTACCTTCTCTGCTCAGTAGGTCGCAGCCTGCTAGAAGAGGCAGGTCCTGTCAGCTCCTGTCCTGTAAACTACTAACAAATATAGACTGTGTATTATAAAAAATAAATACATCGCTATCAGTTATTTATACAATAACTGAGAGCGATGTACTTATTTTTTATAATCTGTAGTGTACTTACAACATTATAATATTTTAATAGATAAATAAATAAATAATACTACAAAATATACCTGTGGTATGAAATGGCCGTGGCCTTTATTTATAGGTGTAAATAAATTGATTATATCAAACAATTCTTAAATCAAAATTAAATAATCAATTTAAGATATTAAATCAATTTTATTAACATATAACCATATATATATCTTATAATAATAAAATTAGCTTTTTAAGCCAAGCTATAGAAATATACTCCCCTTACAAGTAAAACCATAAAAAAGACGACAGGGAGGGAGGGTATGTGCTTCTCCAAATCTTCTCCATCTACGGATCTCTATCTTTTTATTGGGTTAGAGGACCAGTCAACAAAAGACCTCATAGTAAGTATTTATTTTTATTTTTTATTAATTAAACTTTAATTTTATTTTCTGAGACACAGTCCCCCTGGTTCACCTTCATTCTGAGTTTTCCTATAGGACACTGTAGACCTGCAGCCCCCTGGTGATGGACACTGTAGAGCAGTGAGTGAAGAATGGCTCCTTCCTGGATCTTGGAGGGGAGAGACTGTCCCAGCGTTGTGTACAGGTCAGAGAGGCTTCATCATCAGTGTGTGATCTCCACCATCACCTCCTATTGTCCTGCCATATGACCCCCTCCTATGTGTACTCTATACCTCCTCTGGTAATGTCCTCCTCTCTATCCAATGCAGGTTATTGTTCAGGAACACATGCTTGTATTGTCCACCAGCAGGCTGTGACTTTTACACTGAATACCTTCATAATACATGTTATATGATGGGATTTGTAGTGAATTGTCCAAGGCAAAACTTTTTTTTTCAGGCACACAAAGTGTGTGATAAAGTGTCATGCGTTTTGGTGTGCTATGAATTATAAAGCATCATGCACTTTTGTGCGATTTTTTTTTTTTTTTCAAGCTGCCCTAAGCGTGATCCATAAAACTGCTCTGTTGCACCTGCATAGGTGTGAGTGGGGCCTGAAAAAAAAAAATCAGTGGGTAAAGTGCAGCGGGCAGTGTTACCCATCAGATTTCAGCTTCCTGGGACTGAATCTGGGAACTATTGAAGTAGAACTGAACTGCTGTCTGTGCACCAATTAGGGTTCTTTAACATGTGCAACCATCTCCTGTACCACGTCCGCAGTCTTTGATCATCTCCTGTACTATGTCTGCAGTCTCTGATCATCTCCTGTATTATGTCTGAAGTCTCTGACCATCTCCTGTACCACGTCCGCAGTCTCTGATCATCTCCTGTACTATGTCTGCAGTCTCTGATCATCTCCTGTACTATGTCTGCAGTCTCTGATCATCTCCTGTACTATGTCTGCAGTCTCTGACCATCTCCTGTACCACGTCCGCAGTCTCTGATCATCTCCTGTACTATGTCTGCAGTCTCTGATCATATCCTGTATTATGTCTGAAGTCTCTGACCATCTCCTGTACTATGTCCCCAGTCTCTGATCATCTCCTGTATTATGTCTGCAGTCTCTGATCATCCCCTGTACTATGTCCGCAGTCTCTGATCATCTCCTGTACTATGTCTGCAGTCTCTGATCATCCCCTGTACTATGTCCGCAGTCTCTGATTATCTCCTGTACTATGTCCGCAGTCTCTGATCATCTCCTGTATTATGTCTGCAGTCTCTGACCATCTCCTGTACTATGTCTGCAGTCTCTGACCATCTCCTGTACTATGTCTGCAGTCTCTGACCATCTCCTGTACTATGTCTGCAGTCTCTGACCATCTCCTGTACTATGTCTGCAGTCTCTGACCATCTCCTGTACTATGTCTGCAGTCTCTGACCATCTCCTGTACTATGTCTGCAGTCTCTGACCATCTCCTGTACTATGTCTGCAGTCTCTGACCATCTCCTGTACTATGTCTGCAGTCTCTGACCATCTCCTGTACTATGTTTGCAGTCTCTGACCATCTCCTGTACTATGTCTGCAGTCTCTGACCATCTCCTGTACTATGTTTGCAGTCTCTGACCATCTCCTGTACTATGTTTGCAGTCTCTGACCATCTCCTGTACTATGTCTGCAGTCTCTGACCATCTCCTGTACTATGTCTGCAGTCTCTGACCATCTCCTGTACTATGTCTGCAGTCTCTGACAATCTCCTGTACTATGTCTGCAGTCTCTGATCATCTCCTTTAGTTTTTTTGGGGGGAGAGCCATGCGCACTTGCGCTGCAATCGTGATGCATCGCAGAATCGCATCGCATCGAATCGTGAGACCGGTGAAGATGCGCAGCCCTACTCAGCAGCGGCGGCCGCCGATTGGCTGGCTGCTGCCGCGCTGCATTGTGGGAGTTGTAGGAAGGTCATGTGGCATGTCAGGGCACGAGCACCGTACCATACATCTCTGTGACTCGTGGGCTGGCTGCAGAGAAGAGTCAGTGAGACTGCGAGAGAGACTGCACTGCACTGAATTGAAAGTAAAGTAAGGTGATGTGAATGATAATAATGATGATTGATGATGACCTGCCTCTTTAGTACTGTATCTCCTTCAGCTCTCCATAGAAGCCATCCAGCGGACTCAGCCAGTCCCCCCCCCCCCCCCCCCCCGGCCAGCAGACTCAGCCAGAGCCTCCAACCCCCCCCCCAGACCCCAGAACCACCCCTCCCCCAGCAGACTCAGCCAGAACCACCCCTCCCCCAGCAGACTCAGCCAGAATCCGGTTAGTGGAGCCGACTGATCCAGGAGGACCCTCGCCCACTGTCTGCCGGCAACTTAGCCCATCACCTAGCTCTAATCAGGTTATTAAAAAAACCTGGCCACTGTACTTCATGTGCCCAGTAACCCGGAAGGCGCCAGATGCATGAATATGGGGCAGCAGTGGATAGATTCATGCTATGCAAGAATCTATCCACTGCATATAGTGGGTGGCAACCGGGCCTGCTAAGTTGAGACAGACCCTGATACCCCCAGCTGACCCCCACATGCCATGGGCAATGATTAGGCTGCATTGATGGGTACTGATCATGCTGCACTGATGGGCATTGCACTGGTGTGGCTGCATTGATGGGCACTGATCAGGATGTATTAACGGGCACTGTCTGCACTGATTAGGCTGCGTTGATGGGCACTGCACTGGTGTGGCTGCATTGATGGGCACTGATCAGGATGCATTAACGGGCACTGTCTGCACTGATCAGGCTGCACTGATGGGAACTTCACTGCATTAATGGACAATGATCAGGCTGCACTGATGGGCACTGATCAGGATGCATTAACAGGCACTATCTGCACTTTTTTAATTACTACATTGTATCATATTTGTCTTGCTTCATAACATCAATCATCCATTATAAAACCATGTGGACATGGATGGCGAGCTGATTTGTGGTTCAGTGGGCCACTTGACTGGACTTGCCCCCCAGGCCTAAGGCTGCCAGTCCTCCCCTGCTTGTGAGGCTGCATTGATGGGCGCTGGTGGGCTGCATTTGATGGTTGCTTGTGAGGCTGCATTTGATGGGCGCTGGTGAGGCTGCATTTAATGGGCGCTGGTGGGCTGCATTTGATGGTTGCTTGTGAGGCTGCATTTGATGGGCGCTGGTGGGCTGCATTTGATGGGTGCTGGTGGGGCTCCATTTGATGGGCGCTTGTGAGGCTGCATTGTATGGGAGCTTGTGAGGCTGCATTGATGAGCGCTGGTGAGGCTGCATTTGATGGGCGCTTGTGAGGCTGCATTGTATGGGAGCTTGTGAGGCTGCATTGATGAGCGCTGGTGAGGCTGCATTTGATGGGCACTGGTGAGGCTGCATTTGTTGGGCACTGGTGGGCTGCATTTGATGGGCGCTTCGTTAAAAAGATGGGGTATATATGGGCAGGGGTCGAGCCAGGGGGGGGCAAAATTAACTTTCGCCTAGGGTCTCAAAAATCCTTGCACCAGCCCTGACAGTACACTACATATAAACACTCTGTAGGGGTTTATTTAGAAAATAAATCACTGGACACAAGCATTCCCCCACTAGTTTATTTCCTATAATTGTTGGCTCCTCAATTAGCTACAGGACAACACTGAATTATGCCCACTAGATGGAGCTGAAGATCATAAGAAATAAACCTATTAGACAAAATACAGGGAAAACGGGGCTTGTGATATTCGTCCAACAATTTTTTTTTATAAATTGACCTCTAAAATTGCATAAATTAACCACATACAGTCAGTTACACACTGTGGCTAAGATAATTCTCTCCTGTTACACTTTTGCAGTGATATGTACTAAAAATGGCCCAGTGGTCCATCTGCTCCGATATTGCAAATATCTAGAATGTTCTGACAAAGATCATGTCCACCGATGTGTTCCTGACAGTCACAAATGCTATAAATAAAATGCATCTTTACACTTGCATTATCTAAAGTTTTGTACTAAAGGATTTCAGCGATGAAACAAAAGGGAAGGTGTGAATTGCTTTGTTCCAAAGGGAAGAGAGTCAGCAGATGCTTTGGGGACAATTAATGACATGTGTTGATTATCACTGATGTCACATGAAATGCTGGACTTGCACTTTAATGGTTGTAATAACTCCTACAGTCTTCTTCCTCCAGAAAACCTGTGTGAAAATCCCTGTTTTTAAGGTGTCAGCTTAAATATCTCCGCATGAAGCTTCTACCAGACGTGCTGAAAGTCATTAGCCCCCTGCTGGTAGTAATGAGCAATGAGGATGAATCCAACACGTCTGAAATGAACTCCGTTAGATTGTCACACAAAAGTTTAAAGTATACATTGCGTTATATCATAAAAGGATAAGTAATAGAGTATGCCAATATTAGGTTGTTATGCCGAAATAAAGAATGTGTTGATATGTGACTCATTTTCAATATAATTTGCAGCCTGAAACACAGATAGGAAAAAGCCATTCCTCAGTAAGGACGAGGTACAGAAAATACTGGTTCATCTTGCCAGAAATTCAGTGTTATTTTCACGTCCAGTGGGATGAAACAGAAGCAAACAATGATATCCGGTATGGATTTTGGGGGGGAACCCCAGGCAATTTTTTTGTATTATGGTGCATGGTTCCCCTTAAAATTCATACCAGCCCTAAAGGGTCTGGTATGGATTTTTGGGGGGAACCCCACGCCATTTTATTTTAATTTGACGTAGGGTTCCCCTTAATATCCATACCAAACCTGGAGGGCCTGGTAATGGAATTTAGGGGGACCCCCACACATTTTTTTTCAATGACTTTGATCTGTATTGCCAGGACCCGACAATTCATTATAGCTGCGAGTAGTTTTAACCACTTAGCAACCACCTGCCGAAAAATAACGGCGGCAAGGTGGTTGCTTAACTCTGGGATCACGTTATATAACGTGATTCCAGAGTCGCGCCCCCGCGCGCCCCCTGGGGCGCGCACACGGGAATGTCCGTGACCGCCGGGTCCAGAGGACCCGGCGGGTCACGAATCACGGTAAATCGCCGCTGATAGCGGCGGTTTACCACGTGATCGCGCCGTCCAATGACGGCGCGATCAGATGTAAACAGACCGGCGTCATTTGATGACGCCGGTTCCTCCCTCCTCTCTCTGTACCGATCGGTACAGTGTGAGAGGAGAGGGGAGGGAGCGGATGGCAGCGCCAGTGCTGCGGGATGGATCTGTGACAAATGTAGTCACAGATCCATCCATCCATCCCTCCCTGCTCAGCCATCCCTGCTGCACATACTCTGCAATGCTGGGCAATACTCTGGGGGGGGGGGGCAATACTCTGGGGGGGGGGCAATACTCTGGGGGGGGGGGCAATACTCTGGGGGGGGGGGGCAATACTCTGGGGGGGGGGGCAATACTCTGGGGGGGGGGGCAATACTCTGGGCATACTCTGGTGGGCATACTCCGCAATACTCTGGGCATACTCTGGTGGGCATACTCCGCAATACTCTGGGCATACTCTGGTGGGCATACTCCGCAATACTCTGGGCATACTCTGGTGGGCATACTCCGCAATACTCTGGGCATACTCTGGTGGGCATACTCTGGTGGGCATACTCTGGTGGGCATACTCCGCAATACTCTGGGCATACTCTGGTGGGCATACTCCGCAATACTCTGGGCATACTCCCGCAATACTCTGGGCATACTCCCGCAATACTCTGGGCATACTCCCGCAATACTCTGGGCATACTCCCGCAATACTCTGGGCATACTCCCGCAATACTCTGGGCATACTCCCGCAATACTCTGGGCATACTCCCGCAATAATCTGGGCATACTCCCGCAATACTCTGGGCATACTTCCGCAATACTCTGGGCATACTTCCGCAATACTCTGGGCATACTTCCGCAATACTCTGGGCATACTTCCGCAATACTCTGGGCATACTCTGCAATACTCTGGGCATACTCTGCAATACTCTGGGCATACTCTGCAATACTCTGGGCATACTCCGCAATACTCTGGGCATACTCTGCAATACTCTGGGCATACTCCGCAATACTCTGGGCATACTCCGCAATACTCTGGGCATACTCCGCAATACTCTGGGCATACTCCGCAATACTCTGGGCATACTCCGCAATACTCTGGGCATACTCCGCAATACTCTGGGGCATACTCTGCATATCTGCACTCTGGGCATACTCCGCAATACTCTGGGCATACTCCGCAATACTCTGGGCATACAGCGCCCCTGTCCCCGTGAGCTCGCATGCAGAAGCGAACGCATACGCAAGTCCCGCCCACATATGAAAACGGTGTTCAAACCACACATGTGAGGTATCGCTGCGAACGTTAGAGCGAGAGCAATAATTTTGGCCCTAGACCTCCTCTCCAACTAAAATTATGTAACCAGTAAAAATATTTAAAGCGTCACCTATGGGGATTTTTAAGTCGCAAAGTTTGGCGCCATTCCATGTGGCCACGCTGTGTAAAAGTCCCACACATGGGGTATCGCCATACTCGGGAGGAATAGCAGAATGTGTTTTGGGGTGTAATTTGTGGTATGCATATGCTGTGTGTGAGAAATAACCCGCTAATATGAAAATTTTGTGGAAAGAAAATAAAAATGAAAAAAATCTTGATTTTGCAAAGAATTGTGGGAAAAATTACAACTTCAAAAAACTCACCAGGCCTCTTTCTAAATACCTTGGAATGTCTTCTTTCCAAAAAGGGGTCATTTGGGGGGTATTTGTACTTTTCTGGCATGTTAGGGTCTCAAGAAATGAGAGAGGATGTCAGTACATCAGATGTGATCAAATTGATAAATTTTCAGTAATTGGTACCATAGCTTTTAGACCCTATAACTTTCACCCACACTAAATAATATCTAATTTTTTTTTGTTTTGTTACCAAAGATATGTAGCAGTATACATTTTAGGCCAAATTTATGAAGAAAAATTACTTTTTTGCAAAATTTTATAATAGAAATGAAGAAAAATTCATTTTTTTACAAAATTTTCGTTCTTTTTTCATTTATAGTGAAAAAAATAAAAACCGCAGAGGTGATAAAATACCACCAAAAGAAAGCTCTATTTGTGGGAAAAAAAGGACAAAAATTTCATTTGGTTATAGTGTTGTATGACTGAGTTATTGTCATTCAAAATGTGAGAGCACCGAAAGCTGAAAATTGGTCTGGTTATTAAGTGGGTTTAAGTGCCCAGTAGTCAAGTGGTTAAATGACTTTTTTCCTTTTGAAATGTAATTTTGTGCAGAGACTGTTCTAAACACTGGAAACATGCGCTACTTTACAGGCATACTATAGACACCCCCAGGTATGAAATTTAAAGGATTATTTCACTTTTGTTGTTTCACTTTAACCACTTAAGGACCGGACCAATATGCTGCTAAATGCCCAGAGGCGTTTTTACAATTCGGCACTTTAACTGACAATTGCGCGGTCGTGCAACGTGGCTCCCAAACAAAATTTGCGTCCTTTTCTTCTTACAAATAGAGCTTTGTTTTGATGGTATTTGATCACCTCTGTGATTTTTATTTTTTGCGCTATATACAAAAATAGAGAAACATTTTTAAAAAAAGATCAATATTTTTTACTTTTTGTTATAAGAAAAATCGAATAAACTAAATTTTAGTCAAACATTTAGGCCAAAATTTATTTAGCCACATGTCTTTAGAAAAACAAAATCGCAATAAAAAAAAATAGCTACCTTGCGGCAACAGGGACACTAATACAGCGATCAGAAAAATGATCGCTTAGGGAGTGAAAGGGTTAACTAGGGTGGTGATCAATGGGTTAAAACTTTATTAGGGGGGTTACGGGGGCTACCCTGAACCTAACACTAACTGCCTATCACACTAACTGTCACACTGACACTAAATGCAGTGATCAGTACATATATGATCACTGCATTCAGTGACACTGTGACAGGGGGTGGGGGGTGATCGGGGGGGGGGGGTTAATGTGCCTATGTGTACTGGTGTCAGTGTAGTGTTGGTGCAGACTCACTTGGGATGTCTTCTCTCCTCCGCGGCGGTTGAAAATACCGCCGAGAGGAGAGATTACATCACTTTCCCCTTCCTGTGTTTACACAGGCAGAGGAAGTGACATGCGTAGGAGGACGCGCATTGGCTGGGAGCGATCCGGAGGGGGCAGACAAAAACGAACACCCGCCCCTTCATCCCGGATCGCTCGGACAGCCACGGGGAACGCCGCAAGTACCTGGGGGGTCCCGATCGGACCCCCGACCCACGTCTAGGCAGGGTCGTACAGGTACGCCAATGTGCCATTCTGCCGACGTATATGTACATGTACCTTAAATGGTTAAGCATTATTAAAATCACTGCCTCTAAAAAAACGTCTGTTTTTAAAATTTGTTTTTGAATTGGTACATGTCCCCTGGGGCAGGACCCGGGTCCCCAAATACTTTTTCTGACAATAACTTGCATATTTACTTTTAAACTGAGCACTTTTTTTTTTAATGTTCGTGTCCCATAGACTTTAATAGTGTTCGCGTGTTCGAACTCATTTTTTGCCTGTTCGCATGTTCTGCTGCGAACCAAACCGGCTCATCCCTAATGAGAAAGTGTGAACAAAGCCATACAGGCACGGCATGGGCCAGCACGCTGTCCTGTAACTCCTAAGATTCATCACAGGGATGCAAAGTGACTATAGCAGCACAGATCTTCTTCCATGCTTGCACATTCAGTTTGAGGCAGGGACCAAAGGGAACTTACTGAAGACTTCTGGGATGTATGACCCAAGTAACTGAAGAAATGTAGAAAATTAGGATAAGCATTAAAAATAATCAATGTTGATTGAGAGAGTGAAGTTCAACTCTAAACTGGCAAACTGAGTAAATAAAAAGTTAGAAAGCTAGAAAATATTTGTCTAACCACACACACATTTACTAAATCTTACTTTGTGGGGTAAAATAAAATGTGTATTTAATTGTAATAAAGTCAAAGAGTCGTTGAGCTGGTCCACTTTTACGCAGGAATAACCTGTCAGTACAGCTACATGAGTTTTATCATAGAAGAAAATAATGTTTACAGAACTTAGTGTGTCTTTTGTTTGCTTTATGCTTCAGAAGATTAGATGACAGATGAAGGATTGAAATTCAGCCCCGAATATCAATATTTGTCATGTGCCATGTCTTATAGTGTCAGCCATGCAAATGTTAACCTGCCCCTGCTCATACATGCCTTGCCTAACATAACAGTACTCACATGTAGAACCTTATGGTGCCTGCAAATACATGAGTATTTCCTTAGACTGATCTCCGTGTAGACAGTGGGGTATCTAGGGTATGGCAGCCATGGAAAGTGCCATGGGCGCCATATGAAGGGGGCGCTGTTGAATGGCTGGACAGCAAGGCGCTTACCAGGGTCTGAGGATGTCTTCTTCCCTCCTCCTGAGCATAGGCAGGATCTCCTTTTCAGCACCTTTGCTAATGGACAATGGTAGCGCTATCCCTGCTGCGTTCAGCCACAGCCCCCTCCTGTTCTCCCATTCCAGCCTGGATCCTGCTGCCGATCGGCGGCCATCTTACTACACCCAGCCCCAAATCTCAACACCATTACAACTTGATCCAGGGTTCGCCCGATCGCCTATCAAGGGGTCAGGAAGGAATTTTTTTCCCTGTCGCTGCATATTGGCGTAGCACGGTCAGGGTTTTTTTTGCCTTCCTCTGGACCAAGCCAGGATAGAGGATTCAGTTAATCAGTTGTGGTATTTTCTGGTTATTTCCTTGTAGATGGAGAGGTTCTCATCTGAAGAGCTTATTTTCCAGGCGGCTTCTGCCCTTCTGCGCTCTTGCTTCAGTAACGCCCGTTGGTTGTTGAACCAACCTGCGTTATTTTTCCGGATGTGGGTTTTACGTTTCGGCGCTATTAAGTCGGCTGACTGTAATAGGGCTGTGTTTATGGCATCCAGTGTTTCCTCAGCCGTTTGATGCGGCTGAATTGTTTTTATTTTTTTCCTTAACGTGGCTTTGAAGAATTTCGAATGGAGCTTCTTCTGACATCTAGTCCAGTGTGTTGTCACTGGATTTGATGTTTTTGTTAAGGGGGGGAAATCGGGAATAATGAATTTAATTGCATGGTGATCTGTCCATGGCAATGGTTCATTTCCCAACATTTTTATTTCCAGATCGTGTCTGAAAATAAGATCGAGCGTGTGACCTGAGGCATGTGTGGGCCCACATACTAATTGCTGAAGGCCGAATCCTTCCAGGTGGTCAATGCAGGCGTCGGCAACGGGGTCTTGCAGGGAGTTGGCCCAGAGGTTGAAATCCCCGAGCAGCAAAAGGTGTTTGCTGTTCAGGGTATAGGTGGAGACAAAGTCCGTCAATGAAGGGAGAAGCTGCGATTTTGGGCCGGGTGGCCTATAACAGAGTAGAATCCAGACGGTCTCCTGGGAGTTTGCTTGCAGTTGCAGAGTAAGGGTTTCCATGAATGGAAGAGGATTTTGAAGGACTGGTTTTGTGATCGCAAGATGCGTCTTATGGATCACCGCCAATCCTCCTCCTCTTTGCCCTATTCTGTTTTCCGTTATAATACGGTAATTTTCTGGCACCAATTCTCCTAGAATGGTGTTACAGTCGGCTGTAAGCCAGCTCTCTGTAATAAAGAGGCAGTCTAAATCGTATTGTAGGATGAAATCATGGATTTCTAATCAGTGTTTTACTGCCGATCTTGTGTTGATCAAAGCACATGATATGTGCTTAGGTTGGGGCAAACGGCTGAGACCTTTGACAATTGATCTTCGATCAATCCTCAATAGGCGCTCAGTTTGAAGGGCTTTTTTGGTGATGGCTGGTAGTATTGCGGCAAATCGCCTCAGACACCAAATGGTCTCTGCCGAGTATTGCCGATTAACCATGGTCACCAAACACCGGGGGGGGGGGGAAGGATTGTCAAGGATTAACTGAATCCTCTATCCTGGCTTGGTCCAGAGGAAGGCAAAAAAAACCTGACCGTGTTACGCCAATATGCAGCGACAGGGAAAAAAATTCCTTCCTGACCCCTTGATAGGCGATCGGGCGAACCCTGGATCAAGTTGTAATGGTGTTGAGATTTGGGGCTGGGTGTAGTAAGATGGCCGCCGATCGGCAGCAGGATCCAGGCTGGTAAACTCCCAGATTGGGTGGATCAGTGCTACCGTTGGGGCCAGGATCGATAGACAGGGGTGAGAGGTACTTCCCAGGGGGTATGGGGTGGGTTTCAGGTCCGTTTTGGGACTTTGGTGGTGGTTGGAGGGGGTGAGAAGCGGCGGGCCGCTAGGCCGCGGGTGAAGCCGCGGTCTTTCCTAGATTGCGGCTGCCACGATTGCTTCCAGGCCGGCGCAGAGGTATCGAAAAATCGCCCGAAACGGCGGAAAATTGCAGGGATTGCAGAGATAGGTGGCGGATGGGTAGCTTGAGAGGGGCTGGTAGTGTGGAGGTATAGGAGGGGAGGTGTGGAGAGGGGAAGAGCCGAAGCTTTAAGTTGCAGCAGCGGCTTGTCCTGAAAAGGACGGCCGCCTGCAGCCTCAGTAGATGGCTTACCTGCTGGAGAGGGGGTGAAGGAGGGAAGCCAGGGGGGTCAGGTAAAGCCGGGGGAAGCCGGGGGAAGCCAGGTAGTGAGTCACTGGAGGAATAGAGCAAGCCTACCTAGCAGTCTGCCTGTCACTGTCTGCCTGTCTGGTCCCTGGCGAGAGCATATCTTCTGCCTAGTCATTAATTAGAACAAAATGATACAAGCCTCTGGCACTGGGTAATTAATAACAGCAGATCCATAGTAAGAATATACAGATAATGTAATAAATATCTGTACATGGCTAATTGTGCCTGGCTAATTGTGCTATCTATTACCTCCACTGGTCCCCATGTGCATTTTTTAAAGAAGTGGTAAGACCATATCGCAGCTTAATTATAATGACAGTTGTATGGTGGATAAACCCTTAGCAACTACAATCAGGGCCGATCACAATTCAGAAATATTTCTGGCGCCCCCACAAAGGGGGCGTTACTCAACTCCTCCCCTTTACAAATGCCAATCACTCAAACACAGAATTCTCCTCTAGTATTTGTTGCCCTGGGATCCTCCCAGTTAACAATAAAGATTAAAGGCTCGGAGGGGAACCTAAACTTGGTCGGACTTTTACAAGAGATGACAACAAACCTCAGAGAGTGTAGACCTATTACAGACGGGCTGGAGATATAATACTGTTTTACAGGAGACGGTGCAGACAATCAGAGACTGAGATATAATACAGGAGATGGTCATGCGTACACTCCATCGGTTCCTCTGACTAACTTTTTTTCACTTAGAGCCCAGATTTCATCTCCATTCCTTTCTCCGGACAAGGCTGTGTGGCTTTCCCTCTGGTGGCGCACGGCAGCGGGGTTCTCTCTCTGTTCTCTCCCTCAGCTGTGTGAACTTTCCTGGCTCTCTCTTTCCCAGACATGCCGTGTGGGCATGTGTTTCTTTTTTACTTGCCAGTCCGAACTACAAGCAACCTCTTCTCTGCTCCTTGCCCCAAATGTCCTACGACCCCCTCCACTAAGGCTAATCACTTTATTCTACAGACCCCCCAGGACAAACCACCCCCTTATACAGACCCCCCCCAGGACAAACCATTCAATTAGCAGACCCCCCTTTATACAGACCCCCCTGAAAAAAATGAATGATTCAGTTGATTTCCGAAGAAATTTTCAGCACTGCACAGACAAATGTATTTAGGGTCACTTGATATCAATAGATAACACATACAGTATTCTTCGGAAAAGGGTAATAAAGTATATTTGTTTTGTGGCGGAAGTAAATGTTATTTTACATAGACAAACATTGTTTTGCCTCATATTGAACCTTATCAGTCTGCATACAAAAGTTCAATGACATCTGTCATCCACCCACATGCAGAGGGATAACAGTAAGAACAAAATCCCCCATCGCTACAACTTTCATTAGTAATTGCGAATCCTGGAATTTGCAAACCTTCCGTGCTTTTTATTTTCATAAAATCACCCCTTCAGTATTTTATTTCTGCTGAAATGTTCCTTGTATAACCCAAATAGTAATTGGGTTATTCTGTGTTACCAGTTTAAATGCAAATGATGATTTGCCGAAAGTATAGCTTGGAGTGGAAGAGTGTGATCATTACAGTGACTCCAAGTAAAAGAAGAAACATCCTGCTTGCACGGTCGTGCGACATGGCACCCAAACAAAATTTACGTCCTTTTTTTTCCCCACAAATAGAGCTTTCTTTTGGTGGTATTGGATCACCTCTGTGGTTTTTATTTTTGTGCTTTAAACAAAAAAAAAAGCGTAAATTAAAAAAAAAAGCAATATGTTTTACTATTTACTATAATAAATATCCTCGGTTTAGGCCGTTACGTATTCTTCTACATATTTTTGGTAAACAAAATTGCAATAAGCGATATAACCAAATATTGATTGGTTTGCGCAAACGTTATAGCTTGTACAAAATAGGGGATAGTTTTATAGAATTTTTATTATCATTATTTCTTTATTAGTAATGGTGGCGACCTGCAAATTTTATCATGACTGTGACATTATGGCAGACACATCAGACACTGTTGATGCTATTTTGGGACCGTTGTCATTTATACAGCGATCAGTGCTATAAAAATGCACTGTTTACTGTGTAAATGACACTGGCAGTGACGGGGTTAAACACTAGGGGGGCGCTGAAGGGGTTAAGTGTGTCCTAGGGAGTGATTCAAACTGTGTGGGGGATGGGCTAGCAGTGACATGACACTGATCACAGCTCCCGATGAGAGGGAGCAGACGATCAGTGTCCTGTCACTAGACTTGTTTACACAGGCATCCCCGTTCTGCCTCTCCGTGACCCGATCGCAGGACACCGGCAGACATGGAGTCTGCAGGTCCCTCGGCAAGGTCACAAAGACCGCGGCGGGTGCATGCGCACTCATGATAACGCAATTTAACTACTTGCCGACCAGCCGCCGCAGTTATATGGCGGGAGGTCGGCATGGCTGGGCGAGATCACGTAGCTATACGTCATTATTATAGCAAAAAGTGAAAAATATAAAAAAATTCAAAATTGTCGCTCTATTTTTGTTTATAGCGCAAAACTAAAAACCGCACAGGTGATCAAATACCACCAAAAGAAAGCTCTACTTGTGGGAAAAAAAGGACCCCAATTTTGTTTGGGAGCCACGTCGCACAACCGCGCAATTGACAGTTAAAGCGACGCAGTGCCGAATCGCAAAAAGTGGCCCGGTCATTGAGCATCAATTTGGTCCGGGGCTGAAGTGGTTAAAGGGGACGTACCTGTATGCCCATTTGCCCAGCCGAGCTATTGTGCCGATGTATATCATCGTGTGCTGGTCGGCATGTGGTTAATGTGACTAGGTTTACAGCATGTGTGCTGAACCTAGGGCCCTCCAGCTGTTGCAGGACTACAATTCCCATCATACCTCTGCCTTTGGGAGTCATGCTTGTAACTGTCAGACTTGCAATGCCTCATGGGACTTGTAATTCCGCAAAAATAGCTGGAGGGCCTCAGGTTGAATACCCATGGTTTACTTTACACCATTCCAATGATACTTCCAGTTTATTTCTAGGGAAGTGTTCAACCCCTCAGAGATCATTTGTATCTTTAGCAATACCATTAGATCAAGTATATTTCTTAGCAAATAAATCAAAAAAATCTATTTTTTTTTATTACCTGTAGACAGTGAATTGCCTAACTTGAAATATTTTAATAGATTTTTATGGATTCCTGTGACACCTGTAATTACACGCATATGAAGAGTAGTTTGGCAAAAAAAAAAAAAAAAGCACAGCCAATTTAAAAGCTTTTGCTTAAAAAAAAAAAAAGCCATGGGTAGCTGGGCACAGCCATAGAAGACATGTCAATAAAAAATAATACATTTTTAACCACTTAAAGACCCCCGCACGCACATATACGGCCACAACATGGCTCGTACAGGCACAAGGGCGTAAATTTACGTCCCCGCCTGAGTGCGGTTCGGGGGTCCCATCGGGACCCCCTCCGCGGCGTGCGGGGGTCTCCCTACCTCTGGGAGCGATCCGGGATCTGCGGGCGGATGTCCGTGTTTTCCGCCCCCCCCGCGATCGCTCCCAGCCAATGGGAGCGCGCTCCCAGCCTGTCACTTCCTCCTCCTGTGTTTACACAGGAAGGAGGAAATGATGTATTCTCTCATCGCAGCGCTGTTTCCCAGCGCTGCTGATGAGAGAAGACATGCCAAGTAAGTGTGCACCAACACAACACTGACACACACTCACATAGGCATATTAACCCCTTGTGATCGCCCCCCCCCACCCCCCTGTCACAGTGTTACTGAATGCAGTGATTTAATCACTGCATTTAGTGTCAGTGTGACAGGCACTGTAAAAAACAGTTAGTGTTAGGTTCAGGATAGCCCCCCCCACCCCCCCTAATAAAGTTTTAACCCCCTGATCACCGCCCTAGTTAACCCTTTCACTCCCTATTGCCAGCGTCACTAAGCGATCATTTTTCTGATCGCTGTATTAGTGTCGCTGTTCCCGCTAGGTAGCTATTTTTTTTTTTTTTATTGCGATTTTTTTTTTTTTACTAAAGACATGTGGCTAAATAAATTTTGGCCTAAATGTTTGACTAAAATTTAGTTTATTTGATTTTTTTTTAACAAAAAGTAAAAAATAGTGTTTTTTTTTCAAAAATGTCGCTCTATTTTTGTATATAGCGCAAAAAATAAAAATCGCAGAGGTGATCAAATACCACCAAAAGAAATCTCTATTTGTGGGAAGAAAAGGACGCAAATTTTGTTTGGGAGCCACGTCGCACGACCGCGCAATTGTCTGTTAAAGCGACGCAGTGCCGAATCGCAAAAACACCTTGGGTCATTTACCAGCGTATTGGTCCGGGTCTTAAGTGGTTAACCACTTCAGATCAGTTTTTTGCGATACTGCACTGCTTTAACTGACAATTGCACGGTTGTGGGACACTGTACCCAAATAAAATTGATGTCCTCTTTTTCCCACAAATAGAGCTTTCTTTTGGTGGTATTTGATCACCTACTAGACATGAAGCCTGGGGCCTATCCAGGAGGCATGCTGACTGCTAGGTCCACTTAAGGCCAAGCCAGCAGTTCAGGGTTCCGCAAAGGAGAAGCAGCCAAGGTTAAAGGATCACTAAAGGAATTATTTTTTTTAGCTAAATAGCTTCCTTTACCTTAATGCAGTGCTGTTTTCATGTTCTCATTGTTCGTTTTTGCTTTGAAGTAGCTGTAATACTTCTCTGATCTCCACACTTCCTGGTTGTCTGTCTCCTTATGAAAAAACTCATGGCAGATTTTCACTGTGGTCTAAGCTGTGTGTCTAAAACTCCTCAGAACCAATCAGATTCATTTTAAAAAAACAAAACACTGCCCTGGATTTGTTTGTTTTTGTTCTGTGTGTCTTCTCTACTTCACAGAAACATGAAACCATTTTAAAAACTAAAGTGAAACTAGAGGCACATTATATGATTGATTTTTATCTATTTTTAATCATTTTTAAAAGGAATCAGTTAACTTTTATGTCTCTATACCCTGTAAACAGTCATTTCAGCAAAAAAAAAAAAAATTTCCTTTAGTGACCCTTTAAGCCTGAAGTCTGGGGCTGAGTGTTAGGCCTCGTACACACGATCAGACCGACCCGATGAGAATGGTCCGACGGACCGTTTTCATCGGGTCACCGCTCAAGTGGCCTGATGGTCTGATGTGCGTACACACCATCAATCCAAAATCCGATCGGACCAGAACGCGGTGACGTAGAACACAACGACGTGCTGAAAAAACTAAGTTCAATGCTTCCAAGCATGCGTCGACTTGATTCTGATCATGCGCAGATTTTAAAGCAAGTTTTAAAACGTTGGTCCGATGGACAACTGTCCGATGGGCCGTACACACGCTCGATTTGGTCCGATGAAACTGGCCTTAAGGCTAGTTTCATCGGACCGGTCTGATCGTGTGTACGCGGCCTTAGACGTTCGACCTGAGGGGAGCATGATTGTTGTCGGAAATAAAGGAGAAGCAGTTGCCACAAAGGGACAACCACTCCTTTTACCGGAGGCAAGTTTGCAAAAGAATGAAGTTCTGAAGGAGCAGACGTTTCACTAGCCGGGACAATAAAGTGGTGGGGATGGTGGCTGGGGGTCACCATCAGGCCTGTAGAAATCGGGGAGACCGCTGCATAAGAGATGGAAAAGAGGCCTTTTATATATATATATGTTTACTCTCTGAGCCTTTAAAGTCCCATTATACAGAGAGAAATATGTTTTCAATTCCTGCATGCAGATGCACACCTGGTGCCAGGTCATGAGTAAAGTAATGTGCAAGTCTAGGTGCCTGAGCTGGTTAATAGGAATTCCCTGATAACTTCACTGGCAGGATCAACAGGTATGTAAGGGACTTTGCAATTGGACCAAGGGAAAACTGTAACTGCACCTACAGCACGTCATATTTTGTATTCTATGGTCTGGAAAGGGTTAAAACTCCACTTTGCGGAGGCGACATCCACTGTAGACTCTTATGCCACGTACACACGATCAGATCTTCCGACTGTGTGTAGGCTCCATCGGACTTTTACTGTCGGAATTTGCGGCAACAAAAATTTGAGAGCTGGTTCTCAAATTTTCAGACGGAAAAAAATTCAAATCGTCTGTGGCAATTCCGACATGCAAAACTCTGACGCATGCTCGGAAGCATTAAACCTAATTTTCTTGGCTCGTCGTAGTGTTGTACGTCACTGTGTTCTTGACGGTCTAAAGTTCAGAGAACTTTTGTGTGATTGTGTGTATGCAAGCCAAGCTTGAATGAAATTCCGTTGGAAAAAACATCCAAGGTTTTTCCGACGAAAAATCCGATCGGCATTAAAAAAGGGAAGTCTGATGTTTTTTTAACCTCCACACCAGAATACCGTCTGGCATGAACTTTCGATATAATGTGGACCTGTTTCTCCGTTGAATTTCACTTTATTATGTTGTGTCATATGCTTTGGTTTGTGATGTGCTTCTTTACATTTATATTTTGTTCTATTTAGATCCATGTTACTTATCCATTGATTTTAAGCATCATCATGATATATTTTGAAAATTATCACCCCCCCCCCCCCCCCTGGAGATTTTACACCTGCAGTGGTGTTTCTCGTTTACTTCAATTGAATGACATCACTTAATGAATGGGTGTGGACTTCATTATTTTTTGTGTATATTTATATATTTTTTATTTATTTTTCTTTTATATATATATATATATATATTCATTGTGCTGTAAACAAGGCTTGCTGCCGAAACACATTAGCCGTGGCTTTGAACATAGTCATGTAATAATAAAGTCTCAAGATGCAATTGCAGAGCTGTTTTCTTCTGTTTGTGCAGCTACAGCACATAATTTGTATTAAATCAGAGGCAACAGTTCTGCATAACAACTTAGGGCCAGATTCAGGTAGAGTTAGGCTGGAGTATCCATTGATCCGCCAGCCTAACTGTCACTTTAAGCCGGCGTTTTTGTTTTCTGTAACCAGAAAACAAGAAACGCCGGGTTGGAGTTCCGATGCGATCGGCGCAATTGAATTTCGCCATCGGATCGTTACTTCAACTTAAAAATGGCGCCGGGGGCGTTCCCGCTGATTAACGCTGAAAAAATATGTTAATCAGCGGGAGTCGGAAATTCACGATCTTTTTCGGGCGCGACGCAGTGACTTTACGACGTTTTCGGAAGCGATACGCGACGTAAAGATAAAGCAGCCCCCTAGTGGAGTATACTATGTTAAGTATAGGCGTCGTCATCGCGTCGGAAAAAAAAATAATCGCGTCGCTTGCGTAAAACGTTTATGAATGGGGATGTGACGTCATTGACGTTCACTGACAGAATTTGGAGCATGCGCACTGGGATGCATTGACACTCGACGCATGCGCAGTACGTTCGCCGCGGGATCGCGCTTAGTTTTAATAATACACGCCCCGTACCCGCCCAATTTGAATTCCGCCGGCTCATTTGCGATGCGCTGCCGCAACTTTAGGAGCAAGTGCTTCATGAATAACAGCACTTGCTCCTAAAATTTCGGCAGAGTAACGTAAATGAGAAGCGTTACTCCAGAGCAAAGATGCTCCCATCTACCTGAATCTGGCCCTAAGAGTTATTTGCTAAGACATAGAACAAAATGCAGTCATATTTACCAAATCATTAGCAACCATCTTTTGTTTTCCCAGCTGTGTAAAACGAATAATGTGAAATCTGATTACTGTAATGTGCCTTAATGAAACTGTTTTCAATTATAAATGATTTCCAGTAATAATACCAGACTTTGTAGACGTGTGTTTGGAAATTTTTCAAAGTTTCATAAATTTTAGAATAAATCCAGAGTGCATCAGAATGTTACATTTCATTCTTGGCATTAGTTTGTATTATCCTCTTTTCTATCTGTTTTGTCTTCTTGGCCTTTTATGGCAATAATACAAAAGAAAATTGTGGTTATGTATGATCTGTTTAGTGTATAATGATGAGGTTGTAATGTGCTGTGGTCCTCCAAGAAAATAACTTGTTTAGTTAAAGTATATGTTATTAACCACTTAAAGGAACACTAAAGGTTCGTTTTTTATTAGATCAATTGATTGCTGTAAGCTAGAGCATTTAAATATCACTTACCTCGTTTTTCCTTTTGACCTCCAAAATACAGTAATCCAGGTTTGAAAATGCCATTTCCTGTCTCTCCTCTTCTTGCTTTCCACCAGCATCTGAGCCGTTTTGCATGGTGGAAAGCAGAATGTGCTCACCCCCTCCCTACGACTACAGCCCTGCGTGAAGATGCTTTCTTATCCCTCACAGGCATGGAGGCTAAGCCTAATGGGAACTGTAGTTCCCATTAGGCCGTGATGTAGTAAGAATGAATGAGAACCGCAAACCAGGAAGTCAGTGAGAATAACGATTCAGGAGTGCTGGAGGTGAATAAAACAGCTCGATTTCAACAGGTATCAAACTAGTTATAATGCAAAACATTACTTTTTACTTTATCAGCTACTGTCAGACTTTAATTTAAGAGGAACATTTTTTTGTCTTTACAACCCCTTTAAGGACCGGAAGGATTTACCCCCTTAATGACCATTTTTTGTGTTACGGCGCTTTAACCACTTTACCCCCGGACCAATATGCAGGTTAAGGACCTTGCCCCTTTTTGCAATTCCACACTGCGTCGCTTTAACTGACAATTGCGCGGTTGTGCGACGTGGCTCCCAAACAAAATTGGCGTTCTTTTTTTCCCACAAATAGAGCTTTCTTTTGGTGGTATTTGATCACCTATGCGGTTTTTATTTTTTTGCGCTATAAAAAAAAATAGAGCGACAATTTTTAAAAAATGCAATATTTTTTACTTTTTGCTATAATAAATATCTCCAAAAAATATATAAAAAACGTTTTTTTCATCAATTTAGGCCGATACGTATTCTTCTACTTATTTTTGGTGAAAAAAATCGCAATAAGCGTTTATTGATTGGTTTGAGCAAAAGTTATAGCGTTTACAAAATAGGGAATAGTTTTATGGCATTTTTATTAATATTTTTTTTTAAGTGTGCCCTAAGGGAGTGATTATTACTGTAGGGGAGCGTGACTGTAGGCGTGATGTCACTGATCGTCGTTCCTCATAGCAGGGAACAGATGATCAGTGTCACTGCCACACAGAAGAATGGGGAAGGTGTGTTTACACACACCTCAACCCGTTCTTCAGGTCCTGTGATCCGATCGCGGGACACCGGCGGTGATCGGGTCCGCGGGTCCCACGGCACGGTCACGGCTGGGCTCTTAAAGGCGACGTACAGGTACGTGCCTGTGCCCAGCCGTGCCATTCTGCCGATGTATCTGCCGACAATTGCACGGTCATGCTACATTGTACCCAAACAAAACTGTATTTTTATTCCCCACAACTAGAGCTTTCTTTTGGTGGTATTTGATTACCTTTGCAGTTTTTATTTTTTTCACTATAAACAAAAAAGTATGAACATTTTGAAAATATTTTACTTTCTGCTATAATAAATATCCAAAAAAAAATCACTTTAGGCCAATATGTATTCTTCTACATATTTTTGGTTAAAAAAAAAAGGTGCAAAAGTGCAAAAAGTTTGTGCAAAAGTTATTACAGCTACAAACTATGGGATAGATTTAGGGACTTTTATTATTTTTTCTTGTTTTTACTGTTAATGGCGGCGATCTGCGTTTTTTAGCAGGACTGTAACATTGCGGCAAACAAATCAGACCCCAAATTAAAATGTTTGGGGACCAGTGACATTATTACATTGATCATTGCTATAAAAATTCACTGATTAATGTGTAAATGACACTGGCAGGGAAGGGGTTAACACTAGGGGGTGATCAAGGGGTTAAGTGTGTTCCCTCAGCGTGTTCTAACTGTAGGGGGGGTAGGCTGCCTGGGACATGACTGAGATAACTGTTTCCGATCACTGAGAACAGCAGATCTCTGAGATGTCCCCTGTCAGAATGGGGATCTGCCTTGTTTGCAATGGCAGATCCCCATTCTGCCTCTGTATACAGCGATTGCAGTCGGCATCTGGACCAACGGGCGAGCCCCCCCGCAGTGCGCAGCGGGCGCGTGCTCGCAATTTCACAAGCACGGACCAACGTACAAGTACATCGGTTTCCCGCAGGAGAGCCAACCTGCCGCTGTATAAGCTGGTCGGCAAGTGGTTATTCATTTTTTCTTTCAAATAGAGTAGGGAATAATGCAATCCCTTGTCGGCCACTAGGTTAAATATCACTTAATTTCCTATCACCGAGATCCAAGAGAAAGTGAGACAAAATCTTTCCAAAGTTAGGAGAAAAAGTCACTTAAACAGATGTCTTCACTGGAATATTTCCTCTCACCTCCTGTCCCAGTGACAGTCATAAACTTTAGGATGGGTCTACGGAGCTTATCAGAATCAGCTTTTCAGAATCTAGAAGCCCCCTTTAAAATCCCCTATGTGAATGAGTATACATAGTACCCCTACTTTAAACTAGTCTCTATATTTCATTCTGATCAATGATTTTAAATGTCTTTGTTTAAGTGTGGTGTTTCTGTTCAGGTTAATTATGTTGATGGGTATCAGCTGATTGTGAGAGCTTTTCCGTTTAGCTGCACCCTTAAGAACTTAAGACCCGGACCATTATGCATGTAAAGGACCTGGCCAGTTTTTGCGATTCGGCACTGCGTCGCTTCAACTGACAATTGCACGGTCGTGCGACGTGACTCCCAAACAAAATTGGCGTCCTTTTTTTCCCACAAATAGAGCCTTCTTTTGGTGGTATTTGATCACCTCTGCGGTTTTTACTTTTTGCGCTATAAACAAAAATAGAGCGACAATTATATCAGAGAACAGACGATCACTGACAATACCACAATGAAGAACGAGGAAGGTTTGTTTACACACACCTCTCCTCGTTCTTCAGCTCCTGTGACCTGATCTCGGGACACCGGCGGCGATCGGGTCCGTGGGTCCCGAGGGCAAGTTCACAGAGCTTCAGAGCGGGTTGTGTGTGCGCGCCACCGTCCCTCGGCTGGGCTCTTAAAGGCGACGTACCTGTACGTGCCTGTGCCCAGACGATCCATTCTGTGGGCGTATATCGGCGTAAGGCGGTCCTTTAGTGGTTAAATAGCAGATGCCTGGACAATATCATTGTTATGAGTAAGCTCGCGTGACTCATGGGACTGATGGGAATATCAATCAGATAAAATAGGAGGAATGTTTTTAAGATTAAAAAATCTCCTTGTCTCTGAATTACACACTAACTGGGATATAGCATACCTTGAACAGTATGTAACCCAGAAGATGGTCCCTCGTAGCCTCAGATAGGAAGTTTGCCCCCAAAAAGGTGAGACTAAACTTGAGGGGTGGTTTATCTATTTTAATGACACAGGGGTCACATTTTTACAGTTTTTGAACAAAAAAACATGGTAAATTGAGATCTCTTAATGAGGAAATCATTTTACTTAAAGAAAAACTTATCCCGTTTAGGGATCAGGAGATCTACAAGCAAAAGTCAAATTCTCTTAAAATTTTCCTTGAAAAAGAGGATCAAGATCAAAAACTTAAAAAGAAGAAAAAGTATAACCGAGATTTTGTAGATTATTCCAACAAAATGGTCTTTAAGTGGCAAACTAGAGCGAATGATGCAGTGGAGGCGTCGTCTGGCTCTGCATTTCCCTCAGAGACCTGTACCCTCTTGTCAGCAGCACCCCCTACACAGACCCCCTTCCTTCCCTACTGTTAATACAACTATGAGGCCCACAGGACAGGGCAATTTCAATACCCACACACATTCCGCCTGGTTATACTGCGGTGAAACCTAAAAATAGGTAAATCCAGGAGGAATGCCCCACAGTCTGACCATGTTAACGCTCAATATAGAGAGGGTGTGAGCAATTATTCACATAGAGGCGGAGCCTCACGAGGCCCATCTCATATTACTAATGATCGGATGTATTACGGACATGCTGATTATAGGGATGTCTATCGTTCCCCATACACGAACCATCAGGGGTACACCCACTCTGTGACCCTAGGGATTTTTACAACAATCAGCCTCCTGGACATACCCCCAGGGGTAACCGGATTTCCACATACAACAGGTTTACTCCCCTTACATACCATCAAAGGGAAAGGCTTGAGGATGAGCCTATAATCTCGAGACACCCTAGTCAGTATGTGGATCACTCTACGAGATATAGACAAGAACACGACTCGCCTTCCAATTTAGAAAGTAACTAATCTACTCGTTTTTTCCCCGGGGTCAATACCAGACCCAAAAGGGCATACGACGAAAGAGGGGCCTCAGAGGGGGAGGCGGGTCAGGTCCAAAGAAAATAAAACAGTAAACATTAGTGGAGTGTTTAATCTGAGCTCTGCTCAGCTATCATTAGGAGAACAGTCTGTCTTGAGTCAGGGCCTCAAATTTCCACCCCCTCACACTCTTAATAAGTTTGAGACGTTCATTGATGCTCACAAACTTGTCCGAAGATTAAACATCAAGAGACATTGCATATTCGAGTATTCGCGAATAACTCGAATATCGCGGCGAATATTCGCTATTTCGAATATTCGGATTTTTCAAATTTCGCAATAATTTTCGCAATCAATTTCGCACTAGCGAAATTTCGCACTAGCGAAATTTCGCATTAGCGAAATTTCGCAATTTTTATTATTTTTTTTATAAAATATAGCGAATATTCGTAAATATCGAATATTCGTGATATTTTATCCCCAAAAAAATAGCGAAATTTCGCAATCATTTTCACTTTCGCATATGCGAAATTTCGCTATTTTTTTTTTTTATAAAATATAGCGAACATTCGTAAATATCGAATATTCGTGATATTTTATAAAAAAAAAAAAAAATAGCGAAATTTCGCATTGGCGAAATTTCGCATTGGCGAAATTTCGCATTTTTTTTTTTTTTTAATAAAATATCACGAATATTCGATATTAACGAATATTTGCGAATATTCTTCGAAATATTTGCGAAATATCGCGAAATCGAATATGGCGTATTCCGCTCATCACTACTTCTAATGTACAAACAGTGGGATCCCTTTCTGTGCCACTATCCAGTATATCAAATAATATTGATACTATGGTTCCTACCAGACATACTAAGCTGTCAAATGCATCATTGTTTAATCCACCTGGTTTTATTGCCCCCTCCATACAAACCTTTAAGGAGTTGGTACTGAAAGACATAGTGGACTTAAAAGTCCCTAGATCCAGGAACAATTTTGAATTCTAGAGACATTTAAATCAGATTTGTGTGCGCAACGATCTAGTGCTATGCCCAGCTGATAAGGGAGGGGGCATTGTGATATTAAATAAAAGTGACTATTTGGCTGAAATGAACAGGCTCTTATCCGATACGACTACCTACAAGAAGGAACTTAATCAATTAGGATTTCTCCTTGGGTATTCTCATTAAAAAAGAGAAGGCTCACTTAGTACCTTCGGCACCCAGAATTCCTGTAATCTATTATCTGCCTAAAGTGCATAAAAGTACGACCAATCCACCTGGTATCATCAGTGGTATCGATTCCGTAACTGCACGTATAGGCAGATATATAGATGAATTCTTACAACCATTGGTTATTACTACCCCCTCTTACTTACGCGATAGGACACAAGTCATCAATCTTTTGGTGGATTGTGGTTGGAGGGAAGGATATATTCTAGCCACCGCAGACGTTAATTCTCTGTATACGATTCTTTCCCACACCCATGACCTTGAAGCAGTTTGTTTTTATTTACAACAGGATACCTCGTTATCAGTGATCCAGAAGGATTTCCTTATTCATTTTGAAAAACGAAACAGCGCAGCGCAAATCCCAAATGAATAAATTAATTAATTAATTATAATCAATTCATAAATATAAACAATTGTTGTAGTATATGTAGTAATATGTTGGGTGTTACTTATATAATATAATATTTATATATATATTATATAAGTAACACCCAACATATTACTACATATAATGCAAAATTTAGAATATTTATATAAGCATGTGGCAAGTGAAGAAAGTCCGTACCGTTTTTAAAACTTTTTTATATTTATACATGTTCCCTCGGGTTCTCAAAGACGTTTTCACAAGCAAACTATAGACACCCAGCAGGTACAATATATAAAGGAATTTTTCATTTTTTTTTATTTAAACATTATTAAAATCACTGCTCCAGGAGCAGTGATTTTAATAATGTTTAAATAAAAATAAAAAAAATGAAAAATTCCTTTAAATATTTTACCTGCTGGGTGTCTATAGTTTGCTTGTGAAAGTGTCTTTGAGAACCCGGGTCTTGCCCGAGGGAACATGTATAAATATAAAAAAGTTTTAAAAACGGTAATTTTTTCAGGAGCAGGACTCCTGAAAAGCGACCGTTTAAAAAAAAAAATTCCATTGATACATGTTCCCTCTAGCAAGACCCGGGTTCTCAAAGACAATTTCACAGGCAAACTATAGACACCCAGCAGGTACAATATTTAAAGGAATTTTTTTTTTTTTAACATTATTAAAATCACAGCTCCAGTGTTGGTTAAATAAATACAAATAAAAATTCCTTTAAATATTGTACCTGCTGGGTGTCTATACCTGTGAAAATGTCTTTAAAAATAGCACAATCACCTGCCTACCAGTAAATTAGGAAGAACTGATCTAGCTAAGCTATACAGTGTATAAATATATGTACAACTCCTAGGGATGTATATATATCCTCTACACACTGTAAATTAAGCTAAACTGACTAGCCTGCCTGCTCTATCTAGCTATATAAAAAGACAATCTCTCTGTATCTCTGACTGATCTCAGTTCAGCGCTGGAACACACTACACGAGGCCGCCCAGCAGGCGGTCTTATATAGTGTGGGGCGTGTGCTAAAGCCCTGAGCCATAATTGGCCAAAGCCACCCTGGCTTTGGCCAATTATGGCTCTCTGTTTTTTGCGCGCTGTGATTGGCCGAGCATGCAGGGTCATGGTGCATGTTTGGCCAATCATCAGCACGCAATGCCGCAGTGAATTATGGGCCGTTGCGCGTCACTCGAATTTAGTGCGAACGACCTGTTTTGTTCGAATTTATTCGAACGTACGAACGGACAATGTTCGAGTCGAACATACTTTCGAATCGAACGCGGAGCTCATCCCTAGTCCTAGGACAACCCCGGGGGACCCCGCTTTCCACACCGCACCATTCCGAGTACTCCCCATTTATCACTACCCTCTGAACTCGCCCTTGTAGCCAGTTATCAATCCATGTACTCACCCTATGGTCCATGCCAACTGACCTTAGTTTTTACAGAAAACATTTATTGGAAACTGTATCAAATGCCTTTTAAAAATCCAGATACACCACATCTATGGCCTTCCTTTATCTAGATAGCGGCTCACCTCCTCATAGAAGGTTAATAGGTTGGTTTGGCAAGAACAATTCTTCATGAATCCATGCTGATTACTGCTAATGATAGTGTTTTCATTAGTAAAACCTTGTAAATAATCCCTGGTCCCGGGGATGTATCTTGACCCTTTTTTAAATATTTTTTAATAATTGTGTGGTCGTGCGACCTGGCTCCCAAACAAAATTTGCGTCCTTTTCTTCCCACAAATAGAGCTTTCTTTTGGTGGTATTTGATCGCTATGTGATGTGATCTCTCTTCAGCGGCGGTTGAAAAAAACGTTGAGAACAGAGATCACATCACTTCCCTCTTCCTGTGTTTACACAGGAGGAGGAAGTGACACTGCAGGGGAGCGCGCGCATTGGGGGCGGACAAAAACGAACCGCCGCCCCCTCAGCACGGATCGCTTCTACAGCTGTAAGTCGTGTACCGGGGTGGGCTCTCCAAGATACAGCAAAGTCACGAACGAGGAAAACAACTTTGACACCAGCGTTTGTGAAACAGTTCTTTTCTTTTACTGTAACAAGGTATTAAACCGAAACCACAAAATGAACACAGCAATAAGGTTAAATACACCCAGCCGTAGCTGAGAACCCCTGTGCTGCACAGCAAGATGCCCCGGGTGGATACCGAGGCAATTTGCCGTAATTTGCCTATTGGAGGATACAACTAGGACTGTCCCTCCTTACCTTTTATTACCCTTATCAGAACTCGAACGATTGCTTAGTTTCGGGGTCATCTGCGGTACAGCACAGCAGCTTACAAACTTATCACTTCTATGCAATATTTACCCCCTTCCTTTTGCATAACCGGTATGATAACACGTGTGTACGTTTTTTATTCCTTAGTGAAGACACTAAACAGGTTTGTAGTTTGGAAGATTGCTCTCCATATGCAATGTCTCTTTAAGAAGCAGGATACTTAAACTGATTATAGCAGTACTTTTGGCCTGATACACTGTAATGACCATGACTAACTAACTACAGGCCTAATCTTTAGGCACCAAACATTACTTGGTGGTGCGTGCACGATATTACTGACCCGGGTCTTGAAACTGTAGTCGATGATGTCTTCCAACCGATTAACGAAAAGTCCTTTCAGAAACCATGAGGTACTGCAGGTGAGGTAGTTTGCCGTGTCTCAACTCCTATAAGCCTTCCTGAAAAACGATCCCTTTTTCCTCCGGACAGGCTCTGTACTGGACGGGGATTACTCAGCTGCCGTTCCTGAAGCTCGAGGTTGTACGGTTTCCCCTGGATGCGACCAGATTAAATTTTCACACAGTCCCACAAAACATGTCTGCTCCATCACTTCCTGAATCTCCTTCTCCAGTCCAGCTCCACCTCTTCCTCCAAAACCAAAACTTGCAGTCTGTCAGCAGTGTGTAGCAACAGTGGCCTCTTGTGGTCAAAACTCAGAATGGCAATTATACACAAAGAGTAACAAAAAAACTCAGAAAGGCAATTAAACACAAAGAGTGAACAATGGGATCTGCTTTACAATCTCACATGCCACCCAACTAGAAGTTGTCATCCTCGGCAACTTTTCCCATGTAAACTCATTCTGGGCATAGCGCTGTGGGGGCACACCAGCATTGGGCCTTGTTGACCTTCTTAGAGAAAGGGACTCAGAAGTACTGGGGACATCAGGCATATCTGTCAGGGGAGGAGCTACTACTGGTTCAGCACTCTCTCTGGGTGGCAAACCTGCCTCAGCCGAGGCCTCGTTGGGTACCTGGGCAGGAAAAACCCACCATTTCTCATCCTCCTCCTCCTCTTCCTCCTCCTCCTCTGTACTCTGAGCGTGAGAAGGCATCTCCTCCACACACACTGGTTTGTCAAAATTACAGCGTCTTAACATATTACGGTGCAAGTTTCGGGAGGGTCCCCCAGTCCCCACTGGCTCTACCTCATAGACTGGAATGGCAGGGTCTACCCTCCCTTTCACTGTGTATGAGACTGCCTCCCACCGCCCATCCAACTTCCCAGATGGCCGTTTGGCTTTGACCATCACCCGATCACCCGGGGGATACCCATCCCTCTGCACTGGTCTCGTGTTGGGGTGTACCACTTGCCCTAGGCGCTCCCCTACAACCTTGTGGATAGTTCTCAGCCGGCGGCGGTGTTCTTGCACCCATGCGGTGGTACTTCTTGGTGGTGGCTCCATCGGGTTGGGCATGTGAAGGTCTTCAATCTCCCGTCCAGCTCTCCCAAACATAAGCATATGGGGAGAGTATCCAGTGGTACTGTGTACCCTGTTGTTATAGGCCCACATTAGTTCAGGTAGGTATTCGGGCCACTGGGCCTTTTGGCTATCCTCCAGAGTCCGCAACATCTGGAGCAAGGTGCGGTTAAAGCGTTTGATCCCATACAGCTGGTACAATTCATACATTAGAGTACATTAGAGTACCCTGGAAACACGCTCCGTGGTCAGAATGTATTCTCTGTGGACAACCGAACACCTGAATAAAGTGTTTGCAGACCGCTTCAGCGGTTGACTCTGATGTCTGGTCTCTGGTGGGTACAGCCACCGCATATTTGGTGAAGTGATCTGTCATGACTAGACAGTACGAGTTTCCCGAGGTAGAATACCCAATCTGCATATAATCAATCATCAGAAGCTCCAGGGGCGCTGAGGTCCGGATGGTCTGGACAGGGGCCCGCTGTTCAGTACTCTTACTTAACCCGCAGGGTCGACACTTAAGACATGCCTTGGCCACCATGTCAGCCAGATCCGGACAATAAACCAGCCGTTGGAGCCAGTTGAACGTTTTATCGCTCCCGAAATAAGCTCCCCTTTTCATGGGCTTCCATGGCGGCTTCCGGTCCCATGACATGGGGATGACAATCTGTGGTTGGTACTGCAGCTCTGTCTGTAAGTATATGGTCCGGCACAGGAGTCCCTGGGTAATGGTCAACTTATCCCACTGTCTCAACAACTTTTGGCCCTCTGGGGTCAGTCTAGCTTGCTCTTCTGGCTGTGGCCAGATCTTAGCCCGAACCCATTCCTTCACGTTCCACAAGTCCGGGCAGCCATTCTGGATTCTCTCCCAGTCGGCCAATGTCTTTCCCAGCACCAGGGACATCCCGGACGCCACCCCACTTGAATGTGCCACGTCCTGGAACAGGGGTAATCGACCCAGGTCAGGCGTTTCAGTTTCAGTGTCCTCCAGCTCCTCGTCGGTACTCTGGTCCGACAACCCTACAGGGACTCGGGAGAGTGCATCAGCGTTGCTGTTCTCCCTACCTGACCGAAACTTGATGCGGTATTGGTACTTAGAAAGGCGAGCCATCCACCTCTCTTCAAGTGCACCGAGTTTGGCATTCTCCAGATGTGCTAACGGGTTGTTGTCTGTCAACACGGTCACCTCTGCACCTGTCAGGTACTCCACAAATCTTTCGGTCATGGCCCACACCAGCGCCAGTAATTCCAATTTAAAGGAGCTGTAGTTGTCAGGGTTGCGCTCTGATTCCCTCAGAGACCGGCTGCCATAGGCAATGACCCTCTCACGTCCATCCTGGACTTGGGATAACACGGCCCCCAGACCATGTAGACTCCCGCCAGTGTACAACAGGAATGGGGTGTCGAACTGTGTATAAGCTAGAATCGGGGCTCTGGTCAGTGCCTCCTTCACTGCTTCAAAGGCCTCTTGCTGTCTGGATCCCCACTCGATGGGGCGATTCTTTGGGCCCCCCGCAGTGCCCCTTAATAATTTGTTTAATGGGCCCACCAAATGAGCAAATTTGGGTATGAACCTCCGGTAATAACCGGCCAGTCCTACGAATGCCCGCACCTCTCTCAGTGTCCGCGGTTGTGGCCACTTCTGGACAGCCTCTACCTTACTGGGGGCCGGCTTTACCCCCTCCTGGGTGACTACATGTCCCAAATAGTCGATCTGTTGCCGAAACAGTTGGCACTTCTTGGGCTTGATCTTAAACCCATGGTCTCGTAGCCGTCTAAGGACCCATCGCAGCTTCTGGAGGTGGTCTTCAAAAGAGGCCCCAAACACTACTATGTCGTCCAGGTATATCAATACTGACTCGAAGTTGAGATCCCCCAGGCAGTGCTCCATCAGTAGCTGGAATGTTCCTGGGGCATTGGACAGGCCGAATGGCATCCGGTTAAACTCATAGAGTCCCATAGGTAGAATGAAAGCAGTCTTTGCTTTGTCCTTCTCAGCCATTGGTACTTGCCAATATCCACTGGCCAGGTCAAGAGTTGAGAAGAATTTTGCATGGCTCAGGGCTGACAACGACTCCTCAATCCGCCAAAGTGGGTAAGCATCCCGGACGGTCTGAGCATTCAGCTTCCCATAATCGACGCAGAACCGGAGACTTCCATCTTTCTTCCGCACCAAGACTACTGGAGCAGCCCAGGGACTTTGATCACCCGGTTTTCCAACATGCTGGCTACCATATCCTTCACCTCCTGGTACATTTTAGGTGGGATTTGCCGGTAACGTTTCCTGATTGGTGCCGCATCGCCAGTAGGGATTTTGTGTTCAATTGCGGAAGCACGCCCAAAGTCCTCATCATGACGTGAAAATGCCTCTTGAAATTCCCAGAGGGTGTCTTCCAGCAACTTTTGTTGTCCGGGAGTCAGAGTCTTGCAGTCCACCCCCATTCGGTCCATGATCACTCGACCATTCCACTCCATCGTCGGGGCCTCCCTTTGTTGAACCTCTATAGCATAGGTCCAGGCTGATCTCCTATCAGGCTGTAGTGTGGAACTCCGTCGTCGAGAGACATCCCCTTCGGACACATAGACTTTGGCCAGCAGGGTGTTTCCAGGAATGGTCAGCTCACCGTCTTCAACATTGAGGCAGCGTACAGGCACACACCCATCTTTCACAATGGCGAGGGTCCGGGGCTACCAGTGGGGGAATCTATGTTTTCTTTTGATAAGAGGGCTCAATCAGGACCTCAAGTCCATTCAGTCGTCGTCCAGCCCCCACCGGCAGCATCAAGATTCGCTCTTGTCGAGGTGGAATCTTCACCGAGGTCCTCCGCGGCACCTTCACGTCTCCAATGGGCGGACATGTTACTCTTTTGCAGGCTACAGCTCCTCACCATCTGTTGTAAAACTTTCTGGGTCGGCCGATGTGTGGTGGCCCGTTGCCAATACTTCGGCCCTTCTTTGGCATAGTAAGGTAAAAATATAGCGCTCGTTCAAAAAAACATATATATGAAAATCAGCGATAAAAAAGGTGTTAGACTACACCAAGACAATATATGAAACAGAAAAAATCGCGCTAAGTCTATAAATAAACAAATGTGGTGTTTCAAACACCTACAAAATGAAAGTATATATAGAAAAGTGCTGCATAATATACAAAAATAATATGTACAGACTGGAACTTGAATTCAATGTTCAAAATAGCTTCACACATGAAAATAATCCATCGATAGATTCAAAGGTTCAGATATTAGAAGACTCCCAGGTGATGATGATAAAAGCAGACACTCCGGACAAGGTGCTACAGGTAAACCTCCACCACATATATATGTATGGCCTCTTACCAGATGAAGATAAAAAGACAGCATTCAGATATAAACATGTATCCTGGAAGGCTCTCAATTGCAGTCACCTGGATGTAGGCAATCTCCTCGTATACCCAAAGACCATAAAGCAGGAAACAACAAGGCTCACATAGTGTGAATCGTTCATTTAATATATAAATAGTAATAATAATAATGCACTTACAAACGGTTGTCGTTTAAAAGCATGAAAAAAATGCAGCCGGCCGGCTAGCAAACACAGCCCGTATCTTCCGGGTATGGATCGTATGCGCGGTGACGTCAGCACGTCTCCTCCCTACGTTTCGTCACAAATGGGACGTGTTCACGGGATACAGGCGGCGTGCTGAATCACCGCATTTGTAGGCATGACGTGGAGCGCAGCCTCGATGTGAGCATAACCTAGCTCTCCGCCCGCCATATTGGAAACTGGAAACCAGCTTATCGCATGCGGCGGTGATTAATCTACCTTTATGCGATATTGCCAATCAATATAAAAACTCAGCATCATTGCTGAACTGTCAGGAGACAGACTCAGCAAACGAATACTGAATATACGCAAAACTTTAAACAAAAGAAAAAATCTGGGAATAGAGAGCCTAGCAGTCCTTACTTATACAGGACAATATAAGGCATGTAGCCCAACTAACGCTAGATGGAGCTCACAACCAGCTTGCTTCTCACTTACAGACACTATGTTCAAACAGAATGTAAATGAAAAAAATGAAAGAAACAATAATGAATAATAAATGAATAAGTACCAAATATTCTATTAGTACAAAATGTATATATAAAAAGTATATGGAAACATACATGAATAAAACAATAAAATTAATAAAATGTGTATTCTATATCAAAATATATATCAAAGATGCCAGCCTCATAGTCTGAAATCTTCATTCTCATCAAGATCTGGACAGAAGGCCCAGCTCGTTTGAGATTTTTTCAGAAAATATCTCCATATATTATTATGAATTGGCTATAAAGCAGTTTACATCTACCTCGATATTAAGCCCCAAAGGTGTAAAGCATTTTAATTCATACGCCCAGGCCATTTCAGACTTGGAAATAGTTCTCACTAGGTGGCTACCCCTCCAATGGGGGCTAAATTTGTCTATACCTAAAAATATAGTGTTCTTAGGATCCATTTTATGGGCGGTAAGATAGTGTTTAGACACAGAATGTTTGGTGTAGCCCAACCTAATATTGTTAATGTGTTCGTTCAAACGAACTTGTAGGGGGCGTTTAGTTCTGCCCACATATTGCAAGCCACACGGACATTGCAACAAGTAGACCACCCCCGTGGTCGAACATGTGATGAAGGGTTTAATGGGGTAGCTTCTCGATGTCTGTGTAGAGATAAACGTTGTCGTTCTCCTTGAATTACAGCCATTTAGTGAACATACTTGGCACCTGCCACACTTATAATACCCAGTCAGTCCAGATAGAAATCTAGACTCCATATTAGGAGGGTTCATAATGTTAGGGGCTATTTTATCTTTGAGTGAAGGTGCACCCCTAAAAACAACCTGAGGTTTAGTTGGTAGTACACTTCCCAACACCTTGTCGTTTTTCAAAATATGCCAATGTTTATTAACAATGTGTTTGATATTGGCATGTTGGCAGGAATAATTAGTGATAAAGGGATTTCGAAATGTATTGGTTGTCCCTCTGTCTGTTTTTTCTGTCAATAGATCCACTCTATTGACTTCCTGAACCAAAGCCAAAGTACTATTCAAAGCATCCTTGGAGTAACCCTTTTCCAAAAATCTTGAAGTGAGGATATCAGCCTGTTCAACAAAGGTTTTATCTTCCGTGCAATTCTGTTTTAGACGCAGATATTGGCTTTTGGGCACTGATTTAAGCCATGAGGAATGGTGGCAACTGGTGTTGGGAATAAATGCGTTTCTATCCGTTGTTTTAAAATATGTCGATGTAATAAAACAACCATTTTTGATCGAAATCGTCAAATCCAAGAAATTAATCTTATCAGGACTCACTTCATAACTTAAATGTATCCCTCTGTTGTTCATGTTGAGGGAGGTCATGAACAAATTTAAATCAGATGGGGTACCATCCCATAGGAGGAGGATGTCGTCAATGTACCTGGCTGGCATCTTTGATATATATTTTGATATAGAATACACATTTTATAAATTTTATTGTTTTATTCATGTATGTTTCCATATACTTTTTATATATACATTTTGTACTAATAGAATATTTGGTACTTATTCATTTATTATTCATTATTGTTTCTTTCATTTTTTTCATTTACATTCTGTTTGAACATAGTGTCTGTAAGTGAGAAGCAAGCTGGTTGTGAGCTCCATCTAGCGTTAGTTGGGCTACATGCCTTATATTGTCCTGTATAAGTAAGGACTGCTAGGCTCTCTATTCCCAGATTTTTTCTTTTGTTTAAAGTTTTGCGTATATTCAGTATTCGTTTGCTGAGTCTGTCTCCTGACAGTTCAGCAATGATGCTGAGTTTTTATATTGATTGGCAATATCGCATAAAGGTAGATTAATCACCGCCGCATGCGATAAGCTGGTTTCCAGTTTCCAATATGGCGGGCGGAGAGCTAGGTTATGCTCACATCGAGGCTGCGCTCCACGTCATGCCTACAAATGCGGTGATTCAGCACGCCGCCTGTATCCCGTGAACACGTCCCATTTGTGACGAAACGTAGGGAGGAGACGTGCTGACGTCACCGCGCATACGATCCATACCCGGAAGATACGGGCTGTGTTTGCTAGCCGGCCGGCTGCATATTTTTCATGCTTTTAAACGACAACCGTTTGTAAGTGCATTATTATTATTACTATTTATATATTAAATGAACGATTCACACTATGTGAGCCTTGTTGTTTCCTGCTTTATGATCTTTGGGTATACGAGGAGATTGCCTACATCCAGGTGACTGCAATTGAGAGCCTTCCAGGATACATGTTTATATCTGAATGCTGTCTTTTTATCTTCATCTGGTAAGAGGCCATACATATATATGTGGTGGAGGTTTACCTGTAGCACCTTGTCCGGAGTGTCTGCTTTTATCATCATCACCTGGGAGTCTTCTAATATCTGAACCTTTGAATCTATCGATGGATTATTTTCATGTGTGAAGCTATTTTGAACATTGAATTCAAGTTCCAGTCTGTACATATTATTTTTGTATATTATGCAGCACTTTTCTATATATACTTTCATTTTGTAGGTGTTTGAAACACCACATTTGTTTATTTATAGACTTAGCGCGATTTTTTCTGTTTCATATATTGTCTTGGTGTAGTCTAACACCTTTTTTATCGCTGATTTCCATATATATGTTTTTTTGAACGAGCGCTATATTTTTACCTTACTATTTGTGCTTATACCTATTATAGCTGCTGTTTGCATTCCCCAATATCCATCCTTGAAGTTTTTTACCCTTGCGATGGATATCTTTGAATTTAGAGCTTCTCGTGTAGTAAATACAGAGGGGGTATTTGAGACTTTTAAAAACGGTGATGGAGATTTTGGGAGGTCTCTTTACCAGATTGAAAAATCTTACTATCTCTGAATTACACACTCAATGGGACATTGTTTTTTTGGATACCTATCTGAAACAACAAATGGTACCCCCGTTGGGAGATCAGCCCTCAAAAGGGTGATACTGATCTTGATGGCTGGTACAAGTTTTTCAATGAGGCTGGCTTGAGCCTACTCAAGTTTTTGGGGGAGCGTAAAGCCACCAAATTAATTAGATTGGATGAGGAAATCAAGTTGATCCAGGAAAAACTGAATCCATTTATGACTAGTGATGAATATACAGAGAGATCTAAAAATCTTCTCAAAGTATTAGAAAAAGAGGAGAGGGAACAGAGAAACAAAAAGAAAAAGAAATACAATAGGGATGTGAATGATTATCAGTCCCTTATTGTTTTTGATTGGCAACAAAAGCTTTTAGCGGAAGAACAAGGTAGAAATAATCACTTTATGGACACCACTACTCCCATTGTGGGTGCTACCAACATCAATGCTACCAGTATTTCTCATCCCCCCGCTCCAATTATTAGTACTCAGGTACGCCCTAAACATATTGGTACCCCCAAAACGAGTAAACGGCCTTCCACCTCGCACCCTAACCATTCAGGGAGAGGTAGGGGTGGTTCTAGGGGAGGTATGACTCTACCTTCTCAGAATTTTCACCCGCAAGGTGGGGGACTTCCCAATTTTGGGGTTTTCAGGAGCGTCTGGGACACGTGGGCGGGGTGGTCAGTTTCGCCCAGCACCCTCACATAATATAAATTTTCCAAATAATTTTGGAGGACAACAATACCAATACTCTGGGTCTTTACCTACTAGAGTCCCTCTTCACAATGTACCCCCACAGCCCACAGACACTGGCATAGTTCACTATGAGGGTGACTATGATGTTGACTATAATGTCTTGACGCAAAATAGTTTCTTGCCCCTTAGCGGGATTTCAACATTTGAAGGTGGTGACTATAGAACCCCCCTAATTTCTGCTAATCAACAAGGCGCCAGTGGAGGATACCCCCCGGGTTATGGCCTTAGTCAAGGTAACATGTACTTGGAGGGATATTCGCAACCACAACCTCAGTGGGGTTTTCCCCGGGCTGGACAAGGCATAAAAAGAGTGGGAGAACTAAAAGAGGGACCAGAGGGGGGTGGCGCATTCAGTCCCAAAAGACCGAGAAAGTAACGGGGGCAGGTATCTTCAACTTGAGTGCCCACCACCTTACTGACTCTGAATTGTCTGTTTTGGACAAAGGGCTAAAATACGCCCCCCCCAAGAATTTAAATAAATTTACAACCTACATGGATATACAGAAATACGTTCGAAAGCTAAATATTCAACGTTACATGATATCCAATCCCTTCAATCCTTCCAAAACCATCTCACAGAACTATATACATTCGGGCCTATCCAATGCCTCTGTATATAACCCCCCTGGACACATGGCCCCCTCACTGAAAGTCTTTAGGGATCTTGCCCTGAAAGATTTGGATGATATTAAAATTAAACAAATTAAAAAAAAAAACTATAGTGAAGGGCATTGAAACTCTTTGTAACAACAAGGACATCATCATCCGTCCGGCGGATAAAGGGGGGGGCATAGTCATCCTCAATAAGGCCGACTATATGAAAGAGATGGAATGCTTATTGTCGGATATAGACACTTATACCCCCCTACGTTTGAATCCCAATGATAAATACAAAAAGAGGCTGGTGAAACTTGTTTCTAAGGGTTTTAGTCTTGGGATCCTGAACACTAAAGAAAAGGCATTCCTTATCCCTGAATGCCCTAGGATCCCGATTATATACTACCTCCCTAAGGTACACAAGGATTCCGCTTGCCCCCTGGGACGTCCTATAGTTAGTGGAATAGATTCCATTACGTCCCGGGTGGGCAAGTATATCGATTTTTATCTGCAACCCCTTGTTGGGAGTATGCCCTCGTACGTCAAGGACAGCAGGCAAATTATTAATACTTTGGCTAATCTTACCCCGTCTGCAGGCCTACTGTTGGTAACTGCAGATGTAACCTCACTCTATACTGTTATCCCACATCAATTGGGTTTGGAAGCAGTTTTCCATTTCTTGGGTAGGGATTCAGGTTTACCCAGTAAGCAGATCTCCTACATTATGGAACTTTTAGAATATGCTGCTATGCATAATTTTTTTTGGTTTGACGGGAAGTTTTTTAGACAAGACAGGGGGGTAGCCATGGGGGCTAAGTATGCCCCTAGTTTGGCAAACCTCTTTATGGCCAAATGGGAGGAGGATGTCGTCTGTGTAGATACTAGGTCCCACATTATTTTGTGGGCCAGGTACATTGACGACATCCTCCTCCTATGGGATGGTACCCCATCTGATTTAAATTTGTTCATGACCTCCCTCATCATGAACAACAGAGGGATACATTTAAGTTATGAAGTGAGTCCTGATAAGATTAATTTCTTGGATTTGACGATTTCGATCAAAAATGGTTGTTTTATTACATCGACATATTTTAAAACAACGGATAGAAACGCATTTATTCCCAACACCAGTTGCCACCATTCCTCATGGCTTAAATCAGTGCCCAAAAGCCAATATCTGCGTCTAAAACGGAATTGCACGGAAGATAAAACCTTTGTTGAACAGGCTGATATCCTCACTTCAAGATTTTTGGAAAAGGGTTACTCCAAGGATGCTTTGAATAGTACTTTGGCTTTGGTTCAGGAAGTCAATAGAGTGGATCTATTGACAGAAAAAACAGACAGAGGGACAACCAATAAATTTCGAAATCCCTTTATCACTAATTATTCCTGCCAACATGCCAATATCAAACACATTGTTAATAAACATTGGCATATTTTGAAAAACGACAAGGTGTTGGGAAGTGTACTACCAACTAAACCTCAGGTTGTTTTTAGGGGTGCACCTTCACTCAAAGATAAAATAGCCCCTAACATTATGAACCCTCCTAATATGGAGTCTAGATTTCTATCTGGACTGACTGGGTATTTTAAGTGTGGCAGGTGCCAAGTATGTTCACTAAATGGCTGTAATTCAAGGAGAACGACGACGTTTATCTCTACACAGACATCGAGAAGCTACCCCATTAAACCCTTCATCACATGTTCGACCACGGGGGTGGTCTACTTGTTGCAATGTCCGTGTGGCTTGCAATATGTGGGCAGAACTAAACGCCCCCTACAAGTTTGTTTGAACGAACACATTAACAATATTAGGTTGGGCTACACCAAACATTCTGTGTCTAAACCCCAATCTTACCGCCCATAAAATGGATCCTAAGAACACTATATTTTTAGGTATAGACAAATTTAGCCCCCATTGGAGGGGTAGCCACCTAGTGAGAACTATTTCCAAGTCTGAAATGGCCTGGGCGTATGAATTAAAATGCTTTACACCTTTGGGGCTTAATATCGAGGTAGATGTAAACTGCTTTATAGCCAATTCATAATAATATATGGAGATATTTTCTGAAAAAATCTCAAACGAGCTGGGCCTTCTGTCCAGATCTTGATGAGAATGAAGATTTCAGACTATGAGGCTGGCATCTTTGATATATATTTTGATATAGAATACACATTTTATAAATGTTATTGTTTTATTCATGTATGTTTCCATATACTTTTTATATATACATTTTGTACTAATAGAATATTTGGTACTTATTCATTTATTATTCATTATTGTTTCTTTCATTTTTTTCATTTACATTCTGTTTGAACATAGTGTCTGTAAGTGAGAAGCAAGCTGGTTGTGAGCTCCATCTAGCGTTAGTTGGGCTACATGCCTTATATTGTCCTGTATAAGTAAGGACTGCTAGGCTCTCTATTCCCAGATTTTTTCTTTTGTTTAAAGTTTTGCGTATATTCAGTATTCGTTTGCTGAGTCTGTCTCCTGACAGTTCAGCAATGATGCTGAGTTTTTATATTGATTGGCAATATCGCAAAAAGGTAGATTAATCACCGCCGCATGCGATAAGCTGGTTTCCAGTTTCCAATATGGCGGGCGGAGAGCTAGGTTATGCTCACATCGAGGCTGCGCTCCACGTCATGCCTACAAATGCGGTGATTCAGCACGCCGCCTGTATCCCATGAACACGTCCCATTTGTGACGAAACGTAGGGAGGAGACGTGCTGACGTCACCGCGCATACGATCCATACCTGGAAGATACGGGCTGTGTTTGCTAGCCGGCCGGCTGCATTTTTTTCATGCTTTTAAACGACAACCGTTTGTAAGAGCATTATTATTATTACTATTTATATATTAAATGAACGATTCACACTATGTGAGCCTTGTTGTTTCCTGCTTTATGGTCTTTGGGTATACGAGGAGATTGCCTACATCCAGGTGACTGCAATTGAGAGCCTTCCAGGATACATGTTTATATCTGAATGCTGTCTTTTTATCTTCATCTGGTAAGAGGCCATACATATATATGTGGTGGAGGTTTACCTGTAGCACCTTGTCCGGAGTGTCTGCTTTTATCATCATCACCTGGGAGTCTTCTAATATCTGAACCTTTGAATCTATCGATGGATTATTTTCATGTGTGAAGCTATTTTGAACATTGAGTTCGAGTTCCAGTCTGTACATATTATTTTTGTATATTATGCAGGACTTTTCTATATATACTTTCATTTTGTAGGTGTTTGAAACACCACATTTGCTTCTTTGGCGTAGAGTGGATGGTCTAGATCCCTCAGTACATTCATCCCCAGCACGACCCTCTTCTTGCCGATGTCTTGCCCAAACAATCGGACCCGCATCCATACTATCCCTCGGACGTCCATCTCTCGGTTATCGGCAGCCGTCAGCCTGATGACGCTCCCGTCTTCGGGCTCCATCATATGCCGGAAGTGCCTTTCGAAGAACTCCAGGGACATAAAGGTGCACTCTGACCCTGTACCAACTAAGCAGCGTACCTTCTGGCCTTCCAATTCAGCTTCCATAATGGGGCTGCTGGCATACAGGTCATGTTCCTCACGCATAGGGCCTAGCTTCTGGTGTACCGCCGCAGTACGCCCCGCTACTGTGGCAGTCGGAAGTTTAACGCCGGCTCGGATTTCATTTGTTCTGAGCACTCTCTGGCTATATGGCCGTACTATCAACAAGCCCAACAGAAGGGTCCAGTTTTGACGTGGCCCCGCACCTGAGTTATCCTGGATGGAGTGGTGTAGTGTACTGGGGTCATTTCCGGGGGCCAGGGCGATCTTGACTTTATCTGGGAAACTTCCAGATGGAGTTCTTTCAATTCTGTCCGCAGGGCCTGGACCGTATCCTTTAAGGAATCAGAGTCTTCAGATGCAGACTGACGTAACATGGGTGCTACTCACTACTCTCGCTGTCACAGGCATGTGCTCTGTAGAATGTCATGTTGGCCGCCATCCGGGTCATCTCTTGCAGCTTGTCCTGTAAGAACTTGTTTGAGAGCCCTACTATGAACTGATCTCTTAGTAGCCAGTCTAACTCCCGGAAGGCTCCCATGGCCTCTGGGTCCCGCCGCTGTATTTCATTGAGTGTCTCCTGTAGGGCATTAGAGTACTGCATCAGGGTCTCACCCTCTCGCTGTGGTCGGTTGAAGAAGTGGCTTTGCAGCTGCACTACTTTAGCATGGCCCCCTAGTGCCCTCTCCAGCAGGGAGAATATTTTCTCTAGGGTGTCCCTCTCGAATTCGGGCCTAACCATCACTGCCCGTCTGATGTCACCCTCAAGAGCTCCCAAAGCAACCTCTGCCTGCAGCTCAGGGGTCAGTTTACACATTCTAACTGCACTCCGCACCCTTTCAGTCCAGTCCTGCAACGTCATGTTTTGGCAGATGACGCAACAGCGCCCCTACAGGGATGTATCCTACTGCGGCGGGCATGGCATTGGGGGCAAGCTGGCCTTGTTCTGGCCCAACCTGAGATGGGTTCTGATCTGGTGCCACTGGCGCCAGGGGAAGGTCTCCCGCTGCGTTCCCGTCCATAACGGTCGCTGTATCCTGCCAACTACGCCAAGTTGTAAGTCGTTTACCGGGGTGGGCTCTCCAAGATACAGCAAAGTCACGAACGAGGAAAACAACTTTGACACCGGCGTTTGTGAAACAGTTCTTTTCTTTTACTGTAACAAGGTATTAAACCGAAACCACAAAATGAACACAGCAATAAGGTTACATACACCCAGCCGTAGCTGAGAACCCTGTGCTGCACATCAAGATGCCCCGGGTGGATACCGAGGCAATTTGCCATAATTTGCCTATTGGAGGATACAACTAGGACTGTCCCTCCTTACCTTTTATTACCCTTATCAGAACTCGAACGATTGCTTAGTTTCGGGGTCATCTGCGATACAGCACAGCAGCTTACAAACGTATCACTTCTATGCAATATTTACCCCCTTCCTTTTGCATAACCGGTATGATAACACGTGTGTAAGTTTTTCTTCCTTAGTAAAGACACTAAACAGGTTTGTAGTTTGGAAGATAGATCTCCATATGCAATGTCTCTTTAAGAAGCAGGATGCTTAAACTGATGATAGCAGTACTTTTGGCCTGATACACTGTAATGACCCTGACTAACTAACTAATCTTTTGGCGCCAAACATCACTAGGTGGTGCGTGCACGATATTACTGACCCGGGTCTTGAAACTGTAGTCGATGATGTCTTCCAACCGATTAACGAAAAGTCCTTTCAGAAACCATGAGGTACTGCAGGTGAGGTAATTTGCTGTGTCTCAACTCCTATCAGCCTTCCTGAAAAATTATCCCTTGTTCCTCCGGACAGGCTCTGTACTGGACGGTGATTACTCAGCTGCCGTTCCTGAAGCTCGAGGTTCTACGGTTTCCCCTGGATGCGACCAGATTCAATTTTCACACAGTCCCACAAAACATGTCTGCTCCATCACTTCCTGAATCTCCTTCTCCAGTCCAGCTCCACCTCTTCCTCCAAAACCAAAACTGGCAGTCTGTCAGCAGTGTGTAGCAGCAGTGGCCTCTTGTGGTCAAAACTCTGAATCGCAATTATACACAAAGAGTGAACAATAAAACTCAGAAAGGCAATTATACACAAAGAGTGAACAATGGGATCTGCTTCACAATCTCACACAGCCACCGAGATCGTCGCTTGTACCAGGGGGGGTCCCGATCGGACCCCGACCCACGTCAAGGCATCCACATACAGGTACGTTGATGTGCCTGTCCGTGCCATTCTGCTGACGTAAATGCACATGCGGCAGTCCTTAAGTGGTTAAATAATTTCTTAGGAATTTTTACTCTCCTCTGCTATGTAGACATGTGCACAGAAAACATTTTTGGTTTTTTTTTGGTTCCGTTTCGTATGGTCCCGTCGGTTCGTTTCCGTTCGTTTTTCGTAAGACGCCCGTTTTCCCGTTCGTTCTCGTTCGTTTTTCGTACGACGCGATTTTTCCGGATTCCGATCGTTTCGTATTTCCGTTTTATTTTCGTACATGCGGGATGGTTCGTTATTCTGTTTAATTCATGTTTGTTATTTGTTAGACAATAATTTTCGTGAATTTTCGTCAATGATTTGCATTCTGTGTATCTTGAATGCTTTTTCTTTTATTTTGAGTTGTATGTTCATTGTTCAATGACATCTATAACAAAAGAATTTCATTATGTATATTGTATTGAATTCCTTTTTTCTGTTCGTATTGTGTATTCAAAATACTGAATGCAAATCTTTTGTTATAGGTGTCATATCAACATACAAAAATAACAAAAGAAAACGGATTCAAATGCAAATCTTTTGTTATAGATGTAATTATCGTTTTTTGAATGGCCAGTGAGTTAGTTAGGAATACAAAAGTGTAGCGCTGAAATGACTAGGTGAAAATCAATTACCATACATAGGTGTCCGTTTATGAAGCAGTGAATTCTATTCACTGCTTCGTTCTCCGGCTATCACAGTGAAGATTTTTCTCCTCAAGGTGCCTGTTTATCAAGCGGAGAAGATCGCTTCACCCTTGGAGGAGTGAAGTGATCTTCCAACGCTTCAAACACTGTAGAACGGCCCCTGATACTGGAATCTCGTGAGACTTTACGAGATTACAGTACCAGAAATTCACAGGAACACCTGTACACATTTTATATATGTATGTATATATATGTATACACATGAATATTACAGGGGGACATGGTTACAGTGTTGGGGGTTCAGAACGAGGTAGAAGGAAGTTAAAAATCTTCCTCCTTACTCCTCAGATCCCCCGGGATTCCCTCTTCACTCCCCGCTTCACCACCTCTGAGATGGTGAATCGGGGGGTGTGAATTCTGACACAGATCGCCAGTGAAGAGCTCAGATCACAGCTTTATAAACTGGCCGTTTCTGTGTCAGTCTATGAGACTTCACTGTGTGAAGAGATAATAGGCGGGGAAAACAAATTCAAACACTTCTCCCCCCGATTATCACGGTTTCATAAACTGTTTATGGGCTGTGATCAGTGGTGATCCTTGGGATCACCGCTGTTCACTGCTTCATAAACGGACACCAATATATGTAATACATGTAAACAGTGAAAAATAAATGTGCATATAAGTCCTTCTAATGAAAGAAACAGCTATTGTGCCTGTCTGGCACGTGGTGCAAGTGGACAATTACACCAGAAAATCCTGGTAGTCCTAAAAAAGTTTGTCTGGTGATTGAATCAAATGAGTGAGTAACTGAACGTGAAAATTTGTGACTTCTTCAACGTGACGATCCCACCACCTAAAGAATTGCAGGCTTACCAGAACGTGTTGACCAATGGTGACATATGCCACAAGAGGTCAAACAAGGCTTTGAATGACGGATGTCATGAACAGTCCTCAGCAGGAATCATGCGCCCAATCAGTCAGGATGTCTTGCAATGGGATAGGATAGGCTGGAAACTGTACTTATTTTGAAATCACCATTGGTAGGCTCGATATGTTAAAAGTGCATGTAGAAAAGAAAAGAGGGTGGCCACATAGCGTAATTCCGTTTAACTAACATTAGGTATTTATTCACAGCTAACAAACTTACATTTGGCTGGATTGAAAAGGTCCTTGCAAGTAAAATTAGGTGACAGTGGAGTCCTCCCGACGCGTTTCGTGGTCAAAGCACATCGTCTGGGGTTCAGTGAGTTAGTTAGTGAAGCAGCTTCTCTTTTGTGCTGAGAGTACACTAGTACAGTGAGTACTAGTACAGTAAAGCCAAATAAACTTTTCTGTGGATTTTCATCTGAAGGGAGATCAGTTGGCCAGACTTTTGAACCCAAAAATGGTTTTCTGATGCAGTTTAAAAACAAACAAATTTTCTGAGAACGATCTGTTGTTAAAACAGTCTGACCAAGTGTATGGGGCTTAACAATAGTTAATATTGCCGCGTGTTGAAAGTGCCGCAAATCCTGTGATATATTTAGGAAAGTACAAAATGACGAAAATCCTTTTTTCTGTTCTTATTTTCAGTCACATGTTCAATTGTTCATATGAAAATGTGACTGAAAATATGAACAGAAAAAGGATTTTTGTCATTTTGTACTTTCCTAAATATATCGCGGGATTCGCGGAACTTTCAACACGCGGCTCATCCATATTAACTATTGTTAAGCCCCATACACTTGATCAGACTGTTTTAACAACAAACATAAAAACGATCTTTTCCGATCGTTCTCAGAAAATTTGTTCGTTTTTAAACTGCTTTAGAAAACCATATTTGGGTTCAAAAGTCTGGCCAACTGATCTCCCTTCAGATGAAAATCCACAGAAAAGTTTATTTGGCTTTACTGTACGAGTACTCACTGTACTAGTGTACTCTCAGCACAAAAGAGAAGCTGCTTCACTAACTCTACACTCACTAACTGGCCATTCAAAAAAAACGATAATTACATCTATAACAAAAGATTTTGAATCTGTTTTCTTTTGTTATTTTCGTATGTTGATATGACACCTATAACAAAAGATTTGCATTCAGTATTTTGAATACACAATACGAACAGAAACAAGGAATTCAAAATAATACATAATGAAATTCTTTTGTTATAGATGTCATTGAACAATGAACATACGACTGAAAACAAAAACAAAACGGATTCAAACAAAATACAGAATGCAAATCTTTTGTTATAGATTTCATTTTCGTTCTTTTGCCGTTTTCGTTTTGTCGTTTATTTCCGTCGGATCGTTTGTTCGTATTTGCTGTCTTTCATTATGCGGCTCATTCGTAATCCCGTAGTTTTCGTATTTTGGTGCTTTAACGTTTTCGTATGTACACATTATCCCGCGGGTACGAAAATGAACATTTTCGTACGAAAATAACATTCGTAAGAACGGGAATGCACATATCTACTGCTATGTGCTTTTGTGTTCTATCTTACCTGCCCTGATTGCACCCTTACATTTCTTGTTGCATTCTTTGTAAAGTTGGAATGCTGATCCCTCAGCCTTGTATTTTTTGGAGGTCTTCTCCCTTGCTTTTATATGCATTTTTACGTTGGAGTTAAGCCACCGAAGACTTTTATTAGCTCTTTTAAATGTATTCCCCATTGAGATGCACTGGCTAAAACTCTTATTTATTATGCCCATTTTTCCTCTGTGTTCTTTTTTCCTTTGATTTTATCCCATTTAATATCTTCTAGCAAATTAAAGTGGGTAGCGCTTTGTGCTTGGATCACTATAGCTGTTAATCTCTGTTACCAGAGCTACCATAGACTTTACTGTAAGGGATGCTGTTTATAAGGATAATTGCAAATAGCTGTGTTCTGAAGAGTTTTACTGAAGTAGTGCTTCTCAGCTTGACTCCCTGTTTATAAAGTGTCTCTCAGCAACTCTTTAGTGTTATAGATTCTTATAGAGACTATGCTACGCAGTTACATGTTACCCTGATTTAGTCACAGAGATATTGCTGCAAGGAGGCCTTGTTTCGCACAGCTTTCATAAGGCTTACAGGCTCTGCAGTGTATGCATGTTTTTGCCATCTTAAACACATTTTGCATTATTGCTTCTAACTTTGCACTTGGTTAAGTAAACTGAAAGTTACAGTTAAAGTGTCACTAAACCCACATCATAAGAAACAATCAATAAATGGTGAATTACATGCTGTTCATGCTCCCTCAGTCACTATGAGATATGTTTTCTGTATTCTGCAAAATAAACGGGTTGCTCCTGCCACCCTCTATTTCTACCTTCTGTTCACAGCTTCAGTTCAGCTAGGGATTTTGCAGCTGTGGTGTCAACTCTGCACATACTCAGTTTTTTTTCCCCTATCATAATTGAGCAGTCCATGTGAATATAGAGTCACACATGTGGGTGTATGCAAAGTGGTAAATTACAGCCCACTCCCCCCCTCCTCCTCTATGCCACTAACCAGCTAAACAATAAGGGCGGGATATTGCATGTAGATTAATGGTGGCTTCACCTCCTTCTTAATCTAAAACACAGGCTGGAGGGGTGTAACACAGCCTGTGACTGTCAGAAATCTGCTCACAACATGTTATTTCCACAAAATAATAATAATAATAAAATATATATATATATATATATATATATATATATATATATATATATATATTGTTTATTGATGTTATTTTTTTATTAACTGTTTCCCGACCTGCCGCCGCAGTTTTACGGCGGCAGGTTGGCTCTGCTGGGCGAGAGCTCGTAGCTCTACGTCACCTCGCCCAGCAGCCACTAGGGGCGCGCGCTCCCCCTGCTCGCCCCCGACTCCCGTGCGTGTGCCTGGCGATTCGGCGAATCGCCACCAGGGGTCACGCGATCGCTCGTTACACAGCAAGGATCGGGAGCTGTGTGTGTAAACACACAGCTCTCGGTCCTGTCAGGGAGAGAAATGCTGATCTTCTGTTCATACAATGTATGAACAGAAGATCAGTGATTTCCCCTAGTCAGTCCACCCCCCTACAGTTAGAATACACCCAGGAACATACTTAACCCCTTCCCCACCCCCTAGTGTTAACACCTTCACTGCCAGTGGCATTTTTATAGTAATCAATGCATTTTTATAGCACTGATCACTATAAAAATGCCAATGGTCCCAAAAATGTGTCAAAGGTGTCCGAAGTGTCCGCCATAATGTTGCAGTACTGAAAAAAAAACGCTGATCTCCGCCATTACTAGTAAAAAAATATATTAATAAAATGCTGTAAAACTACCCCTTATTTTGTAAATGCTATAACTTTTGCGCAAACCAATCAATAAACGCTTATTGCGATTTTTTTAGGAAAAATATGTAGAAGAATACGTATGGGCCTAAACTGAGGAAAAAAATTGTTTTTTTATATATTTTTGGGGGATATTTATTATAGCAAAAGTAAAAAATATTATTTTTTTTCAAAATTGTCACTCTATTTTTGTTTATAGCGCAAAAACTAAAAACCGCAGAGGTGATCAAATACCACCCAAAGAAAGCTCTATTTATGGGGAAAGAAAGGATGTCAATTTATTTTGGGAGCCACGTCGCACGACTGCGCAATTGTCAGTTAAAACCACACAGTGCCGAAATTGCAAAAAGTGCTCTGGTCTTTGACCAGCAATATGGTCCGGGGGTTAAGTGGTTAATACTCTGTATTCCAAAGGCTTTTTTTTTTTTCATTTTGAGCATGTGACCAGCAGCAGAGGACTAGAAGCTCCTCCTGCTTATGTTTCCCTGCAGACAGACTGGGAAAGAGCTGGGTCATGTGACAGCTGTATATCAATTAGGAAAAAGGTAATTAGATGTTTTTTTTTTTATATTTTTATAATTACAGTGCCATCATCCATATACAGAAATAGAAGGGGCTATGTAAATTGAACAGTGTGTGTTTAGTATCACTTTAAGTAAGCCATACACTTTTAAAATTCCATTGCATTCAGCGGGAGTCCTATGTGGCTAGCCTACCTCAAAGTACGTACCTGCATTTAAATCCCCCTGTCAGTTTGGAAACTTTAATATTATGGGAACACTTTAATGTTAATGCTGAGACTACCTGGCAATCAGTTATGGCTTCGGATGAATATGTGTTTTTCATTTAATTTTCATTAAGTTAATAACTAAAAGAAAAATTAATATGTAATAGAATTCTTGATGGTGGTACAGTATAATGACTAGGTTCTTTTTTTTCTCTTTGAAACTTTAGTTTGATAAGTACTGCTTTCTCCTTGTGCTATTACATTCAGATCATTGTCATCAAAATATATGATTAATTACTTGTACTGTAGCTCAGTGGAGCAGAGGAAGCGACTATATTAAACTTAACCTTTGTCTGGTCATTAAAAATAAACGTATGAGAGTAACTAAAAATCACAGCAGTTAAAAATGATGTGATCTACAATGCTAGCAGTATATCATGGTGAGATGAGCTAGATAAAAATGTCACATGCCTGTCTCATAATCCGTATAAATTAACTACAGCCTGTTCCAAGGAGACATTTGCTGGAAGATGAAACCATATTCCAAAAAAAAACAAAAAACGAAGCAACAATATAAAGGACAATATTAATCATATGTGCAGTGTTTATACCTCTTTACCTTATAGTGCAGCCCTTTTAGGAATGCTGAAACTCTTTCCTTTAAACCAACATTATTTGTCATTTATACAGATATATTACTATAGCTGTCTCTTGATCCCATTTAGATCTAAAAAAGACACCCAATGATAATTTATTGTACTAAGATATCACTGGCGTTTAGCTATTACAGTATATTGAGCTCCATGAAAAGTGTAAGAAAAGACGTACTAAGGTTATGAGAATATCCTTTGTTTTTTTCATATTTCAACTTTATTTTTTGAGTGACAGATCTAATCAAAGCCAATATAGTAAAAAGCAGAGTGGGCTTATCGTATGGCTTTATTTCAGCTGTGAAGATTTTTTCCACACTTTATTAAAGAGTTTCAGTTTCTGTTTTATAGTTATTGCTCTAGAGTGACATTGCAATTACCTTCTGAGATTGACTTCTAAGTGGCACAGTCTGCCTTCACTTTAAAGTGACTGTTTTGCTTAAAGAAGATAGTAAATAACTCTTCGACACCCACTTCATCAATGATATTGTCACCTGAAGACTCACTGGAAACCAACACTTTGAAGAACATCAAAGTCCTGGTCTTGTGCTGCACTCAGTGGTGTTGCTAACTCGTTATGTATTACAGGAGACATGGCTAAAGTAGAACAGATATCACCAACCACTTACCAATAACCTACTAATCCATACCAACTGATTTTTATAAAATACCCGCCAATAATTGGTCCATACAATATTTGGTCCATACAATATTTGGAAGTTAAAATGGCCATAGCAACCTTTTATTAAAGTGGTTGTAAAGCCTTACAGACCACTTTCACCTACAGGTAAGCCTAGATTAAGGCTTACCTGTAGGTGCTTGAAATATCTCCTTAACCTAAACGGTTTAGGAGATATTTGCAATGACCTCGAACTATGCAATTTTATGTCCATGCACCATCTTGAAAGGGCACGCTGTGCTGTTTCAAGCTGGGCTCATGCCGCAATTGGCGGCTCCCACCCGCATGCTTCGCAGGTTTCCGTTTCAGATGCATAGTAGCCCATTATGCTTTACCATTGCAAGGAAACAAAGAGAAAGTAATACCCATCAGGATTTACTTCCTCTTTAACATATAACAAGTAGTGTTGCTCACGAATATTCGCATTGCGAATATTCGCTACGAATTTTGCATATTCGAGTATTCGCGAATAACTCGAATATTGCGGCGAATATTCGTATTTTTTCAAATTTATTTTTAAAACAGATCACATCCTAGTGATCTCCATCGACGTCTAAAAGCATTGCTGGTATGATTAGAGAGAGACCCTGGGCCGAGTAGCTGATGTGATTCTTTTATGTTGCCGAAAATTCGCATTGCGTCTTTTCGGCAACATAAAAGAATCGCATCAGCTACTCGGCCCTTCTTTTGCATCAGAGCCAATCAGAATAACTCGAATATTCGGCAAAAGGAATATTGCGCGATATTCCTTTTGCCGAATATTCAAGTTATTCTGATTGGCTCTGATGCAAAAGAAGGGCGGAGAAGATAATCGCGCAATATTCCTTTTGCCGAATATTCGAGTTATTCTGATTGGCTCTGATGCGCCCTTCTTTTGCATCAGAGCCAATCAGAATAACTCGAATATTCGGCAAACGGAATATTGCGCGATTATCTTCTCCGCCCTTCTTTTGCATCAGAGCCAATCAGAATAACTCGAATATTCGCGATATTCCTTTTGCCGAATATTCAAGTTATTCTGATTGGCTCTGATGCAAAAGAAGGGCGGAGAAGATAATCGCGCAATAGGAATATTGCGCGATTATCTTCTCCGCCCTTCTTTTGCCCCCTTATTCTCCTTTCTTTTAAGTAGAGTTAGTGTTTAGTGCATATTAGTTTAGTAATACAGGAAATGATCTCCGTTTATGAGAATTTCGCAATCATTTTCGCATTAGCGAAATTTCGCAAATTTTTTTTTGGATAAAATATCACGAATATTCGATATTAGCGGAAATTCGCAAATATTCTTCTATATATTCGCGCAATATCGCGAAATCGAATATGGCGTATTCCGCTCAACACTAATAACAAGAATATCACAACATTCCTTTAAAACAGAAATATGTTAAAGGTTGCAGTTCTTTGAAGGCACTTGTAGACTGGTTGAAGCATGCAAGTTAGCAGCCGGCCCAGGCTGGGGAAAGGGTTAATTGTTTCTTGCCTGATTCCCAAGCTTTTGGTTTTAGACAACCCACCTGTTCTTGAAAAAAGAGGGACCACTGAGGTCCAAAAAAAAGGTGGCTTGCAGTGGGTCCACGAGTTCCTTCAGCAGGGAAAGGACATTGTTCAAATTGAACTATTATGCTGCATCTTTACAGTAAAGTTACATTAACCATTTTAAGCCTGGTCTGAAGTTATTCAAATGCTGCGTACACACGATCAGAAATTCAGACAAGAAAAGTCCGATGTGAGCTTTTGGTCGGAAATTCCAACCGTGTGTATGCACCTTCGGACTTTTGCTGTCGGAATTTCCGCCAACAAAAGACTGAGAGCTGGTTCTCTATTTTTCAGACGGAAAAAGTTCCTATTGGAATCCTGCTCAGAATCAAGCAGAAGAGCCAAACTGCCTATTGAACTTCATTGATCTCGGCTTGTCGTACATCTTGTACGTCACTGCGTTCTTGACAGTCAGAATTTCCGACAAGATTTGTGTGACCGTGTGTATGCAACACAAGTTTGAGCCAACATTCCATCAGAAAAAATCCACGGTTTTCTTGTAGGAATTTGCGATCGTGTGTACACGGAAAAAGAGGTGCATGTGGGTTCTGACATATCCCAAAAGAACCAGGGTCTATAATTGCAATGTGGGGTATGAAGCAACACTGTTACAAAAAGGTTAACTTAGCAAGACACAGAGAAGAGTAGTGTAGTAGCTGAGGCAGTGGCAGCCCGTCCATAGGGGGCGTTCGGGCGCTGCCCCCCCCAAGCTGGTAAAAAAAAAAAAAAAGTTTTTTTTTTTTTTAAATGTCACTTTAAAGGGGTAGTTCCCCCAAAAACCTTTTTTTTAACATTTATTCAGGCTCGTTATGTCAAGGGGAATCAAGTTTTTTTTTTTTAGAAATGAAGCTGTACTTACCGTTTTACAGATGCATCGTCTCCGACGCTTCCGGGTATGGGCTCCGACTATAGGCGTGCCTATTTGATTAACAGGCTTCCGAGGTCGCATACATCGCGTCACGATTTTCCGAAAGTAGCCGAACGACGGTGCGCAGGCGCAGTATAGAGCCGCACCGTCGCTCGGCTTCTTTCGGCTACTCGTGACGCGATGTATGCGACCGTCGGAAGCCTGTCAATCAAATAGGCACGCCCAGACCAGACGATCATACCCGGAAGCGACGGAGACGATGCATCTGTAAAAAGGTAAGTATTGCTTCGTTTCTAATAAAAAACCACCCGATTCCCCTTGACATAACGAGCCTCAATCAATGGTAAAAAAAGGTTTTTGGGGGAATTACCCCTTTAAGAGTGACCAGGCGCCGGTCTATGGGAAGCTTCCCAGCTTGGGAAGCTGATTTGCCCGTGTTTTGGGCGTGTGCAGGGCGCAAGCTATGCGCCCGCACACACACCCACTCTGCAGTGATTTGTTCCTGGCTCATGTTTCATTGTTTTCATTGGCCGGGACCGGAGGGTGACTGGGCGGTGCTTTTTCAGCACTACGGTCACTTCCCTAGCGGGTGGGTGCAGAGCTGAGCCCGAGCAGAAGGTGAGTGACGAAGTGCAGGGATCAGAGGAGAGCGCTTTTATTGTTTCTTCCTCCCGGTAACATGCTTTCAATCCCCCAGTCCTCACACTCCTCTGCTGGGCGGCTAGCTACAGAGTGATGGCTCCAACCGGAGTGTAGTGTGTCCTGTGTGAGCCTGGCTCTCCCTCCCCCTTTTTCACAGCTGCTGCAGAACTTCATGGAGGGGGGGAGAGGGTGGGGCTGCTAAGTGTTGTGTGCAGGGCAGTAACTGGCAGCTGCCTGCCTGTCCATCAGCTGCGTGGTGGGTGAAGAACGAGCAGAAGGTGAGTGACTGCTGGGATGGAGGTGAGCGCGCTCATTGTCTCTCCCCGTAACATGCTTGCTTCCAATCCCCAGTCCTCACACTCCTCTGCTGGGTGGCTACAGAGTGACTGCTTCACCCAGAGTGTAGTGTGTAGTGTGTCCTGCCGTGAGCCTGGCTCCTCCTCCCCCACCTCTGTTCACTTTTCTCAGCTGCTGCAGAACTTCATGGAGGGGGAGAGGGTGGGGCTGCTAAGTGTTGTGGTGCAGGGCAGTGACTGGCAACTGCCCCCCTTCCTGCATTCTAAAATGGCCCCCCTCCCTGCCTCTCCAGTCTCCACCCTAAAATGTCTCCCCCTTCCTAAAATGTTCCCCCCACCTCTCCACCCTAAAACGGCCCCACTCCCTGCCTCCACCCTTAACAATAACCCCCATGCCTGCCTCTCCACCCTAAACAATAACCCCCTCCCCGCTTCTCCACCCTAAACAATAAGCCCTCCCCGCTTCTCCACCCTAAACAATAACCCCCTCCCTGCTTCTCCACCCTAAACAATAACCCTCCCCACCTCTCCACCCTAAACAATAACCCCCCTTCCTGCCCCTCCACCCTAAACAATAACCCCCCTTCCTGCCCCTCCACCCTAAACAATAACCCCCCTTCCTGCCCCTCCACCCTAAACAATAACCCCCTTCCTGCCCCTCCACCCTAAACAATAACCCCCCATCCTGCCCCTCCACCCTAAACAATAACCCCCCTCCCTGCCTCCACCCTAAACAATAACCCCCCTCCCTGCCTCCACCCTAAACAATAACCCCCCTCCCTGCCTCCACCCTAAACAATAACCCCCCTCCTTGCCTCCACCCTAAACAATAACCCCCCTTCCTGCCTCCACCCTAAACAATAGTGTTGTCTGTGTATAATATACAGTGTGGGCTCTGTGTAGTGTGCGCTCTCCTGTGTATAGCGTGCGCTCTGTGTATAGTGTGCTCTGTGTATAATATACAGCGTGTGCTCTGTGTATAATATACAGGGTGAGCTCTGTGTAAATTTAGCGTTGTGTATAATATATAGTGTGCGCTCTTCTGTGTATAGCATGCTCTGTGTATAGTGCGCTCTGTGTATAGTGTGCTCTGTGAATAATATACAGTGTGCACTCTTCTGTGTATAGTGCACTCTGTGTATAGTGCGCTCTGTGTATAGTGTGCTCTGTGAATAATATACAGTGTGCGCTCTTTTGTGTATAGTGCGCTCTGTGTATAGTGTGCTCTGTGTATAATATACAGTGTGGGCTTTTCTGTGTATAGTGCACTCTCTGTTTAGTGTGCTCTGTGAATAATATATAGTGTGCTCTGTGTATAGCGTGCGCTCTGTGTATAGTGTGCTCTGTGTATAATATACAGTGTGGGCTCTGTGTATAGCGTGTGCTCTGTGTATAGTGTGCTCTGTGTATAATATACAGTGTGGGCTCTGTGTATAGCGTGCGCTCTGTGTATAGCGTGCTCTGTGTATAATATACAGTGTGGGCTCTGTGTATAGTGTGCGCTCTGTGTATAATATACAGTGTGCGCTCTGTGTATAATTTACAGTGTGCGCTCTGTGTATAGTGTGCGCTCTGTGTATAGTGTACAATGTGTTCTCTGTGTATAGTGTGCTCTGTGTATAGTATGCTCTGTGTATAGTATACAATGTGTTCTCTGTGTATAGTGTGTCCAGGTATTGGGAGCCGTGACAGTTGAGGATGGGCAGGTAAGGACCTGGAGGGGTTTGCGCCCCCCCAAATTATTTTTTCACCAGCCGCCACTGAGCTGAGGGTAATCAAGTGAAGAAACAAGTTACAAGTAAAAAAGGTCATTAAAGCGGAGCTCCAGCCGCGAAACATTTTTTTTTTAAAGTCAGCAGCTACTAACAGTGTAGCTGCTGACTTTAAATAAGGACACTTACCTGTCCTAGGCGCCCGCGCTGACGGCCCCCCCCGATGCCGGTCCCACGATCGCTCCGGGTCCCGCGCCGCCATTCACACTATGGGAAACAGGCAGTAAAGCCGTACGGCTTCACTGCCCGTTTCCTACTGTGCCTGCGCGAGTCTCACGCTGGCTTGTGAATGGGCGCGCTGCTCTCTGAGAACACACACAGTTCCCCATTCACAAGGAGAAGGACAAGAAGAAATCAAACCGCGGAGTGGAAGAGGCAGATTACGGACTTCCGCATAGCAACAGCTATTTCGGGTGAGTATTTTTTTTTTTATTTTTTTTTTAAACAACATGGCAAAATGTTGTTTTCCTGGGTGGAGCTCCGCTTAAAGTGTGGTACCTGGTAAGGTAACGGGTCCTTCGGTAGCAAGGAGGTCAATGTTCTGGCTCCCTCTCACTCAGTCTTCAGTAGCAACCAAAACCAAACCTGCTTTATGGAAATCTATGACCTGGTCACATAGGTAAGAGTAGTGAAGGAGTTAATATGAGTATGCATGAGGTCCATGGAATAGAGGTATGCTGGACTGGTGGAGTGGGTGCAAATTCAGCATGTCCCTCCTAATGCAACATACATCAGATACCGTGTGTAGTGACATGGGACAGCACTTATCAGAGGAATTGTACTTTATTTACTGCACACAGTGAAGGCTCATCCCTAAGTTTGGGAACTGCCTCAATGATAGATTATTGACATGACCAATGCCTCCGCCTGGTCTTGGGCATTGATAAGCATGCAAAAGATATCCCTACGGGCATAGATGCAGTTGACCCCACCCACAGACTAAACACAAATCCTTGGAATCTGTGGAACCAATAATATTTTAATAGGTCCCCAGTCACAATACAGCAGCTCAGTGACAATATCTCAACTACCTACAGAGACCTCTATGTCCCAAATTCACAGTTAACCAACCATTAACCAGAATGCACCAGAGGATGCCATATCAGAGATGGATCCTAGTCTATACTAGCATTGATATTTTTTAATACCTCCAAAGACCCCAACCAATAGGCTACTGTGACTTTCAAAATATGAACGGGTCCAGGCAATAGGGTGGGAAATGTTTTCGTCAGTCGACCACCAACTGATTTTCCAGCTCTCCATTCCCATGTATTCTTTTTGAAGCCCCTCCTTTAACTGCACTTCCACCAATCAGGTAAGTGGATTCTAATCCCTAGCCTTGAACTTAATCCTTTAAAATGTTCCTCTCCTCTTCACCTAGTCATCATGCCCTCTGCCTATTGTTTTCTGGGCCTATCTGTACTATGGAATCTGCTGGAGGAACCAAATCAGTGGGGGACCAGGAAATGGTTTCTGAAGAGTTGACACTGGTAATAATTTCTCTTCGGTATAGCAGGAATCAGCAGTGCAGGGAGCACAACAGATGTCTTCTATCTTCTATGCAGTGAGCTGTTACAATTCGATTTTAGTGGCAATGTCACTTTATTCACCTGATCAGTCTCAGTGTGGCAATAAAATCGTCAGCTCTTGCATCCCTGTTGAGATGGACTAATTGTATCTCCCAGTGATGTCATTTTACCTCAAGCTCGTTATAGACTATACAGAACCAATCAGATGAGTACAGGGTTGTAAATTCTGAGTATTATGGTTTTGGTTGTAAGGCGATTTTGGATTTTTGGCAGTTTTTAGGAATTTAGAGCTGGCTACGGACTGAAGTAGGAATGTAATTTTTGATAACATTAGGCTATAAAATGTCTTGTGTAGCAATTATACATGTTACATCAATTTTTAATGAACATGAAAGGTCTTGCCAAGGAGTCCAGGACCAATGAGTGCGGCAGTCCAGGACCTTCTTCTATCCAATGCACCTGAGCATAGCCAGCACCTTTTTGGTTTAGTGGGACGGAAGCCAAGGGATCAGCAGTTTTTAGAGCGGTATAATTTAAAATGTTAAATGTAAAGGCCATACTTGCATGACTCTGCATTAGTATTTGTATAGTGGATCATCACTTTACATTTTGTTTATATGCATAAAATGATAGTACCACCATAGCAACCTTTGCAATGAGAGACTCTCCTTACCTGCTCAGACATCCCTGCTGTCCACCAATGAAAGGGCCATTTATACATCCACTGACAATCAGTGTAAGGATGTATTGTTCTACCCATTTACCACAAAGGTTATGGTGCATTTTTCCTCCCACTGATCACCAATGTAAGGGAAATTCTTTCTTGCACTGGCTCCCAATATTAGGAGGCATGCTTTTCGACACTGACCGCTAATGTAAGGAGACTGATGCCTCATAAACACGACTAGTTTTCCCGTCGAGAAAACTGCCATGACAGCTTTTGGCCTGGAAAACTGGCCAAGTATATGCTCCATGGTAATTTTCCCAACAGGAAAAATGAGAACAATGAAAACGATTCCCGGCGGTCTTTTTCCTGGCAGTTTCCCTATGGGAAACACTGTGGTGTATACACACGGCCATGTTTCCCGGCCAAAGCTCTCACGGCAGTTTTCCTGACAGGAAAACCTCTGGTGTGTACACAGCGAAAGTGACCGAGCAGGTTCTCAGTTTTACCCCCAGTTTTCCCCCCGGGACTTTTTACCGCTGGGAATCCCGATCGTGTGTACGGGGCATTACTGTATATTCCCACTGACCATCAATCTAAGGGGCTATTTTTCAACCAATCTAAGAGACATTCTTGCTCCCACTGACTACCAATCTATGAGGGCATTCATCTTGACACTGAGCTCCAATGTAAAGACTAGCAATCTGCTGCTTGGTTGAAGTCTTGGAAGAAAAAAGCATTGCCCTATAGGCTTAACCGCAATGTGGATGACTATTGACTGCTTTTCTTGTTGAACTTACAGGAAGTCCCTGACAATATCCTGAAACTTGTGTACCTGTTTAGGACTGATTAGTTAGCATGAGCACATGACACAGATGCACCCTCTCATGGAAAAGTGTATCTTAAATACATTTTCCTATACTGTGCAAATAATAATAATTTTGTTGCTCATAGTAAAGAAAATAAATTGATTATAAAGGCTAGATTTAAAAAATAAAAATAAACACATCATACTTACCTGCTCTGTGCAATAATTTTGCACAGAGCAGCCTCATTCCACCTCTTCTCAGGTCTCAGCGCTTCTGGCCTCTCCCCCTTGCAGAGTGCCCTCATAACAGTCTGTAAGGAAAGATTAGAGGAACTGAATTTCTTCACTCTTTAGAAGATGAGATTGGGGGGGATATGATCAACATATATAAGGGGTCCATATAGTGAACTTGGTGTTGAATTATTCACTTTACGGTCAACACTGAGGACAAGGGGGCACTCTTTATGTCTAGAGGAAAAGAGATTTTATCTCCAAATACGGAAAAGTTTCTTCACAGTCAGAGCTGTAAAAATGTGGAATAGACTCCCTCCAGAGGTGGTTCTGGCCAGCTCAGTAGATTGCTTTAAGAAAGGCCTGGATACTTTCCTAAATGTACATAATATACCGTATTTATCGGGGTATTGCGCACTCTGGCGTATAGCGCGCACCCCTAAAGTAGACCCGAAATCCCTGAAAAAAAACAAAATTTTATTACTTACAGTTTGGTGTCTTGCCCGGCGTCCATCGGCGGCCTTGTCCGGTCCGGCATTCGTCTGCGGCCTCGGTGGTGTCCTCCCGGCTTCTCCCGCGTTGTCCCTGAGTCGAATCCCCACTTCCCGCGCTCAGTTTGAAGCCTCCGCTGACATATACTGAGCACAGTACACTCGGGCACGCTGGGCCACACTCGGCTTCTCACGCATAAACGTCACAGAGCTTGACTACGAGCGAAGCCGAGTCTGGCTGAATGTACCTGAGTGTACTGCGCTCGGTATATGTCGGCGGAGGCTTAAAAGAAAAAGGGGAAAAAAGTGCGCAGTATACACCGATAAATACGGTAACTGGGTACTAACATTTATAGGTAAAGTTGATCAGGGGAAAATCCAATTGCCTCTCAGGGGATCAGGAAGGATCTTTTTCCCCTGCTACAGCAAATTGGATCATGCTCTGCTGGGGTTTTTCACCTTCCTCTGGATCAACTGTGGGTATAAAATTGGGTATATGCAATTGTATGATTTTTTTTTGTCTTTTTTCAACCTGACTAACTATGTAACTATATAAAAAGCTGCTTGCTCTGGGGGAACTTGTGACTATGGGACACACAGAGCATGGTCATTCCCGCCCCCCTGTTCCTGTTACTAGCTGTGATTAATAGCCCGCACTGCTGTGTCTCAGCCAATAAGGAGGCAGAGACCTGGGAGAGCCGCTGCTTCCATGCACATCACTGGATTGAGATCAGGCTCAGGTAGGTATTAGTAGGTGCTAGGGGGGGGGGAATAAATGTTTTTACCTGAAAATACATGAAAATAAAACACCCTTATGCCGCATACACACAACCGTTTTTCATGACGAGAAAAATGGCATTTTTAAATTGGTCATTAAAAACGGTCATGTGTAGGCTCCAGAGCACTTTTCTCGACGAGAAAAATGGGCATTAAAAATTTAGAACCTGCTCTATTTTTTCTCTACATTTTTCCTGTTGTCGTTTTTCTCGTCTTGAAAAATGGTCGTGTGTAGGCTTTAACAACGGGGGAAAAAAACATGCATGCTCAGAAGAAAGTTATGAGCAGGGACATTTGCATAATCAGCCCAAAGGGTGGCGCCATCTGAATGGAACTTCCCCTTTATAGTGCCGTCGTATGCGTTGTACGTCACCGCGCTTTGCTCGAGCATTTATTTTCACGATCGTGTGTATGCAAGGCAGGCTTGAGAAGAATCACATCGAGAAAAACATTTTTTTTTCCATGACATTAAAAACGGTCATGTGTACTGTACGTGGCATCAGTCTTTAGAACCACTTTAAAGCTACTAAATATAAAAACCTGATTTATTTCTATAGTCAGCTCTCATATACGGTAAGTATGGCATTTGCTAAGTGAAGATGTGTTAGTCAAACAGACAGAATTTTCAAATGATGCAGTTGTTTTAGTCCTCTATGGAAAACCAGTGAATCCCCGCTGTGTATTTGTTGCCCTTATTCTCCCACAGTCTTGTGCCAGTAATAATAATGTGTCTATTTAGGACACAGACCCACACACAATTGTTGCTGAAGTCCACCATCAGACATATTTTTCTACACAAAATGCAACAGAAAATTGTCCGTGATCACAAACACTAGTCGCTATGTTCTAAAACCTGCATTCTAATTGGAAATCTAATGTTGATAAATCATGGATCCCAGATGGAATTTTGCATGTTTTTGAGATCTTTGCATATATTGCTTTTGCTTTTGATTCAATTCCTACCTATTCACTGTATTCAGAAAGACGATTTTCGATGACTTTGTGAAATTGAACGATCGAAATTCGACAAAGCATCAAAAATCGTTGTTCTGAATACAGTGAATAGGTAGGAATTGATTCAATTTCTACCTATTCACTGTATTCAGAACGACGATTTTCGATGCTTTGTCAAATTAAACGACGGAAATTCGACAAAGCATCGAAAATCGTCGGATCCGAACGAAAACGAAAATAAAGCATTTTTTATGTCGGATCTTTCGGTTTTCGTTTCTTGCGCTTTCATTTTCGATCGTTAAAACGATAACGAAAATACCCGATTTTTGGACGAAAATGCATTCTAACGAAAACGAATGCACATGTCTAGTAGAGAAGATGGACCAAAGATGGACCAAAGTGGAGGAAGGATACCATACATTAGACATGTGCACGTCTGAAAAACAAATTTACAGTATTTAGTTTCTCCAGAAATTAGTTTTTATTTATTTTGCTTTTCGTTAGAAATTGCATTTGTCCGAAAATCTGAATTAATTAAGGTCGAATCTGTCATTGAAGGCTTATGGTGTCTGTCGAATGTTCAAAGAAGATTCGACGGAGCAGCGAAACTGTACGATGCTGAGATCGTACATTTCCGGTCGAATGTTCCGCCTACAAGCTAGCTATAGTAGAATTCTAATGTTGTATCACACTAGTAAAAATTATATTTATTAATTATTATTACTAGTCAACCAACATTAGAATTTTCCTATAGCCTATGGGCTGAGCATTTGACCAGAAATGTACCATTGCAGCGTCGTACAGTTTAGCTACTCCGTTGAATCTTCTTGGAACTTTTGACAGACACCATAAGCCTTCAATGACAGATTCGATGTTTGAATGTTTTTCGATGCTTTGTCGAATCTTCGTGGTTCATGTTGAATTGTCAAGTTAGTTCTAGTAAAATACTGCTCCTCCTCTTTTGTTACAATCAGCCAATAACATTCATCACCATCATTATTTTTATTTTACTTCCCCCACCCAATTCCAGCAGCGATCTTTTCTCTCTATGTCAAATCTTTGCTCTCTATGTAGAATAATCTTGGACTATTAGAGTTAGGTTAGGCACATTTGACCACATGTTCGATAGACACAGATTGTTATTGGCAGCGTCATGTCGAATCTGTTTATGTCGGATGTTTCGGTTTTCGTATTCTGGACATTCGTTTTGTTTGTCAAAACGATAACGAAAGTACCTGAAATTCGGACGAAAATGCATTCAGTCGAAAACAAATGCACATGTCTACCATACACCACTGAAGGTAATTAAAAAAAATATTAAATAAATAATAAGTTGTGCTTTAATGTCTGATGAATTAAAAGGAAATCACATAAAAAGAAATATATTAGCACATTCTGCGTATAAAGTATTTCTGTTATTCTTTAGGTACCCACATATTCAGTTCAAGACAGTGACATTTCATTATGTACACAAATCTGTTCCATACTACTGTAAATCAGTAGAGCATATCATGTTGCAAGGAGTTCAAAGAAGTTTAAAGTTCTACCACCTTGAAACAATTTTTAACTGAATATCTTTTCAATTGCAATTTCAAATCAGAGACTTACAGTATATATTCTTAAATGATTTCTTATGGCCATATTTAACCAACAGCTGCATAAACATTGATATGTCAGGCACTACCCTACTTAGAACGTTACCTTTTACATTATGAGTATCAGTTCTATTTAATAAAATAAAGTGCAACTGCAAATTCCCACATGAAACTGCATACTGTAGTGTAACGGTTACCACCGCTTACAACCTTCCATCCATCCACGACAAGCTTATCCGACACACCAACAACCAGGCAGACATGATCCATTCCATTTCCCAGAATAAACGAGACAGCGCTCCGTTCTCTAGTTTCCAAAATGTATGAATAACTTTATTGGTTCTTAGCTTGCTTATATCCAGTACAACATAATGCAGTTAATCACAGGACAATGTAATCTCCACCCCCCTATTCACTCACTGAGGATAATTCTTTAATTGGTAGCTAGACATGACGGCACCGTATTATCAATAGGGTTCAATTAACCTTGAATAGTAACACAGACATCTAGTTGAATAAGTTCTCTATACAGCTTTGTCACACAATGGCAGTGAGAGTGGGTGTCTTTACATTGAATAGCCAACACCTTAGGATATTTCAATAGCCTATTATACAAAAGGTATGACTCACTGGCTGACCTGGTCATGTCATCATGACTCCTTGTGATATCTCAGTCCTGCAATATGAAGTATTATTAATGTCCCATCTCATGTAATATGAATTATGATTCACTATTAGCCACCCTATACCCAAAAGGGCACAGGGTGGATTTCGACCCAAGAGTTTTTGGTGCTGCTGGCACAAGAGTATCTCTCATCCTTCCAACATCTCTGGGTGTCACGGGCCATTCTGTTACATCTCTCCCCTTTCGGTGGGAGACGGACACAGGAGGGAACCCCAAACGGGTTGACTCCGAAGTCCGTCAGTAGTTCCCGTCCTCCAATGCTGGTATCCATACTGTACCCCAAATAAATGGCTCCAAACTGAGCATTACTCCCCCCGCCAACCTCTGCCTCTCTCAGAGAACACGCCTGCCGCTGGGGAGAAGGCAGGGTGGCTGGGCCCAGCAGATGACAGCCCCACAGAAGGCTATGACTATGATGGCCTGGGATTATTGTATTGGAGGATGTCCAGTGATCCAGACTTCGGGGATGATCGGGAGTGGCGCTTGAAGGACATAATGGAGCACAGAGAGGAAAAATTGAACATCTCGGGAGGCCACTGGTCACAGGAAGATTTAGAATTTCTGGCCATTCAAGAATGGGAGCTGGAGGTTGCCTACAGACAGCTGCTAGACTCGGCTCAGCAGCAGGGTGGGGCTCCCATTGCCTGGGACTATGAGGAAAGTTCAGATGACAACTGTGAACTCCTGGCTGATGAATCAGCAGTGGAAAATATGGAGATTTTCATCCCTAAAGCCGAAGCGGATGGTGTGGAGTTCCAGGGAGCCGGGCGGTTGGCCCCCCTCTCCAGCAACAAGCTGAGGTGGTAAAGCTGTTACCCCCAGCTGAATCACTGGCAACAGAACAGAGTGTCATAGGCCTCTGCTCCTCACTAACCGAAGAGGGGGTTCCTGGAGTAGTGGATGAGACTTCAGTCTCCACTGGCACAACCCCAGAAAATGGTACAGGACTGGGACAGGAGGATGTCTGCTTTGCTTTGCAAGCACCGGGGGGTTTTCACCTAGCACCAGTGGATGGGACTTCAGTCTCCACTGGTATACCCCAGGAAGGGGGGGCAGTTGGTCCAGACCCCCAACAGCATGATGGACTGAGCCCAGCCACCCTGCCTTCTCCCCAGCGGCAGGCGTGTTCTCTGAGAGAGGCAGAGGTTGGCGGGGGGAGTAATGCTCAGTTTGGAGCCATTTATTTGGGGTACAGTATGGATACCAGCATTGGAGGACAGGAACTACTGACGGACTTCGGAGTCAACCCGTTTGGGGTTTCCTCCTGTGTCCGTCTCCCACCGAAAGGGGAGAGATGTAACAGAATGGCCCGTGACACCCAGAGACGTTGGAAGGATGAGAGATACTCTTGTGCCAGCAGCACCAAAAAACTCTTGGGTCGAAATCCACCCTGTGCCCTTTTGGGTATAGGGTGGCTAATAGTGAATCATAATTCATATTACATGAGATGGGACATTAATAATACTTCATATTGCAGGACTGAGATATCACAAGGAGTCATGATGACATGACCAGGTCAGCCAGTGAGTCATACCTTTTGTATAATAGGCTATTGAAATATCCTAAGGTGTTGGCTATTCAATGTAAAGACACCCACTCTCACTGCCATTGTGTGACAAAGCTGTATAGAGAACTTATTCAACTAGATGTCTGTGTTACTATTCAAGGTTAATTGAACCCTATTGATAATACGGTGCCGTCATGTCTAGCTACCAATTAAAGAATTATCCTCAGTGAGTGAATAGGGGGGTGGAGATTACATTGTCCTGTGATTAACTGCATTATGTTGTACTGGATATAAGCAAGCTAAGAACCAATAAAGTTATTCATACATTTTGGAAACTAGAGAACGGAGCGCAGTCTCGTTTATTCTGGGAAATGGAATGGATCATGTCTGCCTGGTTGTTGGTGTGTCGGATAAGCTTGTCGTGGTTGGATGGAAGGTTGTAAGCGGTGGTAACCGTTACATGTAGTTTCTTCAGCTGGTTATATTTGCAAATATTCTGTGTTCTGTGTGTCTTTTAACCTTTTCTGGACCACACCATAGCAGATACGCTGTCAAAGGGTGGCCCTCCTGAGCAAAATTCCATATATACTGTATGTGATTTTGCACGATCTGCAGGTTCCAGGCACTAGATGTCCGCCGGCACCCGACGATCGCCGGGCAGAGACACAGAACGGAGCTTTGCCTATGTAAACAAGGCAGAACTCCATTATGACGGGGGAAAGTGATGTATTTTATGTCCCCGCAAAAAAGGGAATAGAATCCATCACTTCCCTTAGTAACAGCACCTAGCACAGTACATAAGATGTTAGATGCTTAACCGCTTCCCAGCCAGTGTCATTAGTACAGTGACAGTTATTTATTTTTACATATTTTTAGCACTGATCACTGTATCAGTGTCACTGGTTTCCACAGTGTTAAAAGTGTCAATATCGCAGTGCTGCTATAAGACATTGATCGCTGCCATTACTAGTATAATATTTTTTTTTACCATAGTTTGTAGATGCTAAAACTTTTGCGCAAACCAATCAATATATGCTTATTGGGATATTTTACCGCATAAATTTATGAAGAAATTCAATTTTTTAAATTTTTTATTGGATATGTTTTATAGCAGAACGTAAAATATATATATATATTTCTTTTCTAAATTGCGGGTCTTTTTTTTGTTTATGGCACAAAAAACCACAGTGGGGATCAAATACCACTAAAAGAAAGCTCTATTTGTGGAAATTATTTTTTATTTTGGTACACCATTGCACAGCCACACAATTGTATGTTAAAATAACGCAGTGTCCTATCGCAAAAAATGGCCCGGTCATGAAGGGGGGTCTGTGTAGTGGACTTGTACATACTTGTTTTCTTTATTGCAGTCAGTAATTCAAATTGATAGATTGTGTTAGTTACCAGTTTAATAATTTTCCAGAAAACTTACTTTTCCAGAGGATTCATAAAAAAGTGTTACCAGGTAATCTGAACCTTTACCCAGTGATGTTCCAGGATGGCCACATAATGAGAAACCAGGTATATACTCAGGGTCAGTTCTGTTGTGTTTAAGGTGTTGATGCCAAACCAAGTGGCAGCTTTACTGATCTATGGGGGTACTGGCACTCTTTGGCTCAAGGTGTACACAACAATTTACACAGAAATGTATGCAATAATCATGAATGAACAAATTGGTGGTGATGACATAATTACCCCGCCTCCTTATGTCGTCACCACCCAGAGCATGCTTGGACTGTGACGTCATAAGAACCCTAAAAAAATCGTTGCGCACCGCACTACCGGCAATACAGTGGGAGTCAACATCAAACAAGAGAAGAGGGAAGAAGGCGACACAGAAGACTGGGCCCCCGCTGGTAAAAGAGCTGGAAGAAGACAGAGGAGGTGCCTGGCAGAAGGGATAAAGAACCAGAGAATGGGAGAAGAGAGCGGAGAAGTCGGAAGACCCCTGAAGTCGGAAGAAGGGAGAAGACCAGGTCCTCGCTAGTAAAAGAGCTGGAAGAAGATAGCGGAGGTGCCCGGCAGAAGGGAGAAAGAACCGAAGAGCAGAGAAGTCGGAAGACCCCCGGAGCTGCCTAAAAAATTACTTTAAAAACCTGTCTAGTGTGTTTTTAATCTCAACACTTTTTAACCCCCAGATGAATGGGTAGTGGTACGATATCCCCCATACTCATTCACATAGGGGGGGGGGCCTTATTAAAGGGGGCTCCCAGATTTTGATAAGCCCCCTACCTGCAGACCCCGACAACCAACGGCCAGGGTTGTCAGAAGGAGTGCCTTGTCCCCATGAACATAGGGACAAGGTGCTTTGGGGGGGGGGCACAGGTTCCCCTTGGAATCCATACCAGACCTAAGGGCCTGGTATGCTCCTGGAGGGGAATCCATTATGTTTTTTTATGTAAAATGTGGCATGGAGTTCCACTGTGGGAGGAAGGTGTTTGCCTTAGTACAGGTTCACACTGGGGCAACTTCCTGTAAAGTTGCCTCACTGCAACTTGGACACGACTTGAGTATGAATCATCAGGCATCTTACAAGGCAACTTCAAGTTGCCTCCAGGACAGGAGACTTTCCAGTGGCCAATCAAACAACAATCAACTATGTGAGGAGGGAGGGGGAAGGAGGGGTTTGCCTGAGAAATGTATGTTATCTTCCTGTATTGTTGCTTCAGTTAAGACAGTGATCCGACTTCGGAGGCGACTTCCATTAAAATCAATGGGTACAAATTGCCTAGAAGTCGGATTGAAGTAGTACAGGAACATTTTCTGAAGTCGGAGAGTCTTCAGTGGTGTGTATTAAGACGGCTCCATTCACTTCCATTGATTTTCTCAACAACACGACTTGGAACGACTTGGGGCAACTTCGCTGGAAACCTGTCCGCTAGGCCGTACATACGATCCGATATGTCCGCGGGAACTGGTCTGCGGACCAGTTTCAGCAGACATGTTCGATCGTATGTACACGGCCTTACAGGAACCTTTTTTCAAGTCGGAGCGACTGCAGTAGTGTGCATTAAAACGGCTCCATTCACTTACATTGATTTCTTCATGCATCGCGACTTGAGGCGACCTGGGGCGACCTGAAGTCAGATCCAAATTCGGACCTGTGTGAATGGGCTCTTAGAGGCATTGTGTAACATTTTTCATTAAATAAGGACCTTATCTAATCTAAAACATAATGCATACGTTCATGAAAGCTTAAAGTGTCACTAAACCAACATCATAAAAAAAACTATCAATAAATGATGTATTATATACTGTTCATATTAACTCAGTCACTATGAGATTTGTTTTCTGTATTCTTCAAAAAAACTGGATGATCCTGCTGTTCTCTATGCCCCCCTTGTGTCCATGTCCCCAATTCAGCTAGGGATTTAGCAGAGCAGTGTTTGCAGCTCTGCATATGCTCAGTTTTTAGCGAGTTTCTATGCTGAGCATTTACTCCCTATCAAATCTAAAAAGCCTATGTGACTATGAGTCAGACATGTTGGCATATATATAGTGGTAAATAACAGCCCACTCCCTTGCTCCTCCTCCTCCTCCTCCATGCACACTAACCAGCTACAATGGGGAGGGATATTACATGTAGACTGATGGAGTCTTCACCTCTCTATTATTCTATGACACAGGCTGAAAGGGCGTAACTAAACCTGTGACTGGCGGAAATCCGCCCACATCAAGTTATTGTCAAAAATAATAATGATTTGATTTCAAATATGTATTTGTATGTCAATTTAAAATAGTTTATTGATATTAATTATTTACATTTTTACTGTATTCCAAAGACTGTTTTTTTTTTAACATGTGACCAGCAGCAGAGGACTAAAAGCTTCTTCCGCTACTGTTTCCATGCAGACAGGCTGGGAAAGAGCTGGGTCATGTGACAGTTGTATATTGATTATGAAAAAGGTACATATATTTTTTTTAAAGTAAAATAATTACAGTGCCATCATCCATATACAGAAATAGAAGGGACAATGTCAATTTAACAGTGTGTGCTTAGTATCACTTTAAAATAACAAACCAAAACCTTTTGTTTGAGTGTTAAATATTTATGGAATAATTTTTATAAAAAAACTATAGTGATCATATTTTCCCACCTGCATTTCATGTATGGCCGTCTTTATTACATCTGCTTCCTTGTCACTAGCAATTGCCAAATTTTCTGAGCCAAGTGCTTCTTTCTCAATCCCCTTCTTCCTTTGTTTAGCCACTTTCATGCTGGACTTAAAAAGGAAAAATATCCTCTGAAATAAACCCAACACATGCACATGGCCTGAGCAGAATAATGTTAAGATCTTTTCTGTTAGAGAGAACTGTTAATGTAGAAATTCTAGGAAAACAGACAAAACGTGGCTAGAGGTTTGAGACTGTAGTAGGTGACAAAGATTCTGTGAAAAATGTCTGCCTTCTGTGAATTCCAGACAGTAAAGTATTATTTAAGAATAATATAGTTTACTCCAACACTGAATGCTTCTCCATCTCTGTTGATAGCTTCTATTGAGGAATTGTGTGAATACATCAAATGCTTCTAATATGTTATTATGCAAGTTCACCTGTGATTTATATTGTAATTGGATTTAAAAAATGTTTTTTTGATCTATGCATTCTATGCATTAAGATAAAATAAAACTTCTGTGTTCAGCAGCCCCACCCTTATACTTACCTGAGCCCCTATTAGATTCAGTGATGTTGTAGGGGTTCATTGGCTGAGACAGTAGCGTGGCAACCATGGCTCCTGCTGCTGTCAATCAAAGTCAGTCTGCCAATAAGAAGATAAAGGGGCGTGGGGGCAGGCCACGGCCCTGTGTCTGAATGGACACACAAAGCTGTTACTTGGTTGGTTCGGTAGCCAAATCGGGGTGTCAGAACAAGCCAGAAAATCAGGAAGCCAGAGATCAGCGCAGTCAGAGGCAGCAGACAGGATCAGGAACCATAAGGCATGTCAGCCAGGCAAGTCTTCAACAGGAACACAGCAGAGAGTCTCTAGATATTTTGACCAAGGCAAAGGCTTAGAAGAAAAGAACCAGGCAGTAGAAGGGGCTGGCTGTGCACTTCACTGACGAGCAGGAGATGGTCAACAGGTGAGTCACTGTGGAACGATGAGTACTGGCAATTAACGGGCAGCTGAGCAACCTTAGCACAGAGAATGAATGGCTGAGAGCCCATCCCTGACACTAACTTACTCTTGTGCCAGAGTGTGATAAGATATTAAGTTTTTTTTATTTTATTTGTTTATGACACCTGGGGGGAGGGTGGGGCAGGAAATTAAACATCATGCAGCCCTGAAGTCTGCAAGAAAACAATCATTGAATGAAGATTTGTAAGAATCTCTGCATAGAGAAGACAGATCGAAGATGGTCCAAAGTTGGAGGAAGGATACCACACACCACTGAAGGTAAGTAAAAAACAATTGAAGTTCTGCTATATGATGAAGACACCCATAAAAAAAGTAAATCACATTAAAATAAATATTTTTCTCGCTCTTACGCACAAACACACCAGGACATAGAAATTTCAGATAAAGGCAAGTTAAAATATAACTATACATGGTCTTGGGAAAATGTTGTTATTTTAGTTGTTTTTAATTTTTAAACTGTAGTTTGTATCTGTTTTTACTTAACCCCTTTGCGCCTAGGGGTAAAACAGATCTTAAAGGGGTTGTAAACCCTCGTATTTTTTCACCTTAATGCATCCTATGCATTAAGGTGAAAAAACACCCCGTAATGTCCAGCCCCCTGTTTTACTTACCTGAGCCCCAAATTTCGGTGGGCACGATCCTGCGTCGCTATCTCCACACCTTTTTAGCTCCTCATTGGATAGATTGAAAGCAGCACAGCCATTGGCTCCCGCTGCTGTCAATCAAATCCAATGACGCGGCCCCTGGGGGTGAGGCTGAGTCATTCCCTTGGCAGCTATGGACACCGAGTGTATGACATGGGTGCGCGTGCCCGCAAGGTAACCCCCTCAGGAGAAAGCTTCCCAGAGGGGGTTATCTATTGTGGGGGGGAGCCGCAAGAGCCACCGTGGGACCCCAGAGGAGGACGATTGGGGCCACTCTGTGCAAAACAGACTGCACAGTGGAGGTAAGTATGACATTTTTGTTATTTAAAAAAAAAAAAAAATTGAACCCATAGTATAACTTTAAGCCCAATTGTGCAACTTTGACATGTGTTAGTAAAACATTACATATCAACTGCATCTAGGGGGATTATACAGTGATTTTTTGCAGGACAAATTGGGCTTTCATTTAGGCCTCGTACACACGATCGGACATATCCGATGAAAACTCCGCGGACCATTTCCATCGATATGTCCGATCGGGAGTTTGATATTACACAACATCGGATAAATTCCCCGCCGCCGGACGGCGCGGTGACGCGGCGGTGACGTTGACGCCGCCACTCACCGCCACGTCCCCAAAATAAACACTTCCGCGCATGCGCCGAACATTCGGCGGCGGCGCGGCGGCGGTGAAATTCTGCTGGTAAGTGTATAAAAATTGTCGGGCGGAAATCCACCGGATAGATTTCAAAGCTCTTTGAAATCTGTCGGGTGGACAAATCTGTCCGCTAGCCCATACACACGAGCGGAGATGCTGCTGAGGTATCGGACCATTTTCAGCAGACATATCCCCTCGTGTGTACGAGGCCTTAGTGGTAAATATCTCCTGATTATTTTTATTATCTAAGAAAAACTTCCCCAAAATAGTAACAAAATTAAATAAAAATTAAATCTAGCTCCTGACTATTGCAGTAATACCACATAAGTGTACGTTAGTTGTTGTTTGTACCCGTTGTACAGCCCAGAAATATTAGTGCCCATCTTGCTTTTTTTTTTATCCTACTTAAAACACACCAACACTGACACTAGCTGACACTAAAACAAATAAAAAAAAAGATATTTTCCAAAAAAATACTGACCCTGACCATTGACCTTGACCCAAACACTAACCCTGGGGTAGACCTAGATTAAATCTTGATCTAGGTTTTATTTTTTATTAATATGGCCGGCGGGAAGTGGTTAAAATAATAATCTTTTGTTGTATTGTTTTGTTATAAATAAACGTTTCATGTAAAATAGGGGATCCTCATAGACCCACCAGGGTAGTTAAAGAGACAGCACAGAAGACATAACCTGCTTTAACCACTTAAGGACTGCCTCCTGCACATATATGTCGGCAAAATGGCACAGGCTGGGCACATCCACGTACAGGTACGTCCTGTACTAGTACCCAGCCGTGGGTCGCGGACCCAGTCCGAAGCTCCAGGGTTGCGGGACTCACGGACCCGATCGCCGCTGGACTCCGGCGATCGGTCCATGGAAGCTGAAGAATGGGGAGAGCCGTGTGTAAACACGGCTTCCCCATTCTTCACTGTGTCGGCGTCAACGATCGTGTGATCCCTTTTATAGGGATACACAATCGATGACATCACACCTACAGCCACACCCCCTACAGTTGTAAACACACATTAGGGAACACATAACCACTTCAGCGCTCCCTTGTGGTTAACTCCCAAACTGCAAATGTAATTTTCACAATAAACAATGCAATTTAAATGCATTTTTTGCTGTGAAAATGACAATTGTCCCAAAAATGTGTCAAAATTGTCCGAAGTGTCCGCCATAATGTTGCAGTCACGAAGAAAATCGCTGATCGCTGCCATTAGTAGTAAAAAATTTTTTTTTTATAAAAATGCAATAAAACTATCCCCTATTTTGTAAACGCTATAAATTTTGCGCAAACCAACCGATAAACGCTTATTGCGATTTTTTTTTTTACCAAAGATAGGTAGAAGATTACGTATCGGCCTAAACTGAGGAAAAAATTAATATTTTTTTTATATGTTTTTGGGGGATATTTATTATAGCAAAAAGTAAAAAATATTGATTTTTTTTTAAAATTGTCGCTCTATTTCTGTTTATAGAGCAAAAAAATAAAAATACACCAAAAGAAAGCTCTATTTGTGGGGGAAAAAAGGACACCAATTTTGTTTGGGAGCCAAGTCGCACGACCGTGCAATTGTCTGTTAAAGTGACGCAGTGCCAAATCGCAAAACCTGACCGGGTCCTTTAGCTGACTAAAGGCCCGGGTCTTGAGTGGTTAATGCTCTGGAAGTATGCATAAAACGTGTACTTAGCTCTCTGATAAGCATTGAATTTCAATCAATGTGTGGCCATCCCTACTCAACAGACATCAGCTGCTTGATCGGCTTCTGTGGAAGGAGAATGTTGAAAATCATTTCTTGGTGACTGCAGCCACTGATCAGTGCATTCTGACAGCTGTGGGTACCACTGTTATAATACAATGTCCCAGCAGGGGGCGAGATTCCACAATCTACCTGGTTTCTGTGGATGGAGGAATCTATGAGCAACAGACTCAGCAACAGATAGTATTGATTTATCCTGATTTTTAAATATGAAAACTACTACTTTCAGATCATTCTATCAAGCTCTCTGTAACAGACAAAAGTTGTATGATCTTGGGCAGTAGCACTTATATGTTTTTTTTCATAATGTCTATTTTCTCCACTGTAGGTGGAGCTTGACCGCAGCGGCATTGCAGTTGGAGAGGAAGTCCAGCGGAACATGGTTCCTCTGTGGTTTCCTGGATCACCGGGGAATCTATCCAATTGGATGCTGCCCCCCCAGCCATCTTGGGTCAGGCAGCGCAGATTAAAGGGACTGGCTCCAAGGCCTGGCACACATTCTGCATGTGGGTAGTGTAGGGACAGGTCTCTCATCTAACAGAGACTGTAATAGTGGTAGGGAGAGTTTTCTGACTAGTAGGGAAAGAGCGGGGACATGCTATCCTTCCTAAAAGCCATCCCCGTTTGGACGCAGACAGGCCAGGCCACATTCTATCCCCCAAGACAGATACTGTTGGAGCATCAGAGACCTGCTGCTACCCTGTTCCCTACAATATCATGTGAGTGCATCCGGCCAGATTGTCTCCCCAGTGGGTAGATGTCTTTGGTTGGACTTTACTGCAATACTGTTCTGTTATTACATCTGGTCACCGAATGTTTACTGCCTCCGCACCACACTGCTCCTCCCTAAATATGTGCTGTATTTTAAAACTGGCTTGCCTGGAGACAAAAGAAGGGGTTCTACATAATTGCTAAAAAAAATTATGCATTTTTGATTGTCTTTGATACGAAGCTGAAAAGTGAATGGTCAATCTTCTATATAGACCAGTAGCAATGTCTTTGCAAACTGTATTCAAAAAATTGCTCACATATAGTCCTTGCCTTTTAATGTATCCAGGAGTGCTCTGCTTTATCTGTAGATTGCGTCTTCATCTTCAACTCTTTACAGTGGATTATTTCACGGGTCAGTTATTTTTACACTAAACGATTCATTTTTATGCGATAAGCAGAGACTAGTCAAACTTAAATTCTTCCTTTCAAGTTTTCAGAATACCTAATGCAAGGAATATCTGTATTGCTGTAACCACATGATTCTAAAGGAATGTTGTGTTTATCTTGCGGGGCTTCCTTTGTATTCTCAGTACTATTCCATATGAACTGGCTGTTTGTATAATTCTGCTTTCTAAAATATTGAAGAAAAGAAAATGCTTAGGGGAAGAATACTTTCAGAATTTATGTTCTGCCTTAAAGCATTTTAAGTATGCCAAATTGCATACTGGCATATAGGAGGCTGAGAATTTCAAATGTGCTTCCTCATGTGTTGCTTCATATATACTAAAGACTTTTCACCACGACACATTTCCCATTACTAAAACGGCTTCCTTTTTTGTTGTAAATTTTTGTAAATTCTTTTATTAATAACACACGCAAATAGCACAATATACGCAAATAATAACCTAAGCAAGACAACTAGTGCAATAAAGATTGCACAGCTGTGTTTACTCCACCGATTCCTTGAGGTTGATTTACTAAAGGTACTGGTAAATTATAGGTATTGGAGATTCCTTTCAAATTTGTCTGTAAGTGAACGTAATGAATATGAATTTATCCAATGTTACAAATTATCCGAAATAATGAATGCCGCATCTAAATAAAAGGAACGAATCTAATTAATAATAAAATGTTTTTATTACTATTATATTTATTATTATTCATTCATATTTGTTACGTTCACTAACAGCCAAATTTGAAAGGAATTTCCAATACCTATAATTTAATAGTTAGTAATAGTTAAGTTATTATTAGTTATTAAAATTTTCAAATTTAGAATTTTCCAAATTTATGAATATTCAAATTTAACAATTCGTTAAACTGGTTTTAGTTAATTATGATATTTCCAAATTAACGAATTTGTCGAAATTTGTTAAAAAAACAATTCAGAACAAAACAAATTGCACATGTTTAACCACTAGCCGACCGCCCACCATCATTATCCGGCAGGACGGTGGCTCTCCTGGGCGAGAGCCCGTAGCTATACGTCCGGATTTTTGCGGCCGCTAAAGGGGCGAGCGCCCCCAAGTCCCGCACGCGTGGCGAGCGCGATCGCCGCTGGGCACGCGCGCTCGTTCGTTACAGAGCGGGGACCGGGAGCTTTGTGTGTAAACACAAAGCTCTCTGGTCCTGTCAGCGGGCAAACGCTGATCTTCTGTTCATACAATGTATGAACAGAAGATCAGTGATTTCCCCTAGTGAGGCCACCCCTCCCCCCCATACAGTTAGAACACACTCAGGAACACACTTAACCCCTTCACTGCCAATGGCATTTTTATAGTAATCCAATGGTCCCAAAAATGTGTCAAAATTGTCCGATGTGTCTGCCATAATGTCTCGGTAGTGAAAAAAACGCTGATCGCCGCCATTACTAGTAAAAAAAAATATTAATAAAAATGCCATAAAACTATAACGCTATAAATTTTGCGCAAACCAATCAATAAACGCTAATTGCGATTTTTTTTTAACGAAAAATATGTAGAAGAATACGTATCGGCCTAAATTGAGGAAAAAAATGTTTTTTTTTATATATTTTTTGGGGGATATTTATTATAGCGAAATGTAAAAAATATAGATTTTTTTTCAAAATAGTCGCTCTATTTTTGTTTATAGCGCAAAAAATAAAAACCGCAGAGATGATCAAATACCACCAAAAGAAAGCTCTATTTGTGGGAAAAAAAAGGACGCCAATTTTGTTTGGGAGCCACATCGCACAACCGCGCAATTGTCAGTTAAAGCGACGCAGTGCCGAATCACAAAAAGTGCTCTGGTCATTGGACAGCAATATGGTCCGGGGGTTAAGTGGTTAAAGCTTAGCGAATGAGATCACTTCCATTATCCAATTATGTGTAAGCAATTATGCGTTCCTTGCATGTGTTTTTTTTTTCCCCAAAAAGAAACTTCACCACATGTAACAAGGTCTGAGGAAAAAACTGCACCCATAAAGAGAACACCCTACAGTATTTACCTTTAGTAAGTCGACACCCTTAAGTCAAAATGGTATCAATGGAGACAGCATGGCATTCAAAGAAGGTGTAAAGGAAACGTGCCCAAGAAAGATTATTAACTCAGCACAGGGGTGACAGCTGCCAAAAGCAGGTGAGGTTAATACTCTACAAGCAAGCCTTAGGCTGGGTTCACACTTGTCCTACAAACGCTCCGACATTGGGAGCTTATGTTGCATGACGTGTGAAAATCAATGTTCCCTATGGGAGACGTCTTTACTGGTCCGACACAAGTCAGTCCGACTTTGAAAATGCTCCCTGTACTACTTTGGTCCTACATTGATCCTACTTCAGCCCATTGAATATCATTGAAGTCGGACCAAAGTAGGAGCCTTGTCCTTATCATCCGACTTTGTGATTACAGCAGCAGTAAAAGGAATCTCACTCTGGGACTGTTTTGATTTTTCAAAGAACAAGTCAGACTATCACAAAGTCGGATCAAAGTAGTATCATGTTCATTAAAGTCGGATGGATGTAGGACACCCCTGCTTGCGTTCAAAGGTGAGTGCAAGCGTTGATCTTGTGTCATATGTACTGTAAACAGCAATTGTACCATGCATGTGAGGTATCAATGCGAACATCAGATCAAGGGCAGTAATTCTAGCAGTAGACCTCCACTGTAAATCTAAAGTGGTAACCTGTAACAGCTTTTAAAAATGTTTATAGTTTGTCGCAGCTGCGTGGTTGTAATTTTAAAGCATGTCGTGTTTGGTATCTATGTACTTAGCATAAGATCATATTTTACTCAATATTTGGACACTATACTGTGTTTTAGTGCATTAGAAGTAAAAAGTCCCCAAAAATGGCGTTTGAAACATTGCTGCGTAAAAACTGTGAATGTTTTTTTTTTCCATGTAAACAAAAGTTTTTGTAAAGTAGACACCCAAGCTATTTGCTTAATAGGCATGTTGAGTCCATGGAATATCTCATATTTTGACACAAGTTTCATGAAAGTTACTTTTTTTTTTTTTACACAAAGTTGTCACTAAATGATGTATTGCTCACACATGCCTTTGGTTAATTCCACCCCGAGCCAGACTCCGGAATACCGCCAGGGGGGTTAAAGCAGCGCAGTTCCAAATTGTAAAAAGCACTGTGGTGATTAGGGCCCCTTTCACATTTATACGACTTGTCTCACGATTTTGGACTGCAAAATCGTATGACAAGTCATTCTCCACCATTTTCAATGACTACCATTCATACTGGCACGATTTTAGGTAGTGCCGACTTCAAAGAAGTCCTTGCACTACTTTGGTCCGATTTTGATGCCACTTACACAGGCATTCATTGAAATTGAGGCAAAATCACGCGACTTTGAAGTCGTACAAATGTGAAAGGGGGCTTAGGGGGGCAAATCATTCCGGTCCTTAAGTGGTTACGTAAGCATGGTGCATTTTTTTAGGTTCACATCTTTTTCCATAATAGGGCCCAGAGCCTCCTGTGACATCATCACCTAACCAGAAGTCCACAGGAAGCCATTTTTTTCCGGCTGGAATTTATGTTTTAAAGTGTATTTACAACATTATTAATGTGAGTGTCATACATTATTTTCAAAATAGAGGATGGTTAAACTGTTTTACACTATGTTGGGCTTTTTGCTTCTATTCCCTGTATGAGTTACATGGATGGGCGTTAAAGGAAATCTAAGTTTTGGATTATTGATGGTGATCAGAATAAATTTAAGCTACAAGTGCAGATTTTCATGGAACATTTGTGTTGATGTGCATCTAGGCCCCTCCTTGGTTAGAAGGTCACGGCTATCTGGCAAGTCTGCATTTGTGAAAATAAATAGGATCGTACTAATCAAAAAAATGTGATCAACTATTAATAAACAGTCCACGGGTGTTTTGCAAAATATTCCTGGTGTCGATATTCACTATCCACCAACATCATTTCCTTCCTAACAGCTGAAAAACTCACTTACCAGCCCCTGTGGATCCCTCACTACAAGGGGTGACTTTAGCCCAGCTAAGGCATTTCTCCAAATCTGGTTACTTTCTTGTACAGGATCACCACTTGGCACCATGTTACATGTAAGGATTTGGGATGGTGCCTGCATTTGTGCTCTCTGGTAAACAGAGCTGGTCTACCAATAGGCAGCCGCCTAGGGCGCCCGGCCACTGGTGTTCCTATGCTCTTCTCTCTGCAGCAAGCAAATAATTCTCAGTATTAGCAGGCAGTCGTCTGTTCGCACATAGGGGGTTATTTACAAAAGGCAAATCCACTTTGTGCACTTGAAATTGAACTGAAAGTGCAGTCGCCGTAAATCTAAGGGGTAGATCTGAAATGAGGGGGAAGCTTTGCTGATTTTAGTACTGAAAGTACTGGAATTAGCGCAACATATGGTTTTGGCCAATTTATTGAATGCCTAGAAAACCAGTATATACTGCACTGCTCATCAGGCTGTTCAGTGTTTGGTGACATAGTATGCCGGACTTTTAGCAGAAACCCTTTCAACCTCTAAATCAGAGGTGGACCTTAATGAGTTGGCTGCTTTTCTCCCCACTGCTCTCATCAGTTACACTAATGCTCCGTACACACGATCAGAATTTCCGATGGAAAAAGTCAGAAAGACCTTTTCCATCGGAAATTCCAACCGTGAGTATGCCCCATCGGAAATTCCGATGACTTCCATGAGAGTTTACATAGAGAACATGTTCTCTTTTCCTCCAATGGAATTCCTTCAGAATTCTGATGTGAGTTTGGTTGGGCTAAAACCCGATCGTGTGTACAGGGCATTAGAAAGTAAAAGATTCTCACTAGTGTACAATTTTGTCAGCATCTGTACTGTCTGGTACTTGATGACACTGGTAATGGTGCTGGTTGGCAATCTGGACACAATGATGCTAGATGACCTGGTACTGGTGTGTTTGGAGATCAGGCTACTGGTGCTGGCTTACACTGGCACTGGTGACCATGTACTAGTGTGGTGGTGATTAGGACCCTGTTGCTGGCTTACACAAGCTCTAGTGACATTGTACTGGTGTGGCAGCAATAAGGAACACGGTTGCTGGTTTACACTGACTCGGGTGAAACTGGGGCACCTCCCTAATAAGGGAACACTATTTTAAAGCGGATGTCCGCTGAAAAAAAATATTAAAAGCCAGCAGCTACAAATACTGCAGCTGCTGACTTAATATCAGCACAGTTACCTGAGCTGGAGTCCAGCACCTTCCGCAGCAGAGGTCGAGCGATCGTTCGTCACTTTGCTGCCCCCCCCCACCATCCTCGGTGACGGAACAGGAAGTGAAGCGCTCCGGCTTCGCTGCCGGTTCCCTACGATGCATGCGCGAGTCTCGCTGCGCCGTGCTGACTGGCTCTCGCTGTGTTCTGGGAGCCGAGTGATCCCAGAACACAACGGGGGGGGGGGGGGAGACAGACGTTCTGCCCGCAGTCTACCTGCAGACTGTGTGCCTGGAAGTCTGCAGGTAGACTGCGGGGGCAGCCACTGTGTGGCTGGAAGTGGGTGCAAATACCTGTCCCCCCTCCCCCTGAAAGCTGTCAAATGTGACACCGGAGGGGGTGAGGGTTCCAATGAGCGGGAGTTCCACTTTAGGGTGGAGCTCCGCTTTAAACTTACCTCCTGCCTTTAGACAACTGTCTAGCTGTTTGTGTACATAGGTCAGATGGCAAGGTGTTAAAGAATATCTTAAGCCAGGTTTTGGACAAGTAAAGTTGGGTACACACTATACAAATTCTCTTTAGATTTTTTTCCTTTAGCTTTACCAAAACCATATAATGAGGTCAAACCTAAACACTTTCAATTTGTATGCAATCAGGCAGGACCTTGCACTACATAGAAGTTAAATCTAAAGGAAATCGAACAACAAAAGTTGTATAGTGTGTATCCAGCATAAATATATATAGTTAGAATAGTTAACACATCTTGTCCTGTAGAAAAAACAGGAAGTGGAAGATAAATCTTTAAAGTGCAGGTTTACCTTTACAGAAAATCTATAAGGTGAACTTAAACTGGAGCCCCTTCACATCGCTGGCTTCAGGTACTGCGGGACCGGGTGCGATCTCCTGTTATGATAGATCGTATTGCCGCTTTAGCAGTCAGGGGGAATTGAAATCCTCACTGGCATGCGATGACAGGACAGGCTACACAAGTATTGATTGGTTGGCGATGACCAATTAGAATGCTCCTAAATGTACCTTCTGACAAGGAACGTTTTGGAGATTGAGCCACAGGATTTATAACCCCAGACCGATGAAGCAGTGACCCGCTGTATCAGTGTTGGTGCTCCAGGTCAGCGGGATCGGGGGGGGGGGGGGGTCCTGTGTAGATTCACCTTACAGATTTTTCTATTAAGGTGAACTTACCCATTCAAGTAAGGTGCTTGAATTAAAAGTCTATATTTATTGCTAGTTTTGGAAAGAATGCGGAAGGGTTAGAACTAGGGTTGCCACCTCATCCCTTTAAAAAAGAACACATAGTAATTACACAGGTTCTGGGGCTAATTTAATGTCGATAAGGCACCTAGTGAGTTTAATTAGCACTTTAATCAGCCAGAGAACCTGTGTAATTTATATGTGTTCTTTTTTAAAGGGATGAGGTGGCAACCCTAGTTAGAACCTCCATGTCTCATCTTTAGAACTTTGGAAACAGGGTGGGTCTAAATAACATCACATTCACCTATGCAAGGTTTAATAAAGTGTGAGTGGATACTCAAAGAATATTCTCGCTCTGTATTATTAAAAACATATGTTTCTAAGGAGAAGAGATCATAATATCTTAGACAGAAGACTTGTAATCACGGCCATCAATCTCTTTTCACAACGATGTTTTATTCAAAATTATTTTATAGCAGTTAATGCAATATACTACTAGGGAGATTTCCCCTCATTTCCTGTACCAATTACCATACACTGAATCCCCCCAGTGGAAATAGACAGCAATAACTTGAATAAGCTGTAATCTTTCCTCCACTCACACCAAAAAAGCTTTGACCGAGTTTATTATTTTATTTTTTATGTTGGTGTTTACATCTAAAGCAACACGAATTTGTAAATTTTTCATTAAATTGTCAGTTGATCATACATTTTATTCCTAAGGCCAAATAAAAAAAATTGCCATAGAGCATTTTATTATTTAGCGGGCCATATAGCTTTTCAGTATTTAGTGGTCAAACTCATAATTGTGTATAAAAATATATCAAAAACTCAGCAAAAACAAAAATGTGTACTATATTGCAAAACGAATATAATTTATTATCCATGAAAATCCATACAAATTATAGTAACACTTAATCAGTATAAAAATAAAGCTAGCATTTTTCTCTTCTAGTTCTGGCAAGAATATTAAATTTACAAATAAGTTATAGCTTAAATATCCTTCGTAAATATACAGTCTTTGTCAATTGGTTTATTTTACAACCAGTCAAATGTCCTTCCAACAAGTTGAAAGAATTTTTTGTTGGGCTCATGGAAGTATTCACGCAATTTGTCCAGCAGGAAAGAGTTTATACGTGGGTGGGCCCTCCCTTTGGACTCATGTAAGCAGCGTTCCCGACCACTGTCGCGTAAACAGTAAAAGCCTTTTGTCCTATTGAAGTAAAAGTTTGATGCGTTTATTTGGGGAGAAAGATTCAGAAACTTCTCTACCTTTTGAATTTCCGGAAAGGGATTTCTAATTAGATAATCTCCATCAACGATGTGAATATTGTGAAGCGGGAAGTAAGTTAACCAGTTTTCCATGAAACTATAATACAGGCTCCGGTTTATTGCTTTGTAGTCCGTATTGAGCTCACTATTCCTCAAAAGAAGGTCTTCCACCGGTGGATAGGATTTATTTTTCTGCAGGTGGTTGTAAAAAACTTGAGTATAGTCTGATAAAACTCTTTCGATGGGGTCTCTGAGGATAAGAAGAAGTTTTATTGTGCTGTTCATATTGTAAATGCGTTCTGGGACTTTAAGTGATGTAAAGTATGCAGGGGTTTTCTCCACTGTGAGCTGATGGGGGAAAGAAAATGGCATTTGGCCAACATACCATTGTAAACCTTTTTTATATTGATCTTCCCAGTCAAAAAAATGGATTTCACTTTCAGCCGACGAAATATCAGGATGAAGGCTAAGCATTTCCAGCAAAGCCCTTGTTCCACCTTTACGAACCCCAATAATAATGGTATGTGGTAGATACTGCTGGGTACCATTAGGGTGAATGGCAGTCCTCTGTTCATTTATGGGAGATGGCAATGCATAGGCCTTTTCATTTGAAGTTGGGTAAGAAGTAACCAGCTTAGGCTGGCTGAAGATGAGGCACATTCCAAGCAATATTGAAGCCATGACATCCAAAATGTATTTCATTTACCAGGATAGTGCTCCATAGGTCAGTTCTTCCAGAACTGGTGTCCAACTGCTTGTATCAATTCTTTATATATGTTCCTGAAAATAAAATTAAGATTTTATTAGATACCATAAAACAACTTTCTGAAACATTAAAATGCCCATGTAGTGTAAACAAGTTGGGTTTAGAGCCAGTGGCGGCTGGTGAAGTTTTAGGATGGGGGGGGGGAGCAAGACCCCACCCCTCCACATTTGGTCCTTCCCACTTATCATAAGCCACATCCATCATAGCATTCACCCACTCCGTCCCCTGTATTCCACTTGCTTCCACTCATAGTGTCAGGAGTATACAGCTCAGCATCACAGCACAGAGTATATAGCCCCAGCATCACAAATCATGGTATATAGCGCAGCCTTACAGATCGGCGCAATCAAAAACTAAAAAATGACACTGTTATTACCAGAGACTGCGGACATACTGCACAAGATTACCAGAGACTGCGGACAGTGAGGGATGTACACCCCCAGCACTGTACTCTGTGTATGGAATGGATACATTACACCCCCCCCAGCACTGTACTCTGTATGGGATCGATACATTGCACCCCCAGCACTGTACTCTGTTCCCATACACAGAGTACAGTGCTGGGGGTGTAATGTATCCATCCCATACAGAGTACAGTGCAGGGGGGGTGTAATGTATCCATCCCATACAGAGTACAGTGCTGGGGGGGTGTAATGTATCCATCCCATACAGAGTACAGTGCTGGGGGGGTGTAATGTATCCATCCTATACAGAGTACAGTGCTAGAGGTGTAATGTATCCATCCTATACACAGAGTACAGTGCTGGGGGGTGTAATGTATCCATCCTATACAGAGTACAGTGCTGGGGGGGTGTAATGCATCCATCCCATACACAGAGTACAGTGCTGAGGGGTGTAATGTATCCATCCTATACACAGAGTACAGTGCTGGGGGGGTTGGGTGTAATGTATCCATCCTATACACAGAGTACAGTGCTGGGGGGTGGAATGTATCCATCCTATACACAGAGTACAGTGCTGGGGGGGGTGTAATGTATCCATCCTATACAGAGTACAGTGCTGGGGGGGTGTAATGTATCCATCCTATACTGGATACATTACACCCCCAGCACTGTACTCTGTGTATGGGATGTCAGAGAAGTGATCTCTCGCTGGTTACATTGTAATCTATGACTTGTATATGGAAGAGAACGTACGAGAGATGAGTCTGACTGGCGTTATGTACATTATTATGCAAGAATCAGAGGTTCCCCCCCCCGTTACATCATAAGTTGCACGGAGGCCCCCCCATTACATCAGAGGCTGCACGGAGGCCCCCCATTACATCAGAGGCTGCACGGAGGCCCCCCATTACATCAGAGGCTGCACGGAGGCCCCCCATTACATCAGAGGCTGCACGGAGGCCCCCCATTACATCAGAGGCTGCACAGAGGCCCCCCATTACATCAGAGGCTGCACAGAGGCCCCCCATTACATCAGAGGCTGCACAGAGGCCCCCCATTACATCAGAGGCTGCACAGAGGCCCCCCATTACATCAGAGGCTGCACAGAGGCCCCCCATTACATCAGAGGCTGCACAGAGGCCCCCCATTACATCAGAGGCTGCACAGAGGCCCCCCATTACATCAGAGGCTGCACAGAGGCTCCCCCCATTACATCAGTGGCTGCACAGAGGCTCCCCCCATTACATCAGAGGCTGCACGGAGGCTCCCCCCATTACATCAGAGGCTGCACGGAGGCTCCCCCATTACATCAGAGGCTGCACGGAGGCTCCCCCCATTACATCAGAGGCTGCACGGAGGCTCCCCCCATTACATCAGAGGCTGCACGGAGGCTCCCCCCATTACATCAGAGGCTGCACGGAGGCTCCCCCCATTACATCAGAGGCTGCACGGAGGCTCCCCCTATTACATCAGAGGCTGCACAGAGACCCCCCATTACATCAGAGGCTGCACAGAGGCTCCCCCCATTACATCAGATGCTTGCAGACACATCTCTCCTCTTCCTCACCTCCTCTGCACTGTGCAGTGAGAAGCGAGTGGGGGGGGAAGCTTGGTGATAGCTAAAGTCCAGCAGTTCCAGCTACATGAGCAGACAGCTCTCCCTCCCCTCCTCTGACCCACGGAATGAGAAGGGGGGGGAGTGAAGCTTGGTGCTAGCAATGTCCAGCTGTCCCAGCTGCATGGGCAGACTCATCTCTCCTCTTCTACACCGCAGATTGGGAAGGGGAGGAGGGGGAGCTTCCAGCAGCGTGAGCTTGCCGGGTGAAGCCTAAATGGAGTGAGTGCACTCTCTCTCTCTCTCTCTCTCCCACCAGCAGCAACCCCCCCTCCATTTAGGCTTCACCCGGCAAGCTCACGCTGCTGGAAGCTCCCCCTCCTCCCCTTCTCACACTACTGCTGCTCCGGAGCTGAGTGAAGGGACTTAGAAGCGAACTGCTGGCTGTGTGTGGGGGGGAGGGGGGGCCGCTGCTGACACGGGTGTTGGCTGGGCTGGCTGGCTGACAGCTGCGGGGGTCAGTGGTGCGGCGGGGCTGGCACTGGCAGGCAACACTTACCTTCTGGCTAGCGCCTCTCCATGTCTCCAGAATACCGGAAGTGATGTACTGGCAGTGGCACTGCCCCCTGACCCCTCCTCCGGTCCACCTGCTGCTCCAATCCCATGACAGCTAGCGGGCATGCTAGCAAATCACAGGACAGTGGGAGTGTGTGGGGCGCACAGCTTGCGCCCTGCACACGGGCAAATCAGCTTCCCAGCCTGTAGTCAGCTGATTGCAGGATGGGAAGCTTCCCATAGACCGCCGCATGTCCGGCGCCTGATCACTCTTAAAATGACAGTTTTAAAAAAATATATATTTTTACAATTTTTTTTTTTTACAGCTTGGGGGGGGGGGCGGCGCCCTAGCGCCCCCTATGGACGGGCCGCCACTGTTTAGAGCCCTTCTCTGCCCCCCTCAGGCAGCTTATACACTTCGAAAATTCCATTCATTCCAAAATGATTTTGCAATATATCAATCGTTGTAAGGACAAAATTAAGTCAACTAACCAGTTTGTTACACAGCATGAATGTAGCCGTTATTGTATCCAATGTGAAGTTACCAGTGGTGTCCGAATCATTATGCAAAATTGTAAGACTATTAGAAACTATTCTAAAGATATTTCAATTTACTTTAGTTACACGCCATTTACTGACATATCCCTATGTAGTAGGTCATTGTGTGACCCCCTAATGTTTTCATTAAGTTAAACATGTGCCAACATAATTCTGAGGATGGTGCTCTGGAATTTATTCTCTAAACAGCTGTTTCCTAGATTTACCAGAAGTAGTATGTTAAGGTGGAAAACGTATTGGGCAATCAAATGAATGAGGATGAGGAAACCCAGGACCATAAAATAGTGGGATACATTAGAATCTACACAACCATCTGAATTATTGCTACTTTATTATTTAGCCGGGGGTAGGGAGGACAGACATAAAAGTCAGTGGTAGATCCAATAAGCATCATCTGAAAAAAATAAAATAAATCTACATACACGATTGTATTCCAAAAATGCCTATATTTACATACAGTCTGCAGATGTGCTCTGCTGTTGGCCTAATCTCGGTGCAGCACCTGCAAGAGGATCCTCTCGATCAGTGGTTCTCAACCTTTTTAATGCCGTGACCCCTTGATAAAATTTCCCAAATTGTGGGGACCCAACAGTAAAATTATTTTCGTAGCGTGGGTTGTCAGCACCCAAGGCAAGACAAGTAATTTGTGTCCCTAACCCATGGACATTTAGCTCTCCCCAAGTCCCTTCCTCGTACAGTATTAAAAACCCTTATGTTAAATTTTGGAATGTACCACTTTCTCTTTGCTATTCTTTCCCTTTTATTTCTCTCTATCCTAATTTGTTGTTTTTTTTCCCCCATCCCTCTCTCTAGCCGTCTTGTTCTTTCTCTCCATTTTTCTTTGTTCCTCCCCCTCCTTTTGTCTCCCTTCCACGTATTCTCTATTTTTATTTTTTCTCTTACTCCTTGGTGGGGGGAGTCCTGGCTTGGAGTTGGGATGAGTGGCAGTGCTGGGGGGGTGGTTCTGATCAGCCAACTTAAGTGATCAAGGTCCTCTGCCGATCTGAGAATTGTAGTGGGGACTTTTAATGGTAACTATGACCACAAAGTAGTGTTACTCACTGTGATTGATTGATTTTTGAGCTTGGTTAGGCGCCAAATACTGTGTCTCCAACTTTGTGGTGTCTTGCAGCAGTGACACCTATGCTGAAATCATGAGATAGGGTCTCCTCCAGCCCCTCCCACATCACATTCATCACCAGTCAGCTGACCTCTAGACTCTGTCCCCCAGCCATGCCGTGAACTGCGGCGGCTCCAGGAACAGCCCTGCTAGGTGGCTGCAAAAAGGCTTGAAGAGTGGTGCGGGCTTCAGGAACAGCCTAGGATTTGGTGAACCCTGGCAAAGCCACATTCGACCCCCAGGTTGAGAACCACTGCTCTAGATAAAATGGATGTTACTATACTGGAAACATTGAGTGACGATCAAGTAATGCGTTAAACATTCCACTTTAGTGTCAAGATAATGCCCAAATCATCTACCTTAGTCCATATTTTAACCTCCCTATGCAGTGTTTGTGGCCCCAAGATACCAAGAATGACTGAATCTTAGATTGCACGCTCTGAAATGTACTTAACATTAGCCATTTTTTGTTTAAAGCACAGGTTGGAAAGTATTACATAACAAATTAAAACTCGGACAAATGGTGTTGATGTTCAGTTTTACATTTTGAATTATGTATTTTACCAAGTTGTGTTCCAATTAGCAGCCTTTAAGTCAATAGTTAGTCTCTGTGTCCTGTCCTAATAAGTTTGACGGTAACATGTTGTAAATCTGGGCTAATGTCAGGTATACTGCATTTTTTTTTTTTTTTTTTACTCCACAAATCTTGAGCAGGGTCTATTGACGGGAAATGTGCTTTTGGCAAAATACTTGGAATTCCTTCAAGGCTCAAGACATTGGAAAGGGATTTACAGAACATCTAGTTTGACTTGACAGATAACAGACAAGAGGTCCACCACTGTTTTTCAGCAGGAGGATTGTTTTTATAAGAATGGTTTAACCACTTCATCACTCTTAACTCAGCAATTTTTAGAGGTCTGCTTTGAGCCCATTTGGTAATAATGTCATTACACAGCAATTTCTTTTAGGACAAAAAATGTATTTCCCATGGTGATCTTGTCTTGCAAAAATACTTTTCTTTATGCAGTCCACAGACAATTTTTTTTTTTAACAAACTACAAAAAGAAAGATGTTTTACTTTGATCAATGTTAGTTTAAAAGAAAGCATTGCAAAGCCGTTTACAAAAATCAAACTTTCAGTCCTGTGCTTTACTGCAGCACAATTTTTTTTAAATAAAATTCACAAAAAGAAAAGTTTAATAACTTTAATAAAAAATAAAAAATAGTAAAATGCTAGCTGAGATGAGAAGAGGAAGGAGTTAAAGTGATTGTAAAGCTTTACATTTTTCTTCAATAAAATAATGAACAATGACAGTGCTACTGACTCCTCCTCCCCCACCAAGTGCCCCATAGCAAGCTGCTTTCTGTGTGTCAAGATATTAAAAAAAAGGACAGAAAGGAAACATTTCCCCAAAAGTAGGGCAGAGTGCCAAATATTCTATGGCAGTTTGAACAGTATTTTGTTTCCTAAAAAACGAGGATTAGATGGAGTAACTGTCAGGGCTGGAAATAAATATTTAGTTATAATTTATACACATACATTGTTCTTCTACAAACATTTAAATATGTTTTTGACTAAGGATTTCCAGAGCAGTATAGATTAGTTAAAAAGACATATTCGGCTGAAGCTATAACTGGCTTTTCACAAACTTCTGAAAAGGGAACTTAGAGCTCCACCTGCTGACTGGATAAAAAAAAAACAACAGTACATATGCAAAATTTAAATCGGATTATGTTTTGTTTAAAGCCATTGTAAACCCGATGTCATCTTGCCTGGTGTGTCTTCCGGGTATCGCCACTCCAGCGCGGTGATTGGCTGGAGCGGCGATGTCATCACTCCCGCGCATGTGCGTGGGAGTTTTCAATTCGGCAAGGTTCGGCGGATGCCGGTCCTTTAGCCGAGAATCCCCCCTGCGCATGCGTCGCTGCAATCATCAGCGCATTGCGAGGGGAATATCTCCAAAACCATACAGGTTTAGGAGATATTCTCCTTACCTATAGGTAAGCCTTATTATAGGCTTACCTGTAGGTTAAAAATTAAAAAAGGGTTTACAACCACTTTAAGTTTTAAGAAACTTTATATACTTCTTGGAAATTCTTTAAGGCCGGAATCACACTTGTGCGGTGCAAATTTCAGCTCTCTTATCTTTGCAGAGAGATTACAGAAGTGTTCAGCAGATCAGCTCCATTTTAGCTGCAAATTTGGAGACCTGGGAGAAGTTCCGGGTGAGAGGAGAGTGGGGGAGAAGTGTATTGAGCTGAATGAGAGAAATTCCTGAAGAGAACTGAACACATCTGCGAATCAGCTGCATACCCATAGAAGATAATGGGACTGAATTCGCACCTGAGCCGCACCGCAAGGCATAAAACACGCACACGTTTTTTTCTGCAATGCGCAGTGCGAATGCATCGCACATATGTGAACCAGCCTCATTGAAAGCAATGTATTTAGAAATGCTCTGCGTATTGGATGCGGTTTAAGCCGCAACCGATTCGCATAGGTGTGAATCTGGCCTAAAAGGTTTTAAAAAAACTTGGTGTTCGCTTTAAAAAAAGCCGAGCATTTTAAACTGCAATATTTTGGTGCATTTGCTGACTCCGGAATTTTCCTGTACATGGTTTTAAAAAAAATGGCAATAAACTATGTTAGGCCTAGGTTTGTTGACCGTTATTTAAATGAACTTACTAAACCCATGGATTTAACGGTTTAAAAAATGCAAACTGACACATTTGTTTGTGCTTCCAATCAAACTATTGACTATCTAATGGCTGGAGTCATAACTGATTATATGTGCAGCACCATGCCAGTTGCAGAGCAGAGGTCAAGATGGCAGCCTCCTTGACTGAAAAGGATAAGAGGGCTTAGTTCCACTTCAAAGCAGAACAAACCCGATTGATTTAACAGTTTCAAGAAAAAGTTACATTCCCGGAAAACATGATGTGCTTTTAACCAAACTGTCAAACCATCAAAAGGCGGATGTCATAGCTGATAACATGTGCAGCATCATGACAGTTGCAGATCACACTGAGGTTAAGATGACAGCTTCCTTGGCTGAAAATGATAGAAAGGTCTAGTTCCGATTTAGGCTGGCCATACATTGGCATGGAAATAATTTTCTTTTGAAAATCAGAACATTTGTGCGTTTTGTGATTCAATGGTGCCACCATCGTTTTCGAAATTCGACCAACCAAACCTTCAATTTCACCTCCATCTTTTCTTTCCGGGAATTTTTTCTTGCACATGCGCATTTCTTTTTCGATTACATTTCTCTCACGATTCTCCCATCATTGGAGTAAAAAAGCGTTGTTTTTCAAAAAAAATTTAAGATGTCCGATTACTCAAATTTAATAGCCGCACGAAAATCGGCTGTTACTGCAGCCCACTAATGGTGCGAAATATGAACGAAAATTCTTCATAAGGTTTTCCAAAGAAAATTCTTTTGAAATTCGACCCATGTATGGCCAGCCTAATACTGAACTAGACCCTCCTATCATTAGGTTGTCAATATTTTATTTTTTTAATCTTCCTGAATGCTATATTGGGTAGACATGTGCACACTGAAATATTTTGGATTTTCGTTCTCGTCCGAAAAATATATTTTAGTTACTCCCAAAATGCGTTTTTATTTAGTTTTTCATTGGAAATTGCATTAGTCCGGAAATCCAAACTTATTAAGGTTGAATCTGTCATTGAAGGCTTATGGTGTCTGACTGACTGTCAAATGTTCAAAGAAGATTCGATGGGGCAGCGAAACTGTACGACCCTGCAATCATACTTTTCGAATGTTCCACCTACAAGCTATAGTAGAATGCTAAGGTTGTAGGACAAGTAATATTTATTAATTATTACTAGTCAACCAACAATATCATTTTCTATAGCCTATGGGCCGAGCATTTGACCGGAAATTTACGATTGCAGCGTTGTACACTTTAGCTGCTCCGTCGAACCTTTGACACCATAAGCCTTCAATGACAGATTCAACATTTATTGATGCTTTGTCGAATCTTCGTCATTCATGTTGAATTGTCAAGTTAGTTCTAGCTATTTTACTGCTCCTCCTCTTTGGTTACAATCAGCCAATAACATTCATCATTTTTATTTCACTTCCCCCATCCAATTCCAGCAGTGATTATTTGTCTCTACAATGGCGAATCTTTTCTCTCTATGTAGAATAATCTTGGACTAATAGAGTTAAGGTTGGGCACATTCGACCAACGGAAAAAACATTTTTGTCATATCTTTCGGTTTTCGTATTCTGTACGTTCGTTTTTGTTAAAACGATAACGAAAATACCTGAAATTTGTATGAAAATGCGTTCGGACGAAAACGAATGCACATGTCCAATATTGGGTGCTGCTGCTGTAAAAAAGCAGGTATTCAGCAGTTCTTCCCAATTGCTCATTTATAAAATCAATGTAGTATCATTTGCAACATGCATTAACATTTGCCTGTTTTGATGCTGGGAAACTGCATATAAACATTTAATTATTAGCTATCACTTCTAGGTTCTTAGATATTGTTCACACATTCCCAGGCAGTAGGTTATTAGCCAAGAGCTCAGCTAAATCCACAGTTTGTGCTGCATTGGCTGTAGCTACAGGAGCACAAGATTTACAAAATAGCACCTTCATAGGCCAGAGTTCGTTAAAATAAACTGCACACATAATACCTCCTGTCATCATACAACTAAAAAAAGTGGAATTTTGATGCAAGTCCAATTCTCTTGGCAACTTCAGTTTGGAGAGTTCAAATATAACTTTAATATTTTACAAAATGTAGAGCCAATGGAACTTTAATCAAATTGTTCTAGTAATAGATATTGTAGGGGAAGCAGGAGTCCTGGTAGTTTACGGTGCCATTGGAGAAACTGGGGAAAATAAGTGCTTTGCATGGTCCAACTCATTATCCTGAAATTAGTAATAATCCTCTCATTTTGGGCATTTGTGATGGAATGGACACATGAATGCCTCCTGTTCTATGAAAACCAAATACAATGTACTGGTTTAGTAAAGGGTTTTTAGTTCTTTTAAGCTTAAAAAGGGGGTTGTAAACCCTTGTGTTTTTTTCACCTTAATGCACCTTAAACCCCTGGCAGTGACCGGCCTCCCAGCCCCCCCAATTTTACCTGCCTGAGCCCCGGATTTCACCCGGTAGAGACCCTGTGATAGAATTATTTCAAAATACTATATTTGATAAGTTGAAGCTAATTCTTTTATTAGAACCACTAATGTGTCTCTCCATTATAATCCTTTAAGTGTTTATATATTCTTTTATATATATATTCTTTCTTATACCTTTTTTATATATACATGTATGAAATCACATTAGTGCTTTATTTTCCATGATGATGTTACATAAGATGTGTTACTCGCTGGAATTTGAGTATACAGCACTGTATCTTAAATGCCACTCATTTCTAATCGTGACACCCACCCCCCATCTGTGAAGAAGGTTTCAAGAAAAAGCCAAAGCCCTTCCCCCCCCCAACTTCCTGTCTGCAATCACTGAAGGAATTTTTGGTCATGTGGTCAAGGGAAGCTGTGCTGAACTGTTCCACCTTATATGGCAAATAACGACGGACTGATTAACTCCTTTAATCAGTGAATTTCTTCCAAACATGAACTTCTCTTAGGCTGTTCCTCCCACTTGTAGCCCATCCCATTGGCAAAAGGAATGTTTCTTGAAGATTTGTGTGGGAGACCCTGTTTATGAACTTTAAACAAAGAGCTAGACATGTGCTTTTAGTGGGCGTAGATGAGGGCGTGGATGAGGGCGCATGTGGGGTGGGTCAATAGTTGGATGGGAGGGAAACTGTCTTTTATCATGTGAACAGTATACTTATTATGTGAACCAATCAACATGCCTGTGTCTTGTGATGTCATCGAGTAATAAAAGTGGAGGAGGACGGGCTGAGCTCCACCATTCCTTTCCTCTTCATCTATTGAGAAGCATCCTGTCTGTTCTTTCGGCTGGAGGAGAACTACTTAGTCTTCAGGAGAAAGATTAAGACTCATCTCTTTTGATCTCAAAGGAGACAGGAACAACAAGCGCCCAGAGGCGATTTACTTTGCATGTGCTGCGCTATATAAGTTTTCATTCATTCATTCATTTCCCTATTGCAGTGGGACAGTACCAGCCTTCCCTGAGTTTGTCAGGAGATTAATTAATCAAAGAGTCTTTAGTAATTCTCTTTCAACCCTTCCCAGGGTTCTTGGCTATTGATTGGATTGATAGAAGCACAGCAATTGGCTCCCGCTGCCTTAAATCAAATCCAATGATGCGGCGCTGGGGGGTGGGGCCGAGTCTTGCATTCAGCGTCTATGGACACTGAATGATGAACTCGGGAGCGCACCCGCAACGTAACCCCCCCCCCCCCCCTCCTGGGAGAGCTCTTCTCCAAGGGGGTTAATCTGATGAGGAGCCGTGAGAGCCACATAGGGACCCCAGAAGTCGTGTTTGGGGGCACTCTGTGCAAAATGAACTGCCCAGTGAAGTATGTTAGTTTCATTTTTTACTTAAAGCTTTACAATCGCTTTAAGAGCGTGAGTGGAAATTTTTATATTGACTAATGGAGAGATTTACACTCTGCCATAGTAGGCATTGAATAAAAAATAAATGCGTCATACTTGCTCTGTGCAATGGCTTTGCACAGTGCAGCCCCAATTATTTTCTTCTAGGGTTCCCCACTGGTGCTCCTGGCTCCCCCCCCCTTGACCAGTGCCCAAATCGCTTGCTTTGGGGGCACTGGTGCATGCTCGCTCCCAAGCCCTGCATCCATTAGGCCCCATACACACGAGCGTACAGATTTGTTCAAATCTGCCCGTCCGACAGATTTGAACAAATCTGTCTGCTGGGATTTTGGTTTGCTCGTGTGTACACACGAGCAAACCAAAATCTCCGCCAGCAGAGAGCGCGCTGACGTGTCGGTGACGTGGCGGTAACGTTGACGCCGCCACGTCACCGCACCAGGAAGTAAAACACTTCCGCGCATGCGCCGAATCCATTCGGCGGCGGTGCGGGACGACATGTCTGCTGGTAAGTGTACTAACCAGCAGACATGTCGGGCGGACAGATTCCCACCGGATAGATTTCAAAGCATGCTTTGAAATCTGTCGGGTGGACAAATCTGTCCGCTAGCCCATACACACGATCGGAGATGTCTGCTGAAACGGTCCATCGGACCGTTTTCAGCGGACAAATTCGATTGCGTGTACGAGGCCTTAGACACAGCCATGGCTCAGCCCCGACCCTTCTTCCCAAGTTCACTGGCTGTGATTAACAGAAGTGAGATCCAATGGCTCCCACTGCCATCTCAGTCAATGATGAAAGAGAGTCCTGGTTCAGCCTTGTGCAAGTTGCTGGCTCGCATGGGGACTCAGGTGAATAGCATACATGAAGGCAAAAAACCTTCAGCCTTTAAAGTCACTTTGATGACCTGTGCTGAATAGACACACATAACCAAAAAAGGTTGGTGCATTTCTTCTACATACATCTTGTCAGTCATGCACACATTTTGGTTGTAGACAGATTTAAATATTCATGGAGTGTGATAAAGTTGTGGTCATATGACTGACTAATAAAAGGTTTATGACCTGACAAAATTTCCCAGCAAGCATTACACACATTTACATGGCTCTGCCTCAGAACCATTTAGAGTTTTCCTTTTTTTCAGCCATGACAGGTTGTCAGTTTCAGTTCAGATTCTGACCATAATATGCATTAGCAAACATATCAAATAATCTTTTATACCCAAAAAATAACCCAGTTATAGCATAATATAGTAAGCTTTATGGGTGGCACATAAATATTTTACACAGTGCCTTTTAACTCTGTAGCCACATAATGCTTCTCGAGCCAAACATACAACGCTGTCCTACTCCTACAACATCCTTTTGTAATCTTAAATTTCCTTTCATGTCTAGACAATCAATGCTGAAGAAGTGGTTCTGCAACTTTACTGGATTGAATGTCAAAATTGATTGAATAATGAGTGAGCTGCCAATCTATCATACCTAAAACAAGTTTCTTCTTGGTGGGGGGTACGGACATTATTCAACACCAGCATATGATACAGTCTGTGCTAGCGATTGCTTTCATCGATACCCTTTAAACCCAGGAAACCCTTTAAACCCAGGAAATCCAAAATGAAGGAATGTTTTTCTTAAGAAATTGTATTGTGAAATAAGTTGAGGGCGTAGAGAAAGAAAGTGCGGAGTAGGATCGGAGCTGTATTGCTCCTATAGGACACAGAGGCAATACATGTTTTGTCAGATTTTCTAGTATATATGTTTTTGGAACATGTTCCATGCACCTTAGTGAGCCACAGCCATGGTACCCGTCCTTGCTCTCCCCCACTTATTCTCCCCTCCTTCGACTCATCTTTTTTTTTTTAAATGTATTCATTTATATTTGGGAATATGCATTTAGGCTTCATTTAGTAAAAAAAAAAAAAAAAAAAAAGTATTCAGCCATCACATTGAAGAACAAAAAATAGATCTAAAAAAAAAAAAAAAGAGAAAGGAAGCAAAAATAGAAAGAAAGAAAAAGAAAAGAAAAAAAAGAGGGATGACTTCATCAGTGTGCCGTTCTCTGCGGTGTCTGCTCACTGATTGTCCAATCACAGGCTTGAGGCAGATGGCCAGCTTTTACTGCAGTAGAGAATATTTTAGCCACAAACACTGTCAAGGCAGAGTAACACATAGGACTCTATACAGAGTAGAATGGGCTGTTAGTCCAATTTTAGGTGATTGGGTGGATATTAGATATGTGCATTCCCGTTTGTACGAATGTTATTTTCGTACGAAAATGTTCATTTTCGTACCCGCGGGATAATGTGTACATACGAAAACGGTAAAGCACCAAAATACAAAAACGACGGGATAACGGATGAGCCGCATAACGAACGACCGCAAATACGAACGAACGATCCGACGGGAAAAAACGACAAAACGAAAATGGCAAAATAACGAAAAATGAAATCTGTATCAAGATGTTTGCATTGTGTATTTTGTTTGAATCAGTTTTGTGTTCGTTTTCAGTTGTATGTTCATTGTTCAATGACATCTATAACAAAAGAATTTCATTATATATATATATAATGAATTCATTTTTCTGTTTTCTGTGTATTCAAAATACTGAAGGCAAATTTTTTGTTATAGGTGTCATATCAACATACGAAAATAACAAAAGAAACGTGTTCAAATGCAAAATCTTTTGTTTATGTTTTTTTTAATGGCCAGAGAGTTAGGCTGGCCATACATGATACAATTTTCTGTGCAATTTTCTTTAGATTTACCTTCAACTATGTAGTGCAAGGGCCTGCCTGATTGCATACAATTGAAAGTGTTGTTTAGTTTGACCTCATATATGGTTTTTGGTAAATCTAAAAGAAAATTGTACAAGAAAATTGAACATGTATGGCCAGCCTCAGTGACTGAAAGCAGCTTCTCTTTTGTGCAGAATAGTGAGTACACTTGTACAGTAAAGCCTAATAAACTTTTCTGTGGATTTTCATCTGAAGGGAGATCAGTTGGCCAGACTTCTGAACCCAAAAATGGTTTTCTGATGCAGTTTAAAAACAAACAAATTTTCTGAGAACGATCGGAAAACGATAGTTTTTATGTTTGTTGTTAAAATAGTCTGACCAAGTGTATGGGGCTTAACAATAGTATTGTTAAGCCCCATATATGAGGTCAAACTAAACAACACTTTCTTTTTTTTTTTACTTATCTTTTATTTTTGTTTTCAATAAAGATATAGGACAACAAGTAGTATACAACATCTTATAGCAGATATATATACATATACACATCAAATTACCAATTCCTCATATTTCATCTTCTACCCATTATTGGTCTATACACCCATTCTTCCCCTTCCCTCCCTCTCTTAAGTTACTCCCCCCTCTACCCCCCCCCCACCCCGAAAAAAAAAAAAAAAAAAAAACCCCAAAAATGAAAATTAAAGATGAAAAATTCTTCTTCTCTCTTCCTCCCTTCCTCCCCCCCAGGTCCCCTCCTGAGAGCCTCTTCCCTCATTCCTCCGCCATAAGTCTCTTCCCCTCCTCTGTTCTTATAAATTGATTCCAATTTGACCAAGTTTCTTTATATTGCGCCCTCTTATGAGCAGAAAGAACCAGGTCTTCCATTGCTCCTACCTCCTGGGTCCGATTAAGCCATCCCGCGATAGATGGGGGCCTTGGGTCCCTCCACCTCAAGGTAATACCCGCCCTTGCTGTATTAACCAGATGACACACTACCGACTTCCTGTACTTCTGCTCAGGAATCTGTGCTACATGCAGCAAGAAGAAGGCAGGGTCATCTGGGATCGGATCTTCAGTACATTTTTGGGTGATTCTCCGTACTTCTTCCCAGTACTGTCTGACCTTTCGGCATGACCAAAACACATGTATAAGCGTTCCTTGTTCCTCCCCACATCTCCAGCAGTTTTCCTCTACTTCGTTATTAAATTTATGTAGCCTGTCTGGGGTATAGTACCACTGGGTTAGAAGCTTATAGTTAGCTTCTTGGGTTTTCGAGCATCTTGAGGTGTTAAGAGCCCGGGCAATTATTTGCTTATGCTGGTCTGGGCTGAAACTTCTCCCCAAATCCCTCTCCCACTTACTAATGCTCGGCATCACATATTCTTCTGGGGGTGTGTTCAGGAACCCATACATTTTGGATAGCACTCCAGAGAGTGGCTCCTCCCCACTACAGCTTCTTTCCAGTGCCGTCAGTTGTCTTTGAAATTCTATTGCTTGGCCCAGTGATCTCAGGAAGTGGCTAACCTGCAATGCCTGCCACATCCTAAGCGCAAATGGGCCTCCCACCCTCATTAGCTCCCCTATGGAGGGCCATGAACCCCGTACCACAAAGTCTGAGGCCTGATTGAGGCCTTTCTCTCTGAACTTCCCAGCTGTGCCCCTCTCCATCCCGGGTGGGAAATTTGGGTTTCCTATTATAGGTAATAATGGTGATTTACCTGGAGATAGTTTCTTGTTTCTGCATATTTTGGCTGAAATTCGTAAGGTAGTCCCTATTATAGGATGTCTCCTAAGATCCCCCGGGAGTGCTTCATAGCACCACGGTGCTCTATTCAAAGGAACTGGGCTAACATATTGCTCTATTTCAACCCAACGTTTACCCTCCCTATGCCTGCACCAGTCTACCAACCTTGTTAAATGAGCAGCTCTATAGTATTTAATTATATTTGGGACTGCCATCCCCCCAGAGGCCTTTGGCATTCTCAGCAGATCTCTTTTAATTCTAGCTCGCTTCCCTGCCCATATAAACTTCATGAATAAGGCGTTTACCTGTCGAAGAAAATCTGCTGGGATGGAGATTGGCAAGGCCTGAAACAAATACAGCACCTTTGGTAAAATACACATTTTAACTATACTTCCCCTCCCGAACCACGAGTGCATCCCGAGTCCCCATTTGTCTAGGAGTGCTCTTATTTCATTATATAGTGGGGGGAAATTCAATCTATAAGTGCTTCTTATGTCTGATGCAATATGTGTCCCCAGATATTTTAAGGCCTTTTCCCATTTAAACTTGTAGTTCTTTTTTAGTACCTCACCTATTTGGCTTGAAACCTCAATGCTCATTGCTTCTGATTTGTTGTTGTTTATTTTCAGATTAGATAGACTGCCATACCTCTCAATTTCTCTTATTAGGTTGGGTAATGACACGTGGGGGTTAGTCACTGCGAAGAGCAGATCGTCTGCGTATGCTGCCACTTTGTGTGTCCGTTCTCCCATCTGTAGCCCCTGAATGTCCGGGTTTTGCCGAATTTTATTTAATAGGGGCTCCAATGTGAGAGCAAACAACAGTGGCGATAGGGGGCACCCCTGTCTTGTTCCGTTCGAAATCTTGAAGGGGCGTGATATTACGCCGTTTACTCTTACTGAGGCCCGTGGGTTCGTGTAGACACTCATAATCCATCTGACCATCCGATTTCCCAAACCCACCTGTCTCAGCACTTCTTCCAAAAACCGCCAATTCACCCTGTCAAAAGCCTTTTCGGCATCGGTATTCAGGAATACACAGGGAATCTTTTTTTCTCCAGCCCAGTGCACCAGGTTGAGAGTTTTAATCGTGTTGTCCCTGGCCTCACGTCCAGGGACAAACCCCACCTGGTCTAGGTCTACTAACTGTGTTATCCATGGTTGGAGTCTAGATGCAATAATTTTTGAAAAGAGTTTTAAGTCCGCATTCAACAATGAAATTGGCCTGTAGCTGCCGCATTCCGCCGGGTCCTTCCCGTCTTTAGGGATCACGGTAATGTGGGCTAAGAGTGCATCCGGGGGAATGCCGCAGCACAGCCCAGCTCATTGTAATATTTTGACATCTGCCCTATTAGAATCGTAGGAAATTCTTTATAGTAGCTTATTGGGAAACCGTCAGGCCCTGGGGCTTTCCCCGATTTTACTTTTTTAAGGGTTTCCTCAACCTCCGTAGTGGTAATAGGGCTCTCTAGACACTCCCGAGCTGGGGATGGCAATCTAAGCATTCCTGCTTCGGAGAGATATTCTTTTATCCCCCCCTTTGTATTGTCTACTGGAGGTAGGTTATATAATGAGGAATAGAACTCCCTAAATCTCTGGGCTATTTCTCTAGGTTTTTTTACTAACTGTCCTCCTTTTTCTTTAATTTGCGGTACATAAATTGCCCTGTTCTTTTCCTTCAATTTCCCTGCCAGTAATTTACTGCATTTATCCCCCAGCTCGTAATTCATCTTTTTACCTCTTTGTATAGTGGCTTTAGCTTTAAATCACATAATCTCTACAATCTGTCTTCTTAAGTGACCTAATTCCCTTCCTACTGTAGGTAATTGTGTTTTTTTATGTTGGAGTTCCAGTCTCTGGATCTCCAGTAGTATTTCCCTGATCTGTTTCTCCCGTTTTTTTTTCAAGTAAGATCCATGTTTTATCAGGATTCCCCTGATGACTGTCTTGTGGGCCTCCCACACCATTCCTGGGTCACTCCCTGGCGTATCATTGACCTGAAAGTATGCCACAATCTCCTTTTCCACATCCTTTTTAACCTCTAGATTATGTAGCAAACTTTCATTCAGCCGCCAAATTCTATCTTGCGTGAATACTGCACTGGAGAGGGAGATACACAGGCTAATCGGGGCATGGTCTGACCACGTTATGTTTCCAATTGTTATATCCTTAACTGCTGTAATCAGATAGTGGGGGATCAGGAAGAGATCAATTCGGGAATATCTCTGGTGCGGGTTTGAGAAGAAGGTGTAATCTTTTTCATCTGGGTGTAATACCCTCCAGGCATCTACTAGCTGCGCTTCGTGTAGTTTCTTTATTATCCCCCTTCTAATATTCCCTGGGATTGATGATGACCCCGAAGAGGTGTCTAATCTAGGATCTAGCGTGATGTTGAAATCCCCCCCCACTATTAATTTACCCTCTGCAAAATCTCTGAGCTCTGTTAGGGTTTTCCTAAGAAATACGTCCTGATTATTATTTGGTACATACATAGTGGCCAGAGTCACTTTGACCTCTCCTATGTTCCCTTTCAGGAAAAGAAACCTACCATTGGGGTCTGAATATTTATCTTGAAGCCTCCAGGCCACCCGGTTGGATATCAGAATCGAGACTCCCTTAGACTTTGCCTCCTGATTCATCGCATGGTATACACATGGGAAGAATCTATTCTGTAAAAATGGTAGGTCCCCTGCCCTGAAGTGGGTCTCTTGCACATATGCAACATCTGTCCCCCAATTCCTTAGGTCTTTCAACATCATCCTGCGCTTTTCTGGAATATTTAATCCTTTCGCATTTAATGATGTTACTCTTAATGCCTCCATCTCTAATTTCGGATAGGGATCTGGTAGGTAATAAAGAACAGAGGATGAGAGCTAGAGAGGGACCAGGGAGGAAGAGAGACGAGAAAAAAAAAAAAAAAAAACCCCAAGAGACCCCCCCTCCCAACCCCCCTCCCTCCCTTCCTTAATCTACCCCCCCCCCTACTATGTCCCTCACGGGAGAAAAAAAAACACCCTGGACTGGACCCTTTCTCCAGTCACCACCGTGGGTGTATACCTACTGTAGGGGAAGTAACAAGACCGGTCAGGTGGCACCACCTCATCTCCTTCTACTCCCCCCCCCCCCGACTCTAGTTCATTCTCTGCCTCTCCCAGAGAGTACTTGTTGTCCTCTCTCACTCCTATCCGCACCACAGATCAAAACCCACTTTTTCTATTTATATATTTTCCCCCTTGTTCCCCCCCTACCCTTCTCCTTCACGCCTCTTCTCAATTAGTTATCTCTCCCTCGTTCCCCTATCTTGGTCCAAATAATCCAAAGCGGGACCGGTTAGATAGGGTAGGGAAGAAAAAGCCATCCTGGGTTTGAATCTGGTCCAATTGACCTACTTTTATAGGAGTGAGAGAGGAGAACACCCCGTATAGCTAATATAGCACCACCCACTGCAGAATCCCCTTTCATAAGTACCAACCTATTCTAGAGGGGGCCACTTTTAGATCTACTTATACTACTTCCCCTACTTTCCTTGATCCTTAATCCGGCCCACCCACAGCTCCCCTCTAGACATCCCTCCATAAGTGCCCATAGTTTGGGGAGCCAGAAGTAACGGACCTCACTCTAAATCCCTCCTCTCCGGCCCCGACCTCCCCCCCACAGCAAGTTCACCCCCTGCAGCCACCCCGCTCCCCCCCTCCCTCCCCGCCACCCCTCCCCCCGCCCCCCCACAATCACCTCTAAGTGTCATCCATTCTGGTGCCTTCCTGTGATTCTAACTTAAGAAAAATACATTCATAGATACCTAAATAATTCCTTCTTAACTACATATTACGAGCATATGTGCTTATATCACAAACAAATAATGAAAATGTAACAAAAGTAGATACAATAAGTGAAAAATCATCCCTTAAGTGATTAAGTGGAAAAATAATCTAAAAGGAGCCCTTGGCTCGTGCTTCTTAATACTTCTTGTGATTCACTTCCAAAAAATTCATAGTGAAGAAAAAAAAAAAAAAAAAACTTATGTCCATTTGTCCTCAGACTTCTTTCATCCACCTTATCTATATCTAATCTTTAGTGGGTGCCCTATTACCCCTTCAGGTGGGAGGGCCGGGGGCGGGGGCGGGGAGGAGGGGAACCCCCCACAAAATGAGGGAACCCCAAAAGGCGGGGGAATCAGGGGGGGAGCCGGGGGAGACCTTGAGGGGGGGGGGGAGAGGAAGCCAGGAGACCTGGGGGGGGTGAATCCTGCTCCCTAAAAGTCCCAAGTCTCTCATCTGTCCTTATCTTCTTATTCCTGGTAGCTGCTGTAACCAATCTGGAACCTCGAATGGCTCCTCTCCCAGGAATCTAAATAGGTCAGGGAGGTCCACGGGCTGCTGTAATAGGAAGGAGTCTGCTCCCTTTCTGATAGTCACAGAAATTGGGTACCCCCATCGGTATGTCCCCCCGGAGGCCCTTATCTTCTCCAATAAAGGGCGTAACATGGCTCTCCGCTGTAGTGTGGCCCTGGATAAGTCTGGTAGGATCTTAATTTGTGCCCCATCTAGCTCAATGTCCCCCCTCTCCCAGGCTGCACGGCTGATCATCTCCTTATGCGCATAACGATGGAAGCAGCCTATTATATCCCTCGGCCTGTTTGTGTTTGATGGTCGGGGGCCCAAAGCTCTATGTAATCTTTCAAATTCAAACCCCTGAGGGGGCGTGGAAGGGGTTAACTGGCAACACAACCTAGTGATAGTTGACAGTAGGGCGTCCTTTTCAACTGTTTCAGGGACCCCTCTAAATCTTAAGTTCCTACGCCTGCTGCGGTCTTCCATCTCTTCTAGTCGCAATTGCATGCGATTCACCTGGGATGCTTTTGCCATACATGTCTGTTCTATCATAGAGACACGAGCGTCTAGATTAGTCAACAACAGTTCATCTTTGTCCAACTTATCTGATATCTGCACGACTTCCTCCCGGACGCTCTCGAAATCTTTGCGATGGGACTCCTCCATGCGTTTTACCAGCATCTCCATGTCGGTCCGTGTAGGTAAAGCTTGCAGCATGGCTTTCAATATATTTAGTTCCGTTTCTTGCTCCCCCAGAGCCTTGTCTATGTGGGGTTTCTCACCTCCTCTTATCTGTCCTCCCTGCTCTCCACCACACAGAGAGGGCTGCATCTTGGGAGCCGAGCACGGTTCCACCAGTATCGCTGCCGTGGGGGGAGAGGGCGCTCGCTCCAATGGACTCCCGCGCGTCTCCGCGTCACCAGACCCTCTCTCGCGACACCTGACCGCCGCAGACCGCGTCAGGGGAAAATATCGTTGGATCTCCGGCTGGGATAGGTGCAGCGGGCGATTCGGCTGGGGCAGCTGGGGTGGCCGTAACAGCTCACTGTGAACTCCCCCTCCAGGTATAGTGCTCACTTCCTTCTTCCTCCGCATCCCCTGGTCATCCCCTGGTGGAGTTTACCTGGATTCTTCCTAACTGATCTCTGCAGCGCTGTGGTCTCCCCGATTCTCTGGGGCTTCTCTGGGGCTTCTCTGGGGATTGCAGCCACTATCCCTCAGTCATCCTGAGTCATCATGAGTCGGGTGGAGGAGCGGAGCTGTGGAGCATGTCTGACTCTACTCCACCATCTCCGGTCCCGGTCACGCCCCTAAGACCTGAACTCTGCTAAACAACACTTTCAATTGTATGCAATCAGGCAGGCCCTTGCACTACATAGTTGAAGGTAAATCTAAAGAAAATTGCACAGAAAATTGTATCATGTATGGCCAGCCTAACTCTGGCCATTCAAAAAAAAAAACATAAACAAAAGATTTGCATTTGAACACGTTTCTTTTGTTATTTTCGTATGTTGATATGACACCTATAACAAAAAATTTGCCTTCAGTATTTTGAATACACAGAAAACAGAAAAAGGAATTCATTCAATATACACAATGAAATTCTTTTGTTATAGATGTCATTGAACAATGAACATACAACTGACACTAACAAAAGAAAAGCATTCAAGATACACAGAATACACAGAATGCACGAAAATTGACGAAAATTCACGATAATTATTGTCTAACAAGAAACGAACATGAATTAAACAGAATAACGAATCATCCCGCATGTACGAAAATAAAACGGTAACGGAAATACGAAACGATCGGAATACGAAAAAATCACTCCGTACGACAAACGAACAGGAAAACGGGTGTCTTACGAAAAACGAACGGAAACGAACAGACTGGACCATAAGAAACGGAACAAAAAAAACAAATTTTTTTCTGTGCACATGTCTAGTGGATATAAAAAAAAAAAAAAAAAGGGGACAGATCCCTGTAAATGTCCATTCAAGCTGTCACATTTGAAATCAGCATTTTGCAAACTGGATTTGAAACATGTTCAGAGACTTCAACCCCCCTTTCAAACCATCCCCCCCCCCCAACCTCTTTCCTGCATACTTACAGAATCTGTGAGTTCTCCCTGCTGGCTACTGCACTTATATGAATTTGGTGTGGCTATGTATGGCTTTGCCTGAACTAAAAGCCCCATCCCTAAAAGTCCATCTGCCACCACTGCAAAGAGACTTTTGGTTCTCATTGGAGCACAAGTGTGGGGATGTCGCTGCACTTGTAGTCCATTGATACTTATTCCAGCAACCTAGATGGAGATCTGTGCCTCAGTATAGACCTGGGGCTGGAGGAATAGTCTAAATGAGTCATCTACTCATCCACTCCATGCAAAAAAAAAAAAAAGAAGAATTTAAGAAGAATTTTTAATCGATATGGGTTTATTTTTGCAAAAGGTGGACTTAGCCTTTAATGAGCTCAGATTGTTGCAAGCAGCAGTTTTCAGTATACTACCAAACTCACCACAGCACCCCAGATACTACTTGCTACTAAAACAGTAGGAATACCTTGTTGCAATACTGAGTGTAAAGCAGCTCAGATTATGGGTTCAAGGAAAAAAAAAATTGCTCACTTTCCCCATCAGTTCGTGTTGATAAAAGGAATCCCTGCTGCAGGGCTGTTGTATTCAGCAGTTCTTGTTGGCAGGACACAATGGCCATTGCTGGCAGCCAAAAGACTGGTTGTACTAAAGTTGATCGATGGATTGACTTCAGTACAACCAGCCTGCCCATAGACAGATCGGATCACAGCCGATCCCTGCTGAACCAGCTGAGATCTAATCAATTTATGGCTGGCTTTAGAATGTGGGGGTTAGACAGTTAATTCTCCAACACTATAGACATTTTAATACCACTGTCTTTCTTGCTTTTTTATTAGTTTCCATCTGGCATTATGTGGTGGTGCACAATTTAATACAAAATACCTTTTATTCCCTTGTAAGAAAATATTCATAGACTTTTTCCATTAAGGTCTCAATTCAGTATTAAAGGTCACGTCTGGCAGACTGAGTCTGATTGCAGACTCACACCATTATCTGTGGTTTGTCAGTAACACAGAAGACACTTAGGAGTAAAGCACCTTACAAAAGAAAATCAGTAATATTACAAAGAATACAAGCCGGCTATACAAGTTTTACAAAAGCCAGCATGTCAGAATATAAATGCATGCTATAATATAAACCGGAGAACAAGAATCTCCCACACTGCAGAACTCAAGGTCATCCTTTACCGCTGAACTAATAAGCACAAAGAATTCCACAAAACATGTATCAGGCCAACAGATGACACCTAGCAAGCGTAAAATCTATACCAATATTACTTTCTCTATAAACCATATAAGAGAATAGAATGTGATGCCAAGACCACAAAAAAAAAAAAAAATTATGTGTTCTGTGAATATTAGTTAGGAGAATTTTATAAAGGTGAACTCCAAACAAATGGCTGAATAGTGAAAATACATAAAATGTCTGTTTCACCTGCCAAAGAAATGATGATGCTGTGCACATCCCTGCCAGTCAAAAGACTCATCCAAGCAAAAAGTGTAAAAAAAAAAAAAAAAATTGTTTTGTAGCCACAGCAAATAAACTTTCAACACGTTTCCGTGACCACATGATTCCTCTTCATCAGGGTTCAAAGGTGTAAAAAGCTTTAAGGGACTCCAGAACCATGTGTAACCCAGGGGTCGAGTCCTGGGAAAAAAAGTGTGGGAACTCCCCCCCCCCAAGATCCACTCCCCCACCAAAAAAAAAAAAAAAAGATACGCTTATATGCATAATTACTAAACCACATGTTTTTTGTTTGTTTTTTCCCATCCACTGTACCTTAGTAATCCTTTATGTTACTGGCTGCTTCCTGTATATGGATACATTGGGTAGTGTGCGGGTATTCCGTCACTTCCTCCATGCCGCAATGTCTCCTGGGAGCTTTTGCCATTGTTCCCAGGAGACATTGCGGAGGTCTGCCGCGAGTTATCGGGGGGTTTAGAAAGAACTTTAGTACTAAGGTTCGCCTGCCCCTGACAGTGACTCGAACTGGGCATCGCCACTTGGTCAAGGATTGGCTCGGACGGCTCGGCTGCTCTCAGCTACTCTAGTCCTGCAAAGGGAACTGCGTTCCTGCTGTGAAAAAAGTGTAGGGACTCCGTTACTGCAGGACTTGAGCCCTGCTGTAACCCCTATAAACTATAGGTTAATAATAAGTTAAACCTAGTACACACAGAGTCCGCCCCCCCCCCCCCAACCCAGTCGAACGAAAAAAAAAAAACGGTCAGCTCCGGTCAGAGTCATTGTACCAACGATTCAACATTAGTACAGTGATCTCCCCTGCTGAACAGTTGTGTTCCGACAGGGGGACAACCCCACGCCATAACACTCCAATCATCGCTCTCAGCCATTGGCTGATTGGGAGTCGGTCAGCGGTTGTTTCACCAGCATGCTCGTCCGTTTGGCCAGCTTCTCTTGGACTGGTTCCCAGATACATAGGCCAATGTCAGCCCGTGTGTACGCGGCTTTAGTAGCAGTATGCTGGTAGCCTTATCCAACTTAAAGGGTCTGGTATAGAGCGCATGGGTTCTTTTTTTTCTGTGTCGGAGGTCTCATTTAAAATCCATATTAGACCATCAAGGATAAGGGTGTGGAAGAGCTGCACGATTAATCGTTAGGAATCAAAATTTATTTTACTCACCTTCCGATCTTAAAACGTAATTTCCCAATTCTATGAAACAAGTGCAGAAATTTCTCTGCTCACTTCTCACAGCTGACAAAATCAATACTAAAAAATCCAGGCAGCCTGCCAAGTTTATTTCAGCATTGCAGATAACTATAAACAAAGTAACATTTTGTTCTTAGCTAAACGGGATGAACTTCGGTCTGTAAATGAGGTCAGTTTACCCACTTAGACACACACACACACACACACACACACACACACTAGAGAACAAAATGGGAAAACAAATAGAAAAGTTAGCCCGATTTTTGGTATAATGTGAATGATGTTACGTCACGAGAATCATCTTTATTCAAAGCAAAAAAAAAATGCAATTCTCATTTTAGCCAGAATCATGCAGCTCTAGGGTGTGGTATGTATTTTTAGAGGGATACCCCATGTTATTTTTTTTGCAAAATAGCAACCAGGGAAGGCAAAATATAAGCAGTTTGAAATGTCAAAAAGTAAAAACTTTTAATTTGAGTGTAAGGAAGGGTACAATCCCTGTCAGTTTTTATTTTTTAGTTTTGCAATCTGTGTCCTATTGCAGAGATTTCCCTTCACTTCCTGTCCTGCAGAAACACAGGAGGTAAGAAGAAATTTCTCCAAAGTGAGGGTACCCCAGGGTGTCACCAAAACTACTGTCCCCATAGCAGAGATTTCCCCTCTTCCTTTTCTGATGACGTTCCAAAATGTGGGATTTTCTTTTACTTCCGAAAGGGTAAATCTGGTTCACATTGGTGCGTTCTGACATGCGATTTGACATGTCAAATTGGTGGCAATAGCAGCGTCCTTATCGGTGTGACGCTGTATTTGCTGTGCAGATTTAAAAAAAAAAAAAAAAAGAAAGGAGTACTACTTTTTGCGATTCCGGGCTGCGATTTCCATTGACATCTGTGCGGAATCCTGCACAAACGTCTGAAATCGAGGCCGAAATTGGACTGACATGCGGGTCAGGCGGCGTACACACGACCGAGGTTCTCGCTAGAAACCACCGAGAACCTCGCTGGGAGCTGCATTCCAGCGAGAACCTCGGCCGTGTGTACGCTCCTGGCTCGCCCCGCCCGTCGGGAATCCCGTCGAGCGAATAGAGAGCAGGCTCTCTATTTGCTCGACGGCCCGCCTGGATGAATGGCTGGTTGCCATTCCCGACGGGCGGGTCGCCGATTTAGACGGCCGGGCGAGAACCTCGACGGGCGAAACGATGTGTTCCGCCCGTCGAGGTTCTCGTACGTGTGTACGCCGCCTGACTCCCGCATGTCAGTCCATTTCCGGCCTCGATTTCAATGGTGCGAGTTCAGCTGAACTCGCGCGGCTCAGTGTGAACCTTTGCTAAAGGGGCACAGACAAATAAAAATCAGAAAAATAGAATTTTTCTTTTGGAATATTTTTATCTCTTTCTTATAAAAATAAAATCTGACAAGAGGTCTTATGCCTCTCCATACCTCCCAACATTTAAAAAATCCACTGCGGGACATTCTTGTTGAACAGGGGGGGGGCGCGGATTGAAGTTGTTGAGGGGGGGGGCGCGGATTGAAGTTGTTGAGGGGGGGGCGCGGATTGAAGTTGTTGAGGGGGGGGGGCGCGGATCGATGTTGTTGCCTTTAGTGACAAACTTAAGACGGGAAGTACATACGGTGTTCCCCGAAAATATGACATACCCATTAAATTAGCCGTAGCAGGATTTCGAAACATTTGCGCAATATAAGCCATACCCCGAAAATAAGAGTGATTCTGTGCTGCAAGCTGAGGCATAGAGGGAGAAATAGAAAGTGAAAGTAATAAAAGTCTCCTCAGTTAAGTGGGGGGCAGGACGCTCTGCTTTAGGTATTGTGTATCCTCAGGGGAAGAAGTAAAGCTGTGGTTCCCGTTTTACTCAGCAGTGTGGGTTTCTCTCCCCCAACAACAGTCTGTGGGTCTCTCTCACCCCCACAACCACCAGTAAAGCTGCTGCTTAATAAAAATAAGGCATCCCCTGAAAATAAGACATAGTGGCACGGATTCACATACCTGGGCGCATCTTTCAGCTGGTGTAGCGTGTCTTCTTAATTCTATGCCGGCGCAACGTTGAGAGGCAAGCATGGTATTCACAAAGCAAATCCTCTCAACGTTGCGCCAGCGTAGCGTATAGTTGTCAGCGTAAGCCGACGTAATTTAAAGTAGGTGGAAGTGGGCTGGAAGTGGGCGTGATATAATAAAATGAAGCGTGACCCCATGCAAATGATGGGCTGAGCTTCAAAAAATGAACTGCGCATGCGTCGTATCTTGGATGCATCCCAGTGCGCATGCTCACAGTCACGTCGAAATAGCTGCCTAAGATACGTCAATACACTGCCTACGACGTGAACGTAACCCACGCACAGCCCTATTCACGTAGTACTACGTAAATGACGTAAAATACGACGGCTGTTCCCTGGTCCATACCTTTGAATGGGTTGAGCCACCTATATGAGGAATAACTTTACGCCGGACGTAACCCTTATGCAAATCGCTTAAAACATGCGCCGGACGCAAGTACGTTCGTGAATCGGCGTATCTTACCCATTTGCATATTTAACACGGGTACGCCGAATGCGTCCAGCATAACTATGCACCCACGATACGCCGGCGTAGGCAAGTTACGTCGGGCGGCTGAAGCCTTGCTTTGACGTATCTAGCTTTGTGAATCGGCGCAGAGATGCGACGGCGCACATTTGTACTTACGACGACGTATCTTTAGATACATCGGCGCAAGTCCGACATGAATCCGGGCCCGTGTGTCTTCTTGGAGGAAAAATAAATATAAGACAGTGTCTTATTTTCGGGGAAACACAGTATTTGCAGAAGTAAGCTTAGTCTACCATTTAACCATGACAAGTGTTCACATTGCCTTCATTTGTATAAGATGTTTATATATGATCTGTAAATTACCATGTGAGGCATTTTTAATCATTATAAAAGTATACAAATAAATAAAAAAAAAGTCGTTACCAAAATCATGTCATTTACTGGTTTTCAATCTTTAACATTTTATTACCTATAGAAACATTGCAGCATCTGGTAGCTAGGGGCAGCAGAGTTTTAGATTTATAAAGTTGGTTGGTTTGTTTTTCCATTTTGATCTCTGCAAGTGTTAGTAAAAAGGTTTTGCTTGCAGTTAACCGTCTTCAAGTTAAAAAAAATGTAGAGATGATTTTTTATTTTTATTCAGTGCTCTTTGTATGTTTTAAGTACTATACATTTACTATAATCATTTAACACCCAGCATTTATTTGTAAACCTTAGTTTGTGTCATGGTTAAAAAAAAAACACATTTGTTGCACTATGCATATGGTTAGACAGAAGTTTGACAATATGCTGTTATTATTCTCCCTCTCTACACACCACACAGAGATCAGCTATAGTGAAATACAATAACGTCTCTGCATATTAATAACAAAAATCTGACTGCAGCCAACACCGACATGCTTTTCAGCATCAACAATGATAATGCTCCTAAAAGAACGCAGCGCAATCGTGACTTTATGATCGCCCACCTTATATTGAATAGGTCCCCATTTTGCCACCAAAACAGTCCTGACAAATTGAGTCACGGATGCCACAAAATCTCTAAAGCAGGGGTGTCCAAACTTTTTTCAAAGAGGGCCAGATTTGAAGAAGTGAACAAGCGTGAGGACCGACCATTTTGCCCGACATCCTTTTAACCATTAAAATTAAATGCAAATTAACTAATACACTGCCCAACAATAATTCTCTTGCCTTTGTGTCTGTGTGGTGAACAATCAAAGGATGAGCTTGGGTGTGTTATTTGGATATACCGTATTTATAGGATTACGACACGCACCTTCACTTTAAGAGGGAAGTTTCAGAAAAAAAAAAAAAACACGTACATTCTAAATAAAGAACTGAAGCAAAATAAGGATCAGTGCCCATGAATGCAGCCTCACCAGTGCCATAAATGCAGCCTCACCAGTGCCATGAATGCAGCCAGATTCATGCCCATCTGCAGCCTCGAAGAGGGGGGGGGGGCACGGCGGGATGAGCGGCAACAGATTACATACAGGAGTCTCTCCTGTTTACACAGTGGCCTCTTTAATACTAAGTTCCAGCTCCTATGATAGACAGAACAGTCGTCCAATGCCAGACCAGGAGACGGGACTTCCTATTACAGAGGCTGCCGAGTAAACCGGAGATTGTAATCTGACAGCACTCGGCAAGAAATACGGTTTATCTTTTGCGGTCCCAACGAATCCCTGTGTACAGCACTGTGCTCTGGGATTCATTGGAGCCACAAAATATTCATATCCAAATTACCAATGGGGCCATATTAAACCGGAACAAGGGCCACAATTGGCCCGCGGGCCGGACTTTGGACATGCCTGCTCCAAAGGTATGCTGTGGCTTCTAATACCAAGCCGTCAGTAGCAAATCTGAAAAATTGCAATCTCCATGGGTTTGATTTGTTTGTCCAGTACTAGCCACAGATGCCCAATTGGATTAAGATCTGGAGAATTTGGACGACAAGTCAACACCTCAAACCATTCTTGAACCATTTTTGCAGGGTGGCTGGGTGCATTATTGTTCTGAAAGAGGCCACTGGCTTCAGGAAATACCGTTTCAATGAAGGTGTATAATTGGTCAGCAACAATGTTTAGGTAGGTAGTATGAATCAAATAACACCCACATGAATGACAGGACCTAAGATTTCCAGGTAGAACATTGCCCAAAGCATCACATGGCACCAGGATGCATTATAGGAAGAAGGCAATCTCTTATCCAAATAAGGGATTCACAAGCACTCAGCCATCCACAGAACGTAAAAGAAAGCGATTCATCAGACCAGGCCACCTTTCATTGCTCCGTGGTCCAGTTCTGATGCTGCCATCCCCATTCAAGGTATTTTTGGCTGTGTCCACGGGCCAGCATGGGGACCCCCAACTGGTCTGCGGCTACACAGTCCCATATTCAACAAACTGAGTCTTTTTTTTTTTCTTTCGGCACATCAGCTTCCACTATATTCCACCAACTTTCAGATGCTATTGTAACAAGATAATCAATGTTATTCACCAACCTGTTCGCGGACCTTGGTGAATGGAACCTAGGTAAGATGTGTCCTTCACTATTGGTTAATACAGTCCAATAGAAATGTCTGCCTAAACTATGTTATCCAGTTTGTAGTATACACGATTATAGCTCCCACAAAGGCCAATACAGGGACTCTGCTGTAATTTAGTTTCTGTATAGCTGCAAATCAAGGTTTTAAATGCTTCACTCTATTGGGGTCATGAATGAAGGTCACAAGAGAGGAATAGGGACAAAAGGTCTTGCATTACATGAGAACAACAATAGTCGTAACCTCTAAAATACAGCTATTGATTTTTTTTTTCCCTCTAGTCTATTACTGAATTTCTTTTGGTTCCGCCAATATGAAGCATCTCAACATCCTCTGACTAAGGCAGTACACGGCTTTAGTACAGATTGTTAGAACAGTACTTTAGAAAGAAAAGTAACTAGCATTTGTACCTGTAGTGGTGGGAGTCTCATAGTCTGGGGCTGCATGAGTGAATATCTAGCTTCAAGGAGGGAACTCGCAGGTATGGTATATACATAGTTACATTGGCCCAAGCTGCTCCCAACTGTCCCTGATTTTGAGGGACTGTTCCTAATTTGGAGCAATGTCCCTCTGTACCTCTTTCCTCCTTAATTGTCCCTCATCTTGTTCTGATCTATAACGTTGTATATAAAATGCACTTTTTATCTATCAAAAAGTGTTCCCCAGCGCTAAACCTTTCATCTGATTTCTAAATTGCTGCATTTGTAAATTCCAAAGGCCAATATAAAATGAATAGAAGTGGCAAAAAAGCACTTGTGGGTTTAACCAATCTTTTTTGTACAATTCTCCTTTAAGGGGGCATGGCAGGGGGTGTGTATGCCTGCATACTTTTGCTGATGAGTGTCCCTCATTCCCATCTCAAAATGTTGGGAGGTACGCTACTATATAAATATATCTGTACCTGGAATCCTTTAAAGGGGGTTGTAAAGGTACAGTTATTTTTCTCTGAAATAGCTTCCTTTACCTTATTGCAGTCCTCCTTCACTTACCTCATCCTTCCATTTTGCTTTTAAATGTCCTCATTTCTTCTGAGAAATCCTCACTTTCTGTTCTTCTGTCTGTAACTACACACAGTAATGTGAGGCTTTCTTCCTGGTGTGAAGAAAACCCTTTTGAGGGGGGAGGGTGCAAGCAGGCAAGTCAGGACACTCTACTTTGCAGATAGAGAAAGGAGCTGTGTGTTAGTGGGCGTCCTGACACCCCTGCTCGCCCCCTCCCCCCTCAGGAGGCTTTCTCCACACCGGGAAGAAAGCCTTGCATTACAGTGTGGAGTTACAGACAGAAGAAGAACGGGAAGTGAGGATTTCTCAGAAGAACGGGAAGTTAGGATTTCTCAGAAGAAATAAGGACATTTAAAAACAAAATGGAAGGATGAGGTAAGTGAAAGAGGACTGCACTAAGGCAAAGGAGGCACATTTTTTAGGGAAAAAAAATGATTTTACAACCCCTTTAAAGGATTCCAGGTACAGATATATTTACATAGTAGCATACCTCCCAACTTTTTAAGATGGGAATGATGATCACCTATAAAAGGTAAAGGAAGCCATTTAGGGGGGAAAAAATTTTTCCTTTACAACCCCTTGAAAGTTGATTATCTCACTGCCTTGTCCTTTTCAGCTAAAAAAAATCTGCCAAAAAAGGTGGAGATTCCCTTTAAAAAGTTGAAATGATTCAGACTGCATGAACAAAAACGTAACAGTTGCCCAAGGCATACACTGTACATAACACATTTGTGATGAGCACATGCAGGAGGCGATTGTTCACTGGGGTATTCATCAATGAATCACCTGTGAGGCCATCAATACTGGTCTGACCCGTTCGAAAAAATGCTACATTAGAGACTTACTGATTAGGAAGATGTGACACGAGTTTAAAAACCTCCTACAGCGTACAAAGATACACTGGATTCTTCAATAAATCTGTGCGAAGGCTAATAATGAAGTACAAAGTGCAGTAAACCAGCCAGATTTGATGTGTTTACAGCCTTTTCCAACTGGAGAAAACGGTGTCCTTATGCACAATGGGCATTTAGCCCGGTACATGTGATCCTGGCATGTTTGTGTGGGCAGAAGACACAGGTACACTATTCAGCAGATAGCCTATAAAGCTTTATGAGAGGTGAAACAGTGGCGGCCGTTGTCCTGTCGAGAAATGCCCCCATCGGAAATACCCATGCGCTGAACAGAGCCTCAGAACAGTGGAGTTTACATCAGCTGTTGTCAAGCCATGTTCATGTAGGAGAGGGTCGGATATTTACATGATGGGCAGTGCTGGGGGCGGAATTTTTATCGCTGGCCAAACAAATCTACTAAAGAAATCTTTATCGAATATAGAAAACGCAGCCCTTCAATTGACTAAACACGCCCCGCAAACGTTCAAAATGATTAGCAGATAAAGATTTTTTGCAGATTTCTTTGCCCATCGATAACAATTCTGCCCCCAGCACTGTCCATCATTGAAAAGTCCACAAAAAGACAAAAAGGAGGCAGCCCTGGGACTTTGAATGAGGTGAGAGAGGTTTAGCCAAGGTTTACAACCAACAATGAGACAAAATTAATGTATTATTTTCAAAGTGTTATGTAACGAAGTGGCAACAACAATGATTGTGAGTTACCCGGCATAATAGCCAATGTACACAGCACAAGTGAAAGTAAATATATAAAGATTTATTACAAATGTTGAACATCAATGAGCAACAGTAATACTTGAAAGTTGCAGGGCCAGTGGATGCACATATACAATAAACAAATAAAATGTACATACATATAAACAGAAGTATGTAGACATAATACAGACATAAATAATATCCAGCATGTACAGGCATAAAACAAGCATCGATAAAGCCCTACTAGTTTCGCGACCCCGGCTCACTTCTTCAGGGGCGGATGCATGAATGCAGTATCTGCAAGGTAAGTGATAAAATCCATGTATGTTGTTAAATGGAGGGCAGGCAGAATGATTGGCAAGAGGTCTGAAGAGGGACCTTATACTTACCCATGGGCTGAAATGAATTGCCAAACCCTGGGTATCAGGATAGCGGCCCTGTAGTGCATCCAGCTCGGGAGCGGAGGAGACGGAGCAAACAAAAGCCACAACAGGGGAACATCCGGAGGATCAGCATAGTCTGGATGGAGGTATTTCTGACTGCAGTCTCCACTAAGCCTCTTGTGATCATGTCTAGAAAGTATATGCAAGAATGCACATATATCAGAAGGCATCATGGTTGCAAAATGAGCTGGATGTGTAAGGTTATACTAGATGGAGTATAATCTATATATAAAAATGTAAGTAAATAAGTTAAGCTTACTAATGTATGTTAACATGAAAGACTATCTGAGATATGGTATATACATGAATGCCAACCAACATGGTTACAAAGTTGGTATGGGCAGGGAGACTACGGGACAAAGTAAAAAAAGATATAAATATTACATGTGTAAAAGAACAATGTAACAGACTCCATAGGGGTAAGGAAAGTATATAAGTTGTACCTCAGTTTGTTCTTAAAGATGTGACTGCTCTATCCAACTATCAAGTTTGTGAAACGAAGTTCCAGCTGTGCTGAACGTCCAAGATATGCCCACAAGGGCCCGAAGGCTCCGACCCCAGCATCATGTACAGACGGTGACGCATAGGAGTCAGTAAGACGTTCACCGCCAAAGGGGGTGCGCAACTGCTGCAACCACCCAACTGTCCAGGATGACCCACACAGCCCACACCTCAATGACATCAGGGAGACGTCCGTGTGTGGGCGTGGAAAACATGGTGCCGATGTGCAGGTGGCCACCCCTGTCAGCAGTTGCGCACCCCCTTTGGCGGTGGACATCTTACTGACTCCTATGCGTCACCGTCTGTACATGACGCTGGGGGCAGAGCCTTCGGGCCCTTGAGGGCATATCTTGGACGTTCAGCACGGCTGGAACTTAATTTCACAAACTTGGTTTGATTTTGCAACCATGATGCCTTCTGATATATGTGCATCCTTGCATATACTTTCTAGACATGATCACAAGAGGCTTAGTGGAGACTGCAGTCAGAAATACCTCCATCCAGCCCATGCTGATCCTCCGGATGTTCCCCTGTTGTGGCTTTTGTTTGCTCGTCTCCTCAGCTCCCGTGCTGGATGCACTACACGGCCGCTATCCTGATCCTGATATCCAGGGTTTGGCAATTCATTTCAGCCCATGGGTAAGTATGAGGTCCCTCTTCAGACCTCTCTTGCCAATCATTCCGCCTGCCCCCAATTTAACAACATACATCTATTAATTTTATCACGTACATTGCAGATACAACATTCATGCATCCGCCCCTGAAGAAGCGAGCAGGGTCTCGCGAAACTAGTAGGGCTTTATCGATGCTTGTTTTATGCCTGTACATGCTGGATATTATTTATGTCTGCATTAGGTCTATATACTTCTGTTTATATGTATGTACATTTTATTTGTTTATTGTATATGTGCATCCACTGGCCCTGCAACTTTCAAGTCTTACTGTTGCTCACTTATTTTCAACAATTGTAATAAATCTTTATATATTTACTTTCACTTGTGATGTGTACATTGGCTATTATGCCAGGTAACACAATCGTTGTTGCCACTTCGTTACAAAACACTTTGAAAAAAATAAATTGATTTTGTCTCATTGTTGGTTGTGAACATTGGCTAAACCTCTCTCACCTCATTCAAAGTCCCAGGGCTGCCTCCTTTTTGTCTACTAATAGGGATGGAGGTATTTTCTTTTTATCATTAAAAAGTCCGACCCCTTCTTGTAAATATCCGCCCCTCTCCTACATGAACGTGCCTCGGCCATACGAGACAACAGCTGATCGTAAACTTCGCTCTTCTGCGGCTTCCACCCGTCACTCGCACTCCTCTCGTCTCTCTGCGGCACCGCCATTAATACTGTGGATGCACAGCTGTGCGCAAACCACGCTCCAATTGGCCTGGCAAATTTCTGTGACCTGTGCCAGAAGATTGAGCGGCACCAGGGAGAAAGTGGGTGCCTGTAAAAAAAACAGGGTCTGGCATGTCAGGGGGTCACCCACACTTAAACGGAAGTAACATTTTTGGGCGCAACGCCGCTTTAAAAAGGAGAAGTCCAGTCTGAGCTTTTTAGGCTGGGCTTCTCCTCTGGATCACATCAGTGCAATTTGTTTGGCACTCCTGTGACCAGTTTTCAGCGGAGAGTCGTCTGAAGTCCACTCTCCACTGATGTCACTGCCATCAGTTGGGGCAGCACGTCATCCCGACTTTCAAGTTGGGATTCTCCAGCTGCCCTGATTGATGGCAGTCTCAGTGAGCCGCCGAGACAGCCTCTCCCCGCCCCTCCACTGCTTGGCACTCCATTGAGCGCTGAGAAGTAGAGCAGAAGCCATGCTGACTGACAGTCAGTATGGCTCTGCTTGGGGAGGAGTGAGAACCGAGACATTGTGGTGTTCGATGGCTTGGTTCTCAGTGCAGAGACTCCGGGGGACAGCGGCATCAGCCTGATGCTCCATCCACCGAGGCAAGTATGAATAGCAAAAAAAAATAAAAAAAATTCTCTTTTAACACATTACATAAGAAAAAAAATGATAATTTATTATTAGATCATAAAATTCTATTAAAATTAAATAAATTCATCACACACAAACTTTTTTTGCTAGGACGAAAAATTTGTCAATAGTTGTCAAACCAGGAATTCAGAAACCACTGAAAATACATAGTGTCCTTTGTGCTACTGCGAGTAATACTGTAGGTGTCACAAAATAGTGAAATTGCAGCAGATGAAGACATGCGACAGTGTCGCAATGCGTAGGGGTTGGCCATGGACAGACGTACACCGGGAGCGACGTAAGGAGGCGGTAAAGAACACTGCCGCTTCCATTTATGCTTGTTTACGGTTTTTAAATGTACAAGCATTATTATTTAATAAACGGTTCCCTGCATTTTACCTACTACACTATTGGAGTCTTGTTCTTCTCTTCTCCCCCTGTGTGAGTCTGACTAGATACCATTTATGGAGAGTACATGAGACTGCAGCACATCTATGGGTTTGGAGTAAGCCTGTGAGCTATTTGTGGAGGTTTGGAACCAGTAATAGAGAGCTCTACTATTGTCCTTGATGCCCATTATACTTGTTATGAGGTGAGAGTTCTGTGAGACCGAACAATCTGAGGATCCAGATTTTTAGTTTCATTGAAATCTGCAGACTTAAATTATTTTACATCCACCTGCACTATATTTTATTGTTTCTTACTTCAGTTGATCTACCCACCACGTATTGATTTATTTGTGCACTGTCACTTTGTGCACTGGCACATTATTTATTAAACATGTGCATTCGTTTTCGTTAGAATGCATTTTCGTCCGAAAATCTGTTTTTTTCGTTATCGTTTTGAGAAACGATAACGAAAGTGCAAGAAACGGAAACCGAAAGATCGACATAAAAAATGCTTTATTTTCATTTTCGTTGCGGTAAAAATTCGATATAGAGACATTCGACATTATAGGGAAAAGATTCGATACTATAGAAATAATAGATTCGACATTACAGAGAATAGATTTTGATTTATGAGACGTAAAGATTCCGTCGAATATTCTTTTGATCATTCATCAGCAACCAAAAAGATTTGACGTTCCGTCGAATATTCTTTTGACCATTCGACAGAAACCAAGTGTTATTGGATTTTCGGACGAAAGCAATTCCCCAACGAAAAACTAAATAATGCAAAACGATTTTCGGGAGTAACTAAATACATTTATTTTCCAAATGAAAACGAAAAAACGAAACAAAATATTCCAGTCTGCACATGTCTATTATTTATACTATAACCATATGGACTTTATTTATTCACATTGTCCCAATTATTATAGGATTATTGATTTTTTCACTTCTGACCTATAGAGGGTGTTTATATTTTGCGCGAGATTTTTATACACTGAAAATACATCTTGCCTAAAGCCCTGTACACACGATCGGTTTGTCGGATGAAAACAGACCGATGGACCATTTTATCGGACAAACCGATCGTGTGGGCCCCGTTTGTTTTCCATCGGTGAAAACAAATAGAACATGTTTTAAATTTTTCCTATGGATCAAAAACCCCCAAAAAACGATAGTCTGTGTGGAAGTCCATCGGAGAAAAATCCATGCATGCTCAGAATCAAAATGAAGACAAAGAAAAATGGATAGCCGCACTCCAAAACCTGATGGGTGGTCTTTTATTCAATAGACAGCATGTACAAAAATAGGGTCACAGCAGTGGAAACAAGGAACAGCCGACGCGTTTCGCACTGGATCAGTGCTTATTCATGGCTTTGTCATTTCTTTGTCTTCATTTTGCTTAGTGCACCGCCAGCACCCTCGGTATCCTGCACCACCTGTAACCATTTAGTGATCCCACCTGGAGCGGTGACTCCTTTCTCTCTATCGTTTCTGGTTTATGCTCAGAATCAAGTCGACACATGCTCAGAAGCATTGTACTTCATTTTTCACAGCACGTTGTAGTGTTTCAAGTCACCGTGTTTTGGCACGATCTGATGTTTGACTGATAGTGTGTAGGCACGACTGATGAAAGTCAGCTTCATTGGATATCCGACAAAAAAAAAAATCCATCTGATTAGATTCCATCAGTTATCCGATCATGTGTACAGGGCTTTACTCATCTCAACATTCAGCCAGGCTACACATAATGGAGACATGACGAGATAATTAGCCAAGCTGCTGCTATTGATAATTAGGACGAGTTCTTACAAAAAATGTACTTTTCATTTAGCAACAGTAATATAAATTGCTCCTTCCAACAGATGTCTGACATGGGGGACAATATATGGTGGGCAGGTTTAAACACAGCACCTGCCGATTGTTTCTGGATACCGATCGCTCCCTACCATGGTCTTTCAGCAGGTGCTAGTGATCCGAATTTCTTCTTTTGCAGACCATATAGGCCCCCACACACGTTCGGATATTCTGACAAGCCAAAGTACAAACACGCATGCTCCGAACCAATGCTATCCATAAGACAACATTATCAGAAGTCGCCCAAAGGATGGCGCTGAAGAGCAGAAAAACCACATAGTTTCATGTTTATATAATTAATATCTGCCTGAAGTTTAGCTTTATCCACCTGTTAGCAATCCTGTCATTGATTTTAATGTGACTGCTGACAAAAGGTTAGGTTACATAGCAGCATGAGATTAAACTGCACGTGTAATTTATCCCTTACTTTACATAGTAATTATTTGCATGATCTCAGTTTACTAACCGGTTTAGACTGGTTGCAGGTGACTGGTGATTGATGTCAGAGGGACACTTATTTCCTTGCCTAAAAAAAAAGTAATTAAAAAAACTTTTTAAAACTGTTAGGATGAGCGTTGTGCTACTGCCTATGCCGGGACAAGGCCATCCATCACCCATGGCAAAAGATGCCAAGCTGCACCCCCCTTTCCCTTAGGGTGTCCCCCATCCCTGCAATAAACCATCGCGCCAGGAGCAGCCGGCCCTCCTGCCCACCTCTTGTCCCGGCCCTGCTACTAACTCATCCAAAAGGGCCCCTTCCTTGCCATTAAAAGATGATCATTGTTACAATCACAAATGTCTGAAAAATGTATTTACAACCACAGTTTACTTTTTCTCATTTGATATTTTAATTAATTTTTTTTTTTAAACAAAAGCAAAACACCTTGTAGGTATTAAGGAGTCTAATTATAAAACATGTCCTCAAGCATTTGAACATATGGGGCCAGATTCTCAAAAGAGATACGCCGGCGTTTCGTAGATACAGTGAAGATCCGACAGGTGTAAAACAATTACACTGTTGGATCGTAGATGTAATGACATCGCTGGCCGCTAGGTGGCCTTTACGATGATTTCTCATTTGCCTATGCAAATTAGCCTAATCCGACAATTCCCGAACGTTTTTACACCGCCCCGTCGTCGTTTACATACGCGTAAGGTTACGAAAATCAGACGTCAAACCGTCTGCGGAAAATTTACTAACCTGTCATTTGACAATTGTTGTCCAACTTTTGGCCAACAAATGTTAAAGGAGTGTACTACTACTAACGGTAAGATTTTAGGACAACAGTCTGTCAACAGACAATCCCCTTCCAAGAAGCGTATCATGTGTATGAGGCTTTAGGCTGGGATTCCATTAACCACTTCACCCCCTAGAAGATTTGGCTGCCCAATGACTGGGCCACCTTTTGCGATTTGGAGTTGCACCGCTTTAACTGACAATGGCGCGGTCGTGTGACCTTGCACCCAAACAAAATTTACGTCTCTCCGCCCCACAAGTGGAGTTTTTTTGGTGGTATTTGACCACCTCTGCGCTTTTTATTTTTTGCTTTATAAACAAAAATAGAGTGACTATTCTGAAAAAAAAAATAAAAAAGCAAGATTTTTAACTTTTTGCAAAAATAAATATCCCCCTCGGGCTTTCACATTGAGGTTGCTGGGCAGGAGTTTTTCAGGCGGTATAGCAGCGCTATTTTTAGCGCTGTACCGCCTGAAAAACTCCTCAATGTGAAAGGGGCCTTATGCCGCGTACACACGATCATTTTTTGTGATGAAAAAAAACATGTTTTCTGTGAAGTAAAAAACTACGTTTTTAAAACGTCACTTTTCAAAGACGATGTTGCATACACACCATCGTTTTTTTCACAAAAAGCGAGGTTACGTTCACCACTCTTTTCCATTGAAGCTCGCTTCATAACTAGCTTCTGGGCATGCGCGGGTTGAAAAGTCGTTTTAAACGACGTTTTTGCTACACACGGTGACTTTTTGTGAAACAAAAAACGACGTTTTGAAAAACGACACAAAAAATTCAAGCATGTTGGAAATTTTTTTTGGTCGTTTTTTTTAAGACAAAAAACGACGTTTTGCCCACACACGATCAATTTAAATGACGTTTTAAAAAAAACGTCGCTTTTTTTCATCGCAAAAAACGACCGTGTGTACACGGCATTAGGCTCGATTTACACCTATGCATGTTGCTTTTGAGCGTTGTTGCAGTGCTTGCTGCGTATGACACGTTTTTCTTTTTTTTTTTAGCCGGCAATTTTTTTATTTTTTTTTACATTTCTTTTAACAACTAGCTATAAACAGGTAAAAAAAATACAAATCGCGCCAAAATCGCATTAAAAATGCGGAAATTGCATTTTGGATGCGGGTCCATTGAATTCTATTACATGCAAAACGCTGCTTTTTGCAGGAAAAAAAGTCCGACCCTTCCCAAAAATGCAGAGGCACAAAAAAGCATTAATGTGAACATGTTCCATAGGAAACCATGTTAAAAAATGTCCCTACATTTCTGCAAAATGCATCAAAAAACACATTAGTGTGAATGGAGCCTAACTGTGGGGGGGGCTGGGCTACCTGTGACAAGTCAGTGTCCGTTTTTTTTTTTAGCTAAATAGCTTCCTTTACCTTACTGCAGTACTGGTTTCATGTCCTTATTGTTCATTTTTGCTTTGAATTTGCTGTAATCCTGCTCTGTTCTCCACACTTCCTACTTGTCGGTTTCCTTATAACCACAGTACTGGGAGCTTTCTCACGATGGTTTAAGCTGTCATTACTGTGTGTCTAAAACTTCCCAGAACCAATCAGATTCATTTTAAAAACAAAACACTGCCCTGGATTTGTTTGTTTTTGTTCTGTGTGTCTATTTCTACTTCACAGAAACATGAAGCCAGTTCAAAAGTGAAACTAACCTGCAGGTACATTATATGATTGATTTTTATCCATTTTTAATCATTTTGAAAAGGAATCAGTTAACTTGTATGTCTCTATACCCTGTAAACAGTCATTTCAGCAAAAAAAATTGTTTCCTTTAGTGACCCTTTAAAGTTCATGTGCTTGTAAAGGCAGGCGTCCCAATACTTTTGGTAATATAGTGTATGCTGTGAATGTTTACAAGCTAAAAATTGTATTCAATAGAAAAAAAAAAAATGTAATCTGCTTTCAGTATATCATCTGCTCCAAATTAACTCTCCCCCTTAATTTATATGCAAACTCCAACTCTGCGACATACTAAAACACATCCAAGTTACTCTTCCAAGCCCCTAAAGCTGCCTTATTTTCCTACAATCCCCAGCCCAGGAATTGAACATTAAAATATTGTTTTGTGCGTTCCCGTCTCTCACCCCCATGGTGCCTACAACACAAATGCAATAAACTCAGAGGAAGCCTGCAGGAATGCTGTCCGTACGGTAATGTCACATACATTCCAGCTCTCATACCGACAAGCCTGTAGCTTTTCCTCTCATTGGAAACATTTGTACGCAATGTAAAGCACACGGCCGAACCCCACTGACAGCTTTACACGCTCTCCGATGGGTATTATTCGATTATGTAAGCCGTCATAGACAGAAGATCTAATGATCGGTTCATATGAAGAAGAAAGAAAGACGGGGGAAGTACAAACCCTTCATCAAAAACCGCAGAACTAAACCATATGGCAACGCTTGGCAATAAACCACAGAAGCGATAAAAAGTAATCTATAAAGCTGAGTGGTGCAGGAACAATAAGACGCCTTTTACAGCCAGGTTGGAGAAGAAAGTAATTAGGAAATATTCCAGGAAAAGTGCACTAAAATGAATTGGACTCCGGTTATCCCCAACCCAAATCAATGGCATCTTCTTACAGATACAAAGCAGGACTGTGGAAGATATATAGGAACATTTTCCTTAGTGACAGGACTGATTCAGGCGCCAACTAGAAATAACTATATAGCGTGCGTGTTAACAAGGGGTTATTGTGCGACGAAAATCTGCGGCTGCCTGACTTCAAATATGTAGCTTTCCTGTACCATCCATGTATAATTGGAAGAATAGTCGTAGCTGAAGAATTCAAGCGGAGGTTTTTCGGCTAAATGAACATCTAGTGGATCTTGTGCAACCAGCAACTACAAATGGACGAAGGACCCTTAGTAATATACCTCCCAGTTTTTTGGGATGGAGATTGGAGACAATATTTAGTAAAAAGTATGTAGAAAAATAACACACCGGCCATACTTCCCAACATTTTGAGATGGGCAGGGCCATCTTAAAGGGTCACTAAAGGAAACATTTTTTTTTTAGCTAAATAGCTTCCTTTACCTTACTGCATTCCTGTTTTCATGTCCTCATTGTTCGTTTTTTGCTTTGATGTTGCTGTATTCCTGCTCTGGACACTTTCTGGTTGTCTGTTTCCTTATAACCACAGTACTGGGAGCTTTCTCACTGTGGTCACTAATCAAAGAGGTGTGATTACTGTGTGTAAACTGAAACTAGATTGGGCTGAGGGGTTTTAGACAAACCATCACTGCCCTCTATTGGCTCTCTGGCTCTGTACATCAGAGAGACAGGAAACAGCAAAAACAAAACTAGAACTGTAGGTTGATTATATGATTGATTTTTATCAATTTTTACAAGGAATCAGTTAACTAGTATGTCTCTATACCCTGTAAACAGTCATTAACCACTTAAGACCCGGACACATATGCTGCTAAATGACCCAAGGTGTTTTTACAATTCGGCGCTGCGTCGCTTTAACAGACAATTGCGCAGTCGTGCGACGTGGCTCCCAAACAAAATTTGTGTCCTTTTCTTCCCACAAATAGAGCTTTCTTTTGGTGGTATTTGATCATCGCTTCTGCGATTTTTATTTTTTGCGCAATAAACTAAAATAGAGCGACAATTTTGAAAAAAATCACTATTTTTTTATTTTTGTTATAAAAAAAATCAAATAAACTAAATTTTAGTAAAACATTTAGGCCAAAATGAATTCAGCCACATGTCTTTAGTAAAAAAAAAAAAAAAAATTTATTGTGCCATAGAAAATGAAATAATTAATACGCTGCTCCTCAGTGGTGTAGTAAAATACTGCAAATGGTGAAAACAAAATATTAGAGGGCGCTAGTGTGTAGACTCAGTGTTACACCTGTCTAATATAGATGTGAAACAAAAACTAGATAAGTGGGTATTAGGAATTAACACAATAGTATACTATAATCTGAAGTATAAAAAACGTGTAAAAAAGGCAGATAAAAACATCACACGTTTTTTATACTTCAGATTATGGTACGCCCCCCTGATGACGTACCATTGTACGAAACATATGTCGGCGGCGACATCTGGCTTCCTGCACTCGTAACAAACCTCATAGCGCCTTACAACTTTGGCATCCAGACTTCCAATTGAAGAGCATCTGCTACGCTACAGTCCCAGTGCCAGGCAGGCACCTGCCATAGTAAGAGGCCATTTGGCTGTTTATGTGATTTTTATTGATTTTTAATAAAGGTAATACACTATGATTTTTTCCGTATTTATCTCTGCCAATCTGTGAGCATAACGGTCGCACCTTTGGTCCCATCGAGATCCAGCTACGCCCCCAGTGTGAACAGGCACTCATCCTGTCCTGCTTGTTTGACCTACTTTTAACTAAGAGGTCTCGTCGTCTGGTAAGAGCATAGCATCTCCTTAGCACTTTGGGTGGAGCACACAAGGCAGTGGTGAAGGAATCGTATACATCCACGAACCAACCTTCTATTAATCAGTCACTGATTCATCTGTGGCTTATATGGGACTTTTGCACAACTAGGAATTTTCCTTTGCACTGTGTACTATGTATTGCACTTTATTTATTTTTACCTAGAGCATTCAATTTTCTCCTACACTGTTGATTTATACAATGTACCAATAATTTTTTTTGCACTTAGCCATAATTATCTGCCTAAAAACATCACACGTTTTTTATACTTCAGATTATAGTATACTATTGTGTTAATTCCTAATGCCAATTTATCTAGTTTTTGTTTTACATCTATATTAGACAGGTGTAACACTGAGTCTACACACTAGCGCCCTCTACTATTACGTTATAACAATGCATCGTTTACTGTGAAAATGGCAATTGCAGTTTAGGAGTTAACCACTAGGGGGTGCAGAAGGGGTTATGTGCGATCGGGTCCCGTGGCCGTGGTCACGGACCTTCGGACCGGGTCACGGGCGCGACCCACGGCTGGGCACTTAAAGGGGACATACAGGTACGTGCCTATGCCCAGCCGTGCCATTCTGCCAACGTAAATGTGCAGGAGGCGGTCCTTAAGTGGTTAAAGCGGAGCTCCACCCAGGATAACAACATTTTACAATGTTGTTTGAAAAAAATAAAAAATAAAAACCTGAAAAAAATAAAAAATAAATACTCACCCGAAATAGCTGTTGCTATGCGGAAGTCCGTAATCTGCCTCTTCCTGAACCGCGGTGTGTTTTCTTCTTGTTCTTCTCCTTGTGAATGGGGCGCGCTGCTTCCTGGGAACTGTGTGTGTTCTCAGAGAGCAGCGCGCCTATTCACAAGCCAGCGTGAGACTCACGCAGGCGCACTAGGAAATGGGAAGTGAAGCCGTACGGCTTCACTGCCTGTTTCCCATAGTGTGAATGGCGGCGCGGGACCCGGAGCGATCGTGGGACCGGCATCGGGGGGGGCCGTCAGCGCGGGCGCCTAGGACAGGTAAGTGTCCTTATTTAAAGTCAGCAGCTACACTGTTAATAGCTGCTGACTTAAAAAAAAAAAAATTCCCGCGGCTGGAGCTCCGCTTTAAAGGAGAATTGTACTAAAAAAAAAAGATTGGTTATACCCACAAGTGCCTTTTTACCACTATTATTTCTTTATATTTGCTTTTGGAATTTACAAATCCAGCCATTTAGAAATTGGATGAAAGGTTTAGCACTGGAAAACTCTTTTTGATAGATGAAAAAGTGCATTTTATATACATCTATAGAGATCAGACCAAAATGAGGGACAAATGAGGAGGAAAGAGGGACAGTCCCTCAAAATCAGGCATATTTGGGAGCTACGCATTGTTGCAGTGCTTTTTACTGCAATTTGCGTTTTTTTTTTTATAAATTTTTTTAGCCGGCAATTTTTACATTTCCTTTAACAACCAGCTATAAACAGGTTAAAAAAAAAAAAAACGCAAACCGCAACAAAAACGTGGTACTTGCGTTTTGGATTCCGGGTCCATTGAATTATATTACATGCAAAAGCTGCTTTTTGCGGGAAAAAAAGTCAGACCCTTTTCAAAAATGCAAAGGCACAAACAAACATTGATGTGAACGTGTTCCATAGGAAACCAGGTTAAAAAAATGCCCTGCATTTCTGCAAAATGCATCAAAAAACGCATTAGTGTGAATGGAGCCTCAGTAATGCCAATCACAATGATCCCTTGTGATATGTTAATGCCCATTATAATAGAGTTCTAGACTGCACTCCATACAGTGTTGAGATCAAGGTAAATGGATGGTGGCGGACAACAATGGATGGCGAACAGAACCTGGTCATTTAGTGAGGAGAGCCTGTAGTGGATAATTATAAGGTGTTTGAAGATGCCATCGCCCCAACAAATTGTATTGGGAAAACCCGCTTTATTGTGGGACTATATAGGCATAGGCTGAAAACGTTTGTTTTATTTATTTTTAATACGAGGAACTACTTGACAAAAGATTTATCTCCTGGGTTATTTTAACTGACAATTTTTTATAATTATATATATATATATATATATATATATATATATACACACACACATATACACACACACACACACACACATACTTTTTGCTCTAAGGCACATGCAATTAAATAAAATTGTTTTTCTTCATAAATTTAGACCAATGTATTCTGAGAGATAGATAGGATATATTATATTATATACCAGGGGTCTCCAAACGTTTCATACAGAGGGCCACTTTATTGTCCTTCAGACTTTAGGAGAGCCGGATTGTGGCCAAAAGGGGAAGAAAATATCACAAACCCAGCATCGGTGAGAATAAATATGGCCTCAGGGTTGGTGGTCAAATGGAGGAGGATTATTCCCCCTAATAGTAGGAGGAATAGTATCCCATCATTGGTATTCATGGAAGATATAGTGCCCCATTGTTGGTGTTAGTGGGAGTAATAGTTCCTCATATCAATGGAAGGAATTGTGCCCCAAGGGCCAGATTAAGGCTGGCAAAGGGCCACATCTGGCCCTCCCAATAAGCGTATATTGATTGGTTTGTGCAAAAGTTATAGCGGCTACAAACTATAGGATATTTTTATTTATTTCAATTTTTTTTACTTGTAATGGTAGTGATCAGTGACTTCTATCGGGACTGCTATATTGCAGCAGACAAAATTGGACACCTGACACTTTTTTGGGAACCAGTGACACCAATACAATGCTTAATGCTAAAAATATGCACCGACACTGTACTAATGACACTGGATGGTAAGGGGTTAACATCAGGGGCGATGAAAGGGTTAACTGTGTGCCTAGCTAATGGTTCAGTGTAGTAAGGAAGGCGCTTTTATTAGTGGAAGGCATGGATCAGTGTTTTTACTTTACAGAAACACAGGATTCAGGTCTTCTGTACTGACAGAACAGCAATCGGCCTTGTTTACATAGGCAGACTGGTGTACTGAATGATCAGTGGGTGGCGATGGACATAGAGTCCACAGGGACCCGCTGATAAGCTCCCGCTGTGTAAAAAATCACAGCAGAAGCATACCACTAGCAAAGTGCAGGATCACACACACACATGCGCCACCTTGTAGCAGTAAATCTGCTATGGGGCGGTCAGCAAGTGGGCAAGATGATTTATTTAGGGTTGTCCTGATACCACTTTTTTAGGACCGAGTACAAGTACCGATACTTTTTTTCAAGCAGTCGCCGATACCGAATACCGATACTTTCGTTAAACGTGTCCCCCACATGTTGCCGCCATGTCCCCCACATGTTGCTGCCATGTCCCCCACATGTTGCCGCCATGTCCCCCACATGTTGCCGCCATGTCCCCCACATGTTGCCGCCATGTCCCCCCCATATACAATGCCATGTCCCCCCCATATACAATGCCATGTCCCCCCCATATACAATGCCATGTCCCCCCCATATACAATGCCATGTCCCCCCCATATTGCAGCCATGCCCCCCCTACCTGATGATGATGCCGCCGCCGTATATACAAAGCCGCCACCTCCGCTAACATTATAGGCACCTTTCGTTTCAATAGCTCTTTTCCCTGCCACGCGCCATATAAAGGACACTCCCTCTTGCTCGGGATTGGACAGATCCATCAAGGGGGAGTGTCTATACACGCGCAGCGGGAAAACAGCTTTTCAAAGGTGCCTATAATGTTCGCGGCGGCGGCTTTGTATATACGGCGGCGGCGCGGTTGGGGGGGGGTTGTTCAAGTATTCTATTTGGGTATCGGGGGTATTTGCGGGAGTACAAGTACTCCCGCAAATACTCGGTATCGGTCCCGATACCGATACTGGTATCGGGACAACCCTAGACTTATTTATATAAAAATATTTAAAAAAAAAAAAGAACACATATACATCAAAAGCGGCTTTGCATTTAATAGTACAACAATGTGAAACACAAATGAGGGTTCGATATACAAAAACAGAAAAGGATATCTGGCACGTTTTGAGGATTATGTCTCTTCTTCAGGAGGTGCTTAAATCTAAATGAAAATTACCCATCTATGGGAGGTATGTAGGAGAGGAAAGCCGCCATGTTAAAAACCAAGAAACTGTCGCTATCCCAATATTTCCTTTAACTTGAAACGATGGGGTTGAAAAAGCCACCGCAACACAACTGCTGGGGTCTACAGAGTGGACAGAGAAAAGCATCTCTGAGGTCTGTTTAAAAAAAAAAAAAAAAAAGGTAGTATGACTCAAGGGAGTACAAAGAACCGCCACTATTAGACCATTGGACTCCAGATGCGAGGCCTCAATGGACCGTGACACAGACAGCAAATATAACCAGACTCAATGTGCAGCTGGTGTCGGTCAGTATCATATGCAGTGGCAGCATGGCAGAGCAACCCACTTTCGATGTACATGTATTCGATTTAAATATTTTTGTATAAACAAACATTTTATTACTCTTTAAAGAAAAAAAAAATGTACTTTATGTCCCACAATAAAGAGTGTTTTTCAATTACTGACACCAACAACGGGACAAAATTCTTCCCTCCCAATGAAACCAATAATGGGGCACAATTCCTTACACTGACCAAAAAAAAACGGGCATTGTTTATGCCCACTGATGACAGGACACATTCTATGGCCATTTTTTGGCCCCCTTAAAGTCTGAAGGACAGTAAACTGGCTCCTTTAGAAAGTTTGGAGACCCCTGCCCCAGAGGATAAGAGTCACCAGCATACAACTGAAGATCAAATATTTATGTGGATTTATTCACATTGCGTCACAGTGCAGAGTTGCCCCACTGCAAGGATATTATTTTGTTGTGCCCAAAGTTGGGCTTTAGGAAAAAAAAACAAGAGTCACCAACACTCAACCGAAGGTCAAGCATCAACGTGGGTTAATTCACATCACGTCACATTTGTCAGGTACAGTTTTGGGGCCTTGAGTGGGCCCTTCAAGCCAACACAGTGACCACTATATCACCTTGGAGAGGTAACCTTGCAAGGCCCCAAAACATTGCTGTATCTGACATATGACGTGACGTGATGTGGATTAAGTCCCCTTTCACACTTATACGACTTGTCTCACGATTTTGGACTGCAAAATCGTATGACAAGTCATTCTCCACTATTTTCAATGAACACCATTCATACTGGCACGATCTTAAGTAGTGCCGAATTCAAAGTAGTCCCTGCACTACTTTGGTCCGATTTTGATGCCACTTTACACAGGCATTCATTGAAATTGCGGCCGCGAATCACAGTAAAATCGCGCGACTTTGAAGTCGTACAAATGTGAAAGGGGGCTAACCCACACAGTCTTGATTTTCCCAAGTTCACAAAGGAGGGTCTGTGGCAGAGACGTATTCCTACAATTGTCCGAGCGATGCTCCGGCTGCCAGGTCAGTGAGAGGCCTGTCTGGGTACGCTAAACCCACTCCGGCGGGAGTGGTGCAAAGAAGTGTTACATTTGGGAGCAGGACTGTTTCCTATCATTACGCCTGTATCTGTTATTCTTTCTTCGGCTTTGCTTTCCTCGCCACAGGTTTGCCGTTTTTACCCGGCTGGGTGGTGGAGAGCGCGGCGGAGAGCACCTGTTGTGGACATTCCTTTGCTTCTGCTACATGCATTACGCATCATACACCCCTAGGAATTCGGGGGAGCCATGAGGTAACATGCCGCCCAAAAATCCAGCAGCTCCTCCGGGGGTAATGCTACACAATGGCTTACCGCTCGTTGCAGCGACATACAAGTGTTAAAGAGGAAGTAAACCCTCTGCAAGAAAAACACCCTGCAAGACAAAGACATAATGAGCTAGTATGCCTAGCATCTAGAGTAAATATCTCCTAAACTGTGTAGGTTTAGGAGATATTTGTTGTACCTACAGGTAAGCCTTAAAGGGTCACTAAAGGAAAAACTTTTTTTCCTAAAATGACTGTTTACAGGATATAGAGAAATAAAAGTTAACTGATTCCTTTTAAAAATGATTAAAAACAGATAAAAATCAATCATATAATGTGCCTGCAGTTTAGTTTCACTTTTAAACTGGTTTCATGTTTCTGTGAAGTAGAGAGACACACACAGAACAAAAAACAAATACAGGGCAGTGTTTTGTTTTTAAAATTAATCTGATTGGTTCTGAGAAGTTTTAGACACACAGTAATGACAGCTTGGACCACAGGGAAAAGCTGCCATGAGATTTTTCATAAGGAGCCAGACAAGCAGGAAGTGTGGAGATCAGAGGAGAATTACAGCAACTTCAAAGCAAACATAAACAATGAGGACATGAAACCAGGACTGCAGTAAGGTAAAGGAAGCCATTTAGCTAAAAAAATAAATAAAATTCCTTTAGTGATCCTTTAACCTAGGCTTGCCTGTAGGTAAAAGTGGTCTGTAAGGGTTTACCACTTATAGGGCCTGTGTATGCTTAATATAAGTGGTTTTTATTGCCACTTGCTTTACACTTCTCCTTTCAAAGGAGGTTTATGTCTCAGACCAACATGAACAGAAAACAGGGGAAGAGGGATTTGTTTCCGAATTGGGATGTCGGGAGACCTGATGTAACTGACCGTCAGCACAAACTGACCGCCAAAGTCATAGAGACTCATATTGTCAAAGCACAGCTGCAGCAGATCGGGGCATCACTTGTAGTCATCAGACAACGTAGTAAGACAAGTACTAGAACTGTGGCTTATTTTTTTTACAATGTCAGGAAATCTCCTTGTTACTCATCACCAGAAAATAAACCTCTCACCGCAGTTTTACTTTTACATGCCAAGCCTCACAGAAGAAGCATGCAGTTAAAGCAAATCATCTCCTAGATTGTAAGCTCTAAGGAGAAGGGTCCGCTCATTCATCCTGTATTGAATTGTATTTTAATTGTACTGTCTGCCCCAACTTTGTAAAGCGCAAACTGGTGGCACGATTTAAATCTTGTATAATAAAAAATGTATATATATATTTTTTAATAATAATAATAATAATAATACAAAAAATAATAATAAAAAATATATAAAAATAAGAATAAGAATACAAATAAAAATAATTACAAATAAAAATAATAATAAATACAAATAATAATAATAATAATAATAAATACAAATAATAATAATAATAATAATAATAAATACAAAAAATATAAATCATAATAATAATAATAAATTAATAGCATAGAAACCCAACTGGCAAGATTGAAATTACCCCAGAAGCTTGGCCGCCAGTGCCGCAAACATTACAGCTGGCACCCAACTTAATTTTTTTATTTTTTTAACTACAATCTTTGGCTCCTTAAAAGTTATATTTCCCTCCAATATACACGGAATCTAAAATTCAGGATTTGCGTGCTCTTCTTTCAACAGCCAGAGCATGCTGAGACTTGTTGTTCTTCAGCAGTTCTAGCACTGTGCATAGCAGGAGTGTAGAGCAAGGATTCAGTTCAAAGTTCACTACACATACAAGAATCATTTCATTTTACAACTCCTTGTATTATAGCTGACATGTGTTTGTATAAGTGATAAGAGTGGCAGGCAGAGATAGTACAGAGAACAGGGGAATGTCACCCAACCCCATTCACGTCTTTGCACCCAAGCCTACGCACAACGCTCAGCAGCAGAAATCCGATTTGTTCCAATACAGGCTGTTCACATTTTCACGCTCAGTCACATGAAGCTTGAAAAGCTGTGTTTTGTTTTTGGCCCTTTAGACTTCAATAGAGGAATCTGTAAACTTGCGACCAACCTTTTTTCTGCGTTTTTGCCCTGAACAACTGTTGTCTGCACTTCCCCAGGTGCACCCCAGAAGCCTGCATACTAGGGTTGTCACCTGTCCGGGATTTACCTGGACAGTTCGTGCTTTGAACTCTGTGTCTGGGTTTCAGACCATCTAAAACCCAGACAAATTCAGACGGTATAGTGACTCAGAACAGGGCCTGACAGGAGGGTGAGGGGACACTATGCATGCCGCATTACCGTTCAATTTGGAACACACAAAGATGTCCCAGGTCTGTTACAGACCTATAGTGTATGCTAATAAAAAAAAAAATGCTGTGTGACGATAAAATGTTTGGCTTGAAGAAAAAGTGGCAACCCTACCGCATACATGTTACATGTGCACAAATGCTTGCAAAGCAGTAAAAAATAAATAAACCACCATGCATATGCACAAGCAACCAAAAACTTCCAAGTGTGAATGGGTATTTATATAGTGCCAACAGTTTACACAGTGCTTTACAAACTATGGGGGAGGTTTACTAAAAGGTAAGCATGCAAAATCTAGTGTAGCTGTGCACATACGAACCAATCAGCTTCCAGGTTTTATTGTAAAAGTTTAATTGAACAAGCTGAAGTTAGAAGCAGATTGGCTACCATGCACGACTACACCGGATTCTGAGTGTTCTAATTTTAGTAAACCCCCCCCCCCCCATATTCACACCAGTCCTTGCCCTCAAGAGTTCACAATCTAAAGTCCCCATCATTCACACATACACATACTAGACCCAATTTAGACAGGAGCCAAATAACCTACCAGTGTTGAAACCAATGCAATTACAGGGAGGACATGCAAACTCCATGCAGATAGTGCCCTTTTCCAAACCAGGAACCCTAAGTGCTAACCATTAAGCCAATGTGCTTCCCCAAGAAATGTACCTGTCCGATTTGTGTTACCATAATCAATTTCAATCGTTGCATACCCCCACTGGGCATTACCAAAGCCAGGGAGGAGTTTAAATAAATACATTATTATTATTTTTTTCAGTGTGCTTCTCTGTGCCCTGTTGCCATTCTAGAGACAGGGTGGGCAGAGACTCCAGAGATCTGAACCCATCTACTTTGATCAACAGTGACACCAATCTGGGAACAGACACACAGAACATACAGAAAGGCTGGCAAATCAAGAGAAATCAGATGTGGCACTGCTGCAGAACATCCTTGCCCAGTGTCAACCACACTGGTTAAAAAAAAAAAAAAAAGCCAATTTTTCTTAGGTTCGCTTTAAGCTGGGTTACAGATCTAGCAAAATACAGAAGTAGCGCTGCTGCAGAACCTCCTTGTTTACTCTGCCCAGTGCCAACCACACTGGTTAAAAAAGCCAATCTTTTTTTAGGTTCACTTTAGGCTGGGTTATAGATGTAGCAAAGACAGAAGTGGCACTGCTGCAGAACCTCCTTGTTTCTTAGTGTAAGGTATTAATAAGAGCTTCTGCAGCCAGTCTTTTATAGGTTAATTTTAGGTTTGGGTTACAGATGTAGCAAAGACAGAAGTGGCACTGCTGCAGAACCTCCTTGTTTCTTAGTGTAAGGTATTAATAAGAGCTTCTGCAGCCAGTCTTTTATAGGTTAATTTTAGGTTTGGGTTACAGATGTAGCAAAGACAGAAGTGGCACTGCTGCAGAACCTCTGTTCCATCTGCCTAGTGTCACCCACTGTAGTTAAAGCTCCTGCAGCCAGTCTTTTACAGGTTCACTTCAGAGATCTAGCAAAAAATTAAAGTGGCACTGCTGCAGAACCTCCTTGTCCCCCAGTGTAAGGCATTAATTAGAGCTCCTGCAGCCAGTCTTTTACAGGTTCACTTTAGGTTGGGTTACAGATGCAGTTATAACAGAAGTGTCACTGCTGCAGAACCTCTTTGTTCCCTCTGACAAGTATAACCGACTAATGTTAGAGCTTCTGCAGCCAATCCTATGGCCTCTCACTTTGGGTTAAATACTGTAAGTAGCTAAATCAGAAGCGACACTGCTGCAGAACCTCTTTGCTACCACACTAGTAAGAGCTCCTGCAGCCAATTTTTTACAGGTTCACTTTTGGCTGGTTATTCACAGATGTAGCTTTAACAGAAGAGTCACTGCTGCAGAACCTCTTTCCTTCTCTGCCCTGACCAGTGTGACCCACTATTGTTAGAGCTTCTACAGCTAATCTTACAGGTTTGCTTTGGGTTACATGTGCAGCTAAATCAGAAGTGACACTGCTGCAGAACCTCTTTGCTCCCATATCCCTGTGTCATCCACTAGTAAGAGCTCCTGCAGCCCAAATTTTACAGGTTCAATTTGGGATAGGATCTAGCGAAGACAGAAGTGACACTGCTGCAGAACCTCTTCCCAGAGCCATACACTATTATATTATTATATAATCTTCTGTAGCCAATCCTACAGGTTCTCTTTGGGATGAGATCTAGCAAAGACAGAAGTGACACTGCTGCAGAACCTCTTATTGTCATACACTATTATAGAAGCTTCTGTAGCCAATATGTTACAGGTTCTCTTTAGACTGGGTTACAGATCTAGCAAAGACAAAAGTGACACTGCTGCAGAACCTCTTCCCAGTGTCATACACTACTATAGAAGCTTCTGTAGCCAATATGTTACAGGTTCTCTTTAGACTGGGTTACATATCTTGCAAAGACAAGTGGCACTGCTGCAGAACCTCTTTCCAAAGCCACACACTATTATATTATTATAGAAGCTTCTGTAGCCAATATTTGTACAGGTTCTCTTTGGGATCGGATCTAGCAATGACAGAAGTGCCACTGCTGCAGAACCTCTTCCCAGAGCCAAACACTATTATATCAGTGTTGCCAACCGTCCGTATTTTTACGGACAGTTCGTAAAAACGGGCACTTTTTCCCCGCGTTCGTAAATGTCCGTGGTTGCGGGAATGTGCCAGTAAAAATAGCCGAGATCGGTTCGGCTTGGAACTGCGCATGGAGATTGGAGGCAGGGGGTTATGGTGGCTGCGGTGGCACCGCAGAGGGGGATGGAGGCAGGGGGAGGTTGGAGGCAGGGGGAGGTTGGAGGCACCGCAGAGGGGGATGGTGGGACCACAGGGGGGGAATGGTGGCACCGCAGGGGGGGAATGGTGGCACCGCAGGGGGGGGGGGGAATGGTGGCACCGCAGGGGGGAATGGTGGCACCGCAGGGGGGGGAATGGTGGCACCGCAGGGGGGGGAATGGTGGCACCACAGAAGGTGGGGGATGGAGACGGGTTGTTGGTGGCACCGCAGAGGGGGGTGGAGGCAGGGGACGATGGAGGCAGGGGGCCTGGGGAAATTGGAGGCAGGCGGAGATTGTGGCACCGCAGAGGGGGACGGAGGCAGGGGCGTGATGTGACTAAAACATTTTCCCTTATATCAAAAATATGTTTGTTTTTTTACCTTAATATCTACCTTAAATCACATTGCTATTTGACTAGCATACTTGTTTGTAGCCTAAATACTGAAATTTGCCCCTAAAAATGTAATTTAGTAACTTTTGTGATATGCCAGTAAAAACATGGCTGCGCCAGTAAATTTCAGGTGTCGTGCCAGTACATTTCAATCTGGTAGGTTGGCAAAACTGTATTATATAAGCTTCTGTAGCCAATCTTTTACAGGTTCTCTTTAGGCTGGGTTACAGATCTACAGTAGCAAAGACAGAAGTGGCACTGCTGCAGAACCTCTTCCCAGAGCCATACATGATTATAGAAGCTTCTGTAGTAGCCAATCTTTCACAGGTTGTCTTTGGGATGGGATATAGTAAAGATAGAAGTGGCACTGCTGCAGAACCTCTTCCCAGTGTCACACTATTATAGAAGCTTCTGTAGCCAATCTTTGTACAGGATCTCTTTGGGATGGGATCTAGTAAATACAGAAGTGGCACTGCTGCAGAACCTCTTATTGTCATACACTATTATAGAAGCTTCTGCAGCCAATCTTTTACAGGTTTTCTTTAGGCAGGGTTACAGATCTTGTTAAAACAGAAGTGGCACTGCTGCAGAACCTCTTCCCAGAGCCACACTATTACATAAGCTTCTGTAGCCAATGTGTACAGGATCTCTTTGGGATGGGATCTAGTAATGACAGAAGTGGCACTGCTGCAGAACCTCTTCCCAGAACCATACACTATAATATATATAAGCTTCTGTAGCCAGCCCCGTATTCTCAGGACATTTCTGCTTATGTCGGGTATTTCTCACCCCCGGTAATAGAATCCTTCTTTGTCTTTTGCTTCACTCTAATCCTATAAAGTTACAATGTATCACAGATCTCACACACCTTGCTAGTGATAGGAGAACTATGCTGGTCACTCTCTATGTGATCCCAGGACTGCGATCCTGCCGGTTATTGAATTACCTGCATGTCGGGAAGCGCTGTCCCCTCTGTGCGCTGTCAGTGCGGTGTCCGGCTGCTGTCAGTGCGGTGTCCGGCTGCTGTCAGTGCGGTTCCTAGGCTTCTGTGTCGCCCATCGCTCGGTCCCGTCCTCGGTGTAGCCGGCTCTCAGCTGACTGCTCTTTTCTTTGGGCTCTTTTAAAGCTTCCCCCCGGTGATGTCACAGGCAGGTTTCCTCCCTCTCGAGGCTCTATAGTGCAGATACCTGAAGTCAGCCCAGTTCCTGCCCAGCCCTCCTCTGTGTCAGGAGGATCGCATTTCTTCATAGCAGTCATGTGAAGAACGCCACCCTAGTTGGCATGCCATCAGCTCTGTACAGTCCTGGTTAGTCACTGCAGGATTACCTGTCCAGGTAACTTCACACCGGAGTCTGTTTAGTGAAATGCCAAGTAATGGAAACATATTACAGATCTTTAACCACTTCAGCTCCGGAAGATTTACCCCCCTTTATAACCAGGCCATTTTTTTTTAGCGATACGGCACTGCGTTACTTTAACTGACAATTGCGCGGACGTGCGACGTTCCCAAAAAAAATTGATGTCCCTTTTTTCCTTTTTTGATGCTATTTCAATGGTTCTCAACCCAGGAGTCGAATAATGATTTGCCAGAGGTCACCGAACCCTGGACTGTTCCTGAAAGCCCGCAGCCGCCCACTCAGCCTCTTTGCAGTCATTCAGTTTACGGCATGGGTGGGGGAGGGGAGGGGGCAGAGACTAGAGGTCAGCTGACTGGTGAGGAATGTGAAGTGGCGGCTGATGCTCATTTTTTTTTGGGGGGGGGGGGCGCAAACAAACTGAAAAAAGAAAAACATCAATTGCAGCCACTGTGCCCATCCAATGCAGCCACTGTGCCAATCAAATTCAGCCACTGTGCCATAAATTGTTACCACTGTGCCCATCAAACACAGCCACTGTGCCCATCAAATACAGCCACTGTGCCATAAATTGCCACCACTGTGCCCATCAAGCGCAGCCACTGTACCCATCAAACGCAGCCTCTGTGCCCATCAAATGCAGCCACTGTGCCCATCAAATGCAGCCACTGTGCCATAAATTGCCACCACTTTGCCCATCAAGTTCACCCACTGTACTCATCAAGCGCACCCACTGTACCCATCAAGTGCAGCCATTGTGCCCATCAAACACAGCCACTGTGCCTATTATATGCTGCCATTGTGCCAAATGCTGCCAGGGTGCCCATTAAATGCTGCCAGGGTGCCCATCAAATGCTGCCAGTGTTCCCATCATATGCTGCCACTGTGCCAAATGCTGCCAGTGTGCCCATCATAAGCTGCCACTGTGCCAAATGCTGCCAGTGTCCCCATCAAATGCTGCCAGTTACCCCATCAAATGCTGCCAGTGTGCCCATCATAAGCTGCCAGTGTGAACCCCCCCCCCCGCTCACTCGTCGTCTGCCCTGCACTTACCCTGTCTTGGTGGGGCAGCGGGTGACGGCGGCGTGCAGGGTCCTTGATGTCTCCTAATATCCCGTCAAGCTCCTCATGTCATGTCCCGTCAGGCATCCAATAGCGGCACCTGTTGTTTCAGACAATCAGGTGACAGGGTAATCAGACCCAGTGCACCTGATTGGCTGAGAGGCGGGTCAGTGTCAGGGAAGCAATGTATTCGATTCACTAACACAAGACTCGGTAATCAGTGCGCCCGCTGTTTACCCTTTTGTAAGCCTATTAGAACCCACAGGCTCTAATCAGGAACCCTATTAGAGTCTATGGCTCTAATCAGGTTCTCCCAAAACACACCTGCTGCTGTAATTCATATGCCCGGTACCCGACAAGGATCGGGCACATGAATAGGGGGCGGCAGCGGTGACCATAGATAGATTCATGCAATGCATGAATCTATCTATGTGAGAGAGCAGGAGAGGGGGGGCGCAGGAGGAGGGGGCAGCACCTCTGCACCCTTAAAGTGGTTGTAAAGCTCATTATGAATTACTTACCTATGATCGAAGACCCCGCAGCGGTCCTCGTCCCCCCCTCCAGCGGCAACATCTCTCCTGGAGGTTACTTCCGGGTCTCGGAAATATTGCAAGCACCTACACCTAAGCCTTAATCTAGGTTTACCTGCAGGTGTAACTTCCCCGCCTTAATGGATGCTCCGCCACTGGAACTGCGAGGGGCTGGAGGAGACCCTATCTCCTGATTTTGGCATACAGGTGTCAATGCTAGACACCACAAAGTCGGAGACACAGTGAAGCCGGAGACAATGAGTAACACTACCCGTGATTAGAGTTGCCATTGAAAGTCCCCACTACAGTTCTCAGATCAGCCATTCAAGTGCACCTAAGCTGGCTAATCAGAACTCCCCCCAGCATTGCCACTCAACCCAACTCCCCACCAGCACTGCCACTCATCCATGGGCGTCCGCTGAATTTTTTTCAGGGGGGAGGGGCATCATTTTAAGGTCATCCATGCTCACTCCCTTTTTGACATGTCATTATCACATAATGACAAAGACATACAAAGGTTGGAGAAACCTGATGCAATACTGTATAGTATGGTGACCAGACGTCCCCGTTTTCTGGGGACAGTCCCCGGATTAAGGCTGCCGTCCCCGTCCCCCGTGTGTCCCCGCTTTGCCGGTCGATACCTGGGCAGCCAGGCTGTGGCAGTCTCCCGAAAGGACGGGGGCATTTCCCGATGGACGGGAGCGTTTCCCAGTCCACAAGAGATGGCACATGCAGAGCTGTGTAGGGGAGGAGCTGGAGTGGCTCCAGGCTGCCTATGTTGTGCTACCGTAGTGCAGTAGCCGCCACTCCTCCTCAGCTGAAGATCCCATCACATGACCTCCCCTATCTCCAGCATCCCGCCCCTCTCCTCCTATCTCTGCTCCCTCCTCCAATCATGCTCCTGGCAGCATAGGGGAAAGGACAGAGCACAACGTTCATCCCCGGTCCTGCAATGCTCTGTGGGAATTGTAGTCCAGAAGAGAAGTATTGAAATGAATGGCCACAAGCAGGTGAGTTTTATGCTTGCAGCTAACATAAGTAATTTCAATCATGTGGTGGCACTGACAGGTGGTACCGATGGGCAGTCATGTGGCACTGACAGGCAGCACTGACAGGCAGTGGAACTGATAGGCGGCACCAAGAGGCACTCATATGGTGGCACTGACAAGCGGCACTGATGGGCACTCATGTGACACTAACATGCAGTGGCACTGATAGGCGGCACCGAGAGCCACTTATGTGGTGGCACTGATAGGCAGCACTGATGGGCACTCATGTGGCACTGATAGGTGGCACTGATAGGCACTCCTGTGGTGGCACTGATAGGCACTCATGTGGCACTGAGAGGCAATCATGTGGCACTGAAAGGAGGCACTGACAGGCAGTGGCACTGATAGGTGGCACTGAGAAGCACTCATGCAGTGGCACTGATAGTCGGCACTAATGCGCACTCATGTGGCACTGACAGGCGGCACTGATAGGCGGCACCGAGAGGCACTCATGTTGTGGCACTGACAGGCGGCACTGATGGGCACTCATGTGGCACTGATAGGCAGCACTGTCAGACAGTGGCACTGATAGGCAGCACTGAGAGGCACTCATGTGGCACTGACAGGCAGTGGCTCTGAGAGGCATTTATGTGGCACTGACAGACGGCACTGAGAGGCACTCATGTGGCACTGATAGGCGGCACTGAGAGGCACTTATGTGGCACTGACAGGCAGTGGCTCTGAGAGGCATTCATGTGGCACTGATAGACGGCACTGACAGGCAGTGGCACTGAGAGGCACTCATGTGGTGGCACTGACAGGTGGCACTGAAAGGCACTCATGCAGTGGCACTGACGGGCAGCACTACTGGGCACTGATGTGGCACTGGTAGGCAGCACTGACAGGCAGTGGCACTGATAGGCGGCACTGACAGGCACTCATTCAGTGGCACTGATTATATATCATATAATCCTTCCATTAACACATACCACATACACTGCATATATAATTTGAGGATTATATGCTTATAAAATCGTTTACCATTTGGCAAAAAAAAAATTCCCCAGATTTTATTTTGAAAATCTGGTCACCTTACTGTGTAGGTTGTTTTCATCAAGATCAAAATATGGCCGCCCACAGCACAGATGTATTGCAATACAAAAGATGTACATTCTCTAATCTCTAGGCTATATTTATATGGGCTGCTGGGCATCATGGACTGGTATACCTGAGAGTGAGAGGAACAGTTCCATACAAAGGGAAGAAGTCTAAAGATTATATAACATACACTGTTACACACACACACACACACACATATATATATATTTCCAGCAATAGCTCAGTTCAGCTGTCCAATTTTACAAGCAGCAAATTGCAATATATAATATTCTCCTCCTAACTGGCACAGCCTGCCACAACACTGTGCCAGTTAGGAGGAGAATATTATATATTGCAATTTGCTGCTTGTAAAGTTGGACAGCTGAGCTGAGCTATTGCTGCTGTTACCTGTGGTTCTTCAGCGATCGATCGTAGGCCCAGGGCAGGCACTGGCAGCGTATTCTCTCTTGTCTCGGCCACTGCATGCCATGCACCGGATCGGCATAGGCATAGGAAGTGCAAAATACATTTACACAGGCAGGCAGGCTGAGGCAGCCAATCATGGAACAGAACAGCCGGGCCCGAGGGGCAGAGCCAATCCGATGCTTGGGCCGGGGGTGGGGAGGGAGGGACGGATGTGTCTATATGTATCGCGGTGAATACGCTGGAACAGATTGAGAGCAGCCCCAGCACCCAAGCCAGCAGCAGACTTAGAAAAAAAAGTCCACGGCTGCCGCGGAGGTGGCCATTGCAACGCAAGTCAAGTGTCTTCTCTTACGATTCCGGGAGGGGGGGGCAGTTGCCCCCCCCCTTACCTTATGGAGCGGACGCCCATGCACTCATCCCAACTTCCCACCAGCACTGCCACTCATCCCAACTCCCCCCAGCACTGCCACTCATCCCAACTTCCCCCAGCACTGCCACTCATCCCAACTCCCTGCCAGCACTGCCACTAAACCCAACTCCCCCCAGCACTGCCACTCATCCCAACTCCCCCCAGCACTGCCACTCATCCCAACTCCCCGCCAGCCCTGCCACTCATCCCAACTCCCCTCTGCACTGCCACTTATCCCAACTCTTCGCCAGCACTGCCACTCATCCCAACTCCCCCCAGCACTGCCACTCATCCCAACTCCCCCCAGCACTGCCACTCCCATCCCAACTCCCCGCAGCTCCCCCCACTGCCACTAAACCCAACTCCCCCCAGCCTGCCACTCATCCCAACTCCCCCCAGCCCACTCATCCCAACTCCCCCCAGCACTGCCACTCATCCCAACTCCCCCCAGCACTGCCACTCATCCCAACTCCCCACCAGCACTGCCACTCCCAACTCCCCCCAGCACTGCCACTCATCCCAACTCCCCCCAGCACTGCCACTCATCCCAACTCCCCCACCAGCCTGCCACTCATCCCAACTCCCCACCAGCACTGCCACTCATCCCAACTCCCCCCAGCACTGCCACTCATCCCAGCTCCCCCCACTGCCACTCATCCCAACTCCCGCAGCACTGCCACTGCCACCCAACTCCCCCCAGCACTGCCACTCATCCCAACTCCCCCCAGCCTGCCAGCTCATCCCAACTCCCCCAGCACTGCCACTCATCCCAACTCCCCCCAGCCACTCATCATCCCAACTCCCCCCAGCACTGCCACTCATCCCAACTCCCCACCAGCCCTGCCACTCATCCCAACTCCCCGCCAGCACTGCCACTCATCCCAACTCCCCCCAGCACTGCCACTCATCCCAACTCCCAGCACTGCCACTCATCCCAACTCCCCTCTGCCAGCACTGCCACTCATCCCAACTCCCCCCAGCACTGCCACTCATCCCAACTCCCCACCAGCCACTGCACTAAAACCAACTCCCCACCAGCCACTCATCCCTCCCCGCCAACTCCCCCCCAACTCCCCCCAGCACTGCCACTCATCCCAACTCCCCACCAGCCCTGCCCTCATCCCCCCCAGCACTCCCCTCTGCACTGCCACCCAACTCCCAACTCCCCGCCAGCACTGCCACTCATCCCAACTCCCCTCTGCCACTCATCCCCGCCAACTCCCCCCCAACTCCCCCCAGCACTGCCACTCATCCCAACTCCCCCCAGCCACTCATCCCAACTCCCCCAGCAGCACCCAACTCCCCCAGCCACTCATCCCAACTCCCCCCAGCACTGCCACTAATCCCAACTCCCCCAGCACTGCCACTCATCCCAACTCCCCACCAGCACTGCCACTAAACCCAACTCCCCACCAGCACTGCCACTAAACACAACTCCCCACCAGCACTGCCACTCATCACCAACTCCCCGCAGCAGCCCTCATCCCAACTCCCCCAGCCACTCATCCCAACTCCCCCCAGCACTGCCACTCATCCCAACTCCCCACCAGCACTGCCACTAAACCCAACTCCCCACCAGCACTGCCACTAAACACAACTCCCCACCAGCACTGCCACTCATCACAACTCCCCGCCAGCCCTGCCACTCATCCCAACTCCCCCCAGCACTGCCACTCATCCCAACTCCCCTCCAGCACTGCCACTCATCCCAACTTCCCCCAGCACTGCCACTCATCCCAACTCCCCTCCAGCACTGCTGCTTATCCCAACTCTCCCCAAACATTGCCACTCATCCCAACTCCCCGCCACCCCTGCCACTCAACCCAACTCCCCACCAGCACTGCCACTCATCCCAACTCCCCGTGAATCACTGCCACTCATCCCAACTCATCCATGCTTCCTTAGGACTGTCATTGCCTCCTCTCTGCAATCCTCTCTCACTCCTCTGACCGCTGCCACTGCTCATTAGTGTGTTTCTTCACTCACCAGTTCTGCTGTCAGGCAAGGAAACTGCCTCATAGGCCGCATACACACGACCGAGAACCTCGGCAGAATCCAGCGAGAAGCTCGCTGGGATGCATATTCTGCCGAGATACTCGGTCGTGTGTACGTTTTTCGCCGAGCGTCCCGTCGAGAAAGCCGTCGAGCCAAAATAGAGAGCAGGTTCTCTATTTGCTCGATGATCCATCGAGAACCATGGCTCGGCGCCTTTCCCGACGGAACGATGTGTTTGGCCCGTCGAGGTTCTCGGTCATGTGTACGCGGCCTTACTGTTTTACTTTCCCTGCAGTTGCAGTTACAATGCTTTTTGAGGAGAGGGAGTTGGGCAGTGGACAGTGGTAGGGCAGAAGAGAACACGGGGGCCGGAGGAGAACGTGGGGGAGGGGGGAAAAGGACACGGAGCGGGCCGGGGGAGGAGCGCACAGAACAGCAGGGAATGATCATGCGGCAGAAAACAGCTGTGAACACCGATCTCCCTGTATAGCTTTTTTAGCTTACAGCCGCGGAAGGGAGAAAAGGAGAAGCAGCTGTCAGCTAAAAATCTATACAAAGGAAATTGGTGTTCACAGCTGTTTTCTGCCGCACCAATCATTCCCGGGAGATCGGGAGGGGCTTGCGGGTGTGCGGGAGCCGCTGCAGAAAAGCGGGAGTCTCCCGCACCTCACTTTTCGAATTCGAATCATTTTCCAATTTCCAAAGAGAATAAACTAGAATAGAAAATAAAAGAATAGAATAGAAAAAATTATATTTTTTGTTCTAGTCTATTCCTTTATTTTCTATTCAAAGCCTAGACTGTGACTATACCAACTCTATACCACATTATACCGAACATTTAATGCATCTGAACCACATCTACCTTGCACCTGTGCCGAGACTATATCATACCTATACTGTACCTATACTGAAAGATTAATTGGTGCTGTCATTAAGAGCAAAAATGCTCTTAACCACTTCAATACCGGGCTTTAAAACCCACCTCCTTCCCGGGCCTATTCTGGCACTTCTTTCCTACATGTACAAATCATCATTCTTTTGCTAGAAAATTACTCAGAACCTCCAAACATTATATAGGTTTTTTAGCAGACACCCTAGGGAATAAAATGGCGGTCCTTGCAACTTTTTATCTTGCACCGTATTTGCGCAATAATTTTTCAAACAGCTTTTAAAAAAAAAAAAATGGTTTCATAAATTAGAAAAAATAACAAAACAGTAACGTTAGCCCAATTTTTTGGTAAAATATGAAAGATGATGTTACGCCGAGTAACTAGATACCGAACATGTCATGCTTTAAAATTGCGTACACTCATAGAATGGCGCCAAACTTTGTTACTTAAAAATCTCCATAGGCGACACTTTAACATTTTTACAGGTTACCAGTTTAGAGTTACAGAATTGTTGCACACGCTCTAACGCACGCGGCGACACCTCACATGTGTGGCTTGAACGACGTTTACATACGTGGGCGGGACTTACATGTGCCTACGCTTCTGAACGCGAGCTACCGGGGACAGGGGCATTTTAATTTTTTTATTATTATTATTTATTTTTTATTTTACTTATTTATTTATTTTTACATGTTTTTTTTTTTTTACATGTTTTTTTTTCAATCGCTTTTATTCCTATTACAAGGAATGTAAACATCCCCTGTAATAGGAATGTGTGTGACAGGTCCTCTTTAAGGAGAGATGCGGGGTCGATAAGACCTCACATCTCTCCTCCAGGCTGGAAAGAATGAGTTTGTGAAAAAAAATTCACAGATCTCATTCAAACTAGCCGCAATTGCGGTTTGTTTACTTACGGGGACCCGGGCGTGATGTCATCACATCGCGCCCGGGCCTCTGACGGTCATAGAGATGACTGGTGACCATCTGGTCACCGGTCATCTCTATGGCAAACATCCGGTGGACAGCGATCATCTCTTCGGGCCCCTGATGGGACGGGTGAGAGCGGAGAAGCACCGGATGGCGGCGGGAGGGAGGGATGTCCCCTCCCGTCGCCTGTAAGAACGATCTAGCGGCAGAACCGCTGCTATGATCGTTCTTACGGTGCGCACGATCGCCGCCGCTAAAAATTATATCTCAATGATGCCTCTGGGTGCAGGCATCATTGAGATATCCCCCCGCAAAGCCCAGGCCGTCATATAACGTCCACCCGGGATAACAGGTCCCCGTTTTGGACGTCATATGACGGCGTACGGGTATCAAGTGGTTAAAGGGTCCCAACGATAGCCAGCAGAATAACATCTTAAATGACTGTCACTCCCATAATCATTTCTCTGCAAGGCCCGTTGTTCCCCAACCATCTGCACTATCATCCTTCTTTTCTTTTGGACAGTGCATACTCAGTCAGTCTGAGACTAGCATCACCACCATAAATGCCCTCTGGCCGTAAATTTCTAGTGAACTTTACTACTGATCACTGCTGCACTTGAGGTGGCCTTGCTACTGTTTGTGCAAATCTAGATGCCAACTATCATCTTCTGCCTAGTCCTTACTGTTAACCGCTTTGTATGCCAAATTGTGTTATTACCATTGTTAATCCATTTTTTTGCTTGCCTAGTTACCAACCATATTGGGTGATAATAAATAAAGTTTTCTTTGATAACACACTACTATCAGATATTACGTTTTACTTTCAGCGAATTCCTGTGATATTGTAACACTCAACCTTTTGTGTCAGAGGGGCTGAGGTCCTTGAAAAAGTTGAGGCACAGAACAGAGGATCCATCCAATCCAGTGGCTACAGATGAATGAGGATGACTGACCCCAAAAAGTCAACCATGGCATGTCCATCATGTGTAACCTGACAGGTTCTATCTAAGTTCTATGGTGTCAATAAGTGATAGGGATGGTTGGTGAAAATGATATACTGTAGGTGCTTAGTAGACATGTGCAGACTGGAATATTTTGTTTAGTTTTTTCGTTTTCGTCCAGAAAAAAAAATTATTTAGTTACTCCCGAAAATCGTTTTGATTTATTTTGTTTTCATCGGGAAAGTTTTCGTCTGAAAACGACGATTTTCGATGACTCTGTCAAATTAAACGACGGAAATATGACAATGCATCGAAAATCGTCGATCTGAATACAGTGAATATACCTATTCACTGTATGCAGAACGACGATTTTCGATGACTTTGTGAAATTGAAAGACGGAAATTCGACAAAGTATCGAAAATCGTCGGATCTGAACGAAAACGAAAATAAAGCATTTTTTATGTCGGATCTTTCGGTTTTCGTTTCTTGTGCTTTCGTTCGTTAAAACGATAACGAAAATACCCGATTTTTGGACGAAAATGCATTCTAACGAAAACGAATGCACATGTCTAGTGCTTAGTACTAAAATACCCTTTTATTTACATCCCTAAGAACCTTGCACTCAGATATCCTGGAATCCTGGAATCTCAATTAGCACACCAATTGTTATTTGACACCCATGTGATAAAGGTGCTCAGTATACTGTACCCTTGGGAGAAATTCTAAAAAGACTCTTTCATTCTTCTCAGAATAAAGACAGTATACCAGTTTCAAAGCAACTCCGGCCGGAAGCGATCCATGCAAACAATTAACCCGTACAAAATTGGAGGTGGGAAGAGGTAACAGCGGGGGATGAACCGGTGAACCACAATATCCCGCCCAAGGGCGGGATATTGTGGTTCACCGGTTCATCCCCCGCTGTTACCTCTTCCCACCTCCAATTTTGTACGGGTTAATTGTTTGCATGGATCGCTTCCGGCCGGAGTCCCAGCATACTACTGACATGCCTGTTTTTAAAGATTTTATGTAAGTGTGTTTTTGACTTTTTAAATAAATCTCTTCTAAGACGGTATTACACTATTGTGGCCTCTCTTGTTTTTCCCTGGATACTGTTTCCGAGACTCTAGTCTGAAGGGGATCGATAATTCATCTGGCCTACTACCTCCCTCTTTTGGTGATATATACGCTTTCTGGGGTCTTCTTTTCATTAAGAGACCACCGGATTTCTGGTAAGCAGTTAGTGTTGCTTGCAAGGTGGAGGATCTTCTATCAGCACTGTACATTGAATGTCACCACGTTTATTTGTCATCAACACATCTCTGCACTGGTGTTTTTTTCAAGAATTTACCACCCACTGGTCCGTTAGGACCTATTGGACATTTATGTATTTATCTTTGTACACTATGTTTGGATATTAATTTAGCTTGTCCATCTAGATTTTCACTTATTGTTATTACCTTGTATGGTTTGTTTACATATGTTAGCGCATCCTGTTTTTTTTGCTACTTTGTTTTTCTGTATTTGTCACTACAGTCAGGTGCAGCTTTCTTTTGAGTTTGAGTCACTTTAGATTTTAAAGCACTTTGTGGCTTCAAATAGTATTTTTCTTGTGTTCACGTTAGCGCAGTTGCTTCTCTCCTTTTTCCATATGATAAACATGTCCTAGCTATATTTTGTAAATAACCTCTCACTCAAAGCAAGAAGAGAGAAAAACAGACTTTTGCTTTAGGCAGGGTTTTATCTGGAAGGCTGTTCATATTCACTGAACATAAAAGAGGATTTCTCAGATCTGGATTAACTCTGTGTGGCAAGACTGGACACAGATGATAGGAAATATTATACTGTACATTGTGACATCAAAAAAAAAACTTTTTTTTTTTGGGGTTTACATCCACTTTAACTGTAGCATAAATTGGTTGCAAAGGGTTTACAACCACTTTAAATAATAAGGTTGAGAAACACTGATATGAGTAATAACATCTTAATTAGTGGCAATCCTTATCATGACCTCTGTCATTTTCTTATGACTAATGACATACAATTGTCATACATGCCCTTATAGCAGGCATGTCCACAGTCTGGCCCGGGGGCCAAATGTGCCTCCCCTGTTGATTTAATATGCCCCCCCCTGGGGATTTGGATATATATATTGTTTGTGGCCCCCAGGACCAAAAAAGATATATACTGTATTTATTGGCGCTGCCTTGCAGGGGACAGGGAGGGGACAGGGAGGGGGCAGGACGAGCACCGTCAGATTACATGAAGAGAATATCCCGTTTACTCAGCAGTGTCTCTATTGGAAGTCCCGTCTCCTGGGATGCCATTGGACGACTGTTCTGTCTATCATAGGAGGTGGGACTTTGTATTAAAGAGGCCACAGAGTAAACAAGAGATTCTCCTGTTTGTAATCTGTCAGCACTCGTCCCGGCCCCCTCCCTCTGCCCTCCGAGGCTGCAGATGGGCATCGTTCAGGCTGCACTGATAGCAATGGTAAGGCTGCATTTTTTGGCACATGTGAGGCAGCATTGGCTGCAATGGTAAGGTTGCATTTATTGCAATGGTAAGGCTGCATTCATGCACATGTGAGGCTGCATTTAAGGCATATTGGTGGCAGAGGTGAGGCTGCATTGGTTGCAATGGTAAGGCTGCATTGGTTGCAATGGTAAGGCTGCATTGGCTGCAATGGTAAGGCTGCATTCATGGCAATAGTGAGGCTGCATTCATGGCAATAGTAAGCCCATGCGTGTTATAAGCCGATAAATTTGGTATATCCAAATAATACACCCAAGCTCATTCTCATTCTAAGCAACGCTCTGGGATTTGTTGGGGCCACAAAAGAAATATATACAGTATATACAAATAACACGCCTGACCTCATCTCTTCACAACACACAGCCACAAAGGCAAGAGAATTCTTGTTGGGCCGTGTAGTAGTGCTCAGACTAACACACTTAGACCACATTTTAATGGCTCAAAGAATGTCAGGCAAAATAGTCGGCCCTCACACATGTTCACTTAATCAAATCTGGCCCTCTTTGAAAAAAGTTTGGACACCCCTGCCTTATAGTGACGAACCCGGTCGGCCAAGGGTGTCACTTCCTGTCATCGTGACCAGAGGATTAATTCATGGAACTCACTATGTCCGGCAAATGGTGTCTTTTACCCATTTTCATGTACTGTAAGTGCATTACCTTCATTAAATCCTGTTCTAAAAGGTCTTACATTATATTGACATTTTTATCTTTTACTTGGTGTCACGATTGGATTGAGAGGATTTGTTGCTTACACTGTTACACTGGCTGTTTGGAGCTGTATTATGTGGATCCCTTAAGGGAATTGATGACCGCCCCCCGTAATAGGACAACCGACACTCTCTGGTAAGAGCACACCTTTATCATTGGTGGTGGTTCTTGCACAAGGTGGAAGCAGGTGGTGACACAACAGTCAAGAATTTGTTTATGTTGGTGACTCTTGGACTCACTTTGATGTTTTTTTTTGTTTTTTTTTAGGGCAACACATTTAATTATATTCCGTTTTGTAATAATATCTCACTATAGTGGTGCAGCTGTATCTTTTGATTGCAATTTATCACAAGCGCAGTTCTTTTTGTTTTTTCACAATTGTCATACTTGGCCTTTTGTAATTGGGTTGTACAGTGAGTGCCTTGTTTATTCCATTGAGCTGTGTTGTAACTGGTACATCTGGGTACAAACAATGTAGAGCAATCCGATCTCCACTAGGGGGAGATGTGGGAGCTGTCATTCCTACAGACAGTGGAGGGGAACAGCAATTTATATTCTTGTCTCCTATGTACAGTGTGTCATATTGGTGCAAAGTGTTATATCAACTTGAGCAATGCGGTGAGAGTAAAGCAGGCTTTTGCAGAAAGTATGTATGTAATGCCGTCTGTTGTTTCTAATTTGCCAAGTAGACGCACATTGGCAGCGCTATAACAGCAAAGACTTAGGAGAACTGATAACTTTTGGACTGGAAGGCAAACCCAACCAACTGGCCCTTTCAGACATAAGTTCCCGTTTGCAAAAGAAAGTTTACCAAGGGGATGATTTACTAAAACTGGAGAGTGCAAAATCTGGTGCAGCTGTGCAAAGAAGCCAACCATTTTTTTTTTTTTTGTCGAAGCTTAATTGAACAAGCTGAAGTTAGAAACTGGTTGGCTCTGTATAATAATGCCGCGTACACACGATAATTTTTTGCGATGAAAAAAAACGACGTTTTCAATCATGAAAAAAAACGACGTTTTTCAAACTTCATTTTCCAAAACGACGTTGCGTACACACCATCGTTTTTCTACAAAGCTCTAGCAAAGCGCGGTGACGTACACCACGTTCGACGGCACTCTTTTCCATTGAAGCTCCGTCTCATAACTTGCTTCTGAGCATGCGCGGGTTTAAAAACGTCGTTTTCAACATTGTTTTGCCCACACACCATCACTTTTTATGACACAAAAAATTACGTTTTGAAAAACGACACAAAAAATTCAAGCATGTTGGAATTTTTTTTTGGTTGTTTTTTTTAAGACAAAAAACGACGTTTTGTCCACACACGATCAATTTAAATAACGTTTTAAAAAACGTCGTTTTTTTTCATCGCAAAAAATGATCGTGAGTACGCGGCATTAGGCTTACCTGTAGGTAAAAGTGGTAGTTTTTAAGACCGACCACTGTTGTTTGGTGGCGATACAGTGGCGATACAGTGGCTCTCCTGCATGAAACGCCATAGCTGTATGGCTGAAGAAGCGTGCCCGCATGTTGGGAGGACTCGATGTCCTTCGGTGGCCCACGATTGCCTTGTACACAGGCAGAAGGAGGAGATGCAAAACAAGGCATTTCCTCGTTCTGATAGGTGACATGACAGGGATCTACTGTTCCCAGTGGTCAGGAACAGTGATCACTGTTATGTCCCAGTGAGACACACCCCCCCCTCAGTTAGAAACACTCATAGGGAACACACTTAACCCCTTTATCCCCTTTATGTTAACCCCTTCCCTGCCAGTGTCATTTACACAGTAATCAGTGGATATTTTTTGCTGTGATCGCTGTATAAATGTCAATGGTTCCAAAGAAGTGTCAAGAGTGTCCGATCTGTCCCCTGCAATGTTGCAGATCACCACCATTACTAGTAAAAAAAAACAATAATAATAAAAATGCCATAAATCTATTCCCTATTTTGTAAACGCTATAATTTTTGCGGAAACTAATCAATATCTTTTTTTACCAAAAATAAATAGAAGAATATATCGGCCTAAACTGATGAAGAAATATGTTTAAAAAAAAAAAAACAAGGGATATTTATTATAGCAAAAAGTAAGAAAAATATATAGTTTAATTGTCGCTGTTTTTTTATTTATAGCGCAAAAAATAAAAACCTCAGAGATGATCAAATACTACCAAAATAAAGATATATTTGTGGGGAAAAGGACCTGAATTTTGTTTGGGTACAACGTCGCATGACCGTGCAATTGCCAGTTAAAGCAATGCAGTGCCGAATCGCCAAAAATGTTCTGGTCATTAAAGGGGGAAAATTCTTCCGGGGCTGAAGTGGTTAAAGACCATGGTTTATTTTAACATGCCTATTCGCATGCTAAAAAAGCAAGCCTGTAAAGGATGAATTGTAAAAAAAAAAGTATTTTATGAGCTAAATAATTTCTGCTTTTTGAAACTGATATGGACTCACCTAAGTGATGGTAGATGACAACAATCAGCAAGACTTCACTGCAGAATGTGGTTTTGTGGCGGGATATGCTTTTGAGATTCCGCAGTGAAGTCTTGGTGATTGAATACATCTATCATCATTTAGGAATTGACAAATATATTTGAAGTGCACAAGTGAACACAGTAGGGTGGTGGTGGAAATCACAGGATGAGAAATTAAAGGGGTTGTAAAGAAAAACATTGTTTTCCCTAAAGAGCTTCCTTTACCTTAGTGCAGTCCTCCTTCACTTACCTCATCCTTCCATTTTGCTTTTAATCGTCCTTATTTCTTCTGAGAAATCCTCACTTCCTGTTCTTCTGTCTGTAACTACACACAGTAATGCAAGGCTTTCTCCCTGGTGTGGAGAAAGCCTCTTGAGATGGAGGGGGTGAGCAGGAGTGTCAGGACGCCCACTAACACACAGCTCCTCTCTCTATGTGCAAAGTAGAGAGTGTCCTACTTCTAACGAGGGTTCCTTCTCGTTACAGTATGTTTCAAATTTAGTCAGTTCCCGTTTAAACCTGTTTATTGGTCCCAGTGATGCCAGGAAGTGTCGCAACGGTACAATGAAAAGTCTTTCAGAGTCTCTGAAGGGGTCGGTAGCTTTTAGGTAGGCCCTGGGCACTCTGGATACATCCAGCTCACGACAAGACTCTGAACCTGTGTCTGTAAACACTGGTAGTGCCCAGGGTTCCAACAGGTGGCTTGGAGTAGCGACCTGGGTTCCAACAGGTGGTTCGGAGTAGCGACCTTGGTTCCAACAGGTGGCTTGGAGTAGCGACCTTAGGTGTGATCCCTCGAGGAGGGCGAAGTTCCACCCTGTCGGGAAGAAAAAGATGTGGCTGTCACCTATCCCTAAGGAGTGAAGTTCCGAGATTCTTCTGCCAGATGTAATGGCTAGCAGGAAAGCGTCTTTAGTGTCAGGTTCCATGTTGCTACTTGTTCCACTGGAGCAAAGGGATGGTCAGATAGAACTTCAAGGACCAGGGACAGATCCCACTTAGGAAATGATCGTCTGACAGGTGGACAAATCTTCAGTACTCCTCTGAGGAAAGTGACTACACAAGGATCCTCCGCCATCCCCATCTCTTATTTGTTGTGGCAGAGATTGCTGCTACCTGCACTTTGAGGTAGCTCAGACCAAGCCCCAGATCAAGTCCAGTTTGAAGGAAACCTAGAATATTGGACGTAGAGGGAAGGATTGGATCAAATCCATTTCTGGTAGCAAATGACAAGAACTTGTCCCAGATTTTTGAATATATGGCATAATTTGCAGGCTTTCTGGCTTTTAGAGGGGTTGTTATGACTCCTGGGGAACACCCTAGGGCCTCGAACCATCGCCTCTCAACCTCCACATTTGAAGATTCAACTTCTGAGGGTTTGGATGAACTAGACTGCCCTGCGACAGAAGTTGAGGGAAAGGAGGGATCCTGATTGGAGAGTTCACACTTATGCGCATGGCTAGAGTACTGCCACCACCTGGACTGACTCCCTGAGGAGCCTCAGGAGGAATTTGAATATTAATGGCCTGGGAGGAAAGGCATATGCCAAACCTCCAGGGGCATGACAGGGCATCCGCTGCCTTGGCTTGTGGATGCGGCATCCGAGAGAAGAATCTGTCCAGCTTGGCATTCTTCGGGGAAACAAACAAGTCTACCTGAGGGGGATCCCATATGCTGGCAATCTGATGGAAGATGATGGGGGTGGAGAGCCCACTCATTTCTGGACAACGTGTCTGCGTCCGTGTTCAACCTGCCCGGCAGATACATTGCTCTGGGGTCCAGGAGGTTCTTCTCTGCCCAGAGCATGATCAGCGCCACCTCCTCGAGGAACGACCTGCTGCGAGTTCCTCTTTGCATCTGCTAATAAGCGACAGCTGCCATGTTGTCTAAGCATAGATGTATTTTCTGGTCTCTGATTTGGGATGCCAAAGAAGTTAGTGCTAAGAAGGCTGCCCTCATCGCCAAGATGTTGGATACCACTTCCTGGGTAGAACATGACCATCCACCCTGTATTCTGGTTTCCCCACCATGGGCTCCCCAGCCCTGTCCGATTGCATCGGACATAATTGTGATTCAAGGATGGGGAACCAGGTGACGAGGTTTGGAGAGGTTTTCTGGAACTGTTCACCAGTGAAGACTCCTGTGTATTATGTCCGTCAGCAGTAGGGATGAGCCGAACACCCCCGCGTTCGGTTCGCACCAGAACCGCCGAACAGACCGACCGTTCGCGTGAACATTTAGAACCCCATTGAAGTCTATGGGACTCGAACGTTCGAATTCAAAAACGATGATTTTAAAGACCAATATTCAATTTATTGTTGGAAAACGTCTTTCAGAATCCGGGTCTTACCACAGGAAACATGTATCAATGGAAAAAAGTAAAAAAAACGATTGTTTTTTCAGGAGCAGGACTCCTGAAAAAAATGACCGTTTTTAAAACTTTTTTTCCATTGATACATGTTCAGTCGGGCAAAACCCGGGTTCTCAAAGACGTTTTCACAGGCAAACTATAGACACACAGCAGGTACAATATTTAAAGGAATTTTTCATTTTTTTTTTAAGTTAAGCATCATTAAAATCACTGCTCCAGGAGCAGTGATTTTATTGATGCTTAAATAAAAAACAAAAAAATCCTTTAAATATTGCACCTGCTGGGTAGACTGTGATAACGTCTTTAAATAGCACAATCACCTGCCTGCCAGTAAATTAGGAATAGCTGATCTAGCTAAGCTATACAGTGTATAAATATATGTACAACTCCTAGGGATGTATATATATTCTCTACACACTGTAATTGAAGCTAAACTGACTAGCCTGCCTGCTCTATCTAGCTATATAAAAAGACTATCTCTCTGTCTCTCTGACTGCTTTCATGAACAAGCCGGAAAACACTACACAAGGCCGCCCCAGCAGGCGGCCTTATATAGTGCGGGGCGTGTGCTAAAGCCCTGAGCCATAATTGGCCAAAGCCACCCAGGCTTTGGCCAATTATGGCTCTTCGATTTTTGCGCGCTGTGATTGGCCAAGCATGCGGGACATACAGCATGCTTGGCCAATCACCAGCGCGCAATGCCGCAGTGAATTATGGGCCATTTTGCGTCACTCGAATTTGGCGCGAACGACCGCTTTTGTTCGACTTTCGTATCGAAACGCGAAGCTCATCCCTATTAGTCATATCCCATAAAAATTCTAAGAAGTATTTATTTTTAATTTTTTTTCATCTCATGGATGAAATGTGGGAAAGAACATATATATATTAGGGCTGTGCAAATTAACTTTTAATTAATCGATTTATCTTTAATATTTTTGATCGATTAAAATTCTTTTGATTGGTACTTGCCTCTCTGCCGGCTTCTGGGCCTTCAGGGAGTTCCGTCGGAGATCCAGTAACGTCACGGACACTGGCGGGGCTTGCAGTGTCCATCTGAAGGGCTCCTTTGCTGTGCCTTCATATCTGCATGTCGGCGGGACCTTATTATCTGCCACATGCAAGGGCTGTTACACTTCCCTCTATCACTTCCTTCTATCAACCTTGGGATTTTACAACCATCCACTGGGAGTTGTGATAGTTCCCTTCATGGGACATCTACATGCCAACGGACTGATGTTAACCTCTCCTCATCTGAATTCAGCAGTGGTATCGTTGTACACATTTTTATACCAGTATCATACTTAGCTACATGTTTTTATGACTGCTTTTGGTACCGTTTGGTATTACTTGCACCATTTTTACAGTTTATGTAGATACATCGATTTTATCTCCAGTGCAATATTTATTTGGTTACCTACTTGAAGATTATACAAGTTTTAATGCTATTCCCATCGAGCGCTGCCTTGTGTGTTTTTTGTATCCTTCTATCTATTTTTCCAGTAGTTGGTAGCTGCACTGGGAATCAGCCGGCAAGGAGATCAGCTAAAAGTAGTTGGATCTGTATGTGCGTTATAATTAATCGAAATTAGTCGATTAATCGATTAAAATAAAAAACGATTAATCGAACACAAAAATTTTGAGCAGTAACAGCCCTAATATATATATATATATATATATATATATATATATATATATATATATATATATATATATATATATATGTATCTATCATACAATCATTCCATAAAAAACACATACACTGCAGCAGAGGCGGCTCTAGGCTTTGACAGGCCTTAGGCAAAACTTAGGCATGAGGCCCCCTCACACTCATAATGTAAAAAATAATTCAAGCGATAAAAATTAACTGTATAAGGAGGATACATTACAGGCAGAGGGTAAGTGGGCACAGTACAGGGAGCAAGAGTGTACATTAAAGGAGGGAGCAGAAGGGCACAGCACAGGGTGAGGGTAAGTGGGCACATTGCATGGGGCAGGAGTGTACATTAAAGGAGAGAGGAGGGCACAGTACAGGGGGAGGGTAAGTGTGCACAGTACAGGGGGTAGGAGGGTACAATACAGGGGGAAGCAGGAGGGCACAGGGGGAGGGTAAGTGGTCACAGAACAGGGGGCAGGAGGCTACAGTACAGGGGAAACAGGAGGGCAAAGCACAGGGGAGGGAAAGTGGGCACAGTACAGTGGGCAGGAGGGTAAGTAAAGGAGGGAGCAGGAAGGCACAGCACAGTGGACAGGAGGGTACAGTAAAGGAGGGAGCAGGAGGGCACAGCATGGGGGGTGAGTGGGCACAGTACAGGGGGCAGACTTACCTTAAAAGAGGGAGCAGGAGGGCACAGCACAGATGAAGAGTAAGAGGGCACAGCACAGGGGGAGCAGGAGGGCACAGCACAGGAGGGAGCAGGAGGGCACAGACCAGGGGGAGGGTGCGTGGGCACATTGCATGAGGCAGGAGTGTACATTAAAGGAGAGAGGAGGGCACAGCACAGGGGGAGGGTAAGTGGGAACAGTACAGGGGGTAGTAGGGTACAGTAAAGGAGGGAGCGGGAGGGCACAGCATAGGGAGAACAGGAGGGCACAGCACAGGGGGAGGGTAAGTGGCCATATTGCATGGGGCAGGAGTGTACATTAAAGGAGAGAGGAGGACACAGCACAGGGGGAGGGTACGTGGGCACAGTACAGGGGGTAGGAGGATACAGCACAGGGGAAGCAGGAGGGCACAGAACAGGGGGTAAGTGGGCACAGTAAAGGGGACAGGAGGGCACAGCATAGGGGGGTAAGTGGGCACAGTACAGGGGCAGGAGGGTACAGTAAAGGAGGGAGAAGGATGTCACAGCACAGGGGAAGGGGAAGTGGGCACATTGTAGCAGGCAGGAAGGTACAATACAGGGAGGAGCAGGAGGGCAAAGCACAGGGGAAGGGGAAGTAGGCACAGTACAGAGGACAGCAGGGGGTAAGTGGGCACAGTACAGGGGGCAGGAGGGTACAGTAAAGGAGGGAGCAGGAGGTCACAGCACAGGGGAAGGGGAAGTGGGCACAGTGCAGAAGGCAGGAGGGTACTGTACAGGGAGGAGCAGGAGGGAACAGCACAGGGGGAGGGTAAGTGGGTACAGAAAAGGGGCAGGAGAGTACAGTACAGGGGGAGCAGGAGGGCAAAGCACTGGGGGGTAATTGGGCACAGTACACGGGACAGGAGGGTACAGTAAAGCAGGGAGCAGGAGAGAACAGGGGTAAGTGGGCACAGTACAGGGGGCATGAGGGTAAGTAAAGGAGGGAGCAGGAGGGCACAGCATGGGTGGAGGTAAGTGGGCACCGTACAGGGGACAGGAAGGTACAGTAAAGGAGGGAGCAGGAGAGCACAGCTTGGGGGGTAAGTGGGAACAGTACATGGGACAGGAGGGTACGGTAAAGGAGGGAGAAAGAGGGCACAGCACAGGGGGAGGGTAAGTAGGCACAGTGCAGGAGGGTACAGTACAGAGGAGAGCAGGTGGGCAAAGCACAGGGGCAGGAGAGCACAGGGGTAAGTGGGCACAGTATCGGGGCAGGAGGAGAGTAAGTGGGCACAGTACTGGGGCAGGAGGGTATAGTATGGGGGAGCGTTAGTGGGCACAGTACCGGGGCAAGAGGGTACAGTACAGGAGGAGGGAAAGTGGACACAGTACTGGGGCAGGAGGGTACAGTATGGGGGAGCGTTAGTGGGCACAGTACCGGGGCAAGAGGGTACAGTACAGGAGGAGGGAAAGTGGACACAGTACTGGGGCAGGAGGGTACAGTATGGGGGAAGGTTAGTGGGCACAGTATCGGGGCAGGAGGGCACAGAACAGGGGGAGGATAAATGGGCACAGTACTGAGGCAGGAGGGTACAGTACAGGAGGAAGGTAAGTGGGCACAGTACAAGAGGAGGGTAAGTGGGCACAGTACTGGAGCAGGAGGGTACAGTATGGGGGAGGGCAAGTGGGCACAGTACCGGAGCAGGAGGGTACAGTATGGGGAGGGCAAGTGGGCACAGTACTGAGGCAGGAGGGCACAGAACAGGGGGGAATAAGTGGGCACAGTACAGGGGGAGCAGAAGGAAAGAAGGATGCCTCTTGCATTAGAGTACCCCCCAGAGACCCCCATTAGCTTTCAGTCCCCTAATATCATTGCCCCCCTTCCTTAGAGAACTCCAGAGATCAGAGACCCCCCTTATAGCAGCGCCCCCTGCCCTCTTTAGGATCTCCATTTATGTTACCTTATCGGCGGGAACCAGGTACCGCTACAAGCAAGGTGTGAGAGCCAAAGTTGGTGGGCGGAGCTGAGAGGCGAAGCGTTCTACAGATGTTTCCACAGTGTGTGTATACAGCGGCAATGCAGAAGCAGAAGGGGGGTCATCGAGCGGGCGGGACGAGGGGGGGGGGGGGGAGAGGCGCTGGGCGGAGGAACCGGAGATGGATGATGATCACAGACTGGCACAGCTGCGAGAAATCCTTGTTGAGTGTAGCACAGTGCTACACCGGAAGTTCGGGACTTGGTCCAGCACTGGCTTCCTCCCCAGCAGTTTCTCTTGAGGCTGCCCACTGGTCACGATGGATCATCGGGTGCGGGGCAGACAGGAGCAACAGAACCAGCTCTCTCTCCTCTCCTGCTTGTTAGAGGAGGGGGAGGGGGGGTGTCAGCGCTGGCTCTGACTGAGATCAGTGGCTATACTAGGGTTGCCACCTTTTCCTCAAGCCAAACCCGAACACGCCACTACATATGGTGGGTGTGGCCATATTGAGGGAGGGGCCTCACGAGGCATGATTAAATTAAACAAAATAATTATTTTACCTATAAAATATGCTTACTTTGCTGTGCCACAAGTAAGAGTCTCACTGACATGAATAAACCTCAGCACAATCATTTAAAAAAAATAAAACTCTTCCATTACTACAGAGGTAAGTGCAGTGGAGATCAGGGGCATTAGTTCACCTTTTAATTTTCATTAAGTACAGAGGGTATTACAGTATGTGCAGGGAGGGAGTGCAGAATTTACAACAGTATATACAAGAGTGTGGCGCGTATGTTGGTATGTGTAGGAAAGGAGTGCAAAGTGTAAGACATTATGTACAGGAAATGAGTGCAGAGGGTAGGTATTACTTGCAGGAAAGGAGTGAAGAGGGTGTAACAGTGACCAGTATATGCAGTAGAGGAGTGTGGAGGGTATGATGGGAGCACTATGTACAGGAGAGGAGTGCAAGGGTATGATGGGGGCAGTATGAACAGGAGAGGAGTGTGGAGGGTATGACAGTGGGCAGTATGTACAGGAGAGGAGTGTGGAGGGTATGACAGTGGGCAGTATGTACAGGAGAGGAGTGTGGAGGGTATGACAGTGGGCAGTATGTACAGGAGAGGAGTGTGGAGGGTATGACAGTGGGCAGTATGTACAGGAGAGGAGTGTGGAGGGTATGATGGGGGCAGTATGAACAGGAGAGGAGTGTGGAGGGTATGACAGTGGGCACTATGTACAGGAGAGGAGTGTGGAGGGTATGATAGTGGGCACTATGTACAGGAGAGGAGTGTGGAGGGTATGATAGTGGGCAGTATGTACAGGAGAGGAGTGTGGAGGGTATGATAGTGGGCACTATGTACATGAGAGGAGTGTGGAGGGTATGATAGTGGGCAGTATGTACAGGAGAGGAGTGTGGAGGGTATGACAGTGGGCATTATGTACAGGAGAGGAGTGTGGAGGGTATGACAGTGGGCAGTATGTACAGGAGAGGAGTGTGGAGGGTATGATAGTGGTCACTATGTACAGGAGAGGAGTGTGGAGGGTATGATAGTGGGCACTATGTACAGGAGAGGAGTGTGGAGGGTATGACAGTGGGCAGTATGTACAGGAGAGGAGTGTGGAGGGTATGACAGTGGGCAGTATGTACAGGAGAGGAGTGTGGAGGGTATGACAGTGGGCACTATGTACAGGAGAGGAGTGTGGAGGGTATGACAGTGGGCACAATGTACAGGAGAGGAGTGTGGAGGGTATGATGGGGGCAGTATGAACAGGAGAGGAGTGTGGAGGGTATGACAGTGGGCACTATGTACAGGAGAGGAGTGTGGAGGGTATGATAGTGGGCACTATGTACAGGAGAGGAGTGTGGAGGGTATGATAGTGGGCAGTATGTACAGGAGAGGAGTGTGGAGGGTATGATAGTGGGCACTATGTACATGAGAGGAGTGTGGAGGGTATGATAGTGGGCAGTATGTACAGGAGAGGAGTGTGGAGGGTATGACAGTGGGCATTATGTACAGGAGAGGAGTGTGGAGGGTATGACAGTGGGCAGTATGTACAGGAGAGGAGTGTGGAGGGTATGATAGTGGTCACTGTGTACAGGAGAGGAGTGTGGAGGGTATGATAGTGGGCACTATGTACAGGAGAGGAGTGTGGAGGGTATGACAGTGGGCAGTATGTACAGGAGAGGAGTGTGTAGGGTATGACAGTGGGCACTATGTACAGGAGAGGAGTGTGGAGGGTATGACAGTGGGCACAATGTACAGGAGTGGAAGGATGTTTAGGGACTGCATAGTGGTTAAGCGGGTCATACATGAATTGAAATTACACCAATTATGCAGAGACCAGCCATAGTCGATCTATGTATGGGCTAGCTGGTTTTACATGAGTCAATCTATTAATTGACTTGAGTACAACCAGCCTGTTCTTCCCAAAACAATCAGTGCTGCCAGCTATAGATAGCAACACTGATCATTGTACTCACTGGCAGAACACAACAACACTACAGGAGTGATTCCCCCATCCAGAGGTCAGCAGGTGAGAGGGTGTGTGGGGACAGGCTGGGGAGAGATACCAGTCAGTGGCTGGGTAGGCACTGGGTAGTATCAGAGCCAGATACACACAGGTTACATACGTCACGATCGTTAGAGTGAGAGCAATAATTCTAGCACTAGATCTCCTCTGTAGCTCTAAACATGTAACCTAAAAAAATTTAAAGCATCGCTTAGGATACCAAAAAAAATTGTGCTAACTTTAGTGTTTTTTTTTAATGAATGAATAGTTTATTTCCAAAAAAAAAACACGTTTGAAAAATTGCTGCGCAAATACAGTACCGTGCTAGAGCTGCACAATTAATCGTTAAAAAATTGTGATGTCGATTCAACCCCCCTGACATCTCCAATGCAGAGTTTGCTGATTCTTTCATATAACAAGTGGAGAGACTTTCAGCTGTCAAAAGAAAATATCTGGACATTCTGCCAAGTTCTTAGCAGGAAACATTGTAACTAACACTTTCTTCTTATATCAAAGGGATAAACTTCTGTGTGTAAAGAAAATATCTGGACAGTCTGCTAAGTTAGCAGGAAACATTGTAACTAACACTTTCTTCATAGATCAAAGGGATAAACTTCTGTGTGTAAAGAAAATATCCGGGCAGTCTGCCAAGTTTGTAAACAACATGAAACATTGTAACCAACTTCCTTTTTAGATCAAACTTCTGTGTGTAAATGCAAGAAATTTAACCACTTAAAGTCCAACACTTGTTAAAAAGCAATATTTTTTGCTAGAAAATTACTTGGAACCACCAAACATTATATATATATTAGCAGAGACAAAAATGGCAATTGCTGCAATATTTTATGTCATGCTGCATTTGCCCACTTCATTGAATAATAAAAACCATAAAAACAAAACAGTAAAGTTAGTCCATTTTTTTTTTTTTCATTTTAATGTGAAAGATGATGTTATGCCGCACGAATCGTGAGAGAATCGTCATCTATCTTCTAAGCAAAAAAATTGCAGTTGTCGTTTTAGCCAGAATCATGCAGCTCTATACCGTGCAACATAAAAAGTTGCAAAGACCACCATAGAGTAATTTTCTAGCGGCCGGGCCAGGATGGACAGCTAAAAAAAAAAAATGTGCCCGGGTTTCAGGAGGCTTCAAAACCGGGCACATGTGTCCAAACCCGGACTGTCCGGGTCAAAACCGGACAGGTGGCAACCCTAGGCTATACGTGAGCTCCGATCTTATGGGAAACAACCAGCATATACTCGCACGTCGCACCGCTCTGCTGCAGACAGTCTAACAGCAGCCGGCGGGTGTCACAGCTGTCTACAGCGGTGCGGAGCAAGCAGGATTGAGGCCTCCCTAGCCCCCCCCCCCAGCGGCCGGTCCAGCAGCTCCGCCTGAGCCCCCTCTACAATATGTATGCAGCAAGCAGCGCGGTATATAAAAAATAGATGGCGGCGATCATTTACCGGCCGGCCCTCTCATTCTCCCGCACACACCAGGCAAATAAGGCGGCCGCGAGGCCCCTGGGAGCGCGAGGCCTTAGGCGGCCGCCTTTTTTGCCTAATTAGAGAGCCGCCTCTGCACTGCAGATATCATTTGAGAAAAATATGCTTATAAAATAGTTTACCATTAGCCAATAAAAATAAATAAAAATAAAATATGTCCCCGGATTACATTTTAAAAATCTGGTCACCTTAGTGTATGGGGACATGTCTTTTGGGGGACATGTCTGTTTACTGTGTGTATTTTACATTGTGTGTGACACTAGCCTGGTGATCAGTGAGTAAAAAGCTGTAAAAAAACAGCTCATACTCACTGATCAGCAGCTGGGCTGCAACGATTCCTCTTCTCTCCTCACCGACAACTTCTGTGTGAGGAGAGGAGAGCCTATCGCCTAGCAACCGACTGTGTGTTTACATGACATGATGGCTGTGATTGGACACGACCGTCATGTGATCAGAAGGGCCTATCAAAGAGCCCTACTGCTGATCTGAGATGCGGCGCGTCTGGGTGAAACGAGTGCATCGGGAGCACACGCATGCGATCCCGCTCCTTCTGAGGGACGTTCCTGAACATCCACTCAGAAGGAGAGAGCGCCCGCCCAGCCGTATATATGTACAGTGGCCGGGTGGGAAGTGGTTAAAGAATTATTTATTTAAAAATAAGGGGTATTTTTAAACATTTTAATATAGGGTACCTTCAACTTTTTTTTAACAACAAAAATAAATAAATAAAAGCTATACAGGTAGCAGCCCCATGGTGGGTCGAACCTATGACCTTCTGCACTGGAGTACAAGCAGCTAACCGCTGCACCATGCAGGACTGCCCAAAGATAGTTGGGAAATTGACAGGCTAAGTGATCTTTTAACTGTCAAATTGCTGCTGCTGCTATTGCTTCTATAGAGGATGTATCCAATCAGTATAACTTGTTGCTGTCAGTCAAAAGTCATATTCTTATGATGATCCGTGTTGGTCACAGTGTATTTTCAGATGGGGACACAGTATATTTTCGGATGTGGTTCACAGTATATTTTCGGATAGAGGGGTCACAGTATATTTTCGGAAAGAGGGGTCACAGTATATTTTCGGATAGAGGCGTCACAGTATATTTTCGGATAGGGCATTTGACACAGGCAGAGGCGGTAGGGGAGGTTAGACACAGGCAGAGGTGGTAGAGATGGGATTAGTGACACTTACTTTCTCTCAGTGTCAGCCGCGCCTATAGCGATCTCTCTTCCATTCCATTATGCTTATAAAATAGTTTACCATTACCCAAAAAAAAAAAAAAAAAAAATATGTCCCCGGATTTCATTTAAAAAATCTGGTCATCTTAGTGTATGGGGTCATGTGTTTTGCAGTCTCTCTCCCTGTATAATATCTGCAGTCTCTCTCCTGTATAATATCCACAGTCTCTCTCCTGTAAAATATCCGCAGTCTTTGACTATTTCCTGTATAATATCTGCAGTCTCTGAACATCTCCTGTAGTATGTCTGAAATCTCTGACCATCACTCTTTCCAAAACGCACTCCTGAACCTTGCAATCTGTACATAGCATTCTCTTGAGCCCTGCATCCAGCACCCACCTGCACTCTGCATGTAGCACCAGCATACAGCGGCACACTGACCACCAATATGCATGGCCAGTGGTTAACAGTATACAGAGGACATAACAAATCAGGTAAATCAATTACCATGCCACTAAAAATATCTCAAAAGCAATAAGAGAAGGTTTTTTGCTCGTTACCTCATCTGACACAAATTCATAAAAACAAACAATGCAGTACTGCCCTACACAACATCTATAAAATTGTACAAATGGACTTATAAGTGTGATAGTAACACCTATAAATGAATATCCAGTGAAAATCAACCAATGTATTGCAATATAGTAGTGATGGTGCCACCCCCTCTGCAAAAATATTTTGAGAAATTGAAGAGCTTCAATGTGCAAATAATGCTGAAACCCCCTACATACAATAATAATTACACGAGATGCAAATCTACCCATGTATTAGAACATAGTAGTGATGTTGTCACCCTCTCTGCAAGAGGTAAGACATTTTTCAGAGCTGCAATGTGCAAATAGTGCTGAAACCCCCTATATATAATCATATTAATAAATTGTTAAATATATACATCAAGTGTACATTTTATAATTATCGTTATTATGATTATATATCGGTGGTTTTACCACTATTTGCACATTGCAGCTCTGCAATATTTCTTACCTTTTGCAGAGAGGGTGACACCATCACTACTATATTCTAATACATGGGTTGATTCTCTGTTATTATTTTTGTATGTAGGGGGTTTCACAATTATTTGCTCTGCAAGAATATTTTGAGAATTTGCAGAGGAGGAGACACCATCACTACTATATTGCAACACATTGGTTGATTTGCACTGGATATTCATTTATAGGTTTTACCTTTTTACTTTTAAGTCCATTTGTAGAAATGTATAAATGAAGTGTAGGGTTGTGCTGCATTTTTGGGCTTTTTATTGGTATACAGGGCCAGGATAAACTGATCATCATTAGACGCCATGATGAAATCGCCACTTGTTGGCCACTCCCACAGGTGTGCGGTAGCGCGCAGCATTAGCACCCTCACTTTTACTTCAAGCACCACCATAGCACCCCAACAAAAACATTGTCTGGAGCCAACCCTGCCTGGATTGGATTTGAATTTTGCAGCCCATCCCTGCCAAGTTTTTCTCTATCTTCTCTTCATAACATTTGGTAGTATTTTTTTATTTTTTTTTCATCTCATGGATGAAATGTGGGAAAGAACGTATATATATATCATACAATCATTCCATAAACACCACATACACTGCATATATAATTTGAGAAAAATATGCTTATAAAATAGTTTACCATTAGCCAATAAAAATAAATTTAAATAAAATATGTCCCCAGATTTAATTTTAAAAATCTGGTCATCTTAGTGTATGGGGACATGTGTTTTGGGGGACATGTGTGTTTACTGTGTGTATTTTACATTGTGTGTGACACTAGGCTGGTGATCAGTGAGTAAAAAGCTGTAAAAAAAACAGGTCATACTCAATGATCAGCAACCATTCCTCTTCTCTCCTCACCGACAACTTCTGTATGAGGAGAGGAGAGCCTATCGCCTAGCAACCGACTGTGTGTTTACATGACATGATGGCTGTGATTGGACACGACCGTCATGTGATCAGGAGGGCCTATCACAGAGCCCTCCTGCTGATCTGAGATGCGGCGCATCTGGGTGAAACGAGTGCATCGGGAGCACACACGTGCGATCCCCCTCCTTCTGAGGGACGTTCCTGAATGTCCACTTTAGAAGGAGAGAGCGCCCGCCCAGCCGTATATATGTACAGTGGCCGGGTGGGAAGTGGTTAAAGAATTAATTATTTAAAAATAAGGGGTATTTTTAAACATTCTAAAATAGGGTACCTTCAACTTTTTTTTAACAACAGAAATAAATAAATAAAATCTATACAGGTAGCAGCCCCATGGTGGGTTGAACCTATGACCTTCTGCACTGGAGTACAAGCAGCTAACCGCTGCACCATGCAGGACTGCCCAAAGATAGTTGGGAAATTGACAGGCAAAGTGATCTTTTAACTGTCAAATTGCTGCTGCTGTTATTGCTTCTATAGAGCAGGACTCCTGAAAAAATGACCGTTTTTAAAACTTTTTTTTCCATTAATACATGTTCAGTCGGGCAAAACCCAGGTTCTCAAAGACGTTTTCACAGGCAAACTATAGACACACAGCAGGTACAATATTTAAAAGGAATTTTTCATTTTTTTTACTTAAAGTGGAGGTTCACCCTCCAAAAAATTTCTAGCAGGGCATGGAGCCCACCAACCCGACCGGCAGTATTCCGGTGTTTTTATTTTTTTCCTGTAGATACCTTTTTACGACCTTTCTTTCGATCCGGCGATCCCGCGGTACTGGGCGTTTACAATCACAGGCTGTGATTGACGTCCCCTCAGCCCGGCGAATACAGCGCGTCACGAGATGCCGAAGGAACCCGAATGTCGGTGCGCAGGCGCCGTATAGGGCCGCACCGACGTTCGGGTTCCTTCGGCATCTTGTGACGCGCTGTATTCTCTGGGCTGAGGAGACGTCAATCACAGCCGCCGGATCGGAAGAAAGGCTGTAAAAAGGTATAAAAAAAAAAAAACACTGGCATACTGCCGGTCGGGTGGGTGGGCTACATGCCCTGCCAGAAATTTTTTGAAGGGTGAACCTCCACTTTAAGCATTATTAAAATCACTGCTCCAGGATTTATTGATGCTTAAATAAAAAAATTAAAATAAAAAAATTCCTTTAAATATTGTACCTGCTGGGTGTCTATGCCTGTGATAACGTCTTTAAATAGCACAATCACCTGCCTGCCAGTAAATTAGGAATAGCTGATCTAGCTAAGCTATACAGTGTTTAAATATATGTACAACTCCTAGGGATGTATATATATCCTCTACACACTGTAACATTAAGCTAAACTGACTAGCCTGCCTGCCTGCTCTATCTAGCTATATAAAAAGACTATCTCTCTGTCTCTCTGACTGCTTTTATGAACAAGCCGGAACACACTACACGAGGCCGCCCAGTAGGCGGCCTTATATAATGTGGGGCGTGTGCTAAAGCCCTGAGCCATAATTGGCCAAAGCCACCCAGGCTTTGGCCAATTATGGCTCTTCGTTTTTTTGTGCGCTGTGATTGGCCAAGCATGCGGGACATACAGCATGCTTGGCCAATCATCAGCGCGCAATGCCGCAGTGAATTATGGGCCGTTTTACATCACTCGAATTTGGCGCGAACGACTGCTTTTGTTCGAATTTCGTTGAACGTACGAACAGACAATGTTCGAGTCAAACATACGTTCGTATCGAACACCAAGCTCATCCCTAGTCAACAGTATCGTCTGAGATGGTCGTTGTTTCTTCCACTGCACCAAGAAGCCTGTCTGGGACTACTTCAAGCGCCAATGGGCCCAAGGAACCATGGGTATACAAGAAGACATTGTGCAAATGAGGCTCAGGCATTGTGAAGTCGTCAGATACGGGCTTCGGATGACCTTGATCCTTCTCTGAGTGACAATCTTTTCCTTTGGCGGTGGTAATGGCACTGCACCCAGGAAGATTATCTGCTGTGTGGGTGCTAGTTGACTATTTTCAGAAATTTATTAGCCACCCTAGCTCTTTTAGGGACTGTAGAAGAATTTCCCAAGGACATATCAACTGATCCGGGTTGCTTGCTAGGAGGAGGATCTCATCCAAGTAGTGGAATATCCTCAAGCCCCTCTCCCGTAGGGGAACCAGAGAGGATATTGGTATCTTGTGAACACCCTGGTAGAGGTGCACAGACCGAAAGGCGGGACTTGAAACTGTAGGTGGGTCCATCCCACTGCAAATCTCATTTTTGAAATGCAGGTAGAATTAAAACGTGTAGGTACGCATCCTGCAGATCGACTGAAATCATCCAATCTGATGGCTGGACCACCTGAATAATCCTCTGCAGGGACTCCATTTTGAAGCTTTCGGGGTGGATATACCGGCTGAGCCTCTAAAGGTCTGTCACAGGCCTCCAACCACCTGTCTTCTTTGGGACCAGAAATAGGGTGGAGTACACGCCTGCGAAGCGCTCTGCCAAGGGAACCAGAACAGCCGCCCCCTAAAGCTGTAGTGACGTTAGGAAGTTTTACAGAGCTTGAGCCTTCGGCGGAGAGGATGGAATCTCTGTTCCTTTGAAAGAATTCCGAGGTGGGGGATGAGAGACATTCCAAAGGTGCCCCCATTGAATTTTTTTGACAGAACCCAGGGGTCCTGACAGCATGTGGCCCAGACTGGGACGAAGAACTTTAGCCTGGCTCCCACCCGGAGTGCCTGGGCTACTCTGGCGTCAAAAGACTGCTTCTGCTCCTGTGGAGCCGGAAAGGCCCTTCATCTTCCTGTTCAAAAAATAATGTCTGAGTACTTTTCCAAGGTATTTTGTTGTCTCTGGGCTGTCTTGACTACCTAAAATCTATTGGATTTGTCTGGCGGAACCTAGAGGACCCGCCTCTGAATCTTCGCAACTTCTGTCCTGGGGAAGCATTCCGGACTTCCCGCCTGACAACCTGGCGATAGCCTTATCCATTTTGTCTCTGAATAGTGCTTTCCCATCGAATGGGATTTTGCACCAATTTTGTTTGGAGTATAAGTCAGCTGTCCAATCTTTCAGCCAGAAGGCCCTCTTCACCATTACTGAACGCAACATGGATCTTGCAGAGCACCTGATCGTGTCAATGACCGCTACCCTGACAAAGTCTGCCAACAATCTAAGCTCTTCCAAGGCTTTAATTATATCCTCCTTGGGGACATCCTGACTCAAAGCCGTCTCAATATTATGGCATTTGACACCAACATGAGGGCGATAGCTGGCTTACACGCTGCTCCTGCGGCTAAATAGCTCCTCTTCAGCTCCAGGTTGGTTCACCTGTCTAGAGGATTCTTGAAGGAAGAGGAATCCTCCATTGGTAAGGCGCTTTTTTTTTTTCCAAGTCGCACCACCGATGCGTCTACCACTGGCATTAAGTTTAGTGACTGCCTTCCTGACTCTGTTAAGGGGTATAGTTTATTGAACTGGCCGCATGAACGTTTATCTGTTTTGACCATTCATTCTGAATGACCTGACTAATGTCGCCCATCAGCGAGAAGAGAACCTGCTTCCTTTTGAGGAATGGGAAGTAACTTGTAGACTCTTGGGGAGGCTCTTCTGCTTCTTTTCAAGTGACTGCAGTTTTGACTGCCTGGATGAACGGCTTGACCAAGGAGAGAATGAAGCCAGAAGGTTTTGACTCCTCTGAAGAATCTTCAGGTGGTGAATCTCTAGCTGGTCAGCCTAACAGTGGCAGAGGTGTACCGACTGCTGAAGGACCAGGGAGATTAGGTTCTGTATCCTGAACCTGGGATATCTGCTGAAGTGGTTGAGCTGAAGGCAAAGTCACACAAGCTCAGAGAAGGAGTCCTTCATTGTTCACTTGAGCAGATCTACAGCGTGCTGATTTACTAGCTTGCGGCTGGACTCATAGTCCATAAAACAGTTCTTACAGACCACTCTGTGTGGTAGTGGTGTGGCCCCACCTGTCCAGCATTTCTTCTTTGTATAGGTCCTACGAGAGGGGAAGGATCTTGTCCTCTGGATCTTGATTTCTCTGATCTATGACATGAAGAATGTGACCTACGGTCTGAGCTGTCGTCATCATGGTGTCTTGGATATTTTCTGGACCTCTTGGAGTGGGCAGGGCCACGATGTAAGGAACTCACATTAGACCAGTGAGCGCACTTTTTTTTTCTTTTTATACTCACATATAGTTGGTCACATACCTAATAGGAGTGTGAGGATCTTTGTTGCAAGATAAATGACTAATAGCGGAGTTAGGCAGAAGGATCAGCTGTGGAAATGTAGTGAGAAAGGGAAAAAAAGGAACACTTTTTTTTTAAACATACATTTTTTTTTATCACCATTTTTTTAGAACAAAAACAAAAGGTACCTACCACAGAGCAGCGTCAGTGAAACCTAGCAGGGCACAGCTGAGGAGACTGACAGCTAAACCTGCATTTGAACTTAAATAGACTCAGGTGGATGGGCTAATCCCATAACCACCATTGCAAATTGATTCTGGAAGAAAAGGGCAAATCTGGCCCTTTTTCCAGAATCCAAGATGGCCACAGTGATGTCGAGTGATATACAAAACAAAACAAAACAAAACTGTAGCCCACTGCTGATTTCAGGGGAAAAAAACAACAACTGCAAGCCTGTCAGGATAAAAGGCACCTGCCCCATCAAACTGACAGGACTTAAAGGGAGCATCACAAAGTAAGACAACAAGCACACTTTTTTTTTTTTTTTAAAGGAGACAGGCAAGTTAAAAGGAAGGAAGGATGGGAGAGGGGAAAGACAAAAACACAATATATGCCTAAAAATAAAATGGAAACCACCAGCCTGGAAAGATGTGAGCTGATCCTTTTGCGACTCCACTGCATTCATCATGGATGCAATAGCAGACTGCGTTCCTGTGAGGAAACTCTGCGAAACGACCCCAACAGATCCACAGAGGGGTTCCCAGTCTTATCAGCGCTGTGAGCGGCCCAAGAACAGGGACTGCGCATGGGAAAGGGTAAACCCGGCGGACCCTGCCGACTGCAGAGGTATGGACATACATCTACTCTTCACCAGCACAAGAAGGTATGAGAAAAGAAAGGAGAATGTTGGGGGAAGGGCTATGCCTTTAATTTATGCTATTAACTAGTCCTGAAGGAGGAGTCGAGGCGGAGCTCCATCACAGGTATGCTGCCATGGAGGCAGGGCTGGACTGGGACAGAAATTTGGCCCTGGACTTCATCCAGACTGGCCCACTTTCACAGGTCTCTCCCATGGCGGCCGTACAACTCCTGCACCATCCCACCACCCAAGCCCCCTCTCCCCCTTCACCAGCCATTCTACTTTATTAGAGTAGAACGTCTGGTGCTGGTACTCTTATAGGAAAGCTAGATATTATTTCACCCGGGGAAAATAATCAGTTCAGTGCCCCCCATGGGACAAAATTAGCAGAAGTGAGAAACTCCTAGGCCATAGCTGTTGAGTCAGCTGTCTGTCCCCTCCCCCATGCTCCTCTGTCCTCCCCCTGCCTCTTTGTTCCCCCCAGGTGAGTGCTGCGGGGAGGGAGAGGAGGTGATCGCTGCGGGAAGGGAAAGGAGCAGAAGGGGCGGCGGTCCGATGTCACTGAAGCCGGCCCACTGAGCCATCGGCCCACCGGGAAACTCCCTGTAGTCCCAATGGCCAGTCCATCCCTGCATGGAGGCACCAGGAAAAATGCTCTGGAGCCAACACACGATCGTTTTTAATGACCAATTTAAAAAATTTAATTTTTCACGTCATGAAAAACGGTCGTGTGTACGCGGCATTAAACTACTAGACTTGTTTGGACAGATCTAAGGCCTCGTACACACGATCAAATCTGTCTGCTGGAAACGGTCTGCTAGACCGTTTCAGCAGACAGATTTGATCGTGTGTACGGGCAAACAGACGGATTTGGCCACCCGACAGATTTCAAAGCATGCTTTGAAATCTGTCGGCTGGGAACCCGTCCGCCTGACATGTCTGCTGGTTAGTAAGCTAACCAGCAGACATGTCTTATCGCACACGCGCCGAATGATTTTCGACGCATGCGCAGAAGTGTTTTACTTCCTGGTGCGGTGACATGGCGGCGTCAACGTCACCGCCACGTCACCGACACGTCAGCGCGCTGTCTGCTGGCGGGGATTTTGGTTTGCTCGTGTGTACACGCGAGCAAACCAAAATGCCAGCAGACAGATCTGTTCAAATCGGTCGGTCCGACCGATTTGAACAGATAGATTGACTCGTGTGTACGAGGCCTTAGTGTGTTATTACTAAGCATCAATACAAAAAATTCTCCTGCGCTCTGGTGTTTTTGTTATGGGGCATTGTAGTCCAATCGTTAGATAGAATCGCAGGTTTTGCAGCCCTGCTCTGAACCATGGGTGTTCATAAACTAAGGAAAAAAACAAAAGAGAGAGGGCGCACCGACCTAGTGCATTTATCATAAGATTTTTATTTTAATAAAAACAAGTAGATTATACTCACAAACGAGAGTCTATATACAGCTTAATCAAGTGGTCAGACCAGTCATCTTGGTCCCAGCCAGCAAATAAAGATGATACCGAGGATTCAATGGTACCCTTTTAACGACAGAATGGCTAACGTTTCTGGGGTGCACCCCTTTCCTCAGAGCCTAAGAAGTCTGCCACAGTATATTATGTATGACTAGTATTATTACTAGTCAACCAACATTAGACTCTTCTATAGCCTATGGGCCGAGCATTTCACCATAAATGTCCGCTTGCTGCGATCGTATGTTTTTAGCTACTTCATCGAATCTTCATGTCTCTCTATATCGAATCTTTTCTCTCTATGTCGACTCTTCTTCATGTCTCTATAATGTCAAATCTTTTCTCTTTATGTAGAATAATAATGGACTAATAGACTTAAGGTTAGGCACATTCGACCGCAACGAAAACGAAAATAAAGCATTTGTTTATGTCGGATCTTTCGTTTTCTGTGCTTTCTTTATCGTTTGATAAAACGATAACGAAAATACCTGAAATTCAGACAAAAATGCATTTGGACGAAAACGAATGCACATGTCTACCGCCAGGGAGGCTACAGGAGAAGTACAACCAAAGCTCATTTGGCAGGGCAGTGAGCCAGTGACTGATAGCAGCTCTCTGCTCGGGGAGCTGTGAGAACCGAGCGATCGCAGTGTTTGATCGCTCAGTTCTCAGTGTAGACAGATGCTGCATCCACCAAGGTAAGTATGATTTAAAAAACAAAAATCATCCATCTCTTATAACAATCATGCCTTTGTCTTGCCACAATACATAAAGAAGACTTCTTTTCCTTTTTACGTCATTCTCAGTATAGTGATATAATATGGAGAACGTTAATTTTATGCATTTTTTAGTGCCACATCCAGTATTTAAAACCAAAGAACAATCCCTATGGTGGACTTTTAAGGCACAACTGATAAAAGATATATAAAAGTATTTGAATAAAATATTTATTTATTTTATTTATATAAATATTCATTTATTAAACATATTGTATAAAAGATCAACATATAAAGCAAGGAATGCATATTATGTATATAGAATACTTTCCTTGCTTTATATGTCAATTTTTTTTTATACAATATGTTCAATAAATAAATATTTTATTCAAATACTTTTATATATATATATATTTTATCAGTTGTGCCTTTAAAGTCTACCATAGGGGGTTTGTTCTTTTGTTTCTCAGTATAGTGATATTGTAAATTATGTGACATTGTAATCATAGAGCATTAAAAATAAATGGATTTCGACAGCTTCTGAAAGCTTTGTAAACACAGCACAAATCTCATCGATTTTAGCCCTTGGATTTAAGATTTCCAGATGAGAGAGCTGTTACAGGCAGTTCCAACTTCCTATGGAAACCGCTGTGAAGATGGAATTTACAGCACACAATTGTACTGGATTCTTCAGCTTCTTTGACTTTTCCGAATATAGCCCAAAGAGGGACCAAATGACACCTTGGCTTAAAATAAGGATTGTCCACAACCCAATATTCCTCCAGGGGAAATAGTCAGGGCGTCATAAAACCCTTTCCTAGCAAAACATGTGGCTGTATTGTCTCCTGTCATTGTCAGATTTGGGAAATGACTGGAGAAAAACATAAAAACAAAAAAAAATGTTTAAGTTAATTTTTCCTTAAAGATATTGGAAGAAAATGTAACCCTTTAAAGCCACCCATGAGAATAATTTAGCATTTTAGGTGAGAACAACTTTTGCACATGATTAAAGTTAAAGCGGTATTAACCCTGTTCATTCATAAACAGGCCTTTTTGTTTTTTTGCGTGCAACGTTGTATCTAAATAAAAATGATGTCATTTTTTTTCCCACAAATAGAGTTTTCTTTTGGTGGTATTTGAGCACCACTGTGTTTTTAATTTTTTGCACTATAGTAAAAAAAAAAAAGCCAATAAAAAATTGTCATGAATTTAGACCAATACCAATACAATATGTTACATGTTTTTGTTAAATAATAAATGTCAATAAGTATATATTGATTGGTTTACGTAAACGTTATCATAGGTTGGACTTTATGGACTTGTGTCTTTTTTCAACCTCACCTACTATGTTATAGCGCCTAAAGGCTATGGGATTTGTTTATGGAATTTTTTATTTATTTATTTTGTCTTATACAAGTAATGGCGGCAAAATTAGTGACTTATAGCAGGACTACGATATTACAACATTTTGAAAAAAAAAAATATATTTTTTACTTTATTGCTATAAAACATATTTAACCCCTGTTAGTGTTTCTAATTCCGCGCACACACGATCACTTTATGTGATGAAAAAAAATGACGTTTTTAAAAATGTAAATTTCATTGACCGTGTGTAGGGGAAAACGTCGTTTTATCTCTTGTAAAAAACGACAAAAAAAATTGAAGCATGCTTCAATTTTATGTGTCGTTTTTCAAAACGTCGTTTTTTGTTTCACAAAAAGTCACCGTGTGTAGCAAAAAACGTAGTTTAAAACAACGTTTTTCAATCCGCGCTTGCCCAGAAGCTAGTTATGAAGCGAGCTTCAATGGAAAAGAGTGGTGAACGTAATCTCGCTTTTTGTGAAAAAACGATGGTGTGTAGGCAACATCGTCTTTGAAAAGTGAAGTTTCAAAAACGTCATTTTTTACTTCACAGAAAACGTCGGTTTTTTTTTCATCACATAAAGTGATCGTGTGTGCATTACTGTATGGGTATAGGACTGACTGGGAGAGGAGACATATTGCTATTCCTTCTTAGTTGGAACAAACTTTGTCTCCTCTCCCCTGACAGAACAGGGATTTGTGTGTTTACACACACAAATCCCTGTTTTAACTCTTGTTCCCACAATTGCGGGTGGTCTGAGGCGATCATGTACTATGTTATAGTGCCTAAAGGCTATGGGATTTATTTAGGGAATTTGTATTTATTTATTTTGTCTTATACAAGTAATGGCTGCAAAATTAGCGACTTATAGCAGGACTAGTGAGTTGGAAACAGGTGAGTTGGAAGCTCTGGTGCATGAGGAGAGCTATGATGTAATCGGTATTGCTGAAACTTGGCTTCAATCCTCACATGACTGGGCTATTAATATTCCTGGCTATGCTCTCTTTCGGAAAGACAGTGTAAAAAGGAAAGGTGGAGGGGTCTGTCTCTATGTGAGAAGTGACCTCAAAGCAAGCGTGAAAGAGGACCTGGTTGATGGAGAGTGTGATGAAGTTGAAGCATTATGGGTGGAACTGCATACAGATGTGCGTAGTTCAAAGCTAATCATTGGAGTTTGTTATAGACCACCCAATGTTAATGAGGAGGTGGAGACTCGGCTCCTTGCACAGATGGAAAGGGCTGCAAGGGCAGGGACGGTGATAATAATGGGGGATTTTAACTACCCAGAAATTGACTGGAATAATGGAATTTCTGGGACAGTTAAAGGACAAAAATTTAAAAACCTATTGCAGGACAATTTTATGGTCCAGTTTATTGAGGCCCCAACTAGGAATGATGCTCTGTTGGACCTGGTAATCTCAAACCATGCAGAGCTCATTACTAATGTTCAGATAAAGGAACACCTGGGTAGCAGTGATCATAACATGATTTCGTTTAATGTAAACTATAAGCAAGAAATACATACAGGAAAGATAAAAACACTTAATTTCAAGAGAGCAAATTTTCAAAGCATGAGGACTGCTCTCCAGGGCTTGGACTGGGAGGGAATATTGGCACCGATGAACACAGAACAGAAATGGGAATTCTTCAAAAAGACTCTTTGGAACCTCACTGCAAAGTATATTCCCATGGGCAATAAGTTTAAAAGGCTAAAGATAAAACCTATGTGGCTCACGGTCAAAGTTAAAAAAGCTATAAACAATAAGAAAATAGCTTTTAAAAAATATAAAAATGAAGGAACACTAGTGTCGTTTAAATGTTACAAAGAATATAATAGAATATGTAAAAAGGAAATCAAGGATGCAAAAATTCAAAATGAACGACAGATTGCAAAAGATAGTAGGACAAACCCCCAAAAATTCTTTAAATATATTAATAGTAAAAAGGTCAAGTCTGAGCATGTAGGCCCTTTACAAAATAATCTAGAGTGGGTGACTGAGGACATAGAGAAGGCAAATTTATTAAATGCTTTCTTCAGCTCTGTGTATACAATGGAGAATGGGGGAGCTCATGTCGATATAGGGGGTGGGAGTGACAGCCCCAAATCCACAATGGCTCAAAAGTGATATGGTCCAGAAATATTTAGACAGAATAAAGGTGTATAAAGCACCTGGACCAGATGGCATCCACCCACGGATCCTAAAAGAATTGAGCTCTGAAATTTCAAAGCCACTGTATCTAATATTTAGGGACTCATTAATGACAGGAATAGTACCACTGGATTGGCATAAAGCCAATGTGGTGCCCATATTTAAAAAGGGAACAAAGTCTTTACCTAGTAACTATAGACCTGTTAGTTTAACTTCAATAGTTGGGAAGATACTGGAACGTTTAATAAAAGACCACGTGGATGAGTTCTTGCTGGAAACAAACTATTTAAGCAGCAGACAGCATGGATTCATGAAAGACAGAAGTTGTCAGACAAACCTGATTTCTTTTTATGAAGAGGTAAGTAAAACCCTGGACAGAGGCGTGACAGTGGACGTGGTATACTTGGATTTTGCAAAAGCGTTCGATACAGTTCCCCACACACGGCTCATGTGTAAGGTAAGGTCTACAGGATTAGATATATCAGTTTGTAAATAGATAGAAAACTGGCTGAAATACAGAATTCAGAGAGTTGTGGTTAATGATTCTTACTCTGAATGGTCCAAGGTTATCAGCGGTGTACCCCAAGGTTCAGTGTTGGGTCCCTTACTTTTCAATATATTTATAAATGATATTGGGTCTGAGATCAAAAGTAACATTTCTGTTTTTGCAGATGACACCAAGCTATGCAGTGGAATAATGTCCTTGCAGGATGTCTCCAATTTACAAGCCGACCTCAATGCTCTGTCTAATTGGGCGACTAAGTGGCAGATGAGGTTTAATGTTGATAAATGTAAAGTTATGCACTTGGGGGCTAAGAATATTCATGCATCATACATGCTAGGGGGAGTACAACTGGGGGGATCTGTAGTGGAGAAGGATCTGGGTGTTTTAGTTGATCATAAGCTCAATAATGGCATGCAATGCCAAGCTGCGGTTTCCAAAGCGAGCAAAGTCCTTTCTTGTATTAAGAGAGGTATGGACTCCAGAGATAGAGATATCATTTTGCCCCTGTACAAATCATTAGTAAGACCTCATCTGGAATATGCAGTCCAGTTTTGGGCACCAGTTCTCAAAAAGGATATCGGAGAACTGGAGAAAGTGCAGAGAAGGGCAACCAAACTGATAAGAGGCATGGAGGAGCTCAGCTATGAGGAAAGATTAGAGGAACTGAATTTATTCACTCTTGAGAAGAGGAGAATAAGGGGGGATATGATCAACATGTACAAATACATAAGAGGTCCATATAGTGAACTTGGTGTTGAGTTATTCACTTTAAGGTCAACACTGAGGACAAGGGGGCACTCTTTACGTCTGGAGGAAAAGAGATTTCACCTCCAAATACGGAAAGGTTTCTTCACAGTAAGAGCTGTGAAAATGTGGAACAGACTCCCTCCAGAGGTGGTTCTGGCCAGCTCAGTAGATTGCTTTAAGAGAGGCCTGGATTCTTTCCCAAATGCAGATAATATAACTGAGTACTAAGTTTTGTAGGTAAAGTTGATCCGGGGTAAATCCGATTGCCTTTCGGGGGATCAGGAAGGAATTTTTTCCCCTCCGGTAGCAAATTGGATCATCGCTCTGCTGGGGTTTTTTGCCTTCCTCCGGATCAACTGTGGGTATGGAGTTGGGTGTATGGGAGGATGTACTGTGTTTTACTTTGTTTTTTTTTGTTTTTTTATGGTTGAACTGGATGGTCTTTTTTCAACCTGACTAACTATGTAACTATGTAACTATGATATTGAGACAGATAATTAAACACTAACTGACACTTATTTATTACTAATATATGTCACCCCCAACCCCCCCCCCCCCACACACACACACGTAGAGCTTTCTTTTGGTGGTATTTGATCCCTACTGTGCTTTTTATTTTTTGTTTTATGAACAAAAAAAATGTACATTTTGAAAAAAATATATATATTTTTTTTACTTTCTGCTATAAAACATATTTAACCCCTGTGAGTGTTTCTTAATGTATAGGACTTATTGGGGGAGGAGACATATCACTGTTTTACTTAGTAGGAACAAACTTTATGTCTCCTCTCCCCTGACAGAACAGGGATTTGAGTGTTTACACACACAAATCCCTTAGCTCTCGTTCCCGCAAATGTGGGTGGTCTGAGGCGATCACGCCCGCTGGCCACGCGAATTGGGTCCCTGCCTCTCCACGGGCCCACATGCGTGCATCCCGCGGCTTGTAAGAGGACGACATACCCATACAGCTATTTGTGGGAACGTGCCACTTTGACGACGTATATCGGCGTGAAAGGTCGGCAAGTGGTTCCACAGTGAGTATAACAAGCATGCTATGCTGCATCTACAGACTGATTTTACTGTTGTGGGTTTAGTAACACTTTAAACTAAGACAAGAAGGAAATACATACTGTAGATATTGTTGTGTTTTTTGAAGGGAGCTTTTTTTGGCAACATTACCTTGCAAAAATGATTTTATTGTGTATGCAATCTATAAAAATATATATCTTTAAAAAAAAAAAAAAATAGGATTCTTTCTAAAATTACCAATGTTAGTTTTAAAACAACTAGTGCTACTGTAGATAAGAAGGTCACATTATTCTGCAAATTTATTCCAACAACAATGTTCTTAAATTATGTCTTCGGTACACAGAGTGCAAAGTTATTTACTAATAAATAAAGGCACATTTTAATGCATCTTTAAAGAAAGAGCTAAATAAATTAATAAATAAAAAGTTTAAATATTCATAGAAAAAAATAACACATTTTAAATTAAAAATGGCTAAAAAATAGTAGATTCAGATTAAGGATTAAAATCAAGGGTTAATAGGGGTCTTTAATTTGTGCATTAAGGAACTAAAACAAATGTAACATAATAATATTGGTACGATTTTTTAACCAAGCACTCCTAAAATGGTGCCTATATGTAGCATGGTAAAGATGAAAAAAAATGCAAAAATCGCATTAGAGAGAAGATACGATCCAAAGTGCCACTTAAATGAGCCTCAGGGATCTAGCAATAAAGGAATACATAGTTCTAAATGAAAAAAATATTTATAAAGTTTATTGATGAACAACAATTCATATAAAAAACTAATTAATTTAAACCATTATAAAACAAAGACAACGTTGTCTATGAATTAAAAAAGTCCAAACCCCACTCAGACAGCATACACATAAATGCTAGAAAACAGGTTATTGAATGATTGGATGTTGAGATAATCCAGCAGAATTTAAATATAAATCACATTCAAACTGTGATGATGGTAACATCTCAAAAAAATAGGGGGGGGGGGAAGAAAGTTCTCTGTAGGCTGATGAAAGAGGTGTATCCAGATGGAGCAATCTGATCAGAACGCCTCACAAGCAGAATGACACCCCCAAATAAAGAATCTGTTCAGCTGATGTGCGGCAAACATGTGAAAGCATGGAGCTAATGGCCGGCACAGGTGTATGACAGAAACTTGATCTCCAGTAATGAGCACTGAGGCTAATGAAAAAAGTCAAATGAGAAGCAAAAGCAATGAAAGAAGATGGCTTCATGGTGTAGTATTTCCAAAATATTTATTGAAAATTATAGCAACAGTCACATCTAAGAAGACGATAAGAAGTTTCAAAACAGCCGCAACTCTGGGCAGCTGGCTGGTACGTGGTGACGTCAAGGGTGGAGCACCTAGCCTTGACGTCATCACGTAGCAGGCAGCTGGCCAGAGCTGCAGCTGTTTTGAAAGTTACTCCTTATCAATCATCTTCTTAGATGTGAGTGTTGCTATACTTTTCAATAAATATTTTGGAAATACTACACTATGAAGCCGTCTTCTTTCATCCTCTGCCAATGAGATCACTTAGGCCCCTTTCACACTGGGGCGGGAGGTGTAGTGGCGGTATAGCGCCGCTATTTTTAGCGGCGCTATACCATCGGAATTGCGGCAGTATTAGCTAGCGGTCCAGTTTTAAACCCTGCTAGCAGTTGAAAAAGGGTTAATACTGCGGGAAATGTGCCTCTGCAGAGGCGCATTGCTGGCAGTATAGCCACAGTTTCCCATTGCTTTCAATGAGAAGGAGCAGTGGAGGGGCGATAAACACACCGCTCCTCTCACTGCTCAAAAGATGCTGCTAGCAGGACTTTTGGCATGGTCCTGCTAGCACATCGCTCCAGTGTGAAAGCCCTCGGGCTTTCACACTGTAGAAACAGCAGCCGCTGTTTAGGATCGGTTTGCAGACGCTATTTTTAGCGCAATAATGCCTGTAAACCACCCCAGTGTGAAAGGGGCCTTAGGTATACCTGTGAAGGGATGTCTTGTCTCCGTGGGGTATCTCTCTAATTGGATAACCTGCTGAACCAGAAAAGGTTATTTTTTCCCTTGAAAAATGAATCCAAAGAGGAGAGTGTCTTTGCCGGCACTTGTTCCAGCGTGTTTGATCTCTACCACCTGAGATCCACAGTATCTGGTAAGCAGCGCTGATTTATTACCTTTCTATTAGGGTTGTCCCGATACCGATACTAGTATCGGTATAGGGACCGATACCGAGTATTTGTGGGAGTACTTGTACTTGCGCAAATGCTCCCGATGCTTCTGCCGAAATTTTTTTTTTGTATTTATCAACATGTTCTGTGAAAATTCTTTGAGTTTTTTACTACTGCGTGACAAGCAAATAAAACATTTTTATTAATTTTTACTCATTTTTATTCTTTTATAATGTCTTAAGTTAGAGTTCTTCATAATTCTAAAGAAAATATCCTTAGTCTGTATTGTGGTTTAAATACTGTCACATGACATTTAAAAAAGTATCGGTATTCGGTATCGGCGAGTACATGAAAAAAAGTATCGGTACTTGTACTCGGTCCTAAAAAAAGTGGTATCGGGACAACCCTACTTTCTATATATTTTTTGAGTTAGCGCAGATTTTTTATATACTTTTCAGGTATCTTGCAAGCTGGTCCCAGCTTCTCAAAGTGATGAGCCATGTAAAGAGGAGATAAGCAAACGCCTCGTCGGGATAGATGTGTAACTCAACCCTGGAGCAGACGTTTAGGCAATTCAATGATGAAGAGATCTCCTCTCCAAACTGTGTGGATAATTTCTTGCCCTAATCGTAGCATAACTTCATGCCAAACCCAGGGGCAGCAAATGATGGTGAAGCAGCAGAGATGGGATTTCTCGCTCATAAACTGCATGCATTAAACCGCTAAACTATCCAAGCTACAGTGGAGGCAGACAGGGGCGTGGAGTGGTGTTTGATTTGTGAAGACATGCGTCTACATGTTTCAGTAGGGACTCTAGCTTTGTCAGGACATATCTAGCATGGTAAGTCCTGCCCTGATTCTGATAACTCTATGCAGTTAATAGGTGTAATGGAAAATAATCATTAAATTATTGCTTTTATCATTTTCATAAGCCATTATTGATGACTTTTTTTCTCTGCATATTCATGCATAATAGGTTATCTAGCAAAAGTGACAGCATTTGGCACAGATTTGACACTACACTGCTAAAGGGTTCCAATGGTTACCTTTAAGGCCACGTACACACGATCAGACCGATCTGATGAAACTGGTACGACGGACCGTTTTCATCGGACCAGGCTGAAGTGGTCTGATGGACTGATGTGTGTACACACCAAAGGACCAAAAATCCGATCAGACCAGAACGCTGTGACGTAGAACACAATGACGTGCTAAAAAGTTCAATGCTTCCAAGCATGCGTCGACTTGATTCTGAGCATGCGCGGGTTATTGGTCCGATGCTTTTGTGTACTAACCATCGAACCTGTCCGATGGACAGGTGTCCGTCAGACAGATTTTGAAGCATGTTTTAAAACTTTGGTCTGACAGACAACGGTCCGATGGGCCGTACACACCAGACCAGTTTCATCGGACCGGTCTGATCGTGTGTACGCGGTTAACATGGTTAATTGTTGTCTATTAAATATGCCAGCTATGCCAATACCATCTAATCTATCTAAACAACAATTTAGAGCCCTTCGGGACCTACAAACAAGAAAAGACACGGTTATAAAGGCCTCCGATAAGGGGGGTAACATTGTGTTGCAAACATGCAAGCAATATGAAACAATGTGCCTAAAAATCTTGCAAAACAAAGAATGGTACACACCAATTACCGCTGACATCACTGCACAATTTAAATTAGAATTCAAAATGCTAATTTACACAGCATATAATGAAGCGCTAATTGATAAATCAACTTACGAGTTTTTCAATGTTCCCTTTTCAAGGGAACCAATTTTCTATGCGATCCCCAAAATTCACAAAGATAAAGACGTCCCTCCGGGACGACCAATCATATCAGGGATTGGTTCCCTAACGGAGAATTCTAGCCGTTTTGTAGACTTCTTTCTGATGCCTCACGTTATGCGGTTACCCTCATACATTAAGGACACTTTAGACCTACTCAAAAAACTGGATGGACTCTCAATTCCCACTGGAGCCCACCTAGTTACAATAGATGTTGAAGCCCTCTATTCGAGCATCCCACATGAAAAAGGCCTCCAGACCATAAAAACCTTCTTAATGGAAGAGGATCACAGACAGTGGAAATTTAAGGACCTTATTGTATCCCTCTTGTCTTTTATTTTGAAGCATAATTATTTCACATTTCTCGGCTCCCACTACCTCCAGGTACAGGACCTTGCAATGGGCACCTGTTGTGCCCCTGCATACGCAAACCTCTACCTGGGGGGGTGGGAGCGGGAAATTTTTGCTGATTCACGGTACCAGCCTTTTTTGAGTTTTGTTTTATGCTGCTATAGATATATTGACGATATCTTTGTCATTTGGACAGGCCCCATCTTTAAGTTACATGAGTTTTTGGCGTTATTGAACTCAAATGAGTTCAACCTTAAATTTACATACGAATGGCAGCGTGATTCGGTATCCTTTTTAGATGTTACCATCTAGGACAATATTGGTACCAAACTGTACCGTAAAAGTACAGCAGGTAACACACTCCTTAATGCAAACAGCGCCCACCCCCTATCTTTAGTTCATAGAATCCCCTGCGCTCAATATTTGAGATTACGTAGGAATTGTACTCATGATGAAGATTTTAGACAACAAGCCAATGAACTGAAAGTTAGACTACTGCAAAGAGGATACAGTAAAAGCCTTTTGAGAAAAGCATATAATAAATCTATGAGTCAAGATAGGATGTCGCTTATCTATAAAAAAACGAAAACTAAGGAAGGGCAGTCAAATAATAATACTACCAGATTTATTACAAAATATGCAGCTCAACACAGTACTCTTCGAAATGGAAGACCCCATTCTTAAGAAATACATCAAGGAAAGGCCCGAAATTACATTCCGTAGATGTCCATCTATAGGCAACAAACTTACTAGGAGCGAATACATACCATCAAACGAAGATAGAGAAGCTCATAGAGGACTGGAAATCTGTGGACAATGTTCATATTGCCCATGGATACAAATGATGAAATATTTAAACCAAGATTTCATGCCACATGTAACACTGAAGGAGTGGTATACCTCATGCAATGTAAATGTAAAGCCTTTTATGTAGGCAAAACCATATGCCAACTAAAACAATGGATATACGATCATATCTATTACTCCCAATATGCCAAGATGATCACACCAATCAGTAGGCATCTTGGATTATACCATAAGTTTGATACCTCGTTTATCAAATTCATTGTATTAGAGGTTATCCCAAAGGACCCAAGAGGAGGCAATTGGGACAAAAGGATCTTGCAGAAAGAAACAATATGGATAGAAAGATTGGGAGCCACGTTCCCACCAGGTATTAATGAAATACTAACATACCGACCTTTTTTGTGAATTTTGTGGGATCGCATGGCTTTTTAACCTAGTATGTATACTATGTACATGATATGTACATGTGCGTGCAGGTGAAGACGTACGCATATACCTATGCATGTCATCAAGGCATGCTCTCTATACTGGTAATTGTAGGCAATTTTTTCACTATTGGACCCGTACCAACTTCCAAATAATACATCACATCCTAAAGAAACATATAAAAAATATATACATTCTATGATTAGATCCAATAGAGACATATTGTTATTGTATAAGTATCAATTCAATTATTGTAAATTAAGTATAATTGTAACTATATATGCAAATGTTTTCCTTTTTTGGTTATGTTTACTTTATTTGTTCAGGGAGTAGCTTTTTGCGGTTGCTCAGTTATTGTCATGGATAGTGGGCTGGAACTGGTTTAGTTCTGCCTTGCTGTTTGGATGGGCAGATGTGGTTAGTCTGGTACCTCCCTCCCAGCGGTGGCCATACCCACCGCCTGTGGGCCACGTAAGCCATTGGTGGATATATGGACGGGCATGCCTCCTCCTAGCGAGGAGGAAGCCCAGGTCCATCCACCAATGGCAGTCCATCTGGACTTCCGCCCTTCTCGCGCCCGTTCCCCCATTGGAGGTATGGGCAGCGCTAGCGGCGCCATCGCGCATGCGCGGAAGTCCGCGCGGCCCGCACGCGTGACGTCAGACACTGTCTGGCGCGCACGAGTTGGGGGTGCTTTTAAAAACGGGGCGGCAGCAAGTAATGGTCAGTACGAGACCAGGTGCAGCCGCACACAACTTTGGGGAACCCGCTGCTGTACACAAGTCAGGACAAGTAAGGTAAACGAGCATTCCTTATGGAGGTTATGTTACAACCATACCTCTGTTGGTCTATATATGTAGATCTGGTTTAGCCACAATTTGTTGTTGTCTCATCACAGAGACCACACTGGCTCAATCTCCTCCTGGACCTTGATAGAAAATCTGAAGGATCCTCTTTAAATAACAGCACCACTCAGGCAAGGTACAATGTCTAAAACTAATATAGATCCATACACATGCTATGGTAGCTTTTAATTCACTCAATGTTTGTTCTACCAAATAGTCTTATCTAGTGACCTGTCTGATTAGTTCTGCATATTAAATGAGCTAATTTTCTAGTACAACGTGCCCTCTAGTGGCACGATTGCTAATAACACCAAGTCTAATTAGTAATCTGTTACAAAAATAAAGAACAACAATATAACATATATATATATATATAAATAATTTTGTAGCTTACTATGCAATGTACTGTAGTTACTACCATCACTTTAAGCACCAAAATAATTTGATTTTTAACTTAATTTAACTTAATTTGGTTGCAATAGCACGCCGAAAAAATATATTTAGACCAACATACTATTAAATATATATGTATTTTTCATACAGGCACATATTAAATATATGTTAAATTACTTCAAATAAATTGTACCAAACTATTACATCTCCCAATTGTTGTATAGGTGTTATAGCACCCCCTTCGGGCGGGGGGGCGGCTATGTCTCGGAGACAACTGGGTGCTCGCGCTGCCTATTTCTGACCAGCTAGACAGCAACGGTGCTCCCTTTTTGGGGACACTAACGTTCCTCCTGACTCTCATTAGGCAATCGCAACTAGTCTCCCCTGTTTTTTACATGCCATAAATGTTTTTTGGTAAGTTTATTAGCACATTCCCTGACCCATCCAGTGATGGGCTAATGATGAGCTATATGTTTTTCTGATATTGTTTATTTACTGTATTTTCTGTTTTATCTGCACAGTCTATTTCTCTATGCTCCCGATGAAGTGGGCAAACCACGAAACATGTAGAGCAACTCCAAGAGAAACCAAATGAATGTCAAGACCTGAATAGAAACTACTCAGCGATAAACCTAGCAGTCCCCTTTGGGTTTGATCAACCCTGTATCTGCTTTGTATTGTATAATATAGTAGTAATCTAATGTTTCACTTTCCTTCTTGACATCAAAATGTATATTGTTGTATATGTTATAGCTTTTTAATATACAGGACACATCAATATGTGTGGTCATTGATAAACTGTATTATTTATGTATTTTTATTAAAATTAAAATAATTTTTCTATTTTTCTACAAAATCGTGCCTAGAAAGTCCATTTCTTTCCCACACAAACCTTTTTAATTGTTGTCTATAACAACTGACCAAATTTCTTTATTTCATTACATATTTTCCATAAATTCAATGGAATTTGTAGTTGGCATGTGTGGTGGGACAGTTTGCAAGGAGAAAAGTAGAAACTACATTTTACCCTTTATTTGGAGATTTTGAAGAAAAGCTTTTTTTTTTTTTTTTCAGGGTGAAAAAGACTTTAAATGGCACCTGATGATTATAGGTTCTCCGTTCAGCTATCCTGAACCTATTTTGTACCAAAAGAACCCTAATTGGCCTCATTCATTTATTTATTTATATTTTTTGTCACAGAGAGCAAAAACAGAAAAATTAAAGTAAATAAACTGACAGAACACAAATAATCGAATGCACGCAATAAGAAGAAAAACACAAATACAGCACTAAATAAACTCAACTAAACTATGGTAAACACTCCCTCTAATAAAAAAAGAGTAGATGTTGGCTGTGTTTAGTAGCAGTTATACACTAATGACAGAAAGAGCAATCGCGTACACACGATTCGAAAACCTGACAAAAAAAACCTGGATTTTTTTCCGGCGGAATGTTGGCTCAAACGTTTGCTGCATACACACGGTCACACAAAATTCCGACCAACAAGAACGCGGTGACGTGCCACATGTATGACGATCCAAGAAAAATGAAGTTCGATACGCAGTGCGGCTCTTCTGCTTGATTCAGAGCATGCATGCATTTTTATGCGTCGGAATTGCATATAGACGATCGGAATTTCTGACAAGGACTTTTGAGAAATAGTTCTCAAATTTTTGTTGTCAAAAAATTCCTACAGAAAAAGTCTGATGGAGCCTACACACGGTCGGAATTTCCGACCAAAAAGCTTGCATTGAAATTTTCTTGTCGGAATTTCAAATTGTGTGTACGCGGCATTAGTCTGCACTATATAACTGTAACCTAAGAAGCCCCATTTCTGGAAAGCCAAGCAGGTAACCCAGTCTAAGATCACCACTCCAGAATATACTGTATTATCCAATCCTTGATATGACTATTTATTTATTATAGTCTGCTTTATTTTTTATTTTTTTTTACATATACTGAAATGCCCATGAATTATATAACCTAAATGTGTTCTCTTTTCTATTTCTGATATGTAAGGAAACATCAGAGATCATGTAATTTTGCTTTCTATGAAATGTGTGATACGTTACAGGATATAATGAATAAATTGTATAAGGTGTAGTGTAAAATGATAAATAAACTGAAGACTCATTGACTAATCACACTTCCAACTCATTTCTCACATAGTTCATGAGTGAAACCTTCAGCTAGATTTAAACACTTTCCCACGCACCTCTGTACATCAATGTAATCACTTTATAAGTAGGGATGAGCTCTGCGTTAGATTCGAACATATGTTCGACTCGAACATTGTCTGTTGGTTTGACGAATTTCGAACAAAACGACCCATAATTCACTGCGGCATTGCGCGCTGATGATTGGCCAAATATGCACTATGACCCTGCATGCTTGGCCAATCACAGCGCGCAAAAAACAGAGAGCCATAATTGGCCAAAGCCAGGGTGGCTTTGGCCAATTATGGCTCAGGGCTTTAGCACACGCCCAACACTATATAAGGCCGCCTGCTGGGCGGCCTCGTGTAGTGTGTTCCAGCGCTGAACTGAGATCAGTCAGAGAGATAGTCTTTTTATATAGCTAGATAGAGCAGGCAGGCTAGTCAGTTTAGCTTAATTTACAGTGTGTAGAGGATATATATACATCCCTAGGAGTTGTACATATATTTATACACTGTATAGCTTAGCTAGATCAACTATTCCTAATTTACTGGCAGGCAAGTGATTGTGCTATTTAAAGACGTTATCACAGGTATAGACACCCAGCAGGTACAATATTTAAAGGAATTTTTCATCTTTTTATTTTTATTTAAGCATCATTAAAATCACTGCTCCTGGAGCAGTGATTTTAATAATGTTTAAATAAAAAAAAAATGAAAAATTCCTTTAAATATTGTACCTGCTGGGTGTCTATAGTTTGCCTGTGAAAACGTCTTTGAGAACCCGGGTCTTGCCCGAGGGAACATGTATCAATGGAAAAAAGTTTTAAAAACTGTAATTTTTTCAGGAGTCCTGCTCGAAAAACGACCGTTTTTAAAACTTTTTTCCATTGATACATGTTCCGTCGGGCAAGACCCAGGTTCTCAAAGACGTTTTCCAACAATAACTTGAATATTGGTCTTTAAAATGAGCACTTTTGAATTCGAACGTTCGAGTCCCATAGACTTCAATAGGTTTCTAAATGTTCGATCGAACGGGCGGTCTGTTCGAACGTTCTGGTGCAAACTGAACGCGGGGGTGTTCGGCTCATCCCTACTTTCTATGAAATGTGTGATACGTTACAGGATATAATGAATAAATTGTATAAGGTGTAGTGTAAAATTTGGCTGTGTATGATAAATAAACTGAAGACTCATTGACTAATCACACTTCCAACTAATTTCTCACATAGTTCATGAGTGAAACCTTCAGCTAGATCTCCACACTTTCCCACGCACCTCTGTACATCAATGTAATCACTTTACAAGCAAGCACTGGCTTGTTCACCGTACACATGGACTGAATGCCCTGCAGACAATGTAACAGGTGTATTCGAATCTGATTCATGAACTTTGTAACTTTCTCTTCCTGATAAAAGCGGAAAACACATTAGGCAATAACTTGTCTAGCTGGAATGTATTTACCAGAGGCGTTGCTAAATGTTTTTGAGCTCAATTCAAAATGTAAACTAAAACTCTATAATACCTCCCAATTATTGATAAGATCTGTCAAGTACATAAATACCTCATGTAATATATCACGTGCAAAATAATACATCCATGCATTGAGGAGAGACGTGAATTCTAGATGGCAGCCAGAATCTTTGGCCTGGTCTTACCTTTCCTGCTACTGCCCTGGTATTTACTGCATTTCCCCTTTCACACCAGCCAAAACGATCGGGTCCACCTGTCCATTTCTCAGGCAGACCCAATCAGACCACCTATTGTTCTCTATGGGGTGGCGGATGTCAGCAGACATGTGATATTAACACAATATTAACACAATAGAGTCCCCTGTAACATAGTTTCATTACTTGTTTATTCTGTCAGGCGATCCTTTATATTTATTTTTCTCATAATAGAATGACAACCTAGATTGCATGTAGTTTAAATGGACTTTAATTAAATAAATAAATGCCTAACCCCAGCTTACAATTTTTTTTAACCACTTCCCGCCCGCTCAATAGTGAATTGACGTCTGGGAAGTGGTTTCGTTATGCTGACTGGATGTCTATTGACCTCCTTCAGGATAACAGCCGCCCTGTGCACGGGGGGCATGCATCGCGGCAATCGGTGATGTGGTGTGTCAGTCTGACACACCGCTAAACTGAATTCAAAATGTAAACTGGAGGCTCTTTACAACGTGACCAGTCGTGTCCAATCGCGGCTGATCACAATGTAAACAGGAAAAGCCGCTGATCGGCTTTTCCCCACTCGCGTCTCACAGACGTAAGTAGAGGAGAGCCGATCGGCTGCTCTCCTGATAGGGGGGGTATGTGCTGATAGTTTATCAGCGCGGACCCCCTCGGATTACTGCACAGGACCACCAGCATGCTGTCTAGGACCACCAGGGATGGACATCCACGCTGGACCACCAGGTATGCCCCCTAGACCACCAGGGAATGCCAATCTGTGCCAAGGCAGCTGCCAATCAATGCCCAGGCAGCTGCCAACTAGTGCCCACTCAAAATCCCTGCCAGTGCCACCAGGAATACCCATCAGTGCTGCATATCAGTGCCGCATGTCAGTGCCCAATAGTGCCAATCAGTGCCATGTATCAATGCCCATCAGTTCACAGCAGTTATGCCTATCAGTGCCCAGCAGTGCCACCTATCTGTGCCCAGCAGTGTCGCCTATCAATGACACCCATAAGTACCCACCAATGCAGCCGTTCAGTGCCCATCAGTGTCGCCTATCAGTGCCCACCAGTGCCACTTATAAATGCCCATCAGTGACGCCTATCAATGCTCATCAGTGCTGCATATCAGTGCCACCAAACAGTTCTGCATATCAGTGCCCATCGTCAGTGCCCGTCAGTTCCATCTCATTGGCGCCGCCTCATCAGTGCCCGTCAGTGCCACCTTATCAGTGCCCATCAGTGAAGGAGAGAACTTACTGTATTTATTGGCGTATAACATTCACTTTTTTTACCATGAAAATAGAGGGTAAACTGTACCTGTGTCTTATACGCAGGGGGCTGTGGAAAGTTTTTTTTCTGAAACTTCCCTCTCAAAGTTAGGGTGCGTGTTATACGCCTGTGCATGTTATACGCCGATAAATACGGTACTTATTTACAAAATGTTATAACAGGAAAAAAAGAAAAACTTTATTTATTTTTTCAATTTTCGATCTTTTTTTACTTGTATAGCAAAAAATAAAAACCCCAGAGGCGATCAAATACCACCAAAAGAAAGCTCTATTTGTAGGAACAAAATGATAACAATTCTGTTTGGGTACAGTGTAACACGACCGTGCAATTGTCATTTAAACAGCGACAGCGCTAAAAGTTAAAATTGGCCTGGGCAGGAAGGGGCGTAAGTGCCTGGTATAGAAGTGGTTAAGAAGTTAAAGCAACGTGTTTTTTTTTTTTTAACAAGAATAAATATGAATAAAAGCTGACTGTTATAAGCATCTTTGTCAGTTTTATGTGGTTTGCCCTAACTCCAGAGCTGCCACTTTTGCATGGAAGCTTGAAGGAGCGCATATTGTACATTGACATCAGACCCTGCCCTCAAGGAGCTTACAATCCAAGGTCCCTAAAGCCGCATACACACGATCGGATAATCAGACGGGAATTGTCGGATGACAGGATGTTGATGGATAATCTGACCGTTTGTATGCTTAACCACTTTAGCCCCGGACCTCTGCTGTTCAAAGACCAGAGCACTTTTTGTGATTCGGCACTGCGTCGCTTTAACTGACAATTGCGCGGTCATGCGATGTGGCTCCCAAACAAAATTGGCGTCCTTTTTTCCCCACAAATAGAGCTTTCTTTTGGTGGTATTTTTTTTTGTATAATCTTTATTTTTATTTTCGGAAAAAAAAACAAGGTAAGACAAAAATAAGCATAGACAAAGTGGCTTCACAACAAAGCCTCAACAGTCGGGGTTGTAGGGGGGGGGGGTAGGGGCCTGAGGGAAAACAGAAGGAAATCGTAGATGGGGGAAGGAAAAGGGCACAGGGGGGGGAGGGCATCAGAGTACAGTTTTAGCATAGTCTGAGCATATTCAACTATTATATTACGCCAGGGGGAACCGCTATCCGCATCGTACAGGCATCAAAACACTCTGACCGTCGTAGCCCGACTCGGACGTTCGGTCCACTTAGTCAGGCTTCCCCCAGAACTGGAGGAGGGCGGAGCAGGCAGCTGCAACACTCAAAAGGGCAAAAGAAAAAGTGGCAGACGCGGTCCCCCCTGTGCATTGAGCATAGTGATGCATCTGGAGCACCCAGTACGGATGGTAACCCAAGTACCATCCAGGGAGCCCAAAAAATTAAATAAAAATAGAATAAAAATAAAAAGAGGAATGGAGTCAGAAGGGGAGCTAGGGTGAAAGAGAGAAATAAAGAGGGTAATTTGAGAAGGGGAGAAGCATGCGGAGCATTCTGCACAGTGGGCCACTATGAGGTGGAGCTAGTGGCATTAGGTCGGCGGTGCGCCTGGACAAGCCGTTCAAAGGACGGGTCCGCCAAGGATAGTAGGGCAACGTCGAGGCTAGACGAAACCACAACAGTGTCCTGTACATGGGTCCTCCATTCAGCCCAAACAAGGTCAAATTTTTCACGGGTGCCTCTGCAATCAGCCAACCACCTCTCTGCTTCCATGATCTCCCCCACCTTCTCCAGCCAATCCTGCTCGCTTGGAATATGCGAGCTCTTCCAGTGTATCGGGATGAGTCTTTTTGCAGCGTTGAGGAGGTGGGGGAGAGCACTTCGCTTATAGCGAGACTGAGACACAGGGGGGACGTGGAGTAGGAAATGTTGGGGCTGCGCTGGCATGACAATGCCCAGGCTATCAGATATTTGTTTATTAACCATGTCCCAAAATGGCCGGAGCACTGGGCACTCCCACCAAATATGGAGAAGCGTGCCTCTCTGTCCACATCCCCTCCAGCATCTATCAGAGGCCGTGGGGAAGATTCTAGCTAGGGTGACTGGGACCCGGTACCACCTCGACATCAGTTTGTAGTTGTTTTCTTGGGTCTTGGCATCTACCGAGCTCGAGTGTGTCAGGCAGTACAAAGTATTTAATTGTTCCCCGGTGAAAGTGAGCTGGAGATCCCTCTCCCACTCCTTAATGAAGGGGGGAGTGGGGCAAGGTGTCTCCTCCTCCAACAACCTATATAGTGAAGAGATCATGTTTGCTAACGGGTCTTCAGATGCCCACATACTTTCAAATTCCGTCAGGGCGTCCCGAAGCCCCACTTGTCTCCGGCACTTTGTGACAAAAGTCTCTAATTGGCGGTGTCTCCAGAAGTCAAAGGGGAAGCTACCATACCTACTCCTCAAGGCGTCCAGAGACAGCAGTGATCCCCCATCCATGAATTTTGCCAGGCTAACAGACCCCTCACGCACCCAAGACCCAAGGGAGGCTCTCGCCTCCCCAGAAGGGAACCAAGGGTAACCACACACCGGCACCAGCGGAGATGTCTGCGGCGCCAGGGCTAAGCGGCCATTCGTTCTGTCCCACAAAGTCAGAGCGTGTAATGTCAGTGGGGAGACCCAGTCTGAGAGCCCCCTGTCTGACGAGGGGACCCATGGCGCATAAGATAAGTCCCGTCCGGCCATCGTCTTTTCGAGGGGCACCCACAACTTATAGGAAGAATGAAACTTCCAGTTCAATAAGCGTTGTAACGCTATTGCCTGATAATATTGGGGTATATTAGGAATGCCTAGACCCCCCTTCGTCTTGGACCGTTGTAATGTTGCCATGGCGAGCCGAGGTCTCTTGCCTCCTTTTGGTGGTATTTGATCATCTCTGCGGTTTTTATTTTTTGCTCTATAAACAAAAATAGAGCGACAATTTTGAAAAATGCAATATTTTTTACTTTTTGCTATAATAAATATCCCCCAAAAATATACAAAAAAACATTTTTTTTCCTCAGTTTAGGCTGATACATATTCTTCTACATATTTTTCGTAAAAAAAAATCATAATAAGCATTTATTGATTGGTTTGCACAAAAGTTATAGCGTTTATAAAATAGGGGGTAGTTTTATGTAATTTTTATAAATATTTTTTTTTTACTAGTAATGGCGGCGATCAGCATTTTTTTTCAGTACTGCGATATTATGGCGGACACATCGGACACTTTTGACACATTTTTGGGACCATTGGCATTTTTATAGCGATCAATGCTATAAAAATGCATTGGATTACTATAAAAATGCCATTGGCAGTGAAGGGGTTAACACTAGGGGGCAGGGAAGGTGTTAAGTGTGTTCCTGGGTGTGTTCTAACTGTATGGGGGGGGGATGGACTCACTAAGGGAAATCACTGATCTTTTGTTCATACATTGTATGAACAGAAAATGAGCATTTTCCCTGCTGACAGGAACGAGAGGTATGTGTTTACACACAAAGCTCCCGTTCCCCACTCTGTAACGAGTAAACGCGGGTGCCCGGCGGCGATCGTACCCGCCGGGCACGCGCGCGGGACTCGGGGGCGTGCGGGGGGCGCGCGCGCCCCCTAGTGGCCAAAAAAGAGAGGACGTAGAGCTACGTGCTCCCGCGAGACAGTGCCACCGTCCCGCAGTAATATGACTGCGGGCGGTCGGCAAGCAGTTAATCAGACAATTGTTGTCAGACTCTCCGCCTACAAATGTGGGATTGCATGCTTTATAATTGTCCGTCAACAATTGTGTGTTGTTGGATTATCGGTCACACAAAAGTCCAAAGTACAAACATGCATGCTCGGAAGCAATGCTCACCATAACACAACATTAGCAGAAGTTGGTCAAAGGGTGGCACTAAAGAGCTGTAAAAAAACACATAGTTTTGTGTTTGTTGGCCGAAAATTCTTTGCCGTTTGTATGCAAGACAAGTTCATGGCCAATGCTCTTTGGACAAAAGTCTGAGGCTTTGACAGAAGAAAATCCGATTGTGTGTACAAGGTTTTACTCATGTTCATACATACAAGGGCCAACTTAGACAGGAGCCAATTAACCTACCAGCATGTCTTCGAGTGTGTGAGGAAACTGGAGTACCCGAAGGAAACCCGCACAGGCACAAGGAGAACATGAAAACTCCATGCAGGTAGTGCCGTGGCTGGGATTCAAGCCGCTGACCCTAGTGCAGCTAGGCGTTTCTGCAAAAAACTGTACACAAGCCTTTGCAACCTGTCTGTCACTTGAAACAGCCAATCACAATAAGAAATATCAATAATTTGTACAATGGAGACATTAATCCAGGACTTTCTTCACTTATTCTAGAGGCAGACAGAATTTGTTTTAGTAAGTGTGGCAGTGATCTCTGATAAGCTGGCCATTAATAAGGATTCAGTACGGAGAATATTGGTCTTAAAATAAGATTTATTAAAATGAAACATTCTGCTAATTAGCCAAGTTGTATTAGGAATGCGGCCAGCTATAGGACATGGTGCAGGGTAGGGAATTCCTAAGATAAGTAGTTTTGTGAAAAGTGATGATGAAGACTTCTGAAAGATGTTTCACATTCAGGCATGTACCACCCAGTGAAATGCTGTTTATTATACAGTAAAACCTTGGTTTGAGAGTAACTTGGTTTGAGAGCGTTTTTGCAAGACAAGCAACATTTTTAAAGGGGTTGTAAAGGAAAAAAAATGTTTTCATATTAAGCATCCTTTACCTGCAGACATTCCTCTTTTCACTTCCTCATCGTTCGTTTTTTCTCAGAAGTTGCTCTATTTCTTCTCTGTTCTGTTCACTTCCTACTTGTCTGATTGTTACTCACCACTGTGAAGGGAGGCTTACTGTGGTGGTCAGTGACATGCTCGCCCCCTCCTGGGAACTACATCTTTGCGGCAGGAGGCTCTCTAAGTGTTAGGCCGCGTGCACACGAGGAGATATATCCGATGAAAAGGGTCCGACGGACCGTTTTCATCGGACATGTCTCCTGAGTGATTTTGGTCTGATGTGTGTACACACGATCAAACCAAAATCCCCGCAGACAGACAGCGCGGTGACGTGGCGGTGATGTTGACGCTGCCACGTCACCGAACCAGGAAGTAAAATACTTCCACTCATGCGTCGAATCCATTCGACGCATGAGGGAGATTTCGGTCCGCTGGTTAAGCATACTAACCAGCGGACATATCCGACAGACGCTTTTCAGCAGACAAGTTTTAAAGCATGCTTTAAAACTTTTGTTTGCTGGAAACTGTCTGCTAGCCCGCAAACACGATCGGATATGTCCGCTGAAACTGGTCTGCGGACCAGTTTCAGCAGATATATTCGATCGTGTGTACGCGGCCTTACAGACTTCAAGGAGGTGTGAATTACTGGGCGCGCCGCAATGCATACTGGGAAATGTAGTTCTTACATGAACGAGCACCGCAAACCAGAAAGTGAATGAGAAAACAGAAACTAGAACGCCGGAGGTGATATAGATGAAGGTATTTAATAGGTATTTACTCGTTTTTTTTTAACATAATCATTACACTATTCTGTCTGTCTACCTTGCAGACATTAATTTTAGGCACTTTTTTTTTTCCTTTACAACTCCTTTAATACATTTTGACTTGATATACAAGTGATGTCTTGATATACAAGTAGCGTCATGTCACAACTGAGTATAAAAGAGTCCTTTGATAGTCCTCCTCCTAGGGAGAGGGTGTCCATTTTCCCTCTTCCTTTTGGTATAGAGAGGTGTTCTTGTTGAATGGAAGTTCCCCTGTGAAGAGCTCTATTGCCTGGTAGAGAGGCCCTGAGACTGGAATCTGGACCTAGAGGGTATGGACAATATGTGTCAATACTTGAAATATAAAACTCACCGCGCTCAACCCTCACCTCCTGCAAGCCTAAAAACGATTGTGTCGAGTGTCGGCACTTGACACGATCTTAAGAGGTTTGTGAAGATTTATTGGTATAAAGTGTAAAACAACAAAGTAACCAAGGCTTATGCGTTTCTTCTTACATGGGCAGCACCTCACTATACAGAGGGAATTCCCTTTCTAGGGAAACAAACAGTAAGCTAAACAAAGTAAGGGAGCAGATAAACTACTGCAACCAGCATATAACATTAACCATAAGTACGTAGATGCACTCCAACAGGGCCGGTGGAAGGACTTTTGTCTACTTAGACGAAGGTGCGTTTTGCTGTGGCTGGAGTCTGGATTTGCTGGAGTCTGGATTGCCAATCTGTGCCCACCAGTGCTGCCAATCAGTGGCTCCTCATCAGTGCCACCTACCAGAGCCCCTAATAGTGCCAATTAGTAGACATGTGCATTCGTTTTCTTTAGAATGCATTTTCGTCCGAAAATCTTTTTTTTTTTCGTTATCGTTTTAACAAACGATAATGAAAGCGCAAGAAACGAAAACCGAAAGATCCGACATAAAAAATGCTTTATTTTCGTTTTCTAGCGGTAAAAATTCGATATAGAGAGATTCGACATCATAGAGAAAAGATTCGACATTATAGAGAAAAGATTCGACATTATAGGGAAAAGATTCGACATCATAGAGAAAAGATTCGACATTATAGAGAAAAGATTCGACATTATAGGGAAAAGATTCGACATTATAGAGAAAAGATTCGAAATTATAGGGAAAAGATTCGACATCATAGAGAAAATATTCGACATCATAGAGAAAAGATTCGACATCATAGAGAAAAGATTCGACATCATAGAGAAAAGATTCGACATCATAGAGAAAAGAATTTCGACATCATAGAGAAAAGATTTGACACCTATAGAAATAATAGATTCGACATTACAGAGAATAGATTTCGATTTATGAGAAAATAGATTCGACATTATAGAGAATAGATTCGACATTATTACTAGTCATACAACATTAGAATTCTTGTAGGCGGAATATTCAAACGGAAATGTACGATTCGACGTAAAGTTTCGACGTTCCGTCGAATATTCTTTTGACCATTCAACAGAAACCAAGTATTATTGGATTTTCGGACGAAAGCTATTCCCCAACGAAAAAAATAAATAAGTCAAAACGATTTTCGGGAGTAACTAAATCATTTTAATTTCCAAACTAAAACGAAAAAACAAAACGAAATATTCCAGTCTGCACATGTCTACCAATTAGTGCTGCTTATCAGTGTTGCCTATCAGTGCCACCTATCATTGCCCATCAACGCCACCTATCAGTGCCCATTAGTGCAGCCTCATCAGTGCCCACCAATGCAGCCTCATCAGTGCCCATCAGTGCAGCATATCAGTGCCAATCAATGCCCATCAGTGCAGCCTTATCAGCAAACATCAGCGAAGGAGAAAAATTACCTGTTTGTGTAATTTTATAACAAACTATGAAAAAGTTGGATTTTCTATTTCAAAATTTTCGGTCTTTTTTCGTTTGTTTAGCAAACAATAAAAAACCTAGTGGTGATTAAATACCACCAAAAGAAAGCTCTATTTGTGTAAAAAAAATAAAAAATGTTTGGGTACAGTGTTGTCATTCAAAGTATGATAGCTGGTAGTCAGGAAGGGGGTAAAAGTACCCAGTAGGCAAGGTTAATAAAGTGCCATGGCCAAGTAAAATGATGCCTGTCATATAATTTTAAGTTTGTTTGTGTTATGTTTTGTGTCTGGTGTGCCATTTGGAATCCTATGACAGATTCTAGAAATTCCCAGTAGCTGCTTATTAATTCCTGTACTTGGAGGTTGGAATGCATTTCTGTTCTTCCCGGCAGAAATATTTTTAGATCACCTCGCATGCCTTACCTGCTGGAGAACTCCAGGAGATATCCTGATATTAACCAATATCAGGGAGCAATTACAAAGCTCTACCTTCCTGTTCTGTAAGTTCTTCATTCTTATTAAATGAAAGTAATTGAAGTGTTTACAGAACAGGAAGGTGAATGGTTTGTAATGACTTAAGCAAGCCTTCATTTTAAAGCATGATTGCATAATTATCATACTGAAATAGGTAAATGGTTCCCTTAACTAAAAAAAGGTTGTTTTCTATATGTAGCACCCTCTACCTTAGATAGGCGCAAGATGTGAGGTTTTTGAGTAAAGCTGTCAGTGCAGGTAAATTTAAGCAGGCCTACGCTGTGAGCTAGGCCTGTTTGTTTTTGATCAGGGGGCAGGGGAGTGGTTTAGTATAGAATAAAGTGACTGACATGTACTTCATCTCTTGAGCGCCTCCCCTGTTTCCAGAGGAGAATGTTCTGGAAAAGGGGCAGGGCCGAGTGCTGGAGTGACATGCGTTACATGTGAGGAGCTCTGACCAATCCCCATCTAGGATTGGCAGGGGGCAGGCCTCTTACATATACCCACAGTCAGCCTGCTGGAGGAGGAGTTGTCAGCTGGGGGAACTGAAGGATGGAGTGCTAGACTGTCGTGCAGGGAGGAGGGACTGAGGAGCTCGGGAGCCTCTCCTTACACTGTCATGAAGAGGTGCCCTGGAACAGGAGCTGGGAGACAGTAGGTCCGCATGGTCTGGAGTAAGTCATCAGAAAGGATCCAGGGCAGATGTCGGTAAGTGAAAGCATGGCGGAGATCTGGAAGAGGCATGCCAGGGGAACTGGGTGTAGAGACAGAGGGAAAGACTGTGGAGTTTGTGTCAAATTGAGGCAGCCTGAGGGTGCAGGATTTTCAAGTCGGGCTTGCTGGGATCAATAGTCCATCATCAAATATTCTTTTCAAGTAATGTTGCCGGCCACAAAAGGGGTACTGCAGGCCCCTGGCTTATTCAGGATCATCAATTGAAACTACTATGACTTATTCAGAGTGAGGTCTAGTGGGCTGAAGATGGCGGGACAGGAGTACTAATCTGTGACAGGAAAGTGATGTGCAGGAGGAAAAGTGTCCTGAGGTAAAAGTCTGCAGGGAGAGTGCAAAGGCGGGAAATGTTCTGAGGTGAAAGTCTGTCAGGATTAGTGTGTGTCATTTTGTCCTATCTGAGGAAGTATAACGCATGAACCGCTATAACATTAATAGTAATAATTCATCCTATGGGCATCCCATGTCCCTATTCTCCATCCAAGTTAATCCCCTAATAAAATAACAAAAACAAACAAAAGACTTTTCATTGACTGGGAGAGTGTGTCTAATGAAAGTCTGACAGCAGGGTGATATCAGTGGATGTAGTAACTCGTAGCAACCACACCGCTACATATAGAAGACAATCTAATGACGCTTACACACCCACACTTTCTTTTGCTTGTCTATAATATTTATAGTATAAAGTGAATCTATGAATGGAAAGAATAGTAGCGCTCTGTTTTTTAACAAACAGTACTAAAAAAAATATATATATATATATATATATATATATATATATATATATGAACAATAATTAAATGTAACATAAAATATATGATTAAGAATCTTATACATATATACTTAATCACCACGTGAAAATAAATATATAGGGACGGATTCATAAAGCACTTACGCCGACGTATATCCAGATACGCCGCGTAAGTACAAATATGCGCCGTCGTATCTGTGCCCGGACCCACAAACCTAGATACGCCTAAAAACTGACTTCATCCGACCGACGTAACTTGCCTACGCCGGCGTAGAGTGGGCGCATATTTACGCTGGACGCATGTGGCTTTCCCATTGATTTTCAATTCAAATATGCAAATGAGGGAAATACGACGCCCGGCGCATAATATACGCGGTTTGTGTAAGCTGTACGTCCGGCGTAAAGTTAATCCCCATATATGAGGCGCAACCCATGCAATGGTATGGACCAGGGAACACACGCCGTAGAATTTTACGTAGTTTATGTTGTACGTGAATATGGCTGGGCGCAGGTTACGTTCACACCGTAGGCAGTGATTCGACATATCTTAGGCAGTTGTTTCGACGTGATTGTGAGCATGCGCACTGGGATGCGGCCACGACACGACGCATGCCTGGCACTCGGCACATCATTTGCATGGGGTCACGCTTCATTACCACGAATCATGCCCACTTCCAGCCCATAAAACTCACCAAAAAGATATGCCTAGCACTCACATGCTCGGCATAATAGCTTGATAACCCACCAGGGTTAATAGGCAATTTCTCCGGTGATCACAAGAAAATCAAATCCACTTGAAAAATAAATGAGAGTGCTTCCAATGGTGAAATACATAAAACCAATTTATTAAAAAGTGCTCACAAATCCTCCATCAATGTCAACCAAATCTAACCCTGTGTAAGCTCCAACACAAAAAGGCATAGAGCCTACAGAAGGTTTTCACCTCTGACTCCAATGAAGGCGCCTAAGTGGGCAAAATTACTTATCTTATTGTCACGTATAGCTTGTTCAAGATTATGTCACAATTCCCATCTGAGCACCCCTGGAAGTTAGGACAGGGACTGCTAGGGCAATGGAAGGGTGCAGGTGCCAGGAAGCTGGACCCATGGACTTACACTTGGGTGCATTGTTGTCAGATAAGCAGTAAGTAAGTGCAGCAATGAGGGCACCCCAACTTAATCCAGATCAGTAGGAAGCAGATCAGGGTCACAAGTTGAGTTTGATTGAGTTTGGTAACAGTTGGGTAGAGGGGCACCAAGTCATGAGCAGGATTGAGGTCAGAGACCAGCAGAGGTTGGATCTCTGAAGCAGAGCATCAGTGTCTACTTTGTATTGGGTGTCGATTGTGCCTATCTAGAGTTTAGACTACAGTTGTAGTTGCCTTTTGGTTTATGTTATGTGCCTTAACCTCTTGCTGACCAGCCACTGTCATTATACTGTGGCAAGGTGTCACCATCCCGCAAATCGATGTAGGTGTACGTCGGCTCAGGAACTTGCTTTTGTGGGCGTGCACGCACTCCCATTGGCCAGCGGGGCAGCCAATCAGCAGGTCCAGCAGACGTGATGTCCTGCCAGCCACCCGCGACCATTCCCCACAGTGACAGAACAGGGATCTGCCTGTGTAAACAAGGCAGATCTCTGTTCTGACAGGGAAGATCACACAGACCCTGTCTTTCTGCTAATCAGGAAGATGGATCTGTGTGTTTCCCAGTGACACAGTCCCCCGTACAGATAAAAAACACCTGGGAATTGTTTTATAGCAGAAAATATATTTTTTTTTAAATTTACGATATTTTTTTATGTTTATAGCGCAAAATATAAAAACTGCAGAGGTGATAAAATACCACCAAAAGAAAGCTCTATTTGTGGGAAAAAAAAGAACATCAATTTTTTTTGGGTACATCGTTGCACAACTGCACAATTGTCAGTTAAAGTGACACAGTGCTGTATCGCAAAAAAATGACCTGGTCAGGAAGTGGGTACTGTAAATCCCTCTGGGGCTGAAGTTGTTAAACTCATCTGGCTTTGTGAGTATAATTGTGTTTTACATTCTAATGCCGCGTACACACGACCGTTTTTCAGGTTCTAAAAAATTACGTTTTTTTTATGTCATTAAAAATGATCGTGTGTGGGCTCCAGAGCATTAAGGGTTCCCCTTAATATCCATACCAGACCTGAAGGGCCTGGTAATGAAGTTTGGGGGACCCCACGCATTTCGTTTTTTATTTATCACTTTCAATGACTTTTATCTGTATTTCCGGGACCCGACAATTCATTATAGCCGCGAGTAGTTATAATTTACTTTTTTTCCTTCAGAAATGTCATTTTGTGCAGAGACTGTTATAAACACGGGAGACATGCGCTACTTTACAGGCATACTATAGACACACGCCCCCCTGATGACGTACACAGTTACGAAACATATGTCGGCGGCGAAGTTTGGCATATTCTAGACCCAGCTGATCCTCTAGTGCCCTGCTCCTGCCCGACTTAACATTGCAACCAGCATCCATCGGGTCAACTGTGCGCCCAAGCGGGTTCCCGGTGATAACCAACATTGCGCTGTCAGTCCTAGTGCCAGGCAGGCACGTTACAAAGTAAGAGGCCACCCGGCTGTGTGTTTGTGCATTTTAATTTTTTAAATAAAGATAAAGCACTATGGGCTTTCCCCATATTCTCTTTGTTTTATTATGAGTGCTATGGTTCCAAGATCCTGCTGCATCTGAATCCAGGGCTTGCCATCAGTGAAACAGGCACTTATCCTGTCCAGCTTGCATGACCTGCTTTTAATTAAGAGGTCTTGATCTGTGGTAAGCGCTTAATCATTTTTCAGCACGTTTAGGTGATATTAAGAATTTCCATGGTGAAAGGCTGCCAAGCACGTCTGTGATCAGTTACCCTGCATTCCTGCACATCTATTTCTATCTCAGTTTTGCACTGGACTTTAAAATATATATACAATTTATATTTTCTTTTACACTATTTTTATGTAGGACGGATTTTTACTGTCCTATGAATATAACGGGTGTCACCTTCTAATTAATTGCACGTCAAAGACAATTTTCTTTAAATATATGCACAGTATTTAATACATATTTTGTAATTTTTTGATTGATTAGATGATTGATTGTTATTTTGCACCTTTGTCAATGTCACGATGGATTGTTGTTAATTTGGCATCCCCATGATACATTTATCCACATTTCCATTGGGTTTTTCCTCTCTACCATATAGATAGAGGACTACCTTTTCTAGCGCCCTCATTCACTTTATATTCATACTATAGACACCCCCCAGGTAGGAAATTTAAAGGAATATTTCACTTTTATTGTTTCACTTTAAGCATTATTAAAATCACTGCTCCTGAAAAAACTTCAGTTTTTAAAACTTTTTTTTGCATTGATACATGTCCCCTGGGGCAGGACCCGGGTCCCCAAACACTTTTATGACAATAACTTGCATATTAACCTTTAAAATTAGCACTTTTGATTTTTTGATTTTTCATGTGTTTGCCTGTTCGCATGTTCGGCTGCCAATCGAACAGGGGGAGGGGGGGGGTCGGCTCTTCCTTAGTCACTATGTCATGTAATGCCCATTGCAGGTGAGTGAACTATTGAATATCGAAGAGATATCTCCATCACCCATCATCCTAGAGAGTTATATTCAGCCCAACAGCATCAATCTAAACCTTTGTGGAAGTGAGCCTGTGTGTTTAAAAGATATAACAACATTTCAAATATCATACACAAGTTGAACTGGAGAATTCCTCATACAGAATAAATTCCTAAATCTGCATGTTTTGATGGCATGCTGCTATGAAGAATAACTATCTACTACGGAGTCCCTTGTGCTTTCCTGGGATGTATTATGTTTATGTCTGCTCTAGATAGTTATAGAGATGGAATGAGCTGAGCACACATTTTCCTTTTCACAATCACTTAGCGTGTGTAATTAGTTGTAGGACCAGGGGAGCGTTAGGCAGATCTAATGGCTTCACAAGTTTTTACTTTCATTGAATGTCAGAAGTCTTATTGTACTTTAAAGAAACTTTATTTCCTGAGTCTGTGCCTTTATATATCCCACATGTGCTGTCTGCAGCATGACTTACTGTAATATGCTAAATTCCGTTTTCTCTATACCCCTGAATAAAATAACATAACAGTCCAGGAGCTTATGTGTCCTTATGAAGGCCCTGGAGATAGTAATATCATTATGATCACACTGTGCAACATGACTTTGCCATGGATGATGGAGAAAGCGTCTTACTGCATGGGGGTAATGCAGCCTGGACCCTTTTTAGGTACAAAACCTGGGGAGCTGCTGTTTATGGAGGTCTGCAATTTCCAAATATTATCATTATTATGCTGCACAGGGGGGGGTCCCAATGCGCATGGCCAGCAGGCGCGACCACCGTCGGCTACCCGCGATCAAATGCATTAGCGCTAGCACAGGGATTTGTGTGTGTAAAGGGAGAGGAGACATATAGTTTGTTCCTACTAAGTAGGAACACCGATATGTCTCCTCCCCCATTCAGTCCCATCAACCCCACTGTTAGAAACACTAACAAGGGAACACATTTAACCCCTTTGATCGTCCCCTAGTGTTAACACCTTCCCTGCCAGTGACATTTACACAGTAATCAGTACATTTTTTTTTAGCTCTGATCGATCTATAGACGTCAATGGTCCCAAAAATGTTTTAAAAGTGTCTGATCTGTCCATCGCAATGTCGCAGTCTCAATAAAAATCACAGATCGCCGCCATTACTGGTAAACAAAAAATAATAATAAAAATTATTTGTAGACGCAGTGCCAAATTGTAAAAAGTGTTCTGGTCAGGAAGGGGTTAAGTCTTTCTGGGGCTTGAGCGGTTAAAGATCGCAGTGATACTACACATGTGTGGTTTAAACACCATTTACATATGCTTTCACTTTGGTGCGTGAGCAGGGAGGGATGTGGAGCTTTAAAAAAAAAAAAATGTTTTCTTATTTATTTCCTTATTATTAATTATTTAAAAATAAAAAAAATTAATCACTTTCTTGCTGTCACAAGTAATGTAAAAATCCCTTATGACAGTAATAGGCAGTGACAGATATTCTTTATACAGGGATCTGGGGTCTATAAGACCCCAAATGCCTCCTCTTCATTTGAAAGTATTCAAAGCACCAAGGTTGCTGTATTTGAATACATTAGGGGCCAGATTCTCAGAGGCGTTACGACGGAGTATCTCAGATACCCCGTCGTAACGCCTTTTTTTTGTCCTCGTATCTATGCGAGTGATGCTTAGCATCACTTTTGCATAGATACGCTTCTACATCCGACAAGTGTAAAAGCATTACACTTTCGGATCGTAGGTGTAATGACAACTCCGGCCACTAGGTGGCCTTTACGTTGTTTTTGCATTTGCATATGCAAATGAGGTAGTACGCCGATTCTCGATCGCTTTTACGCCGCCCCGTCGTCGCGTACGTCGTTTTTGTTCGCGTAAGGTTACCCCAGCTTCTATGTGGAGTAACCTTACGAAGTACCGTCGGATGTCGACGGGTCCCGTCGGATGCCATGTTAAGTATGGCGTCGGGTCAGCGTCAGCTTTTTCCATCGCTTACGTCGTTTTACTAACTCGTTCGCGAATAGGGAGTTGCGTAAATGACGCTCACGTCGTTTTGACGTCGGTTTCAACGACGCTTCCCGACGTGAGCTGGAGCATGCGCACTGGGCTTTTTCCCCGGCCGGCGCATGCGCAGTTCGTTCGACGTGGGGGCGCGCTTAATTTAAATACAAGCCGCCCCATTTGAATTGCGCGGGTTTACGCTTGGCGATTTACGAGACGCCAGCGAAAACTACGGAGCAAGTGCTTTGAGAATAAAGCACTTGCTCTAGTACGCAGCGGCGGCGTAGTGTAAATGGCTTACGCTACGCCGCCGAAAATATATGAGAATCTGGCCCTTGATCTTTAAAACCTGGCGCCATTGGCTCCCGAGTAAACAGGAAGTCTGGGTTATTACATCCGAGATCTGATCAAAGCCAATTCTAGCATTGTTCGGGTCTTCAGCCAGGCAGCGGTCGTGCCAGCTGGTTGCTTGGGTCTCCTGGTGGGACAGGTGAGCCTGGACATGGGGCAGAAGGTGGTGGGAGGGGATATCACCTCCCGCTGCTTATAATAACAGCTGCTTAGCCACATTGGTTGTTATTACTAGCCAACAATCGTCTCTAAAATTCGGTACTGTGGTGAGGCCTGCGGCTGCAGGCATCACTCTGGTATAACCATTTGAAGCCAATGATGTACAGGTACATGATTGGGCGGCAAATGAAAACATAGGGCCAGATCCACAGAATGGAGATACGCCGCCGTATTTTCAAATCTGCGCCGGTGTATCTTTGTTTTGTATCCACAAAACAAGATACGCCGCTTTTTTGCTTAGATACGCCGTCTTACGCCTGTCGTCTTTAAGTTTCCTATTTACGCTGGATGCTAGGGCGCTTCCGTATATTTTCCACGTCTAATGTGTAAATGAGCTAGATACGCCGATCCACGAACGTACGTACGCCCACCGCAGTGTTTTTACGTCGTTTGCGTAAGCGTATGTCCGGCGTAAAGTTACCCCTGCTGTATGGAGGTGTACGTAATGTTAAGTATGGACGTCGGGCCAGCGTCAAATTTTACGTCGTTCACGTCGTTTGCATAAACAGTTCGCGAATAGGGATTTGCGTAAGTTACGTTCACGTCGTTTTCATTGATGTTTTGCGACGTGATTTGGAGCATGTGCACTGGGATACGTCCACGGCCGGCTCATGCGCAGTTAAAAAAAAGCGTAATTTACGTCGGGTCATGATTTATTTAAATAAAACACGCCCACCTCTTCCCCTTTTGAATTGCGCGGGCTTACGCCAGCCCATTTTCGCTACGCTGCCATAACTTAGGACGCAAGTCCTTTGTGGATACGGAACTTGCCTTCCTAGCATACGGCGGCGTAGCGAAAATACTACGCCGCCGCAGAGATACGCGGGGCTTTGTGGATCTGGCCCAAGGTGTTCCCAAGGTGTTCTCTGATTGGATGAGGTGAGAGGTGGGGAGGTGATGTCACAATCTCCCCCTTGTCCAATTAGCACTGCACTGCACTGCAATTCTAAGATAATTAGTCCAGTTGATTGTTTCTTAACCACTTGCATAATGGCCACTTTTACCTCTTTTCTGTCCAAGCCCATTTTCAGCTTTCAGTGTGGTCAAGCAATACTGTACAAAAAACGAAACAAAATAAAAAAATGTCATAGTTTTTTATAAAAAAATCTCCTTTACTAATGTGCGCTGATGAGGCTGCACTGATAGGCTGCAATGATAGGTTGCACTGATAGGCATTGATGAGGCGGCACTGATGAGGCAGCACTGGTGGGCACTGATGAGGAGGCACTGATGGGAACTGGTAGGTGGCACTGATGAGGAGGCACTGGTGGGCAGCAATGGTTGGAACTGATTGGCAGCAATGGTTGGAACTGATTAGCAGCACTAGTGGGCACTGATTGGCAGTATTTGGCACAGATTGCCAGCATTGGTGTGCACAGTTGGGACTGCACTGATAATCAGGACACTGATTATCAGTGCCCTGATTATCAATGTAGATGTCCCTTTTAGAGAAGCCATTTATCAGCTCTCTTCTCTGATCCTCATGTTGATCGTCGACAACTGGCATCTATTGACATCCCAGCTGTAATTGGACAAAGCTGATCACATGGTAAAGAGCTGCTGATTGGCTTTTTACCTTTATCTGTGATGAGCAGTGTCCTGGAGAATAAACTGCACCTGCCTACAAGCTCATGTGTTTCTGACATAGAAGTTGAATCTTTCCAACCTCAGTACAACAGCGTCCAAAAGGATAAATTCCTTCAAGGAAATCAAAATGGAGATGTAAGGGACAATCGGGTCTTTAAGCTTAGGCAGGAGGCATGTCAAACACCATGCAGGACTTAAAGTGGAACTAAATTCAGCCTTGTTTGTTTAAAAGTTGTTGCTCCGAGAGGTTTTTCAAATAGATCTTAAATTCTATATTAAAACCAGACGCTGCTCCAACTATCATCCTTTTCTGATTGGCAATCTTTGATCAAATGGGATATAGCTCAAGACTAGGGATGAGCTTGGTGTTCGAGTCGAACATTGCCTGTGAACAATTTGGGGTGTTCGTGGCAAATTCGAAAAGCCGCAGAACACCCTAGAAAAGTCTATGGGAGAAATCTATAGTGCTAATTTTAAAGGCTAATATGCAAGTTATTGTCATAAAGTGTTTGGGGACCCGGGTCCTGTCACAGGGGACATGTATCAATGCAAAAGTTAAAAAAAAACGTAATTTTTTTCGGGAGCAGTGATTTTAATAATGCCTAAAGTGAAACAAAAAAAAGTGTTTACATTTAAATTTCATACCTGGGGGGGTGTATAGTAAAGCTGCACTTGTTTCCCGTGCTTAGAACTGTCCCTGCACAAAGTGTCATTTTTGAAGGATAAAAAGTAATTTAACCACTTAAGACCCGGACCAAAATGCTGCTAAAGGACCTTGCCCCTTTTTGCGATTCGGCACTGCGTCGTTTTAACTGACAATTGCGCGGTCGTGCGGCGTGGCTCCCAAAGAAAATTGGCGTCCTTTTTTCCCCACAAATAGAGCTTTTTTTTGGTGGTATTTGATCACCTCTGCGGTTTTTATTTTTTGCGCTATAAACGCTATAAACAAAAATTTTGCTATAATAAATATCCCCCCAAAATATATAAATATTTTTTTTCCTCAGTTTAGGCCGATACGTATTCTTCTACCTATTTTTGGTAAAAAAAATCGCAATAAGCGTTTATCGGTTGGTTTTCGCAAAATGTATAGCGTTTACAAAATAAGGGATAGTTTTATTGCATTTTTTTTTTTTTTTTTTTTTTTTACTACTAATAGCGGCGATCAGCGATTTTTTTTCGTGACTGCGACATTATGGCGGACACTTCGGACAATTTTGACACATTTTTGGGACAATTGTCATTTTCACAGCAAAAAATGCATTTAAATTGCATTGTTTACTGTGAAAATGACAGTTGCAGTTTGGGAGTTAACCACAAGGGGGCGCTGTAGGATTTGTGTGTTCCCTGTGTGTGTTTACAACTGTAGGGGGGTGTGGCTGTAGGTGTGACGTCATCGATCACGCCCCCCTATAACAGGAATGACGTGATCGATGCTGCGGCCACAGTGAAGCACGGGGAAGCCGTGTTTACACACGGCTCTCCCCGTTCTTCAGCTCCGGGGACCGATTGCCGCACTCCAGCGGCGATCGGGTCCGCGAGTCCCGCGGTCCCGGAGCTTCGGACCGGGTCACGGGCGCGCGCCGCGGGCGCGCGCCCGTGACCCACGGCTGGGTACTAGAAACCAATGTATATATACGTTGATGTGCCCAGCCGTGCCATTCTGCTGACGTAAATGTGCAGTAGGCGGTCCTTAAGTGGTTAAAATCACTGCTCCTGAAAAACTGTAGTTTTTTAAACTTTTTTTGTATTGATACATGTCCCTAGGGGCAGGACCCGGGTCCCCAAACACTTTTTAGGACAATAGACTTTAATTGGGTTCTAGAGTGCACACAAACTTTTGGTCTGTTCGCAAGTTGTGAACGGGGGGGTTTCTTCTCATCCCTACTCAAGACTAATTCAAGTTTTAAAGATTCTTCATTTAGACTGGAAAGAGTTACAGGTGATTCAAAAACAGTCACTAAAAATGTGCATTGCGTACTACAGGTGTTCTTGAACACAATGCTATGTTATATGTATGTTGGGAAATCTTGAACTTTTCAAGAAACTGATCGTCCAAGGTGAATTGCAGGTAACTCTGAATAGGCGGAAATATTATAGGGAATATTTCCTTGGTAAATACCATAGGTAAATTAAGCTGCTGTGACCAACATACTGGCAGCATCAGAGAATTCAAAGCACAAGCTACGTCATGTTACCGGCAGGATGTGTGCAGTTTCGTAATGTTGTTTTACTTTGTTACATAATTATGTTAAAGGTGTATGCCAATGAATGCGGCATTTGAAAGGAGCTGTCTGAGAATAATACTGTCAAATAAAAAATTAGAATTACAGGATAAAGAATAAGTTGTTTGTTATAGCACAGATATTTTGTAAAATATTGCATTCTGTTAACTTCACTTGCATAGTTGCCAGTATTGTAAAAAAAAAAAAATATATGGACACTTCTTTGTCTGTAGGTGGAGTTTAATTATAATTAGGGGCGGGGCATTAATTTCTAGGCGTGACAAAGGAGGTAAAAAAAAATGTGGCGAGTGTATCGCGGTTCAGCAAAAAAACGGGCGTGGTTTAAGCCAACTTTGGGCGTGGCAAAAGGGTGTGTGATTTAAATCTGAGATGAACACAGGATGAAGGGAGAAAGAAAGGGAGAGAGAGAGAGAGAAAGGGATAGGGAGGGAAGGAAGGAGAGAGAAGGAAGGAAAGTAGGATGGAGGGACAGCAGGCCTAGATCCTACCACAATATAAATATATGTATTCCATAAAGTTTAACAATCAGCAGATAAAGATACTACAAACACCCGATGTTAGCACTTCAGTCATCCTGGTACCATAGTTGATATGGTGTCATGATAATTAAAGCGCATTATTTATATTATTACATTGTAGTATAAAATTAAATAGTTCAATTCACCATAATGCAGAATCAGTGGGAGCCCCAAGTGTGTCACTTGCCACCGTCACCTGCCACCAGGTGCCATCAGGTGTCCCCAGCAGAGTCCCTCCTTACACCAGGCAATTCCAGTAGAGTCCCTCCTTACATCAGGCATTCCCAGCAGAGTCCCTCCTTACATCGGGTTCTCCCAGTAGAGTCCCTCCTTACATTAGGAGCCCCAGTAGAGGTAGAGTTCCTCCTTACATTAGGTGCCCCAGTAGAAGTAGAGTTCCTCCTTACACCAGGTGCCCCAAGTAGAGTTCCTTCTTACATCAGGAGTCCCTTCTTACATCACGTGCACCCAGTAGAGTCCTTCCTTACATTAGGTCCCCCCAGTAGTGTCCCTCCTTACATCAGGTGCCCCAGTAGAGTCCCTCCTTACATCAGACATTCCCAGTAGAGTCCCTCCTTACATCAGGTGCCCTCAGTAGAGTCTCTCTTTATATCAGGTGCCCCCAGTAGAGTCCCTTCTTACATTAGGTACCCCAGTAGAAGTAGAGTTCCTCCTTACATCAGGTGCCCCAAGTAGAGTCTTTCTTTATATTAGGTGCCCCCGGTAGAGTCCCTTCTTACATTAGGTGCCCTCAGTAGAGTCTCTCTTTATATCAGGTGCCCCTAGTAGAGTCCCTTCTTACATTAGGTGCCCCAGTAGAAGTAGAGTTCCTCCTTACATCAGGTGCCCCAAGTAGAGTTCCTTCTTACATCAGGAGTCCCTCCTTACATCACGTGCACCCAGTAGAGTCCTTCCTTACATTAGGTCCCCCCAGTAGTGTCCCTCCTTACATCAGGTGCCCCAGTAGAGTCCCTCCTTACATCAGACATTCCCAGTAGAGTCCCTTCTTACATCAGGTGCCCTCAGTAGAGTCTCTCTTTATATCAGGTGCCCCCAGTAGAGTCCCTTCTTACATTAGGTACCCCAGTAGAAGTAGAGTTCCTCCTTACATCAGGTGCCCCAAGTAGAGTCTTTCTTTATATTAGGTGCCCCCGGTAGAGTCCCTTCTTACATTAGGTGCCCTCAGTAGAGTCTCTCTTTATATCAGGTGCCCCTAGTAGAGTCCCTTCTTACATTAGGTGCCCTCAGTAGAGTCTCTCTTTATATCAGGTGCCCCTAGTAGAGTCCCTTCTTACATTAGGTGCCCCAGTAGAAGTAGAGTTCCTCCTTACATCAGGTGCCCCAAGTAGAGTTCCTTCTTACATCAGGAGTCCCTCCTTACATCACGTGCACCCAGTAGAGTCCTTCCTTACATTAGGTCCCCCCCAGTAGTGTCCCTCCTTACATCAGGTGCCCCCAGTAGAGTCCCTCCTTACATCAGACATTCCCAGTAGAGTCCCTCCTAACATCAGGTGCCCTCAGTAGAGTCTCTCTTTATATCAGGTGCCACCAGTAGAGTAACTCCTTACATCAGGTGCCCCCAGTAGAGTCCCTCCTTACATCAGGTGCCCCCAGTAGAGAGGCCAAGCCCGACTTGCCGAGGGGAAGAAATAAGAGGCAGAGCCCAGGTGTCTGCCAATAAAAATGGAGCTGCCGCCAACCCCCCTGCCCCGCAGCCTTTTCCACAACAGGTCACAGAACGTCAGCAGGCCGCAGGCTGGGGGGTTGGCTGCCGCTCCATTTCTATTGGCAGCCACCCGGCTTTGCATCTTATTTCTTCTCCTTGGCGAGTGACCGGGCTCCATGAGAGTTGGTCCTCTGTAAAATGGCAATGGAGATCATCACCAGTGCTGGCCTCTAAACTCTAGCGACGGCTCTAGCGATTCTCCAGTAGTCAGGACAAATGCAAATGTCCCGTGTTTTTTTCCGGGACGAGGGTCTAAATCCTGTGAATGTCCCGGGAAAATTGGGACTGATGGCATGTATGCACCTGGTAATGTTTGTATGCATTCAGTGCTTTATTTTTTACATGTCTTTTTTATTATTTATTTTTCTCTACATTTAGATGCAGACCAAGCTGACCTACAAATGTGACAGGGGTAGGGATGGACTAAAACACTGCCAAAGGGCTTAAAGTGCACTTTTGTCCGAACTATGGGTGTTTAAAGTGTTAAATATGATGAATATTTTTTAAGTGTTTATATATCTTTGGTAAAAGAGGTTTTAAATAAGCAATTACTGGCCCCTCTAACTGCATGCACAGTAAAATAACTTATGTTTAAAGATTCACAAAGATCACAACAGCTCAACAAAGACTCTAAAGTCAAGTTAAAATAGTTTCTTTAAGTCCCCATTCATGCCTAGCACAGTGGGAACCAACATTACTGTGTGCTTTTTTATGGCACATTTTTATGCGTTGTGCATAAGACAGCTCATTCATTGTCAGTAAAGCAGCTCTAGCAGAATTTCAGCATTTGCTCATGCTGATAGAAGTGATGACAGCAAAGGATATGGGGTAGATTCAGGTAGAATAGCCTATTTTTAGGCGTGCCTAGTGTCTGGTATTTACACTAAGCCGCCGCAACTTTTTCAGGCAAGTGCTTTATTCTCAAAGTAAAGTTGAGGCGGCGTAGCGTAAATGACCCGGCCAAATTCAAATTCGGCGGGTAGGGGGCGTGTATTATTTAAATGAAGCGCGTCCCCGCGCTGAACGAACTGCGCATGCGCAAGCCGTGAATTGATCCCAGTGCGCATGCTCAAATTCTCGACGTCAGTACGACGTGTAAACTGCCTGATCGGCACTTGCGCAAAGCCCTATTCGCGAACGTTTTACGTAAACGATGTAAACAACGTGAAAAAAAACGCCGGCACGCCGTCCATACTTAACATTGGCAGCGCCTCATATAGCAGGAATAACATTACGACAGTACTACGCTAACGCAAACAACGTAAAAAAAATAGCACCGGCCGGGCGTACTTTCCGGAAATGGCGTATAGGCTCATTTGCATATTTTAGACGGGAACGCCACTTAGGGTCCAGCCTAAAATATGAAAATAAGATTCAACGGCGTAAGAGACTTATGCCTGTTGAATCTTATGGAAATCTATGCTTAACTGATTTGATGAATCAGTCGCATAGATAGGAGGGCCAAACACAGAAATAAGCCAGCTTATCTGGAGATAAGCCGGCTTATTTCTTTCCTGAATCTGGCCCTATGTGTACAGTTTCCCTCTTTTCTAACTTCCTCTTCGTTCTTCCTCTCTCCCCTACATATTACAGTTTCCTCCCAGCCACATGTGTTGATATGGGTATTTAGGTGACTTTAAAGCATATTTATTCGTTAAAGTGAATGTAAACCCGATTCATGAAATTTTAGCTGGGCACATCTTCAGTGTTTTCTTATCTCTCTTCAAAGCACTATGGGCCAGATTCAGGAACAGTTACGCTGGCGGATCGAGTGATCCGCCAGCCTAACTGTGACTTTGAGCCGGCGTTTCTGTTTTCTGTAACCAGAAAACAAGAAACGCCGGGTTGAAGTTCCGATGCGAGCAGCGTAACTGAGTTTCGCCATCGCATCGTTACTTCAACTTAAAAATGGCGCCGGGGGCGTTCCCGCCGATTTACGCTCAAAAAATATGTTAATGAGCGGAAATCGGCAATTCACGATCGAAATCCGGCGCGACGCAATGACGATACGACGTTTCCGGACGGGATACGCGGCGCATAGATATACCTACATGGGGTTGGAGTATCCTATGTTAGGTATAGGCGTCGTCATCGCGTCGGGAAAAAAAAAAAAAAAACGTCGCTTGCGTAAAACGGTCATGAATGGGAATGTGACGTCATTGACGTTCATTCACAGATTTTGGAGCATGCGCACGGGGATGTTTTGACACTCGACGCATGCGCAGTACGTTGGCGGCGGGATCGCGCGTAGTTAGCATACTACACGCCCCGTACCCGCTAAATTTGAATTCCGCCGGCTCATTTGTGATGCGCTGCCGCAACTTTAGGAGCAAGTGCTTCGTGAATGACAGCACTTGCTCCTAAAATTTCGGCAGCGCAACGCAAATGAGAAGCGTTACTCCAGAGCAAAGATGCTCTGGACTACCTGAATCTGGCCCATTGTCTCGTAGCTGTTGCCTGCTCTGTTCCTCTGTTATCAGCCTGATAACTTCTGACAAATTCTCTGTCAACTGAGAGAATAGCAACTGGAGTATCCCTTTGAAGAGTTTGCCATAGTTACTCTTGATGCTGAAAAGGCAGCTTTTATTGGTTGAGACTGGTACTATCTTTGGTGTTGTTGGCCCATTTTTACATCTCATACATACTGTGGGCCAGATTCAGGTAGATGGGCGCTTCTTTACTTTGGAGTAACGTTTCTCATTTACGTTACTCCGCCGACACTTTCGGCGCAAGTACTGTTATTCACATAGCACTTGCGCGTAAACTTGCGCCAGAGTAACGATAATGCGCTGGCGTAACCCGACGCAAGTGGAAGTGGGTGTGATCATATGTAAATGATGGGCGGAGCCCAGCGCAGAGGCTTACGTTCAGCGCATCATCCACGGAGCATGCGTGGTGATTGAGGCTCCACTCGCCCCCTTGTGCGCATGCTCACAACTTCCGTCGGCACCACTTCACGGGAAACGTCAGCGCAATGTGTTCCGTTGCGCGTATAAAAGCACTAGCGGAAACGTCATTCCGGCGCAAAAGTATTTCCGTTTCCCCCCACCCCAGGGAAGATACTTTTGCACTGTGATGGCTGCTCCCGCTACCCCCAAAGAGAGGAGGAACCTCAATTTCAACTCCCAGGAGGTGTCTGTGATCATCTCGGCTATGGAGACTTTTAATCAGTTCCTCCACGGGAAAAAAAGTAGGAAGACCAGCCGGGAGAGGAAGCAGGGCATCCTGGAGACCATTGCTGGCAGGGTCAATGTGTTAGGATACTCCACCCGGACTGCTGGCGACATACAAAAAAAAATCAACGACCTGCGGCGCAAGGTCTGTGGCAAGGTGGCCACCATCAGGAGGCATGAGAGGGGCACAGGTGGTGGTCCCCCATGTCCGGTCAGCCTGACCACGGAGGAGGAGGTGGTCGCCCGCTGCCTGGACAGGGAGCAGTTGGAGGGGGTCCCTGGCTATGACTCCATGGAGGAAGGCTCCAGGACAGGTAAGTGTTTTTTATCCCCTATTTGGTGTGTTGCATGTGGGGGGGGGTACATGTGCCAAGTGTGTGGGACCACCAACATGTGTCTGCTTTGTGTCATCCACAGATGACGGAGCTGGGCCATCATCTCTTGCCGGCCAGTCCACCCCAACCTCCCAATGGGATCCTGATGACGAGGCCCTGGGTGCTGGAGACACCGAGGTGGATGAGGAGAGTGCCCACACCTCACCTGCAGAGGTGGTTGTGGAGGAGCCTGTCCCTGAGCAGGACTTTATGTTATTGTTGGAGGAGTCCTCCTCCTCTGCAGGGCCCTCTGTCATCCCCTCCCCCATCCTAGGTAGCCCCTCAAGGGCGACTCCATCCCCACGGGGACAACCTTCTCCTGGGCCCAGAAAGGCGACCCGTAAGACCAGGGGGATGTGTGATATGGTCGAGGACCAGGTGGTGTTGGACCATGCCAGACAAACCCAGCAGATGGGGGAGATTGCTGGCCACTTGGACCGGGTCGCTGACAGCCTGGGCTCCATGTCACAGCTGCCCAGTGGTGTGCAGGACGTTGTGACCAGCCTGGGGGAGGTGCAGGCTGATGTACGGCACCTGACAGCAGCCGTCAACGCCAACACAGCTGCCATACGGGAAGAGGGGAGGCAGCGGCAGCGTGACCAGCGGCATCATATCACCCGCCAGCTGAGGATGTAGGCCCCGACCAACCTGTATCTCAGCCGGATTGCCGTGGCCTTGGAGGGCAGGCAGCCAACAGCTCCCAGGAGTGGCCCACCCGGGGATCAGCCTCCTCCAGATGCCCCCCCACCCCCACCCACTCCCTCCAGGCAGCTGAGGAGCCCGAGAGTGCCCACAAGGAGGAGCCCCCGTCATCCCAGATGAGGGATTTATTTTTGTTTTGGTTTATATTATTTTTCTTTTTTATTACTCAGGTTATGAGTTTTTGTTTTATTTTTGGATTACTCAGGTTATGAGATATTTATTTTATTTTTAACTGCACACGGTCAGGAGTGCAGGGGACAGTGTGAATGGTGTGTGAATGTGAGGGGGTGGCACTCCTGCCAGTAAGGGGTGTCACCCTCGACCGTGGAGGTGAAGTTAACCCCACGGCTGTATGAATGACGTGTGAAAGGTGTATGAATGGACAGCGACATCATTGGGGCCTTGACGCTGGCGTTGCTGCTCCCAAGTCCTACATGCTGGACTTGGGCTAATCCAATGCGATGTGGATGTGGTGTGTGTGATCTAGGGACATCAGTGGTGTGCATGCATGCATTGTCTGTGTGATTAATGTTTTGGTTTGGTGTCCAAAGATGCCTACGGCGAGGCCCCTCCTGACTGCTCCTCCATCAGCAGACTGGGTCTCCTCTGGCAGGTGGGGACTGTGTGGGTCGGGGGTCAGGTAATCACGCATTTCAATCTGCAGGCTTTTTCTCATAGCAAAGTTGTGCAGAATGCAACATGCACCGATGATCTGACACACAAAGGTAGGGGAATACAATAGGGTCCCCCCGGACTTATCCAGGCAGTGGAAACGGGACTTCAGGAGCCCAAATGTTTGCTCCACCACTGCACGGGTTTTGATGTGTGCTTCATTGTATCTTCTCTCTCCTCTGGTTTGGGGGTTCCGGAAAGGAGTCATTAGATGGGGTCCCAGTGCATATGCAGAGTCACCTGGAAGGGAAAAGACAGGAGGATGTTAGTCATGCATGTGCCACTTGTGAGGTGTGCATCATGGGAGGGGATAGTCATGCCTGCCACCCATGTCACTCACCAACCAGCCAGCTGTCCCCATACATGTTCTGTTCGAATTCTGCTGGGATGGGGCTCTGATTGTATATGAAGCTGTCATGGCTGGACCCGGGGTGTTTGGCACGGACGTGCCATATGAGGCGTTGGGCATCGGCTATCACCTGTACGTTGATGGAATGCCAATGCTTCCGATTGCGGTATATGTGCTCTGTGGCACTGGGGGGCTGTAGTGCCACATGTGTGCAATCAATGGCCCCCACAGTGCGTGGGAATCTGGCAATGCTGTAGAAATCTGTCATTGCCTTCAGCCGCAGCTCCTCAGTGGTTGGTCTGATGAACTGGTTGGACATGCGTCTGAGGATTGCAGGGACAACCTGGTGCACACATTTGCTCACGGAGGATTGTGACATCCCAGCCACCACTCCACTTGTACGCTGGAATGATCCACTTGCAAGGAAATGGAGTGTTGCCAGGACCTTCACCAGTGGCTGCACTGCTTGTGAGCGGTGTGTCTTGCTGGTGATGTCACCCTGCAGGGTTGTGGTTAGTTCAAGTATTGCATCAGGGCTGAATCTGAAGAGGCGATACACCTCCTCATCCCCCATGCCAAAGAGGCTCATGCACGTGCGGTATATCCTCTCATGTGCCCGCCTCCTTCGTTCCGGGGGACCCAGTACTAGTGCTAGGACCACGATTGCCCCTGGCATGTTGGCACACAGAGGTGTTGTCCTTGCACGTGTGGTTGTTCAGCTTGCTAGTTTCGTCGGTAACGCTGCTGCTGGAGCTGCTCTCCTGCTGACCTGTGGCCATCTGGAGTAAAGATAAAGCAGCTATTTGTAGAAATAACTTTGCGCCGGACGGACGAGATACGCGCGGCGCATGTAGCCGGCGTATGGTGCTAATCCGTTCGCGAATCGGGAAATCTCCCTCATTTGCATATTTGCAGGGGAAATCAATAGGCGCGACTGATGCGCCAAGCGAAATTATGCGCTGACGAGACTCTGGCATCGGAAAGTTAAGCCGATCGGAAATGGCCCGTTTTCTGTCGCATCTAGTTTGGTGGGTACGGCCACATAGAAACGACGGCGCATCTTCACAGTTACGCGGCGCATATCGAATTACTCCAGCGCAAGTCTTGCTGAATCTGGCCCTGTGTATTCTGCGCCATATACTAATGTGATTGCCGCGGGCCTCATCTCCAATTACATACGCCTCCATAACGGCACAAGACAGGGGTGCCCCCTCTCTCCCCTGCTGTTTAACTTGCCACTTGAACCCCTTTTCCACTTCTTACTCTTTCACTCAAAGCTCCATGGGGTGAAAATCAGATTTCAGGAGCTATGCACTGCTTTGTTTGTAGAAGATATCTTAATTTTCACCTCAAGCCTCATATCAGACATGTTGCATATCCAATAAATACATCTTTACAACTTTCAGCACCAGGGCTGGAAGTAGGCATGTGCAAAAGTGAAAAATTTGTTTTGTTTCGTTTCGTTTCAATTCGTCATATAATTAATTTTGTTAAGTTAGGTTCATTACATGTGTTGAATTTGTTTTCGAAATTCATTAGTTTTTGACCGAATTTCGAAAAATCCAGTCGAAATCGAAAATATTTCGACCGATTTCGGAATTTGTTAGTTTTCGACCGAATTTCGAAAAAATCCGGTGGAAATCGAAAATATTTCAACCGGATTAGAAAACAAATAGTCTCTTTTCAAATAGGCCAATGTGTATTCTTTGGTATTCTTTGGTAAAAAAACAAAACAAAAAAAAACAAAACAATAAGCGTATATTGATTGGTTTGTGCAAAAGTTATAGCGTCTACAAACCATGAGATATTTATCGATTACATTTTTTTTAACTAGTAATAGGGGCTTATAGCGGGGCTACGATATTGTGAAGGACAGTCGTCGGCACACTAACTGACAATTTTTGGGAACCAGAAACCCTAATACAGTCACCAGTCACCCTAATACAGTGATCAGTGCTAAAAAATATGCACTGTCAAATGCAATGACACTGGAAAGGGGTTAACATCAGGGATGATCAGAGGGTTAAATGTGCCTGACCGGGACTTTACTGCTGTGGGTGATGTGCTTATACTAGGAGAAGGCACTGATCAGTGCCTCTGATTACCAGAGACACAGGATCCATGCAGGGGTGGATCCAAAGGGGCAACTGCCCCCCCCCCCCACCAGAAATTAGTTGAAGAGAGCGGGCGTCTCAGCAGGTGGGTGAGAGAGCGGGCATGGGTGGGTGGGTGAGCAGGCAGGCAGCTCGGCAGCGGGTGAGAGAGTGGCACGGCAGCTGGGTGGCTCGGTAGGTGAGCGGGTGGCTGGCCAATCAGCGACATCATTTCTCACCACCCAGGGACCACCCTGCATCCCTGCAGTTCTGCCCTCACTGTGCATCATCTCTCTGCTGCCTGACTCTGGGACACAGCAAGTGACAATACCCATCTTAGCAGGAAAGTGACACAGAAAGGGACAATAGTAGCAGGCAAGTGACAATCCGCAATGTGTGGCAGGCGACATGGCAAGTGGCAATCCGCAATGTGTGGCAAGTGACAATCCACAACATGTGGCGCGTGACGTGGTAAGTGACAATCTGCATCTGGTGAAAGGCAACGGTGGCAAGTGACACACTCGGGGCTCCCACTGATTCGGCATTGTGGTGAGTTGAACTATTTTTTTTTTATATTACAATGTAATAATATAAATAATGTGATTCAATCATCCTGACACCATATCAACCATGGTGCCAGGATGATTGAAGCGCCAATACCAGCCATTTCCCAGATAAATTGCCTGCAAAAAATTTTTTTTTTCTGCCAGTGCCCCTCCCGAGACTAGACTCTTGATCCGCCCCTGGATCCATGTCTTCTGTAGTTACAGAACAGCGATCTGCCTTGTTTACATCGACATTGAGTCTTCCTTACCCACCAATCAGCTCCTGCTGTGTCTAATTACAACTGGAGCAAACCAGCGGTGGCGTTGCGCACGTGCCCCAGACCCAGAAGTGCAGGATCACCTACTAGGTAAGTGATCCTGAGAAGGAAAGCCGCCTTGCCACCGTATATATACAGTATACAGTGGGCAGGCGGATATGCTTGAAGCACATCACTTCTTCTGGGGCATATATGCTTGCTTTGACTCCAATAGACTTTAACACATGTAATATGCCTGTTTTGGGTGTTTTCTAGTAAATAGCTTTACATTGGATCTCCGGCGCCCCCCCCGCCCCCCCACCTTTGGCCATATGTGTTATTGCATGCCATAGAAATCAATGCAAAACAAATTATTTTCGTTTCCAATGACTTCCTTTGGGAAACTCGCTTTGATATTTGTGTGCTTTGGATTACGAACATTTTCCTGAAACGGATTACACTCGTAATCCAAGGTTCCACTGTATTACAAAAATATTCAAGCCTGAAACGCACACATAAACACTCAAAAAACACTGTTAATAAAAGCACACAAAAAAATGATAAAATGCATTCAGCTAAAATATTAAATACTTTATGTACTGTCCAGTTGATCTTGCCAGGTAGTACAGAGAAAGTTAGCTGGAAGAGGGCCTACCAAAATATTCCTATGGGGCTCATAGTCACTCTCCTTTGTAGAGCCCTTGATGATTTCCTTGTTTGTCAGACACGTGATTATATATACCTTTGTTCTTCTAACACACACACTATGGGCCAGATTCAGGAACACTTGCGCTGGAGTATTTCGATATGCGCCGCGTAACTGTGATGATGCGCCGTCGTTTCTATGTGCCCGTACCCACCAAACTAGATGCGCCCAATAACGGGTCATTTGCGACCGGCGGAACGTTCCGACGCCAGAGTATCGTCAGCGGTTAATTTCGCTGGGCGCATCAGTCGCGCCTATTGATTTCCCCTGCAAATATGCAAATGAGGGATTTTTCCCAATTCACGAACGGATTAGCACCATACGCTGGCTACATGCGCCGCGAGTATCTCGTCCGTCCGGCGCAAAGTTATTTCTACAAAAGGCTGCTTTATCTTTACTCCAGACGGTCACAGGTCAGCAGGAGAGCAGCTACAGCAGCGTTACCGACGATAAGAGCTAGCTGAGCACCCCCACTTGCAGGACAACACCTCTGTCCATGCTTGTCTGTCAACTTTTACAGCCATGGAGGAAGACATCATAGGTCTACATAGCCGAGATGACGGCTGTCAGCTCCTGGCCATTAAAGTTCAGCCTTCTCCTTTGTGTTTGCGGGGAACGGGAGCAGCCATCTCAGAACAAAAGTAACATCATTGCGGGGAGGGGGAGCAGGATATACTTTAGTGCCGGAATGGCGCTTCTACGGGCGCATTTAAACGCCCAACGGAAGGCATTGCGCTGACGTTTCCCGGGAAGTGGTGCCGACGGAAGTTGTGAGCATGCGCACAAGGGGGGCGAGTGGAGCCGCACTCACTGCGCATGCTCCGTGGATGATGCGCTGAACGTAAGCCTCTGCGCTGGGCTCCGCCCATCATTTACATATGATCACACCCACTTCCACTTGCGTCGGGTTACGCCAGCGCATTATCGTTACACTGGCGCAAGTTTACGCGCAACTGCTATGTGAATTACAGGACTTGCGCTGAAAGGGTCTTCAGAGTAACGTAAATGAGAAGCGTTACTCCAGAGGAAAGATACTCTCATCTACCTGAATCTGGCCCTATAGATAGAGATAAAATGTCCTTACTATAAAGCATGGCAAGATAATCATTTTTTGAATTTGCAGCACTTTACCCAATTCTGCTGTAAAATCGTTCTAGATCAAAGTTTGACATGAGAAGTTGTTACACCAATTTAGTTGAGTAAAAAATAAAAATAAAAGATGGTTGGTTGAAAATGTCAAATTGTGTCAAAATCTTGCTACCCTGAGCCTCTTTCCTTTGAAAAGAAATTTTATCTGCAAGTGTTTATTTGCCGATCTGCTCTAGAGAAATGACAACCAGAATTCGGGCTAATTTAGACATTTTCCCTGTGTTCTACTCCTCTGTTTTTATATATCACTCATTGTGAAGGGATAAGTATAACTGTATGTTAGTCTGCAAAATGAATTGCCGACATCAGCAGATGATCTACAAAAACCTTTTGTGATTTGGATACATTAGTAGGATGCTGGCATTCATTTTCAGGCTAGAGGAAGGAAGGTAGTGCCTTCTAGTTTCCTTTTACAGGGTCTTCATTTTCCTCGTCTACAGGATAGTCATGTGACATAGAGGACATCTCTGGATGCTGTCCCCTGCATGTTCCAATGACCTTTGTCAAAATAGGTAGTGTGCTTGTATTAGCCACAAATTTTCCTTACACAAAATGAAGTTGTATACTTTTACTGACAGTAGCAATATTAAATTAATTATTTCATTTAGCAAAACTTCTACTCACTGGGCAAAAGTCTATATGGCTAGGTCAATAAGTTATCTGTTAAAAAAAATATGTTATTTAAAAAAAATATGTTTTAGGTATAATAAAAAACAGTGCACTCTGTGTATAACATAACATAACAGTTGTTAAAAGAGAAGTATGGCTTAAAAAAACAAACATTATACTCACCTGGGTGGATGTAACATAGTTCTGATGCTGCATCTGCCTCCCATTGGCTCTGTAGTGAGAACTGAGCGATCAAACACTGCCGATCGCACAGTTCTCCCCTCTGCTCTGAGCAGGGAGCCAGCACTGTCAGTCAGCGGCTGTCTGCTCTCCCCTCCAGTGCTCACTGGATTGCTGAGCTGTGGAGGTGGCAGGAGGGGCTGGCTCAGGCACAGCAGATTTCTCAGAGTCTGAGCCAGGTGTCATTCCAGGGTTCTGGGTGGATCCTTCCCAAATGGTTGGGATTTTTTCAGAGCTTGGACTGGCTCTGTAATATCAGGTGACAGCGGGCTGAAAACAGGTCACAGGAGTTCAGAACAAACTGTACTCCTATGATCTTTTGAAAACATAGAGCACAGGTGAAACAATTTCTTATTATTTCTTCAGTGGAAGCAATTTGGAAAATGCTATAGAAGAGCAAATAAAGAATAAAGTTGGGCGTGTATGCAGTTATCTGATTTTGTTGCATTCACAGGGACTTTTAGGGCTGTTTCGCTGTGTATTATGTTTTATTGCATCAAAGATCTGAAAAGAATTATATATAGATATTTAACCACTTCCATACCAGGCACTTACGCATCTTCCCGCCCAAGCCAATTTTCAGCTTACAGCACTGTCGCAATTTGAATGACAATTGCGCGGTCATACAACATTGTACCCAAACAAAATTGGCGTCCTTTTTTCCCCACAAATAGAGCTTTCTTTTGGTGGTATTTGATCACCTCTGAGATTTTTTTTTTTTGTGCAACAACTAAAAATTGACTGAAAATTTTGAAAAAAAATAAAGTTTTTATTTTTTTCTGTTAAATTTTTTGTAAATGAGTACGTTTTCTCTTTCAATTATGGGCACTGATATGGTGGCACTGATGGGCACCGATGAGGTGACACTGATGGGCACCGATGAGGTGGCACTGATGGGCACCGATGAGGTAGTACTGATGGGCGCCGATGAGGTAGCACTGATGGGCACTGATAGGCAGCGCTGGTATGCGGCACTGATGGGCACTCATGGGCGGCACTGATGGGCACTCATGGGCGGAACTGATGGGCACTCATAGGCGGCACAGAGAGGCACTCATAGGTGGCACAGATGGGCACTGATAGGTGGGCACTGGGCATGGATTGGCACTGTGGGGTGGCACTAATGATCACTGAGGGGTGGCACTGGTGGATCCATGTTGCCAATCAGTGCCCATTTGTGGGCACTGATTGGCATTTTTTTTTACTGCCCCTTTTTTTTATTTATATTTTTTTACTGACTTTTATTTAAAAAAAAAATGTATTGCCCCTTTTTGTTATTTATTTTTTTCACTTCCCTGGTGGTCTAGTGTGGGCTTCCCTGGTGGTCCAGTGTGGCGATCCGAGGGGGGGCTGCGCTGATAAACAATCAGTGCAAACCCCCCCTGTCAGGAGAGACACTGATCGGCTCTCCTCTACTCGCATCTGTCAGGCGCGAGTGAGGAAGAGCCATCAACGGCTCTTCCTGTTTACATCGTGATCAGCCATGATTGGACACGGCTGATCACGTGGTAACGAGGCTCCGTCGGAGACTCGTTAACGAGATCGGAGGTGCAGGGTGTCAGACTGACACCCCGCATCACCGATCGCCGCGCTGCGCACCAGCACGGCTGCGTGCCAGCATGAAATCCTGAGGACGTCAATAGACGTCCAGTCAGGATTTCATAACCACTTCCCGGACGTCAATCTGTTATTGACCGGGTGGGAAGTGGTTAAAGGGCAGGAAGGGTGGGGTTTTGCCCATAAAAAGTTGTCTGTTTTTTTTCTCCTGAGAAAGCAGATGAAAGTCCCCTGAAACACGTCAATCTCATTGTATGAACATAAAAGTATTTTCTTTTTATTTTCTCAGAAAACATACAAGGGACTGCTGTGAAAGAATAACTGCCTTCTCTCCATAAAAATATTTCATAATTGTTTTGTTTACCTCTAAATTTATCATGGCACACAACTATGCTGTCAGTGTATCCCTGTAGGTGCTTACAGAAGAAGATGACCCCATCACATGCAGCTGCTTCTTTGTTGTCCAATTTTCCGGCTGGGATCAGGGTGGAGAATCAACAAAACAGAACTTTGGTAGTCCTTTTTCAAGGGTTACACACAGATGGGTGATAAGCATTACTGTAATTTCAGGGTGGATGGGTTGAGTTGTGCACAAGGAGGACAATTAGGCTCTGTGACAGACCTAGCCGGGACAGAGGCTTTATGGAGAGGACTGAATGCTAGCCTCTCGCCTACTGATTATGGGCCCTGGAATTTGGGTGAACGGTGCTCTTTATGAGCTGTATGCCTGGGGACCCTTAAGGTGGCGTTACTTAGGATTCAGGTCCATGTCCCCCTAAGACACACAGACTCTGGGAACCCTGTATATGTCATATTAGAAATAGTGACTGATTCATAATGTTGGGACACATACAATACTGTTAGAAGATGCTGATGTTAACTCCAGCCACCTGTCTGTCTGTTGTCTGCTATAATGTAAATGAGTCTAGGATAACTTCTAAGAGTGTTTCACTCATTGAGTTCTGTGTTGCTATGTATGATAATGTGTATTGTAGTTGGGGATTCACATTGGCTGCTTTAAGGGATTAGTTAATTAGCTCATGTTAATTTATGTTTCTGGCTACAGGTGTATTGTTAGAGTAATATGAGCAGGAGGAACCTCCTGAGTATAATTTTGGAGTCTGTGTCAGGGATCTGCCACTTGTCCCCGGCGTGTAACCCAGTGGCAGCCCAGCAACACCAGCTGCCCTTATCTGTTCGCCGGCACGTGCCTGGTGCGTGCGCGCATGCGCCAATGGTGCGCGCCAGTGCACGACGGGTGCGCGCGCGACGGGAGCGCGCGTGTGCACGTTAGCGCTAGTTTGGCGCCAATGTGTGCTTAAAAGCCAGCCAGCTGCAGCAGCCTCTTGCTGTCTGATCTGCAGCGTATGTGTGATCCAACCCGTTACTCTGTTGAACCTGTTTCTGTACCAACCCGGCTCTGTCTGACTATCCGAACCTCTCCAGCCCGACCTTGGCCCGCCTTGACCTCGTCTACTGCTGTTTACCATTGCCAGACCTCCCTGCTTGAAATCCGACTACGCTTTGCCTACTGAATCCTCTGCCTGCCTACGTGTCTGACCCAGCTCGCCTGACCCAGCTTCTGTCTAAGCCCACGCTGTCCTAACACGGCTCTCTTCCACGTTCACACCTTTATCATGCCTAGAATACACTTGATACATACCCATATCTTATGAATATTTATACGTATAAATTGTTTACCCTGTAGTTGTAAGCTCAGAAACACGTTCACTTTTACTCGCTTATATGCCGAGATATGTGTTGTATTTCTCCATTGCAATGTTTGTATAATTAAAGCACCTTCTTATCTGGATCTACCATCTCATCTGATCGTATATATTAAGACCCCCAAATCGGATTTAACACTCCTCTTTAACTGTATATAAGACTGTATTCTTGTTCTAATAAACTGTCTGATGTTTTACCCTACACTGAGCTACGACTAGTGAATGGGAATGCTAAGGGGTCTTCGATTGTGTGGTACCAGACAGAGGAAGCATTTACGGCAGACAGACTCATCCGTCACAGGCTCCATTTAAACCTAAGTGATTTGAATCACATGCAGAATCACTGAATTTTGTCCTTGATTCCAGAATCGCTGCAACACACGGAACACGTTTGCGATGCTATTACATGCCAATGGCACCCCAATTGCAGTGTGATTTTTTTCCGCGATTGTCTCGTGATAAATTGCGCTGCAATTGCGGCAAAAATGCAATGCACAACGCTGTCACTCAAAAGGAGCTCTTTTTAGAGCGTCAAGCTTTGCCCGTTGAATTTTTTGCCGCGATTGCAGCGACTTACTGTGCGTCATACCGTTAACAAGTAATGCCATTGCAAACGCATCCAGTGATTCTGCCCACGATTCCAATTGCCTAGGTGTGAACGGAGCCTTAGAGCTATAATAATCTGGCCTTTGTTCTGATAAACTCCTGAAAAATTGTGTTGTATTTCTATATTTTATTCACATTTAAATTATCATCAGTAACCTGAAATGTAATTTAGATTTTGTGCTCATCTAATTAATCAGGGGAAATTAGTGTTGAAAATCCAAGTGGAAATCATAATCTTAGGATTATGATAACTAAAAATGCCTGGGAAAAATTATAGACCTCTCCGCTGATGGGCTCTCAAAGGACATTTTAGCATATTGTCAGATTCTGATTCTGAATAGTTTCTTTATCTTTCCTGAATATATTTGGCCTTAAAGCAAAAGAAAATCCTGGAAATAAAATTGCTAAGAGGTAGAGATTTTCAGCTGATGAGAGAGTCTTTTTCTGCTGAAACATTTATTTCTCTTTCCCCATTTTAATTTTATGTATATAGCATTTTTCATAAATCATGCAGTATACACGCCTGGCATTCCCAGTATACAAGGTAAATTTGCCATAATGTGTAAGTATTTTGTACATACTTAAACAAGGCAATACCCCACCCAACACACAGTTTAGAAGCTGACCAGCGATCTAATGTGTATTTCTGTCCACTCATGCCTAAGATTTATACAGCCCCCTCACATAGCACAGTTAGGCCAATAAACTAAAGTTACAATTAAAGTCCAATTCAGGGTAAAAAAAACAAACCAAAAAAATCAGAAGGAGAAAAAGGTGCTTATAAGTGCAAAATGTCAGTTTATTGTCCCACACAGTTTAAGCACTTCCTTACTGGGCACTTAAACCCCCTTCCTGCCCAGACCAATTTTCAGCTTTCAGCGCTGACAATTGCGCGGTCATACAACACTGTACGCAAATTATATTTTTATCATTTATCATTTTTTCCCCACAAATAAAGCTTTCTTTTGGTGGTATTTGATCACCTCTGGGGTTTTTATTTTTTGCGCTATAAACAAAAAAAGACAGAAAATTATGAAAAAAAAACAATGTTTTTTTAAAATTTTTGCTATAATAATAATTTTTTTTTTTTTTAGTTTAGGCGATACATATTCTTCTACATATTTGTGGTAAAAAAAAAAAATCGCAATAAGTGTATATTGATTGGTTTGCGCAAAAGTTAAAATGCCTACAAAATAGGGGATAGATTTATGAAATTTTTATTTTTACTAGTAATGGCGGCAATCTGCGATTTTTGGCTGGCCTGCGAATTTGTGGCGGACATATCGGACACTATTTTGGGACCATTTACATTTATACAATGAACAGTGCTATAAATATGCACTGATTACTGTATAAATGTGACTGGCAGGGAAGGGGTTAACACTAGGGGAGCGATCAAGGGGTTAAATGTGTTCCCTTACTGTGGTGGGAGGGGACTGACTGGGGGAGGTGACTGATCTGTCTCTCTATGTAATAGGGACACAGCGTCGGTCTCCTCTCTCCCTAACAGGATGTGGAGTTTACATACAGAGCTCCACGTCCTGCCTCTGTAACTGCCGATCACGAGTACCTGGCGGACATTGTGGCTGCTAGGCACGCGCATCGTCACCACGTGACACGGCGGGCACAGATTTTCCCCGCCGCGCGGTGGCACACGGGGGAATTTAAACAGGAATACGTCCAGGGACGTCCATCCAGCAGTTGAGAGCCGTGCTGTAGACATCTTTTGTCTATAGCGCGGCTCTCAAGTCGTTAAAGTGGATGTTTTTTTTATTTTTTATGTCACAATGTAGATTATAAGATGTCCTATCATCTGTGACCAGTCTTGTCACTCAGCGTTAATCCAGCGCTGAGTAATCCTCTTTTAATGTTCAGTGAAAATTAACAGAATTCCAGATAAAAACTTGCCAAATTATAAAGTCCGTTTCTCTGTTATTGCTTTCAGTAACAGGTTATTTACATATCTAGCTTGGACATGTTTATCATAACAAGAGGTGATCCAAAGTTCATTGTATATTACTAGGATGTGTTATGATGTTATATCACCTCATGTTATGATAAACAAAAGATAACATATGATAAACATGTTCTAGCTGGATATGTAAATAACCTCTCACTCAAAGCAAGAGGAGAGAAAACAGACTTTTTATTTAGGCAGGTTTTTATCTGGAAGGCTGTTCATTTTCACTGAACATTAAAGAGGATTTCTCAGATCTGGATTAACTCTGTGTGGCAAGACTGGGCACAGATGATAAGAAATCTTATACTCTACGTTGTGACATTTTGGTGGGTTTACATCCACTTTAAGAACACTTACAAATAGTAAGCATTAACCACTTAAGGACCCCCGCACGCACATATACGGCCACATGGCTCGTACAGGCACAAGGGCGTAAATTTACGTCCCCGCCTTCGTGCGGTTCGGGGGTCCCATCGGGACCCCCTCCGCGGCGTGCGGGGGTCCCCCTGGCTCCGGGAGCGATCTGGGACGAGCGGGCGGATGTCGGTGTTTACCCGCCCCCCCGCGATCGCTCCCAGCCAATGCGCGCGCTCCCCCTTCTGTCACTTCCTCCTCCTGTGTAAACACGGGAAGGGGGAAGTGATGTAATCTCCCATCGCAGCGGTATTTCCAACCGCTGCGATGGGAGAAACACCTCACAGTAAGTCCTGCACCAACACTACACTGACACACACTCACATAGGCATACTTAACCCCTTGCGATCTGCCCCCCCGACCCCCCCTGTCACAGTGTCACTGAATGCAGTGATCTAATCACTGCATTTAGTGTCAGTGTGACAGGCAGTGTAAAATCAGTTAGTGTTAGGTTCAGGATAGCCCCCCCAGCCCCCCTAATAAAGTTTTAACCTCCTGATCACCGCCCTAGTTAACCCTTTCACTCCCTATTGCCAGCATCACTAAGCGATCATTTTTCTGATCGCTGTATTAGTGTCGCTGTTCCCGCTAGGTAGCTATTTTTTTTATTGCGATTTTTTTTTTTTACTAAAGACATGTGGCTAAATAAATTTTGGCCTAAATGTTTGACTAAAATTTAGTTTATTTGATTTTTTTTTAATAAAAAGTAAAAAATAGTGTTTTTTTTTTCAAAAATGTCGCTCTATTTTTGTATATAGCGCAAAAAATAAAAATTGCAGAGGTGATCAAATACCACCAAAAGAAAGCTCTATTTGTGGGAAGAAAAGGACGCAAATTTTGTTTGGGAGCCACGTCGCACGACCGCGCAATTGTTTGTTAAAGCGACGCAGTGCCGAATCGCAAAAACACCTTGGGTCATTTACCAGCGTATTGGTCCGGTCTTAAGTGGTTAAAAAAGGATCATCATAATATCATGTTCCTGGCGGGGCTCCTATCACTGTTGCTCCATCTCCCTATGCCAACCAGCAGCTGTAGGGTAGGATCAGATCAATTTGTAAAGAGGGTCGCCGCTCTCTCAGGACCGCAGCGGAAAACACACGCTGGAAGTGACATCAGAGAATGGGTGGTGACGCATTTTGGAGCATACTTAAAAAAACCCAGGAGTTGCTCCACTCCCCAGAATTGCATTGGTTAAATTCTTGTTAACTCCAGGGGGTGGAGAAAAGGCTGAATAACTTATCATATTCCTCCCTTCATAAGGATCAGATGCGCTCTTCTTCTCCTTGGCGATCAGAACCGTGGGCCGGCCCTCTGCGTCATCATGAGCAGGGCTTTTAGACCTATATTGTATGTGAGGCGGTAAGCATGGAAAACCACAGGCCAGAGTCATGGGCGTCCGCTCATTGGGTTAAGGGGGGGCGAGTGACCCCCCCTGGAATCAGCAAGGGTCTGCCATACTCGCATCTGTGGCTGTGCTGACTCTCTCTGTGTTTGTGCAGTCGGCTCCACAGCTGTTGCAAGATCAGTGTCACGGAGCTTACAGAGCTCTTTACTGCCACCTCTGGCTGATTCCTGTATGTGCGCCCACATGTTTGCTTTGATACCTGTAATGTATTTTCAAATGGACATGTGGAAACAGGACTTGGGAGAAGGAAGACCACCGTGACCTTACAAGTGGGGGCTGTGAGTACAAGTGAAGGGAGGAGCCTGTTTGTGTACAGGGGGCTGGCATATATACAGATGAGGGGGGCAGCTGAGTGCATACAGGTATGATCAGTGAAGGGGGGGTGCCAGATATAGGAAAGGTGACCGTAAAATTATGCCCCCCCCTGGAAAAAGTTCAGCGGACGCCCATGGCCAGAGTGCTTTAGAGAGGTGGCTGCGGGGGACCAGTCACAGTGAGGAGGGAGCATGCCAGTGCAAGGAATGAAGTATTGCACCTTATTCCTCATCCCACCCGGTGCACACCTTTTGTGTGTGCAGAGTTTGGATATAGGCAACACAGCTAGGTCACCTCCCTCACAATCTGTGTTTAGACAAAAAAGGAGCAGCAGCAGGCTGATTGGGTCATCTTTTTGCTATTTCCTCCTGTCAGCACATGTGAAAGCTGGACATATGTTTGGCTAATAGCCCCCACCTCTATGCCAGGAGACTAAAGTAAATTGAATCCATGTATTTTTGTTGAAAATACCTTGATTTTTATTTTGTTATTTATTTTAATTTTTTATATACTGTATATATATATATATAAATATAAATGCCTAATAGCTTTCTTTATTTTTTTTAAGCTCCTGCCTGGAGTTAAAGTGGATGTCCCCCTGAAAAAAAATATTTAAAGCCAGCAGCTACAAATACTGCAGCTGCTGACTTTTAATATTAGGACACTTACCTGTCCTGGAGTCCAGCGGCGTCCGCAGCAGAGGACAAGCGATCGCTCGTCACCCTGCTGCTCCCCCCTCCATCCACGGTGAAGGAACCAGGAAGTGAAGCGTTCCGGCTACACTGCCCGGTTCCCTGCGGCGCATGCGCGAGTCGCGCTGCACCCGCCAATTGGCTCCCGCTGTGTGCTGGGAGCCGAGTGTTCCCAGCACACAACGGGGGACGGACCGGGTGTGAAAAAAAACCTGTCTTTTACCCAAGACTGTGTGGCCCGGAAGTGGGTGCAAATACCTGTCTTTAGACAGGTATCTGCACCCCCCTCCCCCCTGAAAGGTGTCAAATGTGACACCGGAGGGGGGAGGGTTCCGATCAGCGGAAGTTCACTTTAGGGTGGAGCTCCGCTTTAAGCTTTAATTAGCTCAGCTTGAGAATGAGCCTCTCGTAGGCCTCTCTATGCTTTGCATTTGCCTGCTTTATATTAAACCTAAAAAAATGAGCTAGTAAAAAAAAATCATTAAGTTGTATTTACAGTTTCATTAAATATTATGTGTCATAGTTCTTGAATTTTGTATAATTAGGACTATAATCAAACTCTAAAACTACAAGTGACCAAGCTAGCAAACATCCACAATTTAGGTTTTCTACGTCAGGTCATTCTGCTCACAATTGCATTCTTAGCAATAAATGAATTGATCCAGATAGACTTAACACATTTACACATACAGTTGTGCTCATAAGTTTACATACCCTGGTAGACTATGTTTTCTTGGCTATTTTTTCAGAGAATATGAATGATAACACAAAAACATTTCTTTCATTCATGGTTAGTGTTTGGCTGAAGCTATTTATTAGCAATCAACTATGTTTACTCTTTTTAAATCATAATCACAACAGAAACTACACAAGTTACCCTGATCAAAAGTTTACATACCCTGGTAATTTTGGCCTGATAACATGCACACAAGTTGACATAAAGGGGTTTGAATGGCTATTAACCACTTCAGCCCTGGAAGAATTTACCCCCTTCCTTACCAGAGCACTTTTTGCGATTCAGTACTGCTTCGCTTTAACTGACAATTGCGCGGTCGTTCGACCTGGCTCCCACAAATAGAGCTTTCTTTTGGTGGTATTTGATCACCTCTGCGGTTTTTATTTTTTGCGCTATAAACACAAATAGAGCGTCATTTTTGAAAAAAATCTATATTATTTACTATAATAAATATCCCCAAAAATCTATAAAAAAAAATTTTCCTCCGTTTAGGTGATAAGTATTCGCATTTAAACAGCGATTAGTGCTATAAGACTGCGCTGATTACTGTATAAATGTGACTGGCAGGGAAGGGGTTAACACTGGGGGTGCTGAAGGGGTTAATATGTTCCCTAGTGTGTAATTCTAATTGTAGGGGGCTCACAAGAGGAGGAGACCGATGTGTGTTCCTCTGTACTGGAAACACACATCAGTCTCCTCACCTCTGACAAGACATGCATCCAGGGGCGGACTGACCATTGAGGAACTCGGGCACTGCCCGAGGGCCCCATGCCACTAGGGGGCCCCATCAGGGTTGCTAGGCTCATTAAAACCAGGGACAGTATGTAAAAATCTGTGTTTTTTATACATCTGTCCCTGATATCTCTCCCTGATATGTCCAAAACCTACATGCTTTTGCCCCGCCTCTGTACTGCCACCTGACTTGGTGGCCATCTGTAAGCTTGGGGGCCCCATAATCTTCTATTGCCCGGGGGCACCATGAGTTGTCAGTCCGCCCTGCATGCATTTGTGTGTTTACACACACAGATCCATGGTCCTGCCTTGATTGCGGGCAATCGCGGGTGCCCGGTGGACATCGCGGCCGCCGGGCACGTGCATCGGGTCCTGAGCAATGCTGCAGGAGTGTCCCATCTGCGATTCCATCTGTGGACGTCATATGACTATGGGCGGGTAGGGAAGTGGTTAAAGGTAACCATCCTCACCTGTGACCTGTCTGCTTGTAATTAGTGTGTGTGTGTATAAAAGGTCAATGAATTTCTGGACTCCTGACAGACCCTTGCATCTTTCATCTACTGCTGTACTGACATTTCTGGATTCTGAGTAATGGGGAAAGCAAAAGAATTGTCAAAGAATCTGTGGGAAAAGGTAGTTGAACTGTATATGACAGGAAAGGGATATACAAAGATGGAATTCTCAAAGGAATTGAGAATGTCAATCAGCAGTGTTCAAACTCCAATTTAAAAAGTGGAAAATTAGGGGTTCTGTTGAAACCAAACCACGGTCGGGTAGGCTTACAATACGCCAAACAGCACAGAGACAAGCCTCGAACCTTCACTCCAAGTCATTTGGAGTGATGAGACCAACATTTAGCTTTTTGGCCACAACCTTAAACACTACATTTGGAGAGGAGTCAACAAGGCCTATGATGAAAAGTACACCATTCCTACTGTGAAACATGGAGGTGGATCGCTGATGTTTTGGGGGATGTGTGAGCTACAAAGGCACAGGAAATGTGGTCAAAATTGATGGCAAGATGAATACAGTATGTTATCAAAAAATACTGGGGGAACATTTGCATTCATCAGCCAGGAAGCTGCACATGGGACGTACTTGGACATTCCAACATAACAATGATCCAAAACGCAAGGCCAAATCGACTTGTCTTTGGCTACAACAGAATAAAGTGAAGGTTCTGGAGTGGCCATCTCAGTCTCTTGACCTCAATATCATTGAGCCACTGTGGAGATCTCAAACGTGCAGTTCATGCTAGACAGTCCAAGAATTTACAGGAACTGGAGGCTTTTTGCCAAGAGGAATGGGCAGCTTTACCATCTGAGAAGATGAAGAGCCTCATCCACAAATACCACAAAAGATTTCAAGCTGGGGTAAACACAGTTGATTGATAATAAAGTCCTGGTATTGATGTACTAAAGGTAAATGAGCTGTTCACTTTGAAGGTGAATTTTCCCTTAGTCTAGTGAATGAGATACGTTTTGGTGACTTCCATTATCCAATCATGTACAATTGATTGGATACTTTTCCTTGCAAAGTGAACAGCCTATTACCAGTGAAGGCTTTTTTTTTTTTTTTTTTTGGGGGGGGGGGGGGGGGACTTACCATGAGTGAAAGAAAAGTTTTTCTGTTATCATTCATCTAAAAATTGGCCAAGAAATCATAAATTCTGCCAGGGTATGTAAACTTATGGGGACAGCTGTATATTCATATTTAAGTTAAACCTGAAAACTTTTCATTAAAAGGATTTTATGTACAATCCCAAAGCTAAATATAAACTGCATTGACTTTGAGTCACTATACAAGCTATTTTTTCCAAATGTGTTCATTTATTAAAGAAGGAAACAAACATGCAAATGTAGTTCACAGCTCTGAAGCTTATGTAGTAGAGGTGACTCATCTGTACTTGCTTCCCTTGACTTCAAGAACAGACCTGGCCAATTAGCGTCACAATGTACTTAGTGTTACAAAGGAAAGTACCAGGAAGGTAACAGCCAAATTTCCACATCCCATATGGTGAAACTTATTGGTATGATTTTTCTGGGAAGAGAAAGCTGAGTCCATTCTAAATTACATAATTGTTTTGGTCATTAAACTACTCCTGATGGCCAAAAATGTAACTATTGTGTGAGTAAAAATAAGCATGATGCCACATTTAAGGTATAGGGCCTCGTACACACGATCAAATCTGTCCGCTGGAAACGGTCTGCTGGACCGTTTCAGCAGACAGATTCGATCGTGTGTACGGCCGAGCCGACGGATTTGGCCACCCGACAGATTTCAAAGCATGCTTTGAAATCTATCGGGTGGGAATCCGTCCGCCCGACATGTCTGCTGGTTAGTACACTTACCAGCAGACATGTCGTCCCGCACCGCCGCCGAATGGATTCGGCGCATGCGCGGAAGTGTTTTACTTCCTGGTGCGGTGACGTGGCGGCGTCAACGTCACCGCCACGTCACCGACACGTCAGCGCGCCGTCTGCTGGCGGGGATTTTGGTTTGCTCGTGTGTACACGCGAGCAAACCAAAATCCCAGCAGACAGATTTGTTCAAATCTGTCGGACAGACAGATTTGAACAAATCTGTCTGCTCGTGTGTACGAGGCCTAGGAGTGCTCTTCTTGAAACTCATAAATATCCACTTTTATCCTAAAGCAGACACCTCTAGGTACATGCATACAGATATACTGTAAAAAGACAGTCACTTCCAGTGCTAAGGGGTTTTCTAAAGTGAAGGGCAACAGGGACATCGGTATCCCAAGACTGGGCGGATGCTGCCTTCCTCAAGGTGATCAGATGGAAACTACAAAACAAAACATACAAAAATGGAAGTATACCTAGTGCATTACCAATGACTTTGAACCTCCCTGGCGGTATTCCTGAGTCTGACTCGGGGATACATTTTTGTGCTGCGATCGGTAACCCCGAGTCAGACTCTGGCTCGCCTCGCAGCATCCACAGGCAAGGTTTACTTATCTTGTCCCTGGATCCAGCGATGCCTCTCCACTGTGTGAGCGAGCGGGTGCTCGCTCGATTCACAAAGTGCCTCCGTGTGCCGCCGAGCTCCGTTCCCTGCGACGTTGCGACACACGGGAGCGGAGAACAGCGCCAAATTCAAAAACGTAAACAAACACATTACATACAGTATACTGTAATCTTATAGATTACAGTACTGTATGTAAAAAATACACACCACCCCTTGTCCCTAGTGGTCTGTCCAGTGTCCTACATGTCCTTTTATATAATAAAAACTGTTCTTTCTCCCTGCAAAATGTAGATTGCCCATAGCAACCAAAAGTGTCCCTTTATGTCAAAAATGGTTTTAGAGCAGCTAGAAAACAGCGATAATAAATGATAATCACTTGCAGAATTGAGCGATAGCGATTTGTGGGGAAATTCATCATAAAAAAATAAAAGTAATGACAGCGACAATTCTGCAACTGAGCAAATTTCAGCGATTTTGAGTTGATTACATTATTGAATAATTTTTATTATAATTATATTATTATTTGTTATAATTATAATTATTTATTATATTATAAAAAAAAAATCATACCCGGGATTGCTTCTAGACTCTTGTTTGGTCAGATTTAAATGAGTTATTCCTAAGGCCGCGTACACACGATCGGACATGTCTGATGAAACTGGTCTGCAGACCGGTTTCATCGGACCAAAGTTTTAAAACCTGCTTTAAAACCTGTCTGCTGGACACCTGTCCGTCGGACAGGTTCGATGGTTAGTACACAAAAGCATTGGACCAAAAACTCGCGCATGCTCAGAATTAAGTCGACGCATGCTTGGAAGCATTGAACTTCGTTTTTTTCAGCACGTCGTTGTGTTCTACGTCACCGTGTTCTGGTCTGATCGGATTTGTGGTACGATGGTGTGTACACACATCATTCAGACCACTTCAGCCTGGTCTGATGAAAATGGTCCGTCGGACCAGTTTCATCGGACCTGTCTGATCGTGTGTACAGGGCCTAAGAATTACAAGCCTACAGTATAAAACGCCAAATTTCCTTGCAAATAATTGTACCGCTTTCAGCACCTAAATCCAGAAAGAATCATACCGCCAGGGAGGTTAATACATTTTAAAATTCATAACAGGTGGATACTCACAAACAGCAACTCTAATAAGCCATAAAATCACACAGTGTAGAAATGTGCTATATACCAAATGTGTAGAATTTAATGCGTTTCAGGGGCGCAACCCCTTCCTCCATTCTTGCCTTTTTTTATACAGATAGTCTGTGGTTACATTTATAAAGGCATATAGCAGTGGCTATAGCCCATAATGCACGGCACAGTGGGCGCTGCCCCCCTATCCGTGGGTCCGATCCCCTAATACACATTCGGGGGACTGGACACATGGATTCCAATGTTTTTTTTTCTTAAGCACGTGATTAGAGCCAGAGGCTTCAAAAAAGGGTGGGCTCGGGGAGCAGTGAGCTCACCCAGTTGTGTGACAATAGCAAATGAATATTGAGACCTGTTTCCTGATTGGCCAAAAGAAAAAGCGATCCTAATAGCCTAGGAGGAGGGAGGAGGAGACGCATGGCCACCGTGATGCCCAGAAGGAGACACAGGAGAAGCCGTCGTCTGGAAGGAAGCACTGCCCACGCCATAGATGGGCTCAGTGTGGGGCCGATCAACCGACAAGGGGTGGCGGTGTGGGTGACTCAACCAGGAGGGGGGCTGTGGGTGCATTGTTTGCCGCCACCCCCAAAAAAACATCAGTCTCCACTGGCATATAGGTGGTTCACTTTTCAAGGAAGAGTATCCAATCTTGCTTGTACATGATTGGATGATGGACATCACCAAAACTTATGTCATTCTCTAAACTAAGGGACAATTAACCTTTAAAGTGAACAGCTCATTTTCCTTTAGTACATCAACACCAGGGCTTATTTCTCAGAGAATAGGTGCATGCACTCCCCCTTCCGAGTCACCCCTTATCTCCACTCCCTACACACCTGTGTTCCACCCCCTAGCTAGAGAATACAGTATAATATTTTCTAAGTAGTTTGTATGAAATTTGTTAATAAATATGGCAGTAAAATGGGTTCCCTGCATCCAGCAACAATAGACCCCCCAGAAACAATAGACCATTGCTAACAACAATAGACACCGCAGCAACAATAAATCCCTCCCAGCAACTATCGATGCCCCCACAACAAAATAACCCACATTAACAATAGACCCCCACAAGAAACAATAGATTTGCCAGCATCCAGCAACACTGGACTCCTTCCTCAACAGTAGATCTCTCCAATCAAAAATTGAACCCCCCCCCCCTTAAAACATAACCCCCCTGCAGCGATATATGGCCCCCACCAACAGCAATAGACCCCACCACCAACAACAGATTGCCCCAATGACAATAGATCCCCTAGCAGCAAGCATCAACAGACCCTCCAGCACCCCTTTGCTTTATATCAATTCAGTGCCTGAGCCAGTGCCAGAGCTGTGTTCCCCTGCTTTCCCACAGAGAAAAAGCCCTGATCAATACCAATGTATACTTAGGGGCTAGTTTACACTTGCTTAAAAATAAGGCTTTGGACAGGCTTTGCTAAATATCTCTGAACTCCATTCAACTCTCCTGTCACTAAATACAATGGTTAGCTTACAGTCCTGCTTACACCTTGGTTTTGCTTTGTGCTTCTATTAGGCTTCGGTAGGGCTTTGGTGAGACTTCGGTGAGTCTTTGGTGGGGCTTCAGTAGGGCCTCAAGTGAGCTTTGCCATAGACTTCTATGGAGGCTTTGAAGAAGCTTTAAAGCAGCACTAAAGATACACGGGGTAACATTTTTGAAGCAAAGTAAAGCAAAGCAGAAGCAAGGTTTACAGGACTGTAAGCTAACTATTATATTTAGCTTTGACTAGCATTCAGAGAGCTTTAACAAAGCCTGTTCAAAGCCCTGTTGAAGCCAAAGCAAGTATAAATGAGCCCTAAATGTCCTAGAAGCTGCAAAAGCTGCAATTTATTTTACACAATATTTACAAACATTTCCTAACATTGACACATTTTCCGGAGAATAAGTTCTATGATGGATAGTGATTTATGTAGCTTATAGACATGTGCGGTTGGTTTCGCTCCGAATAAATATTCAGAAAAATCTTTCATTATTCTGAGATTTGGATATATCCAAATACCCTCATCACAGTATAAATTAAATCTACCGAAAACTCAGAATAACATCAGGAAATTTGTCGGAATTTGCGAAATTCGAATTGAAAATTGAAATCAAATTTTACAAATTTTTTGAACTGTAAACATATTTCTGAAAACAAAATCTGTGTGTGTTATTAGAGCACAATTTCTAAATAATGCTGTTTTGGTTAAAGCGGACCTTAGGTAATGTTTTTCAACTTTCCATCTACTAAATCTTCTGCCCTTGTTGTTTTAACTTTGGATAGTAAAACCTTTTTTCTGCCGGTAAATACCTTATACAGGCCACTTCTTGTTTCTTGATGAATAGCCAAGGCTTATGACATCATGCACAGCTCTCTCTCTCATTCTCATGAGAGTTTGCCAGCAAGGGAGGCCAGGAAGGGAGGGGGAGTAAGTCATAACAGGGCCAATGAGAGCTGCAGAGCTGGAGGTGTGGCTCTGTATGTCTGTGTAAATCCAGGAAGTAAACAGGCAGCAGCTTCAGCTGCCCACAGTTAAAATGGGGGCAGCTAGACTTAATAGAGGGCGATTTCTGCAGCATTATTGACAAGTACAGAATCACAGTATATATAAAATAACATGCAAAATGGTTAGAGGGAAGCTTCAGAATGGCAAATATGTTTTCATTACAAATTATGTGAGCAGACTGCAGTTCCTCTTTTAGCCAATGAGGATTTAACCACTTGATGACCAGCCACTGTCGTGATACTGCGGCACGCCGGCATGCTTCCGAGCTTGCCCATGGGTCGGGGTGACTCGATGTCCAGCAGCGACCAGCGATTGCCTAGTACTGAAGCAGAACAGGGATCTGCCAGTGTAAACAAGCGGATTCTCATTTTGACAGGAGATATGACAGAGATCTACTGTTCCCAGTGATCGAGCACAGTGATCTCTGACATGTCCCTGGCAGCCCATCCCCCGTACAGTTAGAACACACCCAGGGAACACACCTAACCCCTTGATCGCTCCCTAGTGTTAACCCCTTCTGGCTAAACAGTTATATATATATTTTTTAGGATATGTATTATAGCAAAAAGTAAAAAATGCTGCTTTTTGTTTGTTTATAGCACACAAAATAAAAACAGCAGAGGTGATCAAATACCACCAAAAGAAATCTCTATTTGTGGGTAAATAAGGACGTTAATTTTGTTTAGGTACAAACATCGTACAACTGCGCAATTGTCAGTTAAAGCGATGAAGTTCGGTATCGCAAAAAAATTACCTGCTCATTAAGGGGGCAAATCCTTTTGGCCCTTAAGTACTTAAAGAGTAATTTAATCATTCGATGAAGATTTTTCTTTTGTTTGTTCACTTTGTCATATTCAAATCAAAAAAGAAAAAAAAGATCAAAAGTTTTTGATTTGGCTGATTCATAATTTATCGATTCAAACGTTTTGCCTAAAAACAAATCTGTAAATTTGAAGAAAATTCGAAAAAGACAAAATGTATTCTGAATATGAATTCCGAATATCGAATCTCAAATACGAATTGAATAAATTAAACAAATTTAGTGAAACTAAATAACTAGATTAAGGAATCTAAACAAAACAAAGCATTTTTTTTTTTGTCATGCACATGTCTTATGCACTTAACCACTTGTCATCTGCCCACCGTCAAATGACGGCGGGCAGACGACTCCATTATTCTGACATCACGTCATATGTTGTAATGTCCCTTTAAAGCCGCGGGCGGGCGCGCGCGAGTCGCCGGCGGCGCGCGCGCGCACCCGCCGCTCTGCGGGGATCCCGTGCGAGTGCCCGGCGGCAACGATCGCCGCCGGGCACACGCGATTGCTCAGTAACTGAGCTTGGATGTGCAGCTCTGTGTGTAAACACAGAGCTGCACGTCCCTGTCAGGGAGAGAGGAGAGCGGTTGTGTCCCTTGTACATAGGGACACAATCGGTCACCTCCCCCAGTCACCCCCCCTCCCCCTACAGTTAGAACACTCATAGGACACACATTTAACCCCTTCCCCGCCCCCTAGTGGTTAACCCCTTCACTGCCAGTCACATTTATACAGTAATCAATGCATATTTATAGCATTTTTCACTGTATAAATGTAAATGGTCCCAAAAATGTCAGAAAAGTGTCCGCAATGTCCGCCATAACGTCGCAGTCCCAATAAAAAAATCGCAGATCGCCGCCATTAATAGTAAAAAAAAAAAAAAAAAATGCCATAAACTATCCCCTATTTTGTAAACGCTATAAATTTTGCGCAAACCAATCGATAAACGCTTATTGCATTTTTTTTTTACCAAAAATATGTAGAAGAATACGTATCGGCCTAAACTGAGGGAAAAAATATTTTTTTTATATATTTTTTGGGTTATTTATTATCGCAAAAAGGAAAAAATATTGCATTTTTTTAAAAATTTGACGCTCTATTTTTGTTTATAGCGCAAAAAATAAAAACCGCAGAGGTGATCAAATACCACCAAAAGAAAGCTCTATTTGTGGTAAAAAAAAGGACGCCAATTTTGTTTGGTAGCCACGTCGCACGACCGCGCAATTGTCAGTTAAAGCGACGCAGTGCCGGAAGCTTATATTTTGTCTGGGCAGGAAGGGGGTGTAGGTGCACAGTAGGCAAGTGGTTAATTAAGTACAGATTGCACAAAGTCCAGTTTCTGTAGAAAAGGGAGGTCTCTATTCTTCACATGTTTTACATTGGATTCCCAAAACACAACGCATTTGGCCTCCTGGAGCAAGTGATGGTGGACTGGGTGTGTGAAGGAATGTATACATTTAAAAGGCCCAAACATCAGGGATTATCACTGACCTGCTTTTAAACTCTTTTTAATAAATTGGATTTCTATAACTATTTCATTTTATGTTACAGTAAGTAAATAGTTGAACAGTAATTCGTCATTGCCAGGTTCTCAGAATGGAATTTGTTAATCAAGCAGCCTAAAACAAGAACTGTCTGCATTGCTAATGCTATTTCAAATTGTATCAGATTTCATTTTCCAATACTGGAGTGGGAGAATAAAAGTGAAAAAGTAATTGGTTGCCATCATTGACCTATAGATTGCTTACTGTCGACAGTTCAATTAATTGGACCCATTGATTTCTGTATTTGTAAAGGAGGAATATGATGTCTTTCATTGGCTCTTGGAGTTCCGTGGCTTTTGTTTCATTTTACAGCATGATTGTGCAACTGCCTACAGCAACCGATGATCTATTACTAGACTTGACCACTCTAAATCAAAACATAATTGGCAGCCATTGTTTAAGGTGCTAATACATACTGGTAATAATAAATGATTTTTTTAATTTCTTTATTTTAATTTTGATACTTTCAAATTTAAGGTGCTAATACATGATTAGTCCTCGCGGCGACACGGGCTGCCATCTTTTTGTAGCCCGACGGAAGTGACGTCTGATCTCAGACTCACACTGAGAACAAAGCACCCGGCCATAGTTATACACTACGGGCACCGGGCGGAAGCTGTGCGGCCCAGTGGACTGTGCCAAAAAGCAGCTCCAAACCCTGCAAATGAAGCGCCTCGTCTGCAATCTCGTGATTGCATAGTTGCATAGACATGGCACTTCCTATCGGCGCCCGAACACAGTGCACTTAAGGACCTTTTTTTAAAGGGCCTTGTGACTGCCTGGGGGGGGGGTGGCGCCCAGGCGCCCCCTATGGAATGGCCACTTGTCAGTGCCAAAAAAATATATATATATATATGTGAAAGACACAACAAGGACAGCGGATTTTGGAGAGGACTAGGAGAGGACTAGGAGGAAGCCCCCTACCCACTGATTATGGCCCATTGAGAGCAGATCATTCTCTAATGATGGACAATCAGGTAATAGTCCGAGGAAATATGATGGCCCTCCTGCAGTCTGGGTTGGAGAGGCTCCTTCACTTGGAACAGAAATATTTATCAATAATACCCCTCAAGAAAGCTATGAAAAATGTTTAATTCCACCTTTTCAGACTACTAAAACATTGTATGAGTCTGTCTCCTAGACTGTTGCAGACTGTTACCGGATAGTCTGAGGTGGGGTGGGGTTTGTTATGTGTTTATTGTTAAGCTTGTTTCTCCCATTGTGTGCATTCCCATTGATAGTTGAGTCACCTATTGTTTCTGTCTGTTGGCTAATTTGGCTAACTTTTGGAGGTTCCTTTATGATGGTATTAGCTTTGTGTCAGCTCTACGTCATTATCCAAACCTGTATTTCTGTTCAATAAACTGTCATAACTTTTTACCTCAACATATTGTCTGTGTATGATGCTTTGGGGGTAAAAGGCTGGTATTAGCTCTTGGTCTGCTGGAATGGTTTGAAGGGCAGGAGGCACTGTCTGGCAGAAAAAAGCACCCAAATTGGGTGGCAAGCGGTTCTGTCAAAAAATTTTTTTTAAAAGGTTCATCGGGCCATATCTTTCAAAAAGTCTGTTGAAATGCACTAAACCTAACCACCTTTCATAATGTTTTCAACTGGCCTAACCGCAGCACAGTCAAAAAAAGATGCAGATTTTCATTGTATTCTATTTTTTCATACTATTTTATCACAGTATTAGAATATAGTTGTTGATTTTCTTTCCTTTTTATTTTTTCATACGTTAGGAGATTGATATAACACACACCTGTTTCCTCCAGCTTTTTATAACTGAGACCAAAGGTTTTGTATGATGTGCATTTTTATTGATTTCAGAGTGAACAAATGAACATCATTTTTTGCACAAGGGAGTAAGATTTATACTGGGAACATATGAGCATTGGAATTTCACTTAGAAAGCTCATACAAAATCACTTGGCAGCAGAAAAGAATTACGTCATAAAAGGTTTTGCATGAATAAGAAGTAAAATCATTATGTAAATACAGCACATTTTGCTGCTCAATTTTTCCAGGAAAATAACAGGAAGCATTGACTTAACACATCAGAATACCATTATTTGATGCTGTTCTCTGCTTTACTAAGTAATCCTATTTTTTGGAGTGCATGTCGATTTTGCAAGATAGTCAAGTGGATGAAACAAAACAAGGTATACCAAAATGTAATATTGGCAGGGCTTTTTTTCAGCGGGAACGCAGTTTCGGCACCTCTGGCACTGAATATAAGTAAAGACAAGGGGGTGCTGGGAGGTGCTGGAGGGTCTTGGGCTGAGTGCTGGGGGAATTTGTTATCTCTGGACAAGATCTATTGTTGCAGGGGGACTATTGTTGCTGGTGACTAGGGATGAGCTTCGTATTTGAGTCGGACATCGTATGTTCATTCGTTTGTTGAATTACGAATGTTTTGGGCCATTCGCGTCAAATTCGAGTTGCGTTTCACGGCCCATAATTCACTGTGGCATCGCAGTGCATTGCTGGCTGATGATTGGCCAAGCATGCACTATGACCCGCATGCTTGGCCAATCACAGCTTGCAAAAAAATGGAGAGCCATGATTGGCCAAAGCCAGGGTGGCTTTGGCCAATTATGGCTCAGGGGGTTTAGTACACGCCCCACACTATAAAAGGCTGCCTGCAGTTCGGTCTTGTGTAGTGTGTTGCGGTGGTTAAAAGAGAGAAGACAGAGAGAGAGAAAGAGAGTCATTTTTAGTAGGTAGATAGAGCAGGCAGGCTAGTCAGTTAAAGTTACAGTGTGTAGAGGACATATATGCATCCCAGGTGTTGTATATATATTTATACACTGTATAGTTTAGCTAGATCTGCACTTCCTAATTTACTGGCAGGCAGGTGATTGTGCTAGCTGCAGTATTCTCACGTGGTGTACTGCCTGTGTCCTCTGCAGTGTGCACCTAAAGCTACGTGGTGTGTGTACTGCCTGTGTCCTCTGCAGTGTGCACCTAAAGGTACGTGGTGTGTACTGCTTGTGTCCTCTGCAGTGTGCACCTAAAGCTACGTGGTGTGTACTGCATGTGTCCTCTGCAGTGTGGATCTAAAGGTATGTGGTGTGTACTGCCTGTGTCCTCTGCAGTGTGCACCTAAAGCTGCGTGATGTGTACTCCTGTGTCCTCTGCAGTGTGCACCTAAAGCTATGTGGTGTGTACTGCCTGTGTCCTCTGCAGTGTGCAACTAAAGCTACATGGTGTGTGTACTGCCTGTGTCCTCTGCAGTGTGCACTTAAAGCTACATGGTGTGTACTGTCTGTGTCCTCTGCAGTGTGCACCTAAAGGTATGTGGTGTGTACTGCCTGTGTCCTCTGCAGTGTGCACCTAAAGCTACGTGGTGTGTACTCTGCAGTGTGCACCTAAAGGTATGTGGTGTGTACTGCATGTGTCCTCTGCAGTGTGCACCTAAAGCTACGTGGTATGTGTACTGCTCGTGTCCTCTGCAGTTGGCACTTAAAGCTACGTGGTGTGTACTGCCTGTGTCCTCTGCAGTGTGCACCTAAAGCTATGTGGTGTGTGTACTGCCCGTGTTCTCTGCAGTGGGCACCTAAAGCTATGTGGTGTGTACTGACTGTGTCCTCTGCGGTGTGCACCTAAAGGTAAATGGTGTGTACTGCCTGTGTCCTCTGCAGTGTGCACCTAAAGCTACGTGGTGTGTGTACTGCCCATGTCCGTGCAGGGACCAGACGTTACATTAAAGCCGCAAGCAGGGACAGTTCTAAACATGTGCCACTTTTGTGCAGGGACAGTTCTAAGCACGTGCCACTTCACAGGTATACTATAGACACCCAGCAGGTACGATATTTAAATCACTGCTCCAGAAAAAAACAACCGTTTTTAAAACTTTTTTTCCATTGATACATGTTCCCTGGGGCAAGACCCGGGTTCTCAAAGACGTTTTACGACAATAACTTGCATATTAGGCTTTAAAATTAGCACTTTTGGATTCGAACGTTCGAGTCCCATAGATGTCAATGAGGTTCTAAATAGTCGGTCCGTTCAAAGGTTCTGGTGCGAACCAAACCGGGGGGGGTGTTCGGCTCATCCCTACTGCTGACAGGTCTATTTTTGCTAGTGGGGGCCTATTTTTGCTGGGAGGGATCTACTTTTGAGGGAGGAGTCTATTGATGCTGGCTGCTGGGAGATTCTGGGGGAGGTATTGTTGCTGGGGGGATCTATTGCTGTTGCCTGCTTTTCTTGTTATCATTAACAAATTCCATACAAATTATGTAGTACCACAACTTTATACTTGGTTCTGTATTTTCCAAAAAGGGGTGATACTGGGAGGTGGGTAGGGGGTGGAACCAAGCGACTGTGCTCAGAGCTGGGTAGGGGGTGGACCCAAGGGACAGTGCTCAGAGGTAGGTAGGGGTGGAGAAAAGCAATGACTTAGAATGGAGGAGTTCCTGCACCTATTCTTCAAGAAAAAAAGCCCTGAATATTGGTAAATGGGTTGCCTGAAAGACTAAAAGACTGGCTCTGCATTCGGCCCAATATTTTTGGCTTTTCTTGAAGATAAACTCTAGTTAGGATGTACAGTAGATAAAGACATTTTATTTTTAACTTTTTCATGTCTGTGTCCTTTTGTGGATTTTGCTTCTCTCACTGTCCCAGAAAAGCAACACTACGGCAACCCATTTTTTCCTTTAACCCCCCAAGGGGGTGATCCACTTTGGCAGAGTAACAGCTCCATTTTAGCAGTCTTTCCCCAAACAGATTTCTCAGGGCACTTGGTAAACCCTATTTATGTGGTATGACCTGCAGGAGGAGGTAGCCTAAGCTTAGCAGATGAACAGAAGCTCTGCTGACTTCCATCATCCAATCATGTGCAAGTAAAAAAAAAAAAATAATTTTTTCCTTGGGTATTAGGTATTCTTTGTAAAAGGGAAACTTGACCTCATTTACTAAGCTCTGGAACAACTGCACTTTGTAAAGTGCATAGTCTAGTTGCCTTTTAGTGAATCAACCTTATTGCAACAATTTGCACCTGATTGACCCAATTAAATTGAGGGCATGAACACAGCAAGAAAAACGTAGCTTACACACTGATTGAGTGGGGGAAATCCAATAGAGTGATTGTACAGAAGTCAATGAGTATTGAGTAGATCAAATTCTGTACAACCACAGTGCCCATACATGGATTGAAATTTGTCCGATCCCTGCTGAACCAGATGGATTTTGATCCATGTATGGGCAGCTTTAGTAAGACAAGATCTTTCCAAAGTGTGGGTAAATTCCCTCTTAGACAGTTGCCAACAGAACAGGTGTCCACTAAAAAAAGTCTCCAGGTCAACAAAACAGAGTGGATCTCCTCAGCAATGACACAGACAGCAATACAATTAGGCATAGGGTTTTAAAACTTCACTCTTTAAGAAAATGGATTTACATATACTTTACAATTGAACATTTAGCATGTAAATGCAGGCATCACAGCTTACCAATCCTCAGCTTTCATATTTGCTTGAGTACCCCAGACTTCTTTGTTGTGTATTTTTAACCACTTCCCGCCCGACCAATAGCAGAATGACGGCCGGGTGGTGGTTCGGTTATCCTGACTGAGCATCATATGACGGTGGTGTCGTGTGTCAGTCTGACACATAGATACACCGCTCTCGGTAAAGACCCTCTGACGGAGGCCTGATATTGAAGTGGTTAATTATTTTTTATTGTATATGTTTTATAGTAGAGAGTAAAATAAATTTAAAAAAAAATTGTCGCTATTTTTTGGTCTATGAGCAAAAAAAAACAAATTGTTTTCGTCTTCTTTTCATTTGTTTGTTTGTTTTTTTTTCTTCGTTTTTCGGGTCATTCGTTATGATTGAATCGAAAATCTGAGAGAAAATCCTAAAATACAAAAGAATGAAAATCCAAAACTAAAAACGAAAATCCGAAATTCAAAAATCAGAAATAATAACTGTGACAGACTCACCCGGGACAGGGGCTTTTGGAGGGGACTGAATGCTAGCCTCTTACCTTGCGATCATGGGCCCTGGCATTTGGGGGAACGGTGCTCTTTGTGAGCTGTATGCCTGGGGACCCTGTATATGCCATATTAGTGTGATTGAGTCATACTGTTGAGACATAGGGCCAGATTCAGGTAGATGAGAGTATCTTTCCTCTGGAGTAACGCTTCTCATTTACGTTACTCTGAAGACCCTTTCAGCGCAAGTCCTGTAATTCACATAGCAGTTGCGCGTAAACTTGCGCCAGAGTAACGATAATGCGCTGGCGTAACCCGACGCAAGTGGAAGTGGGTGTGATCATATGTAAATGATGGGCGGAGCCCAGCGCAGAGGCTTACGTTCAGCGCATCATCCAGGGAGCATGCGCAGTGAGTGCGGCTCCACTCGCCCCCCTTGTGCGCATGCTCACAACTTCCGTCGGCACCACTTCCCGGGAAACGTCAGCGCAATGCCTTCCGTTGGGCGTTTAAATGCGCCCGTAGAAGCGCCATTCCGGCACTAAAGTATATCCTGCTCCCCCTCCCCGCAGTGATGTTACTTTTGTTCTGAGATGGCTGCTCCCGTTCCCCGCAAACACAAAGGAGAAGGCTGAACTTTAATGGCCAGGAGCTGACAGCCGTCATCTCGGCTATGGAGACCTATGATGTCTTCCTCCATGGCTGTAAAATTTGACAGACAAGCATGGACAGAGGTGTTGTCCTGCAAGTGGGGGTGCTCAGCTAGCTCTTATCGTCGGTAACGCTGCTGTAGCTGCTCTCCTGCTGACCTGAGGCCGTCTGGAGTAAAGATAAAGCAGCCTTTTGTAGAAATAACTTTGCGCCGGACGGACGAGATACGCGCGGCGCATGTAGCCAGCGTATGGTGCTAATCCGTTCGTGAATTAGGAAAAATCCCTCATTTGCATATTTGCAGGGGAAATCAATAGGCGCGACTGATGCGCCCAGCGAAATTAAGCGCTGACGATACTCTGGCGTCGGAACGTTCCGCCGGTCGCAAATGACCCGTTATTGGGCGCATCTAGTTTGGTGGGTACGGGCACATAGAAACGACGGCGCATCATCACAGTTACGCGGCGCATATCGAAATACTCCAGCGCAAGTGTTCCTGAATCTGGCCCATACAGTGTAAGGACATGCTCATGCCATCACCTCCAACCATCTGTCTGTTATCTGTGCTAATTGACCCTGCTATTGTGTGAAGATGTCCTGTGTTTACACTTATGATAATGTGTAGTGTATAGCAGGTGAGCGAGGAGACGTGACATCTATGAGTCACCTTGGCTGTCTAAATGATTTAGTTAATTGGCTCATGTTAATTTATGTTCTGGTTACCTCCTCTTTAACTGTATATAAGACTGACATTTTAGTTCTAATAAACACTCCATGTTTAGCAGACAAACAAGTCTCGTCTCTTTGTGTGTTGAGAGCAGCTGGAATATCCGATATCTATATCCAGACTGATAGGAAGCAGTATATGACGGAAACACTCAAGCGGAGTGTGGGACGTTCTGTTACATTGGTGGCTAGCAGTGGGATACTTCCTGCAGTCTGGAACATCCAACCTCCACCTGGATTCAAGGTCCGGATAGCAGGAGAGGAGAGGTACATATACTAGCCGCCATGGAAGAGGAATTCAGAAGGAGATTGCGAGAGAAGCAGATACAGCACAGAGGACCAGTATCAGAGCAGGTCCTGCTGGGATGGTCTGATTCTGTTCGCTGCGAACTCTGGAAGGAATCGCTAGCCCGTGAGCAGCGACACCAGGTCAAAGTTCTCCCCTTCAACCGGGAAAGGTACTGGTCGCAGTATGGATCGTCGGTGCTGTTGTTGGGAGAAAAACCGCACAAGGAACAGACAGCTGAATTAAGCAGGCTGGTCTGGACAGAGATGAGGCTGGATGAAAGCTACAGAGCTCTTCGGTGGCATGTATCCCAAGCATGTCCCTGGATAGCGGATGACCGCCCAACGGAAGGCTTAAGCTACAGTGGCCTGGGACTGTTGTATGAGAAGCTGACAGGGGACTCTAACTTTGGGAGTGATTTGGAGTGTCAGTTGGACGAAATCATGGATTTCAGAGTCTCGCATGTGCACTGGAAGATTTGGAGTTTCTGGCTGTTCAGTAATGGGAGCTGGAGATTGCCTACAGATGGCTGCTAGACTCTGCTCAGTGCCAGGGCTGGGCTCCCTTTGCCTGGGACTATCAGGAAATACCAATGGACAACTCTGAAATCCTGGCTAAAGAGTCGGCAATGTGGCAGAGTAACAGTGTGCTTTGCCAACCTGCCCCCGCAGCTATGGACACAGAGATCTTATGGCGGATGCAGCAAGTGCTGACTGACCTTGATGATCCTGTTTCTGCATGGGATGATCTTGAATGGAGGAATGTGCCTGTCCAGCAGCATGCCAGAGAATTGGCAGTGGAAAATCTGGAGATTGCCATTCCTAAAGCTGAAGTGCTGACCGCAGGGCAGAGCTCTGCTAACCTCTGCCCAGTACCTATAGCATCTTCTGGGTTCCATGGACAGGAGATGGTGAACCTCTATCCCCAGACACCAGTTGCAAAGACAGGGGATTTAATAGACTTTTCTGCTGAGGAAGAACAACCTGATGAGCCTCCAGCAGAAGAGCTAGTATCAGGGCCAAACTTCACTGTGCTCTGCCTAGCACCAAGGGCAGTATCTGTGAGGTTGCAAGGAACTTCCCCAGCTGAAGCGCTGGTCACCGGACAGAGGGTTCAAGACCTCTGCCCCACCCCTGTGGCAGTTCCGGAGGCTCAGGGTGAGAAGGTGGCAATCACTTCCCAGCAGCAGATACAGGAGGAGAAGCGAGAGGAGGTGTTCATCGTCCCTCCCCAATAGTTGGCCAGGGTGGATTACGTGGTCTTTCCTCCGCAGCAAAGATCTGTGCATCTGGGAGACAGTACCACAGACATGTTGTCCCAGCAGCCAGCTGAGGGAATGGAAAAGGAAGCAGCCAGCTCACATCCCCAATGGCAGCTACACAGTTTGGGTGTGGAGGAATCCAGCCTCTTTTCCCAACGGTTACCCGGGGCGGATGATGTGGAGTCCCCAGCAGAAGTGCTGGCAAAAGGGCAGAGCGCCGCTGGCCCCTGCCTAGCACATACAGTGTCTCTACAGCTTTAGGAAGCTGGGGCGGTCGGCCCCTCTGCCCAACAGCAGACCAAGCCCCGAAATATTAAAAACCACCCAGCTGAAGCGCTGGCAGCCGGACAGAGAGTCAATGACCTCTGCCCCACACCTACTGGTGTCAACTAGTCCTTGCAGCCAAGATTGAAGGTCATGCAGACAGACTATGTAAGTTCACTTTGTGAACACATGTCCAGACCAGGTGGAGGTCTGGGACCTTGTTAGTCGGCTTTTGATGGGGGAGAAATGTGACAGACTCACCCGGGACAGGGGCTTTTGGAGGAGACTGAATGCTAGCCTCTTACCTTGCGATCATGGACCCTGGCATTTGGGGGAACGGTGCTCTTTGTAAGCTGTATGCCTGGGGACCCTGTATATGTCATATTAGAGTGACTGAGTCATACTGTTGGGACATACAGTGTAAGGAGATGCTCATGCCATCACCTCCAGCCACCTGTCTGTTCTCTGTACTAATTGACCCTGATATTGTGTGAAGATGTCCTGTCTTTACACTTATGATAATGTGCCTTGTATAGCAGGTGAGTGAGGAGACGTGACGTCTATGAGTCACCTCGGCTGTCTAAATGATTTAGTTAATTGGCTCATGTTAATTTATGTTCTGGTTACCTCCTCTTTAACTGTATATAAGACTGGCATTTTGCTTCTAATAAACACTCCATGTTTAGCACACTAACAAGTCTCGTCTTGTTGTGTGTTGAGAGCAGCTGGAATGTCCGATATCTATATCCAGACTGATAGGAAGCGGTATATGACGGAAACACTCAAGCGGAGTGTGGGATGTTCCCTTTTTAATAACTAACTAATAATAACTATTAAATTATCGGTATTGCCTCCACCGACCATTGCTTCGTGGATTACAAGAGTGGAAGAGATAAAACATATGGAGGACCTCGTCCTCACAGTGCAAAATAGGCAGGAAACATTCACTAAAGCTTGGCAACTATGGAATATCTTCATATTCTCAGCGGAGGGTCAGGCTTTGAGAGAACCCGCGCTGATGTATGAAGATGCGCTATTCTGCAGATACCCCTCCTTTTCAGTGAACGTGCATGTTACCATACCAATGTTTCAGGTGAGTTCCACTGGCATTCCATACGTGAAAGACTGAACCCCCTCCCCTCCCACCCTCTACCCTCTGATTGCTTCTTATATTTATTTTTTCTATTTTCAATCTTGCCTTCTTCTTCTGGTATTTCTTACTCCCATGTTCGGGGGTCTTTTTTGATAAATAGAAAATGAAGGGGTTGGGCGCATGCACACATGCACCCTCCTCTACGAAGGTTTACATGTCTATTTGTCATGATAATATGTACCATGATTTGTAAAAGTGCTATTGTTTTGTCATATGTATTATTTTGTACCATGTCAGGCCGTGTGGGTCCTGTTATAAATAAAAAATAAATAAAAAATGATCGGTATTGGAATTTCTTTTTTAAATTTGGCTGTTAGTGAACTTAACGAATACAAATGTATCCGTCACAAATCATCCGAAATTACAAATGCTGCATCTAAACTAATTGAATGTAACAAATTAACAATAATAAATAATAAAACGTTTTTATTATTATTTATTATTTTTAATCAGTTACGTTCCATTTGTTTAGATGCAGCGTTCATTATTTCGGATAATTCGTAACTTCAGCCAAAGTTAATTCCAATACCTATAATTTAATAGCTAGGAATAGTTAGTTTTTAGTTAGTTACTATTTCAAATTTTCAGGTTTTTTAATTTTTAATCTTATTTTCAAGTTTTTTAAATTTTCGATTTTTGGATTTTCAAATTTCTGATTGAATTTTCACATTTCCGAATTTTCGAATTTCCAATTTCAGAATTTCCAAATTTTAGAATTTCTGAAGAATTTGTTAAACAGGTTTTTCGTTAATTCGAATATTTCCAATTTAACGAATTTCATTGAAAAACTAATTCGGAATGAATTGCACATGTCTAAAAACCATGCAACCAGATCACTGGACAGCTGTAAGGATAGATGTCATGACTCCACAGCACCCAGGAATCAGATTGCGATTGCAGTTTAGTCAGGGTTTCAATTCCTTTCAGATGATGTTGTCAGTGTCCCCATCGATTCCAACAGCAATATGGCCCCAAATGACATGGCGGAAAGTAGAGGAACTATAGTGTATGAACTCACACCGTTTCGTCACACCAGATGTCTTCAGGGGATTCTAGAGTATTGTCACTCGCCTGTCAGAAAGGAAGGGAAGCCTACTTAGTCCTTTATGAATCAGTGCTGGAAGCACTCTATATAGATATTGAATATCCTAAGATCTGAATTCAGTAAAGCTATGGGCTAGTAGTTAGCACAGTCGGAAGCATCTTACCCTTTACTGGGGATCACAGTTATATAGCGAGTCATGGATGACAATTGAGTGGTCATATGTGGGGGTGAGAATTTCTTTATACGTTTTGCAATAAAGATAAATCACACCATCTGGGCCTAGAGATTTACTGCCTGGGAAAGCCTTGATGATCTTCTGGATCTCTTCTTTCATTGAGCGTAAACAACATACAAAAAAAGGGTGGTGGTTAAAAACGCATCCAATTTGCATATTTACACCAGAAATTCAGATTCACTGAAGGCATTTCAAGAACCCCCATTTGTATCTTCCTCAATCCAACAAAAACAAAAATGGCAGCTGCTATGATCAATCTTTTGCTAGCAAAAGAAAAGGTGCACCTGGGCAATTCAATCCACAAAACAATACAAAATCCCCACTACAGTGACATGCACAAAAAAAAAAAAAAAAATATCTGGGACTTGGGATTTTCAGAAACATCTTTGGCATAAATTAGCAGTTAAGTGCAATGTTTTTATGTAACATTCATTGGGTCACTACAAGATGCAGATTATTTACTATCACCAAACTGTTACTTTTAAGATGAGATGCTGAGAGATTGTAAAGTGGAACTGAAGACCATAAATAAAAAATTCTAGGGGTTAGTTTTTTTTTTTGCTAGAAGAGGCTTTGTATGCACTCCACTTGTCATACCTGGGAGCTTCCCAACTCTCTTCTCTGCGCTATTGACACAGAGAGCCCTCAGAGGAAGTTACATTACATATCATAACTTCCTCCCAAGAATGCCACAGAGGAGGGTAGGTGGAGCATTAGACTGCTATGACCTGCCAGTGGCACACTTACTAGTATTGGCGGTCGCCAGCAGTATTAAGTGCGGTCGCCGTTCTGTCCAAATGTCAGGCCAGACACCAGCCACCGGCTGGTATCATCATACCAGCAGCAGTGCAGATGCTTTATGGGGTGCCAGACGTATTTGCCTCCTGGACTCCCCCCCCCGACCCAGTCTACCCCATAAGGCTGGTGCACAAAAAGAGGCCGGCAGGGACTCTTTTCGCGCTGGAGCCGGGAGGAGGCTGTTTTTTTTTGTGCGGGGAGGTGGCTTTTTTGCTACCCCCCTGCAAAGCGCCACCTTAGGTCTGGGCCTTGCCACCCTAGGCCAAGATAAAGCATTGGGTTAATATACTATGCCCATTGGGTTTAATGGAAAGTTGATGATAAAGATGATGATATTATTGAGTGCCTGTGTCTGAGGCAGAAGGTCAGCAGTGTAGGATTTGTCAGGAAGAGGGACCTAACTGCAAGCTAACATGTGATCTTGTAAGCATGATTGCTAGGGCTGTAGATTGAAGCAGATGGGAATCACCCTGTGGTAGAATTAGAAGTATTTGGCTGTTAGGTAGTGAAGCAGAGGAACACTCGGTGATGGTGAAGGATCCTGCATGTTTACTAGGAGCTGTGACAAGAGCTCTCCGCTGGTGGATCTAAACCTGCCTGCATGTACAAGCACTTGTCCCTAAGCTTCTGGTGCCTGTAGGCTGTAATATCTGCTGCTGGGAGTCCAATTCCAGACACAGAAGAAGCAGTGGTGGCTGCAGCAGAATTCCTGGAGGAGACTCACTCTGTCCCACAGGGAGGAGACTGATCGGGGGAGTCTTCAGCCAGCGCCATCTTGTCATGTGTGTCTTCTCCTGGCAGATTTTAAAGTCCTTTATTTAGGGGTTGGAGACTTTGGGGGGTCTGTTGATGGGGTCTCCCAGAGCCCTTAGCAGCCCTTTAAGCATCCTGAGCAGAGGAGTCCCACTTTCTAAGAGCTTTAAACTGCAGAGTAGGGTCAGAGAAATGAAAAGGGTATGTTACCTAACAAAGGCTCAGGACACGCCCCTTGCAAACTTTTATAATTTGTTTTAAAAAAATAATAATACTTTTTATTTCAAGGGTTGTTATTTTGGTGGTGGGTTAATTAGTTTATTTGAAGGGTACATTGTATTTTATTTCATGTTGATAGTGCCTTCATTTTGGGTTAGACTGCTTTTTTTGGTACTTTGTGGGCTTTTGCTAGAGGAGTGGTATTTTGGAATTCTCATTGCTTTTGTGGGCTTTTAAAATGTATTTTATGCTCATAGGATCTTTGGGGTGCTCAAAGGGGAGCATTTACTTGTGTCACGTACCTGGTAGGAGTCTGATGTGAAGAGGTCGGCCTCTCTTGTATCTCCAACCCAGAACCCCTCTGAGGGTGAAACAGATGGCGTTCAGGTAGGAGGAACACGAGTGCCTGATGGTATTTGCTTGAGTGCCGTCGGATGCAGGAAGGGCTGAGAACCCCAGCTGAGCAGCAGACACAGGGCTAGAGCCCTAGCAGATCAGGAGGACCCGTGGCGGGAGCCTTGGAAGCAGGAGTCTTAGGATGGCCGGTTGGCAGCAGGCAGGCAGTGAAGTACAAGGGATCGAGCAGAGGCGAGGTCAAAGGTCACAGGCCGGGTCGTCAGCAGGCAGGCAGCAGAGTATACAAGGGTTTAGCAGGAGCAAGGTCAAGGTCACAAGCCGGGTCGCCAGCAGGCAGGCAGCAGAGTATACAAGGGTTTAGCAGGAGCAAGGTCAAGGTCACAAGCCGGGTGGTTTAAACAGGTATCGTGGTGAGGTATACAGGCGTCAGGAGTTCAGGAATCATAGAAGACCGGTCAGCACCGTCCAGACATCAGAGCGTCCTTTAAATAGGTTAAGAGGGGTCAGGAACGCCCCCTGCGTGTGCGCGCCGTCCGCCGCGCTCGCGCATGCGCGGGAGTGCGCCGCTGCGGCTGGTGGATGCGCGCATGCGCGCGTAAACGCGCGCCATTGGTCGACAACGTCTTCTGTATTTCAGGTATGCACGCATGCGCGCGTGTGCGTGCCAACGGTGTCTCAGTCCTTTCCTTACATTGCCCCCCCCTTACGGGCAGCCTCTGGATGCCCCTCAGGGCTTTCTTTTCTGGATGGCGTTGAAAAAAGGCTTGTACCAACCTCGGAGCATGTATGTTCGAAGCCGGTTCCCAAGAGTTCTCTTCCGGGCCGTAACCCTTCCATTTAACAAGGAATTGTGTACGGTTATTCCTGCGTCTACAGTCCAATACAGACTCCACTTCAAATTCCTCATTCCCTTCGATTAGAACGGAAGGGGGAACTTCAGAGACCCGGTTGGGAAAGGGGTTCGGCATGGTTGGCTTCAATAAGGAGGAGTGAAATACCGGGTGCATCTTTAGGTTCTTGGGTAACAGTAATTCGAAAGTTACCATGTTGATCTTCCGTTTCACAGGAAAAGGGCCCAAAAATTTGGGACCAAGTTTCTTTTAGGGACAACTCAATTTTAGATTGGTCGTAGACAGCCAGACTTTATCCCCCGGCTCCAGGTTCAGGTTGCCTCGTCTCCTTTTGTCAAAGAACTTTTTATTGCTTGCCTGGGCTTTGGAAATTGCATCCTGTAGCACCTGATTGTTGGTGGAAAAGAAGTTTAAACGGTCTTGAACAGCAGGTACGGGACTCTCAACAGGTAGTTCTGGTAAAAAGGACGGATGATAGCCGAGGTTGGCGAAGAACGGAGACTGGTTGGTTGCTGAGTGTACTGTGTTATTGTACGAGAACTCTGCCAGCGGAAGGAGAGAAAGCCAATCGTCTTGTGCAAAAGAAGAGAAACACCGCAGGTACTGTTCGAGGGTTTGATTTGTCCTCTCCGTCTGACCATTGGTTTGCGGATGGTATGCAGAAGAGAGGCGAAGTTTAATATTTAGAGCTTCACATAAAGCCCTCCAGAATCTGGAGGTGAATTGTACCCCTCGGTCGGAAATGATGCTGTCGGGAATACCATGCAATCTGACAATCTCCTTGATGAAGGCCGTGGCCGTTTCTGTAGCCGAAGGAGTACCTTGCAGGGGGACAAAGTGAGCCATTTTAGTGAGGCGATCTACCACAACAAAAATGGTATTGAAATCTTCAGATGGGGGGAGTTCTACAATAAAATCCATGGAGATCATGCTCCATGGTTTCTTCGGCACCAGAAAGAGCGGGCGACCAAATCGGCCGTCTTACGGATACCATAGTGGCCGGCTAGAGGATGGTCATGGCAACGTTCCAGGATGGAAACTCTAAATTGTTCAGGGATAAAAATTTGTCCCCCATGGAAGTACAGGCCATCCTTTAATTGAAGCGCTAAGTCCTGTGGAGGTGGTTGATTGGCTACGCCTGCTTTTATCTGAGACATCAGATCTGCTTGAAGGATCAAAAAAATTTTGGCCGGGAGGATGGTATCAGGCTCTGCGGGACTCACAGGATCTTTAAACATTCGAAATAAGGCATCTGGCTTACCATTCTTAGAACCAGGGCGAAATGTGATGTGAAAACGAGAGAAAAACAATGCCCATCTTGCCTGTCGAGGTCTTAATCGTTTGGCCGTCCTTAAATATTCTAAATTCTTGTGATCCGTGAAAATGAGAATTGGATGAGAGGCACCTTCCAGAAGATAGCGCCACTCCTCAAGCGCAGCTTTAATAGCAAGCAACTCTCGGTCTCCAACGTCATAGTTCCTCTCAGACGGGTTTAGTTTCTTGGAGAAGAAAGCTACGGGGTGAAGCAAAGATTTAGGACCCTGACGTTGGGATAATATAGCCCCGACTGCATTTTCAGAAGCATCTACCTCCAACACAAAAGCCAGAGCAGGATCAGGGTGCTTCAGGATAGGTGCGGAAGTAAATAATATTTTTAATTGTTCAAAAGCCTCTTGTGCTTCGGGTGTCCACTGGAAAGATATATGCTGCCTGGTTAGCTGAGTGATGGGGGAAATAATGCCAGAAAAGTTCTTAATAAATTTCCTGTAGAAATTGGCGAATCCTACGAACCGTTGAACAGCTTTTCTGTCAGTAGGGGCAGGCCATTCCAGGACAGATGCGACTTTTTGAGGATCCATTGCGATCCCATCCGCGGAGATGACAAGTCCAAGGAAATGTATCGTTTGTTTTTCAAAATCGCATTTTTCAGCTTTTGCGTAGAGGCGGTGCTTTCTGAGTCGATCCAAGACTCTTTTCACATGGATCTGATGGGATTCGAGGGATTCGGAGAAGACCAAAATGTCATCCAGATAGACTATGACAAATAGGTCCAGATAGTCCCGGAAAACATCGTTCACAAGATGTTGGAATGTGGCTGGGGCATTGCAGAGCCCGAATGGCATGACTAGGTACTCGAAGTGACCAAAGCGTGTTCGAAAAGCTGTCTTCCATTCATCCCCTTCCCTGATTCTAACCAGGTTGTATGCCCCTCTTAGGTCAAGTTTTGAGAAAATTCGTGCCCCCCGCAGTCTCTGGAACAGCTCAGGAATCAGGGGAAGGGGGTACCTGTTCTTAATAGTAATCTTGTTCAGGTCCCGGTAATCAATGCAGGGTCTTAGGGAGTGATCCTTCTTCTCCACAAAGAAGATACCGGCACCTGCAGGTGACGTGGAGGGTTGGATGAACTTCTTTTTCAGACTTTCATCGATGTAAGCCCGTTGAGCTTCCAGTTCGGGTTCCGAGAGGGGGTAAATTCGGCCAAAAGGAATCTCGGCCCCAGGCAAAAGCTCAATAGGGCAATCATATGTCCTGTGGGGCGGAAGAGTGTCTGCACCCTTCTTGTTGAACACATCCAGGTATTCGTGGTAGGACGGAGGTACCAGTTTAACGATTTCAGGGTCAGGTTGAAGGCTCAGAAGGGAAGTAATACCAACAGGTTTTTCCGGAAAGCAGTGCTCCAGACAGTAATTGGAAGAGAAAGTGACCACCCCAGTTGGCCAGTCGATGTGAGGGTTATGAGCTCTTAACCATGGAACACCAAGGATGATGGGAAACATGGGTGAGGCTATGACATCCAAACAGAGAAATTCATGGTGACCAGAAGGGGTTTGACAGAAAATAGGTGCAGTCTCTTGGGTGACCGGGCCAGATTTGATGCCTGAGCCGTCGGCCAAGTGGACAAGGAATTCCTGTTTCTTGGTACATACGGGAAGCTGATGCAGAGAGACAAATGTGGAGTCCACAAAACAGCTGCAAGCTCCAGAGTCTATGATTGCTGCCACAGGGAGTGCCTTTCCATTAACTTGGAGAATGACTGGAAGGGACAGTTGTGACCGACCTTCTCCGAGGAGGTGTTCTAAGTGGGGTCGTCGAGAACGGGCTCGGATGGTCCTTGCTGGACAAGTCTGTAAAAGGTGGCTGGCCTCCCCACAATAGAAACACAGATTGGCACGTAGTCGCCTGAGACGTTCAGCCGGAGTGAGGGGAGCCCTTGGGATGCTCCTGTGGTAGGCCCCGTGTTGAGCCTTTCGGCTAGAGAATGTGGTTGATAGGTCAGGCTCAGCAGCCACAGAAAGGGTTCCTCCCGCTTTCTCCGCCTGTCGTTCGCGTAATCGGCGGTCGATCTGGGTGGTCAGAGTAATCAAGTCCTCCAAGGATGCTGGGATTCCTACTCTGGCTAACTCATCCTTTAAGGGGTCAGAAAGACCGTGGCGAAACCAGTGACGAAGGGCAGGACTATTCCATTGGGTGTCCGTACTCGAGACACGAAAGTCAGTGATGTAGTCCTCAACAGGTCTTGACCCTTGTTGTAGCTTGCTAAGCTTGGATTCTGCCGATTGCTGACAGAAGGGATCGGCATATATTTGAGCCATGGCTGAGAAAAAGGAATCGGTGGAGGCTAGGGCAGGATCCAGCTGTTCTCGAAGGTGATGAGCCCAGGTAAGTGGTTCATTTGATAAGAGTGCGATTATAAACCCCACCTTAACGTCCTCAGAAGTGAAAGTCCGGGGCAACAAGGAAAAGTAAAGTTCACAGGAGTTGCGAAAATTTCTAAACATTTTGCGATTTCCGGAGAATCTTTCGGGAATAGGCACCCTGGGTTCAGAAGGAGGATAAGGAGGAAATCCATAGGGAAAGCTTGACTCAACTTGGGTAGCAGCATCAGCGACTGAAGAAGGGGTAGAGGCTGGTGCAACACTTCCTTGGTTTGGAAGTCGCTCCTCAATGCGATTAAAGTCCCTCTGTAAATTCTGCACCAAATGAGCAAGTGCAGAGATAGACTCCATAACGTCTCTTGGTGGAGAGGCCTCTCTTCCAGACTCCATTCCTGGCTGACCGGTACTGTCACGTACCTGGTAGGAGTCTGATGTGAAGAGGTCGGCCTCTCTTGTATCTCCAACCCAGAACCCCTCTGAGGGTGAAACAGATGGCGTTCAGGTAGGAGGAACACGAGTGCCTGATGGTATTTGCTTGAGTGCCGTCAGATGCAGGAAGGGCTGAGAACCCCAGCTGAGCAGCAGACACAGGGCTAGAGCCCTAGCAGATCAGGAGGACCCGTGGCGGGAGCCTTGGAAGCAGGAGTCTTAGGATGGCCGGTTGGCAGCAGGCAGGCAGTGAAGTACAAGGGATCGAGCAGAGGCGAGGTCAAAGGTCACAGGCCGGGTCGTCAGCAGGCAGGCAGCAGAGTATACAAGGGTTTAGCAGGAGCAAGGTCAAGGTCACAAGCCAGGTCGTCAGCAGGCAGGCAGCAGAGTATACAAGGGTTTAGCAGGAGCAAGGTCAAGGTCACAAGCCGGGTGGTTTAAACAGGTATCGTGGTGAGGTATACAGGCGTCAGGAGTTCAGGAATCATAGAAGACCGGTCAGCACCGTCCAGACATCAGAGCGTCCTTTAAATAGGTTAAGAGGGGTCAGGAACGCCCCCTGCGTGTGCGCGCCGTCCGCCGCGCTCGCTCATGCGCGGGAGTGCGCCGCTGCGGCTGGTGGATGCGCGCATGCGCGCGTAAACGCACGCCATTGGTCGACAACGTCTTCTGCGTTTCAGGTATGCGCGCATGCGCGCGTGTGCGTGCCAACGGTGTCTCAGTCCTTTCCTTACAACTTGTTACTGACCATTTGTTCTTGGAGCTGCCTTTTGTTTAGAGCAGGGGTGTCAAACTCCATTTCATTGTGGCCGCATCAGCCTTATGATTGTCCTCAAAAGGGCCGGTTGTATCTGTAAGATTAGATGTCAAGAGCCACCCCACCATCAAAAGTTGAGTCCTCCCCTCTCCCTTACATCACATCACAGTGCACCCCCTTACCTTATGCTACTGCTGGGAAGAAGCTGGATGCATTGCTTGAAAGCAGAAAGTAGGGGTCTGGAGGAGGACCAGAAGAGGGCTGGAGCTCTCTTCGTGCGAGGGCCACATGAAATGGCCTGGAGGGCTTATTCGGCCCACGGTCCTTGTGTTTGACACCTGTGGTTTAGAGCATACTGCTACATCATTTGAAAAGCTGGACAGCTTTGCTTCCGTAAGAACAAGGACAGACACAGAGCACTACTGGGCAATTTCTATCTACCAGTTAAAGTGGGCCTATTACCATTTGATGAAAAAGTATTTGCAAAAACAAACAGAAAAAAACATTTTTTTTTTGTTCCATAAATTTTTATTGAGTAAAAATAGTGCGAAATACAACAAAAATATACATTATGGGCCAGATTCAGGTAGAGTTGCGCTGGAGTAATTCGATATGCGCCGCGTAACTGTGAAGATGCGCTGTCGTTTCTATGTGCCCGTACTCACCAAACTAGATGCGCCCAATAACGGGCCATTTGCGACCGGCGGAACGTTCCGACGCCAGAGTATCGTCAGCGCTTAATTTCGCTTGGCGCATCAGTCGCGCCTATTGATTTCCCCTGCAAATATGCAAATGAGGGATTTTTCCCAATTCAAGAACGGATTAGCACCATACGCTGGCTACATGCGCCGCGCATATCTCGTCCGTCCGGCGCAAAGTTATTTCTACAAAAGGCTGCTTTATCTTTACTCCAGACGGCCGCAGGTCAGCAGGAGAGCAGCTACAGCAGCGTTACCGACGATAAGAGCTAGCTGAGCACCCCCACTTGCAGGACAACACCTCTGTCCATGCTTGTCTGTCAAATTTTACAGCCATGGAGGAAGACATCATAGGTCTCCATAGCCGAGATGACGGCTGACAGCTCCTGGCCATTAAAGTTCAGCTTTCTCCTGTGTGTTTGCGGGGAACGGGAGCAGCCATCTCAGAAAAAAAGTAACATCACTGCGGGGAGGGGGAGCAGGATATACGTTAGTGCCGGAATGGCGCTTCTACGGGCGCATTTAAACGCCCAACGGAAGGCATTGCGCTGACGTTTCCCGTGCAGTGGTGCCGACGGAAGTTGTGAGCATGCGCACAAAGGGGGCGAGTGGAGCCTCACTCACTGCGCATGCTCCGTGGTTGATGCGCTGAACGTAAGCCTCTGCGCTGGGCTCCGCCCATCATTTACATATGATCACACCCACTTCCCCTTGCGTCGGGTTACGCCAGCGCATTATCGTTACTCTGGCGCAAGTTTACGCGCAACTGCTATGTGAATAACAGTACTTGCGCTGAAAGGGTCGTCAGAGTAACGTAAATGAGAAGCGTTACTCTGGAGCAAAGATGCTCTAATCTACCTGAATCTGGCCCTTTGTGTACAAAAAAAAAAAACATTACACAATCCAGTACAGAGACTTTTAAAGGTAAACTGTACAACAAAAATGGTGCAAACAATATGCATATGGAACAGACTAAAGTCTGCCTGAAGTGTTGGTATGGGATATAACTTCTCCTTTAGTTTTGTACACGTATTTAGGATTTGGGAAGGGGAAGGGGAAGGAATGGCATATAGGGGGGGGATAAATAAAAAAAAAAAAAAAGACTGAGCGATAAGAAAAGACATACGCTGTGTGTATGATATGGAAAACAGCAAAGCCAGCTATCTCGGTGCAGACAGACCTGGGTTTCAGGCAATTACAAGTTGTAGGCTTTGTATTCTGGGGTGTTTTTAAACTCAAGCCATTTGTACCAAGTCGCATTGAATGCAATAATCTGTTCCTGAGCAATGTTGATAAGTTCTTTGATTCTCGATGTTGATTAGTCTGCGAAACCATTCTATCTTTGTTGGTGTGACAGTTGATCGCCAATGGCATGGAATACAGTGTCTAGCAGCGTTTATCATGAACATTTTTAGAGATTTCATGTATCTCCGACTGGGGATCGAAGTGTGGTGTAGCAAGTATTGTGCCGGTTCAAGTCTGAGATCGTCTGAGGTGATTGAAGTGATAGTCTCATGAACCATCCCCCAGAAGGACTGTATCAGTGGGCATGACCACCATATATGGAGCATCGAGCCTTCTTCAACTCCGCATCTCCAACACTTGTTAGAAATTTGGGATGAAAACTTATGGAGCAAAGTGGGAGTCCTGTACCATCTGGTAAGAATCTTAAAGCCACACTCCTGGGTGGCAACATTTAGAGATCCCTTGTGGGCGTGCATAAAGATGGTTTCCCATTCTGTTTGTGACAGGTTAAAGTTGAGGTCTTTTTCCCATGCCAGACATGACACGCTGGAGAAGTCTGCACCGGTATCAAATAATGAGTTATATAATATAGAGATGGTGTGTCTTTGAGGTTGTTTTTGTAATGCTAAGGATTCTAGAATTGTAGGGCGTCTTGACCAGATACGGAGATGCTCCTTCATAGTCAAGAAGTAAAAAAAATATATATATATATTTTTTATCAAACTGAAATAGATAGAAACTGAGATTAGAGTTCTGCTGTAAGTAAGACAAACTAATTATAAAATAAAATAAAAATTCCACAGCCAAATATTTGCTGCCAGTGTGTACAATTGCTGAGGCTGCATCCATGGAAATTGTACAGCTTCTCAAGTACATTCCTCAAGCATGTTAATTACATAATTTGTGTATTTTCAATGATGTCCGTGAAGCCCACAAGAAAAGACGCTCTCTCTGTGGTACAGTATTTATTTATTTTTTCTTATGCATTGGTACATGTCCCCCAAGGCAGACTTCTGCTTTTTGGGCTTTTTTAAATAGTAGTTTGCTCTATTAGCCCTACAAATGGCCAACATTAAGGCTACATTTACACATGTATGACTCCAAAGTGTCTTGACTTTGGCAATGCAGCCTTGAAGCAACTTTGCTGAAACTTTGACACAGCTTTGGATGGGTATGACTTGGATGCAACTTTGGGTTTGACTAAAGATAATGGACAACTGTTGCATGTAAAACATTCAGGTACGACTTTCATGCAACTTTTGAGGGTTAACATTAAAGTTTATGGCCCTCAAGTTGCATGAAAGTTGTGCCAAAGTAGTGCAGGAACTACTTTGAAGTTGCTGCAACTTTAAGTAGCCCATATATGAATGGTTATCATTGGAAAACATAGGTTACAACTTGTCATCCAACTTTGATGTTTGAAGTCGGATGACAAGTCATACAAGTGTTAATGATGTTCATTCATATACAGTACTTAAAGAAGAAGTAAACACTCTATAACATTTCTTAAAAAAAAAAAAAAAACCTTGCAAGAGAAAGCCATAATGAGCTAATATGCATAGCATACTAGCTCATTATGAATTACTTACCTGAGATCAAAGCCCTGGAGTTCCTCTCCGCCGCCGCCATGATACCCGAGTGACTTCCGGGTATCGTGGCTCCGGCGCTGTGATTGGCCAGAGCCACAATGACGTCACTCCCGCGCATTGCGTGCCGGAGCTGTCAGCGACGGAACGATCGCCCTCACTAATGGCACACTCAGTGCGCTTGCGCTGTTGTCTCATTGGTGCAGTCTTTTCTGCAAATATTTCCTAAAATGTGTAGGTTTAGAAGATATTTGTTGCACCTAAAGTGATCTGTAAAGATTTACAACCACTTTAAAGTTGCAGTGACTTCAAAGTAGTTAAAGAGGAGTTCCACCCAAAATGTAAACTTCCGCTAATTCCACTCCTCACCCCCTTACATGCCACATTTGGCATGTAATTTTTTTTTGGGGGGGGGTGGGGGCTTTAGGAGGAGTGGGACTTCCTGTCCCACTTCCTCCTTCCACCGAGGGGCTGGTTAGGCGATTAAGCTTAATCGCCTACAGCAGCCCCTCCCTGTAGGCGATCGCATGGGACACTGACAGGTCCCATGAGATCGCCTGTCCAATCAGCGGCGGGCCGCGCCGCTCGCGCATGCGCAGTGCCGCTCGCGCATGTGCAATGGGTGCCCAGCCATGAAGCCGAAGGCTGTCACGGCCGGGTGCCCACAGTTGCAATGAGGACGCCGGCCAGGGAGGGGGGGAGAGGAGCGGAGCCCCGGTCGGCGCCGCTGGAACCCTGGAGCAGGTAAGTGTCTGTTTATTAAAAGCCAACAGCTACACTTTTTGTAGCTGCTGACTTTTAATAAACATATAACTAGGCTGGAACACCCCTTTAATGCACTACTTTGGTCTTACTTGAGGGCCATAGACTTCAATGTTAATTCTCAAAAGTTGCATCAAAGTCATACCTATTCAGATTCACTCTGCAGACAACAACATTTTTTTTCTTCAGAGCAGAAACAGGTATTTCTCTGTGACAAAGTTTGTTAAAATCCCTGCAAAGTACATTGATTATCCAGAGAGGTTTGTTTTTTTCTCAACAGAAGTCTCTGGAACAAGATATCCAATTGGCTATGGAATAGTCAATTTGGTAGAGGTTATGATTCGCAGAAAGCACCAGTATGAATCATGAGTAATCACTAAATAATATGGTGGTCACACCTGCCATGACCACCTATTTGGTCATTAGCATTTCTCAGGGAAACTTGAAGACCTGAAGACCGCTCAGAGCTGAGAAATAAAATTCTCAGTCACTGCTATCTACACTTGTATGGGCAGCTGTACTGAGTGTTCGTCATTTGATTAGGGCAAACTGTGTCCTGGAACATCGACTAAACATGTAGACAAGGTTAAGTGTCATTGATTGGCAGTGTTTACTAAGTGGAGTCAGAAAGTCTCAATAGGCTGCATGAGGAACATAAACATAGATTTAGGCTTCAAGGTTACGACTATTGTCAATAGGTGAAAACACAAATTTGGAAGGAAAGGATTAATGCTACCAAAAGATTGGATTAAAAAATATATATATTTTCATTTGCTAGAGATACATGCACTTAGTGTTCAGTGTTACTAACCCCTATTTTTTTTATTTACAGTAAAACAACAAAATAACAAACATGTCATACTTACCTGCTCTGTGCAGTGATCCTTCTCTTCTAGGGTCCCACTCTGGCACCATCCTCCATCAGCCCCCACACTTTGTGTCTTTACAACCACTTTAAACATTTGCACTTAAAGGGGTTGTGAAGGATTTTTTTCCCCCTAAATAGCTTCCTTTACCTTAGTGCAATCCTCCATCACTTACCTCATCCTTCCATTTTGATTTTAAATGTCCTTATTTCTTCTGAGAAATCCTCACTTCCTGTTCTTCTGTCTGTAACTCACCACCGTAATGCGAGGCTTTCTCCCTGGTGTGGAGACAGCCTCTAGAGGGGGGCGGGCAGGCAAGTAAAGACGCTCTCCACTTTGCAGATAGAGAAAGGAGCTGTGTGTTAGTGGGCGTCCTGACACCCCTGCTCGCCCCCTTCTCCCTTAAGAGGCTTTCTCCACACCAGGAAGAAAGCCTCGCATTACAGTGGTGAGTTACAGACAGAAGAACAGGACGTGAGCATTTCTCAGAAGAAATAAGGACATTTAAAAGCAAAATGGAAGGATGAGGTAAGTGAAGGAGAACTGCACTAAGGTAAAGGAAGTTATTTAGGGGAAAAAAATCCTTTGCAACCCCTTTAATATTAATGTTCTATAAGTTGCCCCAAAAATGCTGCAGGAGATGATCAGTGCTAATACGTAATATATTATGCATCTGCCTGTCTTCAATTCTCCAAACGTTTAGCAAATCCCATTCTAGATTCCTCAAACCCAAACCTAGAGGCAATTCAAATTGAAATCTATAGCCCGGATTCACATACATCGGCGCATCTTTATGCCGCCGTAGCGTATGTCTTTTACGCTACGCCGGCGCAGGGCGGAGAGGCAAGCATGGAGTTCACAAAGCAAATGCTCCTAACTCTGTGCCGGCGTAGCGTATATTTCATAGGCGTAAGCCGGCATAAGTGGAAGTAGGTGGAAGTGGGCGTGATCCATGTTAATGAAGCGTGACACCATGCAAATGATGGGCCGGGCGCCAGACAAGTACTTAAAATGAACTGTGCATGTGTCGGGACATGGACGTATCCCTGTGCGCATGCGTACAACCACGTCGGAACAACTGCCTAAGATACGCCGGATCACTGTGTATGCCGTGAACGTAACCTACGCCCAGCCAGACCCACGTCAGCCCATATTCACAGACGTCCAACATAAAATACGTAGACTTGTGTTCCCTGGTCCATACCTTTGCATGGGTTGCGCCTCATCTATGGGGAATAACTTTACGCCGAACGTAAAACTTACGCAAACTGCTTAAATCATGCGCCGGGCGCAAGTACGTTTGTGAATTGGCGTATCTCCCTCTTTTGCATATTTGAATAGAAAATCAATGGAAAAGCCACATGCGTCCAGCGTAAATATGCGCCCACTCTACTCCGGCGTAGGCAAGTTACGTCGGTGGGATGAAGTCTGTTTTTAGGCGTATTTAAGTTTGTGGGTTCGGCGCACAGATACGACGGCGCATATTTGTACTTACGTCGGCGTAAGTGCTTTGTGAATCCGGGTCATTATGTGCAAATCTTGACTCACACTTGTACGACTTCAAAGTAGCTCGACATTGGAATGCAGCTTTGATGCAACTTTAGATGGATATGACTTGAATGTGACTTTGGCTTTAACCAAAGATAATGGACAACTATTTCACAACTGTTGCATGTAAAATATTCAGAAGTGACTTTTTCATAAATAATCAGCTGATACACTTTTTCTAAGGAGGGGCCGGACATGGCATAGATCGCCACGGAATCTGCGGCTATCTATCACCAGAAATGGGAGCAAATACCTGTATTAGACTGGTATCTGCTCCCATCTCTCCCCTGAAAGGTTCTAAATGTGACACCGAAAAGGAGGATGAACCAGAAAAGCGGAAGTTCCATTTTATGGTGGAACTCCGCTTTAATGGAAGTCTTAATTTTCCAGGCCTGAACAGATAACCTCAACAACCGTAAAGTGGTTCTAAATACAAAACATTTTTTTACTTTAATGCTTTTCGTGCAATAAAGTAAAACACATTCTACTAGTTCTTCTGCCCCTCCCTCCGCCCCTAAAGACTTACCTGCCTCCTCTTACAATGCAGCACTGTCCCCATCTGCAGCACTGCTTCACTGACTTCCTGGGCTCACAGGAGACACAGGCAGCAGCAGGAGCCAAAATACTTGTAGAAGGCATGAGTGAGCCACACTATGTGTTTCTATGGATGCACACAGCCTGGTCCAAGAGCATGCCTGCACGGGTACCCCCATACACAGGTGCCTGTGCGGTGCATACTAGCACTTTATGATATTGCCTTGCAGGGGGATTTTGTATCTATTCCTAGAGTTTACCACCACTTTAAATTGTTTATAAACCCCATGTTCCATAAATGTGAAAGCAGTACCATAATGTAAGACAGGGGTCTCCAAACTGCGGCCCGGGGGCCGGATGTGGCCCTTTGCTAGTCTTCATCCGGCCCTTGGGGCAGTATTGCTTTCAATGATATGAGGCACTATTCCTCCCAATGACACCAACAATGGGGCACTATTTCTTAGACTAATAGCAATGATGGGGCACTGTTCCTCCTCCCTACTGCCCACCAACACTGGGGCCATGTTTATTCTCACTGATGCTCGGCCCTGGGGCATTTTTATACCCGATTCGGCCCCCCTGAAGTCTGAACGACCGTAAACTGGCCCTTTGCTTGAAAAGTATGGAGACCCCTGATGTAAGAGATCGGATGCATTTTTACATGTCTAAATCACTCTAATTTTCTATATTTGTCTGCAGAAGCTGTCCCTTTCCATGGCGTGTCAGAAGACCAGAGCTTAGGAGGCGGAGTCGTGATGTCACCGGGCTCCCCTCCCAGCTCTACACACCCCAATAAATCTACAGTGCTTGGGATAGTAGCGAGTACAGCGGGTGTGCTAGTGCGTGCAAATCACATGCAATACTTGCCCATGTAGAAGCGCAGAATAGCCAATCCAGGGGAAGCAGGAGGAATTAGAGGGGGAGAGATCTGTGGATGCAGCGGCGGGAGACACTGCCACTTCGTACATCAGTCTCATAGGGTAGGCTGTCAATCAAAGGCGGGGGGGGGCGTGGCGACACCTTTTTTTTATGGGTGACAGATTTTTTCACTGTGGGAAATGGAGGAGTAATGCAGAAGCGTGCCTGCTCTTTTCCGTGCCAGACTGGGGACAGAATTGTTGTCGTGCTTTGCAGATTAAGGTAGTGTGTACATTGTAATTAAACGTTTTGGGGGTTTACAATCACTTTAAAGTGATTGTAAAGGTAAAATAAAAAAATAACAAACATGTCTATACTTACCTGCTCTGTGCAATGGACAGCAGCAAACTTATTCTATTCATATCCCGTGCCATCACCTCTGGCCCCTCCCCTCTGTACAGTTCTCCCCCATGGGAAGGGAACCCCGCTGTCTGTGTCAATGGAGTTGGCCTTAATCTCCCACTCCCTCGTCACTGGCTTTGATAGACGGCAGCTCCAGCAAAGCCAGCGAGACCCAAAAAAGGGGAGAGAATTAAGCCCTGCAGACACGCACAGCGCTGGATCGATTGAGGGCTCAGGTAAGTAAAAAGAGGGCTGAGGGGGGGATGTTGACACCTAACAATGTTTTACCTTAATGCAAGGAATGCATTAAGATAAAACATGTTTAGGCTTTACAGTCACTTTAAGGATATTATCTTGGGTACAAAGACTATGGGCCAGATTCTCAGAGGCACTACGATGGAGTATCTCAGATACCCCGTCGTATCGCAGTTTTTTTTGGCTCGTATCTATGCGAGTGATTCTTAGCATCACTTTGGCATAGATACGCTTGAACATCCGACAAGTGTAATACCATTACACTTGCGGATCGTGGTTGTAATGACAACTCCGGCCACTAGGTGTCCTATACGTTTTCTCATTTGCCTATGCAAATGAGGCTTCTACGCCGATTCCCGATCGCTTTTACGCCGCACCGTCGTCGCGTACATTGTTTTCGTTCGTGTAAGGTTACCCCTGCTTCTATGAGGAGTAACCTTACGAAGTACCGTCGGATGCCGTCAGGTGCCATCGGATGCCATGTTAAGTATGGCGTTGGGTCAGTGTCGGCTTTTTCCGTCGCTTACGTCATTTTACTAACTCGTTCGCGAATAGGGAGTTGCGTAAATGACGATCACGTCATTTTGACGTCGGTTTCAACTACGCTTTCCGACGTGAGCTGGAGCATGCGCACTGGGCTTTTTCCCCGGCCGGCGCATGCGCAGTTCGTTCGATGCGGGGGCGCGCTTAATTTAAATACAAGCCGCCCAATTTGAATTACGCGGGCTTACGCTGGGCCATTTTCGCTACGCCAACGCAAACTATGGAGCAAATGCTTAGGGAATACGCCACTTGCTCTAGTATGCTACGCTGGCGAATTTCTTAGAGAATCTGTCCCTATGGCTTCAAAGGCTAAGGTCCTCCATGTCTCATTGTCATACTTGTCCAGTGATACCTACCACTGCAATATCCTGCAAATACCATATATTTTCTTCTCTTTTTTGAGGGTTCCAATGTCATTAAAAACCTGCACCCTTGCTCAGAGAACTCTAGATTATATGAGGTGTGCCCAGAAAGTAATGAGAATGATATTTAAAATAAATGATTTTATTGAAAGATTTTACAATTGAATATTGTCTCCTTCAAAGTATGCACCTGTACACAACGCCCCAGGGATTCTGATAGTGAGCTGTCGGTCAAAAATGGAACAGAATATGGATACAGTGAGGTCTGTTCTCAACTGTGACCGACGGCTAACTATCAGAATGATTGCAGAGGAAACGGGAATAACAAGACAATTGTTCATGAAATCGTGACTCAGGATTTTAACATGAAAAAAGGACACCATTTTGGTGGTGTGGATAACGTCCAAAGAGCCACTACACAGGCTCTAGACACCATCTAACTTAACGACTTCTGGAATGCTATGAAGAAAAAGCGCCAAGAGCGATGTGTACACTTACAAGGTGCATACTTTGAAGGAGACAATGTTCAATTGTAACATTTTTCTATAAAATAATTTTTAAAATATCATCCTTATTACTTTCTGCACATACCTTGTACAATAAATTTTATTCTTCTCAACGTTCCTGGTTCTTGGGCCACTTTATGATTCAATTGAACATGAAGACAGAGTATTACTGGACAAATAAGTGCATGAAATTTGTAATCAAATTTTAATTAGAACCACTGGCTCATATAAATAATATCACATCCCTTTCTATTTGAAATCCTATAACCAAATGTAATTTACCTTGAGGAACTGTGTTGTACTATCCTAACCTTGCTAAACACAATGAACGCAGCAAGACTTATATTCAAGATTCTAGTCACAGTTTTCAGTGTTGTTTCTTACACATTGTTGGCAAACCTAGGTGTAATTTATCATGTTGTGTTCTTATAAAGTAGCATACTAATTAATCAAGCAGGACAAGCAATTTGCATACTAAGAAAAACAGCCAGGGACATCCATACGGATATGAAATCTTCTACCTTCAGGTGAAATGTCACATTGTTGTGGTATTAGGTTTTGAAATTTCTCTATGTACCATTTAAACATTACAGCCTGGCTTCTATTATATTTTTTTCTCTTGTTAAAAAAAAATCTAAATGCTCTGCAACTGCAAAACAAGATGCTGAGTAACTAGAATAACCTGGAGTAGAATAACTACTAATAATATCTATAACCTAAAATTAGAGCCTAACCAACATTTTTTAAGAAGTACAGTCAAGCCTCGTAAACACGACCAGTCGGTAAAACTGCCATGAGAGCTTTTGGCTTTTTGTGTGTATGCTCCATCTCGGCAAAACTTCCGGGAAAAAAAGAGAGAACCAGCTCACTTTTCTGCCGCCGGGTTTCCCGCCGGTTTTTAACCCGGCAGTTTTCCTATGGGAAACACTGCGGTGGAGCATACACATGGCCAGGATTCCTGACCAAAGCTCTCGTGGCAGTTTCCTGTCGGGAAACCCGGCCGTGTGTAGGAGGAAAAAGTTACCAAGCAAGTTCTCGGTTTTCCCGGCGGGAAACCTGTACGTGTGTACGAGGCTTCAGACATACAATTTTAACTTTGTGGACACATCCTACATGCTGGATGACCTGTAATCCCAGGCCAGGGGAAACCCAGGCCAAACTAAAAAAATAGTCTGTTTTAGTTTCCTTTATCTACAAGAGTAGACTAACATTACACTGGTAGGGAAAGGGGTTAACATCAGGGGAGATCAAAAGGTTAAATGTGTTCCCTGTTTGTGCTTTCTTATGAGGGGATGGGCCCACTGCATGAACACTGTGGTCACGTCCGTGGCTATTGCACATGGTAAGTCACGTACCTGTAAGTGATTTTGCGCAGCCAGGCCACCCTGCTGCAGTATATGTACGTGGGCGGTCCAAAACTGGTCAAACATGTGGTCAATACACTCTAAAGGAGTAGTTTCCAATCACCCTGTGAAGGGACAGGATGCAGGAAATTGGCACATGTCTCATACCTAGCTTGTATAAAGTTCAAGCTGTCTATCCTGCTCTGCTGGGTTGTGGTCCTTGTGTTCACATGCTAAATGAGGAAGCCCCTCTCCTGGTCTCTGGGGTGGCATATGAGGTGTAAATCACTCTCAATAGGGAAGCAGTACAATATCATGGCTGGTGTGGACACTTACCTTAATATTAGGGAGATACAGAGCTTCCTTATGGATGAGGACTGTATGATTATTAAGCACTGCTGTTTTATAGTCATTGAACAAGCTCAATATTTTTTACCTGCCTTCTGCGGAAAAACAAATGCCAACCCTGAATAAAGAACAGCGCTACCAATGAAGGTAGGGGACAGTGCCCATCTGATTTCTAGGCAAGCAGACCGTCTTCGGACTCTTCAAATGAGAGATAGACGAGGATGAACATGACTGGATGGATCCTGCCTTGTTCAAGTAGTCAGTGATGGAGATGACGAGGACCAAAATGTTGTCACAATTCATTAAGCATGTGTTCCAAAAACTCTAATGCTCTGTATACACGATCACTTTTTGTGATGAAAAAAAACGACGTTTTATGTGACGAAACAAAACAACGTTTTTCAAACTTCATTTTCCAAAACGACGTTGCATACACACCATCGTTTTTCCAAAATGCTCTAGCAAAGCGCGGTTACGTACACCACGTTCGACGGCACTCTGTTCCAATGAAACTCCGTCTCGTAACTTGCTTCTGAGCATGCGCGGGTTTAAAAACGTTGTTTTCAACATCGTTTTGCCCACACACGATCACTTTTTATGACACAAAAAATGACATTTTGAAAAACGACACAAAAATTCAAGCAAATTCGAAAAGCCGCGGAACACCCTGTTAAACTCTATGGGAGAAATCTAAAGTGCTAATTTTAAAGGCTAATATGCAAGTTATTGTCATAAAAAGTGTTTGGGGACCCGGGTCCTGTCCCAGGGGACATGTATCAATGCAAAAAACAGTTTTAATAACGGACATTTTTTCGGGAGCGTTGAATTTAATAATGCTAAAAGTGAAACAATAAAGTCAGCATGTGAAAAAGCGCATGTTTCCCGTACATAGAACTGTCCCTGCACAAAGAGTCATTTCTGAAAGAAAAAAAGTCATTTAAAACCGGCTTTGCGGCTATAATGAATTGTCGGGCTCTGGCAATTCAGAGAGGATTCATTCATAAAAAAGTAAAAATAAGAGTGGGGGTCCCCCCGAATTCCATTTCCAGGCCCTTCAGGTCTGGTATGGATATTAAGGGGAACCCCGCCGTCAATTAAAAAAAAATGATGTGGGGTTCCCCCTAAATATCAATTTCAGACCCTTCAGGTCTGGTGTGGATTTTAAGGGGAACTCCACCCCAAATTAAAAAAAAAATGGCATGGAGCTTCCCAAAATATCCACACCAGACCCTTATTCGAGCACATTAACCTGGCCAGCCACAGAAAAGAGGGGGGACAGTGTGCCCCCCCCTCTCCTGAACCGCACCAGGCCACATCCCCTAAACACGGGGGTTGTGCCCGGTGGTTGTGGGGGTCTGCAGGCGGGGGGCTTATCAGAATCTGGAAGACCCCTTTAACAAAGGGGACCCCCAGATCCTGCCCCCCCCCTATGTGAATTGGTAATGGGGTAGTGACGTAGCAGAGGGTGTGTCAGAGGGGGCGTGGTCACGTGATGGGTGGCACGCCTCCCCTATATAAGAAATGGGCTGTGTCCAGCGGAGAGAGGAGGTCGGCTGCTGCGCTCTGGATGGATGGGTCTTCTCATTGCTGGACCAGACCGCTGATCACCCGTCGCTGGAGAGATCATCCGTCGCTGGGGTCGAGAGTGGATTACCACCGCTGGATTTTTTTTCTTTTATTTTTTTTTATCAATAAAGGACTTTTTTCTATGGTGTCTGTGTGTTTTTTTAAAAAAAAACTATTTACAATTCCTTCGTGAAATGGTAGGGGGCAGTGTACCCCATTACCAATTCACATAGGGGGGCAGGATCTGGGGGTCCCCTTTGTTAAAGGGGTCTTCCAGATTCTGATAAGCCCCCCGCCCGCAGACCCCCACAACCACCGGGCAAGGGTTGTGGGGATGAGGCCCTTGTCCCTATCAACATAGGGACATCCTCCCCATGTTTAGGGCATGTGGCCTGGTACGGTTCAGGAGAGACTCTGTCCCCCCTCTTTTCTGCTGCCGGCCAGGTTAACGTGCTCGGATAAGGATCTGGTGTGGATTTTTGGAGGAACTCCACGACATTTAAAAAAAAAAATTGGGGTGGAGTTCCCCTTAAAACCCACACTAGACCTGAAGGGTCTGGAATGAATATTTGGGGGGAACCCCACGTAATTTTTTTTTAAATTGACAGCGGGGTTCCCCTTAACATCCATACCAGACCTGAAGGGCCTGGAAATGGAATTTGGGGGGATCCCCACGCCTTTTGTTATTTTTTATGAATGAATTCTCTATGAATTGCCGGAGCCGACAATTCATTATAGCTGCAAAGCCGGTTTGAGCCCTGGTTCACACTGGGCTGCGGGAGTGAAGCAGTGCGAGTTCAGCTGAACTCGCACGATTTCACTCCCGCCCGGCAGTCCCGATTTCAGCCGCGATTTCAGAGACATCTGTGCAGGTTTCTGCACAGATGTCAATGTAAATCGCAGGCTGAAATCGCAAAAAGTAGTACAGAGACTACTTTTTGAAATCGGTGCAATGCCGCAGATGCAGCGTCGCACCGATTAGGACGGTGCCATTGCTGTCAATTTGAGGCAAAATCTGCCGTTTTTACATGCGATTTGACATGCCAAATCGCATCTCAAAACGCACCAGTGTGAACCAGGGCTTAAATGCCTTTTTTTCTTTCAGAAATGACACTTTGTGCAGGGACAGTTCTATGTACGGGAAACATGCGCTTTTTCACATTTTTCACACCCCCCCCCCCCCCCCCCCGGTACGAAATTTAAAGTAATATTACACTTTTATTGTTTCACTTTTAGCATTATTAAATTCACTGCTCCCGAAAAAACATCCGTTTTTAAAAATTTGTTTTGCATTGATACATGTCCCCTGGGACAGAACCCAGGTCCCCAAACACTTTTTAGGACAATAACTTGCATATTAGCCTTTAAAATTAGCTCTTTAGATTTCAAATGTTCGAGTCCCAAAGACTTTAATGGGGTTCTAAAGTTCACACGAACATTTGGTGTCTTCGCAAGTTCTGTTGCGAACCGACAGGGGGTGTTCGGCTCATCCCTACAGTAGATCTTAGCTTTTGTTGTCTGCTCTACAGTTTAAAAAGTAATAATCAGGTCAAAAGTTTTTGGGGGCCCTCTCACATTTGTTTAACATTCCATTTTTAGCAGCCAACTTTTCAGATCAGTTGTATTGTGTTATGTGCCAGTAAAACATTCATAATAAATCAAGGACGTTCATTGATAACGCTTTCCTCCAAGTAATTATTGTTGTTTAACTTAGTTAACATATGTCGCCCATATCCTTTTAGGAACTTGAATGCATATTTAACCCTAATAATTTCAATTCTCACTGAAAATATTTTTCTTCTGTCACCTCATTGTGTGCTTGTTATTGAATCTCCAAGTTGTACGCCCTTCCTGCTTACATCTGAGTTTGACACCTCGAAAAATACAGGAACTTACAAGAGCTAGTACCCAGCACAGGGCCTCTCACTGCCTGTCCAATGCCAATAATGAACAATGAGAATGAAGTACTAAAGGGAATTTTCAGGCAAAATACAAAATTCAGTTATAAACAAGCTATTTAGTATTTTTCTTTTCAGTACACTGATTGCTTGGTTGTTTCATTCTAACCTAAAACCTTGCATGTGGCAGGAGGACTAGGGTGACCATGTGTCCCGGATTGCCGCAGGTCTGTACCGGCACCTTCACTCTGGCACAATACAGTGTCCCGGAATGAAACTGACACAGGTTCCAGCATGAACACCTCAGAGCTTAAGATGTGACCCCCCCCCCCACTAGTGAAGAACTACAGGTCCCAGCATCAACCCATGAAATCTATGGTCTATGGGTCACACCATTATATCTCAGGGGTTCATGCTGGGACTGGAAGTCCTTAACTTTGGGGGGTGTGACCTCCCCAAAGCCCCAGGGCTTTCACATTGAGGCGATGCTCTGGCGAGAGAGAAAAAAATCTCCTGTCAGCAGCATCTTTGGAGCGGTGAGAGGAGCGGCGTGTATACCGCTCCTCACCGCTCCTTCCCATTAAAAACAATGGGAAACCACGGCAATACCGCCCGCAATGCGCCGATTCCCGCGCCAATCCCAGGTGGTATAGCACAGGGTTGCTTTAACAACTTGGTGTAGAGTGAGAAAGCAAATTGTCATCTCACCTAAAAAAAAATTCAAAGAGTACATTTAGGAGTTTTGAAATTAAAGTTAAATTGCTGGTGAAAATGTTTTAGTTCCCTTCACTGGAAATTGAGATTTTCCTAGCTTGTGACGGAAAATATTAGTTATATGAAGACAGGAGGCGAGTATCTTATGCATTATCTTCCTTTAATAATGCACACAGCAGAAATACAAACTTTCAGTGAATTTCAATAATAAAATAACTTTTCAAACACCAAAACTACAAGTCCCAGCAGCCCTCAGTGTATGACTGCCAATCATGTGGCAGGTCAGACCGTATATAAGGTACTGAATCTTTAACCTCCTCCTCTTTCTTGGAGCGAACTTGTATGGACTTGTAACCGGATCTTCAGGTGTAACTATTCTTCTGACCGTCAACGAATCGGACCCGGTAAGTCGAGCAGGTAACATCCCAACGGGTAACATCCCAACGGGGAACAGAGGAGACCACTCCGGAAAAGATTTCAGCCCTTGGCTCGCGCATTGTGGTCATCAATAACCTGGAACAAAATAAGATAAAACCGTGACAGGGTTGGGTTGGGTGTGAAGATACTCGCCTCCTGTCTTCATATAACTAATATTTTCCGTCACAAGCTAGGAAAATCTCAATTTATATATCAGACAGGAGGCTCATATCTTATGCAAGTTCAAAGTCATACAATGAGATATATACAGTAATAACAATGACAAATCTACCCAATAACAGGATCACAGACCTGACATAGATACGTGTTCTTCCGTTCTAAAGTAAAATTGGCGGAAGGTGGTCTCGGAAGACCAGTCTGCCGCCATCAGGAGATCCGAAAGTGAACCTACAGAGGTGATTACCTTGGTAGCCATAGCACCCCTGGAAGAATGAGCACCGAACAGGGAAACGTCAATCCCTGCCATGGCCATGGTGGACCTCACCCAACGGGCCAAAGTAGCCGAGGAAACCGGGTGATGCGGGCGAGTGTAGGAAATAAGGAGTTGGGAAGAGGACGACGACTGCAGTGACACTGTTTGTGACTCATAAGCCTGTAAACAGCGAACCACACATAAGCGTGGGTGTGTGGGAAAAAACGGGTAGAAGACCGATTGAATCCTCGTCTTTGTTCTGCGCACGACCGAGAACTGAACACCATGAGGTGAGAATTGACGCCTAGATATGTCTAAGGCTTTGACGTCGGAAACGCGTTTGACGGAGATCAGGCATAGGAGAACCGTAAGTTTAAAGGACAGTAGTTTAAGCGGGAGAACGTCATTGTCATCCCACCTAGCCAACATGTTTAATACCGCCGTTACGTCCCAAGTGCTCTGAAATTTGGGGCGTGGCGGGCGTTGGAACTTGACACCTCTCAAAAGACGGCACACCAAGGGGTGTCTACCAATGGGAAGGGAATCTACTGGAAAATGATACGCCGAAATCGCCGAACGATATACGTTAATAGAGCTATACAATCTACCAGATTCAAAAGACTCCGCCAGGTAGTTAGCTACTACTGATACAGGTGCGTGAATGGGATCAATTTGCCGTTGATCACACCAACGCACCCAGGTTCGCCAGGCTGATCGGTATGCCGATCTAGTCCCGGGGCCCAGGCCAAGGCGAGGAGGTCCCTAGCTGTTCGTGAAAGATCATCGTCTGCGTCTGGCAGCCCGAGACTAACCAAGCCAGGAGCTGAAGGTTGTGATCCACCACCAAAGGGTGTTGTTCCCCGGTTGGATTGGATAGGAGATGGGGAAATCGAGGAAGCAGTCTGGGGAGATCGACAGTCATTCCCAGGAGAAGGGGAAACCACGGTTGTGTTGGCCACCACGGAGTGATCAGCACGACTGAGGCCCCCAGGTTTGCAATGTGTAGGAGAACCCTGAGGATCATTGAGAAGGGTGGGAACGCATAGTGCGTCCCCTGTGGCCAGGTCTGTCGAAGAGCGTCTATCGCCTGGGCATCGGGATCCGGTCTCCAGCTGTAAAAGCGTGGAAGCTGGCGATTGAGGCGGGAGGCAAATAGGTCCATGGAAAAAGGACCCCATAGTTGCACCAGGGAGAGGAATACCGATCGGTCCAGACGCCAGTCGCTGGAATCGGTGAGGTACCGAGAATTCCAATCCGCGATCCAGTTCGAGGTGCCTGGAATGTATTCTGCCAAGGGAACGATGTTGCGTTCTAGGCAGAAGTGCCAAAACTCTTTTGCTAGGTCCGCCAGGGCTCTGGATCTGGAGCCCCCTAAGCGGTTGACATATTGAACTGCGGTCACGTTGTCCATCCGTAACAACACACAGCAGTTGGATACGTTCGGAAGAAGACTCTTGATGGCGAAAAAGGCCGCCATGAGTTCCAACGTATTGATTAGTGTTGAGCAGAATATGCCATATTCGATTTCGCGATATATCACGAATATATAGTCGAATATTCGAGATATATTCGCTAAATACGAATATTCGTGATATATTTTGGAAATGAAATCATTGCGAATTTTCGCTATCGCGAATGCGAATTGCGAATTGCGAATGCGAATATTCGAGAAATGCGGAATGGAGCACTCTGATTGGCTCAGAATATTCGTGATATATTACAATACACAATAATTGCGAATATTCGAGAAATGCGGAATGGAGCACTCTGATTGGCTCAGAATATTCGTGATATATTACAATACACAATAATTGCGAATATTCGAGAAATGCGGAATGGAGCACTCTGATTGGCTCAGAATATTCGTGATATATTACAATACACAATAATTGCGAATATTCGGCAAATGCGGAAGGAGCACTCTGATTGGCTCAGAATATTCGTGATATATTACAATACACAATAATTGCGAATATTCGGCAAATGCGGAAGAAGCACTCTGATTGGCTCAGAATATTGGTGATATATTACAATACACAATAATTGCGAATATTCGGCAAATGCGGAAGAAGCACTCTGATTGGCTCAGAATATTCGTGATATATTACAATACACAATAATTGCGAATATTCGAGAAATGCGGAAGGAGCACTCTGATTGTCTCAGAATATTCGTGATATATTACAATATAAAATAATTGCGAATATTCGAGAAATGCGGAAGGAGCACTCTGATTGGCTCAGAATATTCGTGATATATTACAATATAAAATAATTGCGAATATTCGAGAAATGCGGAAGGAGCACTCTGATTGGCTCAGAATATTTGTGATATATTACAATATAAAATAATCGCGCGATATCGCTATTGCCTAATAATCGCATTGCGATTTTTCGGGAATATAAAATGAGCGCTGCAGCTACTCGGCCCAAGGTCTCTAATCATACCAGCAATGCTTTTAGACGTCGATGGGGATCTCTAGGATGTGATCTGTTCTAAAAAAAAATTGAAAAAATACGAATATTCGAAATAGCGAATATTCGCCGCGATATTCGCGTTATTCGCGAATACTCGAATATGCAATATTCGTAGCGAATATTCGCAATGCGAATATTCGTGAGCAACACTAGTATTGATGTGGAGCAGAGACTCGCCTGCGGACCAGGTTCCTCCTGTGGAGGAGGGTCTGCACCGGGCACCCCAACCGTGACGGCTCGCATCCGATTCTATAATGTAAAACGGATTGGAGCTGAAAATGGTCTTGCCGTTCCATTCGACGGCATGACGTAACCACCAGCGTAACTCCACTACGGCTTCTGAGTCCAGTGGTACTTCGTCTGCGTAACGAAGTCCCTGGCGTAGATGGAGTGCCTTGAGCCTCTGAAGGGCCCGATAATGGAGAGGTGCCGGAAAGATGGCCTGTATGGAGGCTGATAAGAGTCCCACTATTCGTGCCAGGCCGCGTAAAGACACTCGTCGTTTGTGCAACACGGATCGAATCTCCTTGCGGATAGTTGCAAGTTTGGTTTTGGGTAAGCAAAGGACAGATCGATTGGTGTCCACCAAGAATCCCAAAAATTCCATCTCTTGGGATGGGACCAGGATGGATTTGTCGTGATTTATGACGAACCCCAGCCCCTGGAGCAAATTGACGGTCCAGGAGGCATGTATGTCTGCCTGGAGGCTGGATCGGGCCATAATGAGCAGGTCGTCCAGGTAGATAATCAATCGTACGCCTCTGCTCCTTAATGCCGCCACTACTGGCTTCAGCAGCTTGGTGAAGCACCATGGGGCGGATGATAGCCCGAAGGGGAGGCAAGTGAATTGCCACATCCTGTCGCTCCAAAGGAAGCGTAGAAGGTGTTGGGAGGAAGGATGAATGGGGACTGTGAGGTAGGCGTCCTTCAAGTCCACCTTTACCAACCAGTCTCCGGGCCGTAAGAGATCTCTCAGAAAGTGGATCCCCTCCATCTTGGAGTGTCGGTAAACGACATGTTGATTGAGGGTTCTCAGGTTTATAACAGGGCGGAATCCGCCATCCTTCTTTCTGACCAGGAATAGGTTGCTGAGAAACCCTGGAGTGTGAGGGTCCACCTCTATCACAGCCTGTTTGGTGAGAAGAGTTTGAAGTTCTAGGTCTATAAGTGTCGAGTTTTGGTTTGAGAACCAAATGGGTAGGGGTACCATATTCATCTCCGGTAGGGAGTATAAGGGAGTATAATTCTATTTGGTATAAAATGTCTCAGTCTTCCCCCCAAGAGAATGTGAAAAGAATTCGGGGTGTATAGTACTCACCGGCAGCAGGTCGTGAGCGGGTGTAGCCTCTCCCTCCGCGTCCTCTCCAAGGGCGTCCGCGGGGTGGAAAGAAAGGTGCGGGTTGTGCCACCGGGACTGAGTATGATTGAGGAGCCTGGCTGTACTGAGCGGGAGCTCTATAGTATGGCCTGTTTGCGGAGTAGCGACCGGCAGAACGGCCCCTGTTTCTGCCGGCCCTAGGAAAAATTCTAGGGGTACCTGACTTTTTCAGTGATGACTGGGCTTTGTCAAGACTCGTGTATAGTCCGACCATCTTATTAATGTCCTTAATAAGTGAGTCGCCAAAGAGCAAGCCCTCGGCCGCCGGACCGGGTTCCGTTTCTGCAAGGTGAGATAGTTGAGGGTCCAGTCTCATTAAAATGGAGCGGCGACGCTCCGTGGAGCAAATGGTATTTGCGCACCCCAAGAGACAAACCGTTCTCTGGGCCCAGCCTCTGAGCTGGTCCAGGTCCACAGGGTTATCAGAGGAGTAAGCCTGCTCGGCGATATTCAGAATCTTAGTGACAGGGCCAAACAGGTCGAGGATTCGGTCCTGGATGGAACGAAAGGATCGTTCGATACCCTTTTTTGAATATTTGCCCTGCTTGGTAAGGTACCTGAGGAGTACCGGGTCCACCTCGGGGGTGACTACAGCCTTGTTTGGGATACAAGGTCGGGGACATTCTGCCTTCAATTTATTTCGGTTGTTTTTGTCCACAGACTTGCGGGCCCAGTATTGAATGTATTGGGCGACCTCTGGGAGAGGGGCCCATTCTCCAGATCAGGGGTGAGAAATCCCTTCTGGGTCGAAGAAGGGGTCTCCCCGCGTGTCTAGAATTGTTTCGCCCTGGGTTGCAGGGGTGGCGTTTTCAGGTTCGCTGAGTGGCGGAGTTGCACCGCCACGCCCCCTCAGAGACGAGCCGTTCTGAGGTGAAGCGCGCGGTGCCCGAGGAGAGGAAGCAGGAAGGCGCCAAGCGATTTTTAAATGGCGCCGACCTGAGGGGATGTCTGTTGTAGATGGGTTACACTGTTGAGAGAGGGATAGCGTCGGAACGAGAGCCGTCGGAAGGAGGGGGAATAGAGCGGTACATGATACGCCAGTAATAAACTAAAAAACATGAAAATAAGTAATTATAAAATAAATAAGAATATCTCATGATAATAAATATCACAAGGATATATAAGCAATATCAGTAAAATTGTGGGGAGAGCTGCGGGGAACAAACCCCGCCCGGCAAATCCCCAGGTAACAAGCTAAACAAACTAACAATTGAAAAAGACTTATCTGATTTCTGTGCTGTGAGCAGAAAGAAAGAGGAGGAGGTTAAAGAAGCAGTACCTTATATACGGTCTGACCTGCCACGTGATTGGCAGTCATACACTGAGGGCTGCTGGGACTTGTAGTTTTGGTGTTTAAAAAGTTCTTTTATTATTGAAATTCACTGAAAGTTTGTATTTCTGCTGTGGGCATTATTAACCACTTAAGGACCCCCGCACGCACATATACGGCCACAGAATGGCACGTACAGGCACAAGGGCGTAAATTTACGTCCCCGCCTAAGTGCGGTTCGGGGGTCCCATCGGGACCCCCTCCGCGGCGTGCGGGGGTCCCCCTGGCTCCGGGAGCGATCCGGGATCTGGGGGCGGATGTCGGCGAATACCCGCCCCCCCGCGATCGCTCCCAGCCAATGGGAGCGCGCTCCCAACCTGTCACTTCCTCCTCCTGTGTTTACACAGGAAGGAGGAAATGATGTATTCTCTCATCACAGCGCTGTTTCCCAGCGCTGCTGATGAGAGAAGACATCACAAGTAAGTGTGCACCAACACAACACTGACACACACTCACATAGGCATATTAACCCCTTGTGATCGCCCCCCCCCCCCCCACCCCCCTGTCACAGTGTCACTGAATGCAGTGATCTAATCACTGCATTTAGTGTCAGTGTGACAGGCAGTGTAAAAAACAGTTAGTGTTAGGTTCAGGATAGCCCCCCCACCCCCCCTAATAAAGTTTTAACCCCCTGATCACCGCCCTAGTTAACCCTTTCACTCCCTATTGCCAGCGTCACTAAGCGATCATTTTTCTGATCGCTGTTCCCGCTAGGTAGCTATTTTTTTTTATTGCGATTTTTTTTTTTACTAAAGACATGTGGCTAAATAAATTTTGGCCTAAATGTTTGACTAAAATTTAGTTTATTTGATTTTTTTTTAACAAAAAGTAAAAAATAGTGTTTTTTTTTCAAAAATGTCGCTCTATTTTTGTATATAGCGCAAAAAATAAAAATCGCAGAGGTGATCAAATACCACCAAAAGAAAGCTCTATTTGTGGAAAGAAAAGGACGCAAATTTTGTTTGGGAGCCACGTCGCACGACCGCGCAATTGTCTGTTAAAGCGACGCAGTGCCGAATCGCAAAAACACCTTGGGTCATTTACCAGCGTATTGGTCCGGGTCTTACGTGGTTAAAGGAAGATAATGCATAAGATATGAGCCTCCTGTCTGATATATAACTAAGGCCCAAGCCCAACACTTGAAACACAACTCCACACCATAATCCCCCCTCCTCAAATGATTTGGGCCAGTGCACAAAGCAAGGTCAATAAAGCCATAGATGTGCATCCTAAAGTTCAAACATGTGTGTGTGTGTGTGTGTATATATATATATATATATATATATATATATATATATATATATATATATAAATATATATATATATATATACATAGATGTTCCTGAAGTCTTCTTAAAAGCTGTGAGTTTCTGAAACTTGGGGAAGGAGGTAGGGGGATGAGATTTGTCCTAAAATGTGCATATAATTCAAAACAGTTGGCAACTATGGGTGATTAGGGTGTACCCAGGCACACCATGTGTGTATGCCTATGCTGGAGGAACTTGACTGGCCTGCACAGAGACCTAACCTTAACCTGATAGAACACCTTTGGGATGAATTATAGCGGAGACTGTAAGCAAGGCCGTCTCATCCAACATCAGTGCCTGCCCTCACAAATACACTTCTGGAGTAATGGTCAAACATTCGCATAGACACACTCCTAAACCTTGTGGACAGCCTTCCCAGAAGAAAGCAAAACGGTGGGCTTCAAAATTGAACCCTAGGAACTAAAGCCTCGTACACACGATCGGATTTTCCGACAGGAATTGTGTGATGACAGGCTGTTGGTGGAAAATCCAACCGTTTGTATGCTCCATCGGACAATTGTTGTCGGATTTTCCGTGGGAAAATGTTGGATAGCAGGCTTTAAAAATGTTTGTGTCATATTGTTGTCGTATTTTCTGATCGTGTGTACACAAGTCCATCGGACAAAAGTCCAAAGTACAAATACGCATGCTCAGAAGCAATGCTCACCAAACACAACATTAGCAGAAGTAGTTCATAGGGTGGTGCCAAAGAGCTGAAAAACCACGTAGTACGTAACTACGTTCATGTTTCTTGGGTGACAATTGTATGCCGTTTGTGTGCAAGACAAGTTTTTGGCTAATGCCCTTGGGACAAAAGTCCAAGGCTTTGTCTGCTGAAAATCCGATCATGTGTACAAGGCTTAAAGGGGTGTTCCAGACAAAATGTATGTTTATTAACAGTCAGCAGCTACAAAAAGTGTAGCTGCTGGCTTTTAATAAACAGACACTTACCTGCTCCAGCGTTCCAGCAACGCGCCGGCCGGGACTCCGCTCCTCTCCCCCCTCCCCGGCCGGCATCCTCATTGATACTGTGGGCACCCGGCCGTGACAGCTTTCGGCTTCACGGCCGGGCACCCACTGCGCATTCGCGAACAGGACTGCGCATGCCTGTGCAGCGCGGTGCGGCGCTGCGCCGTCCCATTGGACAGGCGATCACCTAGGACCTGTCAGTGTCCTAGGCAAACGCTATAGGGAGGGGCTGCTGTAGGCGATTAAGCTTAATCGCCTAACCAGCCCCTCGGCGGAAGGAGGAAGTGGGACAGAAAGTCCCACTCCTCCTGAAGCCCCCACTCCCCCCCCCAAAAAACGTACATGCCAAATGTGACATGTAATGGGGTGAGGAGTGGGATAAGCGGAAGTTCCAATTTTGGGTGAAACTCCGCTTTTAGACCGGGATGCCATTAAAGTTCATGTTGGTAATTAGTGATGAGCGGAATACGCCATATTCGATTTCGCGTTAATATCGAATATTCATGATATTTTATAAAAAAAAATAAAAAATGCGAAATTTCGCCAATGCGAAATTTCGCCAATGCGAAATTTCGCCAATGCGAATATTCGCAAAAATGCGAATGAGAAATTGATTGCGGAATTTCGACAGTAACACTCTGAAATCGAATATATGTGTTATTTTAGCTAAAAACAATATTGCGAATTTCTCGAAAATAATCGCGCGATATCGCTATTGCCGAATAATCGCATTGCGATTTTTCGGCAATATAAAATGATCGCTGCAGCTACTCGGCCCAAGGTCTCTAATCATACCAGCAATGCTTTTAGACGTCAATGGGGATCTCTAGGATGTGATCTGTTCTAAAAAAAAAATTGAAAAAATATGAATATTCGAAATAGCGAATATTAACCGCGAAATTCGGAATATATCGCGAATACTCGAATATGCCATATTCGAGCCGAATATTCGCAATACGAATATTCGTGAGCAACACTATTGGTAATATAGTGCATTCTATTGCCTCTGATCTCGCAGTATGAAGGATTACTTTGTATGCTGAGGACCACAATATTAGAGCACAAAACATGCTCAGAAGTCCTCCTAAGAGTGATCACATTTCCAAACTGCCATTCAGGAAATGTGACGTTTTGACATCACTTCCGCCCAGCAGAGCTATGGGGACGGGTGAGGGACATTTTTCCCTCACTCGCATCCCCAGTCAGCTGCCGAACGGACCCGATCACCTCCGCCGCTACCGACGGCAACGGTAAGCGGCGGAGGGCACGGGAGAGCAGCGGGAGGGGGGGCCCTCTCCCGCCACCGATAACGGCGATCACGCAGTGAATCCGCCGCAGAGACCACCGTTATCGTTTAAAGGACCCTTGGCACTAAAGATGGATACCTCGGTTGTGGCAGCAGCTGCTGCCGTTACCGAGATATCCATCTTTAAAATTAGGACGTATATATACAGTGCAGGGTCCACAAGCAGTTAAACAATGACATTTTTCGGGTTGTAAAAAATGATCATGTGTGGGCTTAAACGACGTGAAAAACCCACGCATTCTCAGAAGCAAGTTATGAGACGGAACGCTCGTTCTGGTAAAACTTGCGTTCATAATGGAGTAAGCACATTCATCACGCTGTAACAGACAGAAAAGCGCGAATCGTCTTTTACTAACAAGGAATCAGCTAAAGCAGCCCAAAGGGTGGCGTCATCCGCATGGAACTTCCCCTTTATAGTGCCGTCGTACGTGTTGTACATCACCGCTAGTGATGAGCGGAATACGCCATATTCGATTTCGCGATATTTCACGAATATATAGAAGAATATTCGTGAAATATTCGTTAATATCGAATATTCGTGATATTTTATCAAAAAAAATTTTTTGCGAAATTTCGCTAATGCGAATGCGAAATTGATTGCGAAATTCTCGTCAACACGCGAAAACAGAGATCATTTCCTGGATTACTAAACTAATATGCACTAAACACTAACTCTACTTACACAAACTTATATGACTAAACTAAAGCTAATTATTTTTTTTTTTATACACAAAACACAGAAGGGCAGAGAAAGTATTCGCGAATATTCGTAATACGAATATTCGCATTGTGAATATTCGGCAACATAAAAGGATCGCCTCAGCTACTCGGCCCAGGGTCTCTAATCATACCAGAAATGCTTTTAGACGTCGATAGAGATCACTAGGATGTGATCTGTTTTAAAAATAAATTTGAAAAAATACGAATATTCGCAATAGCGAATATTCACCGCAATATTCGATTTATTCGCGAATACTCGAATATGCAATATTCGTAACGAATATTCGCAATGCGAATATTCGTGAGCAACACTAGTCACCGCGCTTTGCTAGAGCATTTTTTTTAACGATCATCTGTGAGCACGGCCGTTTTAACGATGAAGTTGGAAAAAACTTAGGCCCAGATTCACAGAGCAATTACGCCTGTCTAACTGGTGTTAGACAGGAGTAATTTCAAATTTTGCGCGCCGTATCACTAGTTTGAATCCTCAAACCATGATACGGCGGCTTCGGGCTTCGATCCGAGAGGCTTACGTCTTCGTAAGCCTTCGGATCTACGCTGCGATATTTTTGCGGCCGCTGGGAGGAATCCGCGGCGTTTTCATGCTTCGGGATATGCAAATGAGTTTTTACGGCGATCCACAAAGATACGAGCGGTCTTCGCAATCGCTTTCGTCTATTTTTTTATGTGTACTGTTAGACCAGCTTTTTGCTGGTCTAACGGTGCGTAGCCCATGTTAAGTATGGCCGTCGTTCCCGCGTCGAATTTAAAAATTTTTTATTTTTTTTACGTAACTCGTTCGGGAATAGGAATCTCCGTAAACGACGCTACTCAAGAAAAAATGACGTAACGACGTGATTTCGCGCAATGCACGGCGGGAAATTTGCGAACGGAGCATGCGCAGTTCGATCGCCGCGGGAACGCGCCTATTTTAAATGATTCACGCCCCCTACTCGCGCAGATGGATTGCGACGGGAGAAATACACTACGCCGCCGTCGTTTACTGGACAAAATCTACCTGGATTCCACGTAGAGCCAGGTAAAAAACGGCGGCGTAGTGTATTTCTGATACTCTACGATAGTCTAATTCTATCTGAATCTGGGCCTTAGTTTTTTCTAGAGGCTGAAAAAGTCATTTACAAAATGGTACAAAATTTAAAGGAATATTTCACTTTTATTGTTTCACTTAAAGGAATTATTAAAACCGCCGCTGCAGTTTTTAAAACTTTTTTTGCATTGATATATGTCCCCTGGGGCAGGATCCAGGTCCCCAAACACTTTTTATTACAATAATTTGCATATTAGCCTTTAAAATTAGAGTCCCATAGACCCTGTTAAGGGTTCTAAAGTTCACACGAACTTGCCGCGAACACCCCAAATAGCTCGCTGTTCGGCGAAAAAGGGAATGTTCGAGTCGAACATGAGTTCTTATCGAACTCGAAGTTCATCCCTAGTCCTAAGACTAATGCCCCGTACACACGATCGATTTTCGGCATGTGAAAAACAACATTTTTCCTTCAGAAATTACATTTTGTGCAGGGACAGTTCTAAGCACAGGAAACAAGCGCTACTTTACAGGCATAGTATACACCCCCCCCCCCTAGGTACGAAATTTAAAGGAATATTTCAATTTTATTGTTTCACTTTAAGCATTAATATATTCACTGCTCCTGAAAAAACATTCGTTTTTTAAAACTTTGTTTGCATTGATACATGTCCCCTGGGGCAGGACCCAGGTCCCCAAACACTCCCCTGAGGCAGGACCCGGGTCCCCAAACACTTTTTAGGACAATAACTTGCATATTAGCCTTTAAAATTAGATTTCAAACGTTCAAGTCCCATAGACTGTAACAGGGTTCTAAAGTTCACACAAACTTTTGGTCTGTTCGCAGGTTCTGGTGCGAACCGAACCCAGGGGTGTTTGGCTCATCCCTACTTAGGACTAAAATGGCATTTTAGTTTTAATCCCAGTTTAGTATTCTGCAATTGCTTTAGTTTTAGTCGTATTTAGTCGACCAAATCTCCAATATATTTTAGTCAACTAAAACAAATTTTTGCATTAGTTTACATTTCTCTTCAATGTTCAAACTCATATACTGCTGGAGTGAAAAATCTAATATGTTATTATTTATAATATTGAGGTATGAACATGCACTACAGACCAGTGTTAATTTTGAAGTTAAATTTCAATTTAGTTTTAGTGTTATGCCACGTACACACGACCGTTTTTAATGACGTGAAAAATTGCATTTTTAAAATTGGTCATTAAAAACGATCATGTGTTGGCACCAGAGCACTTTTCTCGACGTGAAAACATGGGCATTAAAAAATTAGCACATGCTCTAATTTTTCTTGTTGTTTTTCACGTTGTGAAAAACGGTTCTGTGCAGGCTTTAACGACGGGAAAAAACGTGCATGCTCAGAAGCAAGTTATGAGACGGGAGCACTCGTTCTGGTAAAGCTAGCATTTGTAATGGAGATAGCACATTCATCACGCTGTAACAGACTAAAAAGCACAAAGACAAAAAGTGGGAATCGTCTCTCACCAAACTTTTACTAACACAAAATCAGCAAAAGCAGCCCCAAGGGTGGCCCCATCCCAATGGAACTTCCCCTTTATAGTGCTGTTATACGTGTTGTATGTCACCGCACTTTGCTCGAGCATTTTTGTTTTCACGATCGTGTGTATGCAAGGCAGGCTTGACAAGAATCATGTTGAGAAAAACTTTGTCTTTCCCATGACATGAAAAATGGTCGTGTGTAAGGCCCCGTATACACACGGCCGAGGTTCTCGCCAGAAACCAGCGAGAACCTCGCTGGGAGCTGCATTCCAGCGAGAACCTCGGCCGTGTGTACGCTCTCTGCTCGCCCCGCCCGTCGGGAAACCCGTCGAGCAAATAGAGAACAGGTTCTCTATTTGCTCGATGGCCCGTCGGGATGAATGGCTGGTTGCCATTCCCGACGGGCGGGTCGCAGATTCTGACGGCCGGCAGAGAACCTCGACGGGCGGAACGATGTGTTCTGCCCGTCGAGGTTCCCTGTCGTGTGTACGGGGCTTTAAGTCTTTTGACTAAAATTGCATTTTAGTTTTAGTCGTATTTTAGTTGACTAAATTAGTATTCATTTTGTCGACTAAAATGTTTTAGTCATTTTAGTTGACTAAATTAACACGGCCCCTATTTAAACCCCTGATATTTCACGACAGCCCCTTAAAGGGCTTCCTACAAAATTAGTAAAAAAAACAATTAATACAATACAAAACAATTAATACAAAATAAAATAATATAAATAGAAACTACTGACACCGATCTCTGCCCTACTGACACTGTCAGTATATATACATATGTGTTTGGGCTTTGAGGGGCACACCCTGATGCAATAGGCTGCACACACCTATGTGGCAGACCATGACCTATGTGACAAATTCTACCCATTTCGGAAATTATAAAGACAATTCTATTGCGAGGCATGGTTTCACTTTGAATTAAATATATGTACAATGTGCACAAGAGCATGCACACTGTAAAACCCACATCTACAAATCAGGTTTAACATTTGCGTCATTGGAATGCAGTCAATGGAACTGTAATTGTATAATGTACATTCAGACCAATACCATAGACTTAATACAGTACCTGTGTTCTAAATACTTGGACCTCTGTACACCTTCCCTGTTTTTCAAGACAAGTTGTAGAGTTAATAGAGTGAAGACAGGCTTGGTTCTATTCCAGCTTTAAAACATCAAAGACATTATCACTTAAGTGGTTGCATTTTCTGTTGGGTGATTGCCAAGATGTACAAGGAGTGTAGCCTGGCACATAGACTGAGATAACGAAGGGAAGGTGAGCATTGAAAGGTCACAGTTTAAAAAGTATATCTTTCTATCTATCTCTTCCTATCTTAGCATTATTTAGACTATATGAAGACGGCTTTCTTGTGTTGCACTAAAATAGGAATCATCTGCTAACCTTAAAGTGGTAGTAAACCGCTGAAAAAAAAAAACTTGCAAGACAATAGCATAAGTGCTAGTAGGACAACAGAAAAAGAGTTAACCACTTAAGCCCCGGACCAAAATGCAGCTAAAGGACCAGCCCCTTTTTGCAAATTGGCACTGCGTCGCTTTAACTGACAATTGCGCGGTCGTGCGACGTGGCTCTCAAACAAAATTGGCGTCCTTTTTTCTCCACAAATAGAGCTTTCTTTTGGTGGTATTTGATCACCTCTGTGGTTTTTATTTTTTGCGCTATAAACAAAAATATATAAGGGGAACATCTTTGGTGTATGATCTTGAATATGTTGCCACCACCCCTGGTAGACAAGGAAAAGGAATTCGAGGGATCCCCCGAAGTGGGGCTTTGAAGGCAACGAAAATGTATGGTGTTTTATACAAAATATATAATTTTATTTATAAATAACAAAGTATCAAAAAACACAAAAGTTAAAAGAAAACAATGAATATGCAACTTATAAATGATCCACGTAGTAAGTACCAGGCCCTACGCGTTTCGCGTATTCCCTTCTTCAGGGGCCGAAGTCTGTATGGGATCAATCAAGATGCTTTTAAAGTTGCAGATCATTAAAGGGGTGTATCAACCATGGCGTGGGGATTTCCAAGATGGAAAGGAAATAAGAAGACCTGGGTGCTGTGTTTCACACGGCCACCTGGACCAAAACTGTCACAGAGCAATATACTGTCCAAGAATCAGGGAGTGCAGATGGTAGTCACGCCTTTTAAAGTTGCGGGCGGGCATAGGCACTGAAGATATGAAGGTGTAAACATGAGCAGTATAGCAGCCTTCTGCCAATTCTTCTGCAACTTTAAAAGCATCTTGATTGATCCCATACAGACTTCGGCCCCTGAAGAAGGGAATACCCGAAACGCGTAGGGCCTGGTACTTACTACGTGGATCATTTATAAGTTGCATATTCATTGTTTTATTTTAACTTTTGTGTTTTTTGATACTTTGTTATTTATAAATAAAATTATATATTTTGTATAAAACACCATAAATTTTCGTTGCCTTCAAAGCCCCACTTCGGGGGATCCCTCGAATTCCTTTTGCTTATAAACAAAAATAATTTTCAAAAAAATGCAATGTTTTTTACTTTTTGCTATAATAAATATCCCCCAAAAATATATAATTATTTTTTTCCTCAGTTTAGGCCGATACGTATTCTTCTACTTATTTTTGGTTAAAAAAATCGCAATAAGCGTTTATCGGTTGGTTTTTCACAAAATTTATAGCGTTTACAAAATAGGGGATAGTTTTATTGCATTTTTATTATTTATTTATTTTTTACTACTAATGGCGGCGATCAGCGATTTTTTCGTGACTGCGACATTATGGCGGATATTTCGGACAATTTTGACACATTTTTGGGACAATTGTCATTTTCACAGCAAAAAATGCATTTAAATTGCATTGTTTATTGTGGAAATGCCATCTGCAGTTTGGGAGTTAACCACAGGGGGCGCTGATGGGGTTATGTGTTCCCTAATGTGTGTTTACAACTATAGGGGGGTGTGGCTGTAGGTGTGACGTCATCGATCGTGTCCTCCCTATAAAAGGGATGACGCGATCGATGCAGCCGCCACAGTGAAGCACGGGGAAGCCATGTTCACACACGGCTCTCCCCATTCTTCAGCTCTGGGGACCGATTGCCGCACTCCAGCGGCGATCGGGTCCGCAAGTCCCGCGGTCCCGGTCCCAGGGGGGCGCGCCCGTGACCCACGGCTGGGTAGTAGTACAGGACGTACCTGTATGTGGATCTGCCCAGCCGTGCCATTCTGCCGACATATATGTGCAGGAGGCGGTCCTTAAGTGGTTAATGGCGCAAAGATTGATATGGCATAGTCAGAAATAGTTCAATATAATATGCTGGGCTGGTGATGAAGACAATGTAAAAATTAGCACTGGTGGCAGGCAGCTACCAAGAAAGCAGAAGCAGGCTCTAGAAGATATAATGAAAGAAAACAAGGTGCGCCAGCCTAAGTGCAGTATAAGGCCGGGTTCACACCTATTCGAATTGGTTGCGGCTTAAACCGCATCCAATACGCAGAACATTTCTAAATACATTGTTTTCAATGAGGCTGGTTCACATATGTGCGATGCATTCGCACTGCGCATTGCAGTAAAAACATGTGCAGATTTTATGCCTTGCGGTGTGGCTCAGGTGCGAATTCAGTCCCATTATCTTCTATGGGTACGCAGCTGATTCGCAGATGTGTTCATTTCTCTTCAGGAATTTCTCTCATTCAGCTCAATTCACTTCTCCCCCACTGTCCTCTTACCCGGAACTTCTCCCAGGTCTCCAAATTCGCAGCTAAAACCAAGCTAATCTGCTGAACACTTCTCTTATCTATCTGCAGAGATTACAGAGCTGAAATTCGCACTGCACAAGTGTGATTCCGGCCTTAAAGTATTTCTTGTGTCAACACAAACAGCCAAATGGCTAAGATGGGCATATGAATAAGAATAGATGGTCCAGTGTCACATGCGGTCCGTGGAATTGATGGTGATGATGACCCAGATGTAATAATGCTGGAGGATGGGGAAGCATTCCAGTACCTGCAGGGGGGTCCTCAGGCTGGCAAGCGTGCTGTCCGTATACAAAGGGCCAGGACTGGAACAGGAAGTGCGCCTCAGTCTGCGGTTTCCCAACAATGATCCGTGTCTCAAAGTAAAAAAAATAAACTTAGTAGACAATGACATCCAGTTTTTGAAGCAGAGGTTCTTCCATTGCTCCTTTTCCCCAGTGTGGCTCTTTACTGTAGGAGATCATGCATATGTACAGATATCATGTGAGTCTTTACCGGGCCTACTCTGACAGACCCCCTCCCGCATGCGCATGCACAACATCTCACAAATGGCTTTTTTGATGCTATATCCAATAAGCTGTTTGTCTATGTATGACATCATTCTGCCTAGACTAGGATTTAAAAATAAAAGTTAAAAAAAAAGTAATTTTTTAAAATATTTGTTTTAATTATGTAAAGGGGGTTGTGTACGGTAGAGGAACTTACAAAAATGTGTTAACTTCTGCTTTAACCACATAGCGACCGCCGCACGCACATATATACGTCTGCACAATGGAAAGGGCAGGCAAAAGGGCATACCTGTACGTCCCTTTAAATTTGCCGCCCAGTGGAACTCGTGAGTGCGCTTGCGGGTCCCGGAAACTCAATGTTCCCGGGCAGCCCACAAATGCAGTCGGCAAAGGCATAACAAGGGGATTCTTTTGTAAACAAGACATTCTCCTGTTCTGCCTAGTGACATGTCACTGATCGAATGTTCCCTGTGATCGGGAACAGTGATCAGTAATGTGTCACTGGTAGTTCCTCCCCCTAACAGTTAGAATCACTCCCTATGACACACTTAACCCCTTCAGCGCCACCTAGTGGTAAACCCCTTCACTACCCGTGTAATTTTCACAGTAGCAGTGCATTTTTTTTAGCACTGATCGCTGTATAAATGACAATGGTCCCAAAAATGTGTCAAAAGTGTCCGATGTGTCCGCCATAAAGTCGCAGTCATGATAAAAATCGCAGATCGTTGCCTTTACTAGTAAAAAAAAATGCCATAAAACTATCCCCTATTCTGTAGATCAGTGGTCATCAACCCTGTCCTGCAGGGCCCACTAACAGGCCAGGTTTTATGTATTACCTTGGGGAGATGCAGACTAGAATACTGCAATCACTGAGCAGGAAATTACATCACCTGTGATGCATTCCAGTTATCTTGCAAACCTGGCCTGTTAGTGGGCCCTGCAGGACAGGGTTGATAACCACTGCTGTAGATGCTATAACTTTTGCGCAAACCAATCAATAAACGCTTATTGTGATTTTTTTTTTTTACCAAAAATATGTAGAAGAATACATATCGGCCTAAACTGAGAAAAACATTTTTAAATAAAAATTAAGGATATTTATTACAGCAAAAAGTACAAAATATTGCTTTTATTTTTCAAAATTGTCGCTATATTTTTGTTCATAGCGCAAAAAAAAAAACAGAGAGGTGATCAAATACCACCAAAAGAAAGCTCTATTTGTGGGAAAAAATACGTCAATTTGGTTTGGGAGCCACGTCGCACGACTGCGCAATTAAAGCGACTCTATGTCGAATCGCAAAAAGTGGCCTGGTCTTTGGCTGAAGTGGTGAAAGAAAAAAAAAAAATTAACAAGACACTACATTCAAATAGTATCTTTTAATGTATTGTTTAAAGACAGAATAAACTTTTTTCCTGGAGACCTGGAGTCTGCGGTTGCTCTGTGACCTTCAGTGCTCTTGCTAACCTGTTTGGGAAATCTTACCACTAGAAGGTTGCTGCTCGTAGGCCCCCTTCTAATTAGCAGACTGATTAGTCAAAGGTCATTAGACAGGACACATCACTTCTGTTTTAGTAACCAGTAACAATACACCATAAGTAACTAAGGAGTAGAGCCAACAGCAAAGCAGCGTCCTGTGACTTCCCGGTTCCTATTTTTTACCCACCAGACTAACATTGGGAACAAAAATAAAAATGTAAACTAAAAGCAAAATGTGTTTGTTTTTGGTTGCATCTCATATAAAAAAAAATACTTTTTCTTGGAAATTAAATCTAAGTGGAGAGCAATGCTATTCCAGTCCACTCCTGACCCCCACATAGCCATTTCACATAATGCATGTAACACTACAAGTGCTCATCACCTGAGATCATAGACATTTGCTTTTATACTGATTGTATTATTTATTTATTTATGTATTTTTTAAATAAATGTTTATTGAGATGTGTACAAATAACACATATTTTTTTTTCCATGCCATGTGGTATAACAATTAAAAATGGGAAAACAAACAAATGCTGTTGTCAAAAAGGACAAAAGAAGATTTAACGTCCACAAAATGAAGGTAGATAAAACAGATGTCCAAAATATGGTTGTGAGCAAAAAAATCAAACAGGGAAAATATTTCAACATAGGTACTGGACCTATCATCTCAGTTACATTTAAAGGAGTTGTAAAGGATTTTTTATTTTTTTTGCCTAAAATTAATGTCTGCAAGGTAGACAGACAGAATAGTGTAATGATTCTGTTAAAAAAAAAAAAAAACGAGTGTATACCTATTAAATTCCTTGATCTATATCACCTCCGGCATTCTAGTTTCTGTTCTCTCATTCACTTCCTGGTTTGCGGCGCTTGTTCATGTAAGAACTACATTTCCCAGTATGCATTGCGGCACGCCCAGTAATTCACACCTCCTTGAAGTCTCTAACACGTAGAGAGCGTCTTGCCACACAGATGTAGTTCTCAGGAGGGGGCGAGCACGTCACTGACCACCGCAGTAAAGCCTCCCATCACTGTGGTGAGTAACAATCAGACAAGCAGGAAGTGAACAGAATAGAGAAGAAATAGAGCAACTTCTGAGCAAAAAAGAACAATGAGGAAGTTAAAAGAGGAATGTCTGCAGGTAAAGGATGCTAATTATGGAAAAAATAATTTTTCCTTTACAACCCCTTTAACTCTAAAGCCTCATACACACGATCAGATTTTCAGCAGACAAAGCATAGGACTTTTGTCCAAAGGGCATTGGCCAGGAACTTGTCTTGCATACAAATGGCACACAAATGTTTGCCAACGAACATGAAACAACGTGGTTTTTCAGCTCTTCAGCGCCACACTTTGGGCACCATCTGCTAATGTTGTGTTTGGTGAGCATTGATTCCGAGCATGCGTGTTTGTACTTTGGACTCATTTACAACGGACTTGTACACATGCTCGGAAATTCCGAAAACACACAATTGTTGGCGGAAAATTTTAAAGCATACTATCCAATATTTGTCTGCGGAAAATCCGACAACAATTGTCCGATAGAGTGTACAAACGGTTGGATTTTCCGACAACAGCCTGTCATCACACAATTCCCTTCAAACAATCTGATTGTGTGTACAAGTATAAGAAAGGTATAGGAGGGGATAGTCAGTAGAATAGATGGGGAAATTAAATGCGATAAAGTAAGGAAGTAATGGTGGGGAACAGGAGGCATTAAGAGCCATGTCCAAAGCCAAGATCCCAAGTTAGTGCATAAAATACCTTAAACCACTTCAGCCCCGGACCATAATGCTGCTCAATGACTGGGTCCTTTTTGCAATTCGGCACTGCGTCGCTTTAACTGACAATTGCGGGGTCGTGCGACATAGCTCCCAAACAAAATTGGCGTATTTTTTCCCCACAAATAGAGCTTTCTTTTGGTGGTATTTGATCACCTCTGCGGGTTTTTTTTTTGCGCTATAAACAAAAATAGAGCGACACAATTTTGAAAAAAAAAATGAATATTTTTTACTTTTTGCTATAATAAATATCCCCAAAAACTATTTTTTTCCTCAGTTTAGGCCGATACGTATTCTTCTACATATTTTTCGTAAAAAAAAACGCAATAAGCGTTTATCGATTGGTTTACACAAAAGTTATAGTGTTTACAAAATAGGGGATAGTTTTATGGCATTTTTATTAATATTTTTTTTTTACTAGTAGTGGCGGCAATCAGCGATTTTTATCGGTATTGCAACATTATGGCGGACACTTCGGACACTTTTGACACATTTTTGGGACCATTGGCATTTTTATAACGATCCGTGCTATAAAAATGCATTGATTACTATAAAAATGCCACTGGCAGGGAAGGGGTTAACACTAGGGGGCGAGGAAGGGGTTAATCATGTTCCCTGGGTGTGATCTAACTAAAGGGGGGTGCATGAAATTGCTTTTTATACATTGTATATAAAGACAGTCTAAGGATGACGACTGATTGCTGAATCCTGAGGCTGTGTGAGTGAAGGAGCAGTCACAAACCCTACTGAAGAGGTGAGGTGCTGATGGATATTTCTGTGTGAGAAATATCAAAGAGACTTTTTTGTTTTCTGCTGTAGGACCAGCAGTGTCTGCCCAGCAGTAGGCTGTGCCAGACTCCATAGGTAGGTTCCTGTGTTGGGAAGGTAGACGCCCCAATTGGCAAGGGTTTATTTTATGTTTTGTTTTGTTTATGCTGTTTTGATGCTTGCACGTGTGTCCAGCAATATGGAAAGATAAACCATACCATTTGTTTTCAATCGTCCTCAACTGCCTTTTTGTACAGTTCAGCGTGTAGTGAACCCATCCAGGGGGTCACACACACCCGCTGCCGAGCTAATCCCTCACAATATATATATATATATATATATATATATATATATATATATATATATATATATATATAATAAGTTGTTGCTACAAGACCCCAAAACAAAAAGGCCTTAAATTATATTTTTTTAGCAAATCAATTAGTATTTTTGCAATCATAGATTCTGCTTACTTCTTACGTTACTGCAAATTGAGATAATCAGAATATATTAGCACTTTAATGGATGTTACATAAAAAATAAAAAAAATCTACTCCAACATTGTAATTAACGGTGTTCACTTAGCATTGTAATGCAATCAAAAATGTGCTAAACATTATTTGTGTTATCTTTTTTGGAAGGAAAACTTGGCTCTGCCCACACCATTGTTGATTCATATCGCTATTCTGTAAATACTGAAATGATAGGATGGCTCATTTCCAGCAGCTACCCTGGTTGTCAGTCATGTGAAGTGTAATGCCAGTAACTTCTATCTTCTTCCAGAGAGAAGGAGCACTACTACAGATCCTGTTCCTATTCTGAGTTTTAGGAGAATTCAGAGACAGGAAACACAAAAAACTTGGAAATATGTTTTTTTTTCAATCTCAGCAGTCAGATAATATAATACAATTTACAATGGGAGAACAGAGTTGTAAATTGATATGGTAATACTAGCTCTGACTTTTAGTTGCTACATATTAAAAAATACCTAGCATCAGATATATTTTTCATGTTGCAAGCATAGCGATTAAGGCCTCATGCACACAGAACAATTTTTGTTTAACCAGCAGCGTTTGTGCAGAAAAAATGCCTGGCGCTTGTAATGGCCTCATGCCCACGGACGTTTTAAAAATGGGCTGTAAAGCTAGTACAGACGCGGTTCTTTTGAAAGGCAAGAACGCGGTGATGTCATCGCGTACGACGATCATGCGATAGTCACATTCGATAGGGTAGGGTGCTACCTATGCTGTGGAAGTTACCGCAAATGCGTCAAAGTCATTTCAAGCATGCGTGGGTTTACACGGAGACAGGTAAGTATACACACGCTCGGGTTTCTCGACGGGAAACAGGCCGACAAGAATCCCGACGAGAAAATAGAGTCCAGGATCTCTATTTTTCTCGTCGAGATTCTGGCCAGATTTCCAGACCAGAAACCTGAAAGTCTCGTACACACGCTCGGTTTTCACGGCAAGAAAGCTCTGCCAGCATTTTTCTTGCTGGCTCTTGCCGAGAAAACCGAGCGTGTGTACAAGGCTTTACATAGATCATTTCTCTACTGCTGCCTTTCACATTGTGGACTGCTAAAAATGTATAATCTATATATAGCCTGAGAGGTCGGTGGGGGGAAAGGGAGATTAAAGAAACACTTTATTTTGCTTGCAGCAGGCTGATGTTATTTTCCCAGATTCCCATTCTTCTCAGGCAAGTCGCAGACCTTAGAATGGAGCTCAAGGACTAATACAGTGGAACCTTGGATTACGAGCATAATCAGTTTCAGGAGAATGCTTGTAATCCAAAGCACTCGCATATCAAAGTGAGTTTCCCCATAGAAGTCAATAGAAACAAAGATAATTAGTTCCACATTGACTTCTATGGCATGCAATACCGCATGTGACCAGAGGTGGGGGGCACCAGAGAATGAATGAATGAATGAATGAAAAACTTATATAGCGCGGCACATGCGAACCAAATCGCCTCTGGAGCATCGGAAATACTCGGGGACAGCTCGGTTGATCTCGAAAACCCTCTGAAATGTTCAGAAACACTCAGGAACAGAGTATTTATGAGTATGATAGTGATTCTGAGTCATTCTGAGTATTTCCGAACTGCTCGAAATGGCTCCGAACTGTTCAGAGTGTCACCGGCGCTCCTGAACCTCTGGCCAAATGCGGTACTGCACCCCCATTAGCTTGAATTTGCAAACCGAGTCAGATTTTTTATAAAAACGTTGCTCGTTATGAAAAAAAGCTTGTTAACTGCGTTACTCACGAACCAAGGTTCCACTGTATTGATAAAAGGCATTTTTTTTTAAATAACACTCTGTTTATTGTAACATCAGGAATTAATAATGCTTTTTTGTCCCATTAGTAGATCAGGTGCATTAAAACAAAGTATTTGTCTGCTTTCATGTCGTATGATTTTTTTTTAAGATTTATTAATGAATACAGAGTTCCATTAAATTGTGTCTTTTATATCTGTCTGGAGTTGAAATAAAATATTATTTATCGATCATACTGCAAAGTCCTGTTTATTAAAAGTTCCTGTTACAGACCGGAAAATGGAGAAGTACTTCATCATGCTTTATAACAATTACCTGCCTTTTATAAAACACACAGTCCCTAGTATCCGCGTTCAATGCAGCATTAAACCGCATTGTCACTCCAGAAATGTAAAGCCTACACTAACCAAAAATGTTCATTTATTTTTTTCTAACAATTATTTTTCTCTCTGTATTCTTTATAAAGCATTTTTTTTTCTTTTTTTAAACTTGGAATCCTTTGAGATGCTCATTGTAAAATAAGGCACTTTTCTGGCTTCTTTCAGCAGCATGACTGATTGTGTTTTTATTCTTTTTAAAGTTTGCAGTTCTCCCAGACAAAGCATCATTTGTGTTGCTTTACTTTTCATTTTGTATCTGTCATGTAATGAGAAAAAAGATAACAGAGACACTGCGGCACTCAGTAAGGATAGAAGAAATCCAGCTTGACAATGGAAGGTAAAAAAAAAAATTGCATGAGGCTGCACAGTGAAGTCCTTTAGGAGTTTCTCATTTCACCTGCTGTCTCCTCCTCTTACTGAACTCTCTGTTCATCTGTTATGACGGTTATGTTAGGAGTTATTGACAAGAGATCACATTTCTACAAATGAACCCTTGTCTCCCATTAAACATGCTGACTGTTTCTACTTCATCTAATGAGAAGAATTAACTGTGTGTGTGTGTGCGCGCATGCACAAGTGCAACAGAAGATATTTTTGCCTTAAAAGCCCTTTAACATACCAATCAAAATTCTTGTTTTGATTTTTATTTATTTTTCAAAGTATTGTATCGATTTTTTTAGCTACTCAAAAATATTTTATTGATTTTTTTTTTTTCGAGATGCTGAAATGTAACCCCATTCTTTTAGGTGGAGAGAATGGAAAAAATGATCTCAGGATGATGACTCTTTGAAAATGAATAGAAAAATCGCTCTATAAAACCACTAGCATTTCCATCAGTGCCATATTCACAGTTTAGTTTTTTTCTTAAATGCGCCTAGGATTGTTTAGCACAGTTCGGGATGGGATATTGCGGGAGGGGGATGGTTAGGCAGTGGGACAGAGGCTTAGGGGGAGGAAGAGGGGTTGGAGGGAGGGTGCGTTTGGATTGGGGTTCTCTCCGAATTTTCAGTAATAAGACACTGGATTTGGCTTTGTACCAATCGACAACCTGCCGATACACTGAACAAATCCACATGAACCAACTAGGGACGCACAATAAAATGGAGAGAGTGGGGAGGTTGATTACCCGGTAGATAGAATAGGAACCTTAAAAATACTTTTGTATAATGTACGTGGGCTGAACACCCCCCAAAAAAGGGGAAATATTCTGAGAGAACTAAAATATCTCAAAGCAGATGTAGTACTATTACAAGAGACACATATCTCGCAGGATTCAAATCTTAAAATATGCTCACATGAATACCCACTATAGTATTATGGGGACTCACTGATTAAACGAGCGAAGGGAGTCGCCATAGGTTTCGCTAGGGAAGTAAGATTTGTCCTGGGGGAGAGAATGGTAGACCCCGAGGGGCACTATCTTTTACTCAGGGGCAAAATAAACAAAGTTGACTATTCCATAGCGAATATTTATGGTCCAAACAAAAATCCTATTACATTTCTTAAGAGGGTCATCGGGAGGTTTATGGATTTCAAGATAGGCAGGGTAATTATGGCCGGGAACATTAATATCTGCCTGGATCTAGATGTCGATTGTACGTCACGTGTGCAGCGAGTTGGGAAGGTACAACGGAAATCACTTAAAAAGAAACTACACCAACACCAATTGATGGATGTTTGGAGAATACAACATCCGAAAATACGAGACTACTCATTCCACTCAGCTGTACACGGGACATATTCAAGAATCTACTTATTTTTGGTGGACCACAAATCATTGAATGCAGTGATAAGCTCTGATATTGAAATAGTGACTCTGTCGGATCATGCCCCTGTATCAATTAATTTAAAAATAGAGGGAACACAAAAGAATAATAGAATATGGAGATTCAATGAAGAACTAAGACGATGCAGTCTTAGACAGGATTAAAATGGAATTAGAATTGTATTTTAAAGAAAATAGATCCGAATATATGTCAGAATCGTTAGTATGGGAGGCTCACAAGACCTACATTAGGGGAATTCTGATCGCAAAAAAAAAAGAAAGGAGGAAATGTGATGAGTTACATAAAACAATCTTTGATCTCGAACAGAGCCACAAACAAATGGGCGATCATGACGCTGAACGTACAGTTATTCTAAAAAGTGGATAACTAAGGGACCTCATAGAACAAGAAAATAGAGTGGCATTCTATAGACCCAAGAAAGAGAGGTACCAATGGGGTGATCTGTCGGCAAAATACCTAGCCAAAATGGTAAAAAATAAATCAAGGGGTAACTTTATCGAATGCATTCAAACATGTAAAGGGGGTAAGGTACACACAACCCCCGAAAGTATTCCAAGATTATTACGGGAGGCTGTATTCGATAACCCAAAGCAATCCCCCAGATAAAGTCTAAAGAAGATCAGACAATATTAAAATAATAAAAAAAAAATACCTGCAGATTAATTGAGTTCTTTAGAGCATCCCATAACGGAAATGGAAATTTTGAAAAATTTAAAGGAGTCCCCTATAGGGAAGAGCCCAGGTCCTGATGGGCTAACAACCGCATACTATAAGAAGTTTAGCGATATTCTGGTACTGAGGATGTGTTCTTATATGAACGGCATCGGTACTAATTGGGAGATCAGCCATGAGGCATTGGAGGCTGCAATTACTATTATTTCCAAGGTAGGCAAAGATCCCTCATTGTGTTCCAGTTATAGACCCATCTCCCTACTAAATGCGGACGTGAAGTTATTCGCCAAAATTTGAGCTGGTAGAATGAAGACTATCATGAAGGATATGGTACATACCGATCAAGTGGGTTTTATCCCTGGCAGGGAAAGTAGAGATAACAGCATTAGAACACTCCTACTGATACAGAAAATAAAAGATAGTAAGTCCCCAGGCCAATAGACGCCGAAAAAAGCGTTTGACAGAGTAGACTGGGGATTTCTTCAGAACACCTTAGAGTTTTATGGGGTGGGACCTAAGATGCTGGGGTGGATAAATGCTCTTTACAATCACCCAACCGCCAGAGTTAAGGTAATTGGGATGGTATCGGGGCCATTTGAGATGTTTTCAGGATAAAGCCGCAGCAGCAATACAGATCTCCATTTCTCCTTTTTTTGTGTGTCCCCCTGCACTCCCACACCTTCATCATCCTTAAGGGCCCCCCTCTCTATCCTCTCTACCCTCCGCCCGAAAATTTGCGCCGTTCCGGGGCTCTTTTTGAGAGCACCGCGCCAGGCCGCTCTGAATCGCGGGGCCGCGGTCTAGGAAAGACCGCGGCTTCACTTGCGGCCTAACGGCGCGTCGCTCCCCACGCCTCTGTGGTCCTCACCCAGCCTCCAGGAATCCCCCCTTACCCCAGAAAGGCAGAAGGACAGTTACCCTGCCCTGTCTTACACCCACTCAGTTAAAGCAGCACCCTGTCAGCCCTCATCCCACCGCCTGTGCAGACAGCCATCCCACCAGACCAGCAACAGGGTCACCCTCTTAGCCCCAGCCCCCCTCCCCCCCCTGTCCTCCAACATACAGAAGCTTGATCCAGGGGTCACCCGATCGCCTCTTACAGGGGTCAGGAAGGAATTTTTTCCCTACTGGAGCATATTGGCCGAGCTCCGCCAGGGTTTTTTGCCTTCCTCTGGACCAAGCTGGGAGAGAGGAGTTTAGCCAATACCTCTCCCCACTGCCCTAAAATCCACCCCCCCCCTGGTGTATTGGCGATGATGGCATGTAGGCAATATTCTGCCGAAACCATTTGGAGTTTGAGGCAATGCGCCGCAATACTGCCAGCCATCACCAAAAAAGCCCTAAGAAATGAGCGACTATTGAGAATCGATCATAGATCAACGGTCAGACATTTCAGTCATTTACCCCAGCTCAAGCACATATCATGTGCTCTGATCAATACTAGATCGGCAGTAAAACACCGACTAGAAATCCGCGACTTCATTCAACAAAAGGATCTAGATTGTCTTTTTATTACAGAGAGCTGGCTCACAGCCGACTGTAACACCATTCTAGGAGAACTGGTGCCAGAAAACTATCGTATTATTACAGAAAACAGAATAGGGCAAAGAGGAGGAGGCCTGGCGGTGATCTATAAGACTCATCTTACGATCACCAAACCAGTCCGCCAAAACCCTCTTCCATTCATGGAAACCCTTACTCTGCAACTTCAAGCAAATTCAAAGGAGACCGTCCACATTCTGCTCTGCTATAGGCCGCCCGGCCCAAAATCGCAGCTGCTATCATCTTGGACGGATTTCTTCTCCACTTATACCCTCAACAGTAAACAACTTTTGCTGCTCGGGGATTTCAATCTCTGGGCCAACTCCTCACAAGACCCCATTGCCGACGCCTGTATTGACCACCTGGAAGGATTAGGATTACAGCAATTAGTATGTGGGCCCACACATGCTTCAGGTCACACACTTGATCTTATTTTCAGACAAGCTCTGGAAATAAAAATTTGGGAAAATGAAAAATTGCCATGGACAGACCACCATGCAATTATATTCAGTATTACCACCATCCCCCCTACAACAAAAACATCAAATCCAGTGACAACACACTGGACTAGATGTCAGAAGAAGCTCCACTCGGAACTCTTTAAAATGACTTTAAGGAAAAAGATAGAAACAACTCAGCCGCATCAAACGGCCGTTGAAACATTGGAAGCCATAAACTCGGCCATTCTACAGTCAGCCGACTTGGTAGCGCCAAAACGAAGAACCCGCATTCGGAAAAACAACCGCAGCTGGTTTAATAACCAGCTGTCGTTACTGAAGCAAGAACGCAGAAGGCAGAATCGGCCTGGAAAAGATGTTCTTGAGAGCTAAACCTATCCATCTACAAGGCGACTACAAGAAAATACCACAAAGGAATTTTCCAAGCCAAGAAAAATTATTTTTCGGAGGCTATCAACGGTGCCCTAAACCGCCCCCGCGAACTCTTCAAGATGGTCACCCAGACCATGAAGCCAGGATGCATTGAAGCCCCCAGTTCAGACACACAAGAATTTTGCAATGAACTATCGGATTACTTCATTAATAAAATCGAGGTAATCCGCGAAAGCATTCAGCAAAACAATTCTCCCCCCAGCCCCCCCCGCAGCCTCTCACACAGCACCCATAGAAATTCTCCGATATCAGGTAAGTTCACCCTGGAACCCATCTCCATCGAGACCACTAAGAATGTCATTTGTACTCTGCGCAATGGCGCAGCGCCAAATGACATTATCCCCACAAAACTGCTGAAGGAATGCGCCTACATCCTGGCTCCTCCCATCACGCAGCTTATCAACCAGTCTTTCTTGGAGGGCATAGTGCCCTCACAGTTGAAAGAAGGTATAATCCAACCCATCCTGAAGAAACCCTCCCTGGACCCCAAGGACCCACTCCACCGCCGTCCCATAACAAGCCTCAACGTACTCTCTAAGATAATGGAAAAAGTAGTGGTAAAACAGCTGCAACTGCACCTAGATACCTACAAGCTACTTGACCCATTGCAATCAGGCTTCCGTCCCGGACATGGGACGGAAACAGCATTGCTGAAAGTATGGGACGATGTTCTCAAGGCCGCAGACGAAGGAGAATCTTGTCTCCTGGTTCTGTTGGACCTAAGTGCAGCTTTCGACACTGTAGACCACAATCTGTTACTGACTCGGCTTGCTGAAGTAGCCAGAGTCGCAGAAAGCGATTTATCTTGGTTCTCCTCTTTTTTGGAAAACCGATCGCAAACAGTGAAGTTAGGACCTTTTACGTCTGAAAAACGCACAGTAACATGCGGAGTCCCTCAAGGATCGCCTCTGTCACCAGTGCTGTTTAACATTTATCTTCGTCCTCTTTTTGAGATTATCAGCAGCCAAAAACTGCTCTATCACTCATATGCAGATGACACGCAACTGTATTTCCGTATCTGCAACAGACAGGATCACCACCTCAATCTAGAGACATGTCTCTCTTTGATAGAGGACTGGATGACAAAGAGTTACCTTAAACTCAATGGAGCAAAAACAGAACTTCTTCTGTTTCACGCCAAGCGCAGGAATCAACTTTCAACAGCGTGGACCCCCCCGCCTATTTTGGGCAGAATCATCACCCCTAGCGCCAAAGTCAAAAGCCTAGGGGTCATTTTTGACTCCTTTATGACAATGGACGCTCAAATAGGGTCAGTAGTCAGTGGATCTCACCATCTACTGCGCCTACTACGCAGACTCACTCCGTTCATCCCCAAAGAAGATTTAGCGGTCGTGGTGGGAGCTATTATAAACTCCAGGCTGGATTATGCAAACGCCCTTTACCTCGGCCTCCCCAAGTACCAAATCGCTCGTCTGCAAGTCGTTCAGAATACGGCCGCCAGACTTGTGACTGGGAAAAAACCCTGGGAATCCATCTCACCCTCACTGAGAGCCCTTCATTGGCTGCCAGTTAAAGACAGAATTGCTTTTAAAGCTCTGTCTTACGCATAGATGTGTCTATGGGAATGCCCCCCTTTATTTATGCGAAATAATAAAAGCGCATAATCCCAATCGCGTTTTGCGATCCACGAATCAGAACCTGCTCCAGGTTCCGAAAGCCAACTTCAAGTCCAAAGGAGAAAGAAGATTCGCGATCCAAGGTCCCAGACTATGGAACGCTTTACCAACCAACATCCGGTTGGAGGAGAACCACCTAGCATTTAGGAAAAAGGTCAAGCCTTTTCTCTTTTGATATCAAAGGAGACAGGAACAACAAGCGCCCAGAGGCGATTCAGTTCGCATGTGCCGCGCTATACAAGTTTTCATTCATTCATTCATTCATTCATGGTACCCAACAGGGTTGTCCCCTGTCCCCCTTATTGTTCATCCTGTCTCTAGAACCTTTATTGGCCGGGATCAGAAATAATCCCGACATTAGGAGGATACAGACAGATGATGGGGAACACAAACTTGCGGCTTATGCCGATGATATTTTGCTATACATAATGAACCCAACCGTAACTCTCCCTAACCTACTAAAAACTCTTAAATTATATGGGGGGGTATCAAACTTTAAAATGAATCCCCTAAAATCTGAAATTCTTAATATAAGTGTGAAAGTACAGGACGAATGTAGATACAAACAAGACTTCCCATTTATTTGGAGAGACACTGAGTTAAAATATATAGGAGTCGATATAACATCATCACTCGAGTTAATTTACCAACACAATTTCATTCCACTAAACAAAATTGCATTCAGACAGAGATATATGCTAGGGAGAATAAACTGTTTTAAAATGTTAACCCTCCCCAAGATTCTATATAAAATACAAATGTTACCGATTTCACTACCGGAAGCTTACTTCAAAACATTAAAACATTAAAAAAGTTATTAAGTAGGTTAATATGGCGGAATAAAAAAACGTGTATAAGCATGGCAATATTAACAAGAGACAAGGCACACGGTGGTCTGGGGGTACCAGACATCAACACATATTATATGGCTATTCATATGGCATGGGTGGTTGAGTGGGTTAAAGAGAATAAAGAGAAAATGTGGGTAAAACTGGAAAGCAGCCTAAATAAGTTTAGGTTAGGGAAAGAGATTTGGATTCCGGGAGAATTTAGACAGTCAAATGAGCACATGCACACGATCACATGGACATCAATGTTAATGTGGGATATGGTACACAAAAAGTAAAAATGGGGATATAATTCCCCATTAATTCCACTATATGATACAAATTATTTTGCACTGGGGAAAGTAAGTTTGTTTGGTAGTTGGATAAAAAAAAAAACAGATGCAAATCTAAGGGATATACTAAAAGACGGTAAAATTTGTACTTATCAGGAATTAGGAAAAAAAAAAGAAATGTTCGAGATGAATAGGTGGCAATATCTACAGCTGAATCATTTCGTGGAATCCTTCCTTCATCCGATTATGCCAGAGGGAAATTTGCTCCCACTAGAGCGCTTGTGTTTAGCGCCAAACAGAAGGGGCGGGATCTCCTCAATCTATAAAATACTGACGGGATTAAAAAATCTGGGACCACCTCCGTATATTAGAAAATGGGATGAGGAGCTGGCAACAGGTGAAATTGAGAAAGATGTGGGGAAAATATTAAAGATGGTGCATATTACATCAACCAATTGCGGGTTGACGGAAACTCATTTCAAATGTCTATCACGATGGAACATAACCCCGGATATTGCACACCACTATCAAAGGGAGACCTCCAAATTTTGTTGGAGGGGTTGTGTGAAATCCGGAACTATGTCACACCCTTGGTGGACGTGTCCAAAAATTCAAATATACCGCACAAAGTTATATTATTAACCAAGGAAATCACAGGAATTTAAATACCTGTTGACCCGTGGGTGTGCCTGTTTCATGGGACAAAAATGCCTATTAAACAGTATATGAGAACCTTGCTCCCCCATATCCTAAATGCAGCGAAGTGTTTGATCCCTATACAGTGGAAGGATCCTGAGAGCCCAACTGTGAGGAACTGGCTCTGTAAAATAAATGATATTTATTACACTGAACAGCTTAGGTTTATGGGGGAGGAAGGAGAAGGGGTCTTCAAACTAAAATGGCAGGTTTGGGTTGAATACAAGCGGTCACAGGGATATGTAGACAGGATGGTATAAGGGCAATAAGCAAATGGAGACATGACATGAGATGGATTTTCGCATGAGAAAAAGGGTGGGTAGGGGGGGGGGGAGTGGTCTGGGGGGTGGGTTAGGGCGGGGGAATTCTTAATAATTTAGCAATTTAAGCACCTTTTGTATATTTGTATTCCTATTCTGGGGCCAGAATCAGGCTCTTTATATTTATACACAAATATGTAATAAACAAAGCTATGAAGCAATTTCCTACTATGATGTGAACTAGGATGGAGACAGCGAATGAACGCAAAATTGATTAAGTCTCCTGATAGTGTTCTCTGAGGCGAAAAAAAAAAAAAAACAGCCAAGGAGGGATCCATGTCCTGCCAGGGAGAGGAGACCGATGCTGTGTCCCCTGTACATAGGGACACAGATTGGTCACCTCCCCCAGTAAGTCCCCTCCCCCTACAGTAAGAATCACTCCTAGGGAACACATTTAACCCATTTCTCGCCCCCTAGTGATAACCCCTTCTTTGCCAGTCACATGTATACAGTAACAGTGCATATTTATAGCACTGTTCGCAGTATAAATGTGAATGGTCCCAAAAATGTGTCAAAAGTGTCCGATGTGTCCGCTGTAATATCGCAGTCACAACAGAAATCGCAGATAACCGCCATTACTAGTAAAAAAAAAATCATAAATCTATCCCCTATTTTGTAGGCGCTATAACATTTGCGCAAAACAATCAATATACACTTATTGCGATTTTTTTTACCAAAAATATGTAGAAGAATACATATCGGCCTAAACTGAAATTTTTTTTTTTTTTAAATTGGGATATTTATTATAGCAAAAAGTTAAAAATATTGTGTCTTTTTACAAATTGTTGCTCTTTTCTTGTTTATAGTGCAACAATAAAAACCACAGAGGTGATCAAATACCACCAAAAGAAAGCTCTATTTTGTTTGTTTGGGAGCCACGTCATATGACCGCGCAATTTTCATTCAAAGCGTGACAGTGCCGAAAGCTGATATTTCGCCTGGGCAGGAAGGAGGTATATGTGCCCAGTAAGCAAGTGGTTAAAAGATAGTTCATTCTTAACATTTAAAAGTACACTATACTTTCAAAAGAATTGGGACACCTGCCTTAAAGTGGTTGTAAACCCACTTTTCAAAAAAAAAAAACACCTGCAAGACAAAGGTATTATGAGCTAGTATGCATAGCAAACTAGCTCATTATGTAATACTCACCTGGGATTGAAGCCCCCGCTTCGGTGCCCGACATAGCACCAGCCGGCGACATGTCATCCCGGAGTTACTTCTGGGTATTGCGGGTGATTGGTGGAAAACGCCAGTCACGGCATTACCTCCTTTAGAAATAGTACGATCGCCGTTTCTAAAGTTCGCCTGCGCCGTTGTCTATGGCGCACCCTGTAGACATCGACGCCCGTCTCTATTGTAAATATCTCCTAGACCGTGGAGGTTTAGGAGATATTTCCAGCACCTACAGGTAAGCTTTAACCTAGGCTTACCTTTAGGTAAAAGTGGTTTGTACAAGATATACAACTACTTTAACAAGCACATGAACTTTAATGGCATCCCAGTCCTTAAGCCACACGGTACGATTGTTGGACGACCGAGCTTCTGATTTTTGTCAAAAGGGCGTGTGCCAGGATCTTGTCTTGCATACTAAAAGTACGCAAATTGTCATTAGACAAACACCAACGTAGTGATGTACTATGAGTTTATAAAGAGGAAGTTCATTTCTCAAGCACCACCCTTTGGGCCCCTCCTGCTAATTTTGTGTTAGTAGAAGTTTGGTGAACGTTTTAACGTTTTTAAAATACGTTTGGCATAACTACATGCAAAGCAGCTTCATTATTATCCCATTAAAGAAGAATTTTGACATTTCATCAATTGCTGTGTCACAAATGTTAATTCTAGATTATGAATGGTAGCTTACAAGACCAAACTTGATTCTGCGCATGCATGTTTGTACTTTCGACTTTTGTGTGATGGATTTGTGTACTGACTATCCAAAAATCAGACAAAAATTGCAAAAATTTACTAGCCTGATATCCAACATTTGTTGGCCTAAAATTGGAAAACAATTGTCTAAAGGAGCGTACTAACATTAAGAATTTCAGACAACAGCCTGTCAAACGACAGCCGCTTTCTGATTTTGAAGCTTAACTCCATAGGGTTCACTATTAAGTTGGCCCACTCTTTGCAGCTATAACAGCTTCAACTCATCTGGGAAGGCCATCCACAAGGTTTAGAAGTGTGTCTATGGGGATGTTTGACCATTTTTCTAGAGGCGTATTTGTGAGGCCAGGCACTGATGTGGACTAGAAGTCCTGGCTTTCAGTCTCGGCTCTAATTCATCCCAAAGGTGTTCTATTGAGTTGAGGTTAGGACCCTGTGCAGGCCAGTCAGGTTCCTCCACCATAAACCCGCTCATCCGTATCTGGGAGTTAGATTGCTTCCTCTGCCTCTAGAATAAGCTTATAGAGCGTAGGAAGGGAGAATTCACATAACCAGCCTCGTGATCGAGGTGACCTAAGCCACGTGCGGCACCTACTCCGACCCCCCCCCCACTGTCTTCTGGGAGACAGACAAGTCCCAGCAAGACAGCAGAGACCAGTGGAATCGTGCAGCGCAACTCGCGCATGCACAATAGGGAACCAGAAAGTGAAGCCGCTGTGGCTTCACTTTCTGATTCCCTTATCGAAGATGGCGGCAGCAGCATTTGAGAACCAAGGGAGAGATCGGCTTCAGGTGCCGACATAGCTGTCGCCCTGGACAGGTAAGAGTCGGTTCACACTGAGGCGATCCGACTTTCAAAGCGACTTTCAGAGGCGATTCCGACATGACTTGAACATGAACCACAAGGCGACCTGGGGCGATCTGGGGCGATTTACAAGTCTCCTCCAGGACAGGGAATGTCAGAAATGGCCAATCAGAGCTACTAAGCTCTTCTGACATCATTCTTCTTCCTGTTTCATTTCTTCTTCCCTGTTCCCTGTTTTTCTGTGTCCAAAATGCTCCCTGTGCGTTACCTAATGGCAGCTGTCATAACAGCTGGTTTGGCAGTATTGACGGAAGAGGAAGAAAGGAAGCGAAGGATGAGGATGAGAAGAAGACGGCGCTATTGGATCCATCCAATAATTTCTAATAGAGCTAACAGAGGGCAGTTCTGGGCCATGTATGAGAAGATGCGTGGTTTTGAGGACAAATTTTTCAATTATACCCGGATGTCAATCACAAGGCAAGTACATATTTGTCTGTGTATATAATTATGCTGGTAAAGGACCTGGCCATTTTTTGGCGATTCGGCACTGCGTCATTTTAGCATTGTCCCTAGAGAATAAAATGGCAAATGTTGCTATTTAGCATAATTGCTTTTGATGCACCTATGCCGACTATACACTGTAGTGAATGTGACAATAGATCCCCCCACAATAATAGATCCCTGATAGTAACAAAAGTTCCTGCGACAACAATAGATCCATGACAAATGTAGATTCCTAACAGAAACAATAGATCCCCGACAGCAATAGATCCCTGATAGTAACAAAAGTTCCTGCGTCAAAAATAGATCCATGACAAATGTACATCCCTACCAGAAACAATAGATCCCCCGACAGCAATAGATCCCTGATAGTAACAAAAGTTCCTGCGACAACAATAGATCCATGACAAATGTACATCCCTAACAGAAACAATAGATCCCCGACAGCAATAGATCCCTGATAGTAACAAAAGTTCCTGCGACAACAAGAGATCCATGATAAATGTACATCCCTAACAGAAACAATAGATCCCCGACAGCAATAGATCCCTGATAGTAACAAAAGTTCATGCGACAACAACAGATCCATGATAAATGTAGATCCCTAACATAAACAGTAGGGATCTATTGTTTCTGTTAGGGATGTACATTTGTCATGGATCTATTGTTGTCGCAGGAACTTTTGTTCCAAACAGGGATCTATTGCTGTCGGGGGATCTATTGTTTCTGTTAGGGATCTACATTTGTCATGGATCTATTGCTGTCGCAGGAACTTTTGTTACTATCAGGGATCTATTGCTGTCAGGGATCTATTGTTTCTGTTAGGGATGTACATTTGTCATGGATCTCTTGTTGTCGCAGAAACTTTTGTTACTATCAGGGATCTATTGCTGTCGGGGATCTATTGTTTCTGTTAGGGATGTACATTTATCATGGATCTGTTGTTGTCGCATGAACTTTTGTTACTGTCAGGGATCTATTGCTGTCGGGGATCTATTGTTTCTGTTAGGGATCTACATTTGTCATGGATCTATTGTTGTCGCAGGAACTTTTGTTCCAAACAGGGATCTATTGCTGTCGGGGGATCTATTGTTTCTGTTAGGGATCTACATTTGTCATGGATCTATTGTTGTCGCAGGAACTTTTGTTACTATCAGGGATCTATTGCTGTTGGGGGATCTATTGTTTCTGTTAGGGATCTACATTTGTCATGGATCTATTGCTGTCGCAGGAACTTTTGTTACTATCAGGGATCTATTGCTGTCAGGGATCTATTGTTTCTGTTAGGGATGTACATTTGTCATGGATCGATTGTTGTCGCAGGAACTTTTGTTACTATCAGGCCTCGTACACACGAGCAGACAGATTTGTACACACGAGCAAACCAAAATCCCCGCCAGCAGACAGCGCGCTGACGTGTCGGTCACGTGGCGGTGACGTTGACGCCGCCACGGCACCGCACCAGGAAGTAAAACACTTCCGCGCATGCGCCGAATCCATTCGGCGCCGGTGCGAGACGACATGTCTGCTGGTAAGTGTACTAACCAGCAGACATGTCGGCAGACGGGTTTGCAGCCGACAGATTTCAAAGCAATGCTTTGAAATCTGTCGGGTGGACAAATCCGTCTGTTTGCCCGTACACACAATCGAATCTGTCTGCTGAAACGGCCATCAGACGGCTTTCAGCAGACAGATTCGATCGTGTGTACGAGGCCTAAGGGATCTATTGTTGTGGGGGATCTATTCTACTGTTGTTGGGGATATATTGTTCTTGACATGTGAACTAATTTTCCTGTAGGGATCTACTGTTTGGGGATCTATGGTTCCTGACAGGCATCTACTATTACCAGCAGGGGATATACTGTTCCTGACAGGGGATCTATTGATGCCGGTGTGTTCTAGTCTTGCTGTCTTCAAGAGGGAGTTCATGCCGCCATTCTCTGTGCAAACAGGTGGCCTGTATGGAACTACAACCAGCATGCCTAGCCAAGGAAATTAGACATATAATAAAGGTTTAACTTACATTTGGCAGTGCGGACGGTCTCAGACAATGTGTCCCAATCCTTGTATGTCAGCTGAGCAATGTCCAGCCAGGCATTGTCCCTCTTGAGTTGGTCCTTGTACCCAGGGTCCTTCTTGTTGTAGAGGCATGGTCTCTCTTTTATAAGCCTGATGAGGGACTCATTATCGACTGCCTCTCTTCTATTTCCTCCTCTGGTAGCCATGGTACATACAGAGATAACGTTGAAACTGAAAGCAATCTGTGCCAAGAAGGTGGGGTCAGCCTGGGGACTGTGCAGTACCTGGGGGCTTCTGGGTAAATTCCTCTCTACTTCCTGTAAAATCGCCTCAGTTTGAACAGTGATCAGACTTGGAAGCGACTTCCATTGAAATCAATGGGTACAAATCGCCTAGGAGTCGGATTGAAATCGTACAGGACCCTTTTCAAAAGTCGGAGCGACTTGAGTAGTGTGTATTAACACCGCTCCCATTCACTTGCATTATTTTTCTAGACAGCGCGATTTGGGACGACTTGAGACGACTTCAAGTCGGATCTGAAGTCGCCCCAGTGTGAACCAACTCTAACTGTCCATATATTAAAAGTCAACAGCTGCAGTATTTGTAGCTGCTGACTTTCAATATATATTTTTTTCGGCGGAACACCACTTTTAATTCAGCAGCCCTTGTAAGCTGACAAGGCCATTTTAAAGGGCACTTGTGCCTAGACTATGGATAACAAAGTATTTATATTTTCCTAATGAGAAGAAATGATGTTTAACCACTTGCCTACTGTGCACCTACACCCCCTTCCTGCCCAGACAAAATATAGGCTTCCGGCACTGCGTCGCTTTAACTGACAATTGCGCGGTCGTGCGACGTGGCTCCCAAACAAAATTGGCGTCCTTTTTTTCCCACAAATAGAGCTTTCTTTTAGTGGTATTTGATCACCTCTGCGGTTTTTATTTTTTGCGCTATAAACAAAAATAGAGCGTCAATTTTTAAAAAAATGCAATATTTTTTCCTTTTTGCTATAATAAATAACCCAAAAAATATATAAAAAAAATATTTTTTCCCTCAGTTTAGGCCGATACGTATTCTTCTACATATTTTTGGTAAAAAAAAAAATGCAATAAGCGTTTATCGATTGGTTTGCGCAAAATTTATAGCGTTTACAAAATAGGGGATAGTTTATGGCATTTTTTTTTTTTTTTTTTTTTACTATTAATGGCGGCGATCTGCGATTTTTTTATTGGAACTGCGACGTTATGGCGGACATTTCGGACACTTTTCTGACATTTTTGGGACCATTTACATTTATACAGTGAACAATGCTATAAATATGCATTGATTACTGTATAAATGTGACTGGCAGTGAAGGGGTTAACCACTAGGGGGCGGGGAAGGGGTTAAATGTGTGTCCTATGAGTGTTCTAACTGTGGGGGGAGGGGGGGTGACTGGGGGAGGTGACCGATTGTGTCCCTATGTACAAGGGACACAACCGCTCTCCTCTCTCCCTGACAGGGACGTGCAGCTCTGTGTTTACACACAGAGCTGCACATCCCAGCTCAGTTACTGAGCAATCGCGTGTGCCCGGCGGCGATCGTTGCCGCCGGGCACTCGCACGGGATCCCCGCAGAGCATCAGGATAATGGAGACCTCTGCCCGCCGTCATTTGACGGCGGGCAGATGACAAGTGGTTAAAAAACACACACTTTCTCACACTCATTGTTCATGTTGACATTTTTCCAGTCTAGGGTTCCCTTTTAAGTTCATCTTTGCCTCCCACACATCAGATCATTAGAGAAATGTATTGCATCGTGACTATTTTATAAGATTGTTCCCTCCTTAAGGTCATAGCCAAATACACTCTCACAAAAATTAAAAAAATTTAATTCACCTCATAAAAGTCACAGGGCGAGATTAATTTTGCTAATGGAAGTTACACTGCATCTGCAAGGTTGTTCCATAAAAGTTACTTAACAGAAAAAAAAAACACAACTTTCAATAAAAGCAGCACATTTAACACGTTCTGAGTATATTACCAACCAAATGTCTGAGAACAGTATTAGTCCTAAAAGGCTTATATTTTGCTTACGTTTTAGCCAAACAGGGGCAAATAAATGTTAACTGTTTCAACCTTGAGGCTATCTGTGAAAGTCTAACTAAACTGTAAGTTTAACTTCTTGGAGCCCGGGTCATTGGAAAATGTCAGCCACAAGGTGTCTGTTCAGGTCCGGGAGGCCGGCTATTGATGTCCTCGGCTCCTCCGGCCACTGGGGGGGCGTGCGAGCGCCGGCGCCACTGAGATGCCGATGCGCGTGCCTAGCGGCCGCGATGTCCACCAGGTGCCCGCAATCAGCCGTTACACAGTCAAGGACGTGGATCTGTGTGTGTAAACAATAGATCCTCATCCTGACAGGGAGAGGAGACGGATGGTGTGTCCCTGGTATATAGGGACACAGATTGGTCACCTCCCCCAGTCAGTCCCCTCACCCCACAGTAAGAATTACTCCCAGGGAACACATTTAACCCTTTCCTTGCCCCCTCGTGTTAACCCCTGCCCTGCCAGTCACATTGGCAGCAGCACCTATTTTCTCTGGGAGCTTTTCAGTATTGGTGACCTCCCGGCAGTCTGGGCTTCAGCATGCACATGGCTCTCCGCCCCTCCGGGGGGGGGGGGGGGGGCGTGCGTGGGTGGAGGTCGCCTATGCCCATCGGAGATTCCCCATCTCCACCGGCTCAGCCCCATTGTCTAGCTTATCCCGCCCCTCTTGGATCAGCTGGGAGTGATACACCTCCTTCTCTGATTGGGGTATAATCACTTCCTTCATTGGCTCCAGGCTTCTTTATTAATGAGCACCTGCAGTGTGTTTGGACTCATGTTTGGACTCATTTGGACTCATGTTTGGACTCATATCCCACTGCTGTTCGTATGCTCAGGCAGGACACACCTTTAGCATTATAGGGTAAGTCAGGGTTGCATCTTCTTGCACCCCTTTTGCTTTTATAGCTCTGCCTTTTATTTCACTTATTTTTCCATTTATGTCAGCATTTTTCAATTACTCCTCTTTACAATTGCGCGGCTTTGCTTGTCTCTCCCCTTTCTCAAACAGACGGGGATATCCTGCAGCATCCACTCCACACTTCTATGGGAATTTTCTTCCCCTCCTTTATATTTTTTTACATTCAACTACTCAACTGGCCAGTCCAGGTACCACCACCCTCCCATTTTGGTCTCTGTTTCTTTTTTCATTTTTTCATATTTCCCTTTTTTTCTTTCTTGCACATCTCATCTAACTCACTCCCCATCCCATCCACTGTCATCCCTGTCACCCCCCTGGTTCTATTTGCATGTATCCCATGCCCTCTCACATGGTCACTTTTTCCATACACCTTTTATCTCCCTTTTCACGGGACACCACTTGTTACACTTATCCAGGGAAGATCCTCCTTTTCCTTTATTCTTTTTTATTTCCTCTTTCCCCCAGCATGTTTTTCCATTTCCTCACCATCCCCACCCCCCCCTTCCCCCAGCACGTTCACCTGCCCACTCTCTCACCTTTTTCACATCCTTATTTCCCTGGTGGGTATCTTGGTGACCTCTCTTACCTGGTATATTTATACCATTACTTATATTTTTTACTTAGAGATGGTTTGTTCCACCTTTTTATATATATATTTTTCAATTTAATAGTTTTTCTTTGTTGATTCTCTTTTATATACGCTTATACATATTTTTCTACTTATCTTCTTCTTTTTTAGGAAGCCTCTTTTCCATTTAATAGGGGTACGCCCTATGGTGGACTTATCCCATCCACCTATCCATCTGATATCCTGAGCCGTGGTGTGGCTCAGCTGTTGTGGATCTGGGGCCCCTTTGTTTTTGGTCGGCTTGTTTTTCCTGCCTCCCCATCTGCCCTCTCTCTCCTCTGCCCCTCTCCCCCCGCGGTGGGGTGTCTGCAGTGTCCCCTACCCCCCCAACCCCTCCCTCCCAGGCCCTCTTCGTTTCCCTCATCCCTCCCTTACCGTTGCCCCGTTTCATTCCTTCCACCCTCCGCTCTCCTCTACACACCTCAGTATGACCCCTCGTAGGTCACTCCTGGTCTTACTCCCTCCTCTATAGGTACTTAGAGGTGAATGTTATCCACCTGACCCAGTACAGGGTCCCTTCTCTCTATTCTGCTTTCCTGGCGGGCACCCCCTCATCCGGGACCAAACTTTGGAGGTGTCGTGGGATTTGGTGGTTCGGGCCTTCCTCCTAGTATGTTACCAGGTAAGTGGCGGCTTTTCATATGCTCTCCTATATTGTCTATATGACAGTCAATTTGTCGGGACCATTAATACCCTGGCCTTGGACCTTTAGGCTCGGTCTTGTATGTCCCATTATCAACATTTATTCTATGCAGTGACTGGCGTGTGTTTTTCTCCTATAGAAACTATGGCTGTGCAAATTATACCACTCCCTGAAGAAGACCGTCAATACTTTTAGGTCGAAACGCGTAGGAGTTTTTTTTGCCTATACAGTGCATATGATTCAGTACTGTTTTATGTATATATGTCATTGTTTCCTAATGATCTGTTTTCCATTGTGTTCATTTTTGTCATTCAATTATTATTAAGCTCATATCCTGAGTCCTGTTGCATCAGACTCTTCCTTGAACTTTTATAATAAATACATTTATATTTTTATACTCCATTGTACCCCCCTTTTTTCATACCATTTGCTGCAACTCAAAGCCCCTAGGGGTATCTTTCCACTTCTTTCCAAGTAATATCAGGGGTGTGCAGCACTCCTTGTTCATGGGTTTTAGGCCTTTTCTTTGCCAGTCACATTTATACAGTAATCAGTGCATATTTATAGCACTTGTTCGCTGTATAAATGTGAATGGTCAAAAAATGTGTCAAAAGTGTCCGATGTGTCCGCCATAATATCGCAGTCCTGACAAAAATAACCGCCATTACTAGTAAAAAAAAAAAAGAATAATAAAAAAGTCCTAATTCTATACGCTTATTGCATTTTTTTACCAAAAATATGTAGAAGAATATGTATCTGCCAGTGACCCTGCTCTCAATCAGCAATAACTAAACAGATAGTACATTTTATATTTCCTTTTTTTAGGCTGGGTTCACACTAATAAGGCCAGTTCACACATCTATTGGGCGGCCGTAGCGTGCACAACAGAAGTGTCCTGTGCATCATTTGCTCCATTTCAGGTCCGAATTCAGGAAAAAATTCTGATCTAATTCTGACCTGAAATGGTGAACAGGGGCACATCGGATCTCCTACTGTGCCCCATGGCTGCACTTAGTGTGAACCCAGACGAATATTTTTTTCTTTTATTTCATAGGTTGTTTGCCTAGGCCAAAATGATGTCATGCATCCCAGGAGACTGCATGGGCATTTTGTTTTGTTTTATCTGGAGGAGCAGCTTTCTCAGCTAAGCAAACCCTCCTGCCTGTGTGCCTGAGATAAGGGCCGATGGATTTCTGCAGGTAAATGCGACATGAATCATTTGGCCTTGCTCAAGATGACCTTGGCTAAAAATGCTGGGGAGGAATTTTTCAAAGTCATTCCTCAACAAAATAAACCATGAGGACATGGATAGATGGGTGAGCTTGATTTGGATATTAAAAACCAATTAAATAGGATTTTCCATTTGTCATGCTCATATCCAGTTCCCTTAAGACCCCTTTCACACTGGGGCTTTTTAAAGGTGCTTTTGGGCTAAAAACATCTCTCCTGTAGCCCCAGTGTGAGAGCCTCAGTGCTTTCACAATCGGGTGGTGTGCTTGCAGGATGTTAGAAAAAGTCCTGCAAGCAGCATCTTTGGGGTTGTGGAGGAGTGGTGTATACACTGCTCCTCCGCTAACCCCTCCCTATTGAAATGAATGGGGAGCACTGCCGACGGTCCTGCAAAGTGCTTCAGCAGTAGCGCGTTTTAGGTGCTATTAACCCTTTCTTTGGCCACTAGCGGGGGTTAAATTTGCCCAGCTAGCAGCAGAAAAGCGCCAGTAAAACTACGGCAAATCCACGCTAAAACTAGTGGTGCTTTACTGCTAACACAGATGACAGCCAATGTGAAACGGCTCTTAACCATTTAAGGACCGCCTCCTGCACATTTACGTCGGCAGAATGGCACGGCTGGGCACATGCACGTACAGGTACATCCTCTGCTAGTGCCCAGCACGCCCGCGACCTGGTCTGAAGCTCCGGGACTGCGGGACCCACGGACCCGATCGCTGCTGGAGTCCCGCGATCGGTCTCCGGAGCTGAAGAACGGGGAGAGCTGTGTGTAAACACAGCTTCCCTGTTCTTCACTGTGGTGGCAGCATCGATCGTGTGATCCCTTTTATAGGGATACACAATCGATGACGTCACACCTACAGCCACACCCCCTACAGTTGTAAACACATTTTAGGTCACACATAACCCCCTCAGCGCCCCCTTGTGGTTAACTCCCAAACTGCAATTGTAATTTTCACAGTAAACAATGCATTTTAACCACTTGTCATCTGCCCACCGTCAAATGACGGCGGGCAGACGACTCCATTGTTCTGACATCACGTCATATGACGTGATGTCCCTTTAAAGCCGCGGGCGGGCGCGCGCGTCGCCGGCGGCGCGCGCGCGCGCACCCGCCGCTCTGCGGGGATCCCGTGCGAGTGCCCGGCGGCAGCGATCGCCGCCGGGCACACGCGATTGCTCAGTAACTGAGCGGGGACGTGCAGCTCTGTGTGTAAACACAAAGCTGCACGTCCCTGTCAGGGAGAGAGGAGAGCGGTTGTGTCCCTTGTACATAGGGACACAATCGGTCACCTCCCCCAGTCACCCCCCCCCCTCCCCCTACAGTTAGAACACTCATAGGACACACATTTAACCCCTTCCCCGCCCCCTAGTGGTTAACCCCTTCACTGCCAGTCACATTTATACAGTAATCAATGCATATTTATAGCATTTTTCACTGTATAAATGTAAATGGTCCCAAAAATGTCAGAAAAGTGTCCGAAATGTCCGCCATAACGTCGCAGTCCCAATAAAAAAATCGCAGATCGCCGCCATTAATAGTAAAAAAAAAAAAAAAAATGCCATAAACTATCCCCTATTTTGTAAACGCTATAAATTTTGCGCAAACCAATCGATAAACGCTTATTGCATTTTTTTTTTACCAAAAATATGTAGAAGAATACGTATCGGCCTAAACTGAGGGAAAAAATATTTTTTTTATATATTTTTTGGGTTATTTATTATAGCAAAAAGGAAAAAATATTGCATTTTCTTAAAAATTGACGCTCTATTTTTGTTTATAGCGCAAAAAATAAAAACCGCAGAGGTGATCAAATACCACCAAAAGAAAGCTCTATTTGTGGGAAAAAAAGGACGCCAATTTTGTTTGGGAGCCACGTCGCACGACCGCGCAATTGTCAGTTAAAGCGACGCAGTGCCGGAAGCTTATATTTTGTCTGGGCAGGAAGGGGGTGTAGGTGCACAGTAGGTAAGTGGTTAAATGCATTTTTTGCTGTGAAAATGACAATTGTCCCAAAAATGTGTCAAAATTGTCCGAAGTGTCCACCATAATGTCGCAGTCACGAAAAAAATAGCTGATTGCCGCCATTAGTATAAAAAAAATAATAATACTCTGACATACACTGTAAATCAAACATGTCACTTACACCAAAAAATCCAAAATGTCAACAATTTGCAAAATCTTTTTATTTGCTTATCTTGTTGCATATATATATTTGGGGAGGTGTGCCTTAATTTATATATATATATATATATATATATATATATATATATATATATATATATATATAAATTAACAGTGCAAACAAAACAACCAATAAATCAACTTCTAAAAATGAGAAGAGAAAAAAGTTGTGTGTACCTGAAAGGAAAATAATGAATTCAATGACGTTCAGAGTGGTTAACATTTTTATTAGGGTTAAAATTAAAATAATGTGTGGATCATTACAAAATGGACAAGATTTTAAGGAAAGTTAGTTGATTAATCAATTAATTTGTTAACGCTGTGAAAATGCAGCAGAGCCTAATACATCATTTACAAATGGATTGACTGAGGTGTAAGAGTAAAAAAGAAAACATACAACTCCAAAAATTCTAATAAGTAAATGTAACAGTTGTATTAAATATATACATTTTTTAAGTCTTATTTATAATTTCTCCACATGTCTATCAGTGGCGGCTGGTGCTCAAAATTTTTGGGGGGGGCGAAAAAAAAAAAAAATTGCAGCCTCACTGTGCCCATCAAATGTAGACACTGTGCCATCAAACGCAGCCACTGTGCTATGCCACCAAATGCAGCCACTGTGCCATCAATTGTCACCACTGTGCCATGCCATCGAACAGCAACTGTGCCATCAATTGTCACCACTGTGTCATGCCACCAAATGCAGCCACTGTGCCATCAATTGTCACCACTGTGCCATGCCATCAAATGCAGCTACTGTGCCATCAATTGTCACCACTGTGCCACGCCATCAAATGCAGCTACTGTGCCATCAAACGCAGCCACTATGCCATCAATTGTCACCACTGTGCCATGCCATCAAACGCAGTCACTGTGCCATGCCATCAAACGCAGCCACTGTTCCATCAATTGTCACCACTGTGCCATGCCATCAAACGCAGCCACTGTGCCCCTTAATTGTTGCCACTGTGCCAATTGTCACCACTGTGCCCTTTAATTGTCACCACTGTGCCCATTGATGCCACTGTGCCCTCTAATTGTCACCACTGTGCTCCATGATGCCACATGTCAGTATGTAATTGTAAATATATTGTAAATATATATATATATATATATATATATATATATATATATATATATATATATATATATATAATGTGTAGTGTTGCTCACGAATATTCGCATTGCGAATATTCGCTACGAATATTGCATATTCGAGTATTCGCGAATAACTCGAATATCGCGGCGAATATTCGCTATTTCGAATATTCGTATTTTTTTCGCAATCAATTTCGCAATCAATTTCGCATTCGCACTAGCGAAATTTCGCAATTTTTTTTTCGTGATATTCGTGCTATTTTATATAAAAAAAAATTGCTAAATTTCGCAATATTTTTTTTTTTTTATAAAATATAGCGAATATTCGTAAATATCGAATATTCGTGATATTTTATCCAAAAAAAAAATAGCGAAATTTCGCATTAGCGAAATTTCGCATTGGCGAAAATTCGCAATTTTTTTTTTTTTTATAAAATATCACGAATATTCGATATTAACGAATATTCGCGAATATTCTTCGAAATATTCACGAAATATCGCAAAATCGAATATGGCGTATTCCGCTCATCACTAATAATGTGTAGCACTACCCCGAAGGAGCTGCTGGTTTGTTTTGGGTGGCACGTTACCTCTGTATCTCTGCCGTCAAGGGTACTTGATGAGAGCTGCAATAAAGGGAATGTCTTTTCTGTGCTTTTATTACCCAGCCGGGTAAAAACAGTAATAGTAGAAAGAGGTGAAGAGATAGGAAATGGCAAATTCAGGTGTAACTGGATAGGGAAACAGTCCTGCTCCCAACGACAACTTTACTTTGCCACTCCAGCCAGAGTGGGCATAGTGCATCTGGACAGGCCTCTCTCACCAGCCTGGTAGCCAGAGTGTCACTCGAATTTAGGATTGAGTCTCTGCCACAGACCCTCCTAGAGGTTGGAGAAAATGATGGTCCAGAATCCTCTTTCAGTAGATTTAGCACCCTGATCTCCTTCAGGTCGTTTTGGTCAAATTAGCAACTGAGAGGCGGGCACAGCACATTACAAAGAGGGCACACTACTCCGCATTACATGGTGGGCACTTTACAGCACAGCAGATGACATGGTGGGCACAGCACATTACACAGAGGGCACTCTACTCTGCATTACATGGTGGGCACAGCACATTACACAGAGGGCACTCTACTCCGCATTACATGGTGGGCACAGCACATTACACAACATGAGCACTCTACTCCACATTACATGGTGGGCACTGTACAGCACAGCAGATGACATGGTGGTCACAGCACATTACACAGAGGGCACAACACTCAGCATTACATAGTGGGCACAATACATCAAATGGTGGTCACTGCTCTGCACATGGTGGGCACAATTCATCACATTGTGGTCACTACACATGGTGGTCAATATTCATCACATGGTGGTCACTGCACATGGTGGGCACAACACATCACATGGTGGTCACAATACATCACATGGTGGTCTCTGCACATGGTAGTCACAAAAAAATCACAATAAATCACATGGTGGTCACTGCACATGGTGGTCACACTACAGAACATGGTGGTCACTGCACATGGTTGGCACAATACATCACATGGTGGTCACACTACAGAACACGGTGGTCACTGCACATGGTGGTCACTGCACATGGCGATCACAATAAATCACATGGTGGTCACTGCACATGGTGGTCACAATAAACCACATGGTGGTCACTGCACATGGTGGGAAAAACACATCACATGGTGGTCACAATACATCACATGGTGGTCACTGCACATGGTGGGCACAATACATCACATGGTTATCACAATAAACCACATGGTGTTCACTGCACATGGTGATCACAATAAATCACATGGTGTTCATTGCACATGGTGGGCACAATACATCACATGGTGGTCACAATACATTACATGGTGGTCATTGCACATGATGGTCACTGCACATGGTTGTCACTGCACATGGTGGGCACAACGCATCACGTGGTGGTCACAATACATTACATGGTGGTCATTGCACATGATGGTCACTGCACATGGTTGTCACTGCACATGGTGGGCACAACACATCACGTGGTGATCACTGCACATGGTTGTCACTGCACATGGTGGCCACTGCACTGCATATGACATGGGGGAGCAGCAGTCTGCCCCCAGGTTAATAATTTCCCCCCCAAAGATCAGTTTCTGCACAACCCCCCTGTAACGGTCAGGGGTGAACGCCGTTTACGATATTCCATTCCACCAACCCAAGACAGCTTCTCGACACTCCACAATCCAGCAGGTAGGACCCATAAGAATTCCCCAGACAATCGAGACACACAGCTCTGTTCTCTGGTTCAAACCAGGCTGCGGTCCATTGTCAGGGAGTAGGGATAGGCTTGCTGTGCCCTGACACCCCCCCCTCTTCTTTTTATATTTCTGTTTTTTTTTTAGCTTGTTGGTAAGCGCTTAGACGCGAGTATCACAACTTGCATTTGGTGCTCTATAAGTATTTAATCCAATCCAATCCAATCCAATCCGATCCAAACAGATAGATCTTTTTAATGGTAAAACTCAGGCTTTTATACAGTTAGCAACCAAAAAGCATGCTGCAGTAATCAAAGGGACAATGACACACTCCACCCACAACATCACACAATGGGCACTGACGATCCTCCAATACACATTCCTTTAGTAACCATAAGACATCTGACCTTTAGAGGGTGCTAAGTCACATTCCACATCTATTATCAATAGAAATTCACACAAAACAGTGTTAATTAGCATCACACAATGAACAGGTCTCTAGAAGCCAAACCAAGGTTAATTTACATGACAGTAGCAGACTTAATTACCTATGTTCTACACTGAACGAGTCACTCTATTGACCGGTTGTAATTAGTTCAGAATTAACCACCTGTAATATTTCAAGATATCCTGCAATATATTGTGAATTATCATTTATAGCCCATCTCATGTAATTCAAGATATCCTTTCTCAGTCATCCTATGCCCCTAGTGGACAAAGGATGACCCTAGACCCAAGAGTCATTGGTGAAGCTGAAAAAGGAGTACCCCGCATCCTTCAAGAGCCTCTGGGTCCCACGGGCCATACCGTTACACCCCCCCTCCCGTTTACTGACTTCATTTTAGCAGCATTTAGCAGCATGGCTTTCCCAGTGGTGTAGCAGAGGGTGCGTCAGAGGGGGCGGGGTCACGTGACGGGTGGCCCCGCCTCCCCTATATAGGAAATGTCAAAGCTCCAGCGTGTCATTCCTCCATAATGTCGCAGTCACAAAAAAAATCGCTGATCGCTGCCATTAGTAGTAAAAAAAAAAAAAGAATAATAAAAATGCAATAAAACTATCCCCTATTTTGTAAACGCTATAAATTTTGTGCAAACCAACCGATAAACGCTTATTGCTTATTTACCAAAAAATAGGTAGAAGAATACGTATCGGCCTAAACTGAGGAAAAAAAATTATTATATATTTTTGGGGGATATTTATTATAGCAAAAAGTAAAAAAAAATGCATTTTTTTTTCAAAATTGTTGCTCTATTTTTGTTAATAGCGCAAAAAATAAAAACCGCAGAGGTGATCAAATACCACCAAAAGAAAGCTCTATTTGTGGGAAAAAAAGGATGTCAATTTTGTTTGGGAGCCACGTCGCACGACCGCTCAATTGTCTGTTTAAGCGTCGCAGTGCCGAATCGCAAAACCTGGCCGGGTCCTTTAGCTGCATTTTGGTCCGGGTCTTAAGTGGTTAATGTGACATGCTATTTTGGTTAGGACCCCAGGGAGGTCAAGATCAGCACTGCTTGTATGTAAAGGTATGTAAAGGTGGAGTTCCAGCTGCTTGCACACTTACAGCCATGGACAGGTCCTTTCAGTCTTTCATTGAGTATCGGCTGAGTCAGGAAATGAACAAGTCAGTGAATGAACAAGTCGCTTTCCCCGACTTGTTCATTCCCCGACTTAGTTGGGGTAGGCGGTTCACTTTGGTGGGGGTAGGTTAGCCACGCCCTGTGACCTTTAAACTCTGGGAACCCGCCTCCTGGCCTTTGACCTTTTGGGGGAGGTCCCTGTTCTAATTCCTGAGTCCTAGCCATATTCTTCAATGGGAAACTCTAACCCTAACCACCTAACCCTAACCCTAAGCCGAACACTAACCCTAACCTTAAGCTGAACCCTATCCCGAACCCTAACCCTAAGCCCCTAACCCTAGCCCTAACCCTAACCCTAAACCCCTAACCCTAACCCTAAGGCTAAGTCTTTTCGGAACACATGGGATTTTACAGGCATCTCACTGGGATCTCACAGGCATCTGCTATCCACTTGCTGTACCATGGTTAAAGACATGTGAATGAGGCTGTAGACTACCATGTCCATAGGGTGACAATGCTGCAATGTGATTTTTGATGTAGAACAACATTGTGATTTTTGATGTAGAACAACATTGTCACTATTATTGTCACTATATGAAACTATACCAGATTGACTAGTGGAATCAACAAGTGATAAAACTTTGTTACAATCAGATACAGCTGCAATAATGCTAGTGGCAGACTGCATCATATATTATTGATTTTGGCCATAGTTACACTTTAAACTTACACATTTTGTAAACTTTTTTTTTCTTTCCCAGTTTATAGGTGTAGCATAGTCATTCACTCATCTCTGTTTGGGATATTCTGAAGGTAATCTCCTTTTGTGTTGTCATATTTAATTTATGATCTTAACAGTATTGTTGAAGAAGTGTGTTTTTTTTCCCCTTGCTACTGAATGTCCATAAACCAGACCAGGCAGTCTGGACATGTTCACACGGCTGGGAAAAGGCTGCAGCAACGTTCCCATGCAAGAGGCACTTTCAGTGGAATTATTTGCCTATTGATTTTTAATTCTTGCCACTATAATGGCACTTGCATTATATAAACACACCCATTACTATATTCATATAGAGAGTAAATGTGCCATCGGCAGTTCATGGGAACACAAAGGTTGGTATAATGTTTGCTGAAGGTATGTCTGTTGTTTGTTTTTCCAAAGTGGTTTTAATATTTGCCTGAATAAAAGATGACCTTTCGTTCACTTTGCTTTTTTTTCCTTCTCCTCAGTGCACAGATTTGTGTTATGCAAAAAAACAAAAAAAAAATGTGTGACCTAAATAGTGTGAATATGGAAATATCATAAGCAGTGTGTAAAGAATCACAATAAAAAAATTGTCATCAGATGTGTGAGAATGGTTGGTTGGTCACTCTCTGACTCATGGCCTGCATATCAGTGGTGGGGCTGTGGATTCAGTGGTGGGCTGTAGATTCAGTTGTGGGCTGTAGATTCAGTTGGGGGCAGTAGATTCAGTTGTGGGCTGTAGATTCAGTTGTAGGCTGTAGATTCAGTTGTGGGCTGTAGATTCAGTTGTGGGCTGTAGATTCAGTTGGGGGCAGTAGATTCACTTGTGGGCTGTCGATTCAGTTGTGGGCAGTAGATTCAGTTGTGGGCAGTAGATTCAGTTGTAGGGCTGTGGATTCAGTTGTGGGCTGTAGATTCAGTTTTGGCACTGTAAATTCAGTTGTGGGGCTATAACTTCAGATGGAGAGATGGAGATTCAATTGTTGGGCTTTAGATGTAGTTGGGGGCTCTAGATTCAATTGTGGTGCTGTAGAATCAGCTAGGGGACTGCAGATTTAACTGTGGGGCAGTATATTCAGTTGGGGGATGTAGATTCAGTTGTGGGGCTGTAAATTCAGTTTTCGGGCTGCAGATTCAATTGGTGGGCTTTAGATTCAGTTGCGGGACTGTAGGTTCACTTGTGGGCCTGTAGATTCAGTTATGGGGTTGTAGATTCAATTGTTAGAGAATAAATCAGAGTGGTTCATTGTTGTCCAGAAATGATTAAACCTGCATGGCATAAGGCTGGATCTAGCTGATTCAGGTGAACTAGCCATCATCTTTTTTGTCTGTGATAGTAGTAAAAAAACAAACAGCTATTAAAACAAGATCAACACTACATCTTTAGGTTTGTAAATTTTTGATATCACACAATTTTAGTGCAAAATTAACATTTTGTTACACACCCTGTTCCCTCTTCCTCCATACACACAGTAACATTACCCCCACCCCTCATCCTTTGTCTTTCCCAAGCCACATATAAAAGAAAGCATATGGAAAGGCTTTTATTGATTGGTTTGTGCAAAAGTTATAGCGTCTACAAAATGACATTGATCAACTTTTTTTATCGTGACTGCGACATTATGGTGGACACATCGGCCACTTTTGACACCATTTTGGGACCATTGTCATTTTTACAATGAACAGTGCTATAAAAATGCACCGATTACTGTAAAAATGACACTGGCAGGGAAGGAGTTAAACTGTAGTGGGTGCTGAAGGGGTTAAGTGTGACCTAGGGAGTGCTTCTAACAGTTAGTGTGCGTGGCTTGCCATGACACGTTACTGATTGCTGTTCCCGATGACAGGGAACAGACGATCAGTGACATGTCAGGGGAAGGACGGGGAGATGACGTGTTTACACTGACATCTCCCCGTTCTTCAGCTCTGTGACCTGATTGCGGGACACCGGCGGACATCGAGCCCGCAAGCACTTTAATGGACCTCGAGACAGGGTCGCGAGCGTGCCGCCGCTGGTAGGGGTGCTACCACGCGGCTCGCAATTTAAAGGGGACATATTTGTACGCCCATTTGCGCAGCTGTGCCATTCTGGCGACGTGCAGCGGTCGGGAAGCGGTTAATAAAGTTCTACTTTAACTACATCAACATTGCTACCAGGATGTGACCTCAACCTTAAATTGGTTCTAAAGTCAGAAGATTTTTACCTTAATGTAATACCTGCAATAACTAAAAACTAAAAAACTAAATGTTGTTTCCCTCCCCTTCTTAAACACCTGTGTCCAGTATCGATCCAGCGCTGTGCCCTATTGTAGCAACACTGCTTTCTCCTTGGTCTCACGGAACAGAATGTTAGCAGTGGGAGCAATTGGCTCCTGTTGCGTCAAGCAAATCCAGTGAGGACTTACGGTAGTTAGGGCAGGGCCGAGCTACACTGTGTATGTCTATGGACCCACAGAGCCCAGCTGTAGAGCAAGCCAGCACATCTGCCTCCATTGCAAGTTGCTTGCTATAGTTGCAGACACCAAAGAAGAGGAGCCAAAATCGCTGGCAGGGGACTGTATAAGAGGAGGTTTGGGGTCACTCTGTGCAATACCAGTGCACAGAGCAGGTAAGTATAACATCTTTTTTTATTTTAGGTAAAAAAAAAAAACTTTAAAAGAAACATTTTACTAAAAGAAACATAGAGCTTATTGCTGACTTTTCATTCAGCACATGGTACTATCTGGATGTCAAGCTAAACCTTTAGCTTCAATATTTTGAGTCACTAACCTAGAAATAGAATGCAGTTTATCATTGTTCAGGATTAGCGCTAACAGTTTGTGCAGTGCTTTACAAAGTAGGGGAGAGAGTAAGGTCACAATACAATTCAATACAAGAGGGTTAGGAGGGTCCTACTCTAGGGTGACCAGACATCCCTGGTTTCATTGACAGTCCTTGGATTTAGGACACTGCCCCTGGACCAAGTCTGTTCCCAGTTTTGTCCCCAGATTGTATTTGAACAGGGGGTGGGGCAATTTCAAAGACAGTCAGTGCAGAATAAAAAAAAAAAATCTGAATTACACACCCCCACCCTGCCGCTCCTACCAGCTTGGGGAGTTGTATTTTTTACATTACCTGTGCCCCTTTCTGATGGTCATGTGCTGGTCAGAGCGGAGGGAATATTTCTTCAGTTTCAGGTGCCCATTCAGCTCCACTCACATGTTCTTCTGCCTTGGCTCAAGTCCCGGCCAGCTGCTTGCCTGCTTATCTCCTTCCCTTCCCTGGTGGAGTTTTCTTCCTCCGCACCCCACCCAGTAGTAGCCGGGGCCCAGAGAGTAAGACTTGACAGGCTATGAGGTGGGCGGCTGCAGCGATGGGCAGAGAGTCGCTGATTGCCGCCATTACTAGGGAAAAAAAAATATGTCCCCAGATTTAATTAAAAAAATCTGGTCACCTTATCATACTCATAAAACCTTACAATCTAAAGGGGAAGAGGTCTTCTTACTACTAGGGGTGTCAAATTTAATCGCTGCATCGGTGCATCGCGATTCGCGTGTCCACGATGCGGCACCGATGCATGCGACCGTATTAATTGTATTGTATTAGTATTTTGGGGGAGAGCCATGTGCACTTGCGTTGCAATCGTGATGCATCGGGGAATCTAATCAAATTGTGGACTTGATAATCGTAATCGCATCGAATCGTGAGACCGGTGAAGATGCGCAGCCCTTCTTACTACATAAAAAATCATTGAAAAAACGTCATAGGTTCCCCCCCAGTCCATTATCAGTCCCTTTAGGAACCACACGCCAACATTAAAAAAATAAATGGCGGGGGGTCCCCCAGGCTCCCAGGCACTACATACTCTGAACTGCAGTATATATACTTTACAGACTGCACTATATACTCTGCTGAAAAATTAGGCCTTTGGTGTTGGTGGTGCTAGAACACTGCAACCCCTCAGGCCTTGTACACACGAGTGAATGTATCCGCTGTAAACGGTCCCCGGACCGTTTACAGCACATATTTACGCCGGGCTGTTTGATCCGATGGCTGTACACACCATCGGATCAAATTCCCCGCCGGCGGACAGCGTGGTGACGCGGCGGTGACGTTGACGCCGCCACGTCACCGCACCAGGTAGTAAACACTTCCGCGCGCATGCGTCGGATCCATTCACAGGATACGACGCATGTGTGGGCAGATATGTCCGCTGGTTTGCCGTACTAACCAGCGGACATATCCGACGGGCAGCTCTCCGGTGGAAAAGTTTCAAAGCATGCTTTGAAACTTTTCCGCCGGAGGAATCCGGCCAAAACGGTCCGTTTGCCCCTACAGACGAGCGGATTTTTCGGCTGAAATGGTCCGTCGGACCATTTTCAGCGGAAAAATTCCCTCGTGTGTTCAAGGCCTCACAGTTACTCTTGTTGGGTACAGGAACGATCCCTGCTGTTAAACATCATATCAAAAATTGTAATTACATGCCCCTGTTAAACAGGGGCACAAAAGTTTGGCCTTGGGTGGTGGTGCCACAACACTTAACCCCTCACAGTTACTGTTGTTGGGCACAGGAACGGGCCCTGGTGTTAAATATTATATCACAAATTGTAATTACATGCCCCTGTTAAACAGGAGCAGAAAAAATGGGCCCTGGGTGGTGGTGGTGCCCTAAACCAAAAATATTGTTGGAAGCTAGCATAATCATGATTGAGGAGGAATAGGATAGTCAGCATAGACAGTCTTCAAGGGATTCCAGATCCATAGCAAATTCAATCAGTTACATCAGCATCAGGTGCCTGATAGCTGCTGATTAGGGATGAGCCCAACATACCCGTGTTCGCACCAGAACGTTTGAACATACCAGCGAACATTTAGAACCCCATTGAAGTCTATGGGACTCGAACGTTCGAATTCAAAAACGATAATTTTAAAGACTAATATTCAAGTTATTGTTGGAAAACGTCTTTCAGAACCCGGGTCTTGCCCCAGGGAACATGTATCCATGGAAAAAAAAGTTTTAAAAACGGTGTTTTTTTCTGGAGCAGCCATTTTAATGATGCTTAAAGTGAAAAAAAAAATTGAAAAGTTCCTTTAAATATCACACCTGCTGTCTATAGTAGTGGCACGTGTTCAGGGCTGGTGCAAGGATTTTTGACACCCTAGGCGAAACCTTATTTTGCCGCCCCCTTTGCTCCTCCCCTGACCCCACCCCCTTTGTGCTTGCCCTGACCTTTTTAATGGCTGCTCAAAAACAAAATAAAAATACCTTTAAAGTTGCTGCTTTCTCCACAAACCAAACTTCTCCTGCAATCCTCATTCCCAGCACCCTGCCATTCCTGCTCCCAGCAATCCTCACTTCCAGCACCCTGCCATTCCTGCTCCCAGCAATCCTCACTTCCAGCACCCTGCCATTCCTGCTCCCAGCAATCCTCACTTCCAGCACCCTGTCATTCCTGCTCCCAGCAATCCTCACTTCCAGCACCCTGCCATTCCTGCTCCCAGCAATCCTCACTTCCAGCACCCTGCCATTCCTGCTCCCAGCAATCCTCACTTCCAGCACCCTGCCATTCCTGCTCCCAGCAATCCTCACTTCCAGCACCCTGTCATTCCTGCTCCCAGCAATCCTCACTTCCAGCACCCTGCCATTCCTGCTCCCAGCAATCCTCACTTCCAGCACCCTGCCATTCCTGCTCCCAGCAATCCTCATTCCCAGCACCCTGCCATTCCTGCTCCCAGCAATCCTCACTTCCAGCACCCTGTCATTCCTGCTCCCAGCAATCCTCACTTCCAGCACCCTGCCATTCCTGCTCCCAGCAATCCTCACTTCCAGCACCCTGCCATTCCTGCTCCCAGCAATCCTCACTTCCAGCACCCTGTCATTCCTGCTCCCAGCAATCCTCACTTCCAGCACCCTGCCATTCCTGCTCCCAGCAATCCTCGCTTCCAGCACCCTGCCATTCCTGCTCCCAGCAATCCTCACTTTCAGCACCCTACCATTCCTGCTCCCAGCAATCCTCACTTCCAGCACCCTGCCATTCCTGCTCCCAGCAATCCTCACTTCCAGCACCCTGCCATTCCTGCTCGCAGCAATCCTCACTTTCAGCACCCTACCATTCCTGCTCCCAGCAATCCTCACTTCCAGCACCCTGCCATTCCTGCTGACACCAATCCTCACTTCCAGCACCCTGCCATTCCTGCTCCCAGCAATCCTCACTTCCAGCACCCTACCATTCTTGCTCCCAGCAATCCTCACTCTCAGCACCATGCCATCCTGCTCCCATCAATCCTCACTTCGAGCACCCTGCCATTCTTGCTCCCAGCAATCCTCACTTCCAGCACCCTGCCATTCCTGCTCACAGCAATCCTCACGCCCAGCACCTTGCCATCCTGCTCCCAGCAATCCTCACTTCCAGCACCTTGCCATCCTGCTCCTAGCAATCCTCACTTCCAGCACCCTGCCATTCCTGCTCCCAGCAATCCTCACTCCCAGCACCCTGCCATCCTGCTCCCAGCAATCCTCACTTCCAGCACCCTGCCATTCCTGCTCACAGCAATCCTCACGCCCAGCACCCTGCCATCCTGCTCCCAGCAATCCTCACTTCTAGCACCCTGCCATCCTGCTCCCAGCAATCCTCACTTCCAGCACCCTGCCATTCCTGCTCCCAGCAATCCTCACTTCCAGCACCCTGCCATTCCTGCTGACACCAATCCTCACTTCCAGCACCCTGCCATCCTGCTCCCAGCAATCCTCACTTCCAGCACCATGCCTTTCCTGCTCCCAGCAATCCTCTCTTCCAGCACCCTGCCATTCCTGCTCCCAGCAATCCTCACTTTCAGCACCCTGCCATTCCTGCTCCCAGCAATCCTCACTTTCAGAACCATGCCATTCCTGCAGACACCAATCCTCACTTCCAGCACCCTGCCATTCCTGCTCCCAGCAATCCTCACTTCCAGCACCCTGCCATTCCTGCTCCCAACAATTCTCACTTCCAACACCCTGCCATTCCTGCTCCCAGCAATCCTCACTTCCAGCACCCTACCATTCCTGCTGACACCAATCCTCACTTCCAGCACCCTGCCATTCCTGCTCCCAGCAATCCTCACTTCCAGCACCCTGCCATTCCTGCTCCCAGCAATCCTCACTTCCAGCACCCTGCCATTCCAGCACCCTGCCATTCCTGCTGACACCAATCCTCACTTCCAGCACCCTGCCATTCCTGCTCCCAGCAATCCTCACTTCCAGCACCCTGCCATTCCAGCACCCTGCCATTCCTGCTGACACCAATCCTCACTTCCAGCACCCTGCCATTCCTGCTCCCAGAAATCCTCACTTCCAGCACCCTGCCATTCCTGCTCCCAGCAATCCTCACTTCCAGCACCCTGCCATTCCTGCTCCCAGCAATCCTCACTTCCAGCACCCTGCCATTCATGCTCCCAGCAATCCTTACTTCCAGCACCCTGACATTCCTGCTGACACCAATCCTTACTTCCAGCACCCTGACATTCCTGCTCCCAGCAATCCTCAATTCCAGCACCCTGCCATTCCTGCTCCCAGCAATCCTCACTTCCAGCACCCTGCCATTCCTGCCCCCAGCAATCCTCACTCCCAGCACCCTGCCATCCCATCTCCCAATATCCTGCCATCACTTAGCCCAGCCTGCCTCCTCTGTGACATGTGACAGCTAATGCGTTTAGGTGCTATTAAACAGCACACGCACAGTTACAGCAAATGCGATTAGTTGCTATTAAACAGCACACGCGCAGTAAGAGCGACTGCGTTTATGTGCAATTAAATAGCCCACGTGCATTAACAGTAAATGCGTTTGTGTGCAAATAAATAGCAAACGTGCACTTACAGTAAATGCGCTTACGTGCTATTAAAGAGCAAACTTGCACTTACAGTAAATGTGTTTACGTGCGATTACACAGCAGATGTGCACTTACAGTAAATGCGCTTACATGCGATTACACAGCAAACTTACACTTACAGTAAATGCGCTTGCGTGCGATTACACAGCAAACGTGCACTTACAGTAAATGTGCTTACGTGCGATTACACAGCAAATTGCACTTAAGGCAAATGCGCTTAGGTGCAAATAAGCAGGACAATTGCAGTAACACCCAGTACATTTAGGTGTAAACTAAACACAGCACACAGCCACAGGCAATACAACACGTTTGAGCACTGCAGCTTTGCACAATCTCCTGCCTGCACAATCCCCTGCCTGACAAATACTAATAGCATATCTATCTAAGCTATACAGTGTATAAATATATGTACAACTCCTAGGGATGTATATATATTCTCTACACACTGTAATAAAGCTAAACTGACTACCCTGCTCTATCTAGCTAGCTAAAAAGATAATCTCTCTGTCTCTCTGACTGCTCTCTTTAACAAAACCGGAACACACTACACGAGGCCACCCGGAAGGTGGCCTTTTATAGTGTGGGGCGTGTGCTAAAGCCCTGAGCCATAATTGGGCAAATCATCAGCGCGCAACGCCGCAGTAAATTATGGGCCGACACGCGTCACTCGAATTTGGCGCGAACGACCCAATGTTTTCGATTTTCGACGAACGATCGAACAGGCAATGTTCGAGTCGAACATACGTTCGTATCGAACGCAAAGCTTATCCTTACTGCTGATCCTGGAATGATTAATTTTGATAAATGTGAGCCTATCAACAGAGTCTGTAGACAGGTGCGCATTTTGATCCATTACAAATAGGGATGAGCCGAACACCCCTGGGTTCGGTTCGCATCAGAACCTGCGAACAGACCAAAAGTTTGTGTGAACTTTAGAACCCTGTTAAAGTCTATGTAACTCGAACGTTTGAAATCTAAAGTACTAATTTTAAAAGCTAATATGCAAGTTTTGTCCTAAAAAGTGTTTGGGGGCCCGAATCCTGCCCCGGGGGAGTGTTTGGGGACCTGGGTTCTGCCCCAGGGGAGTGTTTGGGGACCTGGATCCTGCCCCAGGGTAGTGTTTGGGGACCTGGGTCCTGCCCCAGGGGAGTGTTTGGGGACCTGGATCCTGCCCCAGGGGAGTGTTTGGGGACCTGGGTCCTGCTCCAGGGGAGTGTTTGGGGACCTGGGTCCTGCCCCAGGGGAGTGTTTGGGGACCCGGGTCCTGCCCCAGGGGACATATATCAATGCAAAAAAAGTTTTAAAAAACTGACGTTTTTTCAGGAGCAGTGATTTTAATAATGCTTAAAGTGAAACAGTAAAAGTGAAATATTCCTTTAAATTTCGTACCTAGGGGGTGTATAGTATGCCTGTAAAGTAGCGCTTGTTTCCTGTGCTTAGAACTGTCCCTGCACAAAATGTAATTTCTGAAGGAAAAAAGTCATTTAAAATCACTCGTGGCTATAATGAATTGTCGGATACCAGCAATACAGTGTAAAGTCATTCATAAAAAAAGAATGCGTGGGGGTCCCCCCAAATTCAATTACCAGGCCCTTTGGGTCTGGTATGGATATTAAGGGGAACCCTGCATCAAATAAAAAAAAAACTATGTGGGGTTCCCCCCAAATATCCATTCCAGACCCTTCAGGTCTGGTATGGATTTTAAGGGGAACTCCACCCTAAATTTAAAAAAAAAATGCCGTGAACCCCTACACATTTTTTTTTTATGAATGACTTTTCTCTGTATTGCCGGGAGCCGACAATTTTTTATAGCCGAGAGTGATTTTAAATAACTTTTTTTCCTTCAGTAATGATACTTTGTGCAGGGACAGTTCTAAGCATGGGAAACAAGCGCTACTTTACAGGCATACTATACAACCCCCCCACTAGGTATGAAATTTAAGGGAATATTTCACTTTTATTGTTTCACTTAAAGGAATTATTAAAATCACTGCTGCAAAAAAAACTGCAGTTTTTAAAACTTTTGTTTTGCATTGATACATGTCCCCTGGGGGCAGGATCCAGGTCCCCAAACACTTTTTATTACAATAACTTGCATATTAGCCTTTAAAATTAGCACTTTAGATTTCAAACGTTCGAGTCCCATAGACTTTAACACGGTTCTAAAGTTCACACGAACTTGCCGCGAACACCCCAAATAGTTTGCTGTTCGGCGAACAGGCAATGTTCGAGTCGAACATGAGTTCTACTCGAACTCGAAGCTCATCCCTAATTACAAACAGCAGCACTGAATGTGCGTTCAAAAAGCACGCTGGATGCAGGAAAGGCCAGTAGCTTGATTACATATTAAGCAAGTTCTGGCCAGTGATCGATCCTCAAGACCCAGTAACCAAGTGGATGCTCTGTTGGAAAGGTCTCCAAGTCTGCTCTTGCCCCTAGATATTCCTGTACCATATAATGCAGACGCTGGCAATCAGACCTTGGTGCTGAAGACTGAAAAATTGTTTAAAGGCATCGGTCAGCCGGCCACCTTCTCTACCGTTCTTTATTTGACTGAACACAGTCTCAGAAACACGTTGTCCAGCACCAAGAAATGGCAACCTCCCAGGATCTGGAAATGCATTACACAAACTTCTCTTCAAGGCTTCCTGAAGATGTTTCATCCTATGCTCCCTCTGCAGAGGCAGGATGAGTAGCAAATTTACCCTTGTAACGTGGATCAAGAAGGGTTGCCAGCCAGTAATGATCCCTCTCCTTAGTACTACGAATCCTGGGGTCCTTTCGCAGGCTTTGCAGAACCAGGGAGGCCATGCAGCGTAAGTTTGCAGAGGCATTCAATTCTGAGTCCTCTGGGTCACTAAGGATCACATGATCCATAACTAACTCCTCACAGTCACGTACAACTCCTTGGGTTTCTAGGGACTGAAAACTATCCCTTGAAGACTGCTGCGTGTTATCCACAACATCCATGATGACACAATCCTCCTCCTCCTCTTCTTCCTGGGTACTTGGCGGTTCCTAAAGGATTCTATATGGATAAAGGGGCCTTGAGAGGAAAGGAAGTCCTCCTCTTCCTCCTGCTGTTCTGCCTCAAGTGCCCTGTCCATGATTCCATGAAGCGTGTGCACTAGCAGGAAGACTAGAGGGACATTGTCACTGGTGCATGCATTGTCACTGCTCACCATCCTTGTGGCCTCCTCAAATGGTGACAGGACAGTGCATGCGTCCTTGATTAGTAGCCACTGGCATGTCGAAAAGAAGCCAAGCTCGTCTGACCGTGTCCTGGTGCCATACTCTCACAGGTAATCATTGATTGCCCTCTGCTGTGTAATGCTAGTAGATTGGCTGTAAGTAATTGTGACACCTATTGCTATACCTTCATTCCTATTAGTGCAGGTTTTTGAGAGGACTAGAGGTATAGTAGAGTTGGGGATCCCAGATGAGGAGCAAGGAGAAGTGTGCCTTTTTCTGTGATGTGGGTCTTTCAAGTACTTTTGCCAACAGACTGCATGGGAGGTTGTCATATGTCTGGTCAAGCATGTGGTGCCCAAGTGGCTGCTGTTCTGGCCATGCTTGATCCGCTTCAGACATGCTGCCGAAAAAGGCCCACACCAAGGAACTTTTAAAAGTCAGCGGGTAGTCAGCAGCACCCTGCACCTGTGGAGCTCTGCGCTGTGATGCAGTAGGGTGGCTGCCCATAAGCTGCCCCCTGGAGGATATCCTGCCTTGTTGGAGTTGTGCCTCCTCCTCCTCACTTTATATATGAATAAATATATATATTGTGACAAGAAGTCAGGTAAATCTGTGTGTGTTGTCCCAGATGGAAGATACTTTTCTGCCTTGTGTAGACAATACACCAATTACTATTGGGCGTCGGCTGTAGAAATGGCCAGAGAGGTGAAGAGCTGTTCAAAATGAAGCAATTAAAGCCCCTATAAACATAGCCTAAGGATAACGACTGATTGCTGGATCCTGGGGCTTTGTGAAGTGAAGGAGCAGTCAGAAGCACTTTTGAAGAGGTGAGGTGCTGATGGATATTTTTGTGTGAGAAATATCAAAGAGATTTTGTTGGTGTTTTCTGCTGTAGGACCAGCAGTGTCTGTCCAGCAGTAGGCTGTGCCAGACTCAATAGGTAGGTTCCTGTGTTGGGAAGGTAGACGCCCCAAGTGGCAAGGGTTTATTTTATGTTTTGTTTTGTTTATGCTGTTTTGATGCTTGCACGTGTATCCAACAATATGGAAAAATAAACCATATCATTTGTTTTCAGTCATCCTCAAGTGCCTTTTTGTACAGTTCATGTGTAGTGAACCCATCCAGGGGGTCATACACACACACTACCGAGTTAATCCCTCACACATGGTGGAGAATGCGGGCAGTTAAAGTAAACCCAAAATGGAGGAGATGCTGAAACAGCTGATTATAGCAAATGCAAATCAACAGCGGAACGTTGCAGCTCAACAACAGGCTCACCGAGAGAGCCTTGCAGCTCAACAACGGGTTCACCAAGAGAACATGGCAGCTCACCGAGAGAGCCTTGCAGCTCAACAACGGGTTCAAGAAAGTGACGAGGATTCAGTTTCTGAAAACCTTACATTGGGTTTGGTAGATTTTCACCATACTTGTGAGTCTGAACTATCACAAAGTAAGAAACTTGGAAATGTAGAATTGACAAGTAATGATTTCCGTCTAGCGCACCAAAGGGAAGAAAAACTGCCTTGTACATCGGTTTATCAGAGGTCTTCTGCGTCAGACTTTAGTCCAGTTCATAGAAGAACAGATTTTTTTGGGTGTCACCTTGCTTTGGAGGATTCCAGTCTTGGTGTGTTTGCATCTGAAGAAGGCATCCAAATGGATGATCCATTGCAGAGCACAGTGTTGTCAGCTCTTGGTGTTGATTATGACTCGCTGAGTTCTTCAGGTATGGAGCCATCGAGGGAAACCTTTGTGTCCATTGAAAAACCAATTAAGGTTTTGCATGGTTTACAACTGAAAATGAGTATATTACAGAGCAAGGAACACCCTCTTATGTACCTCAGCCGAAATTTGAAGACCAATAAGAGAATAAATAGGTGGTTCCTGGCCCTTCAGGAATTTAGTTTTGTCGTAACGCATCGCCCCGGTGTTAAAATGGGGAATGCAGATCGTTTCCCGAGTGCATGCGTGCCTGGCAACCTTTGTCCCAACCCTAGGGTTGAAACAAGAGGGAGGGGTATGTGACAGGAAGTCAGGTAAATCTGTGTGTGTTGTCCCAGATGGAAGATACTTTTCTGCCTTGTGTAGACAATACACTAATTACTATTTGGCGTTGGCTGTAGAAATGGCCAGAGAGGTTTGGGGAGTTAGAAGCCTTCAGCTGTTCAAAATGAAGTAATGAAAGCTCCTATAAATATAGCCTAAGGATAACGACGGATTGCTGGATCCTGGGGCTTTGTGAAGTGAAGAAGCAGTCAGAAGCACTTCTGAAGAGGTGAGGTGCTGATGGATATTTCTGTGTGAGAAATATCAAAGAGATTTTTTTGTTGTTTTCTGCTGTAGGACCAGCAATATCTGCCCAGCAGTAGGCTGTGCCAGACTCAATAGGTAGGTTCCTGTGTTGGGAAGGTAGACGCCCCAAGTAGCAAGGGTTTATTTTAGGTTTATGTTTTGTTTATGCTGTTTTGATGCTTGCACGTGTATCCCGCAAGATGGAAAAATAAACCATATCATTTGTTTTCAGTCATCCTCAAGTGCCTTTTTGTACAGTTCAACGTGTAAAAACCAAGACAATTTATTGAAGCTAAAATATGCTTACAAAGAAGACGCCAAACAGCGGCACTTCCGGTCGGACGGGCAGGGTATCACGTTACTTCCGGTCTACCTTACGCCTTGCGTCACATCAGGTGACTTCATCAGAGGTTCCTCTGATGAAGTCACCTGATGTGACGTATTTGTTTCTTCTTTGCAAGCATATTTTAGCTTCAATAAATTGTCTTGGTTTTTACACATTTCACTATGAGAGCTTTTGTTTTTCCATTCCATCTACGGCAATACTGACGGCTTTTGTGGTGAGGCCATTCCATCAGGGATTGTGTTGGATCTCTTCCCCATATTGAGGACGACTCTTTCCAGTGATATAAGGATTTTGTGGAGGCTCAATTTTTCCCTTGGGGAGGTAAGCGCTCCGTGAGCACGAAATTTTCTTGAAGATCATTCCGGTTCATTACATTGCTGTTCATGGACATGATTCATACCAGTTGATGTGCTGTTTCAAGTGTTGAACTTTATTTTTTCACATTTACTGTAGGCGTTTATACCTATCGATTGATTTCACCATTGTGACCATTTATGCTTTGTTCACCATTGTGATCACTTATGCTATGTTCACTATTTATTTGATAGATTGTTGATTTCACATCACTTTTAGTGTGTTAATTTGCGCTCATCATTTTCTTCTTTTTATTATCTGCTTACTGACCAGCTGCCGCAGTTATACGACGGCAGGTTGGCTCTGCTGGGCGAGATCACGTAGCTATACATCATCTCGCCGAGCTCCCCCAGTGAGTCCCACCCCCCTTCAGTTAGAACACACCCAGGGAACATACTTAACCCCTTCTTCGCCCCCTAATGTTAACCCCTTCCCTGCCAGTGGCATTTTTATAGTAATCAATGCATTTTTATAGCACTGATCGCTATAAAAATTCCAGTGGTCCCAAAAATGTGTCAAAAGTGTCCGAAGTGTCCACCATAAGGTCGCATAAGGTTTTACCGAAAAAAAATCAATGATCGCCGCCATTACTAGTAAAAAATAAAATATTAACCACTTGAGATCCGCGCTATGGACAAAAGACTTCCAAAGCGCGGCTCTCAAGTGCCAAGTGAACGTCTTTTGATGTCATTTTAAGTGCATTACCCATGCATGCCACAGTGTCGGCGCATCGCTGAAGAGCCGATGCGTGTACCTGGCGGCTGCGATGTCCGCTGGGTACACGCGATCGGTGGTGACACAGCAGGTGACAGCAGGGACGTGGAGCTCTGTGTGTAAACACAGAGCTCCACGTGCTGTCAGAGGTGAGGAGACCGATCTGTGTCCCTTGTACATAGGGATACAGCATCGGTTACCTCCACCAGTCAGCCCCCTCCCCCCACACAGTTAGAACACACCCAGGGAATACATTTAACCCCTTCCTCACCCCCTAGTGTTAACCCCTTCCCTGCCAGTCACATTTATACAGTAATTAGTGCATTTTTATAGCACTGATCGCTGTATAAATGTGAATGGTCCCAAATTTGTGTCAAAAGTGTCCGATATGTCTGTCGCAATATCGCAGGCCTGACAAAAAAATTGCAGATCGCCGTCATTACTAGTAAAAAAAAAAAAAAAAAAAAAAAAATCATAAATCTATCCCCTATTTTGTAGGCGCTATAACTTTTGCGCAAACCAATCAATATACGCTTATTGCGATTTTTTAACAAAAATATGTAGAAGAATACGTATCGGCCTAAACCGAGGAAAAAAATATAATTTTTAAAAAAAAATTGGGATATTATTATAACAAAAAGTAAAAAAAAATGTGTTTTTTTAACCAAATTTTCTGTCTTTTTTTGTTAATAGCGCAAAAAATAAAAACCGCAGAGATGATCTAATACCACCAAAAGAAAGCTCTATTTGTGGGAAAAAAATGATAAAAATATAAATTTGGGTACAGTGTTGTATGACCGCGTAATTATCATTCAAAATGCGTCAGCGCTGAAAGCTGAAAATAGGTCTGGGCACGAAGGGGGTTTAAGTGCCCAGTAAAGAAGTGGTTAATAAAAATGCCATAAAACCAAATCAATAAACACTTATTGTGATTTTTTTTTACGAAAAATACGTAGAAAAAAATATGTAGAAGAATATGTATCGGCATAAACTGAGGATTTTTTTTTTATATATATATTTGGGGGGGGGGGGGGATATTTATTATGGTAAAAAGTAAAGAATATAATTTTTTTTTAAAATTGTCACTCTATTTTTGTTTATAGCGCAAAAACTAATAACCACAGAGGTAATCAAATACCACCAAAAGAAAGCTCTATTTGTGGGAAAAAAAGGACATCAATTTTGTTTGGGAGCCACGTCGCACGACCGCGCAATTGTCAGTTAAAGCGACACAGTGCTGAATCACAAAAAGTGCTCTGGTCTTTGACCAGCAATATGGTCCGGGGATGAAGTGGTTAAACCAACTAACATCCGAACGGAAATTGATCACCTGACCTTCAGAAAAAAAACTCAAGACCCACCTATTCTGAAGGTTAATAGAATGGTAAAAACAGATGCCAAGCGCCTTGAGGCGATTTAGTTCGCATTTGTAGCGCTATATAAGTTATTCACTCTCTCACTCACTCATAGACTGTGTACACCAACAGAAGTGTATTGGAAACTGTACACACTATATTAGATACTGTGTACACCACCTGCACTGTATTAGAAACTGTACAACAGCTGCACTGGATTATGTACTGTATTATGTACTTGACAAAGTACGGTAGAACAATGAAAATGGTACCAAATGGTTTATAAATTTATCCTCACTTTTAGAATAAAGATTATTACCTAACTGGAATTTAGTGTTCTTTTATTTCAAGGTACATTTGTCTTGGTCAGATCTATGCTTCCTACAGTTACATCTAGTGGCTTGTGAAAGTGTTATTGCCTAATATTTCCAAGGAACAGTTGCGTGATATTTTCCCTAAGAAGCCAAGATGCTTCAAAACTGTGTAAACAACGCAGATAACTTCTGCCAGATTTGTGGTGAGGTTACTTTACATTTGCATCTCAAAGTGCAGTATGACAGCAGTGGTAAAAAAAAAAGGCATACCACCTATATTTTAGAGCAAAATAGGGGATCAGGACAAGAAATGGGCCCCTCATTAATGTTGCATTACATGTGCAACTTATCTGTGTCACTGGCTAAACAAAAATATCTATGTCTTTCGCACTTCCAAAGGTGTGGAGGGACCCCACTAATCATAGTAGTGACTGCTATAATTGCATGGTTCCCCCAATTGCAAAAGGGATCTCAAGAAGGTAGAAGTGGACCATGAAATATCCAAACATTCTGGAACTCCTCCGTACGGAACGCCAATTGGCATTGCATATTTTTACTGCAACTAAATTGACCATAGCTAGGGCTTGGAAATTGCTGGCCCTCAGTTTTGAGGCCGTTAAAAACTGTGACATCATGATAAATGAGAAACTGACTGCCGTGTTATCATGATAAATTCCTCAGAATCTGGCAGCCTTGGGTGGCTCATAACCATTCTTCACAATTTGACCCACTACTTCACTCCCTTTAGTACGTCTCGGTTTACCCCACCCCATGGACTCCTTTCCCCTCCCCCCATTTTTTTTTCTTCTCTTCTTTTTCTTTCCTTTCCTCCTTAGGCCGCGTACACACAATCAAATTTATCTGCTGAAACCGGTTCGACGGACCGTTTCATCAGACAAATCCGACCGTGTGTACGGGCGAGCAGACAGGTTTTTCCAGCAGACAAGTTTTAAAGCATGCTTTAAAACTTGCCTGCTGGAAACCCGTCCATCCGACATGTCTGCTGGTTAGTACGCCTAACCAGCGGACAAAAATCTCCCATATGCGCCGAATGGATTCGACGCATGCGTGGAAGTATTTTACTTCCTGGAGTGGTGACGTGGCGGCGTCAACGTCACCGCCACGTCACCACGCTGTCTGCCGGCGGGGATTTTGGTTTGATGGTGTGTACAACCATCAGACCAAAATAGCCCAGCAGACATATCCCATGAAAACGGTCCGTCGGACCGTTTTCATCGGATAAGTTTGAGCGTGTGTCTCATTCTAGTTTCTTTTTCTCCTTTCTACTTTTTCCTATCTTCTCTTCCTTTGCACTTTTTTTTCTGGCCCACTGGCTTAGTCCTGTTGGGAATGGAAATATGCTCTGCTGCTCTGTAGGGAAACATTTTTCTTTATTTTTCTCCAGCTATACTGTCAGATGATACTTAATTTTATAAAAAAAATTGTGAAATATATATATTTTTTTTCTTCCTTTTCTTTTATTATTTTGAATGTCACTGCTTGATGTTTCATGTTTTCACTCATGGTCCTGAGAGATCATTGGCATGCTAATCTAGCCTATCATGATTTTCACTTACCTGTCTTGTGATCGGATGTCAATCTCCTGCTGACCTCACCTGACTACCCTTGGATTCCCAAGGGTTTTTTCTAATTGAGCTTTGAAATTATTGTTCTGTTTCTACTAGTTTATTTATTTATTTTATTTGTATATATATATATTTTTTTAATATATATATATATATATATATATATATATATATATATATATATATATATTTATATATATATATATATATATATATTTATATATATATATTTTACACCTATGTTTCATAATGTCCACAATCGTTTTGTATTGCACTGTTAAACTGTAACTTTTCAATAAAACCCTTTGTACAAGAAATATCCACACATTCCATCCGCACTGCATCTTTTACCCCATGGTGAGGACTTGCCAATTCCGGATCCACCAGAATCCTACACTCTAGACACAGATGATGATAAAGACGATGAGCAGAATGAACCTCATTGCTATATCACATTTTGCAGAAAAGTTATGAAGCATAATCACACATCACCTTGGTAATTTTTTTATTTTTTTTTAAGCAATTTCTGAGGATTTCTCCTTGTAGATCAGTGTTTTCTGTTTGAAAGAGAAATCTTTTTCTATATTAGCATCTGGTGTACAATCAGCCTTCTAATGAGGAAAGTTGGAGTGTTCGCATCGCTATATAGGTAGAAGTTACCCTTAGGGAGTATGTCATCAAAATTAAGTTTCTGTTGCAGTGGATGCCTAAAATTTAACCTGTATCTTAGTGCAGTCCTCTGGGCAAATCAGTGAGACAATCACAAAAGCAGGAAATTACATCTCTGAGGGCATTCTATATACGAGTGGTCCACAGAATGCCTTCAGGTTGCCATATTGCATTGAATTTTTTGAGAGTTTTAGAAACTACAACAGCTTCAGATTGAATTGGAGAATGGGTTGCGTGGCAATTTTATATGCCCGTTTATTCATGAAAATGTAAATGCAGACTCCAGTCAGACATACAAATTTTGGCCCGGATTCACAAAGCACTTACGCCGATGTATCTCCAGATACGCAGCGTAAGTGCAAATATGCGCCGTCATATCTGTGTGCCAGACCCACAAACTAAGATATGCCTAAAAACAGAGTTCATCCCACCGACGTAACTTGCCTACGCCGGCGTAGAGTGGGCGCATATTTACGCTGGACGCATGTGGCGCTCCCATTGATTTTCTATTCAAATATGCAAATGAGGGAAAAATGGCGATTCACAAACGTACTTGCGCCCGGCGCATGATATACGTGATTTGCGTAAGTTTTACGTCTGGCGTAAAGTTATTCCCCATAGATGAGGCGCAACCCATGCAAAGGTATGGATCAGGGAACACAAGCCTACGTATTGTACGTTGGACGTCTGTGAATATGGGCCGACGTGGGTCTGGCTGGGCATAGGTTACGTTAATTGCGTTCCAACGTGGTTGTGCGCATGCGCATGGGGATACGTCCACATCCATGCGCAGTTAATTTTAAGTACTTGTCTGGCGCCCGGCCCATCATTTGCATGGGGTCACGCTTCATTAGCATGGATAACGCCCACTTCCAGCCCACTTCCACCTACGCCGGCTTACGCCTACGAAATATACGCCACGCTGGTGCAAGGTTGGGAGCATTTGCTTTGTGAATTCCATGCTTGCCTCTCTGCGCTGCATTGGTGTAGCGTAAAAGAGATACCCTACGGTGGCACAAATGTGCGCCGATGTCTGTGAATCCGGGCATATGTATTTAATTTGATTTAGGAAACATCTCACATACTGGTTATCATCAGTTGTTGGCCCACTCCCAACAATCATTTTGCACCTGTCTGGCTCACTAGCTAATTCACAATGGTCAGGATCATCAGCTGAATGTTCCTGAGTCAGACATTTGACTTAGTTGTTAAGAGTGCACAGGGGACCACTAAACTTGAATGAACAATGGTTCTTAAAAAGAAATTGCTGACTGCCAAGGGAATAACTGTGAGAGTTTGTGAAAGGCAGCGTTCAACATTTTAAATAGTCGGAAATATGGCTTTTAAGCTCTTATGTAAATACAATGGTGGTGAAAGAATGAGTACAGTTTAGAGGTTAGGAAATAGTAAGATGTTACACATACGAAAGGCATTTTATATTTGTAATACAATCACACACTCACTCATAGGTATTCATTTGTAAATGTCTGGTGATGGAAAGTTCACCAAGAATGGGAACCACCAGTATCTCTGCCATCCTCATTTTTTTATATATATATATATATATATATATATATATATATATATATATATATGATGGGTTTTCAATCCCGTTATCTTGCATACAGAACATTTCCTTCTTACAATTAGCCCTGAAGAAGGGAACACTATTATAGCACCAAAACGCATTGGGCATACTGTACAACTCTGTGAATGATAAACACCTCTTTTTTTTTAAGATTGATTTGCCTGTCCTTTGTCATTGTTGTGGTGTTGTGAGCTCACTATATTTTTCTTCTCAATTATCGCCCAGTAGATATAGTAGTGTATAAAATAAGCTACTTGCTCTCATGCTCGCGGGACTGACGTCATCGCGGCTCCAGCCAATCACATCGCCGGAGCCTGCGATGCCTGGAAGTAAATCCGGGAGCGATGTCACCGGCCGGACCAGTGTACGGGGACCGCAGTGGGATCTTTGAACTCAGGTGAGTACTACATAATGAGCTAGTATGCTATGCAAAATATTAATTTGCTGTTCTAACACAACTGGGTGCTCGCAGGTGACCATTTTTGATGCCTATTAGAGCTTATAGATCTAATCAGGTGCTTCAAAAATACCCCCTGCTGCTGTAATTCAGGCACCTGAAAAGGGGCCGGGCTCCTGAATAGGGGGCATCAGCGGTGGCCATGGATAGATAGCCCTGCATAGCATGAATGTATCCATTGATCATAGAGGGGGTGGCTGGAGCGAGAGGGCAGCGCCCATGTGCCCTTATGGACGCACCGCCACTGATGGCATATGTAGCATACACAGTGCTCAACCTATATTCAATGTCAGCATGTGCTTGAAAACTTGCACAGTTTGTAACAAAAATAAAATCATTGACCAGTGCTTCTCTGGTGCATCTGCTATGCATACTAGCTTAATATGCCTTTGTCTTGCAGGTCTTTTCCTTTTCTATGTTTTGTGGTCTTACAAGCACTTTAGGCTGACTTCACACTGGAATGCACGATTGTGTAGTACACGATTATCCCATTTTTGCATCAGTTAGAGCAGGGATCCTCAAACTATGGCCCTCCAGCTGTTGCGGAACTACACATCCCATGAGGCATTGTAAACCTCTGACATTCACAGACATGACTAGGCATGATGGGAATTGTAGTTCCTGAACATCTGGAGGGCCGTAGTTTGAAGATCCCTGAGTTAGAGCTTCCCCTTTAGTTCACCAGAGTTCCATGCTTAGTTAGGTCAGTCTTTAGTGTTGGTACACCTACACACCTTTGTATTCTCAGGTTGTGTTCATCTGTGATCCTATAGTCATGATATATTCATTGTGTTATATCTTATGACATGATTAGGCAACTTTCACAGATGGTAGGTATGATGAGAACTGTTGATTTTGTGAAGGTTATCAGAGGATCTTACTTTCTTTATTTTACATTGCCATGATTGCCAGTGCACCACCCATATATTGCTACTTCTCCAATGCTCTGTAGAATCTCAGGCTCAGATAGCTCCAGAAGTTCCCAGGAATTTTTATCGGGTACCGTTATTGTGGAGAAATCCTCTTGAGGGGGGAGGGGGCGAGCAGGAGTGTCAGGACGCCCACTAACACACAGCTACTTTCTCTATCTGCAAAGTAGAGAGTGTCCTGACTTGCCTGCTCGCCCCTCCCCCCTCAAGAGGCGTTCTCCACACCAGGGAGAAAGCCTCGTATTACGTTGTGTAGTTACAGACAGGAGAACAGAAAGTGAGCATTTCTCAGAAGAAATAAGGACATTTAAAAGCAAAATGGAAGGATGAGGTAAGTGAAGGAGGACTGCACTAAGGTAAAGGAAGCTATTTTTTCCTTTACAACCCCTTTAACTAGATCATACAAAGTCAATGTACAAAGAGGAAGACAAAGTTCATGTGCAGAGGATAATAGCGTTTGAACTTGCTTATTGCAGTTTATTGCCCAAGTATTGCCATGATTGCCAGCACATTGTTGTCAATCTTCCCCTGTTCCGCAGAATCTCAGGCTCTTATGGTTAAAGCGAAGCTCCACCCTTGACACATTTGACACCTTTCAGGGGGAGGGGGGTGCAGATACCTGTCTAAAGACAGGTATTTGCACCCACTTCCAACCACAGTCTGCGGGCAGACTGCGGGCAGGATGTCACCACCCCCCCCATTGTGTTCTGGGAACTGGCTCGGGAGCCAGTCAGTAGTGATGTCGCAAACCTAAAATTTTCCGTTCGCGAACTTCCACAAATGTGTGGGCGAACCGGGCGAACCGCCATAGACTTTAATGGGCAGGCGAATTTTAAAACCCACAGGGAATCTTTCTGGCCACAGTAGTGATGGAAACGTTGTTTCAAGGGGACTAACACCTGGACTGTGGCATCCCGGAGGGGGATCCATGGAAAAACTCCTATGGAAAATTACGTAGTTGTCGCAGAGTCCGTTTTTAATCCATAAAGGGCATAAATCACCCAACATTTCTAAATTGTTTGGAATAACGTGCTTTAAAACATCAGGTATGATGTTGTATCGATCAGGTAGTGTAAGGGTTAGGGTTAGGGTTACAGACAGGTTTAGGTTTAGGGTTACAGATAGGGTTAGGGTTACAGACTTCTTGTACTCTTTCCCTTAGCCGTTTAAGGGTAAATATATTTATCATTTACAATACTGTTAATACGGTTGATGTCTCTTTGTTGAGAGTGTCTTTGTTTTTTAACAACCTCACCTATACAACATATTTCTGTTTTAGAGCATCTCCCTTTCACCCCTGAAGATGACCGCCCTCCACAAGGTCGAAACGCATCAAGTTTGTATGATTAAGATCATGCCATGCTTTTGCTGGTTTGCCCTTTCAGCCCAATTTAAAATACTGTCTATTCATGTATACATTTTTTTATTGTGACCATTCATTTACTTTTTCTCTGTGTTTTAGTATAATATACATGTTCTCCATAAGACATATAAAACACCAATAAAAACTCCTTAATATCTTAATAATATTTACCATTATCATTATTTTTGGCTGCAACACAAAGCCCCCCGGGGTAAATTTCCTTTTCTTCTTGTATAACTATTGGGCGTGTGCAGCGTTATACCCACTCCCGGGTATCACCTTTCCTTGCTAAGGGTTACAGACTGTAACCCTAACCCTGTCTGTACCCTAACCCTAACCCTATCTGTAACCCTAACCCTATCTGTAACCCTAAGCCTAACCCTGTCTGTAACTTACACACTCATGACATAAATTTTATTCCTCTATGCGTCAATCTTGGTGTAGTGATGACTGTGCTTGTGCGCACGTTTGGGAGATTGCAGGCCATGGGGGTTTTTCAAAGCCTATGGTCATGCTGAGGTAGTTCAGCGACAGTTAAGTGACCCAGAAAGCAATGATTCTGCATTGTTGGCCTAGTAGGCTTTAATGATCACCTTAGATGAGTAGACGATGTAGGCCTGACACACACGCCTGCAGACAACTAACTGCTATTCTATTGCAGTCAAAATTGTTTTTTTTTAAATATTATCTACAGTGCAAACAAAATATATGAGTGGTGGTTCTGGACAAGTGGGCACAGTATAGGCTGTGAGCCTGACACATGCTGGCAGACAACTGACTACTATTTTCTATTGCAGTCAACATTTTTTTTTTACATGTAATCTACTGTGCCACCAGATATGAGTGGCACTGGTGACACTGGCAGAGGTTGGCAGAGTAGACGCTGTAGGCCTGACACAAGACACTTGCAGACAAATAACCGCTATTCTCTATTGCAGTCAAAATTGTGTTTTTTTTTTTTTTTTTACATGTAATTTATTGTGCCACTAGATATATGAGTGGTGGCACTGGGCAAGTGAGCACATTATATACGCTGTGATCCTGACACACACGCGCTGGCAGGCAGATTACAGAGAAAAAAAAAAAGCAGACTGATGTACTAGCACTATACATGCTGTCAGTATATTAGGAAGAGCGGATCTAGTCTAGCTAAACTCAATACAGTGTATAAATATATATACAACTCCTGGGATGCATATATATCCTCTACACACTGTAACGCTAACTGACTAGCCTGCCTGCCTGCTCTATCTAACTCCAAAAAATTACACTCTCTCTCTCTCTGTCTCTCTCTGTAAACCACCGCAACACACATTAGATTACAGAGGGAAAAAAAGCAGACGGATGTACTAGCCTAAAAATGGCTTTTTGGGGTGCTGTCAGGATGCTGTCCTTACAGCAGAGATCAGATGAGTCTTTCAGGACTGGAGTGGACACTGAATACACTGGCCTAGCTATCTATTTCCCTATTAAATCAGCAGCAGCTACACTGTCCCTCCTCTCACTAAGACTGCAGCTTCAGAATGAATCTAAAATGGATGCTGTCCAGGATGTAGGAGGGTCTGGGAGGGAGGGTATGCTGCTGATTGGCTGGAATGTGTCTGCTGACTGTGAGGTACAGGGTCAAAGTTTGCTCAATAATGACGAATAGGGGGCGGATCGTACATCTCATATGTTCGCCCGTGGCGGCGAACGTGAACAAGCGATGTTTGCCGGGAACTATTCACCAGCGAACAGTTCTCTACATCTCTTCCAGTCAGCAGGCGCACCGTGACTCGCGCATGCGCTGTAGGGAACCGGGCAGTGAAGCCGGAGCGCTTCACTTCCTGGTTACCTCACCGAGGATGGTGGGGGGGCAGCAGAGTGACGATTGATCGCTCGTCCTTTGCTGCGGACAGCGCTGGACTCCAGAACAGGTAATTATGCCGGTATTAAAAGTCAGCAGCTGCAGCAGCAGCTGCAGTATTTGTAGCTACTGACTTTTAATATTTTTTTTTTCAGCGGACATCCTTTAAGCTTTAAGAAGTCCCCAGAAATGTTACTGGCCCCCATTCTTGCATTGCAGTGCCAGGATTCTGGGTACAGCTTCCACCAGGGCATGTTATACCATGACTTTGTATGATTTCCTGATATTTGCATGATTTCCTTTCAAAACCCCCAAAAATTCAAGCAATCAGTCCTACACGACTAAAAGTCTCTTGAGTGTTCAATCACCAACATGAATGTCTTTCTTTGCGCACCAGGAACCTAGTTTATCAGTAAAGCAACCTGAACTGCTTAGCATTGGTACCCTCAGGACTCTGTTGGCTGATACTATACTAGCCTTCTTGTTATATAAGCAGTTAACTGTTTGGTTTGTAAAGCCATACTCACATTGTTGAAGGGATGAAATGCAGCTGAAGAATCAAGGTCCTAAACCCTCCCAAACCTGCACCAATGCACTCCACTAAGTCCATGAGATATGATTATTGAGTCCTCCTTATATAAACAATTTACCTGAAATTGTTTTGAGACCTGTCCTGAAGCACAATGAGAGTAATACTATCTGGATCTTGAGTATAGCATGTTGCCTGTGAACCGGAGAACAGCAAATTATGCCAAATATGCCAAAACTTGCAAACAATATATTTGTAATGCACTTGCTTTCTTTCTTAGTCAATAAAGCTGCTTCGGCAACTGTTGATAGGCTGAGCCACCACTTGATCAACACAGGTACTATATAATCCCCCCGTTTTATGAGTGTGTGTATAATTTTTATATATCCTATTTTAGTGTAGTACATCACATGTCGGCAACCGGCAAACCTTGCCAGGATTTTGATGACTAAACATATACATTTCTTTTTATGGCACAGAGGTGGGTGTTCTCACTCAAGTACTCCTAATGAAACCATTATGCAGTCCAAAGAAGTAAACAGGAACATGAATCACTCAATAAAATCTTATATTGGCAGTGAATGGGAGAGGTGATTTAGGTGCAGTTTTACTATGTGATAGTAGACTGACAACATTTCTCTAGAAGTCATTATGAGTTACAGTATTTAAAGTGGAAGCTTAATATGCTTATATTTTGCCTTCCCCAGTTCCTCCCTCATTAACATGCTTGTGACATTTTTAATTAAAACATATTTGTTTTTATTATGCGCACCATTTTAGATGCGGTAATGTCATCTGTATTCTATATGTGATGTTTTTGAATCATGGACAGCTGGGAGGGGCTGTACAATGCTTCCCAAAAAGAGCAGACTACCCTAGGTAATGTTCCATGTGATGCTGAACTTCCATGATTGAAAGAACTGAGATGATCCAGTGAATGAAGGCAGTGAATGCAGTGGTTGACAGTACTATGCTCATAGACAATAAGCTCTGCGTCACTGAAAAGGCTAAGGCCTCAGTGCCTCCATATAGGGTTGCCACCTTATCCTTTTAAAACTGAAGACATGTGCAGAACTTACCAACACACTGGGCAAACTCAGGATCAGGGACGCCTCTGAATCCCAGACCGCTGCCACCCCCAACCCCCGGCATTCCATATATCTCACATGCAGGGCTTTTTTTCCTCAGAAAATAGGTGCAGGAACTCAACCACAACCCCCCAAAAAAACCTCCCCCCAGGAGTGCGCTAAGTGCAGTGTTCCAGGATGCACTTGGTATATAGTACAGAGTTTAGGGATGCGCTACATGCAGAGGTCGGGGTGTGCCATGTACAGAGTGCAGCGTTCAGGCTTCTTTCACAGCTCCCCCTTCACTTGACCCATACCCCTCCCACTTAAAAGCTCCACCATTTTCCACATATCTTACTTTTGTTGCTGTATTAAGTTGAACCACCCAGCCAGCTCTAGTACCTCCCGCTACCCTGTAGGTGACTCCACCTCTCTCACTTGCAGGGATATCATCTAGTTTGGGTGTCGGCATTCGCCATGCAATCTGGGCACCTGCATCTCCCTTGTTCCTATCATGCACTCAGTGGAAGCTGCTCAGGAGATCAGATCTGTGGGAGCCGTTGGGAGACAAGTTATCTCCAGTTATCACTGGAGTTATCACAAGAGCCTGACTGTTTACAAATGATAGTGTGAGCAGGTTGCAGAGAGCCTGAGTCAGAGGTGGTGGAACTGAGTTCCACCAAGTTCCAGCTGAAAAAAAACTACTATTCTATTCAATTAATAATTTCTTCTCCCCTTTCCGGTTAGAAGGTTTACCTGCTTCCACTCCCTAGATTGTTTTCTTGGTAGAACTCCTAGTTAGTTACATATGTCTGTACAGATATGTTGTATGCCAGTTAACCTACGAATGCTTGTTGACTCTAATGCCGCGTACATATGACTGTTTTTCATGTAATGAGAAAAAAAAAAAAAACGTTTTCTCAACGTGATTCTCGTCAAGCCTCCCTTGCATACACACGATCGTGAAAAAAAATGCTTGAGCAAAGCGCGGGGAAGTTTCGTTTGAATGGCGCCACCCTTTGGGCTGATTGCATTTTTCTCGTCATGAAAAACGGTTGTGTGTACACGGCATTAGCCTTGTTTACCGATGTTATTTACATGTAATTATATTTTTCTTCTTTTATATGGAAATTCTTAATAAACATATTAATATATATATATATATATATATATATATATATATATATATATAATGAATAAATGTCCATTACTCATCTAAAACAAAAACAAAAAACTGAACACATAATTGCACAGGTTTTGTGGCTGATTAAAGTGCTAATTAAAACTCACTCCGTGGCGGTAAAATGCCGCTGCCTAGATCTAATGCGTGGTTGTGTTAAAAATGTTAAATAAATAAAGTCACCTTATGATGTGTACTGTCTGTTTGAATTGCATACATCATAAAAAATTCCTAGTGCCAAATCCTATAAAGTGCACAATGTAAGTTGTGTTACCTTTGCAACTATAAATGGCTAGTAGAAGTTGCATTAAAACATAACATACATACTATGTTATACAAAGTAAAGTGCTTAGCGTGCTTAATGTGCAAAAAGTGTCCATATAAGAAAACCGGAGATCACAAACAATATATTTTTTTTTTTCCAAAAGTGCAAATCGGAAAATCACAGTTCAGCAGTTCACATAGATGAACTTATTCCAAGGAGACTTGTGCCTGAGTGAACAGTAGCTCTTGGTGTAGGGTGGGTGAAAATCCACAGGTGCTTCCCCTCTCAGCTCCACACTCACCGGAAAGATTTAGGGGTAAAGTGCATTAAAATAAGATTGCGTCCCTGATCCCTATCCGATGTTTCCCTCCTCCACGATGGATCTGGTCATAGGGTACGCTCACATAGGGATGGATGAATGGTGTGAATTAGGGATGGGCCGAACACCCCCCAATTCGGTTCGCACCAGAAAACCTCAAACAGGCAAAAAGTTCTAGCGAACATGCAAACCCTATTAAAGTCTATGGGACATGAACATGACAAATCAAAAGTATCAAAAGTCCTTATTTTAAAGGCTTATGTGCAAGTTATTGGCCCCAGGGGACATGTATCAATGCATTTTTTTTTTCAGGATCAGCGATTTTATGAATACTTAAAGTTAAACAATAAAAATGAAATATTCCTTCAACCACTTAAGGACCGCCTCCTGCACATTTACTTCGGCAGAATAGCGCGGCTTACTCTATCATCTCCCCATTCTATCTCTCCGTGAGGCGATCGTGAGTATGCCCACGGCAATCAAGTCTGTGGGACCCGCAGGCAGGCTAACGAAGATCGCGGCACGCCCTCAACAACCGCTTCTTAAAGGGGACTTATATATACGTCCTTCTGCCTGCCCGTGCCATTCTGCAGACGTATATTTGCGTGCGCCAGGCGGCAATCGGTTACTTTGTTAGTGTATCCAAATCTGGTAGTCCATTCAACACCTACTTTCATCCAGATTAACAATGCTGCTGTCCAAAGGTGCCCCTGTGCTCCTTCATCAAGACTGGAAGCCAGATAAGTAGCTTGAAGCTTGTGGGCCACGATGCAAAAATTGACCTGGATCTCCTCACCATTGCCTCCCGTTGCTTCTATGGTGCACCAAGATACTCCCACGTGTGCCAAGATTTTCCAAGTGGCTAAAGAGCTATTTCAGATCTTTATTTACATATTGAGGGTAATATTGAGGTTAATTCTAAAGATTCTGGAGAAACTGTCCACATTTTGACATACCTCTCCAACTACCCTGTATTAAATACAGTAGACTGCACTGTATATATATATTCTACACATACATACATATATATATATATATATATATATATATATATATATATATATATATATATATATATATGTATATATATATATATATACTAGACTGCCTTCACTGTATATATATGGGCAGATTCAGAAAGTATTTACGTCGGCGTATACGCCGCGTAAATACTAAGAATACTAAGAATAGCCGGCGTACCTTTTTTCTGTATTCAGAAAACAAGATACGCCGGAATTCTGCTAATATACGAGCGGCGTAAGTCATTTACACCGTCGTATATTAGTTGCATATTTACTCTGGCCGCTAAGTGGCGCTTACGTCGTTTTACGTGTAAATGATCCAAATGAGCTATTTACGCCGATTCACGAACGTACTTGCGGCCGTTTACTTCGTTTGTGTAAGCGTTAGTGCTGCGTAAAGTTACCCCTGCTATAGCAGGCGCAGCCAATGTTAAGTATGGACGTCGGGACAGCGTCGAATTGTACGTCGGTTACGTAGTTTGCGTAAATCGTTCGGGAATGGGGCTCGATGTAAGTTACGTTCACGTCGTTTACATTGACAAATAGCGATGTGATTTCACGCATGCGCACTGGGGTTTGTCTACGGACGGCGCATGCGCCGTTCAGAAAGAACGTCATGAGCGTGGGGTCATGATTCATTTACATGAATCACGCCCCCATCCTCAACATTTGAATTGCGCAGCCTTACGCCGGGCACTTTACGCTACGCCGCCGCATATTATGGAGCAAGTGCTTTCTGAATAAGGCACTTGCCCATAATATTTGCGGAGGCGTAGCGTAAAGACCATACGCTACCCCGCCGTATAGATACTCCTATGTATCTGAAACTGGCCCATAGTCTACACTACACAGTGTATACAGGTCACTGGCTGAAGAAGAAACCAATGAGCTGTTCCGAAACGTGCCCGGCCTCTATTCCATGCTGGTTTCTGTCTCGCTTCCTCTGACGTCATCCCCAGGCTCCAGTGTCATTGTGTTCTCTGAATATTCACATCACAAGTCGACTGTTATCTTGTGGGCCTCCCTGGAAGTTTTACCATTACAGACTGGGACTGCCCTGCCACTGGAACATCTTCTGGATGCACTTACCTGCTACATCTTTCATCCACTACCTTGTAAGTGTTTTTAACCCTCTAGGGGATATTACAAGTTTTATACTTCCGCACTTAGAGGCGCCTTGTTTGCTTTTCTGTTTCCATTAGAGATTTCTTGTCTCCCTGAGTGTTGCCTAAAGTGTGTGAATAATTGCTACCCTCTCCAACACAGACTGTATCTTTTAGGATTTAAATGCTTGGAGTTGGAACGCCCAGATATACCCTTTTTTCTTCCTTTCCTCTCAAGACCCACTTTATGCAGACACCATTGTTCCTATGCCACAGAACGTACAAGAGGAGAGAGAGGAGGAGGAGGATTCTGGCAGTTTTAGAGGCATTGAAGCAGAGGAAGACATATGTCAATCAGTAGACATGTGCACACTGAAATATTTTGTTTCGTAATTTTGTTTTTGTCCGAAAAATACATTTAAATTTAGTTACACCAGAAATTTGTTTTTATTTATTTAGTTTTTCGTTAAAAAAATGCATTAGTCCGAAAATCCAAATTAAGGTTGAATCTATCATTGAAGGCTTACGGTGTCTGCCGAATGGTCTAAGAAAAAAAAATAAGATTCGATAGAATCTTAAAAAAAAAAAAAATTGACTCTTCATGTCTCTCTATGTCGAATCTTCATGTCTCTCTATGTCAAATCTTCAGTGTTGTAAGTAACAGCGTTTAAATAAACGCCGTTACGTAACGATTGCCCTCCAAGGGGTAACTAGTAATCTACCTGATTACTATTACCCCATCGGCAACGCCGTTGCCATTACATTGGCGGCGTTACCGAGTTACATTAAGCGCGCGGGGGGGGGGGGCAGTCCGGGCAGACTCTCACTCAGGGCGGGATGGAGCTGGCCTGTGATTGGGTCACAGGCCAGCTCCGGGTCATGTGTCGACGTGTCGTCGACGTCGTGACGCTGGCGCATGCACATGCTTGAAGTCTCTCGCCCGCAGCAGTGTAGTGTAATGGGTCGGGAGGGAGTGAGTCTGGCTCACCTCCTCACCATCACCTCAGCCGCCGATATCTCCCTCGGCCGCCGCGGAGGCTCCACTCCACCATCAAGGGTCCGGACTCCGGGGACACTCACCGCGTCAGCAGTGCACCGACCGACCGACCGTGGGCCGTGGCCCTGTGCAGGTGAGGAGCCGAGGCGAGCAGCATCGGATTGGGAGTGGGGGGGCCGGGGGGACAGACAGATAACGGGACACTCCACCGGACCGCTCGACATGCCCAGGCAGACCCAGCATCATCACACTTTACCTGCTCAGGCAGCAATACTGTACAATATAGATTCAGTGTGAGTGACACTTCTGCAGTGCACACTGAATCTACATTGTACAGTATTGCTGCCTGGGCAGGTGAAGTGTGATGATGATATTAATAATTGTACACAGTATTGCATTTGCTGGGCCTGCCATATACTGTACTATACTGTATAACCACTACAAAATTCCTTTACAAATAATGCATATTTTAAAATGTTATTAGTAATAACATGTTTGTAAAGGAATTTTGTAGTGCAGATATACAGTATAGTACAGTACAGTATATGGCAGGCCCAACAAATGCAATAATGTGTACAATTATTTATATCATCATCATCATCACACTCCACCTGCCCAGGCATCAATACTGTACAATATAGATTCAGTGTGCACTGCAGCAGTGTCACTCACAATGCACACTGAATCTATATTGTACAGTATTGCTGCCTGGGTAGGTGGAGTGTGATGATGATACTGTATTAACCACTTAAGGACCTCCGCACGCACATATACGGCCACAGAATGGCACGGATGGGCACAAGGGCGTAAATTTACGTCCTCGCCCAGTAGCGGGTCGGGGGTCCGATCGGGACCCCCTCCGCGGCGTGCGGAGGTCCCCGTGTCTCTGGGAGCGATCCGGGACGAGCGGGCGGATGTCGGCGTTTGCCCGCCCCCCCCGCGATCGCTCCCAGCCAATAGCAGCGCTCCCCCCTTTGTGTCACTTCCTCCTCCTGTGTTTACACAGGAAGGGGGAAGTGATGTAATCTCTCATCGCAGCGGTATTTCCAACCGCTGCGATGAGAGGAAGACCTCACAGTAAGTGTGCACCAACATTACACTGACACACACACACATAGGCATACTTAACCCCTTGCGATCTGCCCCCCCACCCCCCCCTGTCACAGTGTCACTGAATGCAGTGATCTAATCACTGCATTTAGTGTCAGTGTGACAGGCAGTGTAAAATCAGTTAGTGTTAGTTTCAGGATAGCCCCCCCACCCCCCCTAATAAAGTTTTAACCCCCTGATCACCGCCCTAGTTAACCCTTTCACTCCCTATTGCCAGCGTCACTAAGCGATCATTTTTCTGATCGCTGTATTAGTGTCGCTGTTCCCGCTAGGTAGCTATTTTTTTTTATTGCGATTTTTTTTTTTTTACTAAAGATATGTGGCTAAATAAATTTTGGCCTAAATGTTTGACTAAAATTTAGTTTATTTGATTTTTTTTTTAACAAAAAGTAAAAAAGTGTTTTTTTTTAAAAAATGTCGCTCTATTTTTGTATATAGCGCAAAAAATAAAAATCGCAAAGGTGATCAAATACCACCAAAAGAAAGCTCTATTTGTGGGAAGAAAAGGACGCAAATTTTGTTTGGGAGCCACGTCGCACGACCGCGCAATTGTCTGTTAAAGCGACGCAGTGCCGAATCGCAAAAACACCTTGGGTCATTTACCAGCGTATTGGTCCGGGTCTTAAGTGGTTAATAATTGTACACATTCCGAAATGTTCTAAAATACTGTATATAGTGTTTTTATTCTTCAATCAGTTATTATAAACATCTTTGATATTAAAGATGTTATAGAACGTAATTGCATTGTAGAATATAAAAAAAAAAATCTCAGTTACTTTTCCGAGTAACTAGTTACTTTGCCAATAAAGTAACTGAGTCACTAACTCACTTACTTTTTCGGGCAAGTAACTTGTAATTGTAACTAGTTACTTTTTTAAAGGAAGATGAACAACACTGCAAATCTTCATGTCTCTCTATGTAAAATCTTCATGTCTCTCTATGTCTAATCTGTCATTGAAGGCTTATGGTGTCTGTCGAATGTTCTAAGAAAAAAAAAAAAAGAAGATTCGACAGAATCTTAAAAAAAAAAAGAAAATCGAATCTTCATGTCTCTCTATGTCGAATCTCCATGTCTCTCTATGTCGAATCATCATGTCTCTCTATGTCGAATCATCATGTCTCTCTATGTCGAATCTGTCATTGAAGGCTTATGGTGTCTGTCGAATGTACTAAGAAAACAAAAATAAAAAGATTCGACAGAAGCTTAAAAAAAAAAAAATGTGACTCCTAATGTCTCTCAATGTCGAATCTTCATGTCTCTCTATGTCGAATCTTTATGTCTCTCTGTCGAATCTTTTCTCTCTATGTTGAATCTTTTCTCTCTATGTAGAATAATATTGGACTAAAAGAGTTAGGGTCCTTTCACACGTGCGGACTGTTCGTCCGTTTTTTAGACGTCCGTTTACGGACTGCAATGCTTTCCTATGGGTTATCGTACATTAGCGGATGAGCATCCGCTAACGTCCGTTAACATCCGTCTCCGTTAAGCTCCGTTTTTTTGAACGGAAGAAAAACGGATGTTAGCGGACGATCCGTTTAACATCCGATCTGCTAACATCAGTTTTTCATCAAAATATGTAATAAAAATAAAGTTCTAAGAAAAAAAAAAAAACGGATGAAAAAACGGATGTAAAACGGATGAAAAAACTGATGAAAAACGGATGTAAAAAGGATGACAACTGATGAAAAACGGACGAAAAACAGATGAAAAAACAAATCAACTGATGATAACGGATCTAAAAAACGGTCCGCACGTGTGAAAGGACCCTAAGGGCCCTTTCACACGGTGCAGAACGTTTTTCAGTCCGCTCCGTGTATGTCCGTCGGCTCAGCGGGGGGTCCCCTATGGGGAATCGGATGGAAACGGACCGTCTGTCCGTTTGCATCCGATCCGATCCACCTGACGAAAGAAAAATAGGGTTTTCTTCCGTCCGCAAAACGGATCCAGACGGACGCGGATCGCAGGCGGACGTTAGCGGATGCATCATCCGCTAACGGATCCGCTCCCATAGGGCCCCATTCTAAGTCCATTTACGGACTTAGAAAAAGCGGACCGTTCGTCCGCACGTGTGAAAGGGCCCTAAAGGTTAGGCACATTCGACAACAACGAAAACGAAAATAAAGCATTTAATTATGTCGGATCTTTCGTTTTTCGTTTTCTGTCCTTTCGTTATCATTTGTTAAAACAATTACGAAAATACCTGAAATTCGGACGAAAATGCATTAGGATGAAAACTAATGCACATGTCTATCAATCAGTAAGAGATGGTTTTCCATCCGCAGAACCCTTGGGAGTAGTATGTGGCTGGAAGAAGGGAATTCCAGATACTATAATCCTCAGTAGGGATGAGCTTCGAGTTCGAGTAGAACTCATGTTCGACTTTTATTTGATGCTCCCAACAGGGCAGTGTGATCTGCCGCTGGGAGTCATGCAATACAGGAACCCACAGTGGATTCACAGGATTCCCGCATCGCTGCAGTGTGAACTGAGCCCAAGCATTAATAAATCACTGCTCATTTAAAAAGTACGTTCTTTAAAAAAAACGTTTTTCTCATTGATACATCTCCCCCAGGGCAGTACCTGGAACCACATAACCATTGTATGCCCAATAACTTGCATATAAGCCTTCAAAATGGGCACTTTTTTGGGCAATTTTTCACGTTCGGGGCTCCATAGATTTCAATGGGGTTCCTTATTCGGTTCTGAACTTTTGCGGTGTTCGAAAGTTCTGGTGCGAACCGAACAGGGGGTTGTTCGGCCCATCCATATCCCTGATGCTAACCCCTTCCATGCCAGTGTCATTTATACAGTGACAGTGCATTTTTTAGCACTCATCACTGTATTGGTGTCACTGATCCCCAAAAAGTGTAATTTAGTGTAAGATTTGTCTGCTGTAATGTCGCAGTTTCACTAAAAATCGCTCATTGCCGCCATTACTATTAAAAAATATTTAAAAAAATAAAAAGTCCCTAAATCTGTCCCATAGTTTGTAGACGATATAACTTTTGTGCAAACCAATCAGTATGCGCTTATTGGGATTCTTTTTTACCAAAAATATGTAGTAAAATACATATTGGCCTAAATTGATGAAGAAATTTGATTTTTATTTTTTTTTATTTTATTGAACCTTTATTTGGCAGGAAATAAAAAGTAATGTGTTTTTTTCTAAATTGTTGCTCTTTTTTTGTTTATTGCGCAAAAAATAAGAACCGTAGAGGTGATCAAATACCACCAAAAGAAAGCACTATTTGTGGGAAAGAAAGGACATCAGTTTTATTTGGGTACAACGTCACATGACCGTGCAATTGTTAAAGTAACGCAGTGCCGTATCACAAAAAAATGGCTTGGTATCTCTTCAACAACAAAAAAGTCAAAGATAGGAACGGCCTTCATGATGTAGTATTCATTATTTTATTTGTTAAAAATGCACTTACATACTAAAAACAAGTTAGCATGTGTTAAAATCGTATAAAATACCACCAAGATTGCTCAGATCACCATTTCCGGTCTGTGTCCTACTTGTCACCCAGGCTCCGCCCTACACATTACGTCAGGGGTTACGTTCACTTCATATACATATATAATTTTTGGTGATAATAATTTTGACAATTATATACATTTATAAGGTTTTTATTAATTTCAGTTTGAGATAAGATACAAGTATATTATTCACACCTATAAACACATATGGTATGTAGGATAGAGTAGCAGGCAGTAAAGCACTATTTTGTTAACGTGGTTGTTATTAAAAAAAAAAACCTTACAAACATATCATACTTTCCTCCACTGTGCAGCTCGTTTTGCGCAGTGTGACCCCGATCCGTGACCTCTGGGATCCCCCAGCGGCTCTGGCGGCTCCTCCTTACATCAGATAACCCCCTGGGAGAAGCGCTCTCCCGGGGGGTTACCTTGCTGGCTCGCTCCCGAGTCATTCGTTTGGCGGCAATAGCAGTCAAATGTATGACTCGACTCCGCCCTCCGGCCCCCGCGTCATTGGATTAGATTGACAGCAGCGGGAGCCAATGGCTGCGCTGCTATCAATCTATCCAATCAAGACCTGGGACCCCGTAGAGAGAGGCAGAGTGCGCCACCGCCGACTGAATTCCATGGCTCAGGTGTGTAAAACGGAGGGACTGAGGGGGTGGTGACTACCAGAAGTTTTTTCACCTTAACCCCCCTGGCGGTATTTCTGAGTCAGACTCGGGCTCGCCTCGCAGCATCCACAGGCATGGTTTTCTTACCTTGTCCCTGGATCCAGCGATGCATCCGCGCTGTGTGAGCGAGCGGGTCCTCGCTCGATTCACACAGTGCCTCTGTGTGCCGTCGATCTCCATTCCCTGCGACGTTATGACGCACGGGAGCGGAGAACGGCACCAAATTCAAAAACGTAAACAAACACATTACATACAGTATACTGTTATCTTTTAGTTATGTAAAAAATACACACCCCCCTTGTCCCTAGTGGTCTGCCCAGTGTCCTGCATGTACTTTTATATAATAAATAATGTTCCTGCTGCCTGCAAACTGTAGATTGTCCATAGCAACCAAAAGTGTCCCTTTATGTCAAAAATGGTTTTAGATCAGCTAGAAAACAGCGATAATAAATTATAATAACTTGCAGAATTGAGTGATAGCGATTTGTGGGGAAATTCGTCATAAAAAAATAAAAGTAATGACAGCGACAATTCTGCAACTGAGCAAATTTCAGTGATTTTGAGTTGATTACATTATTGAGTAATTTTTATTATAATTATATTATTATTTGTTATAATTATTTATAATTATTTATTATATTATAATTTATAATTTTGTTTTTAAAAAAATCATACCTGGGATGCCTATTAGACTCTTGTTTGGTCAGATTTAAGTGAGTTATTCCTAAGAATTACAGGCCTACAGTATAAAACGCCAAATTTCCTTGCAAATAATTCAGCACCTAAAATCAGAAAGAATCATACCGCCAGGGAGGTTAATGCATAAAATGCATTAAGGTGAAAAAACATGAGAGTTTACAAGCCTTTTAAATTTTGTAACGCTTGAAATAAGAAGGTGAATGTAACCAATTGTCATAGCATTATCCAGAATTGTTACATCCCTTGTTATAAAGGTGTATGTATTTCCTATGCTCCTCTGTTCTACCTAGTGGCCATACTGTGGTATTTAACACCTGTCCATAGAAAAGAGCATTCTTTCAGGTTAGAAAAATAAAAAAAATGTGCCCACTTTGCACAAAACGGATGTACATGCAGATTTGCTGAATAAATGGCTATGTAAATTTTTATATAAATAGACCCCTTACTGCCTTTGTATATTCCACTGCTGGCAACGGCCAAAAGTGTGTTGCAACACTGTTTGCTGATGTGTTATACATCTCCTTTAATAGTCATTGCACAGAAATGGTAAGGAAGGTTAATAATAAATAGATTTTTTAATCATGGAACGATTAAACTACCGGCAGTTAGGCTCAGTGCTGGTTAATGTATTACATACAGTTTGGCAGTACCAGCTATTAGTCGTGACATGAATAGCAGCTTTGTGACAAGCACTCACCTGACACTTCCTCATTGTTTACTTACTTTCAGCAGATGGACTGATTCATTTTCACTGGTTTTCCACGTCATTAACTAAAACAGTGAAAGCTCTTACAATATACGTTATTTACTTAAATGAATAATGAGGACAAGAAATGTTAATGACATTTCAAAGTGGGAAACATGTTAATATCTGAAAATACAATGTGTAAATTATTCTGTGTTAGGAGAAACCCAGCTTCTGTACAGGAACTCTGGATAATATTATTAATCATTGTTCTCTTGATTAACCCTCACATAAGTCGCTCTAATCCAGGGGTTATTAAAGTCAAATTTAACTTAACTACTTAAGGATCGCCTAACGCCGATATACGTCGGCACAGCTGGGCACAATCACGTACCTGTACGTCGCCTTTAAGAGCCCAGCCGTGGGTCGCGCGTGCCACCGGTGGCGTGCACGCGACCCAGTCCAAAGCTACGTGACCACGTCCGCGGGACCGATCACCATCGGTGTCCCGCGATCGGATCACAGGAGCTGAAGATCGAGGAGAGGTGAGTGTAAACACACCTTCCCTGTTCTTCTCTGTGGCAGTCACTGATCGTCTGTTCCCTGTTATAGGGAATGATGATCAGTGACATCACACCTACAGCCACGCCCCCCTACAGTAAGAATCACTCCCTTAGGGCACACTCAACCCCATGGCGCCCCCTAGTGGTTAACCCCTTCAATGCCATTGTAATTTTCACAGTTATCAGTGCATTTTTATAGCACTTTCCGCTGTGAAAATGACAATGGTCGCAAAAATGTGTCAAAAGTGTCCGATGTGTCTGCCATAATGTCGTAGTCACAAAAAAAAACGTTGATCGCCACCATTGTTAGTATAAAAAAAAATATTAATAAAAATGCCATACAACTATCCCCTATTTTGTAAACGCTATAAATTTTGCGCAAACCATCAATAAACGCTTATTGCTATTTTTTTTACCAAAAATAAGTAGAAGAATACGTATCGGCTTAAACTGAGGAAAAATATGTTTTTTTATATATTTTTGGGGAATATTTATTATAGCAAAAAGTAAAAAATATTGCATTTTTTTTCAAAATTGTCGCTCTATTTTTGTTTATAGCGCAAAAAATAAAAAACGCAGAGGTGATCAAATACCACCAAAAGAAAGCTCTATTTGTGGGAAAAAAAGGACGCCAATTTTGTTTGGGAGCCACGTTGCACGGCCGGGCAATTGTCAGTTAAAGTGACGTAGTGCGGAATCGCAAAAAGGGGCAAGGTCCTTAACCTGCATAATGGTCCGGGTCTTAAGTGGTTAAAAGTCAAATTTGTTACGTTTAGGGAATATTCTGTTTCAAATGGCACTTTATCCATTGACATACCTCCTTAGATCTGGTCTGTTTGGACATTATGTTCACCTGTTCACTTAGGATCATCCACAGGCAGCTTAGCTCTTCAATAACATAGAAATTGAATCCAACATAATTTTAGTTCATATAATTGCAGTACAAGGGATGTTTTACCAGGCTTTTGAAGTGTAAGAAAACAATGATTTTTCTAAGGCACATGTATAGTATGCCTGTAAAGTAACACATGTTTCCCGTGCTTAGAAAAATCCCTTTCTAAAGGAAAAAAGTCATTTAAAACTACTCTCGGCTATAATGAATTGTCGGATCACAGCAATACAGATAAAAGTCATTAAAAAAAACGACATGGGTTGACCCCCAGTCTATTACCAGGCCCTTTGGGTCTGGTATAAATATTAAGGGGAACCCCAAACCAAAAAATGTGTGGGGGTCCCCCCAAATTCCATTACCGGTATGGAAATTAAGGGGAACCCTGCGCCAAAAAGAAAAATGGCGTGGGGTTCCCCCCAAAAATCCATCCCAGGCCCTTATCTGAGCACGCAACCTGGCAGGCCTGAACCGTAAAAGGCCACATTCCCTTAACATGGGGAGGATGTCCCCATGTTGATGGGGACGGGGGGCTCATCCCCACAACCCTTGCTTGGAAGTTGTGTGGGTCTGCAGGCGAGGGGCTTACCGGAATTTGGAAGCCCCCTTTAACAGAGGCGCCCAGCCGAATGACGCACGAACCAACTGACAGGTCTTAAATAACCGAGGGCAGGGCCACCCAGAACGTGGACAGGTGACCCCACCCCCCTCTGACACAACAGGGTTTCCAGCGGTTTCCCGTGGAGTCACGGGTGACCCCACCCCCCTCATGCAATGGGGGTTTCCTTAGACACGTCAGAGGGGGGCTGGGTCATCCGTGAGACCATGGGGAAACTGCCGGAAACCCCCATTGCGTCAGAGGGGAACGGGGCCACCCGTCCACATCACAGGTGGCCCCACCTTCGGCTAATTAAGAGCTGTCAGACAGGTCGCATGTAATTCTGCTGGGCACCTAGTATGGAGGATGTATCGTTCGTGGCGGCTGGTCCGGGTCGTAGAAGGATTGCAGCGCTGGATTATTAATTTTTTGTTATTAAATGACTTTTCCCAAGCTGTGTGTGTGTTTTTTTATCTTTTTTTGTCACTTTTTTGTGTGAAATGGTAGAGGTACAATGTACCCCGTTACCAATTCACATGGGGGGCGGCATCTAGGGGTCCCCTTTGTTAAAGGGGGCTTCCAGATTCCTATAAGTCCCCTGGCCCGCAGACCCCCACAACTACCGGGCAAGGGTTGTGGGGATGAAGCCCTTGTCCCCATCAACATGGTACAGTTCAGAAGTGGGGGCACTCTCTCGTCCCCCCTCTTTTCCTGCGGCCTGCCAGGTTGCGTGCTAGGATAAGGCTCTGGTGTGGATTTTGAGGGGGACCCCTATGCTATTTTTTTTATTTGCCACAGGGTTCCCCTTATTATCCATACCAGACCTGAAGGGCCTGGTAGTGAAATTTGGGGGGACCCCCACGCATTTTTTTTTGGTTCGAGGTTCACTTAACATTCATACCAGACCCAAAGGGCCTGGTAATGGACTGGGGGAGGGGGGAACCCATGTAGTTTTTTTTCAATGACCTTTATCTGTATTGCCGGGACTTGACAATTCATTATATCCACGAGTAGTTTTAAATGACTTTTTTTTCATTTAGAAATGTCATTTTGTGCAGAGACTGTTATAAACACAGGAAACATGCGCTACTTTACAGGCAGACACCCCCCAGGTACGAAATTCAAAAGAATATTGTTTCACTTTAAGCATTATTAAAATCACTGCTCCCAAGAAAACTGCAGTTTTTGAAACTTTTTTTGCATTAATACATGTCCCCTGGGGCAGGACCCGGGTCCCCAAACACTTTTTATGACAATAACTTGCATATTAACCTTTAAAATTAGCACTTTTGATTTCTCCCATAGACTTTTAAAGGTGGTCTGCGGCTTTCAAATTTGCTGCAAACACCCCAAATTGTTTGCTATTCGGCTCATGCTCGACCTTAACATAAAGCTCATCCCTACTGCCAATGTCCGGCGTTCTCCATTACTATTCCCTGCCTCATGGCAATCCCTAGGTGCTGTAAGAGAAATATGGGTGGTGCAGGGGACGGTGACACTTTTCAAAGGATCACACCTTCTTTGTCATAACCTTCTTTGTCCGGGAACCTTTGAAACCGGTTACCGCCCCCTTCACCACCCCCGTTTTTCCTACAGCACATAGGGGTTGCCAAAAGGCAGGGAATAGTAGTGGAGATTGCCGGACATTGGTGGTTCTCTGACAGCTGTCATCCCAGGCTTTCTTCATGCCAGCTCAGCTATCATAGCTAAAGTCAGATCCAGTTTGCACCTAAGCTAGTGTCATCTAGTTCTTGGGTGCAATTATCAGCTATAATACCTGGTTCCAGGGTGGAGGAAGCTGTATCTCGGCAGAGGCACCCAGGCTGGGTGACAGGCAGTCCCTCACAAAGTCCCTGGAAAAGATTGTATAAGGTTTGCTGGATGCAATCTGGAGAAACATGAGATAAGAGAAGAGGCAAGTCTGAGCTCTATTGACATCTGGTTCATGATAGAGGAAGCATCCTGGCTTGGGCTCACCATCTGGAAAGTGGCACTAAAAACATGTGTTACCCATCTGCTGCGTTGCCATATGGGGGGGGGGGGGGACTTTTAAAATGTTTAGTGGAATATCTCACTTCTTTAATACAACTGCTATTTTTTTTTTTTTTACAACTGCTTTTTTAATCTGAAAAGCATAAAAATAAAAAACTGCTGTTATCTATTCCACAAATGTATTAAGATAAAAGGCACATGTAAACACACTAAATCTTATATAATTTGTATCATATAAAACTGCAGCTTTCATTAAAATAATATCTGGTGATCCTACAATAAAGGTTCTTGATCAGCCTCTGCCTGCTATATGGTGACAACGCACTGTCCCTGTCTCCCAACTGTGCTTATGGGTGGTCACCAGTGGCGGCCTGTCCATAGGGACGCACAGGCGCCCCCCCCCCCTCCCGTAGTCACACAAAAAAAAACGGGCCCTTTAAGAACTTTTATTCGGCTAAAATGTCATTTTGACATTTTAACCGCAGTTCTGGCGGCCGTATATAGAGCAGCGCCACCCCCTCTCGCAAATAACACACATTTGTGCACAAATGCATGAATGAATGTATGTTATTGTTGGTTGCCTGGTTGGCTGAGGGGAACTGCCTATCAAAGCCAGCGGTTCTGACAGGCTTTTCCAGGACCTCTCTCCGGCTCTCGGAAGTCTATTCTCAGAGCGCAGACAGCCTGCGTTCCTTGAAAAAGACTGACGGCCGTTTCAGCCAATCAGGTTCCCGGATTCTGGTTTTCAGGAACCTGATTGGCTGAAGCGTCACTAAGCGGTACAAGACATCGAGGGAGGACATGGAAGCTTCAGGTAAGTGGGCACAGCACAGTGACAACAATGGGCACAGAGGCGACAAAGGGCACAGCACAATGACAACAATGGGCACAGTGGCAACAGTTAAAGGGCACAGCACAGTGACATGCACATTGGCAACAATGGGCACAGTAGTGACAATTAGCACAGTGGCTGCATTTGATGGCATGGCACAGTGGTGACAATTGATGGCACAGTGACTGCGTTTGATGGGATGGCACAGTGGTGACAATTGATGGCACAGCGGCTACGTTTAATGGCATGGCACAGTGGTGACAATTGATAGCACAGTGACTGCGTTTGATGGCATGGCACAGTGGTGACAATTGATGGCACAGCGGCTGCGTTTAATGGCATGGCACAGTGGTGACAATTGATGGCACAGTGACTGCGTTTGATGGCATGGCACAGTGGTGACAATTGATGGCACAGCGGCTACGTTTAATGGCATGGCACAGTGGTGACAATTGATAGCACAGTGACTGCGTTTGATGGCATGGCACAGTGGTGACAATTGATGGCACAGCGGCTGCGTTTAATGGCATGGCACAGTGGTGACAATTGATGGCACAGTGACTGCGTTTGATGGCATGGCACAGTGGTGACAATTGATGGCACAGCGGCTGCGTTTAATGGCATGGCACAGTGGTGACAATTGATGGCACAGTGACTGCGTTTGATGGCATGGCACAGTGGTGACAATTGATGGCACAGCGGCTGCGTTTAATGGCATGGCACAGTGGTGACAATTGATGGCACAGTGGCTGCATTTGATGGCATGGCACAGTGGTGACAATTGATGGCACAGCAGCTGCGTTTAATGGCATGGCACAGTGGTGACAATTGATGACACAGCGGCTGCGTTTAATGGCATGGCACAGTGGTGACAATTGATGGCACAGTGGCTGCATTTGATGGCATGGCACAGTGGTGACAATTGATGGCACAGCAGCTGCGTTTAATGGCATGGGACAGTGGTGACAATTGATGGCACAGTGACTGCGTTTGATAGGCACAGTGAGCCTGCAACTTTTTTTTTTTTTCATTTGCACCCCCCAAAAATGTTGAGCACCAGCCGCCACTGGTGGTCACCCTATCCCACAGGCTTTCATGGGGACTGTAAGTGGCCATTTTAAAACACATTTTGCAGGCATGAGACACTGTTGTCACCATTGGAAAAAAAAAAAATTAAAAATGACATGCAGCTATTACTGGAAAGCATTAAAAAAAGATGAAAAACAAATATTTGATTTAAATAGTAATTTACTGTATTTATGATACATAAAGCTTTAGTAAACGAAATGTCTTTTAGATAGGGGTTACATCTACTTTAACAGCTTTTATTGGTTTTCTGCATACTTTAACCTGACAAGGATTTTTATAAATTGAACGGCGCACAGCGAACACAAGCTTTGAAAACATTTTCTCACCTCATCATGTAGGACTGACAGTGTGAAACCAGAGGAAATGTGAGATGACCTCACCTCTGCATTTGTAATAGGAAATGATCAACTTATTATACGTTATGCTAATTAATGGAGGCAAACTAAGAAAGTCACCTTAATATGATCTGTGCATGTCAAGCCAAGTGTGACATTAATAATGTTATTCTGCTTTAGATCTTCTCGGGGTGCTCCAGGCTATTGCGTGAGTGCGTTTTCCTTCTAAGTTATTTTTCTCGTTTTATTTTTACAATTACATTAAAGAGGACAGGTTATGTGAGAAATGCAGCAGCTCCTATTGCCCCCTCCCTTTTAAAAATGAGAGTTGACTGTCTATGGCTCCACTAGATGTAATAGTTTGCATCACTATCACAAAACAGATCAGGAAATTTGGAGAAAAATCAAAAGTCTTTATTTGCATGTTTTATTGCAAGCCAGTAACTCGTTAAAGGGGTTGTAAAGGTTTGTTTTCTTATTTTCTAAATAGGTTTCTTTAAAGCGGAGTTACACCCTAAAAATGAACTTTCTATTAACAGCTTGCCTTTAATGTAAAAAAAAATAATAATACATTTATTTTTTTACACACTTCTATCTGGATGTTACCAAGCAGCTTTCGTAATCTGCATAGTTCCTGGTTCTAGGTGGTTCAACTTCCTATCCTAAGACTCCATTGCCTCCTGGGAAATGATGACACTTATTTCCCAGGAGTCTCTGGGCATTACTGTGCCTAAAAATCACCCAGCATGCACCTCTCCCTGAAAACAAGGAAGAAAAAGGAACTGGGCTTCACATGCCCACACATATGATGGATACGGCCACAACACGAGCTGGAGAATATAAGGAAAGTGTTTGCAATGATTTCTGGAATGATTTGGGAGCTATTAATATGTTTTAGGGACTATTTAATGTGATTAATTTTAGCTTGGGGTTATGCCCAGAACCCCGCTTTAACTGCTTGACGACCAGCCGCCGTATAACAGTTATACGGCGGTAGGTCGGCTCGGCTGCGTGAGATCACGTAGAGATACGTCATCTCGCAGTTCATCAAATAGGGGGCGCGCGCCCCCCACTCGCCCCTGATGCCGACGCGCGTGCCCGACGGCCGCAATTACCGCCAGGCACCTGCGATCGCTCGTAAAGAGCGAGAACTGGGAGCTGTGTGTGTGAGCTGTGTTGCTTACCTGGCACTCTATTCTCACACCCCTGTAGCCCCCGTTTCTCTTCACTCTAGCGGTTGGATGCCTTTGGCATCATCAAGACCAGTGATGGACAATGTAGGACCATAACCCTGCCTTGGGCGAGAGAAAGTTAAAGGACAGTACACCACTGCCATGCAATAAGGCGCTTCGACAGTGCTGTCCATTCATTTCAATGGGAAGGGCATTTTGGGAGCGGGGTATACAGCACTCCCGCACCACCCCAAAGATGCTGCTTGCAGGACTTTTTTTTCCATCCTGCAAGCGCACCGCCCCAGTGTGAAAGCACTCAGGCTTTCACACCAGGCAAAAAAATACCAGGATGGGCTTCACAGTGATTGATCACTGTGATAGCCAATTAGGATAGTAGTCAGGTGATCAGGAACCAGGCCTCCCAGTTCTTGATCATTAGTAGGAATGCCAGAGACCAGTCTCAAATGTGACCTTTGCAACCTTTGCGACCCTGGTAGTTCCGCCACTGGTGTCAGTATTGTTTTATTTAATTTTTTTATCATTTTATTTTATTATTTTTATAATATTATAATTAATTCAATTTTAGTCTCATTTTTAGTCACACTTTTTTCCATGTGGCCTGCAAGGTGGTCAGATGAGACTAAAATGTAATTATTTGGCCTCAACACCAAATTATATTTCTGGTGGAAATCCAATACAGCTCACCATCCAAATAACACCATTCCTACAGTACAGCAGATTTTTCTCTGCAGCAGTGACTGGAGCACTCTAGGAGGAAAATAGGATGGCGCAAAATACCATCCAATTCTTGAGAAAAATCTAATGCCCTCTGACAGAAAATTGTCAATGGGAAGAAGGTTTACCTTCCAACATGACAAGGACCCAAAGCACAGCAAAAATTACCACGCAGCGGTTGAAGGAGAAAAAGGTGAATGTCCTCGCACGACCTAGTCAGAGCCCAGACTTAAACCCCATTGAAAATCTGTAAAATTAATTGAAGACTGCAGTCCACAAATAGTCACAATCAACTTTAACTAAACTTGAGCAGTTCTGCAAGGAAGGGCAAATATTGCAAAGTCTAGGGGCCGGATTCAGATACATCCGTGTATCTTTACGGCGGCGTAGCATATGCTATTTACGCTACGCCTCCGCAACTTTTACAGGCAAGTGCCTTATTCAGAAAGCACTTGCTCCGTAAGTTGTGGCGGCGTAGCAAAAATTGGCCGGCGTAAGGGCGCCTAATTCAAAATAGGCAGGTAGGGGGCGTGATCCATGTAAATGAATCATGACCCCACGTAATTTACGTTTTTTCTGAACAGCGCATGCGCCGTCCGTGGACGTATCCCAGTGCGCATGCGCGAAATCACGTCGCAAGTAGTCAATGAAAACGACGTGAATGTAACTTACGCCCAGTACCATTCCCGAACGATTTACGCAAATGAGGTAAATGACGTATAATTTGACGCTGTCCTGACGTCCATACTTAACAATGGCTGCGCCTCATATAGCAGGGGTGCCGGACTAACGCTTACGCAAACAACATAAAATACGAGGCCCGGTTCGTGAATCGGCGTATCTAGCTCATTTGCATATTCAACGCGTAAATGGACGGGCGCCACCTAGCGGCCAGCGTAAATTTGCAACTAGGATACGATGGCATAACAGACTTATGCCACTCGTATCTTAGCTTAATTCCGGCGTATCTTGTTTTCTGAATACAGAAAAAAGATACGCCAGCTATTCTTAGTAGTTACGCGGCGTATCTCTAGTTACGCCAACGTTACTACGTTCTGAATCCGGCCCTAGATGTGCAAAGTTAGTAGAGACCTATCCCAACAGACTAAAAGTTGTAACTATAGCAAAAGGTGGTACAGCAAAATACTGACACAAGGGGGTGATCCTTTTTCCAACTCAGTGGTTCTGTTTTTTTTTTTTCTGACATGTTGATGTTATTTTTGTGAATTTGATGTTATACGTTTCACTGAGTTAATACAGCTGGAACAAACTAAAGCTGTGTGTGTCTTTATTTCAAGTCTGCAAAACAACAAAATGTGATTATTTTAAAGGGGAGTGATTCTGTTCTATACCCACTGTAACTTGACTATAACTTTATGACTAATTTGGCCTCCTAAATAATAGTATTATTTTAAAGACATACTAGGAAAGGTGTGCCTGTTCCAGAATTGATAATACAGACAATACAACAGCGTCATCACAGGATGTGCTTTGTGAATGGCAAAACAGAGGAAGGCACAGGCACAATGCCAGAGCTGTCATCTGCAATACACCCAATTCTGATGCAGTTGAAAGCCAGAAGTACATCCCCTGCTATACATTCTGGCAGGTCTCAGTGCATCTAATAGACAAGTATTATAGTATTAAGAAAAAACTTTGACTCATTTAGGGTCCATGCACATTAGAAGCAGGGAAAAATGCCATAACCTCTAATGCCGCGTACACACGACCGTTTTTAATGACATTACATTATTTTTTTCACATCGTGAAAAATGGTCGTGTGTACGCGGCATAACAGAAAAGCAGCTTAAAAAATGCTAGTAGCTTGTATTGCACAAGAGTTTATGAGCGTTTATAGGAATTTGAGTTTACAAGTGTTTTTTTCCCATCTGACTTTTTTCCATCAGTGTTTAGAAATAGAACAAGTTTTATTTTTTTCTGATGGAAAAAGAAACAATAGGAAATTCCTATTGTCTGTGTGCAACTCCGATGAAGAAAAAACCCATGCATACTCAGAATCAAGTCGACGCATGCTCGGAAGCATTGAACTTTTTTGAAAAAAGAATTTGGCTCGTCGTTGTGTTTTACGCCTCCACGTTTTGGACAGTCGGAAATTTGGTTTGACAGTGTGTATGCAAGACAGCTTGAACGAAATTCAGACGAAAAATTTCATCGGATTTTAGGTCATCGAAAATTCCGATTGTGTGTACGGGGCATAAAGGTTTTTTTCTTTTTTAGTGCCTCTAAAATGTTCTTGAAAATATGCCTGTAAACTCCCTAATTTGTATGGACACAAGGCTGCTTCAACATGCTGATGAAAAAAAATGCAAAATGCCTATATAAGCAGCATTTTTTTATACCCAGTGTGTATGGACCCTTGAGGGCAGTTAAAAGAGATAACAATGATCTAAAATTGCTTCAAATTACATGATTGCCTCATCCCCAATCCTGGGCTAGTATCTTACTCTAGGTAGTAGAAGATAGCCCTGTATGACATCCTAATACATCATATACATAAATAATATATAGTCCACTAGATAAAAATGTTATCTAATAGACTATATATTATTTATGTATATGATTTATTAATAATATATATTTGCATCTGTATTTTATTTATTTTGGTGTACATAGCGCTACATACATTTATTATAATCATTTGCAACCAGTGTGGTGTATCACTAAGGCCGCGTACACACGATCGAACATGTCCGCTGAAACTGGTCCGCAGTAGACATGTGCACAGAATTTTTTTTCGTTTTTTTTGTTCAGTTTCGTATCGTTCCGTAGGTTCGTTTCCGTTCATTTTTCGTAAGACGCCCGTTTTCCCGTTCGTTCCCGTTCGTTTCCCGTACGACGCGATTTTTTCGGATTCCGATCGTTTTGTATTTTCGTTACCGTTTTATTTTCGTTATTGGTTCGTTATTCTGTTTAATTTATTGTCGTTTCTTGTTAGACAATAATTTTCGTGAATTTTCGTCATTTTGTACTTTCGTAAATATATTGCAGGATTCGCGGCACTTTCAACATGCGGCTCATCCATAGTAACTATTGTTAAGCCCCATACACTAGGTCAGACTTTTTCAACAACAAACATAAAAACGATCGTTTTCCGATCGTTCTCAGAAAATTAGTTAGTTTTTAACCACTTAAGACCCGGACCAAAATGCAGGTAAAGGACCTTGCCCCTTTTTGCGATTCGGCACTGCGTTGTTTTAACTGACAATTGCGCGGTCGTGCGACGTGGCTCCCAAACAAAATTGGCGTCCTTTTTTCCCCACAAATAGAGCTTTCTTTTGGTGGTATTTGATCACCTCTGCGGTTTTTATTTTTTGCGCTATAAACAAAAATAGAGTGACAATTTAAAAAAAAATGCAATATTTTTTACTTTTTGCTATAATAAATATCCCCCAAAAATATATAAAAAAACTTTTTTTTTCCTCAGTTTAGGCCGATACGTATTCTTCTACGTATTTTTGGTAAAAAAAATCGCAATAAGCGTTTATCGGTTGGTTTTCGCAAAATTTATAGCATTTACAAAATAAGGGATAGTTTTATTGCATTTTTATTAATTTTTTTTTTTTTACTACTAATAGCGGCGATCAGCGATTTTTTTTCGTGACTGCGACATTATGGCGGACACTTCGGACAATTTTGACACATTGTGTTTACAACTGTAGGGGGGTGTGGCTGTAGGTGTGACGTCATCGATCGCGTCCCCCTATTACAGGGATGACGCGATCGATGCTACGGCCACAGAGAAGCACGGGGAAGCCGTGTGTACACACGGCTCTCCCCGTTCTTCCGCTCTAGGGACGGATCGCCGCACTCCAGCAGCGATCGGTCCGCGAATCCCGCGGTCCCGGTCCTGGAGCTTCGGACCGGGTCGCGGGCGCGCGCCCGCGGGCGCGCGCCCGCGACCCACGGCTGGGTACTAAAATCAACATATATATACGTTGATGTGCCCAGCCGTGCCATTCTGCCGACGTAAATGTGCAGTAGGCGGTCCTTAAGTGGTTAAACTCCATCAGAAAACCATTTTGGGTTTAAAAGTCTGGCCAACTGATCTCCCTTCAGATGAAAATCCACAGAAAAGTTTATTTGGCTTTACTCAGCACAAAAAAAGCTGCTTCATTACACTCACTGCATTCTGCAAATCTTTTGTTTATACTATAAACAGAAGATTTGCATTCTGTGTTTTGAATACAAAATACAAACAGAAAAGGCATTCAAACAAAATACAGCATGCAAATCTTTTATTACAGATTTCATTTTCGTTCTTTTGCAGTTTTCGTTTTGTCGTATTTCAAATCGTTCGTTCGTATTTGCGGTCGTTCGTTATGCGGCACATTCGTAATCCCGTCGCTTTCATATTTTGGTGCTTTCATTTTTTCGTATGTACACATTATTCCGCGGGTACGAAAATTAACATTTTCGTACGAAAATAACATTCGTACGAACAGGAATGCACATATCTAGTCCGCAGACCAGTTTCAGCGGACGTGTTCGATCGTGTCTACGGCCTATCGGATCGTTTTCCAGCGGACCAAAGTTTTAAAACATGCTTTAAAACCTGTCCGATGGAAACCTGTCCGTCGGACAGGTTCGATGGTTAGTACACAAAATCATCGGACCAAAAACCCACGCATGCTCAGAATCAAGTTGACGCATGCTTGGAAGCATTGAACTTCGTTTTTTCATCACGTCGTTGTGTTCTACGTCACCGCATTCTGGTCTGATCGTATTTGTGGTCCGATGGTGTGTACGCACATCAGACCATCAGACCACTTCAGCCTGGTCTGATGAAAACGGTCCGTCGGACAAGTTTCATCAGACCTGTCTGATCGTGTGTACGCGACCTAAGAGTGTTTAGCAGCTGTGCATATATTAGGGTATGTTATAGATTAGGGATCACCAGGCTCCTGTAAAACTCCTCACCTCCACTCTGAAGTTCGCAAATAGGAGCGTAGCAGGACCCTCTCTCCAAGGAGGATAATCCACAAAGAGGCAAAAAATAAAAGGCTAGAATGGTGTGTTATCCTTAAAAAATGCTGGGTCATTTATTGAAAAAATCAGAGCAATACAAGGCACAAAGAAATATAAAATAAAATCACAATAAAAAGGCGGCATAAGCTAGATGCTTCCGGGGTCACGTGGGGACGTGGGGACAACAATACGTAGCACCGCCCTGACCAGTTTCGTCATAAATGATATTTTTAAAGGTGCCTATGTTGTTTTTTTCAATGCCGCGAGTTTTAAATTACTTTTTTTCCTTTCGAAATTTCATTTTGTGCAGAGTCTGTTATAAACACGGGAAACATGCGCTACTTTACAGGTGTACCATAGACACCCCCCAGGTACGAAATTTAAAGGAATATTTCACTTTTTTCACTTTAAGCATTATTAAAATCACTGCTCCCCAAAAAAATGCAGTTTTTAAAATAAATTTGCATTGATACATGTCCCCTGGGGCAGGACCCAGGTCCCCAAACACTTTTTATGACAATAACTTGCATATTAACCTTTTAAAATTAGCACTTTTGATTTCTCCCATAGACTTTTAAAGGGTGCTCCGCAGCTTTCGAATTTGCCGCGAACACCTCAAATATTTCGCTATTCGACGAACGGGCTAACAGTCAATGTTCGAGTTGAACTCATGTTCGACCGGAACATAAAGCTCATCCCTATTATTTTATACTAACTTTTTAGCCACACCAGGAATTACATGATTATCTCATTCCCATCCTTGGACTGTAGGCCAGTGCTCTCAAAACTGCGGCTGGTGTGCCCTTTGCTTATCTTTATCTGGCCCTTGGTGCACTATTATTCCCCCTGATACAGGGCACTATTCTTGCCACTGACACTAACAATGGGGCATGATTTCTGCCACTGACACCAACAATGGGTTTTTATTCCTCCCGCTGACACTAATGATAGGGTACTATTCCTCCCACTGACACCAACATTGGGCCATTATTCTTCCCCTTGTTTACTCTTACTCACTGCAAGACATTTTCTTTTCCTACTGGCCAAAGTCCGTCCCCTCTGAAAGAACAATAAACTGGCTCTTTGTATAGAAGGTTTGGAGCAGTGACGGCCGGTGAAATTTTTTTTTTGGGGGGGCAAACAGTAGGCCAAACCCCCCGTCGGTCGGTAGGTAGCACTTACCCCATCACTGGTGGCTTCCTCTGCTCAGCGGAGGCCTCCCGATCTCCTGGTCTTCACAGCGACGGTGGCTTCCGTTTCCTTCCTTCCTCCTCTGCGTACAATCGAGAGTCTTATATTTTAAGCCAATCGGAAAACGGGTCTCACACACAGATTGAGAATCATTTTTTCAACAGCGAATATTCATTCACTGTTGTAACCCACCTGGATGGGCTCCGGACGCATTCTCTGTGACCCGAGCCCACCCTATTTTGAGGCCTATTAGAGCCTCTGACTCTAATCAGATGCTTTAAATACCATTCCACTGTAATTCATGCATCCGGTGCCCTGAAAGGGGCCGGATGCATGATTAGGCCATGGACATGTTATGCATGAATCTATCAATTATGCATATAGGGGGTGGAGAGAGAGGATGGCGCCCAGGCGCCCTTAATGGACGAGCTGCCACTGGGTTGCAAACCCCTGCTCTAGGTAGTAGAAGTTAATATGGATGATGCCTGAACAAAAATGGTTCTGACCTTATTGATGCAAAGGAAGATGTATGCAGTGCGAGTACTGTGATTTCTTTGAGAAGTAATAAATATTTATAGGTGTTACATTTACACTCTACTTAGAATGTGTGCGCCAATATCTGGTGCCAGGATGCTTTAGGCAAAAGTTTGGTATTAGGTATTAAAATAAAAAGGATTTGTGATTAATATTTAACAATGAAGATCGAAGTTTACTTTTCCATTAGCGTCACACTCCCCAGTTGATAACTCATTTATAGCTTAAATTAAGATACCCATATTGATGTCAGTGCAGTGAATCATCCAGCGTTCCTGTATAGTGCGTGCCAGCATTACTCACCATGTTCCTCTTATCACCTACTATTTGACAATAGATAGAACACGCTCTGTGATCTTTACTTAATGCTCCCAGTTTATAAAAGTTACATTTATCATTATGGCAGAAATACTTTATATTTTTATATATATATATATATATATATATATATATATATATATATATATATATATATATGAGCACCCTCTGCGAATAATATAATGGTTTATATGGAATTCTGTATAGTTATGGACTTATTTAATAAGGAATAAAGCAATGTGCAAAATGAACAATACAAAGTACATTGCTCTAAACATTATTTTTCTTCTTGATATGAACATTGGGCTCACAAGTCTAAAGCTTAGATTGAATTTTGTTTGCTTCCCAGGTGCTGTTTTGTTGAACATATTGTAATGAGATTCTCTAAAGCTGAAAATCTCTTTGGACTCTAAGGAATTTTCTGGCACATTATCAGCAGTTTAACTCCCAAGGTGAACCATTATCTGAAACGGCTTTGATTGGCTGTGTCTCTTGCCTAAATTGCAGATCGCAACCCGCCTGGATATAGCCAGAAACTGAGGGGTGCCTTTTTTTTTTTTGTAACAATTCCCTTTTCTTTACATTTCTACCCTGTTGTTTTCCTGATTATTTTAGCTGGATAACTGTGCGCTGTTAATATTTTAATGTTGCTTAGTTACCGCATATCTCCTGAAAGTGTATCATGAAATGTTTTTCTAACTCCCATTTAACTGTAAATTAGTCAATGCCTTTTCCATGCCTCCCCACTTATATCAAAAACTAACATTTGAAATTTTTCGAATATGAGTTGTAAATGTCATGGACCAGGCCCACTCCCATAGGAGGGTTATTTTATACCGGGTGTGGACTGGATAATATTATGTTTGGCCTAAAATTCCAACTTACATGAGGTCATAGATCTGCACTCGTATCTTGATCTGCATTCAGACATACAACTGCCAGGGACTCTGAGAGCAGTAAGGTTTGAGTACACATTCATTTAAAAGCTGGAAAAAAATATAATATTATTATACGTTTATACCTCTAAGGCCGCGTACACACGAGGGGATATGTCCGCTGAAAGCGGTCCGATGGACCATTTCAGCAGACATCTCCGCTCGTGTGTATGGGCTAGCGGACAGATTTCTCCACCCGACAGATTTCAAAGCAAGCTTTGAAATCTATCCGGTGGGAATCTGTCTGCCCGACATGTCTGCTGGTTAGTACACTTACCAGCAGACATGTCGTCCCCCACCGCCGCCGCGCCGCTGCCGAATGGATTCGGCGCATGCGCGGAAGTGTTTTACTTCCTGGTGCGGTGACGTGGCGGTGACGCGGCGGCGTCAACGTCACCGCCGCGTCACCGCAACGTCACCGCGCCATCCCGCGGCGGGGAATTTGATCCGATGGTGTGTACACGCCATCGGATCAAACTCCCGATCGGACATATCCGATGGAAATGGTCCGCGGACCGTTTTCATCGGATATGTCCGATCGTGTGTATGGGGCCTAAGACAGTGGTTCTCAACCTTTCTAGTGCCCTGACCTCTTGATAAAATTTCCCAAGTTGTGGGGACCCCTAACAATAAAAAAAATTGTAGCGTGGGCTGTCGGCACAGAAGGCACAGAAGGCAAGATTAAGTAATTTGCGCCCCTAACCCGCAGACATTTAGCGCTCCACGAGTCCCGTCCACTTGTACGGTATTAAAACCCTTATGGTACATTTTAGTATGTACTACTCTTTCTCTTTTTTCTCCTTTCTTTCCCTTTTATCTCTTTTTATCTCTTCTTTCTTGTCCCCCCCCCCCCATACCTCTCTCTAGCCCACATTTTTAATTATTGTTCTCCTTTTTCTTTGGTCCTCCCCCTCTTTTCCTCTCCATTGCATGTATTCTCAATTTTTTACTCCTTGGTGGGGGAAGTTGGAATCAGTGGCAGTGCTGGGGAGAGTTCTGATCAGCCAACTTAGGTACTCTTGATCAAGGTCATCTGCTGATCTGAGAACTGTAGTGGGGACTTTTAATGGCAACTATAATCACAGGTAGTGTTACTCACTGTGTCTCCGCCTTCACTGTGTCTCCAACTTTGTGGTGTCTCGTAGCAGTGACACCTATGCCAAAATCAGGATATAGGGGCTCCTCCAGCCCCTCCCACTTTACATTCCTCACCAGTCAGCGGACCTCTAGTCCCTTCCCCCCAGCCATGCCGTGAACCAAATCGGCGGCTGCAGGCTCCGGGAACAGCCCAGCTTGGCAGCTCCAGGGACAGCCTTTCTGGGCGGCTACGAAAAGACTGGGAGAGAAGCTCAGACTTCAGGAACAGCCCAGGATTTGGTGACCCCTGGCAAATTGCCATTTGACCCCCGTGGGGGTCCCGACCCCCAGGTTGAGAACCAGTGCTCTAAGACCACTTTCACACTGGGGCAGATTTCAGGTGCTATTGGGCTAAAAATAGCACCTGCAATCCGACCTGAAATAGCAGCTGCTGTTTCTCCAGTGTGAAAGCCCTAGGGCTTTCACACTGGAGCGGTGTGCTAGAAGGACAGAAAAAAAAGTCCTGCTAGCCGTATCTTTAGAGCCGTGAAGGAGCGGTGTATATACCGCTCCTCCACTGCTCCTGCCCATTGAAAGCAATGGGAGACCATGGCTATACTGCCGGCAAAGCGCCTCTTCAGAGGTTTTTAACACTTTTTTGGCCGCTAGCGGGGGTAAAACCGCCCAGATAGCAGCCGAATAATGCCACGATATTAGCGGTTGTCACGTAGCTGATGGTTGTAAGCCTAAATTGCAGAGGTAGGCCTCCCTTACTGCTCCCACTCGTGGTCCCTGGAAATGTAAGAGAAGACACAGGAGAAGGAGTGGCACGGGTGCCTGGCAGGATCAACAGAAGAAGTGATGTGTCAGGTGCCTGGACACTTCCTCGCAGGAACTGGGATGCAGGAACTGGAGTAGCTGATTGGGTAGCAGACAAGATCAAGAACAGTTCAGCAGACTGGTTTAGGAATAGCTCAGCAGACGGGAACAGCTCAGCAGACTGGATCAGTTCAGCAGACTGGATGAGGAACAGCTCAGCAGACTGTATCAGTTCAGCAAACCTGATCAGCGTAGCAGGCTGGATCGGAACCAGGAACAGATAGGACCAACACAGGGATAGTCAGACAGGTCGGGTCGGATATCAGGCTGGCAGCAGAGGTACAGAGGTGCAGGAAAAAGAGTAGCCACAAACAGGCTGAGACCAGGTGCAGGCAGATAACTGGGTGGTCACAGGCAAGCCAGGTCTTTAACAGGTAACAATCTCAGATCAGGTTTATGGCACACAACATTGTAGAGCAGACAGCGGCTTAAATAGCCCACCTGGCACCAACAGAGGTGCGCGCACGCACGGTTGCACCCGCGATCGGGAACCAGAGAGTCAGAGAGTCCGCCTGTTGCTGGGAGGATCTTCATGACAGGGGTAAAGTGCCACTAAAAATAGTGGTGCTTTACCACCACCGCACCTCCTACCCCAGTGTAAAAGGGGCCTTAATTTTCTGAAATGAGAAAGCAAGAAAGTTTTTAGCTCAAAGTATATAGGACACACTTCTGTTACACTACCAGTTACATAAACTACTAATTAATATATAAAAATTAATTATAGTAAAATAAAATAAAAAAACACAATCTTATTTTGTAGTCTACTTACAGGGGTAAAAAAATGACACTGGCAGTAAAGGGGTTAACCTGTAGGGGGCACTGAAGGGATTAAGTGTGACCTAAAGGAGAGATTCTTACTGTGTGGGGGCGTGGCTTGGCATGTGACGTCACTGATCGTCGTTCCCTATGACAGGGAACAGACGATCAGTGACAATCTTACTAGAAAGAATAGGGAAAGGTTTGGTTACACTTACCTCTCCCCGTTCTTCAGCTCTGTGACCCAATCGCGGGACACCAGAGGGGATCGGGTTTGCGGGTCCCGCGGACGTGATCACGGAGTTCAGGACCGGGTCGTGCGCGACCCACGGCTGGCCCTTAAAGGCGACGTACCTGTACGTGCCTATGCCCAGCTGTGCCGCTCTGCAGACATATATCGGCGTTAGGCGGCCCTAAGTGGTTAAAAATATGCACGGTGTGCAATGGTGACAAACGACAAAAACTTTACTATCGATAGAGGACACTTTAAAAGCCTTTACAGGTTACCACTTTAGATGTACACTGAAAAAGACATTCGCTAGTGTTGAACGAACTCTAGTCTAGTGACTGTACTGCAGGGCCGGACTGACCATTGATTTACTCGGGTACTGCCCGAGGGCCCCATGCCACTAGGGGCCCCCATCAGGGATGCCAGGCTCAGTAAAACCAGGGACAGTATGTTAACCACTTGCTTACTGGGCACATAAACCCCCTTTGTGTCCAGGCGAAATTTCAGCTTCCGGCACTGCGTTGCTTTAACTGACAATTGCGCGGTCGTGCGACGTGGCACCCAAACAAAATTGGCGTCCTTTTTTTCCCCACAAATAGAGCTTTCTTTTGGTGGTATTTGATCGCCCGTGCGGTTTTTATTTTTTGCGTTATAATGAAAAAAAGAGCGACAATTTAAAAATATATATATTGCTATAATAAATATCCCATTTTTTTTTTTATATTTTTTTTTCTCAGTTAAGGTCGATACGTATTCTTCTACGTATTTTTGTAAAAAAAAAAAAAAAAAATCACAATAAGTGACTGCTTTGCGCAAAAGTTATAGCACCTACAAAATAGGGGACATAATTATGATTTTTTTTTTTATATTTTTTTTTTACTAGTAATGGCGGAGATCTGTGATTTTTATTGGGACTGCGATATTGCGACGGACACATCGGACACTTTTGACACATTTTTGGCGCCATTCACATTTATACAGCGACCAGTGCTATAAAAATGCACTAATTATTGTATAAATGTGACTGGCATTGAAGGGGTTAACACTAGGGGGTGAGGAAGGGGTTAAATGTATTGCCTGGGTGTGTTCTAACTGTGTGGGGGGAGGGGGGTGACTGGGGGAGGTGACCGATGCTGTCTCCCTATGTACAAGGGAAACAGCATCTGTCACCTCTCCCTGACAGGACGTGGAGCTCTGTGTTTACATTTAGAGCTCCACGTCCCTGCTCTCTCACCGACGATCGCGTGTACCTGACGGACATCGCGGCCGCCGGGTACACGCATCGGATCCTCGGTGATGCGTCGGGACTGTTTTTCCCCGCCGCGCGCCACCCTGTGGCGCTCGCGGGGAATTACAAGTAAATCACGTCCAAAGACGTGACCCCGGCACCTCAGGTCCGCGCTGTTGATGTATTCTGTCAATAGCGTGGACCTGAAAAGGTTAAAATGTTTTTTTTTTTTTTTTACATCTCTCCCTGATATGTCCGAAACCGACATGCTTTTGATGTGAAAATCCAGAGATTTTAGCTGCCCTGCCTCTGCACTGCCTCCTGGCATGGTGGCCATCTGTAAGCCCAGGGGCCCCATAATCTTCTATTGCCCGGGGGCCCCATGAGTTGTCAGTCCGCCCCTGCTGTACTGCCACATCCCGAATGACTATTTACCAAAAAAGATGAAGGAATCCCCTATGGGACTTTAAGGGCAGTAGATAGAGTGTAACCAAAGTGTATACAAAGTATACATTTTATTACAAATGATTAAAAAAATGTTTTCCATCAATTCATAGGTATTAAATAAAAACAATGAACCATCATATAACAATCAATGTACAATATTATACAATACCCTGAAATGGAAGGTGGGTGGCCCCAGGTCATATAAATATGGACTTAATCATACATTGACCCCAATTCACCAAAGGACTACTACTCCCAACATGTTTTGAAAAAAAAAAAAAAAATCACATTCTCACTTTACATTTTTTTATTGCATGTGACAGGTACTCTTTATGGAGAGATCTGGGGTCAATAAGACCCCACATCCATCCTCTGCCCTTGAAAGCATTTGATCACACCAAGATCCATGTTTTAAATGCTTTTCATTTTCAAAATGGTGCCTTTACATCCGGTTAAACCGAAAGTGATGTAAGTGATTCCCACACAGTGCTAATTGAATACTAATATATGTGCCGCTTACTCAATCATCAATGAGTAATGTGATAAATCTTCAAACACAGTATAAAGTATGAAATGAGAATATTGAAAAGTGACAGTGCAAACATATGATGTATAACACTTCTTTACACACAAAAAAAGTACAGTTTCTTTACGCACCAATAAAGTCCAACAATTTCAAAGTGACAATGCAGTGAGTAAATATAATCAACGTGCCCAGTCCAAAATAAATAAATGTGCTTGTGCAAGATACCATATATACTCGAGTATAAGCCAACCTGAATATAAGCCGAGGCACCTAATTTTACCACAAAACCCGGGAAAACGTATTGACTCGAGTATAAGCCTAGGGTGTCCATCTGCATGTTTCACTGTGCCTCACTGTGTCCATGTGCATGCCTCACTGTGCCCATGCCTCACTGTGCCTTACTGTGTCCATGCCTCACTGTGCCCATGCCTCACTGTGCCTTACTGTGTCAATGCCTCACTGTGCCCATGCCTCACTGTGCCTTACTGTGTCCATGCCTCACTGTGCCCATGCCTCACTGTGCCTTACTGTGTCCATGCCTCACTGTGCCCATGCCTCACTGTGCCCATGCCTCACTGTGCCTTACTGTGTCCATGCCTCACTGTGCCCATGCCTCACTGTGCCTTACTGTGCCCATGCCTCACTGTGCCTTACTGTGTCCATGCCTCACTGTGTCCATGACTAGACTTACGTTTTACATGTAAGTATATAGAAGGGGTGTCTGGGTTTGAAAAAACGGTGCTGGGCCCTTCCCACCGCCCTGCTCTCTGCACAGAATGTGTACAGCACAGTGAGGATGTCATTAATACTTTTTCAAGGTAATAGCTGGATCTCTAAGGGCATATGGTGCACACAATGGGGTTATTTACTAAAGACAAATCCACTTTGCACTACAAGTGCAAACTACTAGTGCAAAGTGTACTTGAAATTGCACTGAAAGTGCACTTGGAAGTGCAGTCGCTGTAAACCTGAGGGGTAGATCTGAAAGGAGGGGAAGCTCTGCTGATTTTATTATCCAATCATGTGCAAGCTAAAATGCTGTTTTTTTATTTTCCTTGCATGTTCCCCTCGGCTCTACAGCGACTGCACTGCCAAGTGCACTTTCAGCCTAATTTCAAGTGCATTTTGCACTTGTAGTTTGCACTTATAGTGCAATGTGGATTTGCCTTTCATAAATAACCTCATTGTGTTTTATATTCTTTGTGGCTATTGAGGAAAATGTTTGCCCTCCCCCACCCCAGAAAAAAACACCAGCGTGAGGGATGGTTATAATTTATGTCAGTTTTTTGGCCATCCCATTGGGGAGATTTCTTTACATGTCTGTCTTATTGCCAAAATAGGAAGTGAGTGAAAATTCCTACAAATTGAGGGAATCCAAAGGGTGTCACCAGAACTAGTGTCCCTATTGGAAGATATTCCCCTCTATTCCTGTTCTGGCATCAACCCTAAATGTGTGATTGTCTTTGTGTGGCTGAATAGAATGACACATATTTTGGCAAATAAATCATTTCACACCGATGTGTTTCATTTTTGTATTTACATGATGACATTTAGTTTGGTTTTAAAAAATGCAGTTTACTAAAATTGTATTGAAAATATGAGAAACTGTTTTTAATCCTTCACTCTTGATTATTATCCGCATTAAATCAGACAAAAGGAATTTCAAGGACAGATGAGGAAATCTTATCTACTGTTGTAGGAGTCTTTCACTAAGCTGGATTACTGAAGACGGACATTAAACATACCAATAAATGGAGCATCAACTATTTGTTGCAGTATTCAGGGTAATGTAATCCTGTAAGTGATGGGCTTTCATATTCTTTTTTTTTTACATTGTTTATTTATAACAGTTTTAGAAATCTTGCAATGTGGTACATAGAGTAAGGCCCCTTTTACACGTCCGACTCCGCTCATCCGTTTTTACAAGTCCGTAAACGGACTTGTAATGGTTCTCTATGGGATCGCGTGCGTTAGCGGATGATGCATCCGCTAACGTCCGCAAAGATCCGCGTCCGTCTGGATCCGTTTTTTCGGACGAAGAAAACCCTATTTTTTTTCCGTCCGGCGGAACGGATCGGATGAATATGGACAAACGGTCCGTATTCATCCGATTCCCCATAGGGGAGAGCGGAGGAGAGACAGGGCAGTCCCTGCACAGTGTGCGGGGACCGCCCTGTCCGCCGACAGCTGAGCGGGGATCTCCGAAAAACGGTCCGCTCCGTGTGAAAGGACCCTAAAGCATTTCAACATAAAGAAGCATTACATGTACAGATGGGTGAAACATATCGAGAGCATGGTATAGTCAAATAATAAGGTTTTCCATCTCGGATCAACAACGCATGTGTACTATACTATACAAAATAATAAAACATCGTGTCATTAAGACCAAATTTTTAAAAAACTATCAATAAATGCTGTATTAAATGCTGTTTATATTGACTCATTGACTGAGATTTGTTTTCTGTATTCTGTTGATCCTGCTGTTCTCTATCTCCCCCTCCTGTCCATGTCCCCACTGCAGTTGTGGATTTTGCAGAGCAGTGTTGGCAGCTAGGGCACATGCTCAGTTTTCAGTGTATTTATACCCTGAACATTTCCTCCCTATCACATCTGAGCATCCCTTGTGACTATAGAGTCACGCATGTGGACGTATACACAGTGGTAAATGACAGCCCACTCCCTCCCTCCTCCTCCATGCCCACTAACCAGCTAAACACAATTGGGGGAGGGATATTACATCTTGATTGATGGAGGCTTCACCTCCCTGTTATACTAAGACACAGGATGGAGGGGATAGCTGTATATCAATTAGGAAAAAGGTGCTTAAATGTTTTTTTTTTTTATACATTTGCTGTTTCCTCAATGATGTTACACTTATGTTGTGTACTTTGCAATGATATATATACCTATTGTGACAAAGTCGTAGAAATAGCGATAATGTTATGCAGCAAAGTCACTGATCTTAAGCAATAAATACGGCTTTATTGCACTCAAAATAAATAATACAAAACAAAATGGCCTAATCCAATTTAGGAGGCTAACTGACAGTAGTGTCCCTCACTACACTGTACTGGAGGGGCTATTCCGGGCTCCAGTATAAAACAAACAGAATAACAGTCCAAAATAAACAAATCTATGACAGACCTTGTTCCTTCAATGCAGACAGTTTCCAACCTGTCCGTTCAGCTCAGCATACCTCTCACACCGAGCTCTCACTTCCCACTTCCTTACCAGGTGAGTGTTAATTAATAGGGGAAGAGAGGAGGTTTACCTGTTGGCCAGGCTTTAACTTCCTGAAGTCATTACAAAACCTGATGGACCCCATCAGGTTTGGGCACTAGAACAATGGGGCTGCACCACTGGCTATGAGACTCCTCTATCACTCCAAGCTCAAGCATTTTCCTGATTTCAGCCCTTACAGCTTCCCTCTTGGCCTCCGGAATGCGGTAAGACTTCACTCTTACGACCACCCCTGGTTCTGTAATAATGTCATGGGTAATCTCTCGGGTTTGTCCAGGGTTGGGGGAGAAGACATCATTATTCCTCTCAACCAAGCCTCTAGCTTCTTTTATTTGCTCAGGTGTCAGCTCTGGAGAGATTGTCACCGAAGGACTAGGTGCCTGTGGACCAGGTGTGGTGTCCCCCACTGCGGCCATGCAGTCCTCTCTAGTCCTCCATGGCTTAAGAAGGTTTATGTGGAACACGGCCTCCTTCTTCCGGCGTCCCGGCTGACTAACTTTATAATTTACTGGGCTCACTTTTTCCAACACCTCATAGGGTCCCTGCCACTGTGCTAGAAGTTTGCTTTCTGCGGTGGGTACTAGAACCATTACTCTGTCCCCTCTTTCAAACTGTCTCACTAGGGCCCTCTGGTCATAGTAGGACTTCTGCCTACTCTGTGCCTGCTCCATATGCTGGCGAACAAGAGGGGCAATCTGAGCCATACGCACCTGCATATCTTCAACATACTGGAGGACATTGGTCCCAGTTAACCCCTGTTCTTCCCAGGTTTCCTTTAGGATATCCAGAATACCCCTGGGATGCCTACCATATAAAAGCTCAAACGGGGAGAAGCCCGTAGAACTTTGGGGAATCTCTCGAACTGCAAACAACAGGTAAGGAAGTAACAAGTCCCAATCCTTCCCATCCCTGCTAACGACTTTCCTCAACATCCCTTTTAGGGTCCGGTTAAACCTTTATACCAGCCCATCTGTCTGGGGGTGATACACTGACATTCTCAGAGTCTGTACATTAAATAGCTGACATAGCTCTTTCATAATACGGGAGACAAACGGCGTCCCCTGATCCGTGAGCAATGTCCTGGGTATCCCCACCGTGTAAACATCTGAACCAACTCTTTTGCAATACTTTTAGCATTCGCCTTACGTAGTGGAATGGCCTCCGGGTATCTGGTGGCATAATCGACGATGACAAGGATGTACTGGTGCCCTCGAGCTGTTTTCTCTAAGGGACCCACTAGGTCCATGCCAATCCTCTCAAACGGAACGTCAACTATGGGGAGAAGTATGAGTGGGGCTCTCAACTTCGGTCTGGGAGATGCCAGCTGGCATTCCGGACAAGAAGCACAATACCTTTTAATCCTCTCAAATACCCCAGGCCAGTGTTTTCTCCACCCCTAAGTGTCCCCCCAGCAGATGAGAGTGAGAGTAATCCAGGATTTTTCGGGTGTATGATGAAGGCACAACCAGTTGTTCAAGCTCTTGTCCCTCATCGGAGGTTACTCTGTAAAGAAGATAGTTTTTAAGGATAAAATAGGGATAGGCCTTTCCTGTTACCCCTTCTACTGGTACCCCATTAACCTCTACAACATTACTCCTGGCTTCCTGCAGCAGGGGATTATCTGCCTGGTCACGGCCAAAGCCACTACCCGAGATATCCAGGATATCTTTACCCCCCTCATCGTCTTCACTGGTAGCCTCTGGGGCGGGTTCCGGTTGACCAACCTCTGCCTCATCTTCTGTCTGTCGTGGGGCCCCGCCTCTCCTTGACTGCTCTCCACGCTGATTCAACAGGACTTCCTGGACAGCCCTATTAAATCTTAGCTTGCTCTCCCTGCGTTCCCGTCTTGTTTTACCTCTTTTTGGATTAGAGGTATACAAGTCAGGATGAGCAAAGGGAAATACTTCATGGACCCCTGTATTTCTCTGCTCCACTTCAGGTTCCCCTTGTTCTCCCATCACAGGGGGCTGTAACAGAGCGTGGAAATTAGGGAAATTCCTTCCTATTATCAAAGGATATGGTAGACGAGGAACTACCACAGCTACGATTCTTACCAAACTGCCCTGTACTGACACTTCTATGTTGGCAGTAGAATACCGCACAGTACACCCATGAATACACAACACCCCCATGGTTCTATGCTTCTGAATCCAACAAGGTTTTACCAATTTACTGGCTACCAAAGTCAGGGCACTGCCAGAGTCCACCAGGGCCACTGTCTCTTGTTTGCCCAGCAGGACAGGTACTCGGAAGGTATGTCCCCCTTCTACCAGGCCTGCTAAACAAATGAGCCCACAAAAGTCAGAGGAATCTTCCCCTAGTCCACACTGCATTGGCTCAGGAAGATTGGGGCATCTCGCCCTGACATGTCCTTTGGCGCCACACTCAAAACAAGTTATGAAGTTTCTCCTAGGGTGGTCCTCTTTCCCAGGGTTTTGACTTCTAAAGTCTGTTTTGGAGAAATGGGCTCCGGATCCGAAGTCTGCTTCCACTCCACTCCTCCGGTCTCCTGGTCTCTGTATTTTCCCGATCGTCCTAGAGAGAGATCAGTCCAAACTTTTGGTAGATAGGTACCGCTCCACTTGTGCGACCATACTATCACAGTCCAGGGGATTTCCCTGAGTGACCCACTCCCGGAGGCCATTTGGAAGCTCTCTCACGTAACGGTCCAGTACAAGTGCTTCTATAATCTGTGCAGGGGTTTAAGTCTCTGGTTTGAGCCACTTCCGCGCCGAGTGAATTAAATCGAACATCTGGGATCTTGGCGCTTTTCCTTCTTTAAACCTCCAGTTGTAGAAACGCTGGGCCCTCACTGTGGAAATCACCCCTAAGCGAGCCAGGATCTCTCCTTTCAGTTTGGGATAGTCTGCAGCAGCCACCTCATCCAGATCAAAATAGGCTTTCTGTGCTTCTCCCAGGAGGAAGGGTGCAATGATTCCAGCCCACTGTTCCGGGGCCCAGCCTTCTCGGGTAGCGGTCCGTTCGAACGCCAGTAGGTAAGTCTCTACATCATCATCCGGGGTCATTATTTGGCTTACCCCCCTTGCTGGTGGGTTAGAAGACCCTTGGGTAGTCATGTGATCCAGGGTTGCTTTGAGAACAGCATGGGCTAACTTTTGTGCTTCAGCTAGCTGTCTATTAGTTTCTTGTTGTGCTGCAGCTGAGGCCGCTATCTGTCTATTAGTCTCTTGCTGCACAGAGACTTGTAACAGGGCTTTCACAATATCTTCCATTTTCTGGGTCCTGTACCTTTAAGGCCACTGTAACTGTACATTGACCGGTACAACAGCAAACATCCCACTTCTGACCACCACTTGTGACAAAGTCGTAGAAATAGCGATAATGTTATGCAGCAAAGTCGCTGATCTTAAGCAATAAATACGGCTTTATTGCACTCAAAATAAATAATACAAAACAAAATGGCCTTCTCCAATTTAGGAGGCTAACTGACAGTAGTGTCCCTCACTACACTGTACTGGAGGGGCTATTCCGGGCTCCAGTATAAAACAAACAGAATAACAGTCCAAAATAAACAAATCTATGACAGACCTTGTTCCTTCAATGGAGACAGTTTCCAACCTATCCGTCCAGCTCAGCATACCTCTCACACTGAGCTCTCACTTCCCACTTCCTTACCAGATGAGTGTTAATTATTAATAGGGGAAGAGAGGAGGTTTACCTGTTGGCCAGGCTTAACCCCTTCCAGGGCAGGGAACGCTGACCTTTTCAGTCTCTCACTGGTGTACATACAATCGTGTACTCTGTCACACTATATAGATATATATATATATAGATATCTATATCTATATATATATATATATAGATATAGATATCTATATATATATAGATATAGATATCTATATATATAGCTATAGATATCTATATCTATAGCTATAGACATCTATATATATAGATATCTATATATACAGGGAGTGCAGAATTATTAGACAAATGAGTATTTTGACCACATCATCCTCTTTATGCATGTTGTCTTACTCCAAGCTGTATAGGCTCGAAAGCCTACTACCAATTAAGCATATTAGGTGATGTGCATCTCTGTAATGAGAAGGGGTGTGGTCTAATGACATCAACACCCTATATCAGGTGTGCATAATTATTGGTCAACTTCCTTTCCTTTGGCAAAATGGGTCAAAAGAAGGACTTGACAGGCTCAGAAGAGTCAAAAATAGTGAGATATCTTGCAGAGGGATGCAGCACTCTTAAAATTGCAAAGCTTCTGAAGCGTGATCATCGAACAATCAAGCGTTTCATTCAAAATAGTCAACAGGGTCGCAAGAAGCGTGTGGAAAAACGCAAAATAACTGCCCATGAACTGAGAAAAGTCAAGCGTGCAGCTGCCAAGATGCCACTTGCCACCAGTTTGGCCATATTTCAGAGCTGCAACATCACTGGAGTGCCCAAAAGCACAAGGTGTGCAATACTCAGAGACATGGCCAAGGTAAGAAAGGCTGAAAGACGACCACCACTCAACAAGACACACAAGCTGAAACGTCAAGACTGGGCCAAGAAATATCTCAATACTGATTTTTCTAAGGTTTTATGGACTGATGAAATGCGAGTGAGTCTTGATGGGCCAGATGGATGGGCCCGTGGCTGGATTGGTAAAGGGCAGAGAGCTCCAGTCCGACTCAGACGCCAGCAAGGTGGAGGTGGAGTACTGGTTTGGGCTGGTATCATGAAAGATGAGCTTGTGGGGCCTTTTCGGGTTGAGGATGGAGTCAAGCTCAACTCCCAGTCCTACTGCCAGTTTCTGGAAGACCCCTTCTTCAAGCAGTGGTACAGGAAGAAGTCTGCATCCTTCAAGAAAAACATGATTTTCATGCAGGACAATGCTCCATCACACGTGTCCAAGTACTCCATAGCGTGGCTGGCAAGAAAGGGTATAAAAGAAGAAAAACTAATGACATGGCCTCCTTGTTCACCTGATCTGAACCCCATTGAGAACCTGTGGTCCATCATCAAATGTGAGATTTACAAGGACGGAAAACAGTACACCTCTCTGAACAGTGTCTGGGAGGCTGTGGTTGCTGCTGCACGCAATGTTGATGGTGAACAGATCAAAACACTGACAGAATCCATGGATGGCAGGCTGCATGAGTGTCCTTGCAAAGAAAGGTGGCTATATTGGTCACTGATTTGTTTTTGTTTTGTTTTTGAATGTCAGAAATGTATATTTGTGAATGTTGAGATGTTATATTGGTTTCACTGGTTAAAATAAATAATTTAAATGGGTATATATTTGTTTTTTGTTAAGTTGCCTAATAATTATGCACAGTAATAGTACTCACCTGCACACACAGATATCCCCCTAAAATAGCTAAAACTAAAAACAAACTAAAAACTACTTCCAAAAATATTCAGCTTTGATATTAATGAGTTTTTTGGGTTCATTGAGAACATGGTTGTTGTTCAATAATAAAATGAATCCTCAAAAATACAACTTGCCTAATAATTCTGCACTCCCTGTATATATATAGATAGATATCTAGATATCTAGATAGATAGATAGATAGATAGATAGATAGATAGTGCACATGGAACTGTAAATCCGAGGGGGACATGCAAGGAAAATAAAAATTGGATGATAAAATCAGCAGAGCTTCCCCTCATTTAAGACCTACCCCTCAGATTTACAGCGACTACACTTCCAAGTGCACTTTCAGTGCAATTTCAACTGCACTTTGCACTTGTAGTTTTTCACTTGTAGTGCAAAGTGGATTTGCCTTTCGTAAATAACCCCCAGTGTGTGTTTAGTATTGCTTTAATGATGTATTAACCACTTTAGCCCCGGGCCTGTTTTTCAGATTCGGTGTTTACGAGACTAAAACATTTTTTTTTGCTATAAAATTACTTAAAACCCCCAAACATTATATATATTTTTTTTTCTAACACTCTAGAGAATAAAATGGCAGTCATTGCAATACTTTTTGTTACACCGTATTTGCGCAGCGGTCTTACAAGCGCACTTTTTTTGGAAAAAATTCACTTTTTTAAATAAAAAAATAAGACAACAATAAATTTGGCCCAATTTTTTTACATATTGTGAAAGATAATGTTACGCCGAGTAAAATGATACCCAACATGTCACGCTTAAAAATTGCGCCCGCTCGTGGCATGGCGTCAAACTTTTACCCTTAAAAATCTCGATAGGCGATGTTTAAAAAATTCTACAGGTTGCATTTTTTGAGATACAGAGGAGGTCTAGGGCTAGAATTATTGCTCTCGCTCTAACGATCGCGGCGATACCTCACTTGTGTGGTTTGAACACCGTTTTCATATGCGGGCGCTACTCGCGTATGCGTTCGCTTCTGCGCGCGAGCTCGTCGGGACGGGGCGATTTAAAAAATTTTTTTTTTTGTTTTCGTATTTATTTGTATTAATTTTACCAATTTTTAACACTAAAATAAAAAAAAAATAAAAAAATTATCACTTTTATTCCTATTACAAGAAATGTAAACATCCCTTGTAATAGAAAAAAGCATGACAGGTCCTCTTAAATATGAGATCTGGGGTCAAAAAGACCTCAGATCTCATATTTAGGCTAAAATGCAAAAAAAAAAAAAAAAATTTTTAAATGTCATTTTTCAAATGACATTTAAAAAAAAATGTCTCTTTAAGACGCTGTTTGGAACTGACGTTTGACGTCACTTCCGCCCAGCAGAGCTACGGGGATGGACGAGGGAAATTTTTTCCCTCACTCGCATCCCCGCTGACCAGACGAGCGCACCCGATCGCCTCCGCCGCTACCGACCGCTCCGGTAAGCGGCGGAGAGCGCGGGAGCGCAGCGGGAGGGGGGGGGCACGCTCGTCCGCTACCGATAACGGCGATCTCGCGGCGATTCCGCCACGGAGACCGCCATTATCGTTTACCCGACCGCCCACAGAAGAGATGGATATCTCGGTTGTGGCAGCAGCTGCTGCCGTTACCGAGATATCCATCCTCAAAGTGCCGACGTATACCTGCGGTGGGCGGTCGGAAAGTGGTTAATGAACACATAACTGCATTACTTTAGTCTTTTATATCTGCCTGGAGTTCAGCTATAAAGCAGAGGCAAACCCTAAGACCCCTTTCACATTGAGGCATAGGCGTGCGCTGTCTATTGCATTAGGGTGTGCACCCCAAAGCTCAAACACATACTACTGATCACTCACGATGAAAGGGAAGGGGTCGGTAAGTTACATATTTACCAACCCCTTCCCCCACTCATCCTAAAACATCCCTGCAACAGCCAGAGGGAGAGGAGAGTAGGGAAGCCATCAGCGCTGCAAGGGGAAGGAGTGGGGGAACCAAGGCAGTAAGGGAAATGTATGCTGCACAGGGTGATTAGGGTGTGCCTGGGCACACCTGGCACACCCTGTGCGCACGCCTATGCATTGAGGAGTTTTTCAGGCGGTACAGCGCTAAAAATAGCGCTGCTATACCGTCTGAAAAACTCCTTCATTGCATCCTCAATGTGAAAGGCCGAGGGCTTTCACACTGAGGTGATGCGCTGGCGCGAGAGAAAAAAATCTCCTGTCAGCAGCATCTTTGGAGCGGTGAGTATACCGCTCCTTCACAGCTCCTTCCCATTGAAAACAATGGGAAAGCGCGGCAATACCACCCGCAATGCGCCTCTATAGAGGCGCATTGCGGGCGGTATTAACCCTTTCACGGCCGCTAGCGGGAGTTAATACCGCACCGCAAGCGGCCGTAACCCGCGGCAAATCCGACGGTATAGTGCCGCTATTTTTAGCGGCGCTGTACCTTCAGCGCGGCTCCCGCCGCAAGGTGAAAGGGGCCTTACTAAATGACATTTAGGGGTTGATTTACTGAAGACAAATAGGCTGCTCAATTTGCAAGGGATATTGCACTGTGCAAGGGAATTTTCCTTCAAGGAACAAAACCCTAGCCTGGTCCTCCAAACCTGTTACCTTTTTTCATTCACAGATAGACTTAATTCTTTTTTTTTTTCTTTTTTTTTTTATTGTAATCCTAATGCACGATAGTGTTTAAAAGGGATCTTGAACTTGAATCCCCTTGAGTAAAAAGTAATTCTCTATGAACAACTCTATCAGCGGCGATGCACTAAATATAACATTTTTGTACCATCACCAATATTTAGTTGGGCAGAGACAGATGTGACGGGGAGCACAGGGTCCAGACAGATGTCCAAACAAATATGTATATTGACCTTTTCAGTGTCCAGCTGGGGCAATATATTACTAGAGCGGCTCATGAGAGTTAATATACCCATTACAATAGTGTCTGTGGGAAATGACGCCCTGTACTGTACTGAAAAATAATAATCTGCTGGGATGCTGCAATTGTGACACCCGTATGAAGCATCCAGCTGTATTCAGGAATGTGGCTGATGACTGCTCGGTATAATGAGGTCCTGAACACTATGCCTTATCTACTGTGAATGTATAACACTTCTATATTTACAACTGCAAATTCTAGATAAGGATGATTAGTGCAGCAGGAGGTCAGCGAGATGAAATCTCATTTTGAATTGGATTTTATTCTTTATACAATTTTTATAAACTATACATACTGCTGCCAGGTTGGGAGATATGCTATGTATTACTACCAAGAAAATTAGATTAAATGTTATCTTTTAGTATAAATTAAATTGGGTTTTGTTGTGCTTAGAGACTGAAAATTGATTGAGAAGTTGGAATCTTCAAAAAAGAAAATGTCAAGTAGCAAAAACCAAGAACGATATTAAATGGCAAGAAACCACACACTCGGTAATAGAAGAATTTACTGAATTCCACTCCATAAATTAAAAAAATTTTTTTGGTTCATTGATATTTTTAGCTACAGTGCTACATATTTTGTAAAAGAAGCAGCATAACACTTTTTTATACTTTCCTATAAAATATACTGTTGTGTTTTGGAATTTTCCACTGTGTTCTAAAAGGCTCCTGGTGCCTTCTGTTCTGTTGGGAGAATATTATGTCTTCATAGTTGCCAACATTTGCAAAAAGTTTCCAGAGAGACCTTTATTTTTATTTTTGCTGTGTGTCCAGCAAGCCATTGTAGAGGGGCTGAGGGTGTCCCTTTTTTTTTTTTTGGGGGGGGGGGGGGGGGGGGGTAAATTTAAAATGGTCATAACTCTACATGGTTGCACATGGTTGGCATCAATTTATTTTTAAAATACTGTACATACAGGAGGATTCATCATAATAAGGACAGAAATACAGCAAGGAAGATAGTGTTCATTAAAGGATCACTAAAGGATTTTTTTTTTTAGCTAAATAGCTTCCTTTACCTTAATGCAGTGCTGTTTTCATGTTCTCATTGTTCGTTTTTGCTTTGAAGTTACTGTAATTCTGCTCTGATCTCCACACTTCCTGCTTGTCTGGCTCCTTATGAAAAATCTCATGGCAGCTTTTCACTGTGGTCCAAGCTGTGTGTCTAAAACTCCTCAGATTAATTTTAAAAACAAAACACTGCCCTGGGATTCAATTTAAAAAACAAAACAAAACACTGCCCTGGATTTGTTTGTTTTTGTTCTGTCTCTCTCTCTCTCTCTCTCTCTCTCTCTCTCTCTCTACTTCACATAAACACAAAACCATTTTAAAAACTAAAGTGAAACTAGAGGCATATTATATGATTGATTTTTATCTATTTTTAATCATTTTTAAAAGGAATCAGTTAACTTTTATGTCTCTATACCCTGTAAACAGTCATTTCATTAAAACATTTTTTTTTCCTTTAGTGATCCTTTAAGTGGATGAAAACCCATTTTTTTTATTCTTTGCTGTCACAATGTACAGTATAAGATTTCCTATCATCTGTGTCCAGTTTTTAATCCAGCTCTGAGCAATCCTCTTGTATTGTTCAGTTAAATAAAACAGACTTACAGAGAAAAACCTTAGTCCGTTCCGCCCCCTTGCTGTGAGTGACAGGTGATTTACATATCTCATGCACTAGCTTTGGAGACAGACATTTTTAAATTCTCACCCCCACTCCTTTTCTGAAGTCATGTGGTTACTTTTATGGCTTTTGACTGGATGTTGGTGATCATAGCATAATTTAGTGTAAGGGGAGTGTAGAGGAGGGCGGGGAGTCTACTGACATCACGACTCCAATCTGCAGTTTTTCAGTTCTTATAACAGACAGAGGGGAGACATTTGACAGGTAAGGATACATGCAGGAGGCATCTATATCCTTATAGATCAGCACTATGGCAGTAGTTTAGAAAGGATGAGAGTGGGTTTACATCCACTTTAGTAAAATCAATGTTGTATTTGTTTAGCTGCAACAGTACATTCTCTTCAAAAGTGCAGCAAACCAACTGATCTTACAGAGAATACAGGAATAAACACCAATATATTACACTGCAAACACATAGTGTGCCAAATATCCTGGAAACAGGGCTGGTGCAAGGTTTTTCTAAACCCTGGGCGAAACCTCATTTTGCGGTGTCCTCCTTGGCTCCACCCCTGACTCCACCCCCTTTGCCCTGCCCATGTATACCCCACATTTTTAAGGAAGCATCCATCAAATGCAGCCCACCAGCACCTATCAATGCAGCCTACCAGCGCCCATCAATAAATGTTTGCTTGCTTTCATTTATTCGGGAGTCGGGACACAGACACAGTCCTGCCTGCTGATGCTGAGACTTAGTTGCTTGCTGCATAGAGAAGAGAGTAGGAACACTGTGGCTGGGCGCCCTAGGCAGCTGCCTAGTTTGCCTAGTGGTACCACCGGCCCTGTCTGGAAACATCATTTGACACCAACCATTGTGTACAGTTTTGCAACTCTTGCCGTGTACAGGTTTTAGTAATTTGTAGGACAGTGTACAGAGGTCAGTAGTATGTAGAGCAGCGCACAGGGGTCAGTAGTATGTAGAGCAGTGTACAGGGGTCAGTAGTATGTAGAGCAGTGTATAGGAGTCTGTAGTATGTAGAACAGTGTAAAGGAGTCAGTAGTAAGTAGAGCAGTGTATAGGAGTCAGTGGTATGTAAAGCAGTGTATAGGAGTCAGTAGTATGTAGAGCAGTGTATAGGAGTCAGTAGTATGTAGGGCAGTGTACAGAGGTCAGTAGTATGTAGAGCAGGGTACAGGGGTCAGTAGTATGTAGAGTAGTGTATAGAGGTCAGTAGTATGTAGGGCAGTGTACAGGAGTCAGTAGTATGTAGGGCAGTATGCAGGGGTCAGTAGTATGTAGGACAGTATACAGAGGTCAGCAGGATGTAGGGCAGTGTACAGAGGTCAGCAGCATGGTCAGTAGTATGTAGGGCAGAGGACAATGGAAAAGAGTACCGCTCCAAACCCTGCGACCTATGCTGTGATCCCGCCCTGTAGTACTGACAGGTGCAGACTCTGCGCTGATCCGTGGAAAAAATAAATGTTCCTGGACTGCCGCACTCTGATAGGCGATTTATTGAAACTAAATAAACAAAGGATAAAATCCAAAGCTGTATAACATTCAACAATTCTTGCAACAATGCAATCAATGGTAGAAAGTGGACATAGGGGACAAAAAAAGCTAACATGTTTCACATCATGGATAGATGCTTAGTCATAGCTCATGACTAAGCATCTATCTATGATGTGAAACATGTTAACTTTTTTGTCCCCTATGTCCACTTTCTACCATTGATTGCAGTGTTGCAAGAATTTTTGGATGTTATACAGGTTTGGATTTTATCCTTTGTTTATTTTGTTTCAATAAATTGCCTATCAGAGTGCGGCAGTCCAGAAGAATTTTTTTTTCCATAGGGCAGAGGACAGAAGTCAGTAGGGCAGAGGACAGGGCCAACAGCATAGGAGTCAGTAGAGTAGAGTGGAGGACATGGGTCAGTAGAACAGAGGACAGGTGGTCAACAAAGCAATGGACTAGGGTTCACCAGGGCAGAGGACTGGAGGTCAGCAAGGCAGGGGACTGGGAGTTACCAAGGCAAGTGACTAGGGGTCAGCAGGACATTGCAGAGGACAGGGTGTCAGCAGTAAATAATAAGGGGTGGGAAGAGGGCACAGTACGGGGGGAGGGCACAGTATGGGGGGAGAAGTGTGTCACAGTACAGAGATTCAGACAGGAAGACACAGTTCTGGGGGGATAAAGGACAAAGGAGAGGAGAGGTAGGAGGGCACAGTACAGTAGGGAGAAAGGAAGGCATGGTACTGGTGGACAGGAAGGCACAAAATGGGGGGGGGGGCAGGAGTGCACAGTATGGGGGGGAAGGGCACAGTACAGGGAAAGGGAGGGCACAGGGGCAGGAGGGCACAGTGTTATTGGGTTCTTCCTTGACCCTTGAAAAGTGGCAGAAGAGCGTTGGGAACTGTGAGAGGAAGATAACCGAAAATGACAGTTTACAAAAAATATATGTGAGAAGGCGGTCCGCAGGCGAGCCTGAGTTTGTAGGAGGAGTCGGAGGGCTATTTATTCCTCCTCCCCTCTCATCTCCTGCGTCGGTGGGGTTTCTGGGTAAACTGCTGTCGTGCGTCACTTCCGGTTTGTAGCTGAGCGGCTATCGGCTGCTGAGGTCTCGTTGCGGTTCCCCTCCCGGTGCTCACTCCAGGCTACATCGAGGGGGGCCGCCCGCCTACTTGTCTCTGCGTTCCTCCCAGCGCCATCCAGGAAGGGTCCTTACGCTGGACATCGTGGGAGGAGGGGCCCCGCTCTCTTCTCCCTATGCTGCCTCCTGTCCGCCCCCTGTTACCTGGGCTCACGCCAAGCTGGGGGGGGGGGGTGTTCGCCCGCTCACTCGAGGAGGCCGCCCGCTTCTCCCGGTGCTCGTTCCAGAAGAGGAAGGGGCGCGCATCCACCCGTCACCCACGCTGCCATTGCTCCTTCCAGCAAGAAGGCCGCCCGCCTGGTGGCCGCGCTGGGGGGGGGGGGGGGGTCCGTCCGTACAGTACACCCATCCTGTTAGCCACTGCTAGGGCCATGTCCTGCGTCGGCTGAGGGCCCCCTACCCGCCCGTTCTCCCGGAGCTCAGAGTGGCAGCAGGCTCGGCCCGGGAGTCGGATGCTGGTGATGGTCACCTCGGGTTTGGCGGGGGGAGACGTACCGGATGCCTTGCTCTGCCGGGGGGGGGTCGGCCCTCTCATTTGGTTGCCTTCCTGGGGCATGGAGTAGGGGAAGGGGACGCCCTGGTGGGGGGGAGAATGTTCAGCCAGGCACTCAAGAAAGGGGGACACCCTTGGTCTAGGTTCATCCTGTGACCGGGTTCCCAAGGAATTCCAGGGAGCACATATTTGGTCCGGATGTGCCCTGGCATGGGGGGGGGGGGGGGGGGCGAGTCTTACAGGACAGTCAGGTTCCTTGGTGGTCACGGTTCAAGGGGAGGGGGGTGTCATTGCATGTGCATGCCTTACGTTGTTCATGGCGGAACAATTCTGTCAGTAGTATATTCTGTCATAAGCGATTCTGTCGGTAGTATGTGTTTGTCACAGCGGTTCTGTCAGTATGTTTTGTCTCAGCGGTTCTGTCAGTATGTTTTGTCTCAGCGGTTCTGTCAGTATGTTTTGTCTCAGCGGTTCTGTCAGTATGTTTTTGTCTCAGCGGTTCTGTCAGTATGTTTTTGTCTCAGCGGTTCTGTCAGTATGTTTTTGTCTCAGCGGTTCTGTCAGTATGTTTCTGTCGTAGCGGTTCTGTCAGTATGTTTCTGTCGTAGCATTTCTGTCAGCAGCATGTTTTTTGTCGTGGCTGTAATGCCAGTGTCATGTTTTCTGTCTTAGCATGTTCTGTCATAGCGGTTGCAGTCACTGTATGTTTCCTGTCATGTCATAGCGGTGTTGTCAGCATCATGCTTCTGTCGCGGAGCGTTTTCACTGTCACCGCTCTTTCGTCAGTATTCGGTCACAGCAGCTCTGTCATTGGCGTGTTTCTGTCATGGCGTGTTTCTGTCATGGCGTGTTTCTGTCGTCACGCAGGTTCAGCTTGCACCAGTGGCCTTTCTAGCTTTGTTCGTTTCCATGTCTCATTATTTTTCATAGGTTGCTTTCCTGGTCCGGTTGGCTAGGGCTCACATCTCGGGTCTGTCACATCTACAGATCCATTCGGGCTGAGGTTTTCGTTTTGCAGATGATTGTTCACCTCAAACTTCTCACCTGTCATGTCATGTCTTACTATGCATTGCGTTTCATTTCTCGGGCAGGACTACCCACCACGGTCTGTGGGTCCACGGGTCCTCAGTGTTCTGCTGTGGAGCAGGTCACTTGCGCTCACTCACGTTATTCATGAGGGGGTCGTCTGGTTCATTGACATGCGGCGGTCCCTCCGTCACTGCCATGTCTTCATACTTGGGTAGGCAGAGAGGGGGTTGTGTTTCTGTTGGGGGTCCTACTCCAGCGTGGGTTGGTCACATAGCTTGTCGGTGCTATGCAGTCACAGCGCACATACAGCCTTGTAGCTTTATTTGTTTTCTTTGTCTCGTCATACTGTTCTTTCGGGTATAGTTAGCCAGGGTGCACATCTCAGGATCTGTCACGTCTACAGATCCATACGGGCTGAGGTTTCGTTTTTTAAATGATTGTTGACCACAATCTTCTCGCCTGTATAACATACGTCATACGTGCACGTTCATTCTCACGCCTATACATCTACCCACCACGGTCTGTGGGTACATCGCCTTGAGTGTTTCGTTTTTAATTACCTGTCTGCGCGGCAGGTTACTCGGGCTCGCTTACTGCTTACACTTATCACGTACACTTGGGTGGGATCTGTCGTCGGGTTCATTCACACGCTGAGGTTTGGTAATTTCTGCTCACATCTTTGGCCCAGGCAGCTACAGTGGGGGGGGGGGGGGGTGTCTCTCTCTGTTTTGTTGTCTTTTCTTTTGGTTTTCCTAGGGTTGGGCGTGCGGCACGTTTTCGGGGGCGACACATTCGGGTGCATCCCAGAGGCTCCACGTGGGGGTGCAGAGCATGGCAGTACGCCGTCACTCAGGGGTTGGTCCGTACTTGTCTCAGCAGAGCAGTAAGTCAACAAGGGGTTTCCTTTTTAAGGCCGCAGCAGGGTAGGCGGTACGTTTCAGTTTGTGTCCAATTCCATCCCAGCTGCTTCACATACCAGCATTGAGCGTGTTCTGGCCGTTCCTGCTAAGACAATTTTATTAGGGTTCTCATCCATGGAGTCGTTGCTTCTTCTCTGCTCGTGATAGGGGTCTGGGCCGTTATCTTTGGGGCTGTTCTCTTGTTCATAGGTTGCCGGATCGTCGGGGCGGGTCCGTCAGTCCAGGCTCTTTGTCCAATTCCCAGCCTGTTGATAGGGGGGGGGGGGTCCCAGTTACTCGGGTAGGTCGTGTCATGCCATGTCTGGTTCTGTCTCTGTATCGTTGCATATCGCTACTGCGTGTTGGCCTCGTCCATTAACATCAGTAACTCATCTTTCGGGTAGCTGGCTCTTAAACCCCTTTCCTCCTATCAGTTTGTCCATTTTTGGCATCTCTCCCTCTCACGTCCCCTTACCAGGTATGGATAGTTAGGCCAGGGGTTGTGGGTGTTTGACAGGGTTACTGGTCTCGTGTCCTATTGGATGGTGTTTGCCTTTCTCAGGGCGGCCCTTGTTCCATTCCCGCACGTATCCTCTCGCCACCAGCAGTGGTTCCCATGTCTGTGCTTTCTGGAGGGAGGCTTAGTCTGTCAGGCATGGGACAGTCGTTTGGTTTCGGGGTTCCTTCCAATTATCGGTTCTTGGGACGCTGGTTTTCTGCTGTCGTAACGGATGCTTATCTTTCTCTACCAGACAGATAATTTGTGCCCTTCCACTCTTTTATCACACCTACTTCCGGGTCTTTTTGCCAACTTATAGGCGTACTGTCCAGCGAGGCTAATGGCACACCTCAGGCCTGGGTAGTTAGGGTGTCATATTCCTCGCTATTTATCCCTCCTCCCCTCTCATCTCCGGCGTCGGTGGGGTTTCTGGGTACCCACCCACCCGTTCCCCCTTTTTTCATGTTATCATTTTCTTCATTCATTTCTTCATAATTACTTCAGGGTATGCCCACTTATAAGCGTACTGTCCAGCGAGGCTAATGGCACACCTCAGGCCTGGGTAGTTAGGGTGTCGTATTTCTCAGTGTAGACTCTGACTACTATATATTTTTATATATAATTGTATCATATTCAACTTTTTAATGAATACTATGCATTTAAATGAATATACATATTGTGTCGGCTATTATCAGCACTATTAGTGCAAGGAAAGCTTAAAAAAAATGCATCCCTTTAAATGCTTCTAAATTATATATGTCTTCACACTGGTCCGTTGCGCTTTTGTTGTGGTGTTAAAAATCTTGCTTGCACCAAAAAAGACACCTCCCCATTTAAATGCATTGAAAACGCAGTAAGAACACATCAATAACGCACGTTATTCATACGTTATGTTTTTGATGTGCGCTTTTAGGCACCATTATCGGCACCTTTTTCTTTATCGCCAAAGTGGCAAAAACACAATTTTCAGGACGATATGTTTCTGCCGCCAACATTTTGGTGCATCTCTAGTGCCCTGTGAATTGTGCTGTAAATTAAATACTCCTGACCAAGGTGTTTTAATTAAAATATAATTAACCACTTACGGACCATATATATTTTTTTACTTTCTGCTATAAAACACATCTAATAATAAAACATAAAAAAAAATCCAATTTATTCATCAATTTAGGCCGATATATATTCTGCTACACATTTTTGGTAAAAAAAATCCCAATAAGCGTATATTGATTGGTTTGCCCAAAAGTTAAAGCTTCTACAAACTAGGGGATTGATTTATGGCATTTTTTTTTTTTTTTTTTACTAGTAATGGCGGAGACCAGCGAATTTTAGACTGTGACATTGCGGCATTCAGAACAGACAACTAACTGACACTTTTGACACTTTTTTTGGGAACCAGTGACATTATTACAGTAATCAGTGCTATAAATATTCACTGTTACTGTACTAATGACAGTGGCACGGAAGGGGTTAACATTAATGGAGATCAAAGGGTTAAGTGTGTCCCTAGGAGGTGCTTGCTTATTGTGTGGGGGATGGACTGACAAAGATTTGTTCCGTATTAGCAGGAATAGAAGATTTATGTGTCCTCCCCTGTCAGAACGGCAATCTGCCTTGGGGGAACGATCGGTAGGTCCCGAAGGACATTGCCCCAGCCGGACCAGCTGATTTGCTCACCCAGTGACAATTGCATGAAATGACGTACAGGTACATTGTTTCACGCAATAGAGCCGACCTGCCACAATATATGTACGGCTGTTTAGCAAGTAGTAATAATAAAGTCTTGTTTTTTTAACAAACATGTTATACTTGCCTGCTCTGTGCAGTGGTTTTGCACAGAGCAGCCAAGATCCTCCTCTTCTCGGGTCCCAAGCAGTTCTCCTGGCCCCTCCCTCCTGCTTGGTGCCCCACAGCCAGCAGCTTGCTCAGGGGGCACTCAAGCAGGCATACTCCTGAGCCGCAGCTCTGTGTGTCTATTCACGGCTCTGGTTCTGCCCCACCCTCTCCATCTCCTGATTGGCTCACTGACTGTGATTGACAGCATTGAGGGCCAATGGCTCCAGCTGCTGCCACAAGCCAATCAGGTGTGTGAGTCCCCGTAGAGCCGAGGCTCTAGTGCACATCGCTAGATCGAGGGGGAGCTCAGGTAAGTATTAGGGGGGCTGGGGGGCTACTGCACACAGAAGTTTTTTTTACCTTCTTGCTTTAAATGCATGAAGGTAAAAAACCTTGAGCCTTTAAATCCACTTTAAGTCCTTCTTGAAGGAAGGTTCAGACAGTGTTGGATTTCTATCAAAATTGTATTTGCAGAAAACTATATGTATTGAAAGAGTTTCATTTATTTTTTTAATGATCCTTTTTGAGGTTTTGGCATGTGGGTAAGAGAGACTCTTGTTTATGGCACAATAATTAAAGAATGTTTTGTGAGTTAACCCATTTACGCTGACTGTACACAAATTTGCGTTCATTGCTTTAAGGGGTTGGCACCCCCCTCCCGCTGCCTTCGGCCACTCTTCCCGGGACTCCTGTCTCACCGGGAGACCCTAGCCACCAGCCGATGCATCCGACGCCTAGGCTGAGACCAAAACAAAGCCGGATTCGCTTCTACGATGTAAAATCCCAGAAAACTACATCACTTCGGTTTACTCGGCTGCCAATGGCGCTGATTTAAATACAATTACAGTATTCAGAATTGCAGATTGCCAAATCTGAATACTTTTAAGTGCAAAAGAGGGATTAGGGGTCTTTTAGACCCCCGATCCCTCCATAAAGAGTACCTGCTACCACCTATTATTATAATAAGGGCAGTTTACATCCCTTGTGACAGCAATAAAATTGATCACTTTTTTTTTTAAAGGCGCAATGTAAAAAAAAATAAGAAAAAAAAGTTTAAAGCACCCCTGTCTCCACATGCTTGTGCAGCAAAGAAAACGCATACATAAGTCTCTCCCGCAAATGGAAACGGTGTTCCAATCGCACATGTGAGGTATCGCCACGATCGTCAGAGCAAGAGCAATAATTCTGCCAAAAGACCTCGGGCCATATTCTCAAAAGAGATACGACGGTGTATCTCTGTTTTTTTTTACTGGGTATCTATGCGTGTGATTCCTAGAATCACTTACGCATAGATACAGTGAAGATCCGACAGGTGTAAAACACTTAGGCCTCGTACACACGAGGGGATATGTCCGCTGAAAACGGTCCGATGGACCGTTTCAGCAGACATCTCCGCTCGTGTGTATGGGCTAGCGGACAGATTTCTCCACCCGACAGATTTCAAAGCATGCTTTGAAATCTATCCGGTGGAATCTGTCCGCCCGACATGTCTGCTGGTTAGTACACTTACCAGCAGACATGTCGTCCCCCACCGCCGCCGCGCCGCCGCCGAATGGATTCGGCGCATGCGCGGAAGTGTTTTACTTCCTGGTGCGGTGACGTGGCGGTGACGCGGCGGCGTCAGCGTCACCGCCGCGTCACCGCGCCGTCCGGCGGCGGGGAATTTGATCCGATGGTGTGTACACGCCATCGGATCAAACTCCCGATCGGACATATCCGATGGAAATGGTCCGCGGACCGTTTTCATCAGATATGTCCGATCGTGTGTATGGGGCCTTACACTGTCGGATCGTAGATGTAATTACTTTTCTGGCCGCTAGGTGGCCTTTACGTTGTTTTCTCATTTGCCTATGCAAATGAGCCTAATACGCTGATTCCCGAACGTTTTTACGCCGCCCCGTCGTCGTTTACGTCGTTTCCGTAAGCGTAAACCTACCCCTGCTATATGAGGGGTAGGTTTACGAAGTTCCGTCGTTGCCATGTTAAGTATGGCGTTGGGTCAGCGTCGTCTTTTTCCGTCGGTTACGTCGTTTTACTAAGTCTTTTGCGAATAGGGCATTGCGTAAGTGACGCTCACGTCGTTTTGACGTCGGTTTCAAGAACGCTTTCCGAGGTGAGCTGGAGCATGCGCACTGGGCTTTTTTCCCTGCCAGCGCATGCGCAGTTCGTTCGACGCGGGGGCGCGCTTAATTTAAATACAAGCCGCCCCCTTTGAATTACGCGGGGATAAGCAGGGCCATTTACACTACACCGCCGCAAACTACGGAGCAAGTGCTTTGGGAATACGGCACTTGCTCCATTAAGTTGCGGCGGCGTAGTGTAAATGGCTTACGCTACGCCGCCGCAGATTCTATGTGAATCTGGCCCATACTCTGTAACTCTAACCTGCTAATTGTTAGGGGAGATTTTTAGGTACCGTAGTTTTTCGCCATACCACTAGTGTGCGCAATTTCAAATCATGACATGTTAGGTATCTATCTAATTGGCGTAAAATCATCTTTTACATTATACAAATAAATTGGGCTAACTTTACTGTTTTTTATTTTTTTCATGAAAGTGTATTTTCCCCCAAAAATTGTGTTTAAAAGACCGCTGCGCAAATACTGTGTGACATAAAATATTACAACAATAGCCGTTTTATTCTCTAGGGTCTCTGCTAAAAAAATGTATAATGTTTGGGGGTTCTAAGTAATTTTCTAGCAAAAAATACAGATTTCAACTTGTAAGCAGCAAATGTCAGAAATAGGACTAGGCATGAAAGGGTTAAAGGGATACAATGTATAGAGCGTAGCCTTAGATTCTTCTTAACCACCCCTATTTAAAGGATAAGTTCACCTTAGCAGCTACCACCCACAATAGCCATTGCATTGTAAACCAGGGTTGGTGCGTAGTGCGATGCAGTGTGATCACGGCAATGCCAATGTACCAATTGAAGCACATCACACTTTTTTTTTTTAAACCAACTTTATTGAAATGCCACATAGTGACATTTCATTAAGTTGTATGGGCCGCTAGGTGGTGCAAGTGCAGTGAATTGCCTTGTTCTGTGCTGCAGAATTTTTTTTAGCGCACACCACGCACATACCACCTCAACGTGGCAGTGAGAACTGGGCACATAGGAGACAAGAAATTCTGTCCTGTCTTGAGTAGCCACCCAGTACAATTCCACTGCATCTGGTTTGAATGGACCTTAAAGGGGTTGCAAAGACCAAAATATTTTCCTCTTAAATTAAAGTCTGACAGTAGCTGATAAAGTAAAAAGTAATGTTTTGCATTATAACTAGTTACCTGTTGAAATCCAGCTGTTTTATTCACCTCCAGCACTCCTGAATCGTTATTCTCACTGACTTCCTGGTTTGCGGTACGCATTCATTCTTGCTACATCACGGCCTAATGGGAACTACAGCTCCCATTAGGCTTAGCCTCCATGCCTGTGAAGGATAAGAGAGCATCTTCACGCAGGGCTGTAGTCATAGGGAGGGGGTGAGCACATTCTGCTTTCCACCATTCAAAACAGCTCAGGTGCTGGTGGAAAGCAAGAAGAGGAGAGACAGGAAATGGCATTTTCAAACCCGGATTACTGTATTTTGGAGGTCAAAAGGAAAAAATGAGGTAAGTGATATTTAAATGCTTTAGCTTACAGCAATCAATTGATCTAATAAAAAACTTTAGTGTTCCTTTAAATCTCCTGAGACTAGCAGTCATAGACAGCAATGCCTTAGCTTTCTTACTGCAGATATACAGCTGTAGGCACATAAATTCCTAGGCACCCTCACAGAACTGAGAGCACCCTGATGTTTTTTAGGAGGAACCTCAGTCAAAATGTATTTTTCTTTTTTAGGCACACAAAATTTCTAGACATTCCCCAGAACATAGCAAATATAAATGTTTCAAGTTTTACTATACTTTAACCACTTGTCCACCGCCCATCGTCAAATGACGGCGAGTGGAGGACTCCATTGTTCTGACAGCACGTCATATGACGTGCTGTCTCTTTAAAGCCGCCGGCGGGTGCACGGGCGCCGCTCTGCTGGGATCCCGGTGCGAGTGCCCGGCAGCAACGATCGCCGCCGGGCACACGCGATTGCCCAGTAACTGAGCGGGGACGTGGAGCACAATCGGTCACCTCCCCCAGTCACCCCCCTCCCCCTACAGTTAGAACACTCATAGGACACACATTTAACCCCTTCCCCGCCCCCTAGTGGTTAACCCCTTTACTGCCAGTCACATATATACAGTAATCAATGCATATTTATAGCATTGTTCACTGTATAAATGTAAATGGTCCCAAAAATGTCACAAAAGTGTCCGAAGGGTCCGCCATAACATCGCAGTCCCAATAAAAAAATCGCAGATCGCCGCCATTAATAGTAAAAAAATAAAATAATAAAAATGCCATAAACTATCCCCTATTTTGTAAACACTATAAATTTTGCGCAAACCAATCGATAAACGCTTATTGCATTTTTTTTTTACCACAAATATGTAGAAGAATACGCATCGGCCTAAACTGAGGAAAAAAATATTTTTTTATATATTTTTGGTGATATTTATTATAGCAAAAAGTAAAAAATATTGCATTTTTTTTTTTAAATTGACGCTCTATTTTTGTTTATAGCGCAAAAAATAAAAACCGCAGAGGTGATCAAATACCACCAAAAGAAAGCTCTATTTGTGGGAAAAAAAGGACGCCAATTTTGTTTGGGAGCCAAGTCGTACGACCGCGCAATTGTCAGTTAAAGCGACGCAGTGCCGGAAGCTTAAATTTCGTCTGGGCAGGAAGGGGGTGTGGGTGCACAGTAGGCAAGTGGTTAAATTTGCTACAAGGAGAAATGGGAATACAACAATAGCGTTCAGGTTATTTCAACAAACAGCTTTCATCTTTATAAACACTACCAAGGGTATTTGGATATAATTGTATTAATTGAAAGGTAAACATAACACCAAATTGTTTCTTCAAAATTCAGTTAGGCTGAAACAAATCCAGTTACTCTTAAAGTGGTAGTAAAGCCTTCTTTTATTTATTTATTTATTCATTTAAAATTTTATTTCATTAAAAAAAAATTCTTCTTAAAGCAAAAAATAGAATAGAATAACCTATACAAAAAGGAATTTATTATTTGTAATTCGGATTTTCCTACTCCATTAGCGGGACGTAGACTCTATCTATATGTGACTAGATGAGATTAAACTTACTCATTGAGTTTCTTAACCACTTGTCCACCGCCCACCGTCAAATGACGGCGGGCGGAGGACTCCAATATCCTGACTGCACGTCAAATGACGTGCAGTCATTTGAAAAGGGAATGCGCGCGATCGCGTGCGTGCATCCCTATACTGTCGGTAGCGGCGTGTCACGGAGACACCGCTCGTTACCGACAGGGGTGAACAGCGGCGCGGATGCGCTGTTAACCACGTGATCGGCCGTGATGAAGTCACGGCTGATCACGCATGGCAACCCCCCCAAAGTGCACGGCGCGTGTTCGCAATCGCGCCGCGCGTGCCGCCGGTGGCAACGTGTTCCCGGGAACACTGCTCGTCACCGACAATGGTACACAGCCATTGGTCAGGGCTGTGTACCACGTGATCAGCTCTGATCACTAAGTGTAAACAAAGAGCTGTAACTAACTGTTACCAGCTCTTCTCCCCTCACACATCGTTTCCAGTGTGAGGAGAGAAGAACTAGAAGCAGTGAGTTACAGCTCTGTGTTACTGTAGTGTCTGCACAAACACCACATCTGTCCTTTTGCCCCCCCCCCCCCCCTATTGTCACCAGTCACCCAACAGTCACCCATAAAGTGCACATGTCACATAAATAGACTGCCATCATCGGTGCAACCGTCACCCACCGGTGACCGTACCCTGTCACTGTCACCCACCAGTGACCTGCCCTGTCACCCGTTTATGAAGAAAAAATACTAATTTGCTAAATTTTATGACAGAAACAAAGAAAAATGCAATTTTTTCACAAAATCTACCGTCTTTTTTTATTTATAGCGCAAAAAAATTAAAAACCCACGAGTGATTAAATACCACCAAAAGAAAGCTCTATTTGTGTGAAAAAAAAAGACGCAATTTTTATTTGGGTACAGTGTTGCATGACTCAGTAATTGTCATTCAAAGTGTGAGAGCACCGAAAGCTGAAAATTGGTCTGGGTAAGAAGGGGGTTTAAGTGCACTGTATTGAAGTGGTTAAAAAACATGTGTGTTTTTAAAAATAAATAAACCTATTAAGAACAAAAATACAATTGGACAAAGTGGGAGGATATGGAGAGGCCCACTTAAGAGCCATTTGTCTGTGGACCACAAAAAGAGCACGCAAAATAGTATTAGAGATAGGAGGAGTAGAAAGAGCAGAATCAAGATAGCCCAATAGGCATATAAGTGGCTGAACAGGAATATTTACATCAAAAAGCCCATTAAGTGTGCCAACCACCTCATCCCAATATCTCTGGAGTTTGGGGCACCACCACAGTAGACGTATAAGAGTACCTGAATTGCCACATCTGGCACAGGCTGGGTCAGATCGCAGGCCTATAGAGTGCAAAAATTCTGGGGTTCTATGTACCCTATGGAGAATAAAGATCTGGGCCAATCTATGTGATGGAGAGAGAGAGGCAAGAGGAATGGAGCGTGAAAACTCCTCCCAGACCTTCTTTAAGAAATAGATCCAATATCCCGTTCCCATCCTGTCCTGGAACGAATAGGAAACCTCGATAAAACGTTTCCAATAGGACCAAATATTTTATTGAAATTAGTGCCTTAGTTAACTTTGCTTGCACTATTCTATCTAAGGCAGGAGTGGTAAAAAAGGACAGTTTAACTGAGGAAAATTGAGCAAGTAGAGCGTGACGCAACTGGAGGAACTGATAAAACCACCTTTACTGTAGGGGTTACTGTATCCTCAGTTGCTCATCAGTTTTAAGATGGCCATTCTCAAATAGTTGCACTAAAGTGGTTACCCCTGCTTTCTCCCATCTCTGTAAGCCCTAGAGCACAGGTGACAAACACAAGACCCGTGGGCCGAATACGGCACTCCAGGCCATTTCATGTGGCCCCCGCATCTCTCCAGCAACTGCAGGAGAGCTCCAGCCCTCTCCTGGTCCTCCTCAAGCCCCTTATGCCACGTACACACACGATCATTTTTTGGGTTGTAAAAAAAAATGGCCCAGATTCAGAAAGCAATTACGCCTGTCTAACTGGTGTTAGACAGGAGTAATTTCAAATTTTTCGCGCCGTATCACTAGTTTGAATCCTCAAACCATGATACGGCGGCTTCGGGCTTCGATCCGAGAGGCTTACGTCTTCGTAAACCTTCGGATCTACGCTGCGATATTTTTGCGGCCGCTGGGAGGAGTTTGCGTCGTTTTCATGCGTCGGGATATGCAAATGTGTTTTTACGGCGATCCACGAAGATACAAGCGGTCTTCGCAATCGCTTACGTCTGTTTTTTTTTACGTACTGTTAGACCAGCTTTTTGCTGGTCTAACGGTGCGTAGCCCATGTTAAGTATGGCCGTCGTTCCCGCGTCGAATTTAATTATTATTTTTTTTTTTTGCGTAACTCGTTCGGGAATAGAAATGTCCGTAAACGACGCTACTCAAACAACGAATGACGTAACGACGTGATTTCGCGCAATGCACGGCGGGAAATTTGCGAACCAAGCATGCGCAGTTCGCTCGCCGTGGGAACGCGCCTATTTTAAATCCTTCACGCTCCCTACTCGTCTAGATGGATTGCGACGGGAGAAATACACTACGCCGCCGTCGTTTACTGGACAAAATCTACCTGGATTCCACGTAGAGCCAGGTAAAAAACGACGGCGTAGTGTATTTCTGATACGCTACGAGAATCCAATTCTCTCTGAATCTGGGCCAATGTTTTTCAGGCTCTAGAGAAAACAACGTTTTTTTCAACTTCATCATTAAAACGGCCTTGGCTACACACGATCGTTAAAAAAATATGGTCTAGCAAAGCGTGGTGACGTACAACACATACGACGGCACTATAAAGGCGAAGTTCCATTCGGATGGCGCCACCCTTTGGGCTGCTTTAGCTGATTTTGTGTTAGTAAAAGATGATTCGCGCTTTTCTGTTTGTTACAGTGTGATGAATGTGCTTACTCCATTATGAACGGTAGTTTTACCAGAACGAGCGCTCCCATATTATAACTTGCTTCTGAGCATGCGCGGGTTTTTCACGTCGTTAAAGCCCACACACGATCATTTTTTACAACCCGAAAAACAACATTGTTTAAAATGTTGTGAAAAAATAGAGCATGTTCGGAAAAAAATGTGCCCGTTTTTTTTCAGAACCCGAAAAATGCTCTGAAGCCCACACACTATCATTTTAAATTACATTTTTAAAAAACTTTGGGCCAGATTAACGTACATCTGCGCATTATTGGACCGGCGTAGCGCACCGCCTTTACGTTAGACTGGCGCAATGTAGCGGCGCAATCACCCTATTCTCGTCGGTTTTACGCAGAAATTTGCGCCTGCGCAATGTTTTTTCAGAGGCGCAAGGCGGAGTAATACAAATTGGGAAGGACGTGGGCGTGTTACATTGAAATGAGCCATGACCCCATGCAAATGAAGGGCCGGCCGGCTCGTTAATGCGCGCTTGAAGCAGACCATGGTCAGCACCTCTGTGCGCATGCTCACAACTCGGGAACGGCGCAATCAGTGAAATTGGAAGTGGACTAGGGCAACTTTGTGAACTATGCAGACAGCATAAATAGACAGACACAAACGCACTTCCTTTGCAAATGTACATCCCTTTGTACCCCTCCCTATACAGCAAGGTGCTTTTGTTCTGTTGTTTATTAGCGTTTGTTTGTTTGTTTGTGACGTGTCTTTGAGATATTTGGGGACTGTTTTGCAGAGTGATTTTTGTCTTTTATGTGTTTTCTTTGTTGTTATTTTTTTTAAATTATATTTTTTAGGGTTGTCCCGATGCCTCTTTTTTAGGACCGAGTACAAGTACCGATACTTTTTTTTGTGTACTCGCCGATACCGAATACCGATACTTTTTTTAAATATGTCCCCTAATGCTGCCACGTCCCCCAACATATTGCAGCCATGTCCCCCATACCCTTACATCAGTGCCCTAACATTACAGCTCCATTACACATCCCAGCTCCACCATTACACATCCCAGCTCCACCAGTACACATCCAAGCCCCAGCTCCACCAGTACACATCCCAGCTCCACCATTACACATCCCAGCTCCACCATTACACATCCCAGCCCCAGCTCCACCAGTACACATCCCAGCTCCACCAGTACACATCCCAGCCCCAGCTCCACCAGTACACATCCCAGCTCCACCATTACACATCCCAGCCCCAGCTCCACCAGTACACATGCCAGCTCCACCAGTACACATCCCAGCTCCACCAGTACACATCCCAGCTCCACCAGTACACATCCCAGCTCCACCAGTACACATCCCAGCTCCACCAGTACACATCCCAGCTCCACCAGTACACATCCCAGCCCCAGCTCCACCAGTACACATCCCAGCTCCACCATTACACATCCCAGCCCCAGCTCCACCAGTACACATGCCAGCTCCACCAGTACACATGCCAGCTCCACCAGTACACATCCCAGCTCCACCAGTACACATCCCAGCTCCACCAGTACACATCCCAGCTCCACCAGTACACATCCCAGCTACACCAGTACACATCCCAGCTACACCAGTGCACATCCCAGCTCCACCATTACACATCCCAGCTCCAGCTCCACCATTACACATCCCAGCTCCAGCTCCACCAGTACACATCCCAGCTCCACCAGTGCACATCCCAGCTCCAGCTCCACCAGTACACATCCCAGCTCCACCAGTGCACATCCCAGCTCCACCATTGCAGATCCCAGCCCCAGCTCCACCAGTACACATCCCAGCTCCACCAGTACACATCCCAGCTCCACCAGTACACATCCCAGCTCCACCAGTACACATCCCAGCTCCACCAGTACACATCCCAGCTCCACCAGTACACATCCCAGCTCCACCAGTACACATCCCAGCTCCACCATTACACATCCCAGCTCCACCATTACACATCCCAGCTCCACCATTACACATCCCAGCTCCAGCTCGACCATTACACATACCAGCTCCAGCTCGACCATTACACATACCAGCTCCAGCTCCACCATTACACATCCCAGCTCCACTATTACACATCCCAGCTCCACCATTACACATCCCAGCTCCAGCTCCACCAGTACAGTCTGACTGTCCTTTTTATCAACTTATCAATTCAGCATTCCCCCTTCCTCCCCCTCTCCACACTTTCCTACCTTAGTCACACAAGCCGGGAAACAGCATGGCAGCTCCAGACAAAGGGCGGGACATTTCAAGTTAAAGACGGGTGATTGGTTGCTAGCAAGCTATCATCTACTTTGTAACCTGAAAAGTCCCGCCCTTTGTCTGGACCTGCAGTGCTTTCAGGCTTGTGTGAGTGAGGTAGGAGAGTGTGGGGAGGGGGAGGAAGGGGAAGGAAGGGGGAGTGATTCGATGTTATGTGTAGGAGAGACCTGCTGCCCCTCCCTGTAATCTATGATGTTAGTGGCGGCGACGGCGAGCTGGCAGAGCGGAGAGAATACTCAGGCACCGCACAGCATTTGACTTATCCCCGCTCTTGCTTAGTGTAGCGCAGCCATTTTTTTTAGGGGATTTGCAGATTCGGCGCGATGCGGCGGCTTTCAATGCGGCGGCGGCGGCGGCAGCGGCGGGGGGGGGGTGGGAAGTATTCTATTTAGGCATCGGGGGTATTTGCGCGAGTACAAGTACTAGCGCAAATACTCGGCATCGGTCCCGATACCGATACTAGTATCGGTATCGGGACAACCCTAATATTTTTGCTGGGCATTTTTTATTTTTGCTGGTCAATTTATTTATTTTTTTGGTTCTGTTTGTGTATGATTTGGGAATGTGGGGGTGACATTCCCGCCGGAAAAGGGGTGTCACCCTCATTTGTGGTGGAGAAGTTATCCCCAGGTCCGTGTGAATGGTGTATGAATGTACAGTGACATAATTGGAGCCTTGGTGTGGCGTTGCAGCTCACAAGTCCTGCATGGTGGACTGGTGCCAATCCAATGTGATGAGGATGTGGGGTGTGTGTGCTAGGGACCACAGTGGTGTGCATGCATGCATTCTCATTGTGCCATGATTAATGTGTGTGTTTAACGCGCAAAGATGCATAATGTGAGCTGGCATGAGATGGGGTCATGAGATGGGGTCCCAGTGCATATGCAGAGTCACCTTGAAGGGAAAAGACAGGAGGATGTTAGTAGTGCATGTGCCCCTTGTGATGTGTGCATCATGGGGGGGGGGGCGTGATGCCTGCCACCCATGTCACTCACCAACCAGCCAGCTGTCCCCATACATGTTCTGTTCGCAATCTGTGGGGATGGGGCTCTGATTGTATATGTAGCTGTCATGGGTGTCATGGGTGGTGTCATGTGTTGGGCTGGTGATGTCCTCCTGCAGGGTTGTGGTTAATTCCATGATGGCATGAGGGGTGAATCTGAAGATGCGAGACACCTCAGAATCACTCATGCCAAAGATGTCTATGTGTGTGTGATATATCAAGTGAAGAGTGAGGGCCTTGTATCAGATAAGAATATTGTATTAGATTAGATTAAATTTTAAAGTTTATATAAGCCAAAAAAAAGTTTTCCAAAAAAAAATAAAAAATCCCGTGCCCTCCTCAGTGCCCTCCTCAGTGCCCTCCTTCTTTGCTCATCTAAAGTCAGTAGTATAGCTATGAGCATGGATGCCACTGGCATGTTGGCATACAGTTTGTTGGGCAACACGTGTGACTGCTCAGCTCTTCACTAACATTGTTGCTTTATCTGACATGTAGACGAATTGTCTAATTTTATACCAGCTTTTATATGGTCTAATTTTAGACAGGACATTTAGCTGTTGCGCACAGCGCGTAGCCTGCGCTGCACCAACGTTCTTTTGTGGATCACCGTAACTCCCTCATTAGCATATTTGAATAGCAAATCAATGGTGTGTCTAGCGCAGTTTTTCGCGGACGGATGCGCCTGTCTAACGAAATTACGCTGGACAAAAAAAAGTAGATTTCTTGCGTATCTTGTTTTGGGAATGCCGTGCATCGAAACGCACGCGCACAATTAGACTTACGCCGTGCATCTCCTGTTACGCCGGCGTAATCGCTCTGTGAATCTGGCCCTTTGTGTTTTACAACCCGAAAAATGATCGTGTGTACGTGGCATTACTTTCAAGTAATGCATCCAGCTTTTTCCCAGCAGCAGCATAAGAAATGGGGGGTACACTGTGATGTAAGGGAGAGTGGGGGATTCAACTACTGATGGTGGGGTGGCTCTTGACATCTAATATATGGGGAGAGGATGCGCTGGACATCTAATCTTACAGATACAACCAGCCTTTTTTTAGGGCAATCATAATGCTGATGCAGCCCACAATGAAATTGAGTTTGACACCCCTGCCCTAGAGAGTAGATAACTCAGGGAGTCTATAATTTTCCCAGATAGGAGTATATCTGGTAGGGCAGGAAATTCCCATAAATGTTTTGACTGCATCTCATACTTTGTACATTAATACCAGGGTATTCATAGAGCGGGGCTCAAAATTTCAAGCCCTGAGCTACTAGCCAGGCCTCAAGAGTTACTCGCCACCAGTTGCCCCACTTAATTCATACACTGCCCTGCACCTAATTGCACCCATAAACACGCCCTCATAGATTATCTCATGGAATGACACTGTTAAATGTTTTAGGCAGAATCAAGTTACACAATTAAATATTACCAACAACAACTTTAACAAAATGGGACAGGGCATGGGGGCAGACCAGAGAGACAGGGAACTGGGGCAGACCAGAGAGACAGAGCTCCTCTGCAACTCCCATCCATCCTCTCTCTCTCTCTCTCGCACCTTTGCTCTTCGGCCGCCAATCTCATCGGGACTCTAAGTGTAGGCACAGATTGGAGGGAGGTTGGTCATGCAGCCCTGTCATCACTCGCCCCCAGCTTAAATCCACTCGCCAAATGCTAGTAGGCGAGTGGAAATTTTGAGGGCTGTCATAGAGTTTCCATTTCAATATAAGCAATGGCGGCCGACCTACAAACACGTAGGAAAATAAACAAAAAGCAGCAAGGGATGGTGGCTCAGATCTTACAAAAAAAGCTTTATTTTAATTTCTACCTACAATAAGACTCACCTGTAGGTACAGTAAGTGACATCATCTGCGCTGCTAAAGTAAATACCCCCTTAAGGTTGCATGTTTAGGAGAAATTTACTTTAGCCGCGCCAATGATGTCACCAGTGTGACTAGCACAATAATTTGCATGTAGAAGATTTTTATATTTATTGTGGTTTACTACCGCTTTAATTTTAAACTTGTGTTATGTTCTAAAAATGCTATGTAACTGTTAGATAGAAATAAAGTCATACAGCAGCTTGTTTTAGGTGAAATATCATAGACAGAAATAATAGACAAAAATAATAATTGACAGACAAACCTCTTTTCACATGGTTGGACTGTGCTGGCTTTTCAATGTTCCTCACTTGCAGTGATGATTATGACTATAACAAAACACCCGCTGACTGCTTTGAATGAAATTCTTCCCTGAAGCTTTAATGGTTTGCAATCCACAGTACATTGTAGATGATGTCATTGGACTTACTTTCAACATATTTATCTTGTACTTAAAAGGTAAGCATGTGAGAATACTTACACTAAGGACCATAGTTCTAGATCTCATTAATCTTTTCAAAGCTGGAATGGAGTAATACAAGTTATTCCTGATCTTGAAATATGTCAGCCTCACTAAGCAATATGGTACAAAAGATGCAGGTTGCACTCAGAGGAGTGAATTGCTTAAAGTGGTTCTAAAGTACATTTTTTTCTTAACTTCCGTAGCTGTAGGGAGTGTCGGTCCCTTTAAGCGGTATAGCAAGCACGCGCATCGCGGGGATGCCGATGCTTGTGACTAGCGGTCGAGATAGCCATCACGGGCACGAGACCCAGAACAGGGACATGTGTGTGTAAACACACAAATCCCTGTATTGTTCTGTGAGGAAAGACAGATTGTGAGTTCCTTAATAGCTAGGAACCATGATCTGTCATTTTCTCTAGATCAGTACCATCCCCCTACAGTTAGGGGACACAATTAACCCCTTGATCGCCCCCTAGTGTTAGCCCCTTCCCTGCCAGTGAAATTTTTACAGTAATCAGTGCATTTTTATAGCACTGATCACTGTATAAATGCCAATGGTCGCAAAAATGTTTCAAAAGTGTCCGATGTGTCCGCCATAATGTCGCAGTCCCTATAAAAATCACAGATCGTCGCCATTACTAGTAAAAAAAAGAAGAAGAATACAAATGCTATAGATCTATCCTCTCTTTTGTACATGCTATAACTTTTGTGATAAACCAATCAATATATGTTTATTGCGATTTTTACCAAAAATATGTAGAAGAATGTGTATCGTCCTAAACTGAGAAAAAAATTGCTTTTTAAAAAAATTGGGGATATTTATTATAACAAAAAGTACAAAATATTGTGCGATCGCTCCTCAGAGAGCCAGAACAAGTCTGTCAATGTAAACAGACAGATCCCCGTTCTGCCTAGTGATCAGGAATAGCGATCTCTCTCTACTCCCTGTCAGTCCACTCCCCCAACAGTTAGAAACACCTCCCCAGGGAACACTTAATCCCTTGATCACCACCTAATAACCCCCTCCCTGCCAGTGACATTTATACAGTAATCAGTGGCTATTTGTAGCTCTGAACACTGTATAAATGTCTACCGCGATGTTGCAGATCAGTCCAAACTGATGAGAACGGACTGAAGTTCAGTTTCATCGGTTCACAGACTGATGGTCTGATGTGCGTACACACCATCAGTTCAGAAACCGATCGTGTCAGAACGCGGTGACGTAAAACACAACGACGTGCAGAAAAAAATTAAGTTCAATGCTTCCAAGCATGCGTCCACTTGATTCTGAGCATGCGTGGGTTTTGAACTGATCCTTTTGCGTACTAACCATCGGTTTTGACCGATCGGTAGGCATCCATTGGTCCGATTTTTAAAGCAAGTTCTACATTTTTGGACTGAAGGACAACAGACTGATGGGGCATACACACGATCGATTTGGACTGATCGTGTGTACGCGGCCTTAGGCCTCGTACACACAAAGCAATCTATTTGTTCAAATCGGTCGGACCGACCGATTTGAACAAATCTGTCTGATAGGATTTTGGTTTGCTCGCGTGTACACACGAGCAAACCAAAATCCCCGCCAGCAGACGGCGCGCTGACGTGTTGGTGACGTGGCGGTGACGTTGACGCCGCCACGTCACCGCACCAGGAAGTAAAACACTTCCGCGCATGCGCCGAATTCATTCCGCGCGCGGTGCGGGACTACATGTCTGCTGGTAAGTGTACTAACCAGCAGACATGTTGGGCGGACGGATTCCCACCCGATAGATTTCAAAGCATGCTTTGAAATCTGTCGGGTGGCCAAATCCGTCGGCTCGGCCGTACACACGATCGAATCTGTCTGCTGGGACGGTCTAGCAGACCGTTTCCAGCAGACCGATTTGATCGTGTGTACGAGGCATTAGAGGAGGGAAAGAGCTTTCTCTCTGTCCCTAGTTTATTCACCTATGTTTTAGACCAGGGGTAGACAGCCTTTAAGAATTGGAGATCTATCTGGACAACATGGAGGAGATCAAAGATTTCTGAGGTTTGGCACCCTTTTTTTTTTCCTTTTTTTTTTTTAAGAAGTTAACTGGGACGTCCCCAATAAAAAGTAAGGCCATTGAGAAAACGTAGGAACATTTATTTAATTATTTTTTCATCTTAAAATTAGGAAAACAAAATTAAAAAAAGAAACAGAAAAGGAAAAAAAACGAGAGAGAAAAAAATTAAAATAAAAGAGAAAAAAAGGGGGAGGGGGAGGTGGAGGGTAAAAGAGGAGGTAAAATTCAAAAACCCAAACCCAGTGTGGCTGCCGGCAGGGAAGATGGGGGGCCCAACAAACACACCCTTCCATTCTACTGTTCAATAACCTCAGGATGTAAAAAGGGCCCCTCCTTCCTCAGAAAATTGTAATATATTTCATTGGGACCAAGTTTCAAGGTAAGTCTCACGTCGATTTTGGGAAGATAGTATAAAATCCTCCATCCTCTTTAGCTCCTCAATTCTCATAAGCCATACCGAAATTGTAGGTGGCCTCTTGTCTCTCCACTGCAGAGCAATACATCATCTAGCAGTATTAATAAAATTACGCAAAATTGATTTACGATATATTTTCCCAGGTATGTTCGAGATATGTAACAGAAATAGAGCCGGGTCCTCTGGAAAGTACTCCAGCCTCGAGCAAGACCAGAAAATATGGAGTAAAGTCCCCCTCTCTTCCTGGCACCTCCAACATTTCTCTGGGACCGAAGAACAATATATATTGAGTAGTGAAGGTGTACGGTACTATCTCGTCAGGAGTTTAAAATCGGTTTTGTGGGCAAGAGTACAAATTGATGATTTTAAAGCAAAGTTTATAATCTGCCTGTACTGTACCTGGGAGAAAGTCATATCTAATGTTATTTCCCACTTCCTTATAAAGGGGGGAATATAGTTACATAGTTACATAGTTAGCCAGATTGAAAAAATCCCATACACCCAACTCCATACCCACAGTTGATCCAGAGGAAGGCAAAAAACCCCAGCAGAGCGATGATCCAATTTGCTACAGGAGGGGAAAAAATTCCTTCCTGATCTCCCGAGAGGCAATCAGATTTACCCTGGATCAACTTTACCTACAGATCTTAGTACTCAGTTATATTACCTGCATTTAGGAAAGAATCCAGGCCTCTCTTAAAGCAATCTACTGAGCTGGCCAGAACCACTTCTGGAGGGAGTCTGTTCCACATTTTCACAGCTCTTACTGTGAAGAAACCTTTCCATATTTGGAGGTGAAATCTCTTTTCCTCCAGACGTAAAGAGTGCCCCCTTGTCCTCAGTGTTGACCTCAAAGTGAATAACTCAACACCAAGTTCACTATATGGACCTCTTATATATTTGTACATGTTGATCATATCCCCCCTTATTCTCCTCTTCCCAAGAGTGAATAAATTCAGTTCCTCTAATCCATGGGTCTTCAAACTACGGCCCTCCAGTTGTTCAGGAACTACAATTCCCATCATGCCTAGTCATGTCTGTGAATGTCAGTGTGTTACAATGCCTCATGGGATGTGTAGTTCTACAACATCTGGAGGGCTGTAGTTTGGGGATCCCTGCTCTAATCTTTCCTCATAGCTGAGCTCCTCCATGCCTCTTATCAGTTTGGTTGCCCTTCTCTGCACTTTCTCCAGTTCTCCGATATCCTTTTTGAGAACTATTGCCCAAAACTGAACTGCATATTCCAGATGAGGTCTTACTAATGATTTGTACAGGGGCAAAATTATATCTCTATCTCTGGAGTCCATACCTTTCTTAATGTAAGAAAGGACTTGGCTCGCTTTGGAAACCGCAGCTTGGCATTGCATGCCATTATTGATCTTATGATCAACTAAAACCCCCACATCCTTCTCCACTACATATCCCCCCAGTTGTACTCCCCCTAGCATGTATGATGCATGCATATTCTTAGCCCCCAAGTGCATAACTTTACATTTATCAACATTAAACCTCATCTGCCACTTAGTCGCCCACTTAGACAGAGCATTGAGGTTGGCTTGTAAATTGGAGACATCCTGTAAGGACGTTATTCCACTGCATAGCTTGGTGTCATCTGCAAAGACAGCAATGTTACCTTTTATCTCAGACCCAATATCATTTATAAATATATTGAAAAGTAAGGGACCCAACACCGAACCTTGGGGTACACCGCTGATAACCTTGGACCATATACTCATTGGGGGGCAATCAATAACGCGTACATTTGCGAAAATGTATGAGAGCAGGGTCCCGTCTCTTCACATAGTTGTTCTAAGGGGGTCATTGGTCTTTGGAATCTATCTGGAGGTGGGAGTGTATTAAAAAATTGTTGCAACTGTATTCCACTCCAAAAGTCAAGACAAAAATGGTCATTCGGCGAGGTCAACAAAGACAGTGAGGTCCAGGTCGTAGCTTGTGCAAAGTGTGAAGCCTGGTAACACTGCGAGTCCAAAAGTGTTCTAAATGGTCCTTCCTGTAATCCCGGGGGGAAACAGGGGTTCCCCACAATTGGATTCAGGGGGGAGTAAACAGATGATATTGAAGTGGTCGAACATATTTGAGAGCAAATGCGCAGAGTGGGGCCCATGGTTGGATGCTTTTTAAGAACCAAACTGAGATCTCTAAAGCACCAAGCCGCCCGCCTCAATGGAACCTCACACTGTGATCGCTTAATCTTTGGCCATAGTTTGAAACTTGCATGCCTACACCAATCTATTAATCTCAACATATGAGCCGCCTGATAGTATTTCTGCATATCTGTTACCGCTATTCAGCATAGGCATAGTCATTAATCAGCGTTGTAATCTAGGCCTTTTGTGGGCCCATATGAAATACGTTATTAAAGCATTGATCTGTTTAAACAATCTGGAGGTATGTGGATTGGCAATGTTTGAACTTAGGAACATTTAATGTGACTGTAAAAATATAAACTTAGCCTACCTTAAGGCCTCGTACACACGAGGCAATTCATTTGTTCAAATCGGTCGGACCGACCGATTTGAACAAATCTGTCTCTTTGGATTTTGGTTTGCTCGCGTGTACACACAAGCAAACCAAAATCCCCGCCAGCAGACGGCGCGCTGACGTGTCGGTGACGTGGCGGTGACGTTGACACCGCCACGTCACCGCACCAGGAAGTAAAACACTTCCGCGCATGCGCCGAATCCATTCGGCGCCGGTGCGAGACGACATGTCTGCTGGTAAGTGTACTAACCAGCAGACATGTCGAGTGGACGGGTTCCCACCCGATAGATTTCAAAGCATGCTTTGAAATCTGTCAGGTGGCCAAATCCATCGGCCTGCCCGTACACACGATCGAATCTGTCTGCTGGGACGGTCTAGCAGACCGTTTCCAGCAGACAGATTTGATCGTGTGTACGAGGCCTTAAAGTTAGCTTCAGTGAGAAAGTAGGCATTCACTTTCATTCACAATATTTTCATGTCTGGGGAATAATTGGTCATCCCCACAAGTCTGATGCAGGACATCATCATTAAGGTGGAACATCTGGTCCTGCAGACTGACTTCCTTGACTAGTTTCAGGCCTGGTTGGCCTCAATGCTAGGCTGGCTTTCTGCTCTTAATTCTGCCTAGTGGAATTAGTATGTAGGGCATTGTGCAGGGGTCAATAGTAGGTAGGGCAGTGTTCAGAATTCAGTAGTGTTTAGGGTAGTGTACAGAGGTTAGCAGAATGTAGGATAATGTACAGAGGTCAGCAGGATGTAGGGCAACATACAGAGGTCAGTAGAGGTCAGCAGTAGGAAGGGCAGTGTGCATAGGTCAGTAGTAGGTAGGGAAGTGTACAGAGGTTACTAGTATAAAGAGCAAAGAAAAAGACAGGGGGTCAGCAGAGCAATGCACAGGGGGGTCAAAAGGGCACAGTACTGGGGGCACATGAGGGCACAGTACTAGGGGTTCAAGAGAGCATGGTACTGGGGACTCTAGAAAATGGTCAGGAGGGCACACCACTGCAGGCCACCTGCCCACTGTCAACTGATAGATTGCGATTGATGGGTTGTCAACCCCCAGTAATGAGTGCCAGTTGAAGAGCAACACCCCAACAGTGAGCAGCTACTTAAAAAAGTTCAGAATGCTCTGTCAACACAGTATTATATAATGTCAAGAAGCATTGGAGATCAGTTTATACAGTTGTAAACATTTTTTTGCTATTATTTGATTGTTTTTTGCTGTTGGTCGAACACATTGTACAGAACACATCGGCAAACCCCATATGGTTTATAAATTAGATTATGAGTGTGAGAACCATGATTTTCAGAGTGAGGTCAACAATAGCAGCCAATATATTTATCTCTGCATATCAACCGCATGGAACTTCCTCTTTATAGTGCCGTTATACGTGTTGTATGTCACCACGCTTTGCTAAAGCATTTTTTTTTAACGATTGTGTGTAGGCAAGGCCGATTTAATGATGAAGTTGAAAAAAACTTAGTTTTTTCTAGAGCCTGAAAAACTTATTTTTTTACAATCTGAAAAATTACCTCTGCCACCAGAAAGCAATATTATATTTATGGTGGTTGAGTAAGGTAAATGTGGGGTGGATATGGCCTACAATCTCAAGACTTTAACTGTTAAAAACTCTTTCCTCATGGGTCATTATTTTCTCACCGCCTTACCTCTTCACCCTATTTATAGTTTAATCAGTTCACACCTCATTGAGATTCTCAGTTTGAGCCAATTTAAAGCTAACAGTATTTTAAGGTGCAATGACTCATAATATAATCTTTGTGAAATTATTTTCTTTGTCAAAATAACAGAAAAATAAATACAATTATATGTGTTCAGTATATTTAGCCATTCCATATGGTAATATAGTTATTGATTTGAAAAATGTATTCTTGATAAAAAAAACAAATAAGGCCCCTTTCACACGGGGCAGATCAGTAATGATCCGCCTTCGTATGCTCCGCTTGCTCAGCGGGGATCGCTCCGTTGATCCCTGCTGAGCCGACGGTGCAGGGACCGTCCTGTCTTTTCTCCGCTCTCCCCTATGGGGGGATCGGATGAACACGGACCGTATGTCCGTGTTCATCAGATCCGCTTTGCAGATGGAAGAAAAAAAAATAGACGATTACATCCGCTGACACCCACAATCTCATTGGGGCCAATGTATGTCCCTTTTTCATCCGCAAACGGATGGATGAAAAAGTTGACATATGGTCCGCACGTGTGAAAGGGGCCTAATACCAAATGAAAATACTGCAAGCATTATGCTTTTGTGAACTGAACCTCTTACACATGACCGGGTTTTCCGACAGGAAAACTGCGACGAGAGTTTTTGGCCGGGAACTAGCTCTCTTTTTTCCCATTGGGATTCCTGGCGGACTTTTTCCCGGCGGAAAATTGCAGTTTTTGGCAGTTTTCCTGTGGGGAAAAAGACAGATGGAGTATACACATTGGGCCAGATTCTCAGCGGCGCTACGCCTGCGTAAATGTATATGCGCGGCGTAATAGTAAATGTGCGCCTGCGTATCGATGCGCGGTAAACACAGAACCACATACGCGCGATTTTTTTTTCCGTCTGGGCGGCGAAAATGCATTAAGCTAGCGCGGCGTAGGCGCATAGTTACGCATCAAAAATATTCAGTTCCCATTGAATTAGCATGCAAATATGCAAATGAGGGAGATGCGCGTATTCCCGAAAGTACGCGCGTCCGGCGTTGGCTACTCGTGGTGCGCGTAACTCGAAAGCCTTGAGTAAACATACCCCTCATAAAAGCACGGGTAACTTTGCTCAAGGCCGTGTGCAAGTCAGCTGGAGAGCAACTACAGCAGCACCGTAACGGACTAGCTGAGCAATCACACTTACTGGACAAGACATTCATATGCCAATGATGCCAGGGCCAGCCATGGTCTTATCAATACTAAGGTATGCAGAGGAAGAGGAGCATAGAAGGAGGAGGAGGAGGACGGGGGCACGTGAGAGGATCTACCGAGCGCGCATGAGCCTCTTTGGCATGGGTGATGAGGAGGTGTATCGCATCTTCAGATTCAGCCCTGCTGCCATCCTGGAAATAACCACAGCCCTGCAGGATGACATCACCAGCCAGACATACCGCTCACGTGCACTGCAGCCACTGGTGAAGGTCCTGGCAACACTCCATTTCCTGGCCAGTGGATCATTCCAGCGTACAAGTGGAGTGGTGGCTGGGATGTCACAAACCAGCATAAGCAGATGTCTGCACCAGGTTGTCCCCGCAATCCTCAGACGCATGTCCAACCAGTTCATCAGACCCACCACTGTGCACCTGCGGCAGAAGGCAATGACAGATTTCTACAGAATTGACGGATTCCCACGCACCATCGGGGCCATTGATTGCACACATGTGGCACTCCAGCCCCCCAGTGCCACAGAGCACATATACCGCAATCGGAAGCATTGGCATTCCATCAACGTACAGGTGATAGCCGATGCCAAATACCTCATATGGCACGTCCGTGCCAAAGACCCTGGGTCCAGCCATGACAGCTACATCTACCGTCAAAGCAACATCCCCGAAGATTTTGAGCAGGACATGTATGGGGACAGCTGGCTGGTTGGTGAGTGACATGGGTGGCAGCCATGACTATCCCCTCCCATGATGCACAACAGAAGTGGCACATGCATGACTACCATCCTCCTGTGTTTTCCCTTACAGGTGACTCTGCATATACACTGGGACCCCATCTCATGACTCCTTTCCGGAACCCCCAAACCAGAGGAGAGAGAAGATACAATGAAGCACACATCAAAACCCGTGCAGTGGTGGAGCGCACATTTGGCCTCCTGAAGTCCCGTTTCCGCTGCCTGGATAAGTCTGGGGGGGCCCTATTGTATTCCCCCAACTTTGTCGGTCAGATCATTGGTGCATGTTGTATTCTGCACAACTTTGCCATGCGAAAGGGCCTGCATATTGCCCTACGTGATGACCTGACCCCCCAACCACACAGCCCCCCCCCGCCAGAGGAGACCCCGTCAGCTGATGGAAGAGCAGTCAGGAGTGTCCTCGTGTTACGAATCTTTGACCTTTAAACACACACATACAGCATGGCACACAGACAATGCACGCGTGTACACCACTGATGTCCCTAGATCACACACACCACATGCACATCGCATTGGATTAGCCCAAGTCCAGCATGTCGGACTTGGGAGCAGCAACGCCACGTCAAGGCCCCAATGATGTTGCTGTCCATTCATACACCTTTCACACATCATTCATACAGCCGTGGGGTTAACTTCACCACCACGGCCGAGGGTGACACCCCTTACTTTCAGGAGTGCCACCCTCTCACATTCACACACCATTCACACTGCACCGTGTGCAGTATCCAAAAATATATAAAAAAAGCTCTTATCCAGAGCATAACAAAAAATAAATAAGCTCTTATCTAGAGCATAACAAAAAATAAATAAGCTCTTATCCAGAGCATAACAAAAAATAAATAAGCTCTTATCTAGAGCATAACAAAAAATAAATAAGCTCTTATCCAGAGCATAATACTAAAGAAAACTCAAATTAATGGGCCTGGCGGGGGCTCTGCCTGGTGCCACGGGTCCTGCCCCTCACTTGCCTGGGGGCAGCCCTAGATGGGGGGGGGGGAGCAGGTTGAGGAGGAACATCCCCACGTCCCTCCCTGGCTGCCTGCATGCCCTCCAGGGCAACCGCTATGCGGGTCTGCACAGCAGTCTGCGCCTCGATAGCAAGGCGCAGGGCCTGAACCTCCCCCACAAGTTCTGAGGTGTTTTCCTGCAGCTCCCCCAAGCTGGTCAGCGTTGCTGCGCTGTTAACAGCAACATCCTGGATGGCATCTGTTATATTGTCCGAGGATGCCAGGCTGTCGGCCAGGCGCCTCATCTCCTCCACGACCTCGGCCAGGTGTTTATTTTGCTGGTCCTGCTGTCTGACCAGCTGTTCCGGCAGGACCTGGGATACACCCCTGGTCTTTGACGTTGCCTTGCGGGGAGTGGCAGGGGACCGGGCATAAGGGGAGGATGTTGAGGGGCCGGAGATGAGGGGGGGGGAAAGAGAGGGACTGGAGAGGTTGGAGGGGGACACTGAGGGGTTTGCTACAGGTAGAGGAATAGCCTGGGCTGGTCCGGCCAACCCACCATCCTCCTCCACAACAACATAGAGGGCCTGGTCCTGGACTACCACACCCTCCTCAACCACCTCCTCCGTTGAGGTGTGCCCACTTCCCTCCAAGTCCTGTTCCAGGGGGGCAGCCAGAGGGACTGTATCTTCAGGGGATGGATCCTGATGGGCCCTGGCATCAACAGATGGCCCCGCTCCCTCCTGCACATCTGTGGATGACACAAAAGATGCCCATGTTGGTGGAGCCACACACTTGGCACATGTTCCCTTCCACCCCCATACATGTACACAACAGATAGAATAGAAAACACACTTACCTGTCCTCACGGCTGGCTTCTGGGACTCATAGCCCCCAACTCCCTCTACCTGCTCCGTCTGCAGGCAGCGGGCAACCACCTTCTCCTCCTCAGTCAGGCGGACAGGGCAGGGTGGGCCCCCTCCAGTGCCCCTGGCATGCCGAGCTATGGCAGCCAGCTTGCCCTTCACATGACGCCGCAGGTCATTCATTTTCTTTTGAATGTCCTGCGGTGTCCGGACCTCATGAGAGAGGGCATTGACCTGGCACGCCACCCTCATTAATATCTGATCCCTCCGGGACTTGCTGGTCCGGGCACTGTCAGCACCATGGAGCCGCGAGTCATACTTCTCCATGGCCCGTATGACAATGGCCCTCTCCTCTGGGGAGAAATTCTTCTTCCTCCTCTCCTTAACAGCAGTTGCCATCTTGTCCAGCACAAACTTTCGCCGTCACTCTCTAAAAAATGGGAGACGTTTGCGCTGCACGGGCGCATGTGTGGGCGCATTATATACCCTGCGCCGGCGCATCGTAGGGAGGCTTTGCGCATGCGCAGAAGGCATCCACGTCACGGCGCGGGTCAACCACGTCATGGCGCGGGTCATCCATGTCACGGCGCATGCTCCGTTCGTCCCGGCCTGCATTTGCATGGGGTCACGCTTCATTATAATGCAACACGCCCACTTCCCTCCTACTTTGGAGTTGCGCCGGATTACGCCCATGATTTTACGCGACGCAGGCGCATCTTGGAGCGCATTTACTTAGGGAATACGGTACTTGCCACTCCGTGTTACGTCGGCGTAGTGCATCTGAGATGCGCAACGCCTGCATAATTAGCCGCGCATCTACGAGAATCTGGCCCATTGTTGGAATTCCCAAGGAAAAGCTCTCATCTGAGTTTTCCCAGTGTGTACGGGGCATTCCAGTCTCTCACAGCGAGGTATCTATGCGTACTTACAATATCCCTCTTCCTCAACAGTAGGATGTAACTGAAGTCATTTTTCATAACTGGAAGAGATTTCCCCCCCAAATTAGAAAGGATGCCTCCATGGTGGAAGAATCATGCAGAAGCTGTAAAAGAGATTTTAGTCTAAAACCCTTGAAGACTACCATGTAAGCATGTACTGAACTTTCTACTTTCTTTTAAGAATGAATTTAAAATAAGATTTTACCTTATAGCAAGAAAACTTTTTTTTTCTATTTAGTGAATTCCATAAATCATCGCTGTAAATTATTTGAAGTATTCCTATTAGATGGGAGTTTCTCTTTCAACTTAAAAAAAATGTAGTAGCTTAAAGTTTCTCCTACGTACATGTTTTTCCTACCCTGAACCCTTAGAGGATATTGTTCTGTTCTAATGTTTTCCTATTGAGAAAGGTAGTGGAGTGTACCCATTCTCATTTAGATTCTCTACAAAAGATATTAATGAACACCATTTAATTAAAAGCACTAAGCCTGCATTATGGGCTATTAACTTTATTGTAATGCTAATCTATTCTTATGTTAAGTAAAATATGCTCCCCCTTCAAACATAGTAATTTGATTAGAAGGAACTTTTGTTCTAGGCAAGCCATTTAGAACTGTGTCCTGTATCATAGCACAGCTCAGTGGTTATATAGTAATGTTCTATAAAATAAATGCTGTATGACTATGGGATGTATCACATTTAGCTGTACTTTACTAAAGTGAATAGACAGAGTTTTTCATTTTACTTGATATACATTGTTTATATGTGCTTCTGTTAAGATTTTTTTAACACAGGGTTTCTTGCTGTTTAGTATATTGTCATTTTATATATATATATATAGTTGTCATGGATGTCTGAGCATATGAATGTATGTACTTCGACATCCTTGGCAACAAAGAATGGTATAGATCGATCTCTAAGACATTAATTGACAATTTCACTAGGTAGTACTACAATTACATTTTTGGTGCCTATCAGCGAGGCATCATTGACTTAAGTACTTGAAACTTTCTAAATGTTAAGCAGGCCACATTAGGGTACAGGGCATAGCACATCAGGACAGGGCACATGGCACACCAGGGTACAGGGCACAGGACACAGCACATCAGGGTATAGAGCCCAGCACATCAGGGTACATGGGGCACATCAGGGTACATGGGGCACAATCAGGGCACATCAGGGTAGATGCGGCACATCAGCCACATCAGGGTACATGGGGCACATCAGAGCACAGGGGGCACATTCGAGGCACATCAGGGTACATGCGGCGCATCAGAGCACATGGGGCACAATCAGGGCACATGGGGTGCATCAGAGCACATCAGGGTACATGGGGCGCATTAAGGAACATCAGGGTACATGGGGCACATTAGGGCACATCAGGGTGCATGGGGCACATCCATGGTACATGCGGCACAATCAGGGTACATGGGGCACAATCAGGGTACATGGGGTACATTGGGGACATGACTTCACAATCAGGGTACATGGGGCACAATCAGGGTACATGGGGCACATGGGGGCACAATCAGGGTACATGCGGCACATGGGCACAGAATCGTGGTACATGGGGCACAATCAGGGTACATGGGGCACATGGGGGCACAATCAGGGTACATGGGGCACATAGGGGCACAATCAGGGTACATGGGGGCACAATCAGGGTACATGGGGCACAATCAAGGTACATGGGGCACAATCAGGGTACAAAGCTTGCACAATTTGCAATGGAACTGTTGGCTTGCCCCTCGTCCAGTGTCCTTTCCAAAAGGACATTCAGTGCAGCAAGGGGGGGTCGTGACCGATAAGCGCACTCACCTAGCTCACGACAGTGTTGACTACCTAACATTTATAAAAATGAATGAGGCATGGATCTCAGAGGAATTCAACACATGTGACCAGTAGACCATGTTTGATTCAAATTCCTCATGACAGGCCACAAATATCCGCCACCACCCATAACATTTCATGGTCCCTGTCTTAGGTAAATAAAGCGGCATAAAAGGCCTTTTATGTCCGTTGAATGACGAATTTTTGGGGCCTGCACTTATTTATCCTGTGAATGCCTAATGTACCCAGGATTGCAGGAACACGCACCCCTGGCCAGGAGGGCCACGACCAAGACCAAGGATCGACGAACCCGGTCCAATGGCTAATTTTTGTGGCCTGTAATAGCCGACACTTACATCTGTATCCAGTGAATGCCTATTGTACCACCAGCCACAGAATACAAAGTTGTTTGCTGTTAGGTGAACGCCTGTGGCCATGGGCTAATTTTTGTGGCCTGTAATAGCCGACATTTATATCTGTATCCAGTGAATGCCTATTGTACCACCAGCCACAGAATACAAAGTTGTTTGCTGTTAGGTGAACGCCTGTGGCCGTGGGCTAATTTTTGGGGCCTCTAATGGCTGCCACTTACTTCTGTATCCGGTGAATGCCTATTGTACCACCAGCCACATAACGCAAAGTTGTTTGCTGTCAGGTGAACGCCTGTGGCTGTGGGCTAATTTTTGGGGCCTGTACCACCAGCCACAGAATACAAAGTTGTTTGCTGTTAGGTGAACGCCTGTGGCCATGGGCTAATTTTTGGGGCCTGTAATGGCCGACACTTACTTCTGTTTCCGGTGAATGCCTAATGTACCACCAGCCACAGAATACAAAGTTGTTTGCTGTCAGGTGAATGCCTGTGGGCTAATTTTTGGGGCCTGTAATGGGCGGCACTTCCTTCTGTATCCGGTAAATAGCTTAATGTACCTCCAGCCACAGAATACAAAGTTGTTTGCTGTCAGGTTAATGCCTGTGGCCATGGGCTAATTTTTGAGGCCTGTAATGGCCGACACTTACTTCTGTATCCGGTGAATAGCTTAACCAGTTGCCGACCAGCCGCCGTTTTACGGCGGCAGGTCCGCTCGACTGCGCAAAATCACGTAATATTGCGTGATTTTGCATTTCAGCCACTAGGGGCGTACGCGCCCCCCTGCTCGCCCCTGGTGTCAACGTGCAAGCCTGGCAGGTGCGATCATCGCCGGGAACCCGCAATCATTTGTTACAGAGCGAGAACTGGAGTCCAAAATTCTGACATTTTACGCTCTACCTAAAGTACACAAGTCCCTGGAGCACCCTCCGGGATGACCTATCGTGTTTGGATGCCAGGGACTAACTGAAAATGCCAGTGCACTAATAGACAAATACTTGCTTCCACATGGGACTTCTCTTTTTTCTTAAGTCAAGGATACCATCGATTTACTCTGTACTATCGATAGAAAAGTAATTCCTCCGGGGCTTGGCTGGTAGCCCTCGATGTGGAGAGCCTCTATAACTCTATACCACATGCTAGGGGTTTAGAGGTAATCTCCACTCAACTCAAAGAACGTGGCACAACCTCTGATCTGTATAATGAGTTTGTTCTCAGGTTATTGGAATTTATTTTGACTCGGAATGTATTTATGTTTGGCTCCTCCCACTTCCTCCAGATACAGGGTGTAGCTATGGTTACCAAGTGTGCCCCCAGCTATGCAAACCTGTATCTGGTGGGGTGGGAGAGAGAAATGTTTGCTGATCATCGATTAGTGCAGTTGCTCTCTAATGTCATAGCCTGGCATAGATACATAGATGGCATCCTGATTTTCTGGTCTGGCACCAAGGACGAGCTTACACAGCTAATGGACTTGCTGACAAATAATTCCTATAACTTAAAGTTCACAATGGAGTGCAGTCAATCTAGATTTCTTTCTGGATCTACAGATTCATGTTGACCCTGCTGGCCGCTTGCACTCTTCCCTGTATCGCAAGCCAACAGCAGGGAACACTATCCTTCATGCGACTAGCGCACCCCCCTACCCACTCCTGGAAAGCATCCCATACAGTCAATTTCTTAGACTGAAGAGAAACTGCACTCGGGAAACTGATTTCCACACTGCAGCTAATGAACTGTATCTGAGATTACATTCTCGGGAATACAGTCGGCCTCTTCTTAAACGTTCTTTTAACAAAGTCACTAAGCTGGACAGAACGGCTCTTATCCATTCCACAAAAAAACACAAAGACACTAACTCTGTTCGAATTGTAACACAATTTTCCAAACAACACGCGCAAATGAGAGTGATTTAAAAAAAATTCTGGCCTCTGCTTACGGCTGACAGTACAATAAATACGTTAAGTCTTACCCGGAAATTACTTTTAAACGAGCACCCTCCTTGAGAGATCGCCTGGTAATGAGCCATCATGTGCGTAAGGGTATTCAGATGTCCATCTCCACGGGAACATTTCCCTGTGGACATTGTGACATCTGTCCCTTTATCTGCAATAATGATGTAACTATCTTGCCGAATGGGAAGACCCACAAACTCAAATTTCGGATTACGTGTCAATCCATAGGCATTGTCTACCTAGCCAGCTGCCAATGTGGCTGTTTCTACGTGGGCAAGACTAAAAGGCCCTTTCTTAAGCACATCAAAGATCATGTTAATCCCTTATATAAACATTTATTGACTACCGCCTTAATGACTTAATGACTACCGCCTTATATAAACATTTAATGACTACCGTCTCTTGAATATACCCCATTCTTTCCATCTTAGGGGTACACCTTGTTTGGGCCAATACACTGACTAGCCCCTTAACCACTTGCTTACTGGGCACATAAACCCCCTTCGTGCCCAGGCGAAATTTCAGCTTCCGGCACTGCGTCGCTTTAACTGACAATTGCGCGGTCGTGCGACGTGGCACCCAAACAAAATTGGCGTCCCTTTTTTCCCCACAAATAGAGCTTTCTTTTGGTGGTATTTGATCGCCCGTGCGGTTTTTATTTTTTGCGTTATAATGAAAAAAAGAGCGACAATTTAAAAATATATATATATTTTTTACTTGTTGCTATAATAAATATCCCATTTTTTTTATTTTTTTTTATATTTTTTTTTTCTCAGTTAAGGCCGATACGTATTCTTCTACGTATTTTTGTAAAAAAAAAAAAAAAAAATCACAATAAGTGACTGCTTTGCGCAAAAGTTATAGCACCTACAAAATAGGGGACATAATTATGATTTTTTTTTATATATTTTTTTTTTACTAGTAATGGCGGCGATCTGCGATTTTTATTGGGACTGCGATATTGCGACGAACACATCGGACACTTTTGACACATTTTTGGCGCCATTCACATTTATACAGCGACCAGTGCTATAAAAATGCACTAATTACTGTATAAATGTGACTGGCAGTGAAGGGGTTAACACTAGGGGGTGAGGAAGGGGTTAAATGTATTGCCTGGGTGTGTTCTAACTGTGTGGGGGGAGGGGGGTGACTGGGGGAGGTGACCGATGCTGTCTCCCTATGTACAAGAGAAACAGCATCAGTCACCTCACTGACAGGACGTGAAGCTCTGTGTTTACACTCAGAGCTCCACGTCCCTGCTGTCTCACCGACGATCGCGTGTACCTGACGGACATCGCGGCCGCCGGGTACACGCATCGGATCCTCGGTGATGCGTCGGGACTGTTTTTCCCCGCCGCGCGCCACCCTGTGGCGCGCGCGGGGAATTACAAGCAAATCACGTCCAAAGACGTGACCCCGGCGCCTCAGGTCCGCGCTGTTCACGTATTTTGTTAATAGCGCGGACCTGAAGTGGTTAAACTTGGGGTTTATTAAATATATTTTCTGATATGTTTAATCGGTCTTGTGCTATGCTATATTTTGATTTGGTAGCTTATTATTGGAATCTTGTTCATCCTTTTTGCTGTTTATCAATGTTTTGTTTGTTTTTTATATAATTAAAAATTCTCAATTTACTTTTTTGGCTTGGATATCTGGCGGAGCCCATATGCCTATTCGTAACTCTGTCTTGGTAGTGGGAGCTCGATGGACTTCAATTTGGTTCCCTACATTGGTCCTGTTACACCCATGTTCCCATGTGATTCCCTCCTACATCCCTGGGTTTGTTCCCTTTGGGATTGATCCGGTGATCCCCTGTCCTGGTGCGGGTTTGGACCTAGTTAATAAACCCCAAGTTTAAGGGGCTAGTAAGTGTATTGGCCCAAACAAAGTGTACCCCTAAGATGGAAAGAATAGGGTATATTAGATACCAAGAGACGGTAGTCATTAAATGTTTATATAAGGCGGTAGTCATTAAGTCATTAAGGCGGTAGTCAATAAATGTTTATATGAGGGATTAACATGATCTTTGATGTGCTTAAGAAAGGGCCTTTTAGTCTTGCCCACGTAGAAACAGCCACATTGGCAGCTGGCTAGGTAGACAATGCCTATGGATTGACACGTAATCCAAAATTTGAGTTTGTGGGTCTTTCAATTCGGCAAGATAGTTACATCATTATTGCAGATAAAGGGACAGATGTCACAATGTCCACAGGGAAATGTTCCCGTGGAGATGGACATCTGAATACCCTTACGCACATGATGGCTCATTACCAGGCGATCTCTCAAGGAGGGTGCTCGTTTAAAAGTAATTTCCGGGTAAGACTTAACGTATTTATTGTACTGTCAGCCGTAAGCAGAGGCCAGAATTTTTTTTTAAATCACTCTCATTTGCGCGTGTTGTTTGGAAAATTGTGTTACAATTCGAACAGAGTTAGTGTCTTTGTGTTTTTTTGTGGAATGGATAAGAGCTGTTCTTTCCAGCTTAGTGACTTTGTTAAAAGAACGTTTTAGAAGAGACCGACTAGCCGCAGGCTTAACGGGCAATATATGGTTTATTTAACCATTATATCTAGCTGTTGAGCTGGCAGCGCTTATTGCTAGGGCTGTTTTGTTGTCCCCATTAGTGTATCTCTCCGCCCTCTTTGAGGGTGGATGCTTGCCCCGCCTCTCCTGTGCCCTGTATGTCCACTGGATGTCCACTCACCACTACACTACACACTCACCACTATACACCCCACTGACCACTACACTACACACTGACCACTACACTACACACTGACCACTACTCTACACACTGACCACTACACTACACACTGACCACTCATCATCAGGGCACAGCACATCAGGTTACAGAGCCCAGCACATCAGGGTACAGGGCACAGCGCACATCAGGGTACAGAGCCCAGCACATCAGGGTACAGGGCACAGCACATCAGGGTACAGGGCACAGCACATCAGAGCACAGCACAGCAGGCCACATTAGGGTACAGGGCATAGCACATCAGGACAGGGCACATGGCACACCAGGGTACAGGGCACAGGACACAGCACATCAGGGTATAGAGCCCAGCACATCAGGGTACAGAGCCCAGCACATCAGGGTACATGGGGCACATCAGGGTACATGGGGCACAATCAGGGCACATCAGGGTAGATGCGGCACATCAGCCACATCAGGGTACATGGGGCACATCAGAGCACAGGGGGCACATTCGAGGCACATCAGGGTACATGCGGCGCATCAGAGCACATGGGGCACAATCAGGGCACATGGGGTGCATCAGAGCACATCAGGGTACATGGGGCGCATTAAGGAACATCAGGGTACATGGGGCACATTAGGGCACATCAGGGTGCATGGGGCACATCCATGGTACATGCAGCACAATCAGGGTACATGGGGCACAATCAGGGTACATGAGGTACATAGGGGACATGACTTCACAATCAGGGTACATGGGGCACAATCAGGGTACATGGGGCACATGGGGGCACAATCAGGGTACATGCGGCACATGGGCACAGAATCGTGGTACATGGGGCACAATCAGGGTACATGGGGCACATGGGGGCACAATCAGGGTACATGGGGCACATAGGGGCACAATTAGGGTACATGGGGGCACAATCAGGGTACATGGGGCACAATCAAGGTACATGGGGCACAATCAGGGTACAAAGCTTGCACAATTTGCAATGGAACTGTTGGCTTGCCCCTCGTCCAGTGTCCTTTCCAAAAGGACGTTCAGTGCAGCAGGGGGGGTCGTGACCGATAAGCGCACTCACCTAGCTTACGACAGTGTTGACTACCTCACATTTATAAAAATGAATGAGGCATGGATCTCAGAGGAATTCAACACATGTGACCAGTAGACCATGTTTGATTCAAATTCCTCATGACAGGCCACAAATATCCGCCACCACCCATAACATTTCATGGTCCCTGTCTTAGGTAAATAAAGCGGCATAAAAGGCCTTTTATGTCCGTTGAATGACGAATTGTTGGGGCCTGCACTTATTTATCCTGTGAATGCCTAATGTACCCAGGATTGCAGGAACACGCACCCCTGGCCAGGAGGGCCACGACCAAGACCAAGGATCGACGAACCCGGTCCAATGGCTAATTTTTGTGGCCTGTAATAGCCGACACTTACATCTGTATCCAGTGAATGCCTATTGTACCACCAGCCACAGAATACAAAGTTGTTTGCTGTTAGGTGAACGCCTGTGGCCATGGGCTAATTTTTGTGGCCTGTAATAGCCGACGCTTACATCTGTATCCAGTGAATGCCTATTGTACCACCAGCCACAGAATACAAAGTTGTTTGCTGTTAGGTGAACGCCTGTGGCCGTGGGCTAATTTTTGGGGCCTCTAATGGCCGCCACTTACTTCTGTATCCGGTGAATGCCTATTGTACCACCAGCCACATAACGCAAAGTTGTTTGCTGTCAGGTGAACGCCTGTGGCCGTGGGCTAATTTTTGGGGCCTGTACCACCAGCCACAGAATACAAAGTTGTTTGCTGTTAGGTGAACGCCTGTGGCCATGGGCTAATTTTTGGGGCCTGTAATGGCCGACACTTACTTCTGTTTCCTGTGAATGCCTAATGTACCACCAGCCACAGAATACAAAGTTGTTTGCTGTCAGGTGAATGCCTGTGGGCTAATTTTTGGGGCCTGTAATGGGCGGCACTTCCTTCTGTATCCGGTAAATAGCTTAATGTACCTCCAGCCACAGAATACAAAGTTGTTTGCTGTCAGGTTAACGCCTGTGGCCATGGGCTAATTTTTGAGGCCTGTAATGGCCGACACTTACTTCTGTATCCGGTGAATAGCTTAACCAGTTGCCGACCAGCCGCCGTTTTACGGCGGCAGGTCCGCTCGGCTGCGCGAAATCACGTAATATTGCGTGATTTTGCATTTCAGCCACTAGGGGCGTACGCGCCCCCCTGCTCGCCCCTGGTGTCAACGTGCAAGCCTGGCAGGTGCGATCATCGCCGGGAACCCGCAATCATTTGTTACAGAGCGAGAACTGGGAGCTGTGTGTATAAACACACAGCTACCAGGCCTGTCAGGGGGAGAAATGACTGATCGTGTGTTCATACAATGTATGAACAACGATCTGTCATTTCCCCTAGTCAGTCCCATCCCCCTTCAGTAAGAACACACCTAGGGAACATAATTAACCATTCCTCGCCCCCTAGTGTTAACCCCCTTCCCTGCCAGTGAAATTTTTACAGTAATCAATGCATTTTTATAGCACTGATCGCTATAAAAATGCCAATGGTCCCAAAATTGTGTCAAAAGTGTCCGCCATAAGGTCGCAGTACAGATCACCGCCATTACTAGTAAAAAAAAAAAATATATTGATAAAAATGGCATAAAACTATTCTCTATTTTGTAGACGCTATGGGGCAGATTCAGGAAAGAAATAAGCCGGCTTATCTCCAGATAAGCCCTCTTATTTCAGCGTCTGGCCCTTCTATCTATGCTTCTGATTCATAGAATCAGTTAAGCATAGATTTCCATAAGATCCAACAGGCATAAGTCTCTTACGCCGTTGAATCTTATTTTCATATTTTAGGCTGGCCGCTAGGTGGCGTTCCCGTCTAAAATACGTAAATGAGCCTATACGGCGATTTCCGAACGTACGCCCGGCGCTATTCTATTACGTCATAAAGCACTTGCCTGAAAAAGTTGTGGCGGCCTAACGTAAATTAGATACGTTAGGCCAATTTAAAGATAGGCTCTCCATCCTGAATCTACCCCTATAACTTTTGCGCAAAGCAATCAATAAACGCTTATTGCAATTTTTTTTTTACAAAAAATATGTAGAAGAATACGTATCGGCCTAAACTAAGGAAATTTTTTTATATATATATTTTGGGGGGATATTTATTACAGCAAAAAGTAAAAAATATTCTTATTTTTTTTTTCAAAATGTCGCTCTATTTTTGTTTATAGCGCAAAAAATAAAAACCGCAGAGGTGATCAAATACCACCAAAAGAAATCTCTATTTGTGGGAAAAAAGGACGTCAATTTTGTTTGGGAGCCACGTCGCACGACCGCGCAATTGTCAGTTAAAGCGACGCAGTGCCGAATCGCAAAAACTGGCCCAGTCATTGACCAGCAAAATGGTCCGGGGCTGAAGTGGTTAATGTACCTCCAGCCACAGAATGCAAAGTTGTTTGCTGTCAGGTGAACGCCTGTCGGCTAATTTTTGGGGCCTGTAATGGCCAACACTTAGGCCCCTTTCATATGTCCGCTCCGCTCGTCCGTTCATTACAAGTCCGTTTACTTGTAATGAACCCCTATGGGAGCGGATCCGTTAGCGGATGATGCATCCGCTAACGTCCGCAAGATCCGCATCCGTTTTTTCGGATAGAAGAATGTCCTATTTTTCTTCCGTCCGGCCAAACGGATTGGATGCAAACGGACAGACGGTCCGTTTCCATCCGATTCCCCATAGGGGAGAGCAGAAGAGAGACAGGGCGGTCCCTACACAGTGTGCGGGGAACCGCCCTGTCCGCCTGACAGCTCAGCGGGGATCCCCCGCTGAGCCGACGGACACACAGAGCGGACCGAAAAACGGTCCGCTCCGTGTGAAAGGAGCCTTACTTCTGTATCTGTTTTTTCGCTTAATACTTCTAGGTCAGTGTCAATGCTGTGGGACTATTTGTGCACAGCTAGTAAGTATTTTGTGGCTGCAAATATGACCTGCAGGTTTTTAATGTTCACCTGTCATTAAAGTCAATGGGGCCTGCTGCAAACTTGCGGTTTGCGAACATTTGTGAAAGTTTGCGGTTTGTGTTCGCGAACCGTCCCATCAGATGTTCGTCCAACACTACTCTGCATACAGTAATTCAATGTTGCAAAGTAGATGGTCAGTCTCTCTCTTCTAGCAGTGGTAATTCAAACACAGCAAGTGTCTTCTTGCCAGTCTCAGGCACACAGAGAACCTACGTCTGAATACTTGGTTGTCAGTGGTTGCCCTGGCTCTGTATATAGGGTGAATCCCCCTCTTGGTAACTCAGAGCTCTAGCTGTTTGGTTGGCTGTCTTAGTTCTAAGGATACAGCTGATAAATGCTTAAAGTGCCCCAGAGATGCACACTGCTCCGGTCCATTTGCAGCAAGAGAAAGTTCCAGGAAAACTGTTTACTCCCCTTTCCTTTAAAGAGTCTTTTTCCGGGTATTGTAGTCCATTACCCTACTCATTCTTATAGCAGGTCCTTTTCCTAAACGACATCTTCCAAAGTTCAGTGTGGCCTGCATTAAAACCTCCCAAGTTCTGCGACACAGTGGCATTACAGTTGCAGTCACTGCTAGCCAGGCACCTGGCTACACTTATATTTTGTCTGTGAATGTAATTAACACCCATTTATCTCATGCAAATAAAATTTCGATTTACTTTCCACTCAGCACAAAATTCATAACTCAGCAGAACTCACTTAGTAGTAAACATCAGTCCACTGTGTTTTGTTTTTAGTTTATTGGGAAATAAACTTGGATGGGGATGGGAAGATAGGGGATACCCAGAGGTGTGGTTAAATGTAACTCAGGGACTTGAAACTGTCTGTTTTATCAAAATTCACACAGCTATCCTCCCGCAGTATATATGGATCAGCTTGACTGGTAAAGAAATTAGTTCAACAACATTGAATGCAGGTGCTTTCTTTCTGTGGAAGCTACCAAGACACCGGAGTTCTCCTTGCAAGAGCTTTAGGGTATCTGTGCTGGCTCTGGATGGCTCTAAGCTGTCCCCCTGTAGATAGCTAGCTGGGTATTGCACCTGGCTGCTTCTCCTCTATAGGGCCATAGGTGTGCACAGCCTATTGCATTAGGGTGTGTACCCCAAAGCTGAAACATACACTACCGATCACTCAAAATGTTCATTCAGAAAGGGAAGGTAAGGGTAAATTGCATATTTACTGGCCCCTTCCCCCACTCATCCTAAAACATCCCCGCAGCAATAGCCGGTGGAAGAGGAGAGGAGGGAAGCTCTAAGTGTTGAGGGGGGAAGGAAGGGGGAGCCAGGGCAGTAGAGGCAATCTGTGCTGCACAGGGTGATTAGGGTGTGCCTGGGCACACCTGGCACACCCTGTGCGCACACCTATGTATAGGGCTTAGGGGTGTACTGCTTAAAGCTACCCACTCAGTTCCTTTGTAAGATCCTGTAGTTCATGTGGTGACTGCGGAACAAGCCTCCTGATGAACAGGTCCGAATGGCTCCCAGGGTGGCTCAGCTAAGCCTAGCTAAGGCTGAGAGGGCATGAGGCTCCCTCTGCTGCTCTCTCCCTCTTCCTCTCTGACCCCTTCTACTGACTTCTTGTACCTGGAGGCAGAACCCAAAGCACATGGGGTCCCCTCCCAGGACACTGGACCCTGGACTCTGCTCCCACAGGGCCAAGCTTCAGAATATTTATGGGCTCTCTCTCCACCTTCTGGGCCATCCTGACCCAGGAATGGAGGTGGCTTCATAAATATTCAAGTCTTATCTCTGCCACTCTGCCATCTAAGTTCTAGAGATCTCCAGCAAGGGGAGACAGCAGTGATTTAGCCCTTGGAGCTCTGCCAACCTAATGCCGCGTACACACGATCACTCTTTTTGATTTAAAGAAACGTTGTCACAAATCTGCGTTTTTCAAACTTCATTTTAAAAAACGACGTTGCCTACACACCATCGTTTTCTGAAAATGCTCTTGCAAAGCGCGGTTACGTACACCACGTTCGACGGCACTCTGTTCCATTGAACCTCCCGTCTCATAACTTGCTTCTGAGCATGCGCGGGTTTAAAAACGTTGTTTTAAACGTTGTTTTGCCCACACAAAATCATTTTTTGTGAAACAAAAGACGACATTCTGAAAAACGACATAAAAAATTGAAGCATGTTCAAAAAATGTTTTGGTCGTTTTTCAGAAGACATAAAACGACGTTTTGCCCACACACGATCATTTTAAATTACGCTTTTTAAAACGTCGTTTTATTTGATCACAAAAAACGACCGTGTGTACGCAGCATTACTCTAAACAAATTAACCTACAACAGGAGCCCAACTAAATTTACTTACTGTACACAGGAGGTGCTACACATGTGTGTAAAATCATATTGTAACCTCATTATATTTAGTTGTATTGCAGTTTTACAGAACTGTTCAAAGAAGTAAATTAAGTTTTTGGAGTGAAACACAACAATGCTTCTGTCAATTTTGCTAGCTAGCTGTCAGCTAAGCAATAATTCATTAGCATAGGGACCATGTAGAACATACGTAGCCATCATTTAGCACTGGTTTACCCTGATGCAGGTTCTGATGTGTTCCAGAATGCATGGAAGCGCATGACAAGTGAAATAACAGGAGTTTCTGTGCAGACTGTTCACATATCTGCAGTGCGAATCAAGTGTGGTTAATTATAGGGTCCTGTATAAATTTAGTGTGGTGCATATATTTTATCTCCATAGCCATGAATCCAAATCGCATGCAAGTCGCTTATCTGTCCTAAAGTAGTATGATTCCAGTCCATTTTTTACAAGTCTTTACTATGCTGAGCATTTCCCATCTCTGGGCTATGGAGGAGTGAGAGAGGGAGAGAAAGAGATCACAGATATATCGAAATGTCATGAAAAATGCATTAAAATTAACTCTGAACTGCGTCAACTCGCATTGCAGTTGTTCCTTCAAATCACACTGCAAAGCGGATTCAACAGGCAGCAGATCAGTATGAACCTAGCCTATAGGGTTTAAGATCTTAGCATCACATGAAAAGGAATTTGGTGGATCTGGAGGAAGGTGCGTGCATTAGAAGAGACTTTTTTGGAAGTTAAAAATGTATTCTTGAATAGATTTTTTTGTAAACCAAAGTTTAGAGTGACTTAAATGTTCTTCTCATTTTAAATCTCTAATGGGAACAAAAGAGTAATGACATCTGCATCTATTGTCTTGTCTAAATACTGAAATAGAATAGTACATAATTCATTATTTGTGGAACCCTGAGGAATATAGTGATTGTTATAAATAACAATAAGAATAATACAACATTTTTCATGGATCCCACAGCATCTGGACCGACTTGCTAGAAGTAAATCCAGTAGGACTTCAGTAAATGAAAGCAGAACTCAATGTTAAGGCATCATTTTTGCTTTGTTTGATGATGCATAAAAAGTACAAAACACAATGAGCACAGTTTTATAAATTTTTCCTATGATCATCTGTTGTGGGTCCATTTGCAATCGAGTTAACCATCTTTTGTAAAACGTTGAAATGTTTTTAGATTTTTGAAACCTAAAAAAAAATCCTAATTCCTCTCAGTAATGTCATCCAAACAAGTGTTTAGGGTTAAACAAGATCTAGCATTATGCTTTTTTTAAACTCCGTAGGAGACCGTGGGCTAGATTCAGGTAGGAGCGGCGTAATTCTAAACGTGTGTAGCTTATGGTATTTACACTACGCCGCCGCAACTTTTTCAGGCAAGTGCTTTATTCACAAAGCCCTTTCCTGTAAAGTTGAGGCGGCGTAGCGTAAATGGCCCGTCTTAAGTCAAATTGGGTGGGTAGGGGGAGTGTATTATTTAAATAACGCGCGATCCCGCGCCGAACGTCCTGCGCATGCGACAGCCGTGAATTGATCCCAGTGCGCATGCTCCAAATCACAACATCAATATGCAATGTAAACAAAGTGAACGTCACTTACGCAAAGCCCTATACGCGAACGTTTTACGTAAACGACGTAAAAAAAAACGCTGGCACGCCGTCCATACTTAACATTGGCTGCGCCTCATACAGCAGGGTTAACATTACGACGGACCTACGCTAACGCAAACTACGTAAAAAAATTGCGCCGGCCGAGCGTACGTTCGGGAATTGGTGTAAAGGCTCATTTGCATATTTTAGACGGGAACGCCACCTAGCGTCCAGCTTAAATATGAAAATAAGATTCGGCGGCGTAAGAGACTTACGCAAGTCGGATCTAATGGAAATCTATGCGTAACTGATTCTATGAATCAGTCGCATAGATAGGAGGGCCAGACGCAGAGATAAGACGGCTTATCTGGAGATAAGCCGTCTTATCTCTTTCCTGAATCTGGCTCCAAGTGTATATACTTTAATGTCGCATACACATGATCGGAATTTCCGACAAAAAAATGTTTGATGGGAGCTTGTTGTCGAACATTCCGGCTGTGTGTAGGCTCCATCTGACATTTGCTGTTGGAATTTCCAACAACAAAATTTGTTCTCGTAAATTCCGATTGTTTGTAGACAATTCTGACGCACAAAATTCCACACATGCTCTGAACCAAGTACGAGACGGAAGCGCTTGGTCTGGTAAAACTAGCGTTCGTAATGGAGATGGCACATTCGCCACGCTGTAACAGACTGAAAAGCACAAGGCTGAAAAGCGTGAATCGTCTCTCACCAAACTTCCTCCAACACGACAAGGTATTGAACTTTCCTTTAATCGTTTCCTTTAATAGTGCTATTGTAGTGTTTGGCTGAAGCCATTTATTATCAATCAACTGTGTTTACTCTTTTTAAAACATAATTACAACAGAAACTACCCAAATGACCCTGATCAAAAGTTTACATACCCTGGTGATTTTGGCCTGCTAAAATGCACAGAGGTTGACACAAAGTAGTTTGAATGGCGCAAGGTAACCATCCTCACCTGTGATCTGTTTGCTTGTAAGTAGTGTGTGTGTGTTATAAAAGGTCAATGAGTTTCTGGACTCCTGACAGATCCTTGCATCTTTCATCCAGTGCTGCACTGACGTTTCTGGATTCTGAGCCATGGGGAAAGCAAAAGAATTGTCAGGATCTGCGGGAAAAGTTAGTTGAACTGCCTGCTGCCTACTGCCATTCCTGAGCAAGCTCTGCACTGGTGGTGCCCGGATCCCGCAGTTGAATCAACTGTAGGAGACGGTCCTGGCATTTGCTTGACTTTCTTTGGCGCCCTGAAACCTTCTTCACAAATGCAGTGGGAATGTTTTTTATGGGATTAAGTTAATTTTCAAGAGAGACTTTACAATTAATTGAAATTCATCTGATCACTCGTTATAACATTCTGGAGTATATGCAAATTGCCATCATAAAAAACGTAGGCAGCAGACTTCATAAAGATTAATATTTGTGTGATTCTCTAGACTTTTGGCCATGGCTGTAAAAATTTGAGTTTTACAGTTGCATCTGCATTTGTAAGATCATTTTCACTTTTTTCCTAATTAATGATTATGTTCACCACTGTGTAAAAATGTTCTATATCTTTAATTTCTGCTCTTCGAAGTTTTATGTTTTGGAGAAAACGGTACAGGCAGCAGTGGTTTTCAGTAAACAGTGTATGCCTTTTTAAGGGTTTTTGCAATTTGTGGTTTAATATATGCAAACCTTTTTCACGTGTCATGTAAATGCTCTGTTGGTGCTTAGAGAAAGACAGATGGTTGTGTTCATCAGGTTGGATATCTCAGCAGGGGCTAATGATTGCAGAGCAATATGGCATTTTGCTCTTTAATATTTCTGCTGGGGAATGTTTACTAGAAATAAAAGTGTTATCTTTTTCAAAGTTAATACTTGCATGCACTGGTTGTCTTAAAGGCAAATTTAATTTCAAGAGCTGAACAATCCCAACCCAACCTAAAGTTAATACTTGTATTGGTTAGCTTAAAGGCGAGCTGAACCAGCCCAACCCAACTCATTCCATAGGAATCCATTCAGCATTCACTAACCAGTATTTGATTAAGTCATTTGGAATCGTTTGCCAAAGCAGCGCGATGAATTGTGACGCATTTGCACTGAATGTTTACATCTGCACACTATGAAACAGAGGGGTGGGGGAGTGAGTACCTGTTGTTGGTTGGTACTTGATCCCATATGTTTCATCTTCGCCAAGCTAATGTTGGCATAAATCTTGGCACAACCGCAGCCTCCTGGCTACACTTTACACATCTCAGGAGGCTTAAAGGGTCACTAAAGGAATTTTATTTATTTTTTTAGCTAAATAGCTTCCTTTACCTTAATGCAGTGCTGTTTTCGTGTTCTCATTGTTTGTTTTTGCTTTGAAGTTGCTCTAATTCTGCTCTGATCTCCACACGTCCTGCTTGTCTGGCTCCTTATGAAAAATCTCATGGCAGCTTTTCACTGTGGTCCAAGCTGTCATTACTGTGTGTGTAAAACTCCTCAGAACCAATCAGATTAATTTTAAAAACAAAACAATGCCCTGGATTTGTTTGTTTTTGTTCTGTGTGTCTTCTGTACTTCACAGAAACATGAAACCAGATTAAAAAACGAAAGTGAAACTAGAGACACATTATATGATTGATTTTTATCTATTTTTAATCATTTTTTAAAAGGAATCAGGTAACTTTTATGTCTCTGTACCCTGTAAACAGTCATTTCAGCAAAACATTTTTTTTCCTTTAGTGACCCTTTAAGGACAGTCACATCGTAGTCCTTAGGTCTCACACATGCACAGTGACACTTCAACAGAGGGCCAGCTGAGTTATCACCTTCCGAATCCAAGGTGGTGGTACAAGAAAAGAAAAGAGATGTGCATACTACAGGCAGGGCTGTCTTAATCAAAGGGCACACCTGGGCACTGCCCAGGGGCCCAGCTGCATGGGGGCCCTGCACTTTCCCCAAAGCAGCTGGTCCTTGAACCCACACTACCCCCAAAATTGATGGCACTGAGCGTGATGGATGCACAGGGGAGGCAATCTGCCGCCTACCTACTTGATGTCTTTTTACCTGCACTGTCATCAGGGGCGGACTGGGCCAGGTGGAAAAATGGAGATTGCCCCCCAGGCCGCTCACATTATATTTAAAACAGCCGCGGTCCGCAGCGCTGTTTTTTTTTTTTTTTTCCTAAAACTCGGCAGCGGCGGCCGCCAATTGGTTGGCTGCTGCCGCGCTGCATTGTGGGAGTTGTAGGAACTAGGAAGGTCGTGTGGCACGTCAGGGGAGGGTCCCGGGAGAGCGCGCTGTTCAGATATTACCTTCTCTGCTCAGTAGGTCGCAGCCTGCTAGAAGAGGCAGGTCCTGTCAGCTCCTGTCCTGTAAACTACTAACAAATATAGACTGTGTATTATAAAAAATAAATACATCGCTATCAGTTATTTATACAATAACTGAGAGCGATGTACTTATTTTTTATAATCTGTAGTGTACTTACAACATTCTGCACAGAGCTTTTCCTATAGCTTGTACCATGATAACATCTACGGATCTGCCAGGACCTGTAACCTGAGTCCCCCTGGTGAGTGGACACTGTAGAGCAGCATTGTCAGTGAGTGAAGAATGGCTCCTTCCTGGATCTTGGAGGGGAGAGACTGTCCCAGCGTTGTGTGCAGGTCAGAGAGGCTTCATCATCAGTGTGTAATCCCCTCCTATTGTCCTGCCATATGACCCCTGTAGGGTAAGATACAATATGCCCACCTTGGTAAAAGGACCCCTTCGGTACCGGGAGAATGAGTTTTAACCTTGCAGTAACGAGACGGACACGGTATTAGGTTAAAAATCACTCTGGTGTAATATGGCGCGAACAGTTTATTTTATAAAAACATACGGAGATTCAAAGGAAATACACAAATACATGTCTTAACATCATTGGTTAATACACTGTTACTGGGCGGACGCCCCCCTTTTGGGTGATGCTGTTAAAATATCATTGGTTAAAAGTTACCGTTATTTATTGCTTAAGTTAGAACTCGTCTCATGATTAAGGCTTGTATATATGTCAACTGCCACAAACTGGTTATAGAAACCACAAAACTTAGGTCACAAGACATTCAAACTGACTACTACTATATATGGTCATCACAAGAATTGCTCATGTCATTCTGATATACAGACAGCATATATGCAATATATGGACAACTTATGTTAACCCTTACAACCCCCTCCTATGTGTACTCTATACCTCCTCTGGTAATGTCCTCCTCTCTATCCAATGCAGGTTATTGTTCAGGAACACATGGTTGTATTGTCCACCAGCAGGCTGTGACTTTTACACTGAATACCTTCATAATACATGTCATATGATGGGATTTGTAGTGAATTGTCCAAGGCAAAACTTTTTTTTTTCAGGCACACAAAGTGTGTGATAAAGTGTCATGCGTTTTGGTGTGCTTTGAATTATAAAGCATCATGCACTTTTGTGCGATTTTTTTTTTTTTTTCAAGCTGCCCTAAGCGTGATCCATAAAACTGCTCTGTTGCACCTGCATAGGTGTGAGTGGGGCCTGAAAAAAAAAATCAGTGGGTAAAGTGCAGCGGGCAGTGTTACCCATCAGATTTCAGCTTCCTGGGACTGAATCTGGGAACTATTGAAGTAGAACTGAACTGCTGTCTGTGCACCAATTAGGGTTCTTTAACATGTGCAACCATCTCCTGTACCACGTCCGCAGTCTCTGATCATCTCCTGTACTATGTCTGCAGTCTCTGATCATCTCCTGTATTATGTCTGAAGTCTCTGACCATCTCCTGTACCACGTCCGCAGTCTCTGATCATCTCCTGTACTATGTCTGCAGTCTCTGATCATCTCCTGTATTATGTCTGAAGTCTCTGACCATCTCCTGTACTATGTCCCCAGTCTCTGATCATCTCCTGTATTATGTCTGCAGTCTCTGATCATCCCCTGTACTATGTCCGCAGTCTCTGATCATCTCCTGTACTATGTCTGCAGTCTCTGATCATCCCCTGTACTATGTCCGCAGTCTCTGATCATCTCCTGTACTATGTCCGCAGTCTCTGATCATCTCCTGTATTATGTCTGCAGTCTCTGACCATCTCCTGTACTATGTCTGCAGTCTCTGACCATCTCCTGTACTATGTCTGCAGTCTCTGACCATCTCCTGTACTATGTCTGCAGTCTCTGACCATCTCCTGTACTATGTTTGCAGTCTCTGACCATCTCCTGTACTATGTCTGCAGTCTCTGACCATCTCCTGTACTATGTCTGCAGTCTCTGACCATCTCCTGTACTATGTCTGCCGTCTCTGACCATCTCCTCTACTATGTCTGCAGTCTCTGACAATCTCCTGTACTATGTCTGCAGTCTCTGATCATCTCCTTTAGTATTTTGGGGGGAGAGCCATGCGCACTTGCGCTGCAATCGTGATGCATCGCAGAATCGCATCGCATCGAATCGTGAGACCGGTGAAGATGCGCAGCCCTACTCAGCAGCGGCGGCCGCCGATTGGCTGGCTGCTGCCGCGCTGCATTGTGGGAGTTGTAGGAAGGTCATGTGGCATGTCAGGGCACAAGCACCGTACCATACATCTCTGTGACTCGTGGGCTGGCTGCAGAGAAGCAGAGAAGAGTCAGTGAGACTGCGAGAGAGACTGCACTGCACTGAATTGAAAGTAAAGTAAGGTGATGTGAATGATAATTGATGATGACCTGCCTCTTTAGTACTGTATCTCCTTCAGCTCTCCATAGAAGCCATCCAGCGGACTCAGCCAGTCCCCCCCCCCCCCCGGCCAGCAGACTCAGCCAGAACCTCCAACCCCCCCCCCCCCCCCCCCCCGCCAGCAGACTCAGCCAGAACCACCCCCCCCCAGCAGACTCAGCCAGAATCCGGTTAGTGGAGCCGACTGATCCAGGAGGACCCTCGCCCACTGTCTGCCGGCAACTTAGCCCATCACCTAGCTCTAATCAGGTTATTAAAAAAACCTGGCCACTGTACTTCATGTGCCCAGTAACCCGGAAGGCGCCAGATGCATGAATATGGGGCAGCAGTGGATAGATTCATGCTATGCAAGAATCTATCCACTGCATATAGTGGGTGGCAACCGGGCCTGCTAAGTTGAGACAGACCCTGATACCCCCAGCTGACTCCCACATGCCATGGGCAATGATTAGGCTGCATTGATGGGTACTGATCATGCTGCACTGATGGGCATTGCACTGGTGTGGCTGCATTGATGGGCACTGATCAGGATGTATTAACGGGCACTGTCTGCACTGATCAGGCTGCGTTGATGGGCACTGCACTGGTGTGGCTGCATTGATGGGCACTGATCAGGATGCATTAACGGGCACTGTCTGCACTGATCAGGCTGCACTGATGGGAACTGCACTGCATTAATGGACAATGATCAGGTTGCACTGATGGGCACTGATCAGGATGCATTAACAGGCACTACAGTATCTGCACTTTTTTAATTACTACATTGTATCATATTTGTCTTGCTTCATAACATCAATCATCCGTTATAAAACCATGTGGACATGGATGGCGAGCTGATTTGTGGTTCAGTGGGCCACTTGACTGGAAATGCCCCCCAGGCCTAAGGCTGCCAGTCCTCCCCTGACTGTCATCATTGTAGGGGCCCCAGAACATTACTTTGCCCAGGGGCCCATGATGCTATTAAGATGGCCCTGACTACAGGTGGTGATGGCTTGAGGGATAAAACACATCGGGAGAGAATGTAGGAGAATAATGGGGATGATTTTCTAATGGCAAATATGATGTCCACTTTGCAAGGGAAGTTGAACTGGAATTTTCCCCAGAGCTTAGAGAATGAAGTGAAGCTCTGCTGACTTCCATCATCGAACGGACATGATTGAAACACTGAGGCTGGGATCACACCATCGTCGCATTCGGTTCCCAGCAGGGGTCCGGTGTGTCCTGGTTCACCATTTCAGGTCCGATATCAGCCCAGATTTTTGGCTGAATTTGAAACAGACCAAAAGACGTACAAGGTTCCTGTGCAAATTCGAACTGGAGCCCCAGTGGAGATATGTGAACCGGCTCCACAGAGAGCCAGTCAAAATCTCCTGCTTTTGCAAATTGGATGTGGGGAACCAACATCTAATTCGCAATGGTGTGAACCCAGCCTTAAAGTAGCATTGAACCCTTAGCCATTTTAGGTTTACCACTTTGAAAACAATCAAATAAACCCCTGGAAAGTTTACAACTTTTAATGCTGCTGGCTACTGCTCTCTTACCTGAACTTCCTGTCTTCCTGTCTTCACAGTAAAGAGTTACTATTGGACAGCGCAATATAAAGGCAGTCTGTTAGCTTGGACAAGGAAGCACTGAGCAGGAGGGAAGTGCCTTGCCATTCTAGGCCATAGGGCTGTGTGTTCCTATTGATGCACATATAGTAGAGAGACACAACTCTGGTCCCTGCATGCAAGGATGGTTCCATAGGATACTGCAATATAAAGAGACCACCCTGAAACAAGAAACCTAGGACAGCTGTCATGGCACTAGCTTGAACTGGCATATTAGAATGGATTAATAGATTATGAAGCTGCATACTTGTGCTGAACGTGCTTGAAAAACTGAGAATTTAATATCACTTTAACTAATTGCAGACTTTGGGCATGCTACACATGGGCAATAAAATTGCGCCATTGTACACAGGACGTGTGTCCAGTATATATGCCTTGTTTCTGGGAACCCACTCCCAGTATACAACAATTTTCAGCTTTGATTAATCAAAGCCACAGTATTTTTACATTCAGAGAAGGTGTCGGTCTGTCTCAGTGTTTATAAATAACCCCCAGATGTGAATATACAAAGATACAACGTGACATATTGTTAATTTTGTATTATTCTGTTCATTCATCTGCAGTTTAAAGGGATGAACTTCGATCTGCAGATGATGGCCCGGATTCACGCAGGGCGGCGTATCTTTAGAGCGGCGTATCTTTAGAGCGGCGTAGCGTATCTTTTTTTCGCTACGCCGCCGCAACTTAGAGAGGGAAGTGCAGTATTCACAAAGCACTTAAGTCCTAATTTATGGCGGCATAGCGTAAATGGGCCGGCGTAAGCCTGTGTAATTTAAAGTAGGCAGGTAGGGGGCGTGTTGTATGCTAATGAAGCGTGACCCCATGTAGATGCATGGCCAAACGAACGGCGCATACGCCGTCCGTGAAAGTATCCCTGTGCGCATGCTCCGAATTACGCCGGCTAGAATTGCTAACATATGTCGAACACTGCATACGACGTTAGCGTAACTTACGCCCCGGGCGCATTCTCGTACGCCTTACGTAAAGACGTAAAATTTGACGGCTGTTCCGACGTCCATACCTTAACATGTGCTGCGCTTCATATAGCAGGGGTAACTTTACACTGGACGTACGCCTTACGTAAACGGCGTAGCTTACAGCGACGGGCGCATCTACGTTCGTGAATCGGCGTATCTTGCTCATTTGCATATTTTTAATGGGAACACCGAATGCGTCCAGCATAGCTATGTGCCCACGATACGCCGGCATAGGCAAGTTACGTCGGACGTCCGAAGCCATGTTTTTCGGCGTATCATGCTTTGTGGATCAGCATAAAGATGCGACGGCGCACATCTGAAATTACGGTGGCGTATTTGGAGATACACCGGCGCAAAGCCTTTGTGGATCCGGGCCGATTTCAGTAAAAGCAACCTGACAAGTAAGGCCCCTTTCACATGGGCATTCCGTTTGTCTGTTTTTAATCCATCCGTTCATGGATGAAAAGCGTATATCAATGCGTCTCTATAAAAAAAATGGATGATCATCCGTTTGTTCATAATTTTTTTCTGAAGGAGACTTGGCCTTCCTCTTTAAAGTGGTTGTAAACCCCCAATTTTAACTTGTACCTATAGGTAAGCCTAGAATATGGCTTACCTATAGGTCAGTTCATATAGTGAGCATGCACTACACTTAGGCCCGTACACACGACCGAGAAACTCGACGGGCGAAACACATCGTTTTCCTCGTCGAGTTCCTTGTTAGGCTTGTCGAGGAACTCGACAAGCTTGCTTTGCGTACACACGTTAAAGACCAAATCTCCTCGTTCTCAAACGCGGTGACTTCAACACATACAACAACAGAGGAAGTTTGATTCTATTGGCACAACCCTAGGGGGTGGTTTTGCTAATCTCATGTTACTGAAAAAACATTTTCACTTTTCAGTCTGTTACAGCGTGACAAATGTGCTATTTCCATTACAAACGCTACTTTTACAGAAGGTGCGCGATTTCTTAGCATACACACGCTTGAGTTTCTCGACGGAAACCAGTGAATTCGTGAATTGCCGTATCTCCCTCATTTGCATATTTGAATAGAAAATCAATGGGAGCGCCACATGCGTCCAGCGTAAATATGCGCCCACTGTACGCCGACGTAGGCAAGTTACGTCGGTGGGATGAAGTCTGTTTTTAGGCGTAGCTTAGTTTGTGGGTCCGGCGCACAGATACGACGGCACATATTTGCACTTACGCGTCGTATCTGGAGATACGTCGGCGTAAGTGCTTTGTGAATCCGGGCCTGTGTTTTCAGATTTGCATGCATCCCTTCTTGTCTGCGTGTCAAATTTTGACATTGGACTATGTCAGTGTGGCCAACCATCAGTATTTTTACTGTCAGCCAGTAAAAAATGGGCACTTTTCTCCTGCCAGTAAAATGACTGGAATTTGCACTTAAAACTGTAATTTTGTAACTTTTAGAAATGGCAGTAAAAACTTGGCAGTGTCAGTAAATTTTGGATGTCTTGTCAGTAAATGTTTAATTGGTAGGTTGGCAACACTGGACTATGTCCATGCAGCTTCTGTGTCTCAATTGACTTTGACTGGACTGCCTACACAGGGATGCAGGTTTCATTCACATATCTTTCCATTTCTTAAACATTTAGATAAAACTTGCATTGCCTGGTCTAATTCTCTTTTGCTGGGCCCATCTGTGATATGTGTTAGAAAAAAGTTGACAGGCTAGTTAAACTAGTTAAAGTTCCATCACTTTGCATACTTTCAAAAATCCAATACTGTACACATGTAATGCTCTTATGTAACTCTGTCAGTCTGCCATTGAAGTTAACATATGCAGAGACCCAAGTTGATACATTGTAAACTCCTTCTGCTGGGATTGGAACTGATCTATTTTTAGTCCAACCTATAATAATCTTGGTGTCATTTCTGGTGTAAATACACAGATCCACGTCCTGTCAGGGGAGAGGAGAACTGATCGTATGTTCCTTATATATATAGGAACACTGATCAGTCTCCTCCCCTCATCAGTCCCCTCCCCCCCACAGTTAGAATCACTCCCTAAGACACACTTTTAATGCCTTGACGTGTTAACCCCTTCACTGCCAGTGACATTTATACAGTAATCAGTGCATTTTTCTAGCACTGATCGCTTTATAAATGTCAATGGTCCCAAAAAAGTGTCAAAAGAGTCCGATATGTCAGTGACGATAAAAAGCGCAGATTGCCACCATTATTAGTAAAAAAATAATAAAAATTACAAATCTATCCCCTATTTTGTAGACGCTATTACTTTTGTGCAAACCAATCAATGTACGCTTATTGTTATTTTTCTATAACAAAAATATGTAGAAGAATACATATTGACCTAAACTGGGGAAAAAAATTGGCTTAAAAAAAATGTTGGATATTTATTATAGCAAAAAGTAATAAATATTGTGTTTTTTTCAAAATGTACAGTCCTTTTTTGTTTATAGCTCATTTCAGACCTTCCCCTCTTGCAGTGCACTTCTAGTGCAGACTTGATTTGCCTTTAGTAAATCAACCCCTTAGGCCTTGTACACACGATGTAGAGGACAACAGTCTGATGGACCGTTTTCATTGCTCAAAACTGATCGTGTGCAGGCCCCATAGGTTATTTAACCTTTGGTTAAAAAAAAGCCAACTTGCTTTAAAATTTAAAAACCTGCGCATGCTCAGAATCAAGTTGACGCATGCTTGGATGCATTGAACTTAATTTTTTTCAGCACATTGTTGTGTTTTACGTCACAGCGTTCTAACACGATCGTTTTTTTAACCGATGGTGTGTAGGCGCGACGGACCATCAGTCAGCTTCATTGGTTAACCGATGACAACGGTCCATCAGACCGTTCTCATCGGATAGACTGATCGTGTGTGCGAGGCTTAAGTCTAATTAACTACTTATTTTCTGCTCTTTTATTTCAAATTTACATTAATATTTCACCTTTGTTTTTGTTTTTTGTTTTTTTAAGAAATGTAACTGATTTTCACAAAATACAAAAGGAGACTATACCCCTCATATCTGGGGCCCCCAAAACAAAAGAGTAAGGCCGTGTACACACGATCAGACCGGTCCGATGAGACTGGTCCGACGGACCGTTTTCATCGGACCACGGACCACACTAATGGTACACACCATCGGGCCAAAATCCCATCGGGCCAGAACGCGGTGACGTAGAACACAACGACATGCTGAAAAAACGAAGTTCAATGCTTCCAAGCATGCATCGACTTGATTCTGAGCATGCGCAGGTTTTTGGTCTGATGCTTTTGTGTACTAACCATCGTTTTGGTCCGACAGACAGGTGTCCTTCGGACAGATTTTAAAGCAAGTTTTAAAACTTTGGTCCGACGGACAACAGTCTGATGGGCCGTACACACGATCAATTTGGTCCAATTAAACTGGTCTTCATACCAGTTTCATCGGACCGGTCTGATCGTGTGTACGTGGCCTAAGAAACATGAATATGAAGATTGGTAACACACCAGAATCCAAACACATCCCATAAGAGTGATAAGACAGCTCAAAATATTAATGTTGGGGAGACATGGATGGATGGACACAAGGGAAAGGTACTGACGTGTCACTAAAGATGACACCAGTTGTGACCACTTATGGTAATGCACACCATGTAATTTGCCCTACTTAAACCAGCAAATAAACGCTAATAAAAGGAATAAAAAAGTAAACAAGAAAAAAACTAAAAATACATTGTAAGTCGCTATAGTTGCTATAATAAGTACAAAGAAGAAGTGCTACATTGAAGGAGGCAATTCTTGTATGAGAAGAAGGATGAAATAGCGCTTAAGTCAGCACAGTGAGGGGGTTAATATTTTACCTTTTAATAGTTTGTATTGATTTTGTTTGTTGATTTGTTTCAGTGTCATGTAAAAAAAAAAAAAAAAAATGCCTTTATTTTATTTGTGAATAACTACTATAATCTTTGTACCAGAAACTTAATTTTAGTGTCATTATAAATAAGACAAATTATAGAATAAAAAGTGAAATTTTTATCTACAGTGACAACATTTATTTTAATACTGGTCAAAAGGAAAATGCATTTTTTGTTTCTTTATGTATTCGTAACCCCATAGTAGGAATTTAAATATAGTTTTAATCCATAAGGGGTATAAAGTATAAGAGCGAAGGAGATTAATAAGGTACTGTATTTATTGGCGTATAACACTCCCTTTTTTACCCTGAAAATAGAGGGTAAACTGTGCCTGCGTGTTATACGCAGGGGGCTGTGGAAAGTTTTTTCCTGAAACTTCTCTTTTAAAGTTAGGGTGGGTGCGTGTTATACGCCGATAAATACGGTATATTGATGTACAACATATAAAAAGCTCTAGGGTCCCTTTCTCATATTTTCAGCTTTTTTCAGCTGTTGTTTTGAAATCTCAATAGATCAAGCTCAGATTTACACACATAACTTAAGGCAAAACTTTTTTTTTAGTTTTGGATAAGTGGCAACGGTTTAGAACCCCTGTCAGTATTTATTGCTGTCTGTTCCCATGTTAGGGAGACTCATCCTCTCTGTTTGTCCGGTTTACTGTTATCATTGAAAGTGAAAGTAAAGTCCGGTTGTCCACAGAAAAGTAATAGAGGGGAAATCTTTCAATAGGGACAGTAGTTCTGGTGACCTGGGGGTCCCCAAGGAATTCCTTTGATTTTCAAAGATTTTCTCTCACTTCTTCTCTCACTTTTTCCGCTCACTTCCTATTTGGCTATGTGACAGGATGTGAAAAGAAATCTCCGCAATGGGACAAATAAAAAATTAAAAAAAATGTTTTGCCTATAGTTTTAATTTAAAATGGACCTGTTGCCAGGAGGGACGTTCCAGTTTCACAAATTCCTAACAAGCAGTAAATGGTCTTTAATACAAGCCTTATGCCGCGTACACACAACCGTCTTTCATGACGAGAAAATGCAATTTTTTTAATTGGTCGTGAAAAACGGTCGTGTGTAAGCTCCAGAGCATTTTTCTTGTCGTTCTTTTTCATGTTGTGAAAAACGGTCGTGTGTACGCTTTTACTAGGGGGAAAAAATCGTGCATGCTCAGAAGCAAGTTATGATATGTGGAAATTATTAAAAGCAGCCCAAAGGGTGGCGCCATTTAAATGGAACTTCCCCTTTATAGTGCCGTTGTACGTGTTGTAAGTCAACACACATTTTTTTTCATGAACGACTGTATGCAAGGCAGGCTTCAGAGGAATCAAGACACATCACGTCGAGAAAAACATAGGGCCGGATTCAGGTACATCTGCGCATTATTGGACCGGCGTAGCGCACCGACTTTACGTTAGACTGGCGCAATGTAGCGGCGCAATCACCCTATTCTCGTCGGTTTTACGCAGAAATTAGCGCCTGCGCAACGTTATTTCAGAGGCGCAAGGCGGAGTAATACAAATTGGGAAGGACGTGGGCGTGTTACATTGAAATGAGCCGTGACCCCATGCAAATGAAGGGCCAGCTGGCTTGCGCATGCGCGCTTGAAGCAGACCATGATCAGCACCTCTGTGCGCATGCTCACAACTCGGGAACGGCGCTATCAGTGAAATTGGAAGTGGACCAGGGCAACTTAGTGAACTACGCAAACAGCATAAATAGACAGAGACAAACGCACTTCCTTTGCAAAAGTACATCCCTTTATATCCCTCCCTATACAGCAAGGTGCTTTTGTTCTGCTGTTTATTAGCGTTTGTTTGTTTGTTTGTGACGTGTCTTTGAGAGTGATTTTTGTCTTTTATGTGTTCTCTTTGTTGTTATTTTGTTTAAATTATATTTTTGATGGCCATTTTTTATTTTTGCTGGTCAATTTTTTTTTTTTTGTTCTGTTTGTGTATGATTTGGGAATGTGTGGGTGACATTCCTGCGGGAAAAGGGGTGTCACCCTCAATTTTGGTGGAGAAGGGTTCCCCAGGACCAGGGAGAAGTGATCCCCAGGTCCGTGTGAATGGTGTATGAATGTACAGTGACATAATTGGAGCCTTGGCGTGGCGTTGCTGCTCACAAGTCCTGCATGGTGGACTGGTGCCAATCCAATGTGATGAGGATGTGGGGTGTGTGTGCTAGGGACCACAGCGGTGTGCATGCATGCATTCTCATTGTGCCATGATTAATGTGTGTGTTTAACGTGCAAAGATGCATAATGTGAGCTGGCATGAGATGGGGTCATGAGATGGGGTCCCAGTGCATATGCAGAGTCACCTTGAAGGGAAAAGACAGGAGGATGTTAGTAGTGCATGTGCCCCTTGTGATGTGTGCATCATGGGGGGGTCCAGTCATGCCTGCCACCCATGTCACTCACCAACCAGCCAGCTGTACCCATACATGTTCTGTTCGCAATCTGTGGGGATGGGGCTCTGATTGTAAATGTAGCTGTCATGGGTGTCATGTGTAGTGTCATGTGTTGGGCTGGTGATGTCCTCCTGCAGGGTTGTGGTTAATTCCATGATGGCATGTGAATCTGAAGATGCGAGACACCTCAGAATCACTCATGCCATAGATGTCTAGGCGTGTGTGATATATGCTCTCCCGTGAAGAGTGAAGAGTGAAGATTGAGGGGCTTGTATCAGCTAAGAATATTGTATTAGATTAGATTAAATTGAAAAGTTTATATAAGCCCAAATTTTTTTTTAGAAAAAAATAAATAAATCCTGTGCCCTCCTCCTTCTTTGCTCATCTAAAGTCAGTAGTATACAGTAGGTGACTGGGATATTGTGTCAATCTCGCTCCCTTTCTCGGCGAGATTGACCACCTACGAGCCCCATCGCGGGAGCCAGCGCCGAGCTGGCTTGCCGCGATGGAGACAAAGCCGTCATAGAAGCGACGGGAATCCGACGCGGATTCCCGCCAATTCTACACGTGGGCGGAGTTTGTTATGAATCCTGAAGGAGAAATCCCCGCCGGATTTTTAAAGAAAAATCCGGCATGGGTTCCCCCCTCAGGAGCATAACGGGCCCTTAGGTCGGTTACGGGTTGTAAGGAGACCCCCTACGCCGAAAAAACGGCGTGGGGGTCCCCCCACAATCCATAACAGACCCGTATCCAAAGTACGCCGGCCGGCCGGTCAGGAAGGGAGTGGGGGCGAGCGAGCGCCCCCCCCCTCCTGAGCCGTACCGGGCAGCATGCCCTCAACATGGGGGGGTCAGGTGCTCTGGGGTAGGGGGCGCACTGCGGCCCCCCACCCCAGAGCACCCTGTCCCCATGTTGATGAGGACAGGGCCCCTTCCCGACAACCCTGGCCGTTGGTTGTCGGGGTATGCGGGCGGGAGGCTTATCGGAATCTGGAAGCCCCCTTTAATAAGGGGGCCCCCAGATACCGGCCCCCCACCCTAAGTGAATGAGTATGGGGTACATTGTACCCCTACCCATTCACCTGCAAAACAAAAGTTTAAACACAAATAAACCACACAGTGTATTGAAATATTTTATTAGTTGGCCGCCGGGGGGGGGTGTGTATGATCGCTTTTAGAAAAGCGCCCCCCTCCGGCGGGCTTCTGTGGGGGGGTGGGTGCCGCCGTCTGGTTCTTTTCCGCCGCCGGGGGGGGCGCTTTGATAAAAGCGCCCACCACCCGGCGGGCTTCTTTCGACGTCTTCGGCGGCTGGGGGGTCTTCTCCCACTCTCCGGGGTCTTCTCCCGCTCTCCGGGGGTCTTCTCCGCTCTCCGGGGGTCTTCTCCGCTCTCCGGGGGTCTTCTCCGCTCTCCGGGGGTCTTCTTCTTCTTCAGGACTCGCCGCCGCTATCTTCGTGTGTTAGCTCAATTACTAGCGGCGGCGGTCCCCTCTTCTGCGACGTCGGCGTCTTCTTCTTCTTCTTCTTCTTCTGCTGTCCAGATGTTGACGCGACGCTTCCTCCCGCTGTTATGCCCGGCGCGCGGCGCGCAGCGAATTATATAGGCCTGTCTTGTGACGTCGCAGTCCCATCATGCTCCGGTAGGTACCACGTGATACCTACCGGAGCATGATGGGACTGCGACGTCACAAGACAGGCCTATATATTTCGCTGCGAGCCGCGCGCCGGGCATAACAGCGGGAGGAAGCGTCGCGTCAACATCTGGACAGCAGAAGAAGAAGAAGAAGAAGAAGAAGACGCCGACGTCGCAGAAGAGGGGACCGCCGCCGCTAGTAATTGAGCTAACACACGAAGATAGCGGCGGCGAGTCCTGAAGAAGAAGAAGACCCCCGGACAGCGGAGAAGACCCCCGGAGAGCGGAGAAGACCCCCGGAGAGCGGAGAAGACCCCCGGAGAGCGGGAGAAGACCCCGGAGAGTGGGAGAAGACCCCCCAGCCGCCGAAGACGTCGAAAGAAGCCCGCCGGGTGGTGGGCGCTTTTATCAAAGCGCCCCCCCCGGCGGCGGAAAAGAACCAGACGGCGGCACCCACCCCCCCACAGAAGCCCGCCGGAGGGGGGCGCTTTTCTAAAAGCGATCATACACACCCCCCCCCCGGCGGCCAACTAATAAAATATTTCAATACACTGTATGGTTTATTTGTGTTTAAACTTTTGTTTTGCAGGTGAATGGGTAGGGGTACAATGTACCCCATACTCATTCACTTAGGGTGGGGGGCCGGTATCTGGGGGCCCCCTTATTAAAGGGGGCTTCCAGATTCCGATAAGCCTCCCGCCCACATACCCCGACAACCAACGGCCAGGGTTGTCGGGAAGGGGCCCTGTCCTCATCAACATGGGGACAGGGTGCTCTGGGGTGGGGGGCCGCAGTGCGCCCCCTACCCCAGAGCACCTGACCCCCCCATGTTGAGGGCATGCTGCCCGGTACGGCTCAGGAGGGGGGGGGGCGCTCGCTCGCCCCCACTCCCTTCCTGACCGGCCGGCCGGCGTGCTTTGGATACGGGTCTGTTATGGATTGTGGGGGGACCCCCACGCCGTTTTTTCGGCGTAGGGGGTCTCCTTACAACCCGTAACCGACCTAAGGGCCCGTTATGCTCCTGAGGGGGGAACCCATGCCGGATTTTTCTTTAAAAATCCGGCGGGGATTTCTCCTTCAGGATTCATAACAAACTCCGCCCACGTGTAGAATTGGCGGGAATCCGCGTCGGATCCCCGTCGCTTCTATGACGCGCTCGCTGGAATGTACTTTTACTATTCCAGCGAGTGCGAGATGTCGGCAGCCTGTCGCCGAGATTCAGCGCGATGCTGGCGTGCTGAAAACACATTCTCGGCGGCAGGCACTGTAGCTATGAGCATGGATGACACTGGCATGTTGGCATACAGTTTGTTGGGCAACATGTGTGACTGCTCAGCTCCTCACTAACATTGTTGCTTTATCTGACATGTAGACGAATTTTGTAATTTTAGACCAGCTTTTATATGGTCTAATTTTAGACAGGACATTTTGCTGTTGCGCACACTGCGTAGCCTGCGCTGCACCAACGTTCTTTTGTGGATCCCCGTAACTCCCTCATTAGCATATTTGAATAGCAAATCAATGGTGTGCCTAGCGCAGTTTTGCGCGGACGGATGCGCCTGTCTAACGAAATTACGCTGGACAAAAAAAAGTAGATTTCTTGCGTATCTCGCTTTGGGGATGCTGTGCATCGAAACGCACGCGCACAATTAGACTTACGCCGCGCATCTCCTGTTACGCCGGCGTAATCGCTCTCTGAATCTGGCCCATAGTTTTTTTGCATGACATGAATAACGGTCGTGTGTATGCAGCATAAGTTGACCTCTGTAGCTGAAGGAACTGTGGAGCGGTTAATCCTCAAATTTCAAAGCAGGAGGGAGCAGAGCTGTGGTGAGTAGGGGGAGCAACCTGAAAATATTTAAAGGGGTTGTAAAGGTTCCGCTATTATTTAAAAACAAAAACAAACATATCATACTTACCTCCACTGTGCAGTTCGTTTTGCACAGAGTGACCTCGATCGTCCTCTTATGGGGTCCCACGGTGACTCTCGCGGCTCCTCCCTGCAAGAGCTAATCCCCTCTGGGAAGCTGTCTCCCAAGGGGGTTAGCTTGTGGGCGCTCCTACGCTATAGCTCCTGTGCCATACAATTACCATCTTTTGTATGACTTGGCCCCGCCCCCGGCGGCCGCATCATTGGATTTTGATTGACGGCAGCAGGAGCCAATGGCTGCACTGCTATCAATCATCCAATGAAGCGCCGAAAAGACCTGGGGGAAAGCAATGTGGCATTGCGTCCACGGAGATTCGGGGCTCAGGTAAATAAAACGGGGGCTTGGGGGGGTCGGTGACTGCAAGGTGTTTCTTCCCCTTAAAGCGGAGGTTCACCCTAAAAATCATCTATAGACCATTACATCCAGCATACTGCTGACATCTACAGTATGCTGGTATTTTTTTTTCCGCTGTACTTGCCGTCTTATAGTTCTTTTCACCCGACTCCGAGTTCTCACTCCCGCGGGGAGTAGGTGTTCCTATGAAGAGGCGTAGAAGATTGACGTGCGCGTCACGCATTTCGAAAATAGACGAACTGGAACTCGGCTCTATACGACGCCTGTGCCTGCCGTGTAGAGCTGACTGCACAGGCGCTGTATAAAGCCGAGTTCCAGTTCATCTATTTTCGGAACGCGTGACGCGCCTTACCCGCACATCAATCATCAACGCATCTTTATAAGAACGCCTACTCCTCAGGGCAGTGATAACCCGGAAGACGGGTGAAAAAACCTTTAGAAGGTATGTAAAGCGGAAAAGAAAATACCAACATACTGTAGATGTCAACAGTATGCTGGATGTAACGTTATATAATTGTTTTAGGGTGAACCTCCGCTTTAATGCATCCTATGCGAAGGTTTACAACCCCTTTAAGTAGTTCTTTTGTAAATGATAAGAATTAATTACTCCACATATCTAACCCCAAGAAAAAAATATAACATATTGCAACTTACCAGTTCTTAGATGTGGTGAATATTATCTTTTTCTCTTTTCCCGACTTTCTTTCTTTAGTTTCACAATTCTGTAAAACACTTTCTGTCTAATGCAGACGATCGGGAAATTCCGACAACAAAACCATGGATGTTTTTCCAATGGATGTTGACTCAAACTTGTCTTGCATACACAAGGTCACACAAATGTTGTCGGAAATTCCGAATGCCAAAAACGCGGTGACGTACAAGACGTACAATGGCACTATTAAAGGGAAGTCGTGTTAGTAAAAGTTTGGTGAGAGACGATTCATGCTTTTCAGCCTCGTACTTTTCAGTCTGTTACAGCATGACGAATGTGCTATCTCCATTAAAAGATCACTAAAGGAAAAAAATGCAGCTAAATAGCTTCCTTTACCTTACTGCAGTACTGGTTTCATGTCCTTATTGTTCGTTTTTGCTTTGAAGTTGCTGTAATCCTGCTCTGTTCTCCACACTTCCTGCTTGTCTGTTTCCTTATAACCACAGTGCTGGGAGCTTTCTCACGGTGGTGTAAGCTGTCATTGCTGTGTGTCTAAAACTTCCCAGAACCAATCAGATTCATTTTTAAAACAAAACACTGCCCTGGATTTGTTTGTTTTTGTTCTGTGTGTCTATTTCTACTTCACAGAAACATGAAGCCAGTTCAAAAGTGAAACTAACCTGCAGGCACATTATATGATTGATTTTTATCTATTTTTAATCATTTGGTGTGATGTCTGTAATAGATCACTGTGACCTTTACCCTCTTTCTCCTGATGCATGATGGGAGAGGAGGAGCTGTACCAGGAAGTCAGACAGTGTGTGAGGGGAACTGGAAGCAGACACATGAGGCTGAGAAGGGATTACATCTGATAAGGACAGAAGCTGTTTGGAATAAGACTCCTCCATGTAAGAATGCCATAATGTTCTGAGTAATAAACCTGCTCTGGTTAAGTAGTACATCGGCCTGTGTGTGTAACTTGCTGAGCAGATACTGGCAGCATTGCTAGCAGCACCTGAGAGACACAGAACGTCCAGGGGACATAACAGTGGCTACGAGGATTGTGGATTTTAGCACACATGGCCTTCATAGGGTTTATTCAACCATTTGATCCTGCGGCTGAGTCATGGAGCTCCTGGGTGGAGAGGCTGGAACAGTATATGGAAGCAAATAATGTGACTGTAGATAAGAAAGTTGCAGTTTTTCCCACAGCATTGGGTCAAGCTGCATATGGAACCCTCAGAGACCTCGTTTCTCCAGACAAGCCGGCCTCTAAGCCCCTGCCTGAGTTAATTCAGACGTTACATGCACACTACAACCCGAAGCCATTAGAAATCGCAGAGCGGTTTAAATTCTACAGTAGAAGGCAGCAGGCCGGGGACGATATAAAGACATATATCATTGCTTTACGTAAACTAGCTGCCACTTGTCAGTTTGGAGACTACTTGCAGACGGCTCTCCGGGACATGTTCGTCATGGGACTCTGCGACCCAGCCATACAGAAACGTTTACTCACAGAACCCGACTTAACTCTGACAAAAGCCACTGACCTTGCTACGGTCATGGAGTTGGCAACACGGGAAGCCACCCTACTGAAGGCACTACCTACAACTCCTGCAAGCCAGGGTGAGGAAATATTCCACACTGCTATCACTCAAAGCTCGAGACGCCCGCCCCCTGCCACTCAGCTTAAACCTCGCCACCCTAATTCTTCTGTCTCTGGGACCCCGACTTGCTACCGTTGTGGTAACACTACTCACAGTGCACCCGCTTGCAAGTTCAAGGATGTCGTTTGTTTTCGCTGTGGAAAGACTGGTCATATTGGGCGTGTTTGCCGCAGCTCTCGCTCCCCGAACACTACCACAAAAGATAGACGTAAACAGACATTCCGTGTGGATATGGACAATAACGGTTTGAGCTCTGATGAGGAGACCTGTGTCCAGCATGTTGGACTGTTTCGAGTAGCTGGGAGCACTCCTGCGATTAAAGTGGATGTCACACTCAATGGCTGTCCTGTCTCCATGGATGTTGATACAGGGGCAGCTGTGTCTGTCATTTCATGGACTGATTTAAAGGCATCGGGTCTGTCCCTGCCGCTGAAACCTACAAAGCTCACACTACAAACCTACAGCAAGGAACTACTACAGCCCTTGGGTTATGTAAAACCCCTTGTTACATTAGGCAACCGCAGTCAAAGTCTACGCCTTTATGTTGTAAGGAATGGAGGTCCTCCGCTGTATGGAAGGGATTGGATCAAAGCCCTGGGCATGCCTCCTTTTACCATTGCCCAATGTACATTGCTTTCTGAAGTAGACCATTGGGTGGAATCCCTGAAGTCACGTTTTAAAGAGGTTTTTGAGGACTCTTTGGGCACTGTGAAAGGAAAGATGGCCCACCTCCTCTTGAAGCCTGGTGCTACACCTCGTTTTTGTAAGGCAAGATCAGTACCTTTTGCCTTGCGGAAGAAAGTGGAAGCAGAGCTGGACCACCTATTGGCTGAAAAGATCATAACGAAAGTAGATAGAAGTGAATGGGCATCGCCAATTGTGCCTGTCAAGAAAAAGAATGGAGACATTAGGATTTGTGGTGATTTCAGGGTAGCCCTGAACAACCAACTTCTTGTGGATCAATACCCATTGCCTCGACTTGAAGATTTATTTGGCTCACTGGCTGGGGGGCAAAAGTTTACAAAAATAGACTTAAAGCAAGCTTACCTGCAACTGCAAGTACACCCAGATTCACGCCATCTGTTGACCATTAACACTCATAAAGGATTATTACAGTATAACCGCATGGTTTTTGGCATAGCCCCAGCTCCAGCCATCTGGCAGCGAATCATGGATGAGGTCCTGGCAGGAATACCTTTCACCCAATGTCTACTGGATGACATGCTCATCACTGATCCCACTGATGAAGAACACAGAAAGAATGTTGAAGCTGTGCTAGAGAGACTCCAAAAGTATGGTTTACGTGTCAATCTTTCAAAATGCGAATTTCTCAAGTCTCAACTGGAATTTTGTGCCCACACGGTGGACCGACATGGGTTACACACTACTGAAGAAAAGGTTAAAGCCCTTACCCACGCCCCTACCCCCCGGAATGTCACCCAGCTCAGGTCCTATCTTGGCCTCCTAAATTACTACCACAGTTTTTTGCCGAACCTAGCACACCAGCTCTACCCATTACATCGCTTACTGGATGCAAGAGCTAAGTGGATATGGACAGACAAATGTAAAGAAGCTTTTCGGCTTTCTAAAGAACTCATTCTGTCTTCTCGAGTTCTGGTCCACTATGATTTAAAGAAACCCGTCATCCTGGCTTGTGACGCCTCGCCTTATGGACTGGGTGCCGTGCTTTCCCATGTCATGCCGGATGGCACGGAGCGCCCCATTTCTTTTGCCTCCAGGTCTTTAACCTCAGCAGAACAAAACTACTCCCAGATAGACAAGGAAGCTTTGGCCATTGTATGGGCCACAAAAAAAATTCACGCATACATCTATGGTCGGGAGTTCACACTTATCACTGACCACAAACCTCTGTTGTCAATACTGAATCCTCAGAAAAGAATTTCTACAACAACCACATCTCGCTTACAAAGGTACGCTTTATTTTTAGGAGCTTATGCTTATTCTATCAGATACCGCTCCCATGATACCCATGGCAATGCAGATGCATTTTCCAGATTGCCACTTGGAGACCACCCACCAAGAGAGATACGTGTAGTGGAAGTATACAAGCCACAATCTTGCATGTCCACCTCCCTGATTGCCAGACATACAGCCACAGATCCTTTCCTTTCTCAGATATTCTCTTATGTTCAGACTGGATGGCCAGAGAGAGTTTCAGGTGAATTTCGTCCATACTTTGCCAGAAAATATGAGCTTGTGCTGGTTGCCTACAATGGGGCAATAGGGTGATTATACCCCAGTACTTACAATCAACCATGCTCAGGATACTGCATGAAGGCCATCCTGGTGTGGTGCGCATGAAGCAGCGAGCCCGGAGCTATGTTTGGTGGCCACAAATGGATACGGCAATTGAAGATTATGTTGCTCAATGTCCTGGGTGCTATCAAGCCCAGCGACCCCAAAAGAGAGGAACCCTGCAACCTTGGCCATGGCCAACAGAACCGTGGTCCAGACTCCATCTTGATTTTGCTGGCCCCATCCAGGGTAAAATGTATTTGATTGTGGTAGATGCACATTCAAAATGGCCGGAGGTTTTTCAAATGCCTTCTATTACCTCAGCTGCTACCATTCTAGTCTTAAGGAAGCTCTTTGCTCAATATGGCTTGCCAACAGCCATAGTCTCCGAAAATGGAACTCAATTTACATCGCATGAGTTTCAATCCTTCCTTAGTGGCTTGGGCGTCCAACACTACAAAACAGCTCCTTATCATCCAGCCTCGAATGGGCTGGCAGAACGATTTGTGCAGACGTTTAAGAAGCACTTACTGTCCACTCTGGGCCAGGTTGGAATGTCAGAGGAGAAGCTGCTGGAATTCTTGATCATGTACCGTAACACGAAACACGCTACTACTGGGCTGTCACCAGCTTTTCTTATGTTTGGCAGGCATCTCCGCACCAAACTGGATTTAGTTCGTCCACAGGAACAGTCACCGACACCTCCTCCGCCGGGCCGTCTGGGATTCCGTGCCGGTGATCTTGTATGGTCTCGGAATTGCAGAGCTTTGCCTCCTTGGCTTCCTGGCGTTATTGATGGAACTCTTGGAAGAAGAATGTACCTTGTTCGCCTGGAGGAAGGCATTTGTGTTCGACGACACCTTTCGCAATTGAGGAAACGCATTTTCCGGCCACAAGTGACAAAACCGACCCCACTTTCTAACCACCCACCAGAGTCTACTCTGAACTCTGCTGGTGACATATGGCATGGTGTCTGGCATGATCCCACAAGTTTACAACCAAACCCTGAACCGGTTGGTTACCATATTCCTGAGGAGCCCAGACATGTGCCTGGAGTTACAGAGACTGATTTGTCTGTGGGACGCCCACTTACATCTCCAGAACCTTTGACCGACTCTATCCCTCCCGGTGCTGTGCCACTTTTTAAGTCTACCCCTTAAAGACATCAAACGCCTCGCTGGCAAAGTGCTGAAATCTTACGGGACACATTGGAGGTCAGGAAACAGAGACAAAGGGCTCATGAAGTGCTGCAGAAATCGCAGAACTGAGTTGGAGATACTACTTGCTGAACTGATCTTGCTTGCCTTGTTATGTTATGTGTTCAACATTTTGTTCTCTTGTTATGTTTTTGTTTTGTTTGTTTTTTTGTTTTTTGGGAAGGAAAGGAGGTGTGATGTCTGTAATAGATCACTGTGACCTTTACCCTCTTTCTCCTGATGCATGATGGGAGAGGAGGAGCTGTACCAGGAAGTCAGACAGTGTGTGAGGGGAACTGGAAGCAGACACATGAGGCTGAGAAGGGATTACATCTGATAAGGACAGAAGCTGTTTGGAATAAGACTCCTCCATGTAAGAATGCCATAATGTTCTGAGTAATAAACCTGCTCTGGTTAAGTAGTACATCGGCCTGTGTGTGTAACTTGCTGAGCAGATACTGGCAGCATTGCTAGCAGCACCTAAGAGACACAGAACGTCCAGGGGACATAACATTTTGAAAAGGAATCAGTTAACTTTTATATCTCTATACCCTGTAAACAGTCATTTCAGCAAAAAAAATGTTTTCCTTTAGCGACCCTTTAAGAACGCTAGTTTTACCAGACCAATCACTTCCGTCTCGTACTTGATTCAGAAAATGCATGGAATTTTGTGTGCCTGAATTGTCCACACACGATCGGAACTTAAGAGAACGGATTTTGTTGTCGGAAAATTTGAGAACCAGCTCTCAAATTTTTGTTGTCGGAAATTCCGCCAGCAAATGTCCGATGGAGCCTAGACACAGTCGGAATTTCCAACAACAAGCTCCCATCGAACATTTGTTGTCGGAAATTCTGACCATGTGTACACGGTATAAGGGTGACAACACTCACTCGCTGTGTCCCATATACGTATGGAGGAGTAGCGTTGTCACCCTAGGGCTGGAAGTTTTATTTACCATTTAACTTGTTCTTATATACCTAAAATGGGACAGTAAACTTTTTATATTTCACAATTAACGATAAATTAATTGTTTTCAGATTTAAACCTTTTAACTATCCCAGGAGTATCAGTAGACTCAAAAGTTCATCTTACTGTATATATAGAAGAAAATTTGAAGGTATAATGCACTGTGTAATTGATTTCCTGAGCAGGCACCCTCTGCTTATCTATATTATTTTTTCACATATAAAGTAAATTGCTCCCAGCCAGTAAATGGCATTAACACTGAAGCTGAAACCCCTTGCAGCTACTAATCAACTCTCTGCTCAATGTCTCACATCATATGTTTCGAGTAAATCATTACTGTCCTATAGCAGATATTATTCATCTCAATAACCCGGCAGACATAATGAGATATAATTATCTTTTCAATTGTTCATTTTAAATGTTAATTGTCTTTTAAATTACAGAGCAATTTAGAAAAATATGAGAAATGTAATTGCTCATTTTTTCAAGCCTACTTTGTGAATAATGACCTATTTTCTTAAGAAAAGTACATTATCTATGAGCCATCTCCAGCAACTGGGCTTCGCAGTCTGAATAGGAAATAAACATGTATAGCGCAATCCCTCCATTTATTTATTCATAACAATTTCAGGCAATGGCAGGGAAGCATTAGCGGTTATAAACAGAAAGGGTTGCACACTGTATGCTGTTCCCATTTTGCAATTGTATTAAATAGCTGAAATTGGGTTCAAATCAGGTCACACGGTGAGTTTATAATTTGGGCTATGGTATGGTATAGGCAAAAAGAAGCTTAAAGGGAGGGAATTTGTATATATATTCAGTGGGGCAAAAAAGTATTTAGTCAGCCACCATTTGTGCAAGTTTTCCCACTTAAAAAGATGAGAGAGGCCTGTAATTGTCATCATAGGTATACCTCAACTAGGAAAGACAAAATGTGAAAACAAATCCAGACAATCACATTGTCTGATTTGGAAAGAATTTACTGTATTTGCAAATTATGGTGGAAAATAAGTATTTGGTCTCCTACAATCAAGCAAGATTTCACTACACCACAATTCTTCCACCTTTACACCTCAGATCACCCCATCACTGTATCATCCTGAATGCCTGTTCCCATCTGCACTCCCCACCTTAGTTCCCCTTAAAGCCCCCCCCCCCACACACACACACAAATCAGTTTCTATATGTACCTCATGCACATCTGTCGTCGTCCCCCCACAATTAGTTTCTCTCTGTAATCCCCCCAACACACACATATCTGTTCCCCTCCATACCCCCTTGCACATCTGCCCCCCCCCCCCCTACACACACACACACACACCAGTTCCCACTCTGTCCCCCCCCCACACACACACACATTTGCCCCCCCCTCACACACACACACACACACACATCTGCCCCCCCCCACACCAGTTCCCACTCTGCCCCCCCCCCCACACACACACACACACACACTTGCCCCCTCACACCAGTTCCCACTCTGTCCCCACACACACACACACATTTGCCCCCCCCTCACACACACACACACACATCTGCCCCCCCACACCAGTTCCCACTCTGCCCCCCCCCACACACACACACACACATTTGCCCCCTCACACACACACACACACACACACAAACACATCTGTCCCCCCCCCCACACACCAGTTCCCACTCTGTATCCCCTGCACATCTGCAACCCCGCCCCAGTTCCCACTCTGTCCCCCCCCCGCCCCAGTTTCCACTCTGTGCCCCCCCCCCACACACACATAAATTGTCCTCCCCCACACCAGTTTCCACTCTGTCCCCCCCGCCCCAGTTTCCACTCTGTGCCCCCCACACACACATATTTGTCCTCCCCCACACCAGTTTCTACTCTGTACCCCCCCCCCCCCCCACACACACACAAAAAAAATTGAAAGCCCCCCCTGCTCTCCCCTGCTCGCATGCAAAGGAAAACGCACACTTTGATCCCACACTTATGTCACCTATGGAGATGTTTAAATACTGTAGTTTGGCACCATTTCATAAGCATGCAATTTTAAACCGTGACATGTTTGGTATCTATTCACTTAGAGCAACACTATATTTTATGTTTTATAAAAACATTGGGTATTATATTGTGTGCGTTAAAATCTCCAGATACGCCGTCGTAACTCTTAGTAAGCGGCGTCGTATCTATGCGCCTGATTCTTAGTATCAGTTACGCATAGATTTGTCTTAGATCCGACCGGCGTAAGAGACTTATGTCGTCGTATCTTAGTTGCATATTTACGCTGGCCGCTAGGTGGCGTTTCCTCGATTTACGCGTTGAATATGCAAATGAGCTAGATACGACGATTCACGAATGTACTTGTGGCCGGACGTATTTTTTTACGTTGTTTGCGTAAGCGCAAGTCTGTTGTAAAGTTACCCTTGCTATATGAGGCGTACGTAATGTTAAGTATGGACATCGGGCCGGCGTAGAATTTTCCGTCGTTTACATCGCTTGCGTAAAACGTTCGCGAATAGGGCTTTGCGTAAGTTACGTTCACGTCAAAACCAATGAGTATTTGCGGCGTAATCTTGAGCATGCGCACTGGGATATGTCCACGGCCAGCGCATGTGCAGTTCGTTCGTCACGTCATTTACGTAGGGTCACGGTTCATTTCAATACAACACGCCCCATACATGCCTAATTTGAATTACGCGCACTTACGCCGGAAAATTTACGCTACACCGCCGCAACTTACGGACCAAGTGCTTTGTGAATACGCTACGCCCGCACAAAATTACGCTATTATACCTGAATCTAGCCCATAATGTTTGCAAGTATGCCTATGCCGTGTGTCAGAAATAATTTGTTAATATGACATTTTTGTGAATAAATTAAAAATGTCTTTATTTTCAAAATAATTGTGGGAAAAAATTGCAACTTCAAAAAAACTCACCAGGCCTCTTACTAAATAACTTAGGCTGTCTTCTTTTCAAAAAGGGCTCATTTGGGAGGGGGGATATTTGTATTGTCTGGGCATGTTAGGGCCTCAAGAAATGAGATAGGCTGTCAGTACATCAGGTGTGATAAATATTCAATGATAGGCACCATAGCTTGTAGACTCAATAAGCCTATTTTTCTTCCGTTAAAAAAATGGATCAGATGAAAAATGGATGTAAACAGACAAAAGGTCAGATTTTGCATGAAAGAATAGTTTCGGGACTCAAGAGGTTGAGGACTCTAGCTGGCAGATGTAAAAAACTGATAGAAAAATGGATGAGGAACGGATGAAAAACTGATGACAAACTGATGTAAACTTCATACATTTTTTCTTTGAAAAAACAAGTCTGAACTGATAAAATGAACTTTTCACACATGTGTGAAAGGGGCCTAACTTTCACACAGACCAAATAATAAACACAGATTTGGGTTATTTTTACAAAAGAAATGTAGCAGTATAAGTTTTGGTCAAAATATAGGAAGAAAAAATAATTATTTGCAAAATGTTATCACAGAAACTAAGAAGAACATGTTTTTTTTTTTTTATTATATTGTATTATTTGTTATAGCGCCAAAAAAAAAACTGTGGTGGTTAAAAACTACATAAAGAAAGATCTATTTGTGTAAAAAAAATGTTTTTTTCAAATCTAAGGCCGCGTACACACGAGGGGATATGTCCGCTGAAAACGGTCCGATGGACCGTTTCAGCAGACATCTCCGCTCGTGTGTATGGGCTAGCGGACAGATTTCTCCACCCGACAGATTTCAAAGCAAGCTTTGAAATCTATCCGGTGGGAATCTGTCCGCCCGACATGTCTGCTGGTTAGTACACTTACCAGCAGACATGTCGTCCCCCACCGCCGCCGCGCCGCTGCCGAATGGATTCGGTGCATGCGCGGAAGTGTTTTACTTCCTGGTGCGGTGACGTGGCGGTGACGCGGCGGCGTCAACGTCACCGCCACGTCACCGCGCCGTCTGGCGGCGGGGAATTTGATCCGATGGTGTGTACACGCCATCGGATCAAACTCCCGATCGGACATATCCGATGGAAATGGTCCGCGGACCGTTTTCATCGGATATGTCCGATCGTGTGTACGCGGCCTAACACTGCCAAAATTGTAAAAGCTGAACTCCAGGCAAATATTAAAGATACAGATTAATGCAGATAAGTATTCAATAGTCATTTTATACATTTTTATTTTATTTTATTCATTTTTTTGCAACTATTTATATGCAAACTGAAAGTGTATGATAAATACATTTAGTTTAAATTGATACTAAACCCAGGACCATGCATTCACTATATCTGGTCTCCCACAGTACACAGAACACTGAAATGCAAAAGTTAGGCCCCTTTCACACGGGCGGACCGTTCAGACAGTTTTTTAGGCACACCTTAACAGATGCTCCATAAAGGTCTATGGAGCGATGGATGTCAGCGGTGACATGTCCACTGACATCCGACCCGCTCCGATCCGCTAAAGTCTGACGGATGAAAACGGACTCTACGACTCGTCTTCATCCGATCCCCCATAGGGGAGAGCGGAGCTCTGACAGGTCCATCCCTGCACAGTGTGCAGAGATGGAGCTGTCATCTGCCTGATCAACGGAGCGATCCCCGATGAGCAAAGCGGAGACCGTATACGGACACGTCCGCGTGAAAGAGCCCTTATAGTAAATATAAAGTGCTTAATACTTTTCTCATTAGCAGTTAAGTCTGACTTACTTTTTCCATCGGAAATTCCGACAGTGTGTATGCCCCATCTGTCTTTTTTCCGAGGAATTCCGTCTGAGTTTGGATAGAGAACATGTTCTCTTTTACTCCGATGGAATTCCATCGGAATTTCTATGTGAGTTTGTTTGGACAAAGGTCAGATCGTGTGTGCGGGGCTTAAGATCAGTGTCTGGTGGGAGTTTTCATTCTCCTTTCATTGTGCTATGAGGATGCAGGACCCCTGACCCTCTGTCTAGACAGTGCTGATTGGCCCTGTGCTCACATGCACTCTCCCAAGAAAAAAAGACCTCTGTAGCAATACACACCAAACTAAGCATTTGCCGCTTGTCCCCTAGCCTCTGTACTATCCAGAGATAGTTTGGGGTCCCTACAAAAAGGGGAGGATCAGAGGAGACAGGATCAAACAGCCTTTTAACACAATGCAGATTATTAACCCCTTAGGTTCCACAGTGAGTATTAGGGATGAGCTCCGCTTTCGATTCGAACATATGTTCGATTTGAACATCGTCTGTTCGACCGTTCGTCGAAATTCGAACGTTATGGGCCGTTCACGCCAAATTCTAGTGGCCCATCACGGCCCATAATTCACTGCGGCATTGCGCGCTAATGATTGGCCAGGCATGCACTATCACAGCGCGCAAAAAACGGGGAGCCATAATTGGCCAAAGCCAGGGTGGCTTTGGCCAATTATGGCTCATGGGGTTTAGTACACGCCCCACACTATACAAGGCCGCCTGCAGGGCGGCCTTGTGTAGTGTGTTGCGGCAGTTAACAGAGAACATTGAGAGACGGAGAGAGTGTCATTTTTTTGCAGGTAGATAGAGCAGGCAGGCAGGAAGGCAGGCAGGCTAGTCAGTTAATGTTACAGTGTGTAGAGGATATATATACATCCCAGGTGTTGTACATATATTTTTACACTATATAGCTTAGCTAGATCAGTTCTTCCTAATTTACTGGCAGGCAGGTGATTGTGCTATTTAAAGACGTTATCACAGGTATAGACACCCAGCAGGTACAATATTTAAAGGAATTTATATTTTTTTAAATTTATTTAAGCATCATTAAAATCACTGCTCCTGATGCAGGAGCAGTGATTTTAATGATGCTTAAATAAAAAAAAATGAAAAATTCCTTTAAATATTGTACCTGCTGGGTGTCTATAGTTTACCTGTGAAAACGCCTTTGAGAACCCGGGTCTTGCCCGAGGGAACATGTATCAATGGAAAAAAAGGTTTAAAATAGGTCGTTTATCCAGGAGTCCTGCTCCTGAAAAAAACTACAGTTTTTTAAACTTTTTTCCATTGATACATGTTCCCTCGGGCAAAACCCGGGTTCTCAAAGACGTTTTACGACAATAATTTTCTTATTAGGCTTTAAAATTAGCAACTTTTGAATTCGAACGTTCGAGTCCCATCGACGTCAATGGGGTTCTAAATGTTCGTGCAAACGTTCAGTCCGTTTAGAAGGTTCTGGTGCGAACCGAACGAGGGGGTGTTTGGCTCATCCCTGGTGATAAGCATGAGTTACTGCATATACAGACTGATTTTACTGTTTTGTTAGTAACACTTTAATACAGACAGTTGTTTTCCAATGAACAACATAGGATTGCAAATGACAGGGTTGTACACATACAATAATGAACATCCAAAAGACAACAGGAGGAGGGGGTAGCCTCTACTGGTTGTCACAAATCTAGAAAAAAATGTAATACAACCAGGGTAAGCACTAGTGTAAATCTCAGAGTAGATGGACAGAAATATAAATACGGTACTTCAGCAGGTAAAACAGCTCCCTTATATGTATTAAATCTGTATTGTTTTCCATGGACAATCTGTTTATCTTCAGTCCTGTACTATCTTCCCTAAATGTTCCTCTCCTTGTCCTTGTCCACCTCCTGTAGTAATCAGCTTCATTGTTAAGTCTCTTCCATCTGCTGATTTGACAGTCTAGTGCAGTGTTTTTCAACTCCAGTCCTCAAGGCACACCAACAGGTCATGTTTTCAGGCTTTCCATTATTTTGCACAGGTGATTCGATCAGTTTCACTGCCTTAGTAATCACCACAGCCATTTCATCTGAGGGAAATCCTGAAAACTTGACCTGTTGGTGTGCCTTGGGGACTGGAGTTGAAAAACACTGGTCTAGTGCACCAGGGTTGAAAATTAGAATTTCACAGCTAAGTCTTTGAACTTTGAGAGTCAATAGTGAATCCAGAACTTAGCAAACACACCTCCTGTGAGGATACATACAGCAAACCAAGTGCATACTGACAGCTTAAGCTGTTGTTAGTGGTGACATAATGGCTGTGCCCCCCTACCAGCACTTTGCAATCTGTTACTAAAGGTGAACTTCAGCATTACCAGTGGCGGCTCAATTTTTTTTCTTTTGGGGGGGGGGGGGGGGCGCAAACAAGTGGAAAGGCACATCACAGAGGAGTCAGGAGGGCACAGTACAGACAGCAGGAGATCTCAAGGGGGGGGGGGGGGGTAGGAGGAGACAGTACAGGGGGGGGGCGCAAACAAGTGGAAAGGCACATCACAGAGGGGTCAGGAGGGCACAGTACAGGCAGCAGGAGATCTCAAGGGGGGGGGGGGTAGGAGGACACAGTACAGGGGGGTAGGGGGTAACAGTACAGGTGAATCCAATTGCACAGTACATGTGTGGATGGGAAGGCACAGTACAGGGGGGATAGAGGACACAGTGCAGGGGGCCAGGTAATTGCCAGTATTGGGGACAGTAATGTATAATACAGATATGATCTCCTGAAGCAGCACTTACCTGTTTTTGCAGGCTGTCACTGGGCTAAATCTACAATTGGAATGAAAGGCCCCCCCCCCCACACTTTGCAAGGGTTAAGGAAGGACCCCTCAGGCGGAGTATCTTACTGCTGCTGATGCTTGTGTGGGTGGGATGTGCACTGCCCAGGGGTGCCCATGATCAGGGCTGGACTTACCATTGGGCTTGACTGGGCTCAAGCCCATGGGCCCCGCCCAATAGGGGGCCCCGGAAAGGAGGAAGCAGGAAGAGCCATGCAGTTGTGGATGAAGAGGTAAGAAGTCTGTCCAGCCGATAGCACCTCCCCCCGCTCAACAACTACTTCAATCGCCACCCCCCGCTCAGCTACTGTGATTGTGCCGCGGTCCCCCCGTTAAACAACTAACTCTAAGAACTCCATCGCCCCCCCCTGCTCAACAACTTTGATCGAAGCCGCCCCCCCCCCCCCGCTCAACAACTTCGATCCCCACCGCTTCTTGGCTCCAGGGGACCCCTTCAATCAACACTCAAGCTCAGGGGCCCCCACCACCCTAAGTCCTGCCCTGCCCATGATTAAGGGGCCCTTCCTGCTGTTCAAGTAAACACCAGGAATGCTCCAGGAAATGAGACTTGGTGGAGGAATATATGTCTTATTATGTATGTAGCGTCTTATTCTTTTGGCTTAAAGCAGTAGTAAACTCAAGAAAAAAAAATAGCCCTCCTGCAGGTTTAGGTACTTCATGATGTACTAGTATACACTTCAGGAGGAGGAATGGTGGCAATATGCAAAACACTTGTCTAACCATAACTCATGGCATGCTGGGCTAAACAGATCATAAGGATCTCAGATGAGTAAAAACCCAAATAAAAATCCAACTGGAACTATTTATTTTTTAACTGGTGGTGAGACCTTTGAGGGCTGATCCAATGCATCTCCAGGTAACAGTATTAACTTGAGTTGCAAGAGTCACAAATCATCTTTGAAATACAGTAATATTTCCCCATCCTGGCTGTGTCTGAAACATGCCCATGGAAACAAACTATTATTTTGAAAAGGAAATCCATCAATGAATAGGTGTTCATAAAACAATGAAGCATATTTAAAATGGGAAAATGATTGCGTAAGGAAATGTCAGGGCACATTGCAGGACGTGATAAGGAGTTAAAACGGATTCCATAGCATACATCCAAGAACATAATCACATTTTTCATTAAGGCCGGCGGTGTAAAATGGGTGTTCGCCGTTCAATGTCGGAAATGTTGATTGTTAACAATGCAAAGTCTGTAAATGTATTCCTTCTCAATGTCTGTCGGAGAAGGTTAACAATACCTGTCGCTTCTATTAATATAGCCTCGTCTGCGTGGCTGATAATGTTGTCAGGAATATCCTGAATTTCTCAATTTTGTATATGTACCCCACTGAACAAATAAAAACTAAAAGGAACCTGTCAGAATAGAAATAGGGGTACTTTACTGACTTACTGAATTACTATTGCTGAATTGTTTTCAAAGGCTAATAGGTAGAGTTGAGCGGACACCTGGATGTTCGGGTTCGGCCGAACTTCGGAAAAAAGTCCAGGTTCGGGACCCGAACTTGACCCGAACCCGAACCCCATTGAAGTCAATGGGGACCCAAATTTTTGACTACTAAAATGTCTCTAAAAAAACAAAGGGGAAGGGCTAGAGGGCTGCAAATGGCAGCAAAATGTTGGTAAGAGCATGGCAAGTACTCTGAAAATAAATGTGGATCGGGAAATAACTTAAAAAATAACTTAAAAAATAAAAATTATAATCTTGACCTAGGAGGACGATGGCGGTGGATGTGGCGGTGTAGGTGGAAGCGGCAGTGGAGGAGGACGAGGTAGCCAACACAGCAGGTTTTGGTTTTTAATTGATTTATTTTTTAAATTAGGGTACACCCCAAAAGAGTGAGAAAGATCTAGGGTTGCCACCTCATCCCTTTAAACCCGAACACATAGTAATCACACAGGTTCTGGGGCTAATTTAATGTCGATAAGGCACCAAGTGAGTTTAATTAGCAGCACCTTAATCAGCCAGAGAACCTGTGTAATTAATATGTTTTCGCTTTTAAAGGGATGAGGTGGCAACCCTAGAAAGATCAGAAAAATAAGAATGGCTGGGTAAGGCCAGCCTGGTGTCTATTCTGCACAAGGTACGGACAAGTCCTCTGGGATCCATGCCTGGTTCATTTTAATGAACGTGAGCTTATCCACATTGGCTCTGGACAGGCGGCTGCGCTTGTCTGTGATAACGCCCCCTGCCGTGCTAAATACACGTTCAGATAATACACTGGCTGCAGGCCAGGCCAGCACCTCCAAGGCGTAAAGGGCAAGCTCAGGCCATTTGCCCAATTTGGAGACCCAGAAGTTTAAGGGGGCAGACCCGTCATTCAGTATGTGTAGGCGTGCGCACACATACTGCTCCACCATGTTGCTGAAATGCTGCCTCCTGCTGAAACGTTCCATATCAGCTGGTGGTGTGGGTTGTTGTGGCGTGCTGACAAAGCTTTCCACATTTTGGCCATGCTAACCCTGCCTTCTGAGGTGCTGGCGGTGCCCCAGCTGCGTTGGCGGCCTCTTCCTCCTCCTGCTGCAATAGGCACAGCATGTCACATATGCAATGCTGCTGTAATAGGCAGAGTATGTCACATATGCAATGCTGCTGCAATAGGCATAGTATGTCACATATGCAATGCTGCTGCAATAGGCAGAGTATGTCACATATGCAATGCTGCTGCAATAGGCAGAGTATGTCACATATGCAATGCTGCTGCAATAGGCAGAGTATGTCACATATGCAATGCTGCTGCTATAGGCACAGTATGTCACATATGCAATGCTGCTGCTATAGGCACAGTATGTCAGAGGAACATATGCAAGGCAGCTGCAATTAGGTCAAGCTGTGCTGTGTGCCTCTAGCTTATATAGAGGCTGGGTCACATCCTCGGTCACATGCTGCACTGGCCAATCACAGCCATGCCATTAGTAGGCATGGCTGTGATGGCTTCTAGGTCACACAAGTAAAACAAACGGTGATTGGCTGCCGTGCAGTGCGCCGTTACATAGCCGAACTCCGAAGCCGAACTTTCAGCAAATGATTCGGGTTCGGGTCAAAAAATAAATAAATTTGGTACGAACCCGAACTTTACAGTTCGGGTTCGCTCAACCTTACTAATAGGCTGTCAGCTCTGCATTTTCCCGGGCATTTTCTGTGCTGTAAATAAACATCGGGATGCTCTGCTCAGAAGAGTCGGGGGCCTACATGGGAAGATCAGGGCTGGATTTCCACCACTGACACCAAGTGGTAGGACAGTGACAACCAGTGTCCAGGAGGAAGATGCCATATTGTGCCCCCCACCTGGATCCAAGAATAACCCCCCAGCATTGGAGTCAGTGTGCACATTAATAAACCCCATCACTGGTGTCAGTGTACGTAATAGTAACCCCCCAGCATTTCTGTCAGCAAACACAATAATATTTGCCGTGGGATTCGGCTGATAGCGGTGTGGTATTAACCCCCGCTAGCCACCGATAAAGGGTTAATACCGCCCGCAATGCGCCTCTGTGGGTGGTATTGCCACGGTTTCCCATTGTTTTAAATGGAAACGAGCGGCGAAGGAGCGGTATACACACCGCTCCAAAGATGCTGCTGGCAGAAGATTTTTTTCTCTCCCGCCAGCGCATCGCCTCAGTGTGATAACAGCTCTATTTTTAGCGCTGTACCACCTGAAAAACTAGTGCCAGCTATGACTAAGCATTAGATTTTAGTGTGAAACGCGTCAGTGGTGTGTCCCATTTTTGCTGTGGCTTGTAGTGTTTTTATCCTGTTTTACCAATAAAGGCAACCAAGAGATTTTTTCGGAGTGCGGCTGTCCAAGATTTTTCTTAATTTCTTTGATAAAGGAATAGTAGTGGTTTACAAGAGCACTTGTGGGTTTAACTAATATTTTTTTGTTTAAATCTCCATTAACCACTTCAATACTGGGCTTCCACTTCCTGCCCAGGCCAATTTTCAGCTTTCAGCACTGACGCTGTTTAAATGAGAATTGCGCAGTCATGCTACACTGTACCCAAACAGAATTTTATTATTTTGTTCCCACAAATAGAGCTTTCTTTTGGTGGTATTTGATCACCTCTGGGGTTTTTATTTTTTGCTAAACAAATCAAAAATTACTGAACATTTTGAAAAAAAAAAAGTTTTTTTCTTTTGTTTCTTTTATAAAATTTTGTAAATAAGTGTGTTTTCTCCTTCACTGATGGTCACTGATAAGGCAGCACTGACAGGCACTGATAAGGCAGCACCGATGAGGTGGCACCAATGAGGGGGCAATGACGGGCATTGATGATGGACACTGATAGGCAGCACTGATGGGCACTGGTAGGTGGCACTGATATGCAGCACTTATGGGCACATTAATGGGTGGCACTGGTGGGCACTGATAGTCGACACTAATGGGCACTAAAAGGCTGCACTTATGGGTACTTATAAGTGGCACTGATAGGCAGTACTGCTAAGCACTAATGGGCACTGATAGGAGGCACTTCTGGGCACTAATGGGCACTGATAAGTGGCACTGATATACTGCACTGATAGATGGCACTTATAGGCATCACTGATGGCACTGGCAGGCATTGGGGATGGGCACTGATTGGTAGCTGCCTGAGTACTGATTGGCATTTCCCTGGTGGTCTAGGGTGGCATACCTGGTGGTCCAGTGTGATGGCCATTCCTGGTGGTCCTGGTGGCCAATCAGCGCAGACCCCCCTGTCAGGACACCAGCCGATCGGCTCTCCTCTACTCATGTCTGTCAGAGGCTCTTTACCGAGATCGGTGTAGCGGTGTGTCAGACTGACCGATCGCCAAAATGCGTGCCCCCACGGATGCGCAGCAGCTGTTATCCTGCTGGACGTCATATGACGTCCAGTCAGGATAACTGAACCACCACCCGGCCGTCATTCTGCTATAGGCCAGGAGGGAAATGGTAAAGGGAACATGGCAGGGGGTCCTATGCCTACATACTTTTTCTAATAGGTATCCAACATTCCCATCTCAAAAAGTTGGGAGGTATGCAGGAAGTAGTGTTCTTTAATAAAAATTCAGAGAACACAGTGGGGAGAAGAAATTTACAGAGCTGTACAACTTCCAATCGGCACCAATGGCAGAAGCAGATGGGACAAAAATAGCCATGGCTGGAAAACTTCAGTATCCTTGTATGCAATATGCGCTGTTGTTCATTTGAAGGGTTAAAAGCACAAATGCAAGTTTGATATTAACATCAATATTCTGACTTTAAATAAAATGTATCTAATGATGTCCCAATGTGTTATTCGTGTCACCTTTTCAGCACTAAGGTCTACCAGGGACTCTTTGACACATTGCTGGCTCTAAAATTATATTTAACCACTACAGATCCACGCTATTGACAAAAGACGTCAACAGCGCGGACCTGAGGTGTCGGGGTCACGTCTTTGGACGTCATGTTGTTGTAATTCCCCCCCGCGGGGAAAAACAGTGCCGTCGCATCGCTGAGGATTCGATGCATGTACCCCGCGGCCGCGGTGTCCGCCAGGTACATGCGATCGGCGGTGACAGAGCAGGGACTTGAAGCTCTGTGTGTAAACACAGAGCTCCACGTCCTGTCAGGGAGAGGAGACAGATGCCGTTTCCCTTGTACATAGGGACACAGCATCGGTCACCTCCCCCAGTCACCCCCCTCCCCCCACACAGTTAGAACACACCCAGGATACACATTTAACCCCTTGCTCACCCCCTAGTGTTAACCCCTTCAATGCCAGTCACATTTATACAGTAATTAGTGCATATTTATAGCACTGGTCGCTGTATAAATGTGAATGGTCCCAAAAATGTGTCAAACGTGTCCGATGTGTCCACCGTAATGTCGCAGTCCCAATAAAAAAAAAATCGCAGATCGCCGCCATTACTAGTAAAAAAAAAAAATAGTAAAAAAAAAATCATAATTCTGTCCCCTATTTATAGGCGCTATAACTTTTGCGCAAAGCAGTCGCTTATTGTGATTTTTTTTTCTTTTTACAAAAATACGTAGAAGAATACGTATCGGCCTTAACTGAGAAAAAAAGTAGTTTTTTTTTTTTTTAATTGGGATATTTATTATAGCAACAAATATATATATATTTTTAAATTGTCGCTCTTTTTTTGTTTATAACGCAAAAAATAAAAAACGCACGGGCGATCAAATACCACCAAAATAAAGCTCTATTTGTGGGGAAAAAAAGGACGCCAATTTTGTTTGGGAGCCACGACGCATGACCGCGCAAATGTCAGTTAAAGCGACGCAGTGCCGGAAGCTGAAATTTCGCCTGGGCACGAAGGGGGTTTATGTGCCCAGTAAGCAAGTGGTTAATAACATCCAATAGGATGCTTGATTCAGCGTTTTAATATCATATAAAGTAGTGATATAATGTTTACATTCAGCCACAGATTAAATATCAGTTTGGTGTATGGCTGGTCTTCAATCTCTATAATACAAAGAGTAGTATTTAACCTCGATCCCCTATAGAATAAACAACATACCAACAAGTTAACATGTAAAACCAGGGCTTTTTTTCTGGGGGAACTTGGTGGAACTCAGTTCCACCACCTTTGGCTCAGACCCTTTGGTGCCCGCTCACCACAATCACTTGTAAACACAGAAGTCTGGTTTCTGTGTTTACAAGTGACAGCTTTGTAACCCCCTGAACTCTGCACTCTGTATGTAATGCAATTCTGGTATTTAATGCCCCTTTAAGACCCTTCTACTGTTTGTGAAATCTGAACGGGTCGTGGTTGAGTTCCTGTACCTATTTTCTGAGAAAAAAAGCTCTGTGTAAAACATTTCAGTTAGCACAATGTAAAACTATGGCATTTGGTTTCTAAAAAATGATATATTTTGCATTTGATTTTGCAGATGCACAGCCTCCTCTGGCTTTAGATGACATCTGAAGGACAGGCTCCTGGAGACTTCATAGACCATGCACAAAAAAAGCCACATGATAAAACTAGCATGATAATTCATTAGACTGCAGAATAATCTACAAAGGAGCACACTCTTATTGAGGCAAAACTACCTGCAAGCCTTATTTCATGCATTCATTTTCCCCAAGTATTGTACCTGGCAGACTTTGATCCTGAGCTAATACGCTTACAATTACTTCTACTTTGAAAGCTGTAAAATGTGTTTTCTTATTCAAATAACAACATGAACCCTCAGGATTATTTCACAGGGTAATGAAAATCCATTCAGGTGGTTAAAGATACTCAAGCAGAGATGACCTCCTAACAGTCTAATTAAAAATATGTACTGCGGTGAAAATAATTGAAACTTTGTGCAGCAGTACTTGTAAATTACCATATATATGTGTGTGTGTGTGTGTGTGTGTGTGTATATATATATATATATATATATATATATATTACACACACAGTGCCTTGCAAAAGTATTCACCCCCCCCCCCCCCCTTGTCTTTTTACCAATTGTGTTACATTACAGCCTTTAGTTCAATGTTTTTTTCTAATCTGAAATATATGTGATATATCAGAACACAACAGTCTAAATTGGTGAAGTAAAATTAGAAAAATAAATATATATTTCAGAAATAAATAACTGATAATTGGCGTGTGCGTAAGGTACCAGTGATTGGTATTGTCCGAAGTGGAACTTGTGTGCTGAGAATTCAGGCAAAACGTAGTCAGGCAGATTAGGTTGGCAACAAACCAGGCAAAGTGGTACACGATTGAAATCCCGAGAGTGGTCAGGCAGGCAAAGTAGTGTTGAGCGGAATACGCCATATTCGATTTCGCGATATTTCACAAATATATAGAAGAATATTCGTGAAATATTCGTTAATATCGAATATTCGTGATATTTTATAAAAAAAATTTTTTTGCGAAATTGAGCTAATGCGAATGCGAAATTGATTGCGAAATTCTCGTCCGCGCATGCGCATGGTCGTGCAGGCAGGTTCTTATTGGTTGCTATGGAGGTTGCTAACCTCTGACAACTGTGGTAGGAGAACTCTGATTGGCTCTGATGCAAAAGAAGGGCAGATAAAGTATTCGCAAATATTCGTAATACGAATATTCGCATTGCGAATATTCGGCAACATAAAAGGATCGCCTCAGCTACTCGGCCCAGGGTCTCTAATCATACCAGCAATGCTTTTAGACGTCGATGGAGATCATTCACTAGGATGTGATCTGTTTTAAAAATAAATTTGAAAAAATATGAATATTCGCAATAGCGAATATTCACCGCGATATTCGAGTTATTCGCGAATACTCGAATATGCAATATTCGTCACGAATATTCGCAATGCGAATATTCTTGATCAACACTAAGGCAAAGGTCATACACGAGCTGGCCGTGAAGTACAAAATCAGTAGGCTAGAGAGTAGTCAGGATCACAAGCAGACAGACCACCCAGGGAGCTAATCCACATAAACGGGCGCTAAGTGATAGCATCACTTCCTATTTATGGGCTGCACTGATTAAAAATTGTCCACAGCTGGCAGCAGGTGGGGCTAGTGAGTCCAAGGTAATGCTTAATACTGCAAGGACATTTCCAAAAGTCCAGATCTCCTCTGTAGCACAACAGGTAAGGCTGCAGCTGTGGGACCAGGAAGATCCCGGTTCAAATACACCCCGGTACATGACAGTATGTATTCACCCCTTTGTTATGAAGCCTATAAAAAGCTCTGGTGCAACCAATTACCTTCAGAAGTCACATAATTAGTGATATGATGTCCACCTGTGTGCAATCTAAGTGTCACATGATCTGTCATTACATAGACACACCTGTTTGAAAGGCCCCAGAGGCTGCAACACCTAAGCAAGAGGCACCACTAACCAAACGCTGCCATGATGACCAAGGAACTCTCCAAACAAGTAAGGGACAATGTTGTTGAGAAGTACAAGTCATCAGGGTTAGGTTATAAAAAAAAAATCCAAATCTTTGATGATCCCTAGGAGCATCAAATCTATCATTACCAAATGGAAAAGAACATGGCACAACAGCAAACCTGCCAAGAGGCGGTCGCACACCAAAACTCATGTAACGGAAAAGGAGGGCATTAATCAGAGAGGCAGCACAGAGACCTAAGGTAACCCTGGAGGAGCTGCAGAGTTCCACAGCAGAGACTATAGTATCTGTACATAGGAGGACTATAAGCCGTAAGCTCCAGAGTTGGGCTTTATGGCAGAGTGGCCAGAAGAAAGCCATTACTTTCAGCAAAAAACAAAAGGGCACGTTTTGAGTTTGCGAAAAGGCATGTGGGAGACTCCCAAAATGTATGGAGGAAGGTGCTCTGGTCTGATGAGACTAAAATATTACTTTTTGGCCATCAAAGATAAACGCTATGTCTGGCGCAAACCCAACACATCACATCACCCAAAGAGCATCAGCAGTCAGGACAGGGAAACTGGTTGGAGCTGAGGGAAAGATGGATGGTGCTAAATACAGGGATATTCTTGAGCAAAAGCTGTACCACTCTGTGTGTGATTTGAGGCTAGGGCGGATGTTCACAATGACCCCAAACACACTGCTAAAGCGACACTTGAGTGGTTTAAGGGGAAACATGTAAATGTGTTGGAATGGCCTAGTCAAAGCCCAGACCTCAATCCAATAGAAAATCTGTGGTCAGACTTGAAGATTGCTGTTCACAAGCGCAAACCATTTAACTTGAAGGAGCTGGAGCAGTGTCTTGTTCTTGCAGTAATACTTTCATGACCTGTCTGTCTCTTACCTTGTCTGTGAATCAGCCTTAGTGCAGTCCTCCTTCACTTACCTCGTTCTTCGATTTTGCTTTTAAATGTCCTTATTACTTCTGAGAAATCCTTACTTCCTGTTCTTCTGTCTGTAACTCCACACAGTAATGTGAGGCTTTCTCCCTGGTGTGAAGTGTCATGCTCGCCCCCTCCCTTAGACTACAGGAGAGTCAGAATGCCCACTAACACACAGCTAATTTCTCTATCTGCAACATAGAGAGCGTCCTGACTCTCCAGTAGTCCAAGGGAGGGGGCAAGCATGACACTCCACACCAGGGAGAAAGCATTGCATTACTGCGTGGAGTTACAGACAGAAGAACAGGAAGTGAGGATTTCTCAGAAGAAATAAGGACATTTAAAAGCAAAATCGAAGGATTAGAACCACTTTAACCGCTAGCTGGCCAGCGTTTAAAGATGTACGTTGGCAGAAGGGCCTGTAGGTACCTGTATGTCCCTTTGAATTTGCTGCCATGCGGGCACGTACATCCCGCCAACTCGATGTTCGCTGGTGGCCCACGATCGTGAGACCGAGAAGCATAACGGGGAGATGCAAGGTATTTCCCTGTTCTGCCTAGTGACAGGACAGAGATCTACTGCTCCTTGTCATCGTGAGCAGTGATCGCTGTCATGTCAGTGGTAGCCCATCCCCCCAGTTAGAATCACTCCTTGGACACACCGCCCCCTAGTGTTTAACCCTTTCCCTGCCAGTGTAATTTACTGTATACAGTAATCAGTGGCTATTTATAGCACTAATCGCTGTATAAATGACAATGGTCCCAAAATAGTGTATAAAATGTCCGATGTGTCCGCCATAATGTCGCAGTCCCGAAAAAAAATTGCAGATCGCCGCCATTACTAGTAAAAAAAATGCCATAATCCCCTATTTTGTAGATGCTATAATGTTTGCGCAAACCAATCAAGATACGCTTTTGTCGTTTTTTTTTTTACAAAAATATGTAGAAGAACTGAGGAAGAAAAATTGTTTATCTATTTTTTGGGAATATTTACTATAGCAAATTTGTTCATAGCACAAAAGTCTATTAACCAATCAGGAAATTAGATTCCTCCTTCCATGCCCTGGCTCTGTCAGAAAAATGACAGTTTAAGAGTGATTTGTTGTTACAGACAACACATAAATTTCGTTTTCACTCACTTTTTATATACAATGTCTCTTGTTCTGTATCTGTGTGTTGTGCAAATGTTACTCTAATGCCCTGTCATAGTATCATTTTTTCTACTCTTTTAATGGATTTATGTAATTATCCATGAAGGATAATTATAGCCGTTAACCACTTGCCCTATTTCTGGATTATTGAGCACATTACTCCTGCATACATTGCAGCACTGGGTATATTTCTAAATCTCAAATCATGGTTTAGGCTTATGCTGGAAAATGTTTCTTAAGTATAGTTTTTCCCAGTGGAAGTAAATTAATGTTTTTTCTTTGGGGATGATGTGATATATATCCCTTCTGAAGTTAATCTGCCAGTCGCACTGTAGTACTCTAAAACTGAAAAAAGGATTAGGGGTGTAAGAAGTAAATGGTCCTTTTAGTCACCATATGCTTGTTTAAAGGGAACCGATCAACATGGCTGGTGTTCATAAATCTCAAAGTACTAATTCAGGGCTGAGGTCCAATCATACCTGTCTCTCTAAGGTCCTGCATACATGAGATTTTGTTTATATAAACATTGTCTTTCCCTCCAAGAATGTCAATAGGATGGCCAAAGCAGCTTGCGGCAATTTAAAAAGCGGTCAATGGCAGGTCAGAAGGAGGTTGACTACAGGTCAAATGCACCTGTTAAGGAACTCAGAAACATCTCAAACTGATCTGAATGGTTCAGCAGCAATTGGCCAAAATTCAAGTCGTCTACGGGGGCCCTAACAGGCTGCCTCCGAAAGAGTTCCTAAACCAACAAACAACACTTTTACCTTTTTAGTGTTCTACCAAAATTCAGCCTTTTTACACAGCAGCAGGCTCCCATAGCAAGAGCCCTGAGCATCAGTCATCTCACATATAAATAAATTATTGTGTACAGGTGGTCAAATATTTTTTTTTTTAATTTTGCTTTTTTTTAATTTTGCATTGGTTCACCTTGCTTAAAAAAAAAGTTTTTGATTTTACAGATTCAGCTCCCATTGATTTCAATGGGGTTTGGCTTAAGCAATAAAACTTCTGAACCCTACTCAAACTGAACCCAGGTAAAAACGCAGAAGAGGAGTAAGGGAAACAGGCTGTACTCTGTAGCCAGGGAGGATTGAACTCAAATAATTTGTTTGGTGTCAAGACCAGTGTTAGGTGATAATTTAGTTGGAAAAATAATATGGTATATGGTATATATAAGGATCCCTATCCTGAATTTTTTGCTTCAAGTGGATGTGATCTCAATTCATGACATTTAAGCTGGGCACATATAGCTGCAGTATTTTGTTATCTCTCTTCAAAGAGCTAAGTCCCTTAGCTCTCTCCTGAACCGTTCTCCTGTTATCAGCCTGAGAACTTCTGTCAAATTCTTAGACACATTAGATAAAAAGCCGCCTGATATTTCTGTCGTGGAAGGTTGCTATAAATACATTAGCAGGGAGCTGGCCCTATTACAAATCACCTCTGAGAGTCTCTGCTTATGATGAGAGGGGGGTGTGCCTTTCCTCCAATCAGCAATGTTAGCTTTCTTGGCTGTATGCCCAGACATCACACTCTTTGTTAAACAGGAAGTGAAAATTTCCCAACACATCTGAACTCTCTAAACAGTATAAACAGTAAATGTGAAGACAGCAGATATGGATGTATAACCTATGTAGCGAGATTTGGTTCATCCCTGTGTATTATCTGAGGCTGATCATTTCACTGGGTGTATGGTTGGTTACATCCACTTTAAGTTCCCCTCTGCATAAAAATCTTTCCTTTTTGCTAATAATTTTGTGTTTTTTTTTTTGTACACTGCCTGAAACTCACGTACAGTGTGCATTCTGAAATCTGAAAGATAGGTACATATAGCCAGATTTAGAAAGACTTACGACGACGTATCTCCATATACGCCGTCGTTAGTCTAAATCAGTGCCGTCGTATCTTTGCGCGTATTCTGGAAACCAGATACGCCTGAATTTGTGCAAGATACGACCGACGTAAGTCTCCTACGCCGTCGTATCTTGGGTGCATATTTACGCTGGACACATTCGGCGTTCCCATTATAAATATGCAAATGAGCAAGATACACCGAATAAGTTTAATATTTGTAGACATTCCTCATAACAGCCCCCCCCCCCCTTATTTCTTTAAAGGGCATTCTTTGCATTCTTTGAAGTTCAAGCACATCCTTGCTGGGGATTGGTGACCAGAACTGGACAGTATACGCAAGATGTGATTTAACCAGAGTTATGTAAAATAGTAGAATTATAGTTTTTTATTTTTCTAAGTAAATACCCTTATTAATACCTGCTGATAGTCTGCTGGCCTTGCTAAAGCACCCCTGCCCATTGAAATCAATGAGCAGCGCCGCCGAACTGCGCCTTTAAAATTTTTTGGCTGCAAAAACAATGCTAAAGCATCGCTAAAAATAGCAGTGTTTTACTGCCGACACCCGGGTGCTGTGAGTGTGAAAGCACTCTTATGGTTTTAATCTCAGTGGCCATATAGCTGCCCACTCCATATTTTAACTGGGTTTTCTTGTAAATTCTGTTATGAAGCTCTTTTTAGTTTTGTATCATCAGCAAACACTGAGATTGAACTATTTATTCTAACCTCTATATCATTTATGACAAGCTAAACAGAATTGATCCCAGGACAAAGCCCTGGGGGACCCTGCTTACGGCTCTTGACCATTCAGAAAATATGCCATTAATTACAGTACCACCCTCTGAACACACTCCTGTAACCAGTTTTCCATCCAGGTACACATGATCTTATCAATGCTAAACTACTTTTATTTGTTAATTCGGAGTTTATGGAATACTGTATCAATTGCTTTAGCAAAATCCAGATACAAAGTCCTCGCTCTATAAAAATTACTACTTACCTACTCATAGAATATTTAAAAGGTTGGTCTGGTAAGAATGTTTTTCAATATAACCATGTTGGTTACTACAATTGATAAGGTTTTGATTTACAAATTCTTGGATATGGTTCATTATAATTACTTCCAAAAGTTTGCATACTATTGATGATAGGCTGACTGGTCTGCAGTTCCTGATTATATACAGTATCTTGGCCTTTTTTTGAATATTGCCTCCGGGTTTACTTTTTACCAATCAGCTAGTAGCATTCCAGTCAGTAAGATGTCCTTACAAATTAGGAACAATGGTCTGGCAGTATTATGGCACATTTTTGGGAGAAAGCTTGGGTGTAAGCCACCTGGTCCTGTTGACTGCTTCACATTAAAGAGGTTCTTCAGTCTAAAAACAAATACTGTAGCTGGTGACTTTTAATGAAAAGACACTGCCTGTCCAGGGATCCAAAGCTGTCCTCATCCGAGCTGGTCCATTGCCAGTCTTTGGGTCCCCGAGCCACTGCATTTACTGTGGGAAGCCAGCTGTGACTCCCTGTGGCTTCACAGCCAACTCCCCAATACACATGTGCAAGTCCCACTGCACTTTCTGAATGGTCCTGCAGCCTCCTGGGACCTGCAACGTTACCCAAGAAGTTGCAGGTGGTTGGGAGTGAACTTCCGCTGGGATTGTCTAAGCGATTCCAGCGGAAATGGGAACCTGTCAAAGCTAGGTACCCCCTTCTCTAAAAATAAAAACTTCCAAAGGGGGGAAGAAAGAGTGCACAAGCATTCAATATTCTGTTATTAACATTACTGTCTTTTTCATTAAACCCCTCCTTTTCCTTTGTATAAACTTAGAAGAACGTATTTAATACAGTTACTTTCTCCCTGTCATTTGTGATCAACTTCCCCCAATTATCTTTTATGGGGCCAATATGTTCTGACCTAGCCTTTTTACTGTCAATATATTTGAAAAAAAAACAAAAAAAACATAAAATTTGGCAGAAGTGCATTGATAATGCAACACCATCACTGGAGTCTGCTAGCCAATGGCCAAAGAAGGAAGATGCTGAGTGCAGAAGGAATACCAGAAAAGATTGCAGCAGTAGTTATGGAGCAGAGGGGGAGAAGTTGGCTTTTGTCCCACCAGTGTAGGTCTAAAAAGAGAAAACAACTTTAAAGAGGATAGAGCTCCTATGAGTTCTTCCTTCTGCATGTAAGTGATAAATATAATACATTAATATTAGGGCTGTGCAAATTAACTTTTTTTTTTTTTTTTCTTTTTTTTTAAAGTGTATTTTGTGCGTGAACTCGAGAGAGAGGAGCCGGACTGCAGGAGTTGGGAGTAGGCAGACCCTCCCCCCGGAGGCAATCGCCATCCTTCTCCATGCCCCTGGTGGCAATGGCGGGTGTGAAGGGGGGCCTCCCACTCACCCCACCCTACCTGCTCCTCTTGGGAGCCCAACTGGGGCCCAACGGGACCCCAATGGGGCAGAGGGACTCCCCCTATGAGGGAGTGAGGGGGCCTAGCCCACCCAGCCAGCCCCGTAGGTCCTTTGCCTCTCTTTATTTTAAGAGACCGCATGGCCAAAGTGTGTGTGTTTTTAAACCAATTTCGTGTGCGTGCAAGTGTGGTGGTTTTTTGTGGGGGGGGGTGGGCGTACTAAGCACAGGCGTACCTTGCATAGCACACCCACCGGGAGCCGGGCTGAGACCACCAAACTCAATTCACATGTAGCCGAGACCGGGATCCGAACCCTTGGCTGCAGAGGTGAATGGCTTGTCAGCGCAGTGCCAATCACGTTGAGCCACCACAGCTCCCTGCAAATTAACTTTTAATTGATCGATTAATCTTTAATTTTTCTGATCGATCAAAATCTTTTTGATCGATTAAAATTCTTTTGATTGGTACTCACCTCTCCGCCGGCTTCAGGGCCTTCAAGGAGTTCCGTCGGAGATCCGGTAACGTCACGAACACCGGCGGGACTTGCCGTGTCCATCTGAAGGGCTCCTTTGCTGTGCCTTCATATCTGCATGCCTTACGCAAGGGCTGTTACACTTCCCTCTATCAACCTGGGATTCTACAGCCATCCACTGGGAGTTGTGATAGTTCCCTTCACGCGACATCTACATGCCGACAGACTGATGTTAACCCCTCCTCATCTGGATTCAGCAGTGGCATCGTTGTACACATTTTTATACCAGTATCATACTTAGCTACATGTTTTTATGACTACTTTTGGTACCATTTGGTATTACTCGCACCAGTTTTACAGTTTTTGTAGCTACATCGATTTTTATCTCCAGTGCAATATTTATTTTGTTACCTACTTGAAGACTATAAAAGTTTTAATGCTATTCCCATCAAACGCTGCCTGTGTGTGTTTTTTGTATCCTGCTATCCATTTTTCCAGTGGTTGGGAGCTGCACTGGGAATCAGCTAAAAGTAGTTGGATATGTATGTGCGTTATAATTAATCGAAATTAGTAGATTAATCGATTAAAGAAGAAAACGATTAATCGAACACAAAAATTTTGATCAGTAACAGCCCTAATTAATATACAATATTACATTTTTACCCAAAAATACATTAAACACATACTTTTATAGTGCTGAAGAAAACATATTTAAAAATGTCCTTTACATAATCCACCTGCTGTCTTTTTAAGTTACAGAGCACCAGTATTTCTTATGCCAGTTCTGTATTCAATTCATATAATATCTTTTTCAAAGAAAACAACATCCCCTGCCTTAAACATCTACCATAATTAATTCAGACTGTACTAAATAACTCCAAACAGATTCCTATTGCTGAAATTTGACATTTCTCTACCTTAAAAGAAAATGTTTGAACAGTAAATTATAGCATTTTATGATGCAGAAGATACGCGGAGCCGTAAAGACGCCTCTGAGACCACAGAAAGACAGCATTAGAACCTCATTATTATCGCCACATTTAGCATGCTTATACTAGAGCAAAAACCCATTAAGTTAATGTAATAGTTAAACTGCATTAATAAAAAAAAAAAACATCAGTGAAGAGTTCACTGAGTTATTTTTTTCTGTATAATTAGGAAAACAAAGTTTTTTTAAGCAAATGAACCATTTTAACATTAAAATAAATGATATTTATTGCAATGGAAAGGTGAAGTGACTGCACAATAATCTATAAATTGTCCATTTGACAGAGAGCAGTAATGCAGTTATACAAGTTGCTTAGAGTTTTTTTAAAGGGGTGAGCTTACTGTTATGAAACACGATTATTCTTTATGCTAACCAGATAATGGCGATCTTGTGACCACTGTGACAGCCAATTAAAGGCGTATTTAACCAAAACTGGTATTTGCATTCTGATTGGATGCTGTTGGAATAATAATCACCCATAAGATTCTTAAATCTTTTCTAGAACGGAGAAGCACTTAAACCAATGCTGTATCCTGGCCTAGGCCAACAAGTCTCAGGCCTAGGGCAGCACTTTGCAGGGGGGCAGCACGGAAAGAGTCCCCGCTGGCTTGTGCTACACTGTTAGTGTAACACAAACTGCTTCTAATTTTGACTGTCCTATCATCCCGGACCACAAACCTTCCTCACTGTGCTATATGTTTTCTGCTGCACCATTTGAATGATTATATCTGCTTAGTCCTCTCCATAAAATGATCAGATTTTTTCTTTAATTGTTTATAGAGTAAGGGAGGGTTATAGCCCCTGTCATTTTTTTTTTACCATCCTTCTCACATTGCAGAGATTTCCCTTCACTTCCTGCCCCATAGTCAAACAAGAAGTGAGAGGAAATCTATGCAAATGAAGGGAATCCAATGCCCCCCAGGCCCTAAGAACTAGTGTTCCCACTCAAAAATTCCAGGGCGGGTCTTAAACAGAAAGGGGCGTGGCTTTGACAGCAAGGGGTGGGTTATAATTAAATTAGGGGGGTGCACAAGTTTAGTCAGGCCTAGGGGAGCACAAAACCTAAATACACTACTGACTTAGACCCATTTTACACTCTCCCATTTTACACTCTCCCACTACCAAATACAAAATTCAGCAAAGAGAGTGAGGGCTGTATGTGAAGTCTGGGATAAGTAGGCAGAGCTGGAAACTCATGCACAGAGGTCACTATAGAAGTGCAAATTGGCTTACCTGAACAGGAAGTAGCTCCCGATTTAGACATTTCACCGTAAGAGGATGTTGGCTATGGACTGACGATTTGCCAGATAGAACCACTCCATTGTTTTGTGAACTTGTTAAAGCTGGCCATACACTAGTTGATTGTGGAGCAAATGTTTGTATGATCATGTGTATGAAAATTCTCAGTATATTTGATTTTACCTTGACAATTGTTGTCTGAAAATTTCCTCTGCTTTTAACATTTGATTTTGGAACGAATGGGATTTCCTGAATGAAAACCACATTTACTATTAAAAAACAAATTTGTGTAAGAACAATTTTCCATCCTGCCACCTTGAATTTTCTTATTACCATAGTCAACAATGAATGTCAATTTGACCCCACTAATGATTAGAATATCCAACAAATGTGCCTAAGATAAAAATAAATACCGTATTTTTCGGACCATTAGACGCACTTTTTTTCCTCAAAAATATAGAGGAAAATGTCTGTGCGTCTTATAGTCCGAATGAACATCTGGCACTGCCCCCCGCCGCCGCCATCAATGCCCCGCCCCGCCGCACGATAATCCCCCGACCTGAACTTCAAAGTCCTGGTTCCCGCGGCCTCCTCCCGCACAGTTGTCGCTTCTGCCGATGCTCAGCTTTTTGCTTGGCTGCAGCCACGGAGGTGCCTGGTCAGTGACAAAGCCTTGTGAACTTGTGAAGCCTCGTAATACAGAACTCCACTATGCAGCTTGTCATGCAAGGCTCAGGTAGGACACTATTGTGAGAGGAGAGTGTAGAAGAATTTATGGCAGCCAAGGAGTGAGTGAATGGAAGGCTGTGCTGTGTTTGGAGGACAGGTGACAGCCTGCTCTGCTGGGACTTGTAGTGCCTCTGTGGAGGGGTGAGATATGGCAACCTGCTCTGCTGGGACTTGTAGTGCCTCTGTGGGGGGCTGAGATATGGCAACCTGCTCTGCTGGGACTTGTAGTGCCTCTGTGGGGGGCTGAGATATGGCAACCTGCTATGCTGGGACTTGTAGTGCCTCTGTGGGGGGCTGAGATATGGCAACCTGCTCTGCTGGGACTTGTAGTGCCTCTGTGGGGGGGACTGAGGATTCCTCAGTTTCCCCACAGTATAGGACACTACAAGTCCCAGCAGAGCAGGTTGCCATATCTCAGCCCCCCACAGAGGCACTACAAGTCCCAGCATAGCAGGTTGCCATATCTCAGCCCCCCACAGAGGCACTACAAGTCCCAGCATAGCAGGTTGCCATATCTCAGCCCCCCACAGAGGCACTACAAGTCCCAGCATAGCAGGTTGCCATATCTCAGCCCCCCACAGAGGCACTACAAGTCCCAGCATAGCAGGTTGCCATATCTCAGCCCCCCACAGAGGCACTACAAGTCCCAGCAGAGCGGGCTGCTTTTACAGAACAGGAGAAGCAGCTGGAGTAGGGCAGTTTGTACTGGGAAGGGAGAGAAGACGGCACAAGTTTGAGATGGGGGAGGATTTTTTTCTGAGAGTGAGGATTTATGCTGGGAGGGATTTCTTTGGCACAGGTCAGGCTTCATTTTATTGGCACTGGTAAATAGTTTAGTGGACCATTTGGTTCAGAATATTTTTTTTCCTGTTTTCCTCCTCTAAAACCTATGTGCGTCTTATGGTCAGGTGCGTCTTATAGAGCGAAAAATACGGTAAATACAATTCTACTAGTGTATCACAACTTAATTAGAGCTCCTATTTACAGGAACTGGAGCACTGGGCAAACTTGATTGTGGGCAATTATTTTTGGGACTGTTGGAATTGTGGGCAATAATAGGGTGGACTCAGTCTCCTCTCGTTTGTGAGATCACTAATTCTAATATGGAGGCACTATACTTCCTTATCAGGATATACCCAGGACAGAGCTCTGCCTAGTGTGCAGGGGAAAGGGAGGCAATATCTTGTTATTTCACATTGTTGACTTATACAGTATACACTAAATCAGCCTTTCTCATCTTTTCTACCCAGGCGTTAAACTTGATATTATTATTATCATACAAAATGTATATAGCACCAACAGTTTGTGGGGTACAGACAGTACAGTTACAATCTAATTACAAGAGGAATTCGAGGGCACTGCTCATTATAGATTAAAATCTAAGGCCGCGTACACATGATCAGTCCAAACCGATGAAAACTGACCGAAGTTCAGTTTCATCGGTTCACAGACTGATGGTCTGATGTGCGTACACACCATCAGTTCAAAAACCGATCGTGTCAGAACGCGGTGACGTAAAACACAATGACGTGCTGAAAAAAACGAAGTTCAATGCTTCCAAGCATACGTCGACTTGATTCTGACCATGCACAGGTTTTTGAACCGATGCTTTTGCGTACTAACCATCGGTTTTGACAGATGGTCAGGCGTCCATCAGTCCGATTTTAAAGTAAGTTTTAAAACTTTGGACTGAAGGACAAAAGACTGATGGGCCATACACATGGTCGGTTTGCACCGATTAAACTGGACTTCAGTCCGTTTTCATCAGTTTGGACCGATCGTGTGTACGCGGTCTAAGAGATCATTTTGAGATCTATGGCCTCGTACACACGAGGGGAGATGTCCGCTGAAAACGGTCCGATGGACCGTTTCAGCAGACATCTCCGCTCGTGTGTATGGGCTAGCGGACAGATTTCTCCACCCGACAGATTTCAAAGCATGCTTTGAAATCCATCTGGTGAAATCTGTCCGCCCGACATGTCTGCTGGTTAGTACACTTACCAGCAGACATGTCGTGCCCCACCGCCGCCGCGCCGCCGCCGAATGGATTCGGCGCATGTGCGGAAGTGTTTAACTTCCTGGTGCGGTGACGTGGCGGTGACGTGGCGGCGTCAACGTCACCGCCGCGTCACCGCGCCGTCCGGCGGCGGGGAATTTGATCCGATGGTGTGTACACGCCATCGGATCAAACTCCCGATCGGACATATCCGATGGAAATGGTCCGCGGACCGTTTTCATCGGATATGTCCGATCGTGTGTACGAGGCCTTAGGGAATCCCTGCTAAAAAATATATGTATCTATGTTTCATGGTAAAAGAGGATGCTTAATAAGCTGCTAATGGGGGGGCGTGTCCGGACGCAAACGAAGAGAGACGTACCTTGGAGGAGCTCCGCCAAACCCGTTTGTATCCACTGCCATCCTAAGACTGCAAACGGTACTTGAGCCTCCAAAATCATATGACCTGTCTCCTGGATCTCTCCTGAATAGATCCATACCTGAACTAGAGCAGTAGGACGCTGGATCACTCTGCTGTCCTTACTGTAGCTGGAACCATCCTTCACTGCACCGCCGCCATCTTGAGGCCTGCGAAGCCTGGGACTCGCCGGGCTCGGGTGCCATGCTCGGGGCCGTGAGACAAGCGGCAATCACCTCCGGACCTTACCGCAGCTACTCCCGTGGAGGTAGGCTACTTGGGGACGTTTTCCCAGAGCGACGATCGCGGACCTCCCAGCCGTCTGAAAATTTAGCCCACGGCTTGGGCCTAGACGCGGCGGCCGGTCCCTGTGCCTGTGCCGATTCGCTAGCCCAGCGCTGTTTCTGCCCTCAGCTGCACATCCCTGGCTGGTTACCCCTCCGCAGATCCAGCCCTGTGTGTCACACAGGACCTACACCTTGATCTGGACTATCCCCTGGAGACATCTGCAGGCCCCGGGGAGTTACGGCGGCCATCTTGAAACACCCCATCAGCTTTGGGAACTTTGCAGCTACTTTCCGATTGTTCTATGGGTAAGATTGGAAACCAACGACATATCTACCAGAAACATATTCCACAGGCCGCGCCTCAGCTTTCCCAGCCTATGGAACGCTTCCTTAGGAAATCATCATCTCCGATCTCGGAAACCCCAGCGACTGTCGTGGACTCGGCAGATGCCCTCCCGCTGGTTGACCCCTCTCTATTTGTGGAAAACCCCCCGCACAAGCCACGACCACCCGAACTTTCCACAATGTCATCACCAATTACTGTGGAGCTGTTGGACGCCAAACTGCAATCCTTGCTTCATAGCCTTACTCAAAACATTACTAAAGAAGTTGGCAAACTGGCGCATGAACTTAGGGGTGAGATTGACCAAATGGGGGAACGAACAGACACTTTGGAATCTAAATTTGACAACATGGTACAATATGTCCATGTCATAGAGGAGGAAAATGCTAATTTGAAAAACTTAGTCTCACAATTACAGATGCAGCAAGAAGATCTTGAAAACAGGGAGCGCCGCCAGAACCTACGCATCCGCGGGGTCCCCGAGTCTATCCCAGACAAGGAAATCCGACCTTACCTTCTCGCCCTTTTTGTCACTCTGGCACCCCACATCCCTGACATAGACTGGCGCCTTGATAGAGCACACAGATCACTGGCTCCTAAGCCTCCCCCGGGAACCAACCCCAGGGACATTATTGTACGCTTCCATTTTTACGAAAGCAAAGAAGCCCTTACCATTGCTACCCGCAACAAGTCACAAATTGATTTTAAGGGGGCAAAAATTCAAATCTTCAACGACCTATCACCCATTACATTGGCTAAACGCCGTGCCCTGCGCCCAGTCACCTCCCACTTGCAGCAGAACCAAGTTACATACCGTTGGGGCTTCCCGTTCCGCCTGTCTGCTACCAAAGATGGATCGCAACATTCCATGAGAGATCTACAGGAATGCAAGGCTTTTATCCGGAACCTTGGTCTCCCCCCCCATACCTGAGGAGGACTTACAGATGCAGATCCCTGCTCCACGACCATTCTCTACGCCTGGGAGGATCTGGACCCCGGTACGTCAGAGGTCACGAAAGGCCCCAATCACTCCCCAGAGAGTTCGACAGTCCAAAGGCACCACTTGAGACTATATCTCTGCTGCCCTTCATCCTTCATCTTTACAAGTAGGTCATCCTACAGACCCACACCCTCCGGGACTTCGGGCTCGGAGTCTGATTCTTGGCATCCAATATGCCCCACGTAAGCGTTCTTTTTATTTCGTTTTTGCTTACATACCCATTCAAAAATAATATGTTGACAGTTCCCTGTTTTTTCCATGAGTCTATGATGTTTGGAACGGGCTGGGCCTCAGTGACTATCCTTGCAGGCTACCGTGCCCCACCCTCAACATGGTCTTGAATTATGACCATGACCTCCTGAGGGGTCCTCCCCCCTCAGGCCTACCATCTAATTGGTACATACTTTTTGTCATTGTTTTAATTTTTTTTTTTTTAATTTCTCTTTGGATCCTTTTTGATCCTACTCAGGGCTTACTTAATGCTGCTTTACTTTTATTTCATGTTACCTCAATTGTTACTGTTATTTTTTGCTGGCCTTCTGTTTTTCATTTTTTTTTTGGATCTAGGGTCCCTTTTTGACCCATGTTTGTTACTCAGAAATCTATTTCAGTTATCACCTCATTGTCATTTGATTGTGCATAATATTTTAGTTCCTAAGAACTATGCATCATGGTGTATACTTTTTTCTATGTCATGAATGTAATGTGTGCTCTGCTCATACAGTTTGAATATGGCTGTCAGTATATTTTCATGTAATGTTAAAGGCAGAGCTTTTTTTCTCAAAAAATAGGTGCAGGAACTCAACCACGACCCATTCAAATTTTACAAACAGTAGAAGGGTCCTAAAGGGGCATTAAATACCAGGATTACATTACATACAGAGTACAGAGTGTAGAGTTCAGGGGGTTACACACAGAGTGCAGAGCTGTCGCTTGTAAACACAGAAACCAGACTTCTGTGTTTACAAGTGATTGTGGTGAGCAGGTATCAAAGGGTCTGAGCCAAAGGTGGTGGAACTGAGTTCCCCCAAGTTCCCCCTGAAAAAAAGCCCTGGTTAAAGGACTGGGCTCCATCCGTAAACGCTGGTTGGCATTGAGGGAGTTCAGGTCCTCTGGGGCAGAGGTGATCATGGTTCAGGAAACACATTTCAAAGAAGAGGGTTCATTTAAGTTTGCTTCTAAACACTTCCCCACTGCTTTTGTGGCCTCCGACCCCTCTGGTAAGGCGGGGGTGGCCATCCTGCTGGGACGCTCCTCTGCCATTCGTGTCAAATCTTCTTACTTAGATCCCCGGGGTAGGTATATTATCCTGAGCTGCAGTCGCCAAAATACCTCATTCACCCTTGCCAACGTGTACGTGCCCAACTCAGGTCAGATTGGGTTTTTAGAGGACTTTTTTGAGAAACTTCAACCTTTTTCCCAACCCTTTATGGTTATTGGAGGCGATTTTAACCTGTGCATGTCCCCAATCAAAGATAGATTTGCCCTCTTTGCAAATTGATACGGGCCCATAATCTTTATGACACTTGGAGAGTGAAACACCCTACTGCTAAACAATTCACATTTTACTCCCCCCCTCACAAGCTATATACAAGACTGGACCATTTTTTTGTCTCAGCGCCCTTATTGACTTATGTGGTCCACTCAGAGATTAACCCAATCACTTGGTCCGACCACGCACCCATAATATTAGATCTTCTGTTTGCCACACCTACGCCCAGAAAATGTCATTGGCGTCTTAACCACTTAAGGACCCCCGCACGCACATATACGGCCACAGAATGGCACGTACAGGCACAAGGGCGTAAATTTACGTCCCCGCCTGAGTGCGGTTCGGGGGTCCCATCGGGACCCCCTCCGCGGCGTGCGGGGGTCCCCCTACCTCTGGGAGCGATCCGGGATCTGCGGGCGGATGTCCGTGATATCCACCCCCCCCGCGATCGCTCCCAGCCAATGGGAGCGCGCTCCCAGCCTGTCACTTCCTCCTCCTGTGTTTACACAGGAAGGAGGAAATGATGTATTCTCTCATCGCAGCGCTGTTTCCCAGCGCTGCTGATGAGAGAAGACATCACAAGTAAGTGTGCACCAACACAACACTGACACACACTCACATAGGCATATTAACCCCTTGTGATTGCCCCCCCCACCCCCCTGTCACAGTGTCACTGAATGCAGTGATTTAATCACTGCATTTAGTGTCAGTGTGACAGGCAGTGTAAAAAACAGTTAGTGTTAGGTTCAGGATAGCCCCCCCACCCCCCCTAATAAAGTTTTAACCCCCTGATCACCGCCCTAGTTAACCCTTTCACTCCCTATTGACAGCGTCACTAAGCGATCATTTTTCTGATCGCTGTATTAGTGTCGCTGTTCCCGCTAGGTAGCTATTTTTTTTTATTGCGATTTTTTTTTTTACTAAAGACATGTGGCTGAATTAATTTTGGCCTAAATGTTTTACTAAAATGTAGTTTATTTGATTTTTTTTTTAACAAAAAGTAAAAAATAGTGTTTTTTTTTCAAAAATGTCGCTCTATTTTTGTATATAGCGCAAAAAATAAAAATCGCAGAGGTGATCAAATACCACCAAAAGAAAGCTCTATTTGTGGGAAAAAAAGGACGCAAATTTTGTTTGGGAGCCACGTCGCACGACCGCGCAATTGTCTGTTAAAGCGACGCAGTGCCGAATCGCAAAAACACCTTGGGTCATTTACCAGCGTATTGGTCCGGGTCTTAAGTGGTTAATGAATAAGGCTTTCTTCAGAGGGGAGTGCATTTCCTCTGGTTCCCGTCTTAAACGCGATCGAGAACATCAGAGGAGATCCCTTCTAGCTGAACTATCCAAAGCAGAAAAACTTCTACTTACTCTCCCCACAGTGACGCGTCTTAGGACGGTAATTTCGTTACGCAATCGCATTAAGTCTCTAGACTCGAATAAACATGCTAAATCTTTGCTCTGGTCCAAGCAAAAGTTCTATGATTATGCTAACAAGCCCCATAGGATGTTGGTTCATAAACTGAAGCCGAAACCCACAGCTTCTATCCCTGACTTTCTGCTGCAGCCTGATGGGGACCCCACATACTGTCCCCAAAATATGTCACGGATCTTCAGTGACTTTTACAAAAAACTGTATAATTGCCTTTCCGTGGCCCCTAATTCTCAGTTCACTCAAGAAAAATTTAATACCTTCATAGACTCCCTGAAACTCCCTTCAATTTCACTTGAAGATCGCGCGGGTCTAAATTCCCCTATTACTGTTAAAGAACTCACTGCGGTCGTAAAACAACTCCCATTCCACAAATCCCCCAGCCCTGACGGGTTACCCTACTCCTACTACAAAAGTTTCCTTTCGATCCTGACACCCCCATATGGTTAAACTGTTCGCTTCTCTGATGTCTGGAACGATCCCACATTCTCAATTTTTACACGCCTTTATAACAGTCATCCCGAAACCGGACAAAGACCCGTCACTACCGGATAATTATCGCCCCATCGCCCTCCTAAATTCTGACTATAAAATATTTACAAAAATTCTGGCTAACAGACTATCTCTACTCCTCCCCTCACTCATACATAGAGACCAGGTGGGGTTTGTTCCCACTAGACATGCAGGAGACAACACTAGGCGTACTATTGACCTTATTGACTTACTAACTAAGACGAAGAAACCTGCCGTGATACTCAGTTTAGATGCCCAGAAGGCTTTTGACCGCCTGAATTGGTCATTTATGTTCGCTATTCTTTCCAGGTACGGCTTCAGTGGTCCCTTTATGCAAGCCCTAAAAGCGTTATATTCCACACCCACTTCTCAGGTCCAGTTAGCCTCTTGTGTCTCCTCGCCATTTCCCCTGAGCAACGGTACTCGACAGGGGTGCCCCTTATCTCCCCTACTCTTTGTCCTCAGCCTGGAGCCCTTGGCTGAGGCCATTCGCTCTCACCCAGATATAAGGGGGGTGACGTTGAGACATAGGGAATACAAATTGTCCCTGTTTGCCGATGATATCTTATTGACACTGACCCATCCCCATATCTCGCTCCCCTTGCTCCATACCACCCTAAATCAATTTGGCAGCATTTCAGGTTTCAAAATTAACCCGACCAAGACTGAGGCCCTCCCTGTGAATATATCGGCAGAAACGCTCTTGGTCCTGAGGGGAAACTTTAAATACAAATGGTGTTCTCAATCGCTTAAGTACCTAGGAGTCTACTTAACACCCTCTTATCTTTCACTTTTTCAGGCTAATTTCCCTCCCCTGTTTACGGAAATCAACAGGTTGCTTAAGACCTGGACGAAGCTCCCCCTGTCCCTGCTTGGGAGGATAAATGTCCTCAAAATGTCGGTAGTCCCTAAGCTCCTCTACCTTTTTGAGACCCTACCAGTGATGGTCCCAATGTCCCAACTGAAATTACTCCAACGAAAATTTTTTAAACTTCATATGGAATAATGCATCCCATAGGATAGCTAGCACAGTTCTTTTTGCAGCCCGCGATAGGGGAGGTTTGGGGGCGCCCAACATAATCAAATATTATTTTGCCACACATTTGAGAGCTATAATCTCATGGACGTCCAGATGTGCACCTAATAGGTGGTCAGAAATAGAGATGAGCATTACGGTTCCTGCCCACCCCTGCTGCTTGTTATGGCCATCCTCTGACAAGTACATCTCCCAGCTGCGTAAAATCTGTTTAAGCCCTATGCTGTTTACGCTTTCAATCTGGAAGAGATGCTCTGGGAAATTCCCTCTTTCATCCCCATGCTCTCCTTTAGTGAACGTTATCTTTAACCCAGAAATCCCTGACAGCTTATCATACGAAGCCATGTTACCCTGGACAAAAGCTGGTGTATTCCAGCTACGACATCTAGTGCATCCAGTGACACGTACATTTCTTACTTTTCCTGAGCTGCAATCGAAATACAAAATCCCAAAAACTCTCTTCTACTCCTTTCTACAGATCAGGCATTTCATTTCCACTAGAATCCCACATTTTACTTTAGTTATGCCCACGGAATTTGAACTGTTATGTTTCAGAGGCCCTTATGAACCCCGCCTAATATCCACCATTTATAAGATTTTACAGGATACACCTCAGGTCACAGAGCAAACTCATTCCTACATGCGGAAATGGTCCCATGTTTTGAATAAACCCATTTCTTTATCCGAATGGAAGAGTATTTGGGAGGCTACTTCCAAGGTATCTAGATGCGTAGCTCAGAAGGAAACTGCCTAAAAAATATTAATGTTTTGGTATAGAACCCCGGAATTTTTGTTGGCAAGAAAGCTAACGGCTTCTGGACAATGTTGGAGATGTGGTTCTTATTTAGGCACCCACTATCACATATTCTGGGAGTGCCCTATGATTACACCCTATTGGTCCAAAGTACATGCCCTTTTGGGAAAAGTTCTAGATATTCCTATCCCCTTACATCCCTTATATCTCCTCCTGGGATTACCCCTCCCAAAGACGCCTAAACCCCTTAGGAAATTGATGGCCTTCATTCTATTAGCGGCTAAAAGGGCTATCCCACAATGTTGGCTGACCAATGTTCCCCCATCTTTTACACAATTTTTAGCAGCTATCATAGATATACGTAGAATGGAACGCCTCACAGCTGTAATTGAAGACTCTTTAACTAGCTTTGACGCCATTTGGGAAAAATGGGATTCCTCTGCATATAACTCTGAGATAGCACAAGTAACTTTAAACTCGTAAGTTTGTGAATGGAGTGTCTCGATGAAGCATGTGAACATATAACGCTTAGCCTACTGTGCACTTTGTCTTATTGAATACGTGTTCTTATATCTTTCTTTTTCTTTTGCATGCCACGTTGCATTTCACTTGTTTGATAATCATCTGACATTTTTTTTGCATTCTCTATTTCTTTATTTACGTATGTTATGTTATAATTATTTCTATCACATTGGGAATATATCCCTTTTTGTTGACAGTTCTTTCTGATTCTGTACAATGTTTCTTTTTTCTTGAAATATTCGATAAATAAACAATTAAAAAAAAAATATATATATATGTATCTATGTTTCATGGTAAAAGAGGATGCTTAATAAGCTGCTAATGGGGGGGCGTGTCCGGACGCAAACGAGGAGAGACGTACCTTGGAGGAGCTCCGCCAAACCCGTTTGTATCCACTGCCATCCTAAGACTGCAAACAGTACTTGAGCCTCCAAAATCATATGACCTGTCTCCTGGATCTCTCCTGAATAGATCCATACCTGAACTAGAGCAGTAGGACGTTGGATTACTCTGCTGTCCTTACTGTAGCTGGAACCATCCTTCACTGCACCGCCGCCATCTTGAGGCCTGCGAAGCCTGGGACTCGCCGGGCTCGGGTGCCGTGCTCGGGGCCGTGAGACAAGCGGCAATCACCTCCGGACCTTACCGCAGCCACTCCCGTGGAGGTAGGCTACTTGGGGACGTTTTCCCGGAGCGACGATCGCGGACCTCCCAGCCGTCTGAAAATGTTGCCCGCGGCTTGGGCCTACAAGCGGCGGCTGGTCCCTGTGCCGATTCGCTAGCCCAGCGATGTTCCTGCCCTCAGCTGCACATCCCTGGCTGGTTACCCCTCCGCAGATCCAGCCCTGTGTGTCATACAGGACCTACACCTTGATCTGGACTATCCCCTGGAGACATCTGCAGGCCCTGGGGAGTTACGGCGGCCATCTTGGTACACCCCAGTGGCCTCTTTACCTGAAATATACCTTCACCTATACCCAAGGGCACCCTGACTCATTGACCTGAGACCTTGGCTTGGCCCTTTAAGCAGTCACCCACCCGCTATAGCCTGCAGCCCTAGATCTAGAAGCCTCGTCCCCAGGCAAACTCCATGCTGCCTACACCTGTGGATTCTTGATCTAGCAGTGTGCAACCCCCAACAGGGTCTCTTATAAGCTTTTGTTCCCCTTATCTACACAACTCTAGCCAGGACATTGGTGCTGTGACTCATTGAAGCTAATCATCCTGTTTTCACTCATGCGCCCCTTTTATTTTTATGGCCCTGCCCCGCCTCTTGTGCAGTCGCACGTACTACCCGCAGACCCCCCCTGTGCTCTCCAGTCACAATACCCCACAGAGGGAAGCACGCCTAGCATGTAAGATGGCTTAAGATGTGAGGCCCGACTTTTTTGCCCGTATGTCCGGTGCTCCTGCTCTGCATTATTAGCCTTTGATAGACACGGGAGCCGTCTCATCAGCTCTGGGAACTTTGCAGCTACTTTCCGATTGTTCTATGGGTAAGATTGGAAACCAACGGCATATCTACCAGAAACATATTCCACAGGCCGCGCCTCAGCTTTCCCAGCCTATGGAACGCTTCCTTAGGAAATCATCATCTCCGATCTCGGAAACCCCAGTGACTGTCGTGGACTCGGCAGACGCCCTCCCGCTGGTTGACCCCTCTCTATTTGTGGAAAACGCCCCGCACAAGCCACGACCACCCGAACTTTCCACAATGTCATCACCAATTACTGTGGAGGTGTTGGACGCCAAACTGCAATCCTTGCTTCATAGCCTTACTCAAAACATTACTAAAGAAGTTGGCAAACTGGCGCATGAACTTAGGGGTGAGATTGACCAAATGGGGGAACGAACAGACACTTTGGAATCTAAATTTGACAACATGGTACAGTATGTTCATGTCATAGAGGAGGAAAATGCTAATTTGAAAAACTTAGTCTCACAATTACAGATGCAACAAGAAGATCTTGAAAACAGGGAGCGCCGCCAGAACCTACGCATCCGTGGGGTCCCTAAATCTATCCCAGATAAGGAAATTCGACCTTACCTTCTCGCCCTTTTTGTCACTCTGGCACCCCACATCCCTGACTGGCGCCTTGATAGAGCACACAGATCATTGGCTCCTAAGCCTCCCCCGGGTACCAACCCCAGGGACATTATTGTACGCTTCCATTTTTACGAAAGCAAAGAAGCTCTTACCATTGCTACCCGCAACAAGTCACGAATTGATTTCAAGGGGGCAAAAATTCAAATCTTCAACGACCTATCACCCATTACATTGGCTAAACGCCGTGCCCTGCGCCCAGTCACCTCCCACTTGCAGCAGAACCAAGTTACATACCGTTGGGGCTTCCCGTTCCGCCTGTCCGCTACCAAAGATGGATCGCAACATTCCATGAGAGATCTACAGGAATGCGAGGCTTTTATCCGGAACCTTGGTCTCCTCCCCATACCTGAGGAGGACTTACAGATGCAGATCCCTGCTCCACGACCATTCTCTACGCCTGGGAGGATCTGGACCCCGGTACGTCAGAGGTCACGAAAGGCCCCAATCACTCCCCATAGAGTTTCAACAGTCCAAAGGCACCACTTGAGACTATATCTCTGCTGCCCTTCATCTGTCATCTTTACAAGTAGGTCATCCTACAGACCCACACCCTCCGGGACTCCGGGCTCGGAGTCTGATTCTTGGCATCCAATATGCCCCACGTAAGCGTTCTTTTTATTTCGTTTTTGCTTACATACCCATTCAAAAATAATATGTTGACAGTTCCCTGTTTTTTCCATGAGTCTATGATGTTTGGAACGGGCTGGGCCTCAGTGACTATCCTTGCAGGCTACCGTGCCCCACCCTCAACATGGTCTTGAATTATGACCATGGCCTCCTGAGGGGTCCTCCCCCCTCAGGCCTACCATCTAATTGGTACATACTTTTTGTCATTGTTTTAATTTTTTTAATTTTTTTTTCTCTTTGGATCCTTTTTGATCCTACTCAGGGCTTACTTAATGCTGCTTTACTTTTATTTCATGTTACCTCAATTGTTACTGTTATTTTTTGCTGGCCTTCTGTTTTTCATTTTTTTTTTTGGATCTAGGGTCCCTTTTTGACCCATGTTTGTTACTCAGAAATCTATTTCAGTTATCACCTCATTGTCATTTGATTGTGCATAATAATTTAGTTCCTAAGAACTATGCATCATGGTGTATACTTTTTTTCTATGTCATGAATGTAATGTGTGCTCTGCTAATACAGTTTGAATATGGCTGTCAGTATATTTTCATGTAATGTTAAAGGTCTGGGCTCCATCCGTAAACGCTGGTTGGCATTGAGGGAGTTCAGGTCCTCTGGGGCAGAGGTGATCATGGTTCAGGAGACACATTTCAAAGAAGAGGGTTCATTTAAGTTTGCTTCTAAACACTTCCCCACTGCTTTTGTGGCCTCCGACCCCTCTGGTAAGGCGGGGGTGGCCATCCTGCTGGGACGCTCCTCTGCCATTCGTGTCAAATCTTCTTACTTAGATCCCCGGGGTAAGTATATTATCCTGAGCTGCAGTCACCAAAATACCTCATTCACCCTTGCCAACGTGTAAGTGCCCAACTCAGGTCAGATTGGGTTTTTAGAGGACTTTTTTGAGAAACTTCAACCTTTTTCCCAACCCTTTATGGTTATTGGAGGCGATTTTAACCTGTGCATGTCCCCAATCAAAGATAGATTTGCCCTCTTTGCAAATTGATATGGGCCCATAACCTTTATGACACTTGGAGAGTGAAACACCCTACTGCTAAACAATTCACATTTTACTCCCCCCCTCACAAGCTATATACAAGACTGGACCATTTTTTTGTCTCAGCGCCCTTATTGACTTATGTGGTCCACTCAGAGATTAACCCAATCACTTGGTCCGACCACGCACCCATAATATTAGATCTTCTGTTAGCCACACCTAGGCCCAGAAAATGTCATTGGCGTCTTAATGAATAAGGCTTTCTTCAGAGGGGAGTGCATTTCCTCTGGTTCCCGTCTTAAACGCGATCGAGAACATCAGAGGCGATCCCTTCTAGCTGAACTATCCAAAGCAGAAAAACTTCTACTTACTCTCCCCACAGTGACGCGTCTTAGGGCGGTAATTTTGTTACGCAATCGCATTAAGTCTCTAGACTCAATTAAACATGCTAAATCTTTGCTCTGGTCCAAGCAAAAGTTCTATGATAATGCTAACAAGCCCCATAGGATGTTGGTTCATAAACTGAAGCCGAGACCCACAGCTTCTATCCCTGACTTTCTGCTGCAGCCTGATGGGGACCCCACATACTGTCCCCAAAATATGTCTCGGATCTTCGGTGACTTTTACAAAAAACTGTATAATTGCCTTTCCGTGGCCCCTAATTCTCAGTTCACTCAAGAAAAATTTAATACCATCATAGACTCCCTGAAACTCCCTTCAATTTCACCTGAAGATCGCACGGGTCTAAATTCCCCTATTACTGTTGAAGAACTCACTGCGGTCGTAAAACAACTCCCATCCCACAAATCCCCCGGCCCTGACGGGTTACCCTACTCCTACTACAAAAGTTTCCTTTCGATCCTGACACCCCATATGGTTAAACTGTTCGCTTCTCTGATGTCTGGAACGATCCCCCATTCTCAATTTTTACACGCCTTTATAACAGTCATCCCGAAACCGGACAAAGACCCGTCACTACCGGATAATTATTGCCCCATCGCCCTCCTAAATTCTGACTATAAAATATTTACAAAAATTCTGGCTAACAGACTATCTCTACTCCTCCCCTCACTCATACATAGAGACCAGGTGGGGTTTGTTCCCACTAGACATGCAGGAGACAACACTAGGCGTACTATTGACCTTATTGACTTACTAACTAAGACGAAGAAACCTGCCGTGATACTCAGTTTAGATGCCCAGAAGGCTTTTGACCGCCTGAATTGGTCATTTATGTTCGCTATTCTTTCCAGGTACGGCTTCAGTGGTCCCTTTATGCAAGCCCTAAAAGCGTTATATTCCACACCCACTTCTCAGGTCCAGTTAGCCTCTTGTGTCTCCTCGCCATTTCCCCTGAGCAACGGTACTCGACAGGGGTGCCCCTTATCTCCCCTACTTTTTGTCCTCAGTCTGGAGCCCTTGGCTGAGGCCATTCGCTCTCACCCAGATATAAGGGGGGTGACGTTGAGGCATAGGGAATACAAATTGTCCCTGTTTGCCGATGATATCTTATTGACACTGACCCATCCCCATATTTCACTCCTCTTGCTCCATACCACTCTAAATCAATTTGGCAGTATCTCAGGTTTCAAAATTAACCTGTCCAAGACTGGGCCCTCCCTGTGAATGTATCGGCAGAAACGCTCTTGGCCCTAAAAGGAAACTTTAAATACAGATGGTGTTCTCAATCGCTCAAATACCTTGGAGTCTACTTAACACCCTCTTATCTTTCACCTTTTTAGGCCAATTTCCCTCCTTTGTTCACGGAAATCAATAGGTTGCTTAAGACCTGGACGAAGCTCCCCCTATCCCTGCTTGGGAGGATAAATGTCCTCAAGATGTCGGTAGTCCCTAAGCTCCTCTACCTTTTTGAGACCCTGTCAGTGATGGTCCCAATGTCCCAACTGAAATTGCTCCAACAAAACTTTTTAAACTTCATATGGAATAACACATCCCATAGGATAGGTAGCACAGTTCTTTTTGCAGCCCGCGATAGGGGAGGTTTGGGGGCGCCCGACATAATCAAATATTATTTTGCCACACATTTGAGAGCTATAATCTCCTGGACGTCCAGATGTGCACCTAATAGGTGGTCAGAGATAGAGATGAGCATTACAGTTCCTGCCCACCCCTGCTGCTTGTTGTGGCCATCCTCTGACAAGTACATCTCCCAGCTGTGTAAAATCTGTTTAAGCCCTATGCTGTTTACACTTTCAATCTGGAAGAGATGCTCTGGGAAATACCCTCTTTCATCCCCATGCTCTCCTTTAGTGAACGTTATCTTTAACCCAGAAATCCCTGACAGCTTATCATACGAAGCCATGTTACCCTGGACAAAAGCTGGTGTATTCCAGCTACGCCATCTAGTGCATCCAGTGACACGTACATTTCTTACTTTTCCTGAGCTGCAATCGAAATACAAAATCCCGAAAACTCTCTTCTACTCCTTTTTACAAATCAGGCATTTCATTTCCACTAGAATCCCACATTTTACTTTAGTTATGCCCACGGAATTTGAACTGTTATGTTTCAGAGGCCCTTATGAACCCCGCCTAATATCCACCATTTATAAGATTTTACATGATACCCCTCAGGTCACAGAGCAAACTCATTCCTACATGCGGAAATGGTCCCATGTCTTGAATAAACCCATTTCTTTATCCGAATGGAAGAGTATTTGGGAGGCTACTTCCAAGGTATCTAGATGCGTAGTCCAGAAGGAAACTGCCTACAAAATATTAATGTTTTGGTATAGAACCCCGGAATTTTTATTGGCAAGGAAGCTGACACCTTCTGGACAATGTTGGAGATGTGGTTCTTATTTAGGCACCCACTATCACATATTCTGGGAGTGCCCTATGATTACACCCTATTGGTCCAAAGTACATGCCCTTTTGGGAAAAATTCTGGGTATCCCTATCCCCTTACATCCCTTATATCTCCTCCTGGGATTACCCCTCCCAAAGACACCTAAACCCCTTAGGAAATTGATGGCCTTCATTCTATTAGCGGCTAAAAGGGCTATCCCACAATGCTGGCTAACCAATGTTCCCCCATCCTTTACACAATTTCTAGCAGCTATCATAGATATACATAGAATGGAACGCCTCACAGCTGTAATTGAAGACTCTTTAACTAGCTTTGACGCCATTTGGGAAAAATGGGATTCCTCTGAATATAACTCTGAGATCGCACAAGTAACCTTAAACTCGTAAGTTTAGAAATGGAGTGTCCCAATGAAGCATGTGAACATATGACGCTTAGCCTATTGTGCACTTTGTCTTAATGAGTACTTGTTCTTTTTCTTTCTTTTTCTTTTCCATGCCATGTTGCATCCCACTTGTTCGATAATCATCTGACATTTTTTGCAATCTCTATTTCTTTATTTACATATGATATGTTATGATTATTTCTTTCTCGTTGGGAATATATCCCTTTTTGTTGACAGTTCTTTCTGATTCTGTACAATGTTTATTTTTTCTTGAAATATTCAATAAATAAACAATAAAAAAAAATAAAAATAAGCTGCTAATAGTTTTAAATAAATTATAAGGCTATGTTTACTGTTATTCCTAAAACATGTTATGTATGACTAGAATGAAATAGAGAGATCAGATGATAATAATAATAATAATAATACATATTATTATTATTATTATTATTGTTATTATTATAATAATATGGCATAACTAGAATATTTGATAACCATAGCAAATTATTTTACAACACTGCCTTGCCAATAAAGCCGCCAATGACAGATCAAAATTTGGCCAGTTCAGCAGGAACCGGCTGAATTGAGATCTGTCTATGGGCAGGCTAGTTGTACTAAAGTTCATTAATTGACTTTAGAAGAACCAACCTGTCAGTTTTTTTTGCCCAATCACTGCTGGAGGCTATAGAAGACAGCAAATGATCATTGTATTCTGCCAGTAGGGAAGGCTCTCCATACTCCCTGTTGGCAGAATACAATAGCTCTGAGGTAAGGGATACTGAATCAACACTGACTGTGTTGCAAAGGGAAACCTGTGGTTGAAGGAAAGAAAATGCATAATGTATGGTCTGCCTAGTAAATAGTTCTATACCGGGCCATAGTCAAATGACACCGGCAGGAACACTCTCCGCCTCTATGTGGACATCATATGATGTGCTCCGGTTCTCACCACTTAACCGGGGATCAGGCGTATCTCTTGGGACACAGCCCATCCCCAATCAGGGTAAACAGGCAATGAAATTGGCTCTTTACCACATAACCAGCTGTGTCCAACCACAACTGGTCATTAATGTAAACAAACCGTGGGAAACTGTCTGTTACCGGGTTCTCCTCCTCACATACCGATCCAGTGGGAGGAGGAGATCGCGAAACAGTGAGGTACCACTTTACTGTGTATACCACTGTGCCCACATTGCCCCACTGAGTAAAGAGGACCTGTCACCAGATCATCCGAGTACCTGTCTGTGAGCTCATCAGAGTACCTGTCACCCATCTGAGTACCTGCTGTCATCCTGTCAGAATACCTGTCATCTGACCTGAGTACCTGTCATCCCATCAGAGTACCTGTCCTTGATCCCATCATGAGTACTTGTCTGTGTTCCCATCAGGGGTACCTGTCCGCGCTCCCATCAGGCATACCTGTTCGTGCTCCCATCAGGCGTACCTGTCTGTGCTCCCATCAGGAGGACCTGTCTGTGCTCCCATCAGGAGGACCTGTCCGTGCTCCCATCAGGCATACCTGTTCGTGCTCCCATCAGGCGGACCTGTCTGAGCTCCCATCAGGAGGACCTGTCCGTGCTCCCATCAGGAGGACCTGTCCGTGCTCCCATCAGGAGGACCTGTCCGTGATCCCATCAGGAGTACCTGTCCCATGAGCCCATCAGCGTACCTGTCCCATTAGCCCATCAGCGTACCTGTCTGTGAGCCCAGCAGTGTCTGTTGAGCAGCCCAGCAGTACCTGACGTGCAGCCAATTACTACCTGGCGTGCAGCCAAGGACTACCTGATGTGCTTCCCATTAGTATCTGTCATGCAGCCCATCAGTGTCACCCTTCATACAGCCACCATGTCCAAAAAAGTTTGCACTCAAGAAGAGGCATATCAAATTCTAAGCCTGACCGATGCAGCAGGGAGCTCTCACTACCCCATTAAAGTTCAGATTCCAGTTTAGAATATGAGCCAGTCGAAGGTAGTACATCGGCTTCAGAATCAGAGGAGGAAGAAGTCTATCCTAAAAGAAGACGGTCTGAAGACCAGGCAGCTACCAGCAGTGCCAGACACCACAATGGGCAATCGGAAAATGTAAAAGGCACTAGACCACAGGAGGAAAGGTCAAGTACAAGCACTGAAATTTCACGCCAGATCCCAGGAATTAGGGCCCAAACCGATCTTCTGGATGCATTAGCAAACTTATTGTGGCTGCCTTCTAGCACAGGGTCAGCCACAACCCCCCCCCCCCCCTTTCTCAGCACAGCCAGGTGTGCAGGCCAACACTGTTTTTCTGAGATAGATTTTTTTTTCCTATTGAGTTACTTCAAGGCATCTTTATTCCCATCAAATATATAAAGCACAACCCCAACTCAATGCTATGCCCATCCTTTTGCTTTTCCATAGGGAATGCATTGATGTCTGTTTTTCATCTGTCAACAGATGGATAAAAAACAGACAAATGGTCCATATGTGTGAAAGGGACCTAACAGTGGAAAAGCTTACATTATTTTTGTGCTTTACATTTAATAATGGGGATAACAAAAAAACATACATACATATTGGTCTACCATCCCCATCCACCACATGCCAATTTTTTTAGCTGTCATGTCCAGGTCCCACTATGACATGATAACAAACACTCCCTGCTCCAGCCCGCAGAGTATCCAACATACATGGGAATAAGCGAGAAAATTGTCTTGGAGTTGGCATTCCTAATCTTCCAAAAGGGTATCACATTTACAAGGACAATTACAATACAATGAGAAAACTTTAGCCTAAGGTACAGCAAGAAAAAACAGGAAGGGCTTCCCACAGTGACTAGTCACCACAAGGCTACAAAGGGGGGAATTGGCAAGCCTGATGAACAAGGAAGTGTTGGCCATGAAGTGGAGGGATAGGAAAGATGTGTACATCATGTCCACCACCTGCGATGACACCTCTGTGGAACTTCACAGAAGACGCTGCTCCATTCAAAAGCCTTGCTGTATCCACGAGTACAATGGGGGGGGGGGGGGGATTTAAATGATCAAATGCTGCAGCCCTATCAACACTAAAGTCCCTCTTCTGGTGTAAAAAAGTCACAATTTACTTTTTCCATTTGGCCAATTATAATGCATACTGTACGTCTTCTACCAAAAATCAACGGAAATAACCAACACCTTCCTCAAATTTATTGAAGATATGTCACTGCCCTGATCTATCAGCAAGGATTCCCCCAAAAAACATTCACTCGAATTGTGTCAGCAGACTGCATGAGCATTATTTCCCTTACAATTATCTAACCAGAGGCAGCTCTAGGCTTTGTGAGGCCTTAAGCAAAACGTGTACACGGGGGCCCCACTCGTGCCCGTAATGGGTAAAAAAATTCAAGCAAATAAAAATTGCTGCAGAAAGTTGCACGGATCTAGCACACAGTGATTGAGCAGAGGCAAATTAGGCAGGCACGAGGCCCCTGTGAGTGCGAGGCCTTAGGCAACTGGCTAATTTGCCTAATTAAAGAGCCACCTCTGTATCTAACCATCAGAAACCGGAAGAAGACTCGAAAACAAATGTCGGGTATGTAGCAAAAGAGGAGTTAGGAAATACACCAGTTTTCATTGTCCCTAATGCCCCTCCCAACCTGGCTTATGCATTGGAGAATGCTTCAGACACTATCACACCCTCGTAAATGATTAGCCCATATCTCTAATAGACTAACATTTCCCCATTTTCAATTTCTGTGCTGATTATTACCCTGGTGCCTCAACCAACCATATCACTGCCTTCCATGTGAACTTACCCTGGCCTGTTTATCGACTATGCCTCTACCTATCGTCTGCATTGTTTATCCGCCATTTTTCTACCTTTCACATGAACTGACCCTGGACTGTATAGACTATGCCTCTGCCTACCGTCTATTTCTGCCTTTTACCTGCACTGACCTCAGCCTGTTGACCATGTTTTTTTGCCTGTCACTTGGACTGAACTTTCACCCTGCTACTTTATTTATTTATTTATTTATAAAAATGCTTTTTGGAAGCGCAGTCATTACCCGAAGGCCTCGATGCGCTCATAGAACCACAAATACATGTACAGACACATTTCACATTACAGCATAATAACAGTATAAAACCAGATAATAACATTAAAAATTAAAATTGCTAATATTTAACCCTAATTAGGGCCATACACCTGAAAAAATAAAAAAGTTTTTAAAAGCTTCCTGAACTTTAACAAGTCCTTCTCCCGTCTTAAATATAGAGGTAGAGAGTTCCAGAATAATAAACCCTGTACATCCAGAGTCCTCCCTCCACATTTAGTTCTTCTAAATTTAGGGACTGTTAAATTAACCTGATCAGCAGATCTTGACGATCTGCTGGGAACGTAGTAACAGGTAAAACATTTTTGCACATACCCTGGGCCTATCTTATGGATAGCTTTGTGGACAATGCAACCCACTTTGAACGAGACCCGTTCAGCAACCGGTAACCAGTGCAAGGCTTTCAAAGAAGGTGTAATATGGGCCCGACGGCCCACCCCAGTTAGTAACCTTGCTGCCGCATTTTGGATCAACTGAAGCTTATGTACTTTAGTAGTGGGATTCAAAATAACACAGGGGTCTCACATATGTGAAGGACTTTAGAGTAGTGTTATGATTTGAAAAAAATCAGCTTTTGTTTTTTTCTTTGTTTTGAAACTCCCATAACAGGGTCTGGAGTCAGGAAGGCTTCAAAGTGATTTGGGTGGTAGAAGCCTCTACCCCGCCCCAATTCTTTCCTGACCGAGACCCTAAGATTAATGGTCATACCTGTTGCCTGGACCAATACTATGGCTGTGCTGGCAATATCTCTGCCTGAACTGATCCAGGACTTTTTATGGACCACGTGCCTGTTACCTGGACCAATACTTTGGCTGTACTGACCATATCTTTGCCTGCTGCCTGTATTAACTATGGACAGTATTCCTGCCTGCTGCATGGACGATCCTTTCACTGATTGGCACCTTAGTTTGTAGACTCAATTACTTTCACACAAACTAAATAATATCCACAAATTTTGGTTATTTTTACCAAAGATATGTAGTAGTATACATTGTTGGTCAAAATTATGAACATAAATTACTTATTTGCAAAATTTTACAATAGAAACTAAAAAAAGGTAATTTTTTTCAAAATGTTTGCTCTTTTTTCGATTACATGGCAAAAAAAAAAAAAAAATTGGTGATTAAATACCACCAAAAGAAAGCTATATTTATGGGGGAAAAACAATAAAAAAATTGGATACAGTATACAGTATAGCATGACTGAGTAATTGTCATTCAAAGTGTGAGAGCACTGAAAGCTGAAAATTGGTCTAGGCAGGAAGGGTGTATTGTATTGAAGTGGATAATGATGACATTTAATACAACTGTAACTTTAATGTCCCCTTACACTAGTTGTTGGTAGAATAAGTGTAGCTTACTTTTATGGTTAGTGAAGAAAATGGCCCTTTACATTGGTAGTCATTATATATAGGAGATCAATCTATCATGGCTTATTGCTCAAGGAACCCCTAGCGACCTCTGGAGGAGCCCTATGGTTCCATGGAACACTGGTTGAGAAGGCCTGCACTAAATTATTATGCTGTGAACTCATAAGGCCCATACACATGATCAGCCTTTTCGACAACAACAATTTGACTGTTTGTATGCTCCATCGGACAGTTGTTTTTTCGTTTTTCAACGGACAAATGTTCGCTGTGCATGCTCTCAAACCTTCCGACAACAAATGTCCAATGGAGCATCATCCGATCCATTGGACTAAAGTCCAAAGTCCAAACACGCATGCTCCGAACCAATGCTAAAGATCAGACAATAGCAGAAGTTGCCCAAAGGTTTGTGGTAAAGAGCTGAAAAACCACGTGATTTGGGGAATGTTGGCCGAAAAAGTTCTGCCGTGTGTATGCAGACCAAGTTCACAAAGTAATAAAAAAGAAAGCCCTAAGGCTGATGCAGTGCTAAAGAAATATAAAATTAATTGTGTATCATGAATGTTGAATAAAAAATAGAATGAAATATAATTAAAAAAAACATAGATAAAGCAGCTAAAGTTCAGCACTAAAAAACGTAAAAACTATTTTTAATTCAAAAGAGCGCAGCGCTACAATCCCAACTCATATAAAAGAGAAATAAGGTGAAAAAGTGAAGAAAAAATGAATGAAAATAGGAACCCCAAAAAGGTATATAAATCCCTGGAAAATTCATAAGTGAAATCAAATCAGAAAAAACTTGTGCAGAGTCCCATCTTTTGAATTATATACCAAGTTCACAGCCAAGGCCCCTTCGGACCAAAATCCACGGAAAAGTCAGATGGAAGACCAATCGTGTGTATGGGGCTTTACCAAGAATGAGAAGGGAGCATTTGGCCAGAACCTGGAGCATTCCCATTCTCCTGAGCACTTTGGCTGACCTCTATGTGACTTTCATCTCTACATGAACTGCAATGTCTGGCCTTGCCCTTCTGTCCCGGTTTTGCTACTTTGTTTCATTACTGGTAGGAAATGCTATCATGAAAACAGTCCAGTGGTTGTCAAGTAGGAAAGATGAATATAAAAATTCTTTACATAAACCAGGGACAAAAAATAACACAATAATAACCCCTACTAACAGACTGAAATTGTTTTTACACAATGCTAGCTCAATCCTTAAATGGAAAATTATGCTATTTATACAGTTTATTTTTTTTTACATTGTTATATATAAATGTCAAAAAATATGTTTTAAAAGCTCTTGAATATACTTTGCATACATAAAGCACACGTGCTTATTATAAGTTCAGGCTTTGCCTGTTGCTTGGCTGCATTGCCAGTGACTATACTTTACTGTTTCTCCATCTCTGTTTGGGAGAAGGTCTATAGATCAGGTCTGACCTGATTAAAAACAATAGACTGGGCTCTTCTAAACAGTAATAAAAAGGAATATGTCAATGTAGAATTTTTGAAACTGCTAATGCTGACTTATTTTTGACAGCGCAAGCACCAGACTGCCATCCCTGTGCATCCTTCATTACTTGTGCAGTTATTGACCCAGAACAAGTCTATTAAATATAACAACACTGCACTATACAAAACACATAGGATTAACCACTTGCCAACTGCCTAACGTAGATATACGTTGGCAGAATGGCACAGGCAGAATGGCACAGGCAGGCAAAGCAACATACAGGTACGCGCTCTGTGACTGTGCCTGCGGGACCGGTGGACTCAATGTTCACCGGTGTCCCGCAATCGTGTCACAGAGCGGCAGAATGTGGAGATGCCTATGTAAACAATGCATTTCCCTGTTCTGCCTAGTGACAGGACACTGATCTACTGCCCCTTGTCATCGGGAGCAGTGATCACTGTCATGTCACTGGTAGCCCAACCCCCTCACAGTTAGAATCACTCTCTAGGTCACACTTAACCCCTTCCCTGCCAGTGTAATTTACACAGTAATCAGTGCATTTTTATAGCACTGATCACTGTATAAATGACAATGGTCTCAAATTAGTGTCAAAAGTGTCCGATGTTTCCGCCGCAGTATCGCAGTCACAATCAAAATCGCAGATCGCCGCCATTGCTAGTAAGAAAAAAATTAAGAATAAAAATGCCAGAAAACTATCCCCTATTTTGTAGACGCTAAAACTTTTGCGCAAACCAATCAATATATGCTTATTGCGATTTTTTTTTACTAAAAATATGTAGAAGAATACACATCGGCCTAAACTGAGGAAAAAAATCATTTTTTAAATATATTTTGGGGATATTTATTATAGTAAAAAGTAAAAAATATTGCGCATTTTATCAAAATTGTCGCTTGTTTCTTGTTTATAGAGCAAAAAATAAAAACTGCAGAGGTGATCAAATACCACCAAAAGAAAGCTCTATTTGTGGGAAAAAAAGGATGTTAATTTTGTTTGCAACGTCGCACGACCGAGCAATTGTCAGTTAAAGCGACGCAGTGCCCAATTGCAAACAATTGCCTGGTCATTGGGCAGCCAATGAGGTGATAAACTGGTTAATAACTGACCTCATCGTTTATGTATGTTGAAAAGTAGGTGCATCATTGAATCTTTCATACATTTATGTTATTGAAAACTGGTTTAATATCTAGCATTTTGGCAAATCCATAAAAAATAGTTGTTCCAGCTTTCAAAGGTAACATACATGCTTACCCAGTAACGAGCAACTTTATGCTCAGCTAATATTATGACCGAGGACAGAATTGTCTCACATTTATAGCTGAATTTTAGTGGCAATTGTTTTAGTGATTGCATCATAATGATTGTTAATGCACCACAATTGTCAGAATGGAGACATACATATTTCTAAACAAATGGAATTCTGGTAATTCTTCCACTTTTTTAACTTCTTGTATTTGTATTCTGATAGGTTTCTTCAAAAAGGGAATGCTAATCACATTTCATAATATACAGTAGATAAAACCACTAGAGGAAGTGCTTACAGTTCTGTTGATGAAATACAATAATTTTATGTTAAAACATAAGAGTCGCTTGCCAAAACTTAAGCTAAGAAAAATGTTACAAAAATACATCAAAATCTATAATTACGAAAAAAAAAAAAAAAAAAATGAGTATAGTCACCCTTTAAACGTTCATTTACTCCAGAAAATTCTATCCATTACCTTTCAGGAGTCACTATAAATGACTTGTGCGCAATCAAGTAGCATTGTAATATACTATGAGAAAGTCCTTTGGGACAGCAGATGTATTCTTAACTCAACATGATGTTTGGATCTTGATCGACATAATCTGTAAGATGTTAGGAAAAGTGTAAATTACATTGTGATATCAGAATCTGTACAACATGGTCAGTTGTATTTGCGGCAAATCTTGAACAGCAACCAAAATTTTTTTTAAAGGGAGTCGATAAACTTTTAAAATAATTTTTAGATATACAGTATGTGTAAAAGAGATCAGATCGATGTTACTAATATTATCAGTGTGACAAATATTTAACATGTGTGAAAAATATTTAACACAATAAAAAAAAGGGAAAGAACGAATATTCAAACATGTGGAAGACTAAAACGACTAAAACATTCTAGTCAACTAAATTAATACTATTTTAGTTGACTAAAATTCGACTAAAACTAAAACAATTGAGATGACTAAAATACGTCCAAAACTAAACTTTACTAAAGGTAAAATGACATTTAGTCAAAAGACTAAAACTAAATTGAAATTTGACTTCAAAATTAACACTGGTCTGTAGTGCATGTTCATACCTCAATGCCATCAATAATAACATATTGGATTTTTCACTTAAGCAGTTTGGAAATGAGTTTGGAAATTAGTTTGGAAATTGTAGAGAAATGTTAACTAATGCATTACAATTTAATTACACCCATTAGTTTGTAGACAACTAAAATTACTTTCAGTAGACCAAAATGTACTGGAGATTTTAGTAGACTAAAATATATTGGAGATTTAAGGCAGCCATACATGGTTGAATTTCGAAAGAATTGTCTTTTGAAAATCAGAAAATTTGTGCATTTTGTGATCCGATGATGCCAGCATTGATTTCGAAATTCGGCCAACCAAACCTTCAATTTCACCTCCTGTTGCTACAGAAAAGAATTTTAGTGGCTGTAAATCTTTTCTTTCTGGGAATTTTCTTTTCTTTTTTGATTACATTACTCGCACGATTCTCCCATCATTGATTAGAAAATCGTTGGTTTTTCAAAAAATTTCAAACATTGTCCGATTACTTTTGTTGCAGCCCACTAATGGTTCAAAATACAAACAACAATTATTTGATAAGATTTTCGAAAGAATATTCTTTCGAAATTCGACCCATGTATATACAACTAAATACGACTAAATATTAGACTAAATATTAGAAAAAATATGACTAAAACTAAAACAAATGCAGAAGACTAAAATGGCTAAAATTAACACTGGTGGAAGCCAAATCAAATCAAAATGACTTTAATCTGTACCTATGCGTTGACCACCAGCATTAAATACTTTTCGCTTCTTTGCTTCAGCATCACTCCATTCAGTCCCTGTGATGTGAAGAAAAGTACCCAAGGTGACTCAACCCTCCTTCTTATCACATGGGTATAGGAGAGCATCTGACTCATAACCCCCCCCCCCCCATAGCTTTGAAATTTCATTTTGTGAGGCAGGTCATAGATGATGCGATTTTCTTATAGGAAAAAAAAACCGCTCAATTCCCCTTATAACACAGTCAGTATTAAGGCAGCGGAAGTCACTATGACAAGCCTGGGTTCACACAGGGACGGTGTATATCTGTTAACATTAATTGTTATGTCCGTATAACATCAGTACCTGTTTGGAAGTAATTTAAACATTGAAGGAATAGTCAAGAATAAAGCATGAATAGTCAAAGATAATGTCCTCTGTTTTCCGGTGTCAGGGCAGTCGACCAGTGAGTCACTGTGGCCGGTCAGACACAGAGCAGTTGAACAGTCTTAAAGCACTGTTTGAATGAAGAAAACCACTGAGCTGAAATGCTTACAGATTTTAAATTGTCTAATAAAAATAAATATAAAAAATAGAGGTATGCACACTTCGAATAGCAGTACCATATCAATATTTAACTGGCAAGAGAGGAGCCGTCGCAATCTCACAATGCCGTTGCTGCGTCTGTGTGTGTATATCTACAAAAAACTTCTACATAGATACACACAGTGTTATTTCTGCCTCTATCCACTAGAGAGAAACCAGAAACATACGTGTTTCCCCGAAAATAAGCCCTACCCAGAAAGTAAGACCTAGTGCAATTATCAGGGTGGACTGCAGTGTCTCAGTTTATTACAATTTATTAATATGTTTTACAGCCACTGGAGGTCCTCTTTTATTGTCCCGGCTGATGTCTGCAGCCCCTTTCTATTCAGTGTACGAGCAGGCTGACGTCAGCGGGATCTCGGCTTTGATCCTCTCCTCCCCGCTAATGTTGCCTGGATCTCGGCTCTTCTCTCTTATCCTCTCCCCCGCACTGATGTCTGCAGCCCCCTAATCTTCAGTGTATGGAGCGGGCTGACATCAGCGGGATCTCTGCTCTTCTCTCTCTTCCTCTCCCCCCCACTGATGTATGCGGCCCCTCCCTCTGCAGTACACGGAGGGGGCTGACGTCAGTGGGGATCTCGGAGAAGAAGAGCAGATCACACCTGAATGCCCAGGGGAGCTGTAAAAGGTATTTGATAAGGACTTTAAGCAAGATGTTTTTTTTATAATTAAACTGACTTCTTACCTGACAGTGGGAGGGGGTGACACAGGAACTTTTTAATTTCTTATTGATTTATTCATTGATTTTTAGAACATGGAGAGGGGTAAATGATGCAGCACATGCACTGTGCTATCTATCATGCTTTAAAAGGAACTGTTTTTTTTTTGTTTTGTTTTTTAGGGTTACAACCACTTTAATGCCATAATTAAATAAGCCCTACCCCGAAAATAAGCCCTAGTGTGTTTTTTGTAGAAAAACATAATATAAGACCCGGTCTTATTTTCGGAGAAACACGGTTGTGTATTATAGAGGAGCTGAGGAAAATTGCAGAGGGTTGTGGAAGTATAGTTCACAAGAGAGAATTAGCTATTGCCACAGGTTGGCTGGAAAACGACAATTCCAAAGAGGGAGACAATAAAGGGGAGGGACAGCAGTAGTTTTCCCAGGTTGAAGAAGGAAGGAGGCTCTCTTTCGGTGGAGAAACCAGCAGGGGAAACAGTTCGCATGTGCCGCGCTATACAAGTTTTTTTTCATTCATTCATCCTTGAGCATTGGATTGTGACCTGGACTGTAGGGAGCTTGCTATTCAGTGTTCAGTAAATAACCACATGCTGAGGATACTGCCAGGGAGAAGCCCTTTGTGCCTGGAGCTGGGAAGGAAAGCCTCTGCTTATAAAAGACTGGTGAGGGGTCGCTGGCCAACCATACATTGCAGTCTACCTGAGAGACAGACTTGCCGGCTAAGAACACTTTAACTGTGCATGTGCACTCTTAAATAGTGTTGCTCACGAATATTCGTATTGCGTATTGTATATTCGAGTATTCGCGATATATTCCGAATTTCGCGGTGAATATTCGCTATTTCGAATATTCGTATTTTTTCAATTTTTTTTTAGAACAGATCACATCCTAGAGATCCCCATCGACGTCTAAAAGCATTGCTGGTATGATTAGAGACCTTGGGCCGAGTAGCTGCAGCGATCATTTTATATTGCCGAAAAATCGCAATGCGATTATTCGGCAATAGCGATATCGCGCGATTATTTTCGAGAAATTCGCAATATTGTTTTTAGCTAAAATAACACATATATTCGATTTCAGAGTGTTACTGTCGAAATTCCGCAATCAATTTCTCATTCGCATTTTTGCGAAATTACGATAAAATATCAAGAATATTCTGAGCCAATCAGAGTGCTCCTTCCGCATTTGCCGAATATTCGCAATTATTTTGTATTGTAATATATCACGAATATTCTGAGCCAATCAGAGTGCTCCTTCCACATTTGCCGAATATTCGCAATTATTTTGTATTGTAATATATCAAGAATATTCTGAGCCAATCAGAGTGCTCCTTCCGCATTTGCCGAATATTCACAATTATTTTGTATTGTAATATATCACGAATATTCTGAGCCAATCAGAGTGCTCCATTCCGCATTTCTCGAAATTTCGCAATTATTTGGTATTATAAAATATCACGAATATTCTGAGCCAATCAGAGTGCTCCATTCCGCATTTCTCGAAATTTCGCATTCGCATTCGCAATAGCGAAAATTCGCAATCATTTCATTTCCAAAAAATGACACGAATATTCGTATTTAGCGAATATATCTCGAATATTCGACTATATATTCGAGATATATCGCGAAATCGAATATGGCATATTCTGCTCAACACTACTCTTAAATAGGTACAATCCAAAGTGCTCCAACTCAAAGTTTTGGGCCTCAACAAGCTGGCCAGCAGATGGTTTAGTACATGCAAATTACTAAATGTAGCTGCAGTAACAATCTATAGGTTGTCTCCACTCCCCTTAGTTAGGCTACCCTGTGTTGGTTAAGAAAATAGGAGGATTATTCAGTGTTCATTGTTTGTAGCCTGCTTATTATTTCTGTTAATTACTACAATATTATAATTTGCTGATGTTTAATCATTAACTGCTGTGTTATATCCTTTGATGGTGAACCCATTTCAGTATAATCTTTTTTCCTCCCATGTAGCGCCCTCTACTATAGGTAGCTGTTAGAGGTGAGGATTTTTGTGATAGCTGCCAGGCAGGTAAATTTAGGCAGGCCTATGCTGCATGCTAGTCTTGCTTGTTTTTGATCTGAGAACAGGGAGTGGTTAGTGTAGCAGTGCATGTGACCATCTGTACTTTAGTTCTTGGGCGCCTCCCCTGCTTCCAGGGAGAATGTTCTGGAAGAGGGGAACTGGGAACTGGAGTGACAGGAAGTTCATTTGAGGAGCCCTGACCAATCCCCAAATGGAATCGGCAGGGGGCAGGTCTTCTTCATAAGCTCAGGTCCAGCCCACTGGAGGGGAGTTGTCAGCTGGGTGAAGTGAAGAATAGAGTGTTAGACTGCAGCAGGAGGCCCATTCCCATCTTGGGGGGGGGGGTGCTTGCCTCGGTGGAGGATCTTGGGAGCTGGGGGGAGCCCTCATCCTTGCATGGTCATGGAAGATGTGTCCTGGAACAGAGGAGCTGGAGAAGCAGTCGGTACACAAGTCCGGTTAAGTTCTTTACCATGGACTCAGGGCAGGAGAAGGTCGTGAGTGGATATATGGAGGAGGCATGCCAGGGGAGCCTGTGGGGTTTTGTGTCAATTGGATTTGCAAGTGGGTCTAGCTGGGTAGAAGCTCAGTAGTCCACCAACGAACTCAAGCTGCTAAGCTACTAGACCGCAATAAGTGGTAGTGCAGGCCCCTGGCCTATCAGAGTTCAGCAAGTCAGAAACCACCTAGGATTATTCAGAGTGATCCCTGGTGTAGTATAACAATGATGGGGTGGAGATACTGACATTTTTCAGTAAAGTTTTGTGCAGGAGGGGAAGAGTCTTGGGAGTAACGGTCTGCAGAACTTGGTGCAGAGGATAAGTAAAAGTCTGCAGGAGAGATTGCAAATGTCAGAGTCCATCATTTACTCAGTGCTATTAATTTGGCAATTCTTTAACAAAGATGGCAAAGTGATCTGTTCTATGGGCATCCCATACCTCCTTTCCCCAACCAAGTTATATTCCCCAAATAAACAAAAACAAAACAAAGCAAAATGACTGTTCATTGTCTCTGAGAGGGATATTAAAGGTCTGGCAGCAGGGTGATATGGTGGGTGATAGTAACTAGTAGCAACCATCCGTTACACCTGTATAGCTAATTTTTATGCACATCAATTACAATATACTTGGCTGATACTTTAACAGATCTGTGTCATGGTATATTGGGGTATTTTAACGCTCAGGTGTCAGCATTTATATCCTGGATCCAGCCAGGTGTGTCAGAGTACAAAGCTGTAAGCAGAGACGTGGGCACAAGAACAGAGGACCGAAACATCAAGCTGCCCTTTCAGGGGTTAAGTTACATGTACATTGATCCAAAGGATTTAAAGAAGGGACTGCAGACATTAAGTACATGAAAATTAAGCGACTTTTTCTGGTTAGGTTAGTTGTTTAATTTGAGATTTAAAAAAATGAGCTGAGAGTTTGATTACTTGCCCCAGCCTCTGAAAGAAGTTTCCAGAACATAGGGTTGGGAGATTCGAATGATCAGATGACTATTTATTATGTCCCAGTTAAACCCTGGAAGGAGGCAAAAGGTGACTGGGGAGGTGATAAATGTGCAGGGGGTCTGAAAAAGTCATTCTTTCCTATTCAGGGAGTGTTCCAGTTCTCCTGGGGGCAGTTGCCCCTGTGAGATACCCAAGGAGACAAGAAGCTTCAGTCTAGGCTTCACCAGCTGGTGGGCTCAAGGCCTGGAGAAGATTAATAAAGGATTGTATTTGCTGGAAGACACTACCTTGAAGTCCTTGTCTGGAGAAGGATCTTGTTGGTTCCCTGACTCAGGATATACTTATGAATGTTTGGTGGCAGACAGCTCCTGGAATACCATGAGTAAAAATCCTACTGTGGACTATTATAACTGTAGTTGTGCAAGTGCCAGAAGTGAACTAAGTACCAGAAGCTGCTATATAGACTGAGACTGCTAACACAGGGTCCTGGATATACTGGCTATTCAATGTTACCTTCAGGAAAGGCTACTATTAATAGATTAGTGATAAGTATGATCCTGAATTCCTCTCCCGTTAAAGTTTTCAAGCGATTAAATACTAAAAAGGTATCTCCTAGACTGAGCTTTAAAGCGGACCTTCAACCAAAAGGGGAAGTTCTGTCCCCCCCCTCCCCCTCCAGCCCCCCTCCCCCCCAACTTTTGGACATTTTTTTTTCCATATAAAAAAAAAATACCAGTGAAGATTTGATCTAAAAAGCTAAGAAAGAGGTGAAAATTCAGCAAACACATTCTTGCAGCATGACAATGACGAATGCGTTAAAGAACATTGTCATATCCATGTCTTTTTTTAAATGAAAATTCACTTCTAAATACATTACTGGTCTCTCGATATATACAGTATATATACATTTAGATTAGCATTTTCCTAACACGATGTCAAATCATTATGTATTGTCTTGATGTTATTTGATAAAGCTCAGTGAGCAGATGGAAGTGTCAATCAGCAGTGAGCGGTAAAATACTAAATCAGATTGATTGTTAGTAAGAAGTCATACAACTAGCAAACAAGTGCTGCCTATAATTACTTTATGGTGTGAAAACACATAACATAAATTCTAATCAATGCATCATAGACAGCCTACTGGACTGTGAATTTGTGGATGTGAATATGCAATGAAATAAAAGGAATACAGCAAGCTAGTCAGACTTCTCCTGGTAGGTTTGTTGGGCTGTCACTTTGGTAGATTTGGGTAGATGAACTTTATTTAAGAGAGCGGGAGGTGGGGCCAGGCCACGCTCTGTGTGTGTCTGTACACACTGGGCCAGATTCAGGAACAGTTAGGCTGGCGGATCCAGTGATCCGCCAGCCTAACTGTCACTTTGAGCCGGCGTTTCTGTTTTCTGTAACCAGAAAACAAGAAACGCCGGGTTGAAGCTCCGATGCGATCAGCGTAACTGAGTTTCGCCATCGCATCGTTACTTCAACTTAAAAATGGCGCCGGGGGCGTTCCCGCCGATTTCCGCTCAAAAAATATGTTAATGAGCGGAAATCGGCAATTCACGAGCGAATTCCGGCGCGACGCAATGACGGTACGACGTTTCCGGAAGCGATACGCGGTGCGAAGATATACCTACATGGGGTTGGAGTATCCTATGTTAGGTATAGGCGTCGTCATCGCGTCGGGAAAAAAAAAATCACGTCGCTTGCGTAAAAAGATCATGAATGGGAATGTGACGTCATTGACGTTCATTCACAGAATTTGGAGCATGCGCACGGGGATGCTTTGACACTCGACGCATGCGCAGTACGTTCGCGGCGGGATCGCGCTTAGTTTAAATAATACACGCCCTGTACCCGCCCAATTTGAATTCCGCCGGCTCATTTTCGTTACGCTGCCGCAACTTTAGGAGCAAGTGCTTCGTGAATGACAGCACTTGCTGCTAAAATTTCGGCAGAGTAACGTAAATGAGAAGCGTTACTCTGGAGCAAAGATGCTCCCATCTACCTGAATCTGGCCCACTGACTGTAAACCTGGCTCAAGAGCATACCTGAATGAGTGCACCCATATCAAGCTGCATGCCATGGTGGGCACTCGGTGGGGGGGGGGGGAGCCAGGAGTGACGACAGGGGACCTGAGAAGAGGAGGATCGGGGCTGCTCTGTGCAAAACCAACTGCACAGAGCAGGTTAGTTTGACATGTTTGTTATTTAAAAAAAAAAAAACGGGAGCTGTGGTGGCTCAACGTGATTGGCACTGCGCTGACAAGCCATTCACCTCTGCAGCCAAGGGTTCGGATCCCGGTCTCGGCTACATGTGAATTGAGTTTGGTGGTCTCAGCCCGGCTCCCGGTGGGTGTGCTATGCAAGGTACGCCTGTGCTTAGTACGCCCATAACAAAAACCACCACACTTGCACGCACGCGAAATTGGTTTAAAAAACACATGCACTTTGGCCATGCGGTCTCTTAAAATAAAGAGAGGCGAAGGACCTACGGGGCTGGCTGGGTGGGCTAGGCCCCCTCACTCCCTCATAGGGGGAGTCCCTCTGCCCCATTGGGGTCCCGTTGGGCCCCAGTTGGGCTCCCAAGAGGAGCAGGTAGGGCGGGGTGAGTGGGAGGCCCCCCTTCACACCCGCCATTGCCACCAGGGGCATGGAGAAGGATGGCGATTGCCTCCGGGGGGAGGGTCTGCCTACTCCCAACTCCTGCAGTCCGGCTCCTCTCTCTCGAGTTCACGCACAAAATACACTTTAAAAAAAAAAAAAAAAAAAAAAAACATGTTTACAATCACTTTAAACTTACATTTTTAGATTTTTTTTTATTGTTTTACCTTAACTGTGTTGCTAACACAAGGGGTGATTTAACTGATCAAAAAATAAAAAAAGAAATAAATATATATATATATATACAGTATATATATATATATATATTATATATATATATATATATATATATATATATATATATATATATATATATATATATATATATACAGAGACTAAGACTGGGATGCTATTAAAGTTCATGTGTATGAAAAAGCAGGCGTCCATGTAATTTTGACAATATAGGGCCAGATTCAGGTAGGAGAGCGGATCTTTATGTTGGAGTAACGTTTGTCATTTACGCTACTCCGCCGAAACTTTAGGAGCAAGTACTGTTATTCACATAGCACTTGCTCCTAAAGTTGCGGCGGCATAGCGAAAATGAGCCGGCGGAATTCAAATTGGGCGGGTAGGGGGCGTGTATTATTTAAACTAGGCTTGAATGGGGATTGACGTCATTGACGTTCACTGACAGAATTTGGAGCATGCGCACTGACAGTCGAAGCATGCGCAGTACGATCGCCGCGGGACCATGTCTTGTTTCATGCCTGCAGTCTCTGACCATGTCTTGTTTCATGCCTGCAGTCTCTGACCATGTCTTGTATCATGCCTGCAATCTCTGACCATGTCTTGTATCATGCCTGCAGTCTCTGACCATCTCTTGTATCATGCCTGCAGTCTCTGACCATCGCCTTTATTATGCCTGCAGTCTCTGACCATCTCCTGTACTATGTATGTAGTCTGAGGGCTCTTTCTACCAGACCTCCTAACATAAGCCCTCTCTCTATCTATCAAAGAGACCCCCCCCCCCCAGGTCCCATTAGTGTACTCTTTTCTTGTAATTTGTTTATTGTTAAGAGGATCCCAGGATAATGAAGACTTCTTAAGGGAGCATCTCTGTGTCTGAGTCGTTGAAACATTTTGTAAATGGGAGGAGTTAGTAAGATGACTACGCCCATGTGGGGGGCGCCAGAAATATTTCTGCACCCAGGCGCCTGTGACCCTAGGATCGGGCCTGTCGAACACCCCCGCGTTTGGTTCGCACCAGAACCGTCGAACAGACCGACCGTTGGCGCGAACATTTAGAACCCCATTGAAGTCTATGGGACTCAAACGTTCGAATTCAAAAACGATAATTTTAAAGACCAATATTCAAGTTATTGGGCCAGATTCTCAAATATTTTCGGCGGCGTAGCGTAAGCCAGTTACACTACGCCGCCGCTGCGTACTGGAGCAAGTGCTTTATTCTCTAAGCACTTGCTCCGTAGGTTTCGCCTGCGTTGCGTAAATCGCGCAGCGTAAACCCGCGCAATTCAAATGGGGCGGCTTGTATTTAAGCGCGCCCCCGCGCGCCCCCGCGTCGAACGAACTGCGCATGCACCGGCCGGGGAAAAAGCCCAGTGCGCATGCTCCAGCTCACGTCGGAAAGCGTCGTTGAAACCGACGTCAAAACGACGTGAGCGTCATTTACGCAAGTCCCTATTCGCGAACGAGTTAGTAAAACGACGTAAGCGACGGAAAAAGCCGACGCTGACCCGACGCCATACTTAACATGGCGTCCGACGGGACACGACGGCATCCGACGGGACCTCGTAAGGTTACTCCACATAGAAGCTGGGGTAACCTTACGAGTTCATAAACGACGTACGCGACGACGGGGCGGCGTAAAAGCGATCGAGAATCGGCGTACTACTTCATTTGCATATGCAAATGAAAAAACAACGTAAAGGCCACCTAGTGGCCGGAGTTGTCATTACATCTACGATCCGAAAGTGTAATTGTATTACACTTGTCGGATGTAGAAGCGTATCTATGCAAAAGTGATGCTCAGCATCACTCGCATAGATACGAGTCAAAAAAAAAGGCGATACGACGGGGTATCTGAGATACTCCGTCGTAACGCCTCTGAGAATCTGGCCCTTTGTTGGAAAACGTCTTTGAAAACCCAGGTCTTGCCCCAGGGAACATGTATCAATGGAAAAAAGTTTAAAAAAACTGTATTTTTTTCAGGAGCATGCTCATTGCATTTAAGCCTAAATGACCCCAGATCTCATATTTAAGAGGACCTGTCATGCTTTTTTCTATTACAAGGGATGTTCACATTCCTTGTAATAGGAATAAAAGTGATAATTTTTTTTATTTTAGTGTTAAAAATTGGTAAAATAAATCAAAATAAATACGACGAGCTGGCGTGCAGAAGCGAACGCATACGCAAGTAGCACCCGCATATGAAAACGGTGTTCAAACCACACAAGTGAGGTATCGCCGCGATCGTTAGAGCGAGAGCAATAATTCTAGCCCTAGACCTCCTCTGTATCTCAAAAAATGCAACCTGTAGAATTTTTTAATCGTCGCCTATCGAGATTTTTAAGGGTAAAAGTTTGACGCCATGCCACGAGCGGTCGCAATTTTGAAGCGTGACATGTTGGGTATCATTTTACTCGGCGTAACATTATCTTTCACAATATGTAAAAAAATTGGGCCAAATTTATTGTTGTCTTATTTTTTAATTTAAAAAACTGATTTTTTTCCAAAAAAAGTGCGCTTGTTAGACCGCTGCGCAAATACGGTGTGACAAAAAGTATTGCAATGACTGCCATTTTATTCTCTAGGGTGTTAGAAAAAAATATATATAATGTTTGGGGGTTTTAAGTAATTTTATAGCAAAAAAAAATGTTTTAGTCTCGTAAACACCGAATCTGAAAAACAGGCTCGGGGCTTAAGTGGTTAAAAATAACAAACATGTTATACTTAACTGCCCTCTTCTCGGGTTCCTCTTCTGTGCTCCTGGTCCCTCCCTCCTGCCAAGTGCCCCCACAGCAAGTAGCTTGCTATGGGGGCTAGTCAAGCCAAGCCGCTGCTCTGGGTGTCCATACAGATACAGACTTGGCCCCGCCCCCTGCCACTCCTCATTGGCTCACTGACTTTGATTGTCAGAAGCAGGTGTCAATAACGCCTGCTGTTTGTCTCAGCCAATCAGGACCTTCTGCCTTTAGGACCATTTTAACTTTATTAATTTTAAAGTGGGAGAGTTTAGTAGGACTTTATATGAGGAAATTACACAGTCAAATACCTCCATCCCTGTTATTTGTATAAAGGAAGAGCGAAGGAGACTTTAAATGAAGTGTGTGCGGGAAAAACTTGAAATGGTAAAGGATGATTGAAGTAGATTATGATCATTTAATACTTTCATATAATGTATCGTACGTAACTATATTACATTATTGAAGAAGGTCATAATTATACGGTATAAATACTTATATAGATAGATTCCAATTCATGTCAACAGAAAGACAAAAATGATAAGGTTAAAATACATAGACTTTTATGGAAAGCTTAAAGCAGTTCAGAACAAAAATCGGGATGTACAGACATAGAATGCAATATAGGGTATTGTAGTAACATATAGTTGGAGCATGAAGTCGTTAGCTCTATGCGTTTCACGACTTTAAGTCGCTCATCAGGAGCAAAGATGCATTGTGTTTCTGTAAAGACAAAAGCACAATTTAGGCTGGTTCAGGGCATATGACATTCTGGGGACTGTGAGCAATCAAAGTCCCAGTTGGTACTTACCGGGATATTCCCATGAAGCTGGCATGGAAGTCGAGGCCAAACAGACCCCAATAGGCGTAGATCCTGCCAGGGACTGAGGCAGGGTGCTGAACTGCAAACGGCTCCCCACACACAGAGGTGCACACCAGGATGGACAGGCATCAGGCAGGAAGTAATAGATGGAATTAGGTCAAAATAATGACTGCAGGTAAGAGGAGAGTGGAGTGCAAATGACTGGAAAATTTGTGTTTGAAAGAAAAGAAAAAAAAGAGGGAAAAAAGGTGCATGAAAGGGGAAGGAAATGGTGTGAAGCTGAGTGCGTATCAGTGAGAAAAACGAATGTGGAAAATGAGGAAAAAAGTTACCTGTAGAGTCAATAATAATGCGTGTATGCTGTGAAGTGCAATGAGCCGAATGCCTGAAACACCCAAAGGCAGCGCCCCCCATATATAGGTGCCCCCATCCGAAACACCCCACCTACGTCACGCACGCAAGGAAATGGATAGGAGAGGCGCCCACCCCAAAGCGGAAGAGCCGCCCGGTGGTTTGGCGCCAATAACTTTAACTTTATGATTTGTCTCCCGCTGTGTGTCTTAAACAATCAGAAGGGAGAATCCCGGACAGTCGCATACCTGGATCAGCAGCAACAGGGGGAGCAGTGAAGGGGCACTAATAGCATAGGTCAACTGTGGGGTTTTACCACCCCTCAATCACAAGTGTAAACAAGACAGGAGGTATGTTGCTGGCTGATCACCAGATCTATGTAACCATGTAAGTCGGTTCACACTGGGGCGACACGACTTCCAGCACGACTTTCAGAAGCAACTTCAACACGATTTGAGCATGAACCACAGGGCGATCTGGGGCGATTTACAACACGACTTGAAGTCCTTTTCAGGTCAGGAGACATTCCAGTGGCCAATAAAACAACAATCAGCTCTGGGAGAGGGAAGGGGAGGGAGGGGTTTGCCTGAGAAATGTATGTTATCTTGCTTAAATGTCACTTCAATTAAAACAGTGATCAGACTTGGAAGCGACTTCCATTGAAATCAATGGGTACAAATCGCCTAGAAGTCTGATTGAAGTAGTACAGGAACCTCTTCTGAAGTCGGAGCGACATGAGTAGTGTGTATTAACACCGCTCCCATTCACTTACATTGCTTTTCTGGACAGAACGACTTGGGACGACTTGAGACGACTTCAAGTCTGATCCCAAGTCGCCCCAGTGTGAACCGACTCTAATGGTGCGCTGTTTCTATTAATTTATCATAAGTGATCTGATGAGATTGTGAAAATAAACTATATCAGAAAATAAATCATCATACTAGTCTGATCGTCTTAAAGTGATAATAAAGTCTTGTGTTTTTTTTTTTTTTTTTTTAAATAACAAGCATGTTATACTTACCTGCTCTGTGGAGTGGTTTTGCATAGAGCAGCCAAGATCCTCCTCTTTTCCGGTCACTCGCCTGCCCCTCACTCCTGCTGAGTGCCCCCACAGCAAGCAGCTTTCTATGGGGGTACCCGAGCCGAGCCACTGCTCTGTGTGTCCATTCAGTCATGGAGCCACATCTTGTACCCGCCCCCTCTCTCTCCTCATTGGGTCACTGACTTTTCTTGACAGCAGCGGGAGCCAAAAAACACAGAGGTAATCAAATACCACCAAAAAAAGCTGGAAAGGGGAAAAAAGGACGTCAATTTTGTTTAGGTACAACGTGGCATGACCGCGCAATTGTCAATTAAATCGATGCAGTGCCGCAAGAAATGGCCTGGTCAGGTCATATTAATGCTCTGAAGTTAAGTAGGAAATATGTTTCTATAGAGAAATAGGAATTCTTGTTTTAGTCTTGTGCTAACCGCAAGCTAGAGTCTGGAACAAAATTTAGTGATAGCCTGTGCACTGTTATAAAAACTATCTGTACGGAGGCGCATGCGCGGCAGCTCCCAAGATGGCCGCCGGCTTCTAGAGCTCCGCTCCACCACGGCCCTGTAATAGCCACCGGAGCTCTCAGGACGCCCCCCCCCAGCGCTCTCACCGGGACCAACAAGCAGGGGAAGACCCCGGGAACGAGCGGATGCTAACTGCACCGGTGAGGAGGAATCTATCACGTCAGATGGCGGCCTCCCCCGGACCCCTCAGTTATGCCAAGATGGCGGCGCAGCAAGGCCTTCATGCGGCGGAGGACGCGGGAGACACAGGGGACTCGATTGCTGACCAGGACCTAGTCCTGCCGCCATCCCCAGGTACCGACTTCCCCTCCCTACATCAGGCTGCCTCCCCAGCTTCCACAGAATCCCTGCTGGGAAGACTGAGCGCAGGGCCCCCCTCTACCCCCCTGCTGGATCCCCATACAGGAATGCTGCTGACTGTGAGTGAAACAGCAGAATCCACTCCTGTCCCCACTGACTTTCCTTCCATGATGGAAGCTTTTGCTCAGATGCTCTCTAAGAGCTTAGCCCTCAATGCAGCCCAAATCACTTCCTCCATTCATGCAGACCTGCAGCAGATCGGATTGAGAATGGACACTATGGAGAAAAAGGCTGACCAGGCTGTGGCACGCATTAACCAAAACACGGCCAGGCTACAAGAAGTCCAGGATCAATTAGAGACTGCCTTCGCCAAAATCGATGACCTTGAGAATAGGTCAAGGCGCTATAACTTTAGGATCAGGGGGCTCCCCGAATCTGAAAAGGAGGTGCAGGCGGCAGTGAAAACCTTTATTAAAAGTCTCAGTCCGGATATAGCGGACCACCGCCTGGAGCTGGACAGGGCGCACAGGGCCCTACAACCCCCTTGCACGGACGGACTCCCCAGAGACATTATCGTGAAACTGCACTTTTATTCGGTGAAGGAGGAGGTGATGAGGAAATCCAGGTACTCCGAAAATCTTACGCTTAAAGGTCATAAAATCCAAATCTTTGCTGATCTCTCCCCCTACACGGTGCAGAGACGGCGGTCGCTTAAACCACTGCTGCACCTATTGATGGAGAGGGAAATCACATATAGATGGTCTTTTCCCCTACGGCTGAACTTCTCCTTCAAGAATAAACACTATGGCTTCTCATCCCTGGTTGAAGGGGAGCGTTTGTTGGGGCATCTAGGGATCCTGCCCCAGGACCCCCCTCCCATGCAGACCGGAAGGAGCAACCCGGCTTCTACAAAGAGACCCTCACCTGCAAGCCCTTTGCAGCACACCTGGCTCAAGCAAGGCTACAAGCGGTCCAAAGACAATCTACAGACCTGAAGACATCCCCCCCTCCTGTCCCTCTTGGGGCTCATTGTCTTCTCACTTCCCATGATGTCCGGATTTGGGGGCGCTTCACCCACTACCCCTTATTGGGGGTGCCTGTTGATGAAGACTTCCTGCTGACAGCACTTAGACTATTGTCTCCTTTAACGGTTCTTTTTTTTTGCAGGTTGCCCAGCTGGGCCTTACTTACTTCCTGACTGAGGCTGGGGCGGGTGGGCTTTGCCCGATTTGGGACTGGGGAACTTGCGGGGGTGGCGGTCAGCCTAGAGCGGCCCTACCCCTTTGGAGCACCGTTCAGCTCCCCATGCGATTTATAGTTGACAGTAATGCAGTGTTAAGTTTTGATATCCTTTTTCCTTCCCTTTCAGGGGCCCGGGTCCCGTGGGGGGGGCGGAGTCCGGGGGGGGTACCTGATGCTCACAGTTTACTAGCTAGTGACATACATGGGGGCGTCCTGTTTGTTAGTTCCTTTAGAATATGTTAGGCCCCAGTCTGGGGCTTTAGTATAACGGAAGATCTATTTTGGGTGGTTGGGCTGTGGTGGACCCAGTGCACCTCATTCTAGGGCCGGGAGCGCTTTTTGTGCTCTTCGGCTCTGTCACGGAGTCCCTGTCTCGAGGGAACTCCGGTCCTCTCAGGATTGAGGGTAGGGATGGATAGCCCATCTCGACCCGGGGGTGGGGAGGGGTCAGGGGACCCAGGGGTTTATGGTTTGTGTCTTACAGTTTTTTCAGTGTTGTTTCAGTCATTTTGTTCAGTTTATCAATTTGTAACCGGTCTCTTTTTCCTCCCTTCTTCTCTCACACCTGTCCTACCTGCTCCTCGTGCTACTTCCTATCGGAGTCTCTTCGGGGCCTTCGGTTGTCACGGACTTCGCCTCCCAGGACCCGAGCCTTCGCTGTGTCTGCTCCTCGGGCTGTGTGGTGAGTACCGCTTTTTAGATCAAGGAATGCACCTATACATCACACTAGTTCCTCCCACTAAGGGAGTGGCCATTTGTTTCGCTAAACACATTAATTTATCCCAACCGGTTGTCAAAGCTGACCCGCAGGGGCGCTACATCTTGGTCTCTGGTCAAATTGATGGAGAAACCTACACCTTTGTCTCCTATTACTCCCCTAATAAGGGCCAGAAACCCTTTTTTGACTCTCTGCTGCGCAATCTGAGCGAACATCTCAAGGGGACGGTCTACATTGGTGGGGACTCTAACATCGCTTTCGATTACTCGCTGGATAAGTCCAGGTCTGGGAAACCGATGCCCAAACGACCCTCCAAACAAAGCGTTAAAATTGCGGAACTACTACACTCGGCGGGGCTGATTGATGTCTGGAGAGAGGTTAACCCTCACACGAAGGACTATACGCATTTCTCTGCACCACACAACTCATTTGCCAGGATAGACCACATTTTCACGCGATCCTCGTCTATCCCCTTAATTAAAGACTCCAAGATTATTGAAACTTCCCTTTCGGACCACTCGATGGTCGTTTTGACCACGTTGAGACCTTCGGGAGTGCGGATGGCCCCACGCTGGCATCTGCAGGAGTCATTTTTGAGTGACCCCATACGATGTACCCTTTTGGAAACAGCCATTAAGGAATACTTCCTTACCAATGCGACGGGCAAGGTCTCGGAAGCTACTGTTTGGGCGGCACACAAATCGGTGATACGGGGGAAGATCATGCAAATGCTTTCGAAACGCAGGGCGGAACATAGGGTGGACACGCTGAAACTTACGGAGGAATTCCGTTCTCTAGCGAAAGCGCACAAGCGACACCCTACGGCAGACTCCCTTAGACAGTTGGAAGGGGCTCGGGCCCTACTTAACCTGAAATTGACCACTGACGCAGAACGGCACCTTAGATGGACTGGGGCTAAATTCTATTCTCAGAAGGACAGGATTGGTTCTAAGTTGGCGGTGAAGTTGAACCCTAAGCCACGTGCCCTAGCGTTCCCTAAAATTAAGACGACCTCGGGGGACCTGACGCAAAACCCTACAAAAGTTATGGACACTTTTCTACAGTTTTATTCTGACTTATACAAACCGGCCGGCCCGGTTCAGGCCTCCCTGGGTGAGACTACCCACCCTCTCCCCTGAACATAGGACCCTCCTTGAGGAACAGTTTACCCAGGCCGAGATATTGGACACTATAAAATCCCTCAAAGTTGGCTCCTCGCCTGGTCCCGATGGATTCTCAAATGGCTACTATAAAAAATTTGGCCCTTGCTTGGCTCCACATATGGCTCGGTTCTTTAACTCCCTACAGGAGGGAAACCTCCTGGGCGCGGACCTGAACTCTGCATATATTTCAGTGATTCCCAAGCCGGACAAGGACACTAGTGAGGTTAGCAATTACCGCCCAATCTCGCTTATCAATAACGACATCAAAATTATGACCAAGATCATGGCCAATCGGGTGGCGAGTTTTATCGCTACATACATACATGGGGACCAGGTGGGGTTCATTCCTGGGAGACAGGGTCCGGACCAGGTCAGGAGGGCCATCGACGTCATTTCGCTTCTTAGATCCCAATGGGATGGGGGTAACCCGCAGAAAGGCTGTCTCCTTTCCATAGACCTTCACAAGGCCTTCGACTCGATTGACTGGAAGTACTTGACCGATTTATTGGGGAAGTGGGGTTTCGGCCCATACTTCTTAAATCTAGTCCAAGCTCTTTATTCGAACCCCACGGCCCAAATTCGCCTGCTGGGCAGATTTTCGGATTCATTTACTATTGGTAAGGGGAACTAGACAAGGGTGCCCACTCTCCCCCCTCTTATTCGCGTTAGCCATAGAGATGCTAGCGATTGCGCTTAGATCAAACCCGGACTTCAAGGGGGTGACGTGCGGCCAGGGCGAGCACAAGTGCGCGCTATACGCAGATGACCTACTCCTTTTCGTCACTTCCCCACTGACCTCTACCCCCGTGATACTTAAGATTTTACGAGCCTTTAGTGACATATCGGGACTGACAGTTAATATGACCAAGTCGATAGCTTTGAACATTACTGTCCCCCCCCGACATCCTTTCCCAGCTCTCTAACAATTTTGACTTCAAATGGGCCTCCGGGTCGATTCCTTACCTAGGCATCAAGCTTACGCCGGACATAACAACTCTTTTTTGGACGCGTGGTCGAAGTGTGGTCTGTCCTGGCTGGGTAGGATACACGCAGTGAAAATGACCCTCCTCCCCCGTCTGTTATATCTATTCCGTTCCCTCCCGGTCCCGATTCCAAAACGTTTTCTCAGTTCTGTCCAGTCCCGAATAGTCAGTTTTGTTTGGGGTAACAAGGGGTACAGATGCCCCTCCGGCGTCCTCTATCGGCTGAAGTCACAGGGTGGGTTGGGACTCCCGAATCTCTGGGGTTATTACCAGGCGGCCCAACTTGCACAAATCTCGACGGCTTTCCGCCAAGGACCTAAACCTGACTGGCTCTCAATGGAGAGACAAGCCACCCCCAAGAACACCGTTGACTTCCTCCTTTGCTGTGACCCGAGGGTCAGACCCGCGATCCTGGCACCCACCCTATCGCATTCGGTTTCCTTAAGCTCCAAACTATTTAGCCTGCACTCCCTGACATCCCCTTTAAGACCCCTGGCACACCTATTCCATAATGCAGAATTCCCCCCAGGAATGAATATTGAGGCCTTTCGCTGGTGGACGGACAAGGGCCTTTACCGGATTGGCCACTTCCTCTCCCCGACGGGACCTATTTCTCTATCCTTTTGCAGACAGAAACTGGACATGCCGGACTTGGAATTGTTCAGGTTCTCACAAATCTCCCATTTCATGCACTCAATCTGGACCAATAAAAAGGTACCCCCCACAATCTCGCCATATGAGCACTGGTGCACTACAGCAGCGGATCAGAGGGGTGGCATCTCCTTGATCTACACAGCGCTTGTTTCTAAGAAGGTAAAGCCATCATATGCTCGGGCCTGGGAGGAGGAGTTGGACGGTTCGTGGGACGTTGAGGTCTGGCACAGAGCGACTGCTAGAGCGTTTAAAGGTGTCCTCAACGTCTCTCTCATAGAGGCTGGCTTAAAAGTTCTACTCAGGTGGTATTATGTTCCTTCCATGCTGGCTAGGATGTTCCCGGGGGCGTCACCGGTCTGTTACAGGGGCTGTGATCTGGAGGGGTCGATGCTCCACATTTGGTGGACCTGCCCCCGCATCAGGTCGTTCTGGCGGAAGGTATTCCGGATCATTCGCTCCATAACAGCGGCGGTGGTGACCCCACACCCAGGCATAGCTCTTTTGAACCACAGCATCCTGGGACTATCTAAACATTGCCAGACCCTATCATTTTTCATGCTACTGGGAGCCAAAATGTCTATCGCTAAAGCCTGGAACAAACCTACGGTATCCCTACAGGGGTTCAGGAGAAAGGTCTCCTGGATTATGGCACAGGAGCAGATCGTTGCTAGAATTAATGACAAATCCGAGAGATTTCTGGCCATCTGGGAACCTTGGGCCGCCTACTGTAACATATCTCTCATACCGGGAGTTCCGCCTGGCAGTAGGCACCCTTCCCCTCTTCTCTTCCTCTTCTTGTCTTCCCATCCCTTTACTATGCATCTTTGCCTTTTCTTTTACTTCTACCTCCCCCGGTTACCATACTGTTCTCTGATTTTCCGGTTACTGTTATATTTTCTTTTGGGCGGAGTCTAGCTCCCCCAGGTAACAGCCTACAAGGCCTAAAGTGCACCCTCCTGGTAAACAATTTCATGGGTCTCCCACACTGGGATGGCTTTCGGATACACGTGGGATGGGGCGCGGGGTCCCCTTTTGCCGAGGGGCAGTGTGATCCCTCTGGGGCCTATCGGACCTGGGGTCCTGTGCCCCTGCCCCGCTGGAGAGTTGTCTCTGGGGGGACCTCGAGTAGTTTACTGTACATTGTTATGCAAACTGTTTACTGCCAGGCCAACACTTGGCCGATGTTTTACTGTTTCTCTCCTCTCTTCCGTTCTGGCACTAGTGTTGGAACTGTGGCCCCAGGACACGGAAGATTCTGTTTATGCCTTGACTGTCTGTAAGATGACATGTTGCTCTTTGTGATATTTGTTCTCTACTGAAAATTCAATAAAAATTATTGAACATAAAAAACAAAAACTTGATTCCCTGCATAGACCGAATTTTTGAAATGAAAAATAAAATGTTAATGATATCTTAATGTATCATAGATGTTAACTTGATACACCCTGAAGATCTTTTACACAGAAATTGAAACGCGTCGAGATACCCTATATGGCAACCCTTTTGGTGAACTATATACGGACATTGTTATGTGAATACAATTTTTATTGTACACCAGAGCTCCTATTGTCCTTTCCATGTAAAAGTGTTTATTCCTTCATATTTGACATTTTACGTAAACTTTTATGTATTTTATGTAAACTTGATACTTTTTGAATAAAATAAATTATAAATTTAAAATGTAAAAACTATCTGTACATTGTCAGGCGAGATATGTTATAAATAATATGTATATACATGGGGAGGGGCTTAGCCTGGCCTGGCACCACCCCTTTGTGTTATCAGTGGCCCAGCATGCACCTCAGACCTCTTCTCCCTGCGCTCTGCAGCGCATCATTTCATCTATCTGCCGCCTTTTTCCTGACAGCTCAGACAAGCTTATACATTCAGCACTTGGCTGTAGAGGAAAGAAGATGGCAGATAATCTGGTACAACTTATGTAGGGGGATGTGTTTAATTTCTGTGGATCACCTAAGGCCAGTCACTTCGATGAGTATAGATAAGGGGGGAGAGACCAACTAGATAGAGACAGTGAAGCTGCTTGACACTAAACTGGTCTATACTATATCGATCGATATGGGTTTGGTTGGGATTTTCAAGGTACTTGTAGAGAGACGTATATCATATAAAAATAGATTTATTACAAAAAGAACAATACATCAATAATAAAAAGATGGGACAGGCCCCACAGTTCGGACACAGTAAGGTGTTTGTTAAGATGACACAAAACAAAACAAAACCGTATTGGTCAGATGCGTGGAGCCAATCTGCGACCTCGACCGGTTTCGCGGTTGATACCGCTTCTTCAGGAGGATATGGGATGGCAGGTGGCCCGGAATGAGCAGACAACAAACGTGTCCCCCAAACAAACAAAGAATACAAAGTGGCTCGCGCCGGGGAAGCTGACAAAAAGCTCCGAAAAAAGTATAAAGTTTACAAAATACTGGGGATAAAAGGCAACATCACAAACTAGTAGGTGCACGTGGCAACCTATGAGGTATGAGGAGAGCCAAAGGCACTGGTAAGCAATTAGCTTGGTGTGATGGCCGATATGTATCCCCAGGGAGAGCCTGTCATATGATATGAGATATGACAGGCTCTCCCTGGGGATACATATCGGCCATCACACCAATCACACCAAGCTAATTGCTTACCAGTGCCTTTGGCTCTCCTCATACCTCATAGGTTGCCACGTGCACCTACTAGTTTGTGATGTTGCCTTTTATCCCCAGTATTTTGTAAACTTTATACTTTTTTCGGAGCTTTTTGTCAGCTTCCCCGGCGCGAGCCACTTTGTATTCTTTGTTTGTTTGGGGGACACGTTTGTTGTCTGCTCATTCCGGGCCACCTGCCATCCCATATCCTCCTGAAGAAGCGGTATCAACCGCGAAACCGGTCGAGGTCGCAGATTGGCTCCACGCATCTGACCAATACGGTTTTGTTTTGTTTTGTGTCATCTTAACAAACACCTTACTGTGTCCGAACTGTGGGGCCTGTCCCATCTTTTTATTATTGATGTATTGTTCTTTTTGTAATAAATCTATTTTTATATGATATACGTCTCTCTACAAGTACCTTGAAAATCCCAACCAAACCCATATCGATCGATATAGTATAGACCAGTTTAGTGTCAAGCAGCTTCACTGTCTCTATCTAGTTGGTCTCTCCCCCCTGTTTTCAAATATTTCGGGATGCTGGTACATTTTAAATTTATTATCCGAAATTGAATAACTGAGACTATACTCTCCCTTTTTCACGAGTATAGATAAGGGTTTAAATTCACTTTAATCTGACCCAATGCTTACAAGTTATAACCTCCTCCGGTGTTGGAAGCCTCTGTGAAGTCTGCAGTTCAAAGCATTGTGCAAAAGTAAGATCCCAACACCAGAAAAACATCATCCATACACTACACAAGCAGAATACAATACACGTATTCTGTTGTTGTGGTCTTCCATCTCAGTTTTAATTTCTACGATACGCTGCAAGGGTTGGCTTCCTAAGAAAATCTTGGCAAGATCTCTAAAGGCAAATTAATGACTCGAAGTTTTATTTAAATGGATTTTTACATCATTCCTTAAACGAATCAATGTTTACTCGCGTACTCTAATCAATTGTCTTTCCGACAATTCATACCATCTAGATTGCTTTCACATTTGTAATTTTGGTGTTGTTTTATTATATGCGTGCATTTCCAGACATTTTACAAATACAGCATTTTAAACTGACCATACAAATACCCAATAGAAAACCTGCATACCTTTACATGTAGCTTAGATGTTGTGGTTGCTTTAGTTTCCTTTTAGGCTAAGACAAGTTTTAAACCATTATTTAATGTATAAGAGCAATACCAGATATTACCTTCATCAAGGTACATCCAGATAAATCAAATGTGCTATACCACTGTGCTATATACTCAATATAAATTATATACATACCATCCATGCATTAAATAAAGATACATGTATAAAATTCATGAACTCCTGATGATGTCACATTTGATGAAATGCGTTGGGGGAAGGCAGGGATGTACAATACTATGCATGTGTGCTGAGTGCTGGACATTTTGGATGTGGGCATCACCAAAGTTTTGTTATGTACAGCGATGTTACAGTCTTTTAAACAGATTAAGGCCACGTACACACGATCAGTCCATCCAAAGGACCGTTTTCATCGGGTTAACCGATGAAGCTGACTGATGGTCTGATGTGCCTACACACTATCGGTTAAAAAAACGATTGTGTCAGAACGCGGTGACGTTTACGTGTTTTAACCACTTGCCGACCAGCCGCCGTCATTCTACGGCGGCAGGTCGGCTCTCCTGGGCGAGAGCCCGTAGCTCTACGTCATCTACATTTTCGGGCACTAGGGGGCAGTCGCGCGCAGCCGGCGGCAGCGCGCACGTGTCCCCGCTTGCCCCCGAATCCCGCGCGCGTGCCTGGCGGGTAGGATCGCCGCCGGGCACGCGCGCTCGTTCGTTACAGAGTGGGGGCCGGGAGCTATGGGCCAGATTCATGAAAGGTTACGCTGGCGGATCGAGTGATCCGCCAGCGTAACAGTGGCTTTGAGCCGGCGTTTCTGTTTTCTGTAACCAGAAAACAAGAAACGCCGGGTTGAAGTTCCGATGCGATGAGCGTAACTGAGTTTCGCCATCGCATCGTTACTTCAACTTAAAAATGGCGCCGGGGGCGTTCCCGCCGATTTACGCTCAAAAAATATGTTAATGAGCGGAAATCGGCAATTCACGATCGAATTCCGGCGCGACGCAATGACGGTACGACGTTTCCGGACGGGATACGCGGCGCATAGATATACCTACATGGGGCTGGAGTATCCTATGTTAGGTATAGGCGTCGTCATCGCGTCGGGAAAAAAAAAAAAAACGTCGCTTGCGTAAAACGGTCATGAATGGGAATGTGACGTCATTGACGTTCATTCACAGATTTTGGAGCATGCGCACGGGGATGTTTTGACACTCGACGCATGCGCAGTACGTCGGCGGCGGGATCGCGCGTAGTTAGCATACTACACGCCCCGTACCCGCGACATTTGAATTCCGCCGGCTCATTTGCGATGCGCTGCCGCAACTTTAGGAGCAAGTGCTTCGTGAATGACAGCACTTGCTCCTAAAAATTCGGCAGCGCAACGCAAATGAGAAGCGTTACTCCAGAGCAAAGATGCTCTGGAATACGTGAATCTGGCCCTATGTGTGTAAACACAAAGCTCTCGGTCCTGTCAGCGGGGGAAACGCTGATCTTCTGTTCATACAATGTATGAACAGAAGATCAGTGATTTCCCCTAGTGAGGCCACCCCCCCCATACAGTTAGAACACACCCAGGAACACACTTAACCCCTTCCCTGCCCCCTAGTGTTAACCCCTTCACTGCCAATGGCATTTTTATAGTAATACAATGCATTTTTATAGCATTGATCACTATAAAAATGCCAATGGCTCCAAAAATGTGTCAAAAGTGTCCGAAGTGCCCGCCATAATATCGCAGTACTGGAAAAAAATGCTGATCGCCGCCATTACTAGTAAAAAAAAAATGCCATAAAACGACCCCCTATTTTGTAAACGCTATAACTTTTGCGCAAACCAATCAATAAACGCTTATTGTGATTTTTTTTAACGAAAAATATGTAGAAAAATATGAATCGGCCTAAACTGAGGAAATAAAATGTTTTTTTTTTTTTTTTTTTGTTCCATAAGTTTTTATTGAGTAAAAATAATGCGAAATACAACAAGAATATACATTTTGTGTACAAAAAGAAAGACATTACACAATTTAGTACAGAGGCTTTCGAAAGTCTGAACAGTAAAGCAGAAATGGTGTATGCAATATACATATGGAACAGACTAAAGTTTGCTTGAGGAGTTGGCATGGGATATAGTTTTCCCTTTATTTTTGTACACGTATTTAGGATTTGAGAAGGGGAAGGGAAAGGAGTGACGTATAGGGGGGGGGGGGGGGGGGGAGAAAGAGAGAAAAAAAAAAAAAAAGGAAAAAAGACTGAGCGGTTAGAAAAGACATATGTTGTGTGTATGATGTGGAAAACAGCAAAACCAGCTATCTAAATGCGGACAGACCTGAGTTACAGGTACTTACAAGTTGTAAGCTTTGTAATCTGGGGTGTTTTTAAATTCGAGCCATTTGTACCATGTCGCATTGAATGCAATAATCCGTTCCTGAGCAATGCTGATAAGTTCTTCGGTTCTCTCGATATTGATTAGTCTGCGAAACCATTCTATCTTTGTTGGTGTGACAGTTGATTGCCAATGGCATGGAATACAGTGTCTAGCAGCGTTTATCATGAACATTGTGAGAGATTTCATGTATCTCCCTCTGGGGATTGAAGTGTGGTGTAGCAAGTATTGTGCCGGTTCAAGTCTGAGATCATCTGAGGTGATTGAAGCGATAGTCTCATGAACCATCCTCCAGAAAGACTGGATCAATGGGCATGACCACCATATGTGGAGCATCGAGCCTTCCTCTACTCCGCATCTCCAACACTTGTTAGAAATTTGGGGTGAAAACTTATGGAGCAAAGTGGGAGTCCTGTACCATCTGGTAAGAATCTTAAAGCCACACTCCTGGGTGGCAACGTTTAGAGATCCCTTGTGTGCGTGCATAAAGATGGTTTCCCATTCTGTTTGTGATAAGTTCAAGTTGAGATCTTTTTCCCATGCCAGACATGACGCACTGGAGAAGTCCGCACCCGCATCAAATAATGAGTTATACAAAACAGAGATGGTGTGTCTGTGAGGTTGTTTTTGTAATGCTAAGGATTCTAAAATTGTGGGGCGTCTTGACCAGATACGGAGATGCTCCTTCTGAGTCAAGAAGTGTTTGAGTTGCAAGTATTGCCAGTGTGAAAAGACATTTGGTTCCAAGTCTCTGTTTAGTTCACTTCTAGATAGTAAGGTACCAGTCTTAAAAAAGTGCAGAAACGATTTGTCTCTGTGAGGCCAAGTTTTGGGGAAGAAGTTTCGTTCTAGCCCAGGAGGAAAATCTGGATTGTTGTCTAGTGGAGTAAGTGGGCCTAGCCACGGTGATGGGCATGATGCCTTAAATGTGGTACGGAATATTTCTAGGGTGGGGCCAATGAGAGGGTGATGCTTGGCAGCTGGAGGGTGGTGTTTCGGGTGGATCCAAGGAAGATTCTTGACTGGTAGGATAAATAGTGAATGTTCTAGTGAAACCCAATCCTTTAATAAGTGATGATTGTTCCAATCAACTATCCTCGCCAAAAGGGCTGCTTGGTGGTATTTACGCAGATCAGGAAGTGCAATCCCTCCCTTGTGTTTGGGTAAGTTCAGTTTTGTGAATTTCAATCTCGGAGATTTGCCTCTCCATATGAATGAGGAGCAGGCCTGTCGGAATGAGACAAAGAAGGCAGGGGGAAGTTTAATAGGAATAGTTTGCATAACATAGAGAAAGCGGGGTAGAATTGTCATCTTAATTAGTGAGGCCCTACCAAACCAAGAGACATTCAAGGAGTTCCATCTCTTGAGATCCTCTCTAGATTGTTTTAGAATTGGGGTAAAGTTGAGTTTGAATAAGTCTGACAGGGTTTTAGGAATTTCAATGCCCAAATAGGTAAAGGAGTTTTCTGCCCAGGTGAAGGGAAAGTTTTTCTTACAAAGCTCAATCTCCCCCGGGGATAGCGTAACATTCAGCGCGGTTGATTTTGAATGGTTAATTTTTAAGTTGGATATAGTTTGGAATTGTTCTAAATCATGTAGTAGATTAGGTAGGGATATATGGGGAGCTGACAGGAAAAGAAGCATATCATCCGCGAAAGCGGCTATTTTGTACATTTTTTCATTTATTTGGATTCCCTTGATCCCTGTGTTGTCTCTTATTCTATTCAACAAAGGTTCCAGTGTTAGTACATACAATAGAGGGGAAAGGGGACAGCCTTGTCTTGTTCCATTACGTAGTTTGAAGGCGTTCGACAGGTGGCCATTGACTCGTACTTTTGCAACCGGATTTGCATAGAGGGCTCGAATATATGATCTCATTAAGGCTGGGATACCAACATGGTCCAATACTGCATCCATATAGTCCCAGGCCACCCTGTCAAACGCCTTCTCAGCGTCTAGTGACAAAAAAAAACCTTTGAATTTATTAGAGGTAAGCCAATGGTGTATATTTAAAGCTTTAATCGTGTTGTCCCGCCCCTCCCTACCTGGGATAAACCCTACCTGGTCGAGAGAAATGAGGGAGGGCAGCAAAGGGATAAGTCTGTTTGCTAATATTTTAGCGTATATTTTAACATCCACGTTGATCAGGGATATCGGCCTATAGTTCGTAACCTGGGTAAGATCCTTTCCTTCCTTGGGGATTACAGATATGTGGGCTTCTAAAAGCTGAGTTGGTGGGTTTTGTTCAGAGTGTAGGGCCCGGAAGGTTTTTAGAAATCTGGGCTTCAATATATCAGTGAAGGTCTTGTAGTACAATAGGGTTAGACCGTCTGGTCCCGGGGCTTTACCCACCTTCATATCTTTAACGGCCTTGTCAAATTCGCACTCCGATATAGGCGCATCAAGGTTTTGTGCTACATCCTCTGATAGTTTTGGTGGGCTGTATTTTTGTAGAAAATCTTCGATAAGTTGTGTTCTTTTAGCTGTATTATGGGGGCATTTCGGGTTAGAGGGTAGATTATATAAGGTTTGATAGTACAGTTCAAATTGTTTGGCTATATCTTCATTAGAGGTGTGTATTTTGCCCTTATTGTCTCTAATTTGGTGGATTGTGGCAGCAGCTTTTTTATCTTGGACCGCTTTTGCTAACAGTTTACCACTCTTGTTACCTTGTTCGTAAAATAGCTTATGGCGCAGCATGTACTGTCTTTTAGTCTTTAGGCTTAATTCTTCAGATAAGGATAATCTAGCATTCGTCAGTTCTTCCAGGGTACTTGCTGCAACAGTTTGTTTGTGTGCTGCCTCTAACGCCTGTATTCGAGCGATCAAGGATGTAATCCTCGACTGCTGATCTCTTTTCTGTCTGGCAAGTGCGGCGATAAATTCACCCCTCATGACACATTTATGTGCTTCCCACTGGGACAGGAGTGAAGTGTCATCGTTTTCATTATGCGAGAAGTAATCAGTCAATATATCGCTAAAGGATTGAACCTGCACCTCGTCTTTCAAGATAGACGAGTTGAGTCTCCATGTTTTCGTTGTAGTGATTCGGTCTGGGAATTCTAACGTCATAGTGATTGGATGGTGATCAGATATCACCATAGGGTCAATCGTGGCACTTTTCAGTTTCTTTAAGTCTGTTTGAGATAGAAAAAAGTGGTCAATCCTAGAGTATTTCTGGCGGACTGCTGAAAAGAATGTGTAGTCTTTGGTTTGCGGGTTTAAAGTTCTCCAGGCATCATGTAACATTAATCCTTGCAATTGGAGTTTGATTTGTTTCAATGCACTATAGGGAAGGCTCGACGCTCCATTTGAAGTATCTAAAATAGGATTGAGGGGGACATTGAAGTCCCCTCCTAGTATGAGCATGCCTGAAGCGAAGGTGGTCAGTAGGAATTTAATCTTACGAAAGAACGTTACCTGTTTTGTGTTTGGGGCATATATGTTTGCAATAGTGATCGGGTGTGATCTAAGTTTTCCGTTAAGAAATACGTATCTCCCTTCCGGGTCTAGCATAGTGTCTTGTACTTGAAATGGGGTATGTTTTGCTATCAGTATCGAGGCTCCTTTTGTTTTCCCGTCCGGGTTGGATGCGTGAAAAGCCAGAGGAAATCTTTTATCGTTAAATTTCGGGACCTTGTCTTTTTTAAAGTGGGTTTCCTGGACGCATATAATATCTGCTTTCTGTTTATGGCAATCATTGAGGAGTCTAGTTCTTTTTTCAGGAATATTCAGTCCCTTCGCGTTTATAGAGAGTAGCTTTAGCGACAAGGGGGTAGAGTGTTGGCCAACTGGTGACATGTTTGCACTCTAGCAAATCCTCCGCAAAGAAGGAGAGAAGAAAGAAGAGATAGAAGAGAGAGAAAAAAAAAAAAAAAAAGGGAGTTAAGGGGGGGGGGGTGAGGATGGGGGAAGGGGAGTGGGTTAGGGAGTTCCGGGAGTAGACCTAAACTTGAAGGTCCACTCTAATAATACAATCCGGTAAGGTCAAAGGGTGTAACAAGTTACACCCCTTGTGTGGGGACGGTGTCCAGGCGACCCAAGATAGAGTGGCCGGGGTAAATACTGGTAAAAGTCGTGAAGAACAATAGAGACCAATAAAATAGCCCCTACTGTACCCTAGAGATACCTTTATGTATTAGATGTATGGGCACTATGGAGCGGCTATCTAAATATGGCATACATCGAGCTCAGGTTAAGGAACAATCAGTGACACAGGGGGGGCCTTCCTGTTTACTTCAAGTTGCATAGTTCAACATGTATGTAGGGAGAGGTCGCTTTGATAAAGTGACATGGTTCCGCCACCTGGGGATAGACTTCAGTTGACAGACATTCTATTACTCCGACAGTTTAAACACATATGTGACCCACATTCAAAGGACACTGTTGGGCACCCCTGAGTAAAATACAGATAAACAATCTCTGTTAACAGAAAACTGACGGCATATTCAAGACATGCAACTTAGAACATTAGCAGATACACCCAATGATTATCATTTCCCCCATCTGCCTTGTTTCTCCAAACCCTCCGACCTCCTGTCTCATAAACATTGTGAGAAAACAGGGCCTAGGACTCAAACTGGTAATAAGTTTATCCAATAATTTTCTCCCAGAGGACTAGCTATATTACTGTCATTGATCACAAATTACATAGAAATTCATCATCTACCTAACTGTTTTTGGTACGGCTATAGGGAAATGTCACATTGTGGGCAGTACCACAGATCCCCCATTTTTCCTCTTTTTTTTTCCCCTTGTTCTTTTTTCCTTCTCCTCCCCCTTTACCCTTCCTTAAATTTTTATTAGAGAGGGAGAGATACCTCGCGGGGCGCATGTCCCTGCACAGAATACTGTCGCCTTCTTCCTCATAGATGACAACATCTTCCAAGGGTGTAAGGTAGAATATGTGTATTTAGTAATATAAATGACCATACATATATAGCCCAAAGAGTAAGGCATGACAGTAAGATCTATACCTGGAGTAAACGCTCATTACCGTATAACTTCAGTAACCTAATAACGTAACCCAATGAAAATTACTCCAGGATATAACAAGTATATCAATCACAGAAATTTAGTTAAGATAGTATCTCCCACCTCCCCCCTCCACCAAAGCCTCCTGGGGCGGCGAACATAGTAAAAAGAAAAAAAAAAAAAAAAAACACGTACAGAAACCGTGGGACAAGTGCAGTCGGCCAGAAGGATCTGGCCTCTAATGGCAGAGGCGTACACCGCTGTTGTTTAAGACTACTCAGAGTCATACATCCGGGCAAGCAGCATTTGTAGCACCATCTCTGCCCAGGCTCGTGAGGCAGGCCCCATATACCAACAGAATCACTGACAACTAGATAACCCAATTTAACTGGCAAGTAGTAGGCAGGGTCTTAATACTCAACTGAGATGTCCCAGTAGTGTTGAAGAACAGGTAGCCTTGGAGGTGACATACTCTTCACTATACGTAGCTTCATGTTTACCTGTATTGGCAAAAAAAAACAGGGAGAGACATACAAAAAAAAAAAAAAAGAGAGGAGGGGTCTGAAAAAAAGGGTGCAGTTTGTCAACATGTTAAAGTCATCTTTGTCATCCAGGCCTGGATATGGTCTCAACAGTAGCGTGGAACTTTGTTCAGAAGAAGGAAAGTTCTCCAGCTCGTTCAGAAAAAGACATAGGCTACAACCGGAATCAATGCGTTAGCATGGAAGTACAGTGGTTAAATGTCCATCTGATCATGGTGTTCCAAGCGGTCTCTACGTCTCGGTGGGGACAAGTCGGGACTTCCTCTGGCTGCACCTTCTCTGTTGCGTTGGGACGGGGAAGGTCTGCGACGTCGGTCACCGGTCCTCTGGGGTCTCGGATTGTAGGAGCTGGTCACTTCGATCCAATTGTCGTTTACCATGAAGGAACTGTACCAATCAGGGACATCCACAAGTGGAATATTCAGAGCTTCACAGAATGAACGAAGTTCATCTGGCGTGCGAAGCAGCGCCGTATGGCCTCTCCACGTAGCAGAGAGACAGAATGGAAACTTCCATCTATACGGGATGTTTCTGGATCTTAGCTGTTCTAGGAGTGGTCTCAGGGCCCTGCGCTGTTGTAAGGTGATGTTAGAGAGATCTTGATATAGTTTAACCTCATTGCCATTAAAGAGAATCCTGTTTTTCTCTCTTGCCTTTTTAAGGATGGCTTCTTTTAGTGGAAAGTTCACTAGGCAGCATACAATATCTCTGGGAGGTTCATTGTCTCTTCCCCTAGGCCTGAGGGCCCTGTGGATTCTTTCAAATTCAATGGGGGAATCAGGGGGTCTTTCCAGGAGATCATTAAATATCTGTGTTGCAGTCTGTTCCACCGGGTTCTGATCGGTGCTTTCAGGGACACCCCTAAGCCTTATGTTATGTCTCCTTCCGCGATTGTCCAGGTCCTCTAAATGGCGAGTAATATCTATTAGGTGGGACAGATGCAGGTCTGAGGATTTCTGGACCTGTTTAATGGCGTCTGCGTGTCTTGCTGTGGATTGCTCAACTGCCCCCATACGCCCAGCTATATTCTGAATGTCTGTTTTTAGATCAGAAATAGCAGACTTGATGTCATGAGCCACTGCCTGGAGGTCAGCCAGGCATAGGGGCTGTGAGGGCTGGGGAGGAGGAATCGTTTGTAGTGGCTGGGCAGGTAGCCCTTGCACGCCATGAGGTGAGCCATGTGGGTCATCCATGATGGGGCAGGAGCCTCCGAGTGGGACATGTGGCTTAGGCACAGTTGGGTCTGCGTGACCCTCTCCCTGTCTAAACAGTGCGGGGATCGTATTGGAGCACAATGCCAGCGTCCCGCTGGGCAGTGCTTGCGATCCGCCGGCTGCGGGGTTGGAGCCGCCGGGCGGCGTGAGCAGTTTAGGCAAGCCCGCGGTCGTGAGGCCTTCCCCATGTGGGGGTCGGAACATCGCGGGGATGATGTTCGTCTGCGGCAGGGCCGGGTCTTGTGATCCGCGGGAGGCGGAGGTGTTCCGATCCCCCTTACCCATCACTGTAGCTGCAATCCCGGGCTCAGTAGCTGATTTTAGCCGCTTCTATGTGCCGGAGGACGGGAGTCACACGTCCATCTTGGTCCGGAGTTAGGCCACGCCCCCCGTTTTTTTTTTTTTTTTTTTTTATATCTTTTTGTGGGATATTATAGCAAAAAGTAAAAAATATTGCATTTTTTTCAAAATTGTCGCTGTATTTTTGTTTATAGCGCAAAAAATAAAAACCGCAGAGATGATCAAATACCACCAAAAGAAAGCTCTATTTGTGGGAAAAAAGGACGCCAATTTTGTTTGGGAGCCATGTCGCACGACCGCGCAATTGTCAGTTAAAGCGACGCAGTGCTGAATCACAAAAAGTGCTCTGGTCATTGGACAGCAATATGGTCCGGGGCTAAAGTGGTTAACACAATGACGTGCTGAAAAAAATTAAGTTCAATGCTTCCAAGCATGTGTCAACTTGATTCTGAGCATGCGTGGATTTTTAACCGACGGTTGCCTAGTAACGATCGGTTTTGACCTATCGGTTACATTTTACCCACTTGATCACCGGGCCTATTTTGGCACTTTTCTCCTTCATGTAAAAATCAAAAAAATGTTTGCTAGAAAATTAATCAGAACCCCCAAACATTATATATATATTTTTTAATAGACACCCTAGGGAATAAAATGGTGGTCATTGCAACTTTTTTCTCGCACAGTATTTGCGCAATAGTTTTTCATGAATTAAAAAATAACAAAACAGTAAAGTTAGCCCAATTTTGTTGTATAATATGATAGACGATGTTACGCTGAGTAAATAGATACCCAACATGTCACGCTTTAAAATTGCGCACACTCATAAAATGGCGTCAAACTTCGGTACTTAAAAATCTCCATAAGCGACGCTTTAAATTTTTTTACAGATTACTATTTTTAAGTTACAGAGGAGGTCTAGTGCTAGAATTGGTGCACGCACTCTAACGCACGCGACAATACCTCACATGTGGGGTTTGAACGGTGTGTACATATGTGGGTGGGACTTGCATGCGTGTTCCCTTCTTCACGCAACCGACCAGGACAGGGGCGTTTTAAAAAGAAAATGTGGCTTTGTTTACTTCCGGATACCGGGTCCTCCATCTGGTCACCAGTTATCTCTATGGTTCTTCAGCGAGCGCCGGCAGATTCGCTCTCCGGGCCCCCGATGGTGGTGGGAGGGGGGACGTCCCCTCCTGCTGCCTATAAGAACGATCAAGCGGCGGAACCGCCACTTTGATCATTCTTATGGTGCACAGAATCGCCGGCTGAAGACGGCGATATCTGAATGATGCCTGTAGCTGCAGGCATCATTCAGATATCCCCGCACAAAGCCGAGGATGTCCATGGACGTCCTTGGTGATTAAGCGGTTAAAGCAAGTTCTCTTTTTTTTGAGCGAAGGATAACTGACTGATGGGGCCCACACACGGTCGGTTTGGACCTATGAAATGGACCTTCAGTCCGTTTTCATCGGTTTTGACCGATCGTGTGTACACGGCCTAAGTGTAATTTTTAAGCTAATAAAATAATAAATGCTTTAATTGAGTCAAGACATACAAAAATTCTATTTTGTATTTTTGTATATTTTGTATTGTTATATACCTTCTGAATACAGCGATATCCTGCATTCCTCTTAGATGGAAAAAGACACAACCATCTTCAGTGGGCATGAGGCTCAAGAAGGTAAAATATTTGAATCGGTTTCAGAATTTGGTATGGACATGTAGCGCCCACACCAAATCTAGTGGGCGTTATTTCAAATTTAGGGGAAGTCTGGGCCAATACTTGGGCCCAGACCTGTTTGATTAACACAAATTTGCCTCTGTTCTGGCTGTGGTACTACTTGGTAGTTTTCCTTGTTGCCTGCAGGTGGTGTTGCCAAAGATCTGTGGCAGAGACCAAGCTCATTCCAAGAGGTCTGTGGCAGAGACCGTCTGGACATTAGTTTGTTCATCATCCCGACTGCTAAGCCAAGTGAGAGGGGATAATCCGGGTGAGCAATAGTGTTGAGCGGAATACGCCATATTCGATTTTGCGATATTGCGCGAATATATAGAAGAATATTCGCGAATATTCGCTAATATCGAATATTCGTGATATTTAATCCAAAAAAAAATTTGCGAAATTTAGCTAATGCGAAAATGATTGCGAAATTCTCATAAACGGAGATCATTTCCTGTATTACTAAACTAATATGCACTAAACACTAACTCTACACTAACTCTACTTAAAAGAAAGGAGAATAAGGGGGCAAAAGAAGGGCGGAGAAGATAATCGCGCAATATTCCTATTGCGCGATTATCTTCTCCGCCCTTCTTTTGCATCAGAGCCAATCAGAATAACTCAAATATTCGGCAAAAGGAATATCGCGCAATATTCCTTTTGCCGAATATTCAAGTTATTCTGATTGGCTCTGATGCAAAAGAAGGGCGGAGAAGATAATCGCGCAATATTCCTTTTGCCGAATATTCAAGTTATTCTGATTGGCTCTGATGCAAAAGAAGGGCGCATCAGAGCCAATCAGAATAACTTGAATATTCGGCAAAAGGAATATTGCGCGATTATCTTCTCCGCCCTTCTTTTGCATCAGAGCCAATCAGAATAACTCGAATATTCGGCAAAAGGAATATCGCGCAATATTCCTTTTGCCAAATATTTGAGTTATTCTGATTGGCTCTGATGCAAAAGAAGGGCGGAGAAGATAATCGCGCAATATTCCGTTTGTCGAATATTCGAGTTATTCTGATTGGCTCTGATGCAAAAGAAGGGCCGAGAAGCTGATGCGATTCTTTTATGTTGCCGAAAATTTGCAATGCGAATTTTCGGCAACATAAAAGAATCGCATCAGCTACTCGGCCCAGGGTCTCTAATCATACCAGCAATGCTTTTAGACGTCGATGGAGATCACTAGGATGTGATCTGTTTTAAAAATAAATTTGAAAAAATATGAATATTCGCCATAGCGAATATTCGCCGCAATATTCGAGTTATTCGCGAATACTCGAATATGCAATATTCGTAGCGAATATTCGCAATGCGAATATTCGTGAGCAACACTGGTGAGCAATACCCACTCAACAAGTGAGAGTGAAGACTGATTTATTCTGTACCGTGTGCCTGAACCTTTCCCTGCTCTTCTCCTCCCTCCTAACCAGCAGCTCCTACCGGGGGTAGTGCTACAGACAGAAAAGCAGAAACAAGAGAATATAAGGAAACCTGGTCTCTCTGGAATTCCTTTATTAACTCAGAGGAAGGAAGGATTTTCATTGATGGGAATCCGGTTGGTTGAAGGAATGAAGGAATTATATCCTTTAATTAGTTAGAGTTCGGGATGAAGTATGGGGTGTGACTTTGGTTGGGGGCGGGGGGTGGTTGAGTGAGAGGAGAGGAGGAAAACTATTAATGAGTGGGATGGGTTTTTCCCCCTTCTTTTTTTCCTTTTCCCATAGGAGGAGGGTGATAGTTAATATTCATCTAATGGGAATCTCCATATATACCTATGTGCCTAAATCTGGGGTCAGGTTTTTCTAAGTACATGACCGGGATGAGGAAACTATGTGGATAAATAAGACGATATGCGATGAACAAACTGGTTAGACTTTTTTGGTTAGGAGATTATTGTTGTGTTATTATCACAGATTTTTTTTTCTTTTTCCTTGTTTTTTATTTTTTTAATAAATAAAGTAAAAAAAAAATCCTTTAATTGATAGTTTTATACTATGGAGAGTGTGCCTATTTCTTGCATGTATTTTAGTCCATTGACTGGCCTCAGGAGGGCAAGAAGTTAGAATGGGCGCACACACACACATAAAATTGACAGCAGTGTGTAGCAGCACAGATGATGATGACACCTCGCTGACATGACATGTCCTTTTCTGAGTCACAGTGACAGTCTCTCCCCAATCCGAATGGTCCCTTTAGTCCACTCCAGTCTAAACAGAACTGATGGTCCTGGCCCCAGTCTGCCTTGCTCCCATACCGCAGACCCGCACACACAAGGCTCTGGCCACTCTGCTTGGCTCCATTGCACCAGGGCCGATCCTAGGCAGGGTGCTCAGGGTGCTTTGCACCCAGGTGCCTGCAGAGGGGGGGCGCTGAAGTGCCAGACTTCTCCCCCTCTTCTGGCAGTGCTCGGGGGAGGGGTTGCTCCTCTTCCTGAAACAAGGGTCCTAGTTTTCAGTGGCTGCTGAGTGCTGATGTGCAGGAATGAATTCCTCACACTGGGAGTCTGGGATCCCGCACTGTCTCTACCAACTCCAGTTGGAATCCCTCCCCCTCTCATCTCTATCTCGAGCTGCAGAATGAACCGAGGTGAGTCACAGTGTTCAGTGTGCTGGAGGATGGCATACCAAGCATCTCTTTACATGTGCTCTGGGCTGCCCCTGCTCTAGATGTTTTATGGCATGATAGATTGCAAAATATACACAGCCCCTGTCCCTTCCTGGCAACCTTTTACTTTTACTGGCAGGAGAAAATTGCCTGTTTTTTACTGGCTGCCAGTAAAAATACTGGCGGTTGGCAACACTGAGTTTCGGTATGTTTTAGTTGGACATTTTATGCAGGAACATTTTGGGCTGCATTCGTCTTACATATATTTAGTGTGAAAGGATGAATGAAATCTACTGCATAGTTTTTAGTAGTGCTTATTCTTCCCTAATTGTGTGTTTCATGTTTTGCTTCTCCATTATTAGCATGCTAAAACTGAGAATCAAGAAAACAGAAATTCATATAACACGCAAAGATGTGGTAACATGAGCTGCTATTTATGCATTTGTTTCAGTTTTGTTTTTTTATAGTGTAATAATTACAGTACTATTTTGCAGAACTTTGGGTTTGCAGCAGAAAACAAAGCTTGTCGTAAACAGCATTCTGCTTGTCTGTGAGCAACAAGATCTGAGTAAAAAAAATTCACCAGACCCCCAGGAACTTGCCATTAGAAATTAACAGTTCTCAGAACGTGTGCTCTGTTCAGAACGGATCAGTAGATAGTGACATCAAATGGACCAAAAAAAGGACATCGACAGCATTTCATGTTATTCAGTAAAACAAGAAAACAGATGAAAAGGTAACTGAGTGCACTGTTCATATCAGAGGATACAAAAGTACAAATTGTATTTATTTTACAAAGGGCAAGGATAGAGGCATTATTAATGCTTCTACCACTGCCACTTATAAATTATTGTTTTGTTTTTTTGTATTCTTTGAAATGAGGAGTGCACTCAGTTACCTATCGTCTGTTATCTTGTTTTACTGATATGACTGGCTTTTAATGAAGCAATGCCCAATGGGCTTGGTAAGTGTTTATCTGAGGAATATATGTACAAGAAGAAAATAAACTTGTTTTTTACATTTCATAAACCTACTTTAAAGGAAATTTCTACTTTTGTTAACTGGTTAAGGACCACCGCATGTTCATTTACATCGGCAGAATGGCACCAACAGGCACATCAACGTATATATATGTTGGTGCCTTGAGGGGGTTCGGGGGTCCGACCCCCCCCCCCCCCGTACATACGGCGGTCCCTGTAGCTGGCCTAGCGATCCGGTATGAGGGGGCGGCTATTCGTTTTTGGGAGGAAGCGATGTGATCTCTCCTTCAGCGCTTTTTTCAACCACCGCTGAGGAGAGATCACATCGCACAGTAAGTCTGCACTAACACTACACTGACACACACTACGCATAGTCACATTAACCCCTTGCGATCGCCCCCCCCCCTCCCCCTGTCACTGAATGCAGTAATCATGTATGATTACTGTATTTAGTGTCAGTGTGACAGGCAGTGTGACAGTCAGTTAGTGTTAGGTTCAGGGTAGCCCCCGTACCCCCCCTAATAAAGTTTTAACCTTGATCACCACCCTAGTTTGTAGATTAAATACAGAGTTGTTCCGTACTGAGTTGTCGCATAGTTGTACTGCATGTTCAATACTTGACCTATTATTGGTTGTTTTTATAGGGAATCGCATTAAATTCCTTGCTGACCGCAGTTGTGGTTCACTCCATTCACCAGTGCCGTTGCAATCATAGACCTCAACAAGAATACAGAGGTATCAAACTCCAAGAAATTTTAAGAAGAAACCATTTAACCACTTAAGCCCCCGGACCAATATGCTGCTAAATGCCCAAAGGTGTTTTTACAATTCGGCACTGCGTCGCTTTAACAGACAATTGCGCGGTTGTGCGACGTGGCTCCCAAACAAAATTTGCGTCCTTTTCTTCCCACAAATAGAGCTTTCTTTTGATGGTATTTGATGGTCTCTGCGATTTTTTTTTTTTTGCAATATAAATGGAAAAAGACCGAAATTTTTGAAAAAAAATTATATTTTCTAATTTTTGTTATAAGAAAAATCTAATAAACTAAATTTTAGTCAAACATTTAGGCCAAAATGTATTCAGCCACATGTCTTTAGTAAAAAAAAAAATCCCAATAAAAAAAAAACTAGCTACCTAGCGGCAAGAGTGACACTAATACAGCGATCAGAAAACCGATCGCTTAGTGACACTGGCAATAGGGGGTGAAAAGGTTAACTAGGGCAGTGATCAAGGGGTTAAACCTTTATTAGGGGGGTAGGGGGCTACCCTGGACCTAACACTAACTGCCTGTCACACTAACTGTCACACTGACACTAAATGCAGTGATCAGTAAATATATGATCACTACTATTAGTGACACTGTGACAGGGGGCTGGGGGGGGGGTGATTGGAAGGGGTTAATGTGCCTAAGTGTGTGGTGTCAGTGTAGTGTTAGTGTGACTTATTTCTGATGTCTTCTCTCCTCTCGGCGGATTGAAAATACCACCGAGAGGAGAGGTGAAATCACTTCCTCTGCCTGTGTTTACATTATATAGGCAGAGGAAGTGCAGAGCAGGGAGGAAGCTGATTCGCTGGGAGTGATCAGGAGGGGGCGGACAAAAACAAACAGCTGCCCCCTCTTTCCAGGTCGCTCCCACGAAATAACCGACCACCGCAAGTACCGGGGGGGATCCCGATCGGACCCCAAACCCACATCTAGGCAAGGACGTACAGGTAAGTCCATCTGCCTGTACGTTCCATTCTGCCGACGTATATGTACATGCAGCGGTCGTGAAGTGGTTAAGAAACAGTTAAAAAAAACATACAACAACAGAAGAAACTCAGAAAGATATTATGGAGATACAAGGGCACAACCACAACATTATGAACAATACAGAATACCTGAAAGGAGCCCCTTACCTCTCCACACTAGATTTGAGCCTATCAGACACTATTAAGAACCTCACCTATACTACCATCAAAACCATTATGATCAACCTACACAAAGGTCTTTTTTAGACAGAGAGAGGAGAGACCAGACACCCAGAAGAGACCACAGAGACAACTATCGGTCACCCAGAAGGAGAAATCAAGAACAACCAAGGACACCAAGGAGAAGAACCCCAGAACCCAGGGTAAGAACAACACCCGAAAGAAGAGGGGATGTCGAGCAAGAAGCCAAAATAAAAAGCGAATAATTGGGGAGGGTATCTTCAACATCCGTGGTTTACCCCTCACCACTGAAGAAATTGCAGTCCTACTGTAGATAATGGTCTCAAGCATGCCCCAGCCAAAAGTCTTAATAAATTTGATACATTTATAGGTATCCTAAAATACATTAGAAAAATTGGGTAACCCTATAAAAACAACCAATAATAGGTCAAGTATTGAACATGCAGTACAACATAGCGATTTACGGAACAACTCTGTATTTAATCCACAAATACACGATTACCACTTCATTGATGTTTTTAAAAAAATGGTGATATAAGACTTGGACACTATGGTAATTAAAAAAGCTACCAACCCGATACACATTAAGAAAGGATTCAAATCCTTAATGAAACGATCGGATATTGTAATCCGCCCAGCCGATAAAGGTGGGGGAGTAGTGGTCCAATCTAAGGAACAGTATCAGACAGAAATTAATAGGCAACTACACAATTGTGACACTTACACTAGGTAACCCTACAAACCAATACAAGAAAGAATTGGAAAAACTTGTCCATTTGGGAGTGAAGAAAGAAATACTGAATAAGAAAGAGTCACTGGGCCAGATTCAGGTACAATTGCCCTGGCACAGAGTATCAGAGATACACTACGCCGCTGTATTTTACCTGGCTCTAAGACATTGTTGTAAAAGACCTGGCTAGAGGAGGCGAATGTGAAGCTCATGCCTAACGTCCCACTAGGTGCGGCTTCAGCATAGCTTCGTACATGGCGGGGTACAGCAGAACGAACAAACCGGAGAGTCCGAGCGGACAGCATGGTGAAGACGGGGAATTACTCTGACCGAAGCCAAGGGCACTGGATACCAAGACAGTTTTTTTTTTATTTGTTAAAGTCATTTATTTCCCAAAAATTGCATTTGAAAGACCCCTGCGCAAATACAGTGTGACATAAAATATTGCAACAACCACCATTTTATTCTCTAGGGTCTCTGCTAATATATATATATATATATATATATATATATATATATATATATATATATATATATATATATATATATGTTTGGAGTTCTAAGTAATTTTCTAGCAAAAAAAAATGATTTTAAATTGAAAACAACAACTGTCAGAAAAAAGGCGCAACGCAGAGAGGGAAGCATGGAATTCACAAAGCAAATGCTCCCGACGTTGCGCCGGCATAGAGTATAGTCGTAGGCGTAAGGCAGCGTAAGTGTAAGTGGGCTGGAAGTGGGCGTAATGAAGCGTGACCCCATGCAAATGATGGGCTGAGCTTCAAACAAGTACTTAAAATGAACTGCGCATGCGTCGTACCTTGGACGTATCTCAGTGCGCATGCTCACAATCACTTTGAAACAACTGGCTAAGATACGTTGAATCACTGCCTACGACGTGAACGTAACCTACAGTACGCCCAGCCCTATTCACGTACTACGTAAACGACATAAAACTCGGTGGTGTTCGATCCCTGGTCCATACCTTGGCATGAGTTGCGCCTCCAATATGGGGAATAACTTTAGGCCGGACGTAACCCTTACGCAAATCGCTTAAAACATGCGCCGGGCGCAAGTACGTTTGTGAATCGACGTATCTTCATCGATGGGAGTGCCAAATGCGTCCAGCGTAACTATGCGCCCACTATACGCCAGCGTAGGCAAGTTACGTCGATCAGATGAAGTCAGTTTTTAGGTGTATCTTAGTTCTGTAGGCACGGCGCACAGATACGACGGCGTATATTTACACTTAAGCAGCGAATCTCGAGATACGTTGGCGTAAGTGCTTTGTGAATCCGGGCTTAGTGTTTAAGTGGTTAAACTTTCCTGATTTACATACAGAAGTCTATTCCTTTGATGTAAAAGACAAATTGATACAATGTTTAGACTAAGGGCCCTTTTACACAGGCGAATCCCGTGAGGATCCGTTCCTTATGCATCTGCTTGCTCAGGAGGGATTTCTTAGTTGATCCCCGCTGAGCCGGCAGATGACAGGGCGGTCCCTGCACACTGTACAGGGAACGCCCTGTCAGATCTCAGCTCTCCTCTATTGGGGGATCGGATGAACGCGGGCCGTCTGTCTGTGTTCACCTGATCCGCTCTGCAGACAGATGGAAAAATATGATTTTCCTCCGTCTGCAGAATCGGAGCATAGCGGACACCGATGAGATCGGGTGTCAGCGGATGTTTATCCGCTGACACCCGCTATTCCATAGGGATTAATGTATGTCCCTTTTTCATTCGTAAACAGATGTGTGAAAAAACGAACATACGGTCCGCTGCTGTGAAAGGGGCCTTAAAGTTCTACTGATAAAGAATGTCGTAAAACTTGGCAGACTGCCCAGACTTTGAGCAGAGAGAATTTTCTGCATACCAAATATCGGGAAACACTTTGTCAAGATTGCCACGGGAAAAAAATTGCGATAACGGTTCTTGATGATTAATTATGCAGGTCTATTAAACAGGTAACTTATTTGGTGATGGGGGAGGAGGAAACCATGTTCCATGATGATCAGTGCCCTGATTACATTCCTACATGTCCCCCTGTGAGGAGATGTCACTGTCAGTGTGAGGCAAGGAGAGACGATTACCGGCATCTCCGTGTTTACATGTGACCGACTGTGATTGGACACAGCGCACGTGGCTCTTTACAGAGATTGGGGTCGTGCCGTGTCCTAGCAACATGGCACGGCTGCGATCGCCGCGATGCGCATCCCCACGAGCGCACAAGTGCGCCCATTCTGGAACACCGTCATATGATGTCGTCCCAGAATGAGAGCCGCACCGCTCCACCATCCCTTGACGGTGGCCGGGCCGCAAGCCTACCTACAAGGACCATAGCCTCCAACCCCCAAGAGCTATGATCCAGTGATCTTACCGCTAACATGAACCTGGCTGGTTCCTCTTCAATCTACAAATGTGCGTTGTGCCCCCATTCATTATCATGGGTAGCCGTACCCATGGTGACCTTCAATGGCTGCTTGAAGTATGGTTCACCCAAATAAATTATTTGGGCAATGGCATGCATGCACAGACTGAAGATGTTCTTTACAGCAGTACTACACCCAAAATGGGAAGCTCCACTTTAAGACCCTTTAAGACCCCTTCCACACAGGAAAGGCATGTGTAAACCTTAGTATAGGATTAGAGATCATATGCAACAATGAGTCACTCGTGTCTTGTGAATATAACCAGGGGCCCTATAAGTCAACTTGTACAGTGGGAGAATTTGGTTAATTGATTGCTTCAACAGACTAATGTTTAAAGGATCAGACCGAACCCAACACAATACAATTGTCTTTCTGGCATAATAATGCACAAACTATTTGGTCTTAGTAGGAAGCATAATATCTTCAAACACACCCAGAAGACACCATTTGGGATAACAGATATTAGGAAGCTCTAAAGCAGTGGTTCTCAACCTTCTAGTGCCGTGACCCCTTGATAAAATTTCCCAAGTTGTGGGGACCCCTAACAGTAAAATTATTCTATATCTTTAATATTTATGTAAAATATCTTATCTTTCTAAACTGTTGTTACCTAGGTGTAGCTTCTCTTACTATGTGTTTTTTTGTATCCCAAACTCCAGTTCAGTTTGTGTCATTCTTTTTCTTTGTTATATCACCCCATTAAACTTGCTTTTCCTCCATAGTGCACAGTGGCGCCTTCATAGGCCCCTTTTAAATGCTGAAGATTTATGGTGCAAAATGGACATCGCCTGTCAAATATCACAATAGAAGCATTTATCTATTTCCATCCACAGTCCATTCAAAGATGTGACCCATTTTGTACCATTAGATTAGCTTAAGTCACTCTAAGATTTGGCACTTAGAGCATGTCTATGAATGGTTGTCACATCTTGTGCAGCAAGGCCCTTTTATGTATTTATTTTTTATTGTACGTCACTAAGTGTTTTTTTTTCTTTTTGCCTCAAAATATTCTCTTTTCTTTAATACAGCAAACTTTAAAGGAAACTTACTTGAGATTGAGTTTATAGAAAATAACAAGGAAGAGGCAGCTGCAGTGATGTAGTGAAAAGGTGCTGTCAAAGTGCTCCCGTTATGCTTTCATGGCGCGACAGAAATAAAAAAACAATTTAACAACATTTTATTTCTAAATAAGTGTATATCTGCAGAAAAAGTCTCCCTGAGTGTGATGGTTTGAAAGCTACTAAGCTATTTTAAATTGCTTTTTAATCTATGACTCAAAGTGAAAAACAGAAACACCACTGGTATTTATTTTACAATCTTTACATCTCGCAAACGAATAAAGAAGTAAAAATATAAAGTAAAGTTTGCAGGCACTTTTTTTTTTTATTAAAAGCCCAAATACATATAATGTATATAAAAAATAAAAAAAACAGTACTGATTTAAAAGCAACAGCAGCTGCAAATATATACAGAAAATGTGACTTTATTATTTGTGCATGTGAAATGTGTAATAGGCATGGTTGTGTCTCTCTAGATTATTATATAAGCTAAAAAAAATAACAGAAGTGATATTATATACAGTATTTATTACAATTTGTTTCTTACCTAAAGTTCTCTCTTAACCTATGTAAAAAATATCAAAGATAGGCATACTGTTTGGATGAGCTAAAGGCTACATTCACACTGCTGATTTAGACCGAGAACATTTGCAGCTGCCAGGCAACCTGTCATTATAATGAATGGGTCAGAAAGCCGAACCTATTCGGTCAGAGCCATACAAGATTCCTACTGCTACAATTTGCACTGACCTAAATCTTTGGTTTGAAGGTAGCCAAACTCCTTTACAAAGACCCACACAATGAAAAGGTTCATCAGATCTACCATCTACCTTCTCACCCCTTGTTGAAAAGCAGCAAATATATTAAAAAAACGTGGGGGTAAAACATGTTAGATAATACGTTTTTCTCCAGCTTTTCCACCCACAGCATGTCAGGACCCAGATCTGACCCTGCAACCTCTGTTGTGTCTAGCTGTATGTCTTCTTACTGAGTCACCTGAGCTGCTGAAAAGCTACTTGTTTCTGGTGAACTTTGAAACCTTTGCTCCTCCCATGAACTTCCTATTTAACCCCCCTGCCGGTATCCCCGAGCGCGACTCGGGTTGGATTTTTTATGTAAATATCGATATCCCCGAGTCACGCTCGGGGTGAATATGCAGAGCCTGCAGCGCGCGCTGGCTTACCTTATATCCAGGCGGGGTACTGTACTTACCTTGTCCCTGGATCCAGCGATGCATCCACGCTGTGTGAGCGAGTGGCGTCCTCCATTCGACTCACACAGTGCCCGCACGCCGCCGATCTCCGTTCCCTGCGACGTAACGACGCACGGGGGCGGAGACCGGCGGCAAATTCAAAAAAGTAAACAAACACATTACATACAGAATACTGTAATCTTATAGATTACAGTACTGTATGTAAAAAGTACACACACCCCCTGTCCCTAGTGGTCTGCCCAGTGCCCTGCATGTTCTTTTACATAATAAAAACATTTTTTTTGTGCCTGCAAACTGTAGATTGTCCATAGCAACCAAAAGTGTCCCTTTATGTCAAAAGTGATTTTAGAGCAGCTAGAAAACAGCGATAATAAATGATAATCACTTGCAGAATACCCCATATTCGATTTCGCGATATATCACGAATATATATGTAGAATATTCGAGAAATATTCGCTAAAATCGAATATTCGTGATATTTTAGCGAATAAACATTATTGCGATTTTTCGCTAATTCGATTGCGATTGGGGTTGCGATTTCATGTTGCGATTGATATTGCGGTTATTGCGATTCTCGTTCGCGCATGCGCAATCGCGAGAACAACACGCGACCAACACGCGACCATTTCCTGGATCCGTGCCAGTTACCTGACAGCTCTTTATCGCAATTTTGTGCCTAATCCTTGGAGTGAATATGGTGGGAAGCAATTTTACACCCAGTGAGGAAAATATGATGATTAATGTAAGTATTTTCACCACTGTTATTTCCTTAGCTTTAACTGCATTTTAGACTAGTTTAAAAGTTAGTATATAAGTTCAGATATTAGTATTTCCCAAACATTGTGTCTTCTGCTGTTGCAAAACTACAACTACCAGCATGCCTGCACAGCTGAAGAAACCCTGGTTGGTAAATGTGTATTTATGCACTTTCCTTGCTATTTAGCATAATTAATTTAACAGGTTGTGGACATAGTATGTATGCGAACGTCCTGACTTCAGGGTCCTTAAGGCCCAAGGACGTTCGAATAATATTGCCCTTTAGATGTTGCAGAACTACAACTTCCAGCATGCCTGGGCATTAGGGTTGCCACGTTTTCGTCAAGCCAAACCCGAACACTTTAGCGACGCACGTCAATTTTTTTGTAGCTTATCCTCGGGAGGTACCAACCGTGCGTTCTGAGGATAAGACTGACAGGCGTCTCAGCCAATCAGGTAACCTGATTGGCTGAAGCGTCATCGAGGGCAGGACGAGGGACATCGAGGGACATAGAAGCCAGAAAGGTAAGTGCCAGGGGGGTACTGGGCACAGTGTCGACAATTGGGGCACAGTGGCTGCATTTGATGGCATAGTGTTGAAAATTGATGGCATGGCACAGTGGCTGTGTTTTGATGGCACGGTGGCTGCGTTTTGATGGCATGGCACAGTGGCTGCGTTTTGATGGCACGGTGGCTGTGTTTTGATGGCACGGTGGCTGCGTTTTGATGGCATGGCACAGTGGCTGCATTTTGATGGCATGGTTGCTGCGTTGTGATGGCATGGTGGCTGCGTTTTGATGGCATGGCACAGTGGCTGCGTTTTGATGGCATGGTTGCTGCGTTGTGATGGCATGGTGGCTGCGTGCGTTTTGATGGCATGGCACAGTGGCTGCATTTTGATGGCATGGTTGCTGCGTTGTGATGGCATGGTGGCTGCGTTTTGATGACATGGCACAGTGGCTGCGTTTTGATGGCATGGTTGCTGCGTTGTGATGGCATGGTTGCTGCGTTTTGATGACATGGCACAGTGGCTGCGTTTGATGGCATGGTTGCTGCGTTGTGATGGCATGGTGGCTGCGTTTTGATGGCATGGCACAGTGGCTGCATTTTGATGGCATGGTTGCTGCGTTGTGATGGCATGGTGGCTGCGTTTTGATGGCATGGCACAGTGGTTGCGTTTGATGGCACAGTGACTGCGTTAGATGGGATGGCACAGTGGCTGAATTTTTATGGCATGGTGGCTGCGTTTTGATAGCATGGTGGCTGCGTTTTATGGAATGGAATTTGGCACAGTGGTTGCATTTTGATGGCACGGCTGCTGAGTTTTGATGGCATGGCACAGTGGCTGCGTTGTGATGGCATGGTAGCTGCGTTTTGATGGCATAGCACAGTGGTTGCGTTTGATGGCACAGTGACTGCGTTTGATGGGATGGCACAGTGGCTGAATTTTTATGGCATGGTGGCTGCGTTTTATGGGATGGCACAGTGGTTGCGTTTTGATGGCACGGTTGCTGAGTTTTGATGGCATGGCACAGTGGCTGCGTTTTGATGGCACGGTGGCTGCGGTTTCATGGCATGGCACCAGCCGCCACTGGCAGCATGCGTAGACCAGACCTCCTCCAGGGCCCCCCTTTATATCAGCATGCATCGACCTCCCCCAGGGCCCCCCTTTTATTAGCATACACTCGACCTCCCCATTTTTAAATGTGCCGGGTTTCAGATGGCTTCAAATTCGTGCACATGTGTCCAAACCCGGACTGTCCGGGTGAAAACCGGACAGGTGGCAACCCTAATGGGCATGCTGGCACTTCTAGTTTTGCAAGTTCTGCAGGCCCACATTTTTCAGACCACTATACACGGTCTCTAAACTGTGGCACCCTAGATGCAGCAAAAGTAAAATTCTTACCATGCACTGACAGACCATGGCTGATGGTAGTAGTAGTTTTGCAACAGCTGGAGGTGGGACTGGTCTTGAAACCCTGAGTTAGGTAACAAACACGCAGTGTTTTGCAACCATTCTGCTCCAGCTGTTGCAAAAGTATAACTACCTGCATGCAACTGGCTGCAATAACCCCCCCCCCCTCTTCCCCAATGTGAATGTACAGGGTACATTCACATGGGCTGGGACTTACAGTGTGCTTCTAGCTGAAGCAAATTTGGCGCTGCAGCTCAAACCCTCAGCGGGAAACTACTATGAACCCAAGCCCCTCTGACTGTACCTTACAAACACGCCACCACACTAAATATAAATTAAAAAACAAAACATATACACGTACCCCTACATAGCCACCCTCCACAACAAAAAAAACATCTGGTACGGCACTGTTTACTAAACGGAGCCTCCAGCTGTTGCAAAACAACTCCCCAGTATTACCGGACAGCCATTAACTGTCATTGATTAATAAGGCGAGAATGCTTCCAATTGTTGAATACCATAGATTTCCGTCATATATCCATAAGGGTTTAAACAAAAGTATTGTAATATACTTTGTTCTTCATCTCGCAGAGTTTCCTGCAAAAGGGCTATGATGAGGAGCGGACGCATGCAGAAAAAATAAAATGATCAGCTCCATCATTCAGGAGTTACACGAGCAATATGGCCGCACACATGAACGCTCAGCCGTATTAAAAAAATGGTCCGACCTGAAGAGGCGCCACATGGACCAGGTAAAGCGTATAAGGGGAGCAATATCATCCAGGTAAGTTATTGGTGAGAGTTATGTATTTTTTTTTTCTAAAGTGTATTTGTGCATGTACTCGAGAGAGGAGCCGGACTGCAGGAGTTGGGAGTAGGCAGGCCTCCCCCAGAGGCAATCTGCCACCTTTCTCCATGCCCCGGGTGGCTTTGAACCTCAACGGGGCAGAGGGACTCCCTATAAGGGAGTGAGAGTATTTGCCCGCTCAACCAGCCACGTTAGTCCTTCGCCTCTCTTTTTAGAGACCGCGTGGTCAGAGTGCGTGCATGTTAAACCAATTTCGAGTGCGTGTGTAAGTGTGGTGGTTTTTGTGGGAGGGGGGTAGGGTGTACTAAGCGCAGGCTTACCTCGCATAGCACTCCCACCTGAGGCCGGGCTGAGACCACCAAACTCAATTCACATGTAGCCGAGAGCGGGATCCGAACCCCTAGCTGCAGAGGTGAATGGCTTGTCAGCGCAGTGCCAATCGCATTGAGCCACCGCAGCTCCTTTGGTGACAGTTATGTAAGGTCATATGTAATTAATGTAAGGGCAGATGTTGTTAACCCAGACGCCATGTTGTGGTAACATATATCACCACCACCAGCCAAGGTATTTATAGTACTGTTGAAAAAAGACATGGGACAGCAGACAGGAACGCAGAAGTTATGTGGGAACATACTTTTCCCATTGCTTTGCATGGGACTTTAAACAAAAACCCCAACCCTCACAAATGGGGATAGTTAAGGGATAAATTAACGATCCTATACTTTAAGTGGACGTAAAAGTAACATATGACCAAGTGTTATCGAAATATCTACAGCTGTTATGAAGTAACATGTATTTTCCATAGAGTAGAATGGGACTTTAAAGAAAAACCCTGACCATGGCAAATGGGGGTGGCTAAGGGTTAAACCACCTATCCTATGTTTGTGGCTGACTGTGTGCCAAGTTTCATGTAAATATCTTTAGTCATTTGGACACGATGCTGGTACATACATACATACTGTACACACACACACACACACACACACGTTGAGTTTTATATATATAGATTCCCACTAAATTCCTGTGTTAGGCGTGGGGTTGTCATAGTAATCCCGTGTGATCCATCAGGCCCTTTTTTTAACATGAGATCGTTCTGAACAAAATAAAGGAGACAAAAACAGTTCATTTTACCATGGTGGCAGCCCAGCTCACACTCAGTCCCCTGTAGTGCCCGCAAGACCCTTTAATATAACATTGTCCCATGGTTAACTGTCTATATAAATTTATTTGTATTCATATACAATACAGCAGAGTTCACAGAATTTGCATATGTTATTATAAAAACATTTTCACATATATGGACATTGTGTTATTATAGATGTTGCTCTACCATCTGTGCGCCATAAACGCAAAAGGCGACAGGCCGCAGAGGAGGATGTAGAGGAGGAGGAGCAGGAGGAGGATGCAGAGGAGGAGAGTAATGAGGAGCATCCAGGGCCCTCCAACTCGTCAGCCACAGCTCTTGTGGAGGAGGAAGATGAGGAGCTGCAACCCGCCCCCCCCCAAACTTCTGGTGGAGTAGGAGAAGAGGAGCAGGAGAATGACACTCTTCCTGTGACCTACGGTCAGGAGGGTAAATATGTGCACAAAGATTAATAACATTTCAAAAACTAGAAATGGTAATATTTCTAAGGAAATTGCGTGACGTGTTTTGCCTTCACCAATACTCCAGAACGGGAGACGGTGCCCCTGCAGATGTAAATGTGATGCAACAATGTGTCTATCCATTGATCCATTAAAAACTGCTCCATCAAAACCTATCCCATCAAAACTGCAACATCCTATTAGCCCCTTCAAAAACTGTTTGCAATGGACTGGTTGCTATGGACTGGCGTGTTTTGCAATCAAATGTCTGTATCCTGAAAACCATTTTACCGATCACTTAGCCGTCGACACGTGCAGTAGCAGCAGGACAGCTGAACATTTTGATATAAGATTTGTGTAGGTCGGCCTGAAAATGAGGGAGTGGTCGCAGTTTTGAAATCTTGTAATGATTTTTCAGTTTTAAAAATCTCACACTCTAAGCTTCACCATTCATTTCTATGGGAAAATTTTGCCATAATAACAACGATATTTCGCAAACGATTTGACGAAACGTTCCACAAAGTAATGGTCCACTATTCGGGAACAATCTGCTCATTTTGATATATGACTCGTCTATGTAGCGTAAAAACTGTGGGAGAAGTTAGGGTGGTAAATTTGGCGATAATAATAATAATAATAATATATATGTGAGAGAATAGTAAGTGATCTTGCTATGCAAGACCACCTAATAAGATGTAGAAAAAAAAAGGACAGCATTTAAAGCTTACCCGTCAGATTTCACAACAATAATATGGTATTTATGATACAAGTATATGTGCTAGACACATAACAATTGTATAGACATGATAATGATTGTTTAATAAGCAACATAAATATTATATTGATTTTGTAACGCTCTTTGAAATCCAAATGTTTTTTTTCTTTTATCCTAACAGTTTTAAAAAAGATGGTTGACAGAAAAACCGAACTTGAAAAAATTGCAGCCAAAATACTATCAAACCAACGGAAGATGCAATTTTTAATTTCTCAAAATGAGCAGCTGATTCAACGCCAAGGAGACATTTTGGCTCTGATGGGAGAAGACCACAAGAAAATTAAGAATCATGTTTGATTATTTGTTTTATTTTAATAAAAAAAGTTTTTTTTTCAAATGTTTCCTTTCTTACTTAGATTGTTAGGTTTTTCAACACATCTAACTTCACACATCAACATCCACATCAACATCAACAGGCCGCAAACCAGGGTTTAACATAAAGTTCATTGTTTTAGTCACACTTGCTGTTACGATCCGGTCTGGTAGCTTGTAGCGGAGGCTGTTGGTGGATCCGCTGTGCCAGAGAGGTCATGAAGCATTAACCAGCATGAAGGCAGCAGCATTAGTATTCAAATATAAACTAATAATCACACACACAACATTATCTAAACAGTTGGCCAAGACTTGACACCAGCAGTAGTGGTAATAGTAGTATATAGTGGCAAAGAACCTGTCACATAGGTATCTGAGCAGCAGTATAGTAGTAACAGTACACAATAAAGTGTTTTTTTTCACTCGTGGTCGTGGAAGAGGTGGCAGCAGCACAGCAGCAGCTTTGATAACTGTAGCATACAGTGCCAAAGAACTTGTCACATAGGTAAGTGAGCACTGGCAGCATCAGCAGTATAGTAGTAGTAACAGTACACAATAAAGTGTTTTTTTCACTCGTGGTCGTGGAAGAGGTGGCAGCAGGACAGCAGCAGCATTGATAATTGTAGCACATAGTGCCGAAGAACTTGTCACATAGGTAAGTGAGCACTGGCAGCATTAGCAGTATAGTAGTAGTAACAGTACACAATAAAGTGTTTTTTTCACTCGTGGTCGTGGAAGAGGTGGCAGCAGGACAGCAGCAGCATTGATAATTGTAGCACATAGTGCCGAAGAACTTGTCACATAGGTAAGTGAGCACTGGCAGCATCAGCAGTATAGTAGTAGTAACAGTACACAATAAAGTGTTTTTTTCACTCGTGGTCGTGGAAGAGGTGGCAGCAGGACAGCAGCAGCATTGATAATTGTAGCATATAGTGCCAAAGAAGTTGACACATAAGTATCTGAGCACTGGCAGAGGCAGCAGCATAGTGTAGTACCAGTACACAATAAAGTGTTTTTTTCACTCGTGGTCGTGGAAGAGGTGGCAGCAGCATAGGAGCAGCAGCATTGATATTTGTAGCATATAGTGGCAAAGAACTTGTCACATAGGTAAGTGAGCAATGGCAGCATCAGCAGTATAGTAGTAGTAACAGTACACAATAAAGTGTTTTTTTCACTCGTGGTCGTGGAAGAGGTGGCAGCAGGACAGCAGCAGCATTGATAATTGTAGCACATAGTGCCGAAGAAAGCTTATAAATACATATACACTGCAGTCACACATAGGTAACAGTGAGCACAACAGTGGCAGCATATTTAACAGTAGTACACAGTATAGTACAGCACACAGTAGTAACAGTACACAATAAAGTGTTTTTTTCACTCGTGGTCGTGGAAGAGGTGGCAGCAGGACAGCAGCAGCATTGATAATTGTAGCACATAGTGCCGAAGAACTTGTCACATAGGTAAGTGAGCACTGGCAGCATCAGCAGTATAGTAGTAGTAACAGTACACAATAAAGTGTTTTTTTCACTCGTGGTCGTGGAAGAGGTGGCAGCAGGACAGCAGCAGCATTGATAATTGTAGCATATAGTGCCAAAGAAGAAGTGACACATAATAAGTATCTGAGCACTGGCAGAGGCAGCAGCATAGTAGTACCAGTACACAATAAAGTGTTTTTTTCACTCGTGGTCGTGGAAGAGGTGGCAGCAGCATAGGAGCAGCAGCATTGATATTTGTAGCATATAGTGGCAAAGAACTTGTCACATAGGTAAGTGAGCACTGGCAGCATCAGCAGTATAGTAGTAGTAACAGTACACAATTAAGTGTTTTTTTCACTCGTGGTCGTGGAAGAGGTGGCAGCAGCATAGGAGCAGCAGCATTGATATATGTAGCATATAGTGGCAAAGAACTTGTCACATAGGTAAGTGAGCAATGGCAGCATCAGCAGTATAGTAGTAGTAACAGTACACAATTAAGTGTTTTTTTCACTCGTGGTCGTGGAAGAGGTGGCAGCAGCATAGGAGCAGCAGCATTGATAATTGTAGCATATAGTGGCAAAGAACTTGTCACATAAGTATCTGAGCACTGGCAGCAGCAGCAGCACAGTAGTACCAGTACACAATTAAGTGTTTTTTTCACTCGTGGTCGTGGAAGAGGTGGCAGCAGCACAGCAGCAGCAGCATTGATGATTGTAGCATGTAGTGCCAAATAACTTGACACATAAGTATCTGAGCACTGGCAGCAGCAGCAGCACAGTAGTACCAGTACACAATTAAGTGTTTCTTTCACCATCGTGGTCGTGGAAGAGGTGGCAGCAGCATAGGAGCAGCAGCATTGATGATTGTAGCATATAGTGCCAAAGAACTTGTCACATAGGTAAGTGAGCACACTGGCAGCAGCACACAGCAGCATAGTAGCAGCAGTACACAATTAAGTGTTTTTTTCACTCGTGGTCGTGGAAGAGGTGGCAGCAGCATAGGAGCAGCAGCATTGATAATTGTAGCATATAGTGGCAAAGAACTTGTCACATAGGTAAGTGAGCACTGGCATAGCATCAGCAGTATAGTAGTACCGGTATAAAATTAAGTGTTTTTTTCACTCGTGGTTGTGGAAGAGGTGGCAGCAGCACAGCAGCAGCAGCATTGATGATTGGAGCATATAGTGCCAAAGAACTTGTCACATAGGTAAGTGAGCACTGGCAACAGCAGCAGCATAGTAGCAGCAGTACACAATTAAGTGTTTTTTTCACTCGTGGTCGTGGAAGAGGTGGCAGCAGCATAGGAGCAGCAGCATTGATATTTGTAACATATAGTGGCAAAGAACTTGTCACATAGGTAAGTGAGCACTGGCAGCATCAGCAGTATAGTAGTAGTAACAGTACACAATTAAGTGTTTCTTTCACTCGTGGTCGTGGAAGAGGTGGCAGCAGCATAGGAGCAGCAGCATTGATATTTGTAGCATATAGTGCCAAAGAACTTGTCACATAGGTAAGTGAGCACTGGCAGCAGCAGCAGCATAGTAGCAGCAGTACACAATTAAGTGTTTTTTTCACTCGTGGTCGTGGAAGAGGTGGCAGCAGCACAGCAGCAGCAGCATTGATAATTGTAGCATATAGTGCCAAAGAACTTGTCACATAGGTAAGTGAGCACTGGCAGCAGCAGCAGCATAGTCGTAGCAGTACACAATTAAGTGTTTTTTTCACTCGTGGTCGTGGAAGAGGTGGCAGCAGCACAGCAGCAGCAGCATTGATGATTGTAGCATGTAGTGCCAAATAACTTGACACATAAGTATCTGAGCACTGGCAGCAGCAGCAGCATAGTAGTACCAGTACACAATTAAGTGTTTTTTTCACTCGTGGTCGTGGAAGAGGTGGCAGCAGCACCAGCAGTAGTAAGAAAGTGGCAAATCTCACAGACAAAAGGTGACAGCACCAGTATGAGTAATATATCGGTACATAATCACTCAGCCTTTTGCCATTAGCAGTAGGAGCCCATATAGTGTCAAAATTACAAAAGCTTGAAATTGCTGTAGCACGGTGATTACATTTGAAAAGCAGAATGACACAGGCCTTAAGTAGCTGTGGCACCGGGTGTAGTTTTTGGGTTGTGTTTTGCACGCCACAGGCTTTTCAAAATAACAAAAAAAATATCCACCTTCTTCCCAGGAGCAGCATAAGGAAAGGGAGATGCACTGTGATGTAAGGGAGAGGGGGAACTCCACTTCTGATGTTGGGGTAGGATGGTGGGGTGGCCTTTGACATCGAATGTAAGGGGAGGGGATGCGCTGGACATATAATATTACAGATATAACCGGCCCTTTTGAGGGCAACCATAATGCTGATGCGGACCACGATGAAATTGAGTTTGACACCCCTGGTATAAAGAGATAGGAGAGGTATTGGTAACTGACAAGGGACCATTCAGCGCCCCTGAACCGACGGCGGGTGCCAGAAAGTCACCGCCGATCCAGGACTCATTCATTTTGATGAATGTGAGTCTGTCCACGGAATCTGTGGACAGACGGGTCCTCTTGTCCGTGACCACCCCACCTGCCGCGCTGAATGTCCGCTCAGATAGTACGCTGGAGGGGGGGCAAGACAATAACTCCAGCGCATACTGAGCGAGCTCGCGGCAGGTGTCCAATCTGGCAACCCAGTACTCCATGGGGTCGTCGGTGCTCATACTGTCAGAAGCACTGACGGACCCCATGTAGTCTGCCACCATGTGGGCCAGCCGCTGGTGGTGATGGCTGCTGCTGCTGCTGCTGCTGCTGGTACTAGGTCGCTCAGTTTGCATGAACATCCTCATCTCACCCATTAGGTCCCCTGCTCGGCTGCTGATGTTGCTGCTGGGTGCAGCCACCTGCTGGGTGAGATGAGGGGGGACAACTGGAGGCCGGGGAGTTGCCTGCTCCAAACGGCTGACTAGGCATGCCTGCAGTTCCTCCATCCGGGGCTGCCTCCGTCTGGCTGGGAGGAACTGCTCCAGTTTCCCCTTAAATCTGGGATCTACAAGGGTGGCCAGCCAAAACTCGTCCCTCTCCTTGATGGCTTTAACCCGGGGGTCCCTCCTGAGGCATCTCAGCATGTGGGCAGCCATGGGGAAGAGCACAGCCCGCTGTGACTCCTCATGGCTGCCTGGGTCCATGACGTCCGCTTCCTCGTCATGGAGGCGCTGCTGTTCGCGGTCAGTCATGCCAAACCCCCGGACTATCGGTGCCCCCAACACCGGCTCTCCCTCCTGACCAGGCCCTGACTCCAGGACGCCACCAGTCACCTCCTGATCATCATCATGATCCTCCTCCTCCTCCTCGTCCTGGGCCTGGTCTTGGTGGAGCAGTGTTGCCTCCTCCTGCTCCACCAAGGCACTCTCCCCAGCTCCAAGCAGGCGATCTAGTGCCCTGTCCAGCAGGAACACTATAGGGAGCACGTCGTTGAGGCCGACATGCTCCCTGCTCACCATCTTGGTCGCCTGCTCAAAAGGGGCCAACACATGGCAGACCTGGTGTATCTGCCCCCACTCCAGACTGGTGATGTACGGGAGTGTGTGTTGTGATGGCCCGCCAGTGCCTTGCTCCAGCAGGTACTCCTTCACCGCCCTTCGCTGCTCCCACAACCTCTCCAGCATGTAGAGGCTGGAGTTCCACCGCGTCACACTGTCCACAATCAGCCTGTGAAGGGGCAGGCTGTTGTCCCGCTGCAACTTTGACAGGGACGCGGTAGCGGTTGGGGAGCGCCTGAAGTGGCTGGCAATCCTGCGTACCCTTAGCACAATGTCACTCAACCCGGGATAGGTGCGCAGGAACTTCTGCACCACTAGGTTGAGGACATGTGCCAGACAGGGCACGTGTGTCAGACTGCCAGCCTGGAGGGCGGAGAGGAGGTTGCTGCCATTGTCACAGACAACCAGACCTGCTTGGAGCCTTCGGGGTGTCAGCCACTTCTGGACCTGAGCCTGAAGTGCGCTCAGCACTTCTCGTCCAGTGTGTCTCCGTTCCCCTAAACTAACAAGCTGGAGCACGGCCTGACAGCGCACGTGCCCCACACTTGAATAGCTACGGGGGCGCTTGCTGGGAGGCTCAGCAGCTGCGGAGACAGTGGCTTGAGGGAGACCAGCACTTCTCCCCTGGACACCCCGGGGCGGCACCACAAAATCAGATGCCGCCAATCCCTCCCCGGCGCCTCGGAGGGAAACCCAATGGGCCGTGAAGCTTATGTAGCGCCCCTGCCCATGCCTGCTGGTCCAGCCATCCATTGTCAGATGCACCCTGTTGCTGACAGCATGATCCAGCGACAGGGTTACATTCTGCACAATGTGCTGGTGTAGGGCAGGGACACCAGTCCTGGCAAAGAAATGGCGGCTGGGGACACGCCATTGGGGTTGGGCCTGCTCCAACATCTGCCTGAAGGGGTTGCAGTCCACTATGTTAAAGGGAAGCAGATGTTGGGCAATAACCCTTGCCAGGAGCCCATTGAGGGAACGCACACGTCGGTCTGAAGGGGGGAAGGGAGTGTTGCGTTCAAAGGCGTCAGAAAGAGACGCCTGGCGCCGGACGGCAGTGCGGGACACCGAAGAGGAGGGTGATGATGTGGAGGTCTGGCTGTCGGTAGCAGTACCTCTACTAGAGGGAGCGGGGGGGCATGACCTGCTGGTAGCCGATGAAGCAGTGGCAGGGGCTGCTGTACCCTGCACACTTGTGGTGGTGGCGCTGCTACCACCAGCACGCTTCATCTGGTCATGCTCCTGCCAGTGATTAATCCGCAGGTGCTGGTTGAGTGCCGTGGTACCCACCCGAGCCAAACACTTCCCTCTCTTCACCTTGGCACGACAGAGCTGGCAGATGGCTACTGTCGGGTTATCTGCTACCAAGGTGAAGTAGGCCCAGAGAGGTGACTTCAGCATCGCCCTCCTGTCAGATGGGGTGACGCTGACTTCCACCTGCTGGGACTCGGTGCGCACAGGTGGAGCTGCCTGCTGCTGCTGCTGCTGCTGCTGCTGCTGCTGACACCTCCTGCTGCCATCACCAGTGGAGACCCTGACGTTGGTCTCCCTGGTGACCTGGCGCACCGTTTCCCCAGGGTGCCTACCTTCCTCGTCGTCACTGATGCTGTGAACCGACGAGGCAGGTGGCACCCATGTTGGGTCACCCTCCTCTTCGCCCCCAGATATGTCAGACCCAGGGCTGACATGTGGTGGTCTGAAGGAGACATCTGACATGGAGCCGCTAGCCTGGCTCCGATGTCCCCTCACAGACGCATGGGTCTGACTAGGTGCTGGTGTTTCCTGCAGAAAACCACCAGCACCACCATGAAGGGAGGCCTCTGGGCTACTGACAGCCAGTACCCCATCCTCCTCCTCCATTAACCCTTCAAAAAGGTCCTGACCATCAGCACATAAATCAATGTCTGCATGATCGAGGGCCTCCCCCAAGATATCCATGTCACTTTCACCATCAAACAGCATGAGGCTGGACTCGCTGGGGCTGGGTACTAAAGGCACCGGTGTACTGATGGTGGTGGTGCTACTTGGTGATGACTGAGTGGCACTGCTGTGCCCCATGTACTCCACCACTGCTGGAGCCTGGGAAGGCAATATCGGGCGGCTGCCCGAAGTGAAAAACTCCCGGATGAGGCGGACTCCCCTTACACCCGATCCTCTACCAGTAGTAGGGGCACGAGAGGTACCCCGTGCTGGCAGCGACCCAGCACTGGGAGTAACTCCCCTACCCCTGCTGCCACGACCACGGATGCTGCTCATGCTGATATGGGGGGGTGGGTAAACTTTATTGGGGGGGGGGTAAATGTGATAATAGAAAAAACAGGCGCGCAGACAAACAACTAGTAGCTATGCCACTAAACAACAATTAAACGAAAGGTAAATTTTTTTAAATTTTTTTTTTTTTTTAAACTAACTAACTAACTGACTGACAGACAACAGACAAAAACTGACTGGGCAACGAATAAGAGCAATAAAGAAACTAATATAGATAGAACAGTGACTCTGCTAACACAGCAGAGCCAGAGATCTGAATAAACTAAAAATAACTTTTTTTTTTTTTTTTTTTTTTTATAAAACAGATAACTAACTAAATAAACACACTAAACTAAGCTAGCTAGCTTACAGAGGTGTACAAGTACACTCAAACCTATCTATCTAACACTAAATGAAAGTGGAACACAAACACACAAATAGTAGCTTTAAAAAAAGCTGTTTGGTTTCTTCTTGCTTTTAAAAAAGCAGTTTAGAAATATATGCACTAGCAGCTGCTAATACTGAAATGAACAGAACAGGAGCACAGAAAGGTACTGCAATGCTGATGCAATATAACACAGAGCACAGAAACACTTCTCCCTCTATATCCACCTTGTGAATCTGCAATGAGCACATGCAGGGGCTTAGTTTATATAATGGTCGTGAGGCAGGTTCCTATTGGTTGATGTGGAGGTTGCTAACCTCTGACACCTGTGGAAATGGAACTCTGATTGGCTCTGATGTGAATGAAGGGCGGGGAAAAAAATCGCGCGATATTGCTATTGCCGAATATTCGCATTGCGAATATTCGGCAGCATAAAAGGATCACATGCGCTACTCTGCCCAGGGTCCCTCTAATCATACCACCATTGCTTTTACACGTCGATGGAGATCACTAGCATGTGATCTGTGATAAAAAAAATTTAAGAAAAATCCGAATATTCGACATTGCGAATATTCGGCACAATATTCGAGATATTGCGCGATTTCTCGAATATGCAATATTCGAGCCGAATATTCGCAATTCGAATATTCGTGAGCAACACTAATAATCACTTGCAGAATTGAGTGATAGCGATTTGTGGGGAAATTCGTCATAAAAAAATAAAAGTAATGACAGCGACAATTCTGCAACTGAGCAAATTTCAGTGATTTTGATTTGATTATATTAGTGAATAATTTTTATTATAATTACATTATTTGTTATAATTATTTATAGTTATTTATTATATTATAATTTTATGATTTTGTGTTTCAAACTTTATCATACCCGGGATGTCTACTAGACTCTGGTTTGGACAAATTTAAGTGAGTTATTCCTAAAAATTGCAGGCCTACAGTATAAAACGCAGAATTTCCATACAAAATAATTGTACCGCTTTTGGTACGTAATTCCAGACAGAATCATACCGCCAGGGAGGTTAAGCCATGCCTTTTCACTTCTGTTTACCAGATTATTGTGCTCTACCCAGTGCTCTTGTCACTGCTGCTGCCATCTGTATCTTCGCTACCACTCACTACTGAACTTTGGCTTGTTCCTCAACTAAACTTCTGCTTGATTCCAACCAGCAACCACTTGCTACCGACCATTGGCTTGTTTACTAAATAGGCTTCTGCTTGATCACTACCTGCTTTATTTACTACCAGACCTTGGCTTGCTCATCTCCTGGTGGGGTGATCCTGAGAAGCTCTGATGTGGTACTAACACACAGCAAAATCCATCTCCACCATCAGGAGTTCTGGTCATTACCGGTTAGTGCTTAGACCCCGCACCTCTGGTGCATCTACATCATACCCCACGGTGACTTGCTTGTATACCTATTCTGCGGTCGGTGGGAGCCTCTCTACTGCTGTAGCTACTGGTAGGGATGAGCCGAACATCCCCATGTTCGGTTCGCACCACAAGCTTCAAACGGACCTTACGTTCGCGCGAACGTATTGAACCCCGTCTATGGGACTCGAATGTTCGAATTCAAAAGTCATCATTTTAAAGCCCAATATACAAGTTATTGTCAGAAAACATGTTTGGGGACCCTGGGTCTTGCCCCAGGGAACATGTATCAATGGAAAAAAAGTTTTAAAAACAGGCGTTTTTTCTGGAGCAGCGATTTTAATGATGCCTAAAGTAAAAAAAAAATGAAAAATTCCTTAAAATATCGTACCTGCTGGGTGTCTATAGAAGTGGCACGTGTTTAGTACAGTCTCTGCACAAAATGAGACTAATATACTATAAGACTGGTTGCGGCTTTAATGTAATGTTTGGTCCCTGCAATATGGATAAAAATCACTGAAAAAAATAGCATGGGTTTCCCCGTCACCACTCCCCCCAGGTCATTAGAAGCTCCTTTGGCCCTATATACTTTGCACAGCAGTATACAGGTGGTGCAAAGAAGACAGGGACTGTAGGTTTGTTGTTAACTGTTAAGTAGAATCTGTAATTTTCAACTGGTACTTCTTTAAAGTGTAGCTTTAGCCATAAAATCTTTTTTTAAGCTTTTCTGAAAACATAGAGAAGGGTTATTATTAGGGTTGTCCAGATACCGATACTAGTATCGGTATCGGGACCGATACCGAGTATTTGCGGGAGTACTTGTACTTGCGCAAATGCTCCCTATGCCTAAATAGAATACTTTTTTTGTATTTATCAACATCTGTGAAAATTCTTTGAGTTTTTTACTACTGCGTGACAAGCAAATAAAACATTTTTATTCATTTTTACTCATTTTTATTCTTTCATAATGTCTTGAGTTAGAGTTCTTCATAATTCTAAAGAAAATATCCTAAGGCGGCGTACACACGACCGAGGTTCTCGCTGGAAACCAGCGAGAACCTCGCTGGAAGCTGCATTCCAGCGAGGACCTCGGCCGTGTGTACGCTTTTGGCTCGCCCCGCCCGTCGGGAATCCCGTCGAGCGAAAAGAGAGCACGCTCTCTTTTTGCTCGACGGCCCGCCTGGATGAATGGCTGGTTGCCATTCCCGACGGGCGGGTCGCCGATTTCGACGGCCGGCAGAGAACCTCGACGGGCGGAACGATGTGTTCTGCCCGTCGAGGTTCTCTGCCGTGTGTACGCGGCCTTAGTCTGTATTGTGGTTTGAAAACTGTCACATGACATTTAAAAAAAGTATCGGTATTCGGTATCGACGAGTACATGAAAAAAGGTATCAGTACTTGTACTCGGTCCTAAAAAAGTGGTATCGGGACAACCCTAGTTATTATCACCCCTGTAACATTTGTTTTTCTGTCTGTGTGCACCTGTTCAGAAGATTGCACCTGACTTTCTGTCCCAATGAAAAATTATTTTTTGAAACTTTTTTTTGGTGAAACAAGGATTGGTCATAAGCATCAGTGGACAGGAGACACCTTTTACAGAAGAGAATTTCCCTTCCTAGGGGTAGATTTCCTCTCACTTCCTGTTGTCTCCTTCCGTTTGCAAGTAGGAGTCGTTTGTACGTTGGATGTTTGAAAGTAGGGGCCTGATGTACTCTGCAGAAATTTGGGCCCTAGGTGTTGGTGTTGCCACAACACTGTAAGCCCTCACAGTTAGTCTTGGTGGGCGCTGGAACGCCCTGCTGTGAAATATTAGATCAAGAATTGTAATTACACACCCCTGTTGAACAGGGGCAGAAAAATTGGACCTTAGCCACTGTTGCTGGTGCCACAAAACTGCAACCCCTCACAGATACTGTAATTGGAGCGCAGCGAAGATCCACATGCAAAGTATTGCATCAACATTTTTTATTACATGCCCCTGTTAAAAAGGAACAGAAAAATTGGGCCTTAGGCACTGGTGGCGATGCCCAGAACCAACAATGTTCATACTAGCTATCAGCAAGATCATTGAGGAGGAAAAGGATATTTAGTCAGCATAACAGGATAGTCACTCGGCATTAGCATAAGCAGTCTCCAAGGGATCTGACACTTCCAAAAAATTATTCAGTTACATCAGCATCAGGTGCTTGGTAGCCGGTGTTGATCCAAGCCTGATTCATTTTTTTGAAGGTCAGTCGATCGACGGAGTCGGTGGAGAGGCGCACCCTGTGATCGGTCACAAAGCCTCCAGCAGCACTGAATGTGCGTTCTGAAAGAACGCTGGATGCAGGACAAGCCAGTAGCTCAATTGCGTACTGTGCAAGCTCTGGCCAGTGATCCATCCTCAAGACCCAGTAAGCCAGAGGATTAGGACATCCTGTAAGCCCGGGTACCTGCCCAAGAACCGCTCCACAACCAAATTCAGGACATGAGCAAAACAGGGCACATGGGTCAGTTTTCCCTGTCGCAGGGCAGAAAGGAGGTTGGTGCCATTGTCGCTAACCACCATTCCAGGCTTAAGCTGGTGTGGTGTCAACCACCTCTGAGCCTGCCCCTGCAGAGCTGACAGAACCTCGGCCCCAGTGTAGCTCCTGTCTCCCAAGCACACCAACTCTAGCACCACATGGCATCCCTTTGCCTGCATTGATGCGAGAACACATCAGCACAGGAAGAGGCCACAGAGGAAGAAGAAGAGGAGGGGGTGGAGGAGAGAGGTGTGTCACAACCAGTAGTGGTGTTTTGGAGGCGTGGTGGCAGAACAACCTCCAACACTACTGTACCTTGCCCTGTGTCCTTCCCAGCTGCCAGCAGAGTCACCCAATGCGCAGTGAAAGAGAGGTAACGTCCCTGTCCATGCCTGCTGGACCACGACCGTCCTGTCCAGTGAGGCATGGACATTGCCTTCCACATGGCGGTAGAGAGCCGGAATCACCTTCCACAAACTCACAGAAGGGGGCAGAATCTACCAACTCAAAAGGCAGCAGTTGAAGTGCTAGCAATTTCGCTAAGCTAGCATTAAACCGATGTGCATGTGGATGGCTGGGAGAGTACTTCTTTCGGCGCTGCAGCAGCTGGGGGAGGGAAATTTGTCTGGTACAATCTGACATCGGTGTACCGATAGTAGATTGCCCGCATGTACTACTAGGTTGTGACACACCTAATTGTACATCTTCAGTCCTATCAGTGCAGGCTTCAGAGAACACTGAGGGTATAGTGGGGTTGGAGATCCCAGCTGATGAGGGGCAAGGGGAGGTCAGTTTTGTTCTTTGGTGTGGGTCTTTCAGGTATGCTTGCCAACGAACTCCATGGCAGGTCGAGGATGGCTTTGTCATCCTCTCTACCAATTTGTCTGCATGTTAAGGCTCAACATGGCCAGCTCCCAAAAAGAAGGACGAGCGTGTGCTACGGCCACGTGCTGAAGAGGATGCACCGTGTCCACCACCCGCACTGTTTCCTCTAGATGCAGAGCCTGCTTGCCCTTGTGACTCTCTGCCTCTCTTTGTTGTCCTTCCAGACATTATAATGGCCTGCAGAGGACAAAATCAGTACACACACCTCGTAGCTTTAGGTGCATACTGCAGAGGATACGTGGAGTACACACCAAGTAGCTTTATGTGCAAACTAATGAGCACACTTGCAGTATACACCAAGTAGGTTTAGATGCAAACTATACAGCACAAGTGCAGTAAACTCCAAGTACGTTTAGGTGCAAACTATACAGCACAAGTGCAGTAAACACCTGGTACGTTTAAGTGCAAACTATACAGCACAAGTGCAGTCAACACCTGGTACGTTTAAGTGCAAACTATACAGCACAAGTGCAGTAAACTACAAGTAGGTTTAAGTGCAAAATATACAGCACAAGTGCAGTCAACACCTGGTACATTCAAGTGCAAACTATACAGCACAAGTGCAGTAAACTACAAGTAGGTTTAAGTGCAAACTATACAGCACAAATGCAGTCAACACCTGGTACGTTTAAGTGCAAACTATACAGCACAAGTGCAGTAAACACCTGGTACGTTTAAGTGCCAATTATACAGCACAAGTGCAGTCAACAGCTGGTGTGTTTAAGTGCAAACTATACAGTAGACATGTGCAGACTCGAATATTTTGTTTCGTTTTTGTTTAGAAAATACATTTATTTAGTTACTCCCGAAAATCGTTTTGATTTATGTCGTTTTCGTCGGGAAAGTTTTCGTCCGAAAACAAAGATTTTCGATGCTTTGTCGAATTTTCGTCGTTCAATTCGACAAAGCATCGAAAATCGTCGTTCTGAATACAGTGAATAGGTAGAAATTGAACGACGAAAATGCAACGATTTTCGATGCTTTGTCGAATTTTCGTCGTTCAATTCCTACCTATATTCACTGTATTCACTGAATACAGTGAATAGGTAGGAATTGAACGCCGAAAATTCGATGCTTTGTCGAATTGAACGACGAAAATTAGACAAAGCATCGAAAATCGTCGGATCTGAACGGAAACGTAAATAAAGCATTTTTTATGTCGGATCTTTCGGTTTTCGTTTCTTGCGCTTTCGCTTTCGTTCGTTAAAACGATAACGAAAATACCAGATTTTCGGACGAAAATGCATTTTAACGAAAACGAATGCACATGTCTACTATACAGCACAAGTGCAGTCAACTACAGGTAGGTTTAAGTGCAAACTTTACAGCACATGGGCAATACAACACGTTAGAAGACTGCAGCTAGCACAATCAACTGCCTGACAAATAGGAATAGCTGATATAGCTAAACTATACAGTGTATAAATATATGTACAACTCCTGGGATGTATATATATCCTCTACACACTGTAAATTTAACTAAACTGACTAGCCTGCCTGCTCTATCTATCTGTCTAGTAAAAAATAAACTGTCTCTCTCTCTCTAGGACTGATCTTTTCGTTAACACCGCCGCAACACACTACACGAGGCCGCCCAGCAGGCTGTGCTAAAGCCCTGAGCCATAATTGGCCAAAGCCACCCTGGCTTTGGCCAATTATTGCTCTCCGTTTTTTTGCGCGCTGTGATTGGCTAAGCATGCGGGTCATAGTGCATGCTTGGCCAATTATCGCAGTGAATTATGGGCCGTGACGCGTCACTCGAATTTGGCCCGAACTATCCGTTTTGTTTGAATTTTGACGAACAATCGAACAGCCAATGTTTGATTCGAACATGGGTTTGAGTCGACCGCGAAGCTCATCCCTAGCTACTGGACTCTGAGCCTGATGTCTGACTGACACAGAGCCTAAGTGGGGGTAACGTCATTGTCTTTCTGCCAAGATTATGGTTATATAGTATTCTTTAAATCTCACTAAGAAGAGGCTCCCAGCACTTTATTGCATGGTGTTCTTGCAAGATTTGGAGTGGTCACCATTCCCCAGATCTCTTTGGGGAGTTGAGGGCGTGACATCACCCCATGTATCATGTAAGCTGGAGGAAATGTAATGCCGCGTACACACGATCGGACATTCCAAAAACAAAACCGTGAATTTTTTCAAACGGAATGTTGGCTCAAACTTGTGTTGCATACACACGGTCACACAAATGTTGTCGGAAATTCCGAACGTCAAGAACGCGGTCACTTACAACACTACAACGAGCCAAGGAAAATTAAATTCAATGATTCCGAGAATGCGTCAAATTGATTCTGAGCATGCGTAGGATTTTTGTGCGTCAAAATTGCATACAGACGATCTGAATTTCCGACAAGAACTTTTGTTGTCGGAAAATTGAGAAACAGCTCTCAAACATTTGTTGTCGGAAATTTCGACACCAAATGTCTGATGGAACCTACACACAGTCGGATATCTGACCAAAAGCTCACATCGGCATGAGTGTATTATTTATCTTTTTTTTCCCCCATAAAGATTTTTTTGTAATGATTATGCACATTTTTAGCATGGGAGACATTTAAGAAACAGACTTTCTTTAAACCTTCCTCTAGGATAAAAAAATTACCAGTTCACTACAATAAAAATTGAAAAATGACTTTCTGCAATACTCACCTCCTCTCTTGTTTGGTCTCCTGAAAACTGTTTGCTTTGTCATCCAGCATTATGCCGTGTACACACGGTCGTTTTTTGCGATGAAAAAAAACGTTGTTTTTTAAAACGTCATTTAAATTGATCGTGTGTGGGCAAAACGTCGTTTTTTGTCTTCAAAAAAACGACCAAAAAAAAATTCCAACATGCTTGAATTTTTTGTGTCGTTTTTCAAAACGTCGTTTTTTGTTTCACAAAAAGTCACCGTGTGTAGCAAAAACGTTGTTTAAAACGACGTTTTTTTAACCCGCGCATGCCCAGAAGCTAGTTATGAAGCGAGCTTCAATGGAAAAAAGTGGTGAACGTAACCTCGCTTTTTGTGAAAAAAACGATGGTGTGTATGCAACATCGTCTTTGAAAAGTGACGTGAGCGTCGTTTTTTTTCATCACAAAAAATGATCGTGTGTACGCGGCATTAGTCCTCTTGCTCTTTACCCAGCATTCTTCAAACCCACTTGCTGTGAGCCTGGATGATCCTGGACACATCCCCAGGGAGCGTCATCTTGTGAACCTGAGTTTGCGGTAAATTAGGACTAAGTAGCAATCTCACTTCATTGGTGAATGTTGTTAAGGCCTTGTTGTCCAAATTGGCCATGGTGTGACAAATATATTGCAGAAAACGGTGGTCAGAAGCCCAGGTGTGTACAGGCAGTCTATGTTCCTAATTGCAGGTAATCACTTCTTGTGCGGTTCATTTCAAATACCACCAGTCAACTGCGGCCACTGCCAGCCTGTCGTTGCTTTTCTCAGAATTTTATGTCCACACACACCTAGGCTCCAGGCCTAAGGAGATTATTAAGTAACGTAGTTTGATTGGGGTAATATTGTGTCTAATAAAATAAAGATTTAATATAAAATAATACATGTGGCTTTGTGATTTGAAGTTAATCACACTGGCATAATGACTTTTTGACTTTTATGACTTTTTTTATTTTGTTAACCATTAAAACAACTAGATGTAGCACCCTGGTGTTTAGGCAGGGTTGCTAGTAAATTTTCCTGCTAGGTGTAGTTGCCCGGGCCAATTGATAGGCGATCAATTGATTCCACCCTAATTCTGGAATTGCTGCACTTCTCTCTTCTGTCACTAATGGCCGGGTATCTGGTGGCATTAGATAAGACAAAGCCATTGCAAGGACAGATTAGGAATAGATGGGCAGGGAACTTCTTGGCTCCCTTGGCCTACTGGGAGAGCCTATTTATTTGGGTGAGGTCAGGTGATCAGGGTTCTGTGTCACCTGGATGGCTGTCTGGGTGGAAGTGTGTTATGCTGCCCCCGGCTGCTAGGCCAGAGCCTGAGGCCTATCCCAGGCACATCTGGATTTTATGCTGTCTGAGGGCCTATGCAGAATCAGTAGAGCAGTTCAGGGTTGTAACTGCGGCTTGCAGTCTAACTATAAGTGATGGTTCTGCTGGCTGGAGAATCTGTTGTGGTCGGAGGTAGAGGGGAAGCTGTCGCCACTAAGTGATCATCCATCTTATTAACAGGGACCACTGTGAGTAGCTGAAGCAAGTACCAGAGCAGTATTCTCACCAACCGGGGACAGTGAAGTACTGGGAAACTTCAGCCGTTGTCAAGCCAGGGACCCTGCCAGAGGAGGTGACGCTTGCAGAGCAGCCTTGTGTGCCAAGCCAGGGACTGAGCAGGCCAGTTGGATGACGCTTGAGAAGTATCTTGAATGCCAAGCTAGGGACCCAGCAGGGAAGCGGGGGTGACGCTTGAAGAAGATACTGAGAGAGAAGGTTGGAAGAGCTCAGGAGATTCAGTGGCAGTGGATCAGCAAGTCTAGTAAGTGTGACAAAGTCGTAGAAATAGCGATAATGTCATGCAGCAAAGTCGCTGATCTTAAGCAATAAATATGGCTTTGTTGCACTCAAAATAAATAATACAAAACAAAATGGCCTACTCCAATTTAGGAGGCTAACTGACAGTAGTGTCCCTCACTACACTGTACTGGAGGGGCTATTCCAGCCTCCAGTATAAAACAAACAGAATAACAGTCCAAAATAAACAAATCTATGACAGACCTTGTTCCTTCAATGCAGACAGTTTCCAACCTGTCCGTCCAGCTCAGCATACCTCTCACACTGAGCTCTCACTTCCCACTTCCTTATCAGGTGAGTGTTAATTAATAGGGGAAGAGAGGAGGTTTTACCTGTTGGCCAGGCTTAACCCCTTCCAGGGCAGGGAACACTGACTTTTCCAGTCTCTCACTGGTGTACATACAATTGTGTACCCTGTCACACATCCTCCCCCCCAGCTTAACACTTGGGTGGGAAGCGGCCACCTCTACAAACCCATGCACTCGGGACAGAGCATCTGCATTACTGTGGAGGAGACCTGCCCTATGTCGTACCACAAAAGTAAAGGGCTGTAGGGACAGAAACCACCTTGTGACCCGAGCGTTCTTGTCCCTGTTGGTGTGCATCCACTTTAACGGAGCATGGTCTGTGACGAGGGTAAACCGCCTGCCCAACAAATAGTAGCGGAGTGTTTTCTACTGCCCACTTGATTGCCAAACACTCTTTTTCCACTGTGGCATAGCGCTGTTCTCGAGGTAACAACTTCCGACTCAAATACAGCACAGGGTGTTCCTCACCATCCACATATTGGGACAAAACTGCACCCAGACCCACCTCTGAGGCATCGGTCTGGAGAAAGAACTCCTTTCTAAAGTCAGGAGCCACAAGCACAGGTTGGGCACAAAGCGCTGCCCGCAGACCAGCAAAGGCTTCCTCAGCCTCGCTGTTCCACTTTACAGTGTCTGGACTTCTGGCTTTAATAAGGTCAGTGAGCGGAGCAGCCCTCATAGCAAAGTGAGGAATAAACCTCCGATAGTAGCCTACAATCCCCAAGAAAGCTCTGACTTGTTTTTTCCTCAATGGTCTGGGCCAGCTCTGTATAGCTCCTATCTTGTTCATTTGTGGTTTAACAAGTCCTCTGCCAACCAGGTAACCCAAGTATCTAGCCTCTGCTAGACCCAAGGCACATTTAGAGGGGTTAGCTGTCAGACCCGCTCTTCTAAGAGTGTCCAAGACTGCCTGTACTTTATCCAGATGGCTTTCCCAGTCCGGGCTATGAATGATCACATCATCCAAGTATGCGGCTGCATACTCAGTGTGGGGCCTGAGCAACTTATCCATTAGCCTTTGAAAAGTGGCTGGAGCCCCATGGAGGCCAAATGGCATGATCCTGTACTGGAATAGGCCATCAGGAGTGGCAAAGGCTGTCTTCTCTCGGGCGCGCTTTGTCAATGGGATCTGCCAATAACCCTTTGTCAGATCCAACGTGGTGAAGAACCTATCTTTGGCTAATCGCTCTACTAGTTCATCCACCCTAGGCATGGGGTAGGCGTCAAACTTAGACACCTCGTTTAACTTCCTGAAGTCATTACAAAACCTGATGGACCCATCAGGTTTGGGCACTAGAACAATGGGGCTGCACCACTGGCTATGAGACTCCTCTATCACTCCAAGCTCAAGCATTTTCCTGATTTCAGCCCTTACAGCTTCCCTCTTGGCCTCCGGAATGCGGTAAGACTTTACTCTTACGACAACCCCTGGTTCTGTAATAATGTCATGGGTTTGTCCAGGGTTGGGGGAGAAGACATCGTTATTCCTCTCAACCAAGCCTCTAGCTTCTTTTATTTGCTCAGGTGTCAGCTCTGGAGAGATTGTCACCGAAGGACTAGGTGCCTGTGGACCAGGTGTGGTGTCCCCCACTGCGGCCATGCAGTCCTCTCTAGTCCTCCATGGCTTAAGAAGGTTTATGTGGAACACGGCCTCCTTTTTCCGGCGTCCCGGCTGACTAACTTTATAATTTACTGGGCTCACTTTTTCCAACACCTCATAGGGTCCCTGCCAATGTGCTAGAAGTTTGCTTTCTGCGGTGGGTACTAGAACCATTACTCTGTCCCCTCTTTCAAACTGTCTCACTAGGGCCCTCTGGTCGTAGTAGGACTTCTGCCTACTCTGCGCCTGCTCCATATGCTGGTGAACAAGAGGGGCAATCTGAGCCATACGCACCCGCATATCTTCAACATACTGGAGGACATTGGTCCCAGTTACCCCCTGTTCTTCCCAGGTTTTCTTTAGGATATCCAGTATACCCCTGGGATGCCTACCATATAAAAGCTCAAAAGGGGAGAAGCCCGTAGAACTTTGGGGAATCTCTCGAACTGCAAACAACAGGTAAGGAAGTAACAAGTCCCAATCCTTCCCATCCCTGCTAACGACTTTCCTCAACATCCCCTTTAGGGTCCGGTTAAACCTTTCTACCAACCCATCTGTCTGGGGGTGATACACTGACGTTCTCAGAGTCTGTACATTAAATAGCTGACATAGCTCTTTCATAATACGGGAGACAAACGGAGTCCCCTGAGCAATGTCCTGGGTATCCCCACCCGTGTAAACATCTGAACCAACTCTTTTGCAATACTTTTAGCATTCGCCTTACGTAGTGGAATGGCCTCTGGGTATCTGGTGGCATAATCGACGATGACAAGGATGTACTGGTGCCCTCGAGCTGTTTTCTCTAAGGGACCCACTAGGTCCATGCCAATCCTCTCAAACGGAACGTCAACTATGGGGAGAGGTATGAGTGGGGCTCTCAACTTCGGTCTGGGAGATGCCAGCTGGCATTCCGGGCAAGAAGCACAATACCTTTTAATCCCCTCATATACCCCAGGCCAGGAGAACCTCCTGAGCACCCGTTCTTGTGTTTTCTCCACCCCTAAGTGTCCCCCCAGCAGATGAGAGTGAGAGTAATCCAGGATTTTTCGGGTGTATGATGAAGGCACAACCAGTTGTTCAAGCTCTTGTCCCTCATCGGAGGTTACTCTGTAAAGAAGATCGTTTTTAAGGATAAAATAGGGATAGGCCTTTCCTGTTACCCCTTCTACTGGTACCCCATTAACCTCTACAACATTACTCCTGGCTTCCTGCAGCAGGGGATCATTTGCCTGGTCACGGCCAAAGCCACTACCCGAGATATCCAGGATATCTGTATCCCCCTCATCGTCTTCACTGGTAGCCTCTGGGGCGGGTTCCGGTTGACCAACCTCTGCCTCATCTTCTGTCTGTCGTGGGGCCCCGCCTCTCCTGGACTGCTCCCCACGCTGATTCAACAGGACTTCCTGGACAGCCCTATTAAATCTTAGCTTGCTCTCCCTGCGTTCCCGTCTTGTTTTACCTCTTTTTGGATTAGAGATATACAAGTCAGGATGAGCAAAGGGAAATACTTCATGGACCCCTGTATTTCTCTGCTCCACTTCAGGTTCCCCTTGTTCTCCCCTCACAGGGGGCTGTAACAGAGCGTGGAAATTAGGGAAATTCCTTCCTATTATCAAAGGATATGGTAGACGAGGAACTACCACAGCTACGATCCTTACCAAACTGCCCTGTACTGACACTTCTATGTTGGCAGTAGAATACCGCACAGTACACCCATGAATACACAACACCCCCATGGTTCTATGCTTCTGAATCCAACAAGGTTTTACCAATTTACTGGCTACCAAAGTCAGGGCACTGCCAGAGTCCACCAGGGCCACTGTCTCTTGTTTGTCCAGCAGGACAGGTACTCGGAAGGTATGTCCCCCTTCTACCAGGCCTGCTAAACAAATGAGCCCACAAAATTCAGAGGAATCTTCCCCTAGTCCACACTGCATTGGCTCAGGAAGATTGGGGCATCTCGCCCTGACATGTCCTTTGGCGCCACACTCAAAACAAGTTATGGAGTTTCTCCTAGGGTGGTCCTCTTTCCCAGGGTTTTGACTTCTAAAGTCTGGTTTGGAGAAACGGCTCCGGATCCGAAGTCTGCTTCCACTCCACTCCTCCGGTCTCCTGGTCTCTGTATTTTCCCGATCGTCCTAGAGAGAGAGATCGGTCCAAACTTTTGGTAGATAGGTACCGCTCCACTTGTGCGACCATACTATCACAGTCCAGGGGACTTTCCTGAGTGACCCACTCCCGGAGGCCATTTGGAAGCTCTCTCACGTAATGGTCCAGTACAAGCGCTTCTATAATCTGTGCAGGGGTTTGAGTCTCTGGTTTGAGCCACTTCCGCGCCAGATGAATTAAATCGAACATCTGGGATCTTGGCGCTTTTCCTTCTTTAAACCTCCAGTTGTAGAAACGCTGGGCCCTCATCGTGGAAGTCACCCCTAAGCGAGCCAGGATCTCTCCTTTCAGTTTGGGATAGTCTGCAGCAGCCACCTCATCCAGATCAAAATAGGCTTTCTGTGCTTCTCCCAGGAGGAAGGGTGCAATGATTCCAGCCCACTGTTCCGGGGCCCAGCCTTCTCGGGTAGCGGTCCGTTCGAACGCCAGTAGGTAAGTCTCCACATCATCATCCGGGGTCATTTTCTGCAGACAGCTGCTGGCACGTATTTGGCTTACCCCCCTTGCTGGTGGGTTAGAAGACCCTTGGGTAGTCATGTGATCCAGGGTTGCTTTGAGAACAGCATGGTCTGACTTTTGTGCTTCAGCTAGCTGTCTATTAGTTTCTTGTTGTGCTGCAGCTGAGGCCGCTATCTGTCTATTAGTCTCTTGTTGCGCTGCAGCTACCTGTCTATTAGTTTCTTGTTGTGCTGCAGCTGAGGCCGCTATCTGTCTATTAGTCTCTTGCTGCACAGAGACCGCTTGTAACAGGGCTTTCACAATATCTTCCATTTTCTGGGTCCTGTACCATTAAGGCCACTGTAACTGTACATTGACCGGTACCACAGCAAACATCCCACTTCTGACACCACTTGTGACAAAGTCGTAGAAATAGCGATAATGTCATGCAGCAAAGTCGCTGATCTTAAGCAATAAATATGGCTTTGTTGCACTCAAAATAAATAATACAAAATGGCCTACTCCAATTTAGGAGGCTAACTGACAGTAGTGTCCCTCACTACACTGTACTGGAGGGGCTATTCCAGCCTCCAGTATAAAACAAACAGAATAACAGTCCAAAATAAACAAACCTATGACAGACCTTGTTCCTTCAATGCAGACAGTTTCCAACCTGTCCGTCCAGCTCAGCATACCTCTCACACTGAGCTCTCACTTCCCACTTCCTTAACAGGTGAGTGTTAATTAATAGGGGAAGAGAGGAGGTTTTACCTGTTGGCCAGGCTTAACCCCTTCCAGGGCAGGGAACGCTGACTTTTCCAGTCTCTCACTGGTGTACATACAATTGTGTACCCTGTCACATGGGAGCTCAGTTGAGTGAAGATCTATAATAATAGGAGATTGTAGAGGAAGTGAAAGAGTTCATTGCAACCTTTGTTAGGAACTGTTTAAGATTGTTTCTATAGGAGACAGCAGTGCTACACATGCAGATGTGGTGTCCGGCTGGGGGCCTTTCCCTGCATATCTGTCTAATTATAGAAGTCTCAGATAAAGGTTGTCCTGGCCCTAAGCCCTTTCTCCCACAGTTCTGTTAACTACCGTATTTATCGTCGTATACCCCGCACTTTTTTCCCCTTAAAATAAGGGGAAAATCATGGGTGCGTGATATACACCGATACCCGCTTCCCACGCTCAGTTTGAACTGAGCCGCCGATATATACCGAGTGCAGTACATTCGACCGGGCTCGGCTTCGCTCGTGCTCACGCATAAACGTCACAAAGCGTGAGCACGTGCGAAGCCGAGCCTGGCCGAATGTACCCGAGTGTACTGCACTCTGTATATGTCGGCGGAGGCATTCAAACTGAGCGTGGGAAACGGGGATTCGACTCGAGACAGTGCTGGAGAAGCCGGGAGGACGCCACTGGAGCCGAAGACGGACACCGGACCGGACAATGGACAATGGACAAAGACACCAAAACTGTAAGTACTAAAAGTACTAAAAAAAAATTTTTACAGGTCCACATACGCTGGAGCGCGCAATACCCCGATAAATACGGTACTTGCTTACTGGGCACATATACCCCCCTCCTGCCCAGGTTAAATTTCAGCTTCCAGCACTGGGTCGCTTTAACTGACAATTGCGCGGTCGTGCGTCATGGTTTCCAAACAAAATTTGCATGCTTTTCTTCCCACAAATAGAGCTTTCTTTTGATGGTATTTGATTGCCTCTGCGATTTTTATTTTTTGCGCTAAAAACAAAAAAAAAGAGTGACGATTTTGAAAAAAAAAATGTTTTAATTGTTGCTATAATAAATAGCCCATTTTTTTCCTCAGTTTAGGCTGATACGTATTCTACATATTTTTGGTAGAAAAAAAAAAAGGTTATAGCACCTACAAAATAGGGGACATAATTATTATTTTTTTATTATTTTTTTTTTACTAGTAATGGCAGCGATCTGCGATTTTTATTGGGACTGCAATGTTATGGCGGACACATCGGACACTTTTGAGACATTTTTGGCACCATTCACATTTATACGGCGATCAGTGCTATAAATATGCACTAATTACTGTATAAATGTGACTGGCATTGAAGGGGTTAACACTAGGGGGTAAAGAAGGGCTTAAATGTGTACCCTGCATAGTGTTCTAACTGTGGGGGGAGGGGGGTGACTGGGGGAGGTGATCGATCTGTGTCCCTATGTACAAGGGACACAGATCGGTCTCCTCTCTCCCTGACAGGACATGGATCTGTGTGTTTACACACACACAGATCCACATCCTTGTCTCTGTAACCGCCGATCGCGGGTGTCTAGTGGACATCGCGGCCGCCAGTGGCCCGGAGGAGCGGAGGCCGTAAAAAGACGGCGACCCAGAGATTTAGAACCACCCTGCAGCTGTATATAGTCGTACGGCCATCGGGAAATGGTTAAGAGAAAACAAATCTCTTTGCATTCAAGAAACGTCTGGCACCCATGAATCTACCTTACATTACACCCACCATGCCTCGTAACCCACTCTTCATAGAAGGATGTTAGCTGTCCCTAAGGCCGCGTACACACGATCAGACCGGTCCGATGAAACTGGTCTTAAGACCAGTTTCATCGGACCAATTCGATGGTGTGTACGGCCTATCGGACCGTTGTCCGTCGGACCAAAGTTTTAAAACTTGCTTTAAAATCTTTCTGACGGACACCTGTCTGTCAGACAGATTCGATGGTTTGTACACAAAAGCATCGGACCAAAAACCTGCGCATGCTCAGAATCAAGTCGACGCATGCTTGGAAGCATTGAACTTCGTTTTTTTAGCACGTCGTTGTGTTCTACGTCACCGCCTTCTGGTCTGATCGGATTTGTGGTCCGATGGTGTGTACACACATCAGACCATCAGACCACTTCAGCCTGGTCCGATAAAAACAAACAGTCCATCGGACCATTCTCATCGGACCGGTCTGATCGTGTGTACGCGGCATAACTCTGAAGGTTCTCATTAGACCAAAGGGGGCCTGGGACTTGGCTACATATACAAAAGGCACTGCTCATAAAAAGATTATAACTTTCTTGACCCCTTAGAAATATCTTCCATTTAATTAGGCTAAACAAATTCTAGGACACTAATTGATAGAGATATTGAAAAAGTAATTACCTAGAAAAACATTCCAATAGCTGACCCTGCGCTCCATACATAAATTAGAACCTGCGTGATCACTAAAAGGTTAATGGGCTGTCACTTAAAGAAAGTAAGTTGTAATGTTTGACATACACGAAAGAGTCCTCCTACAGCTTTTCTGCTAATAAAACATCATCTTTAAAATAATATGTTCCATTGGAAGAATGTCAACAAGGTCAGTTGTATAGCAATCACTGTGGCAGTAATTGTTCAGAATTGTATGCATTAGCTCTTTTCAGAACTCTTTGCACATCAGTGTTTTCAAGGTTACATTTTATGAGCGCAGTCAAGGTTTAATAAAGAAATGAAGTGAGTGCAACAAACAGTATGGGAAGTTTGCATACGGAGCATTCATTTAATACTTTTAAAAGGCTATTATTACCGGTGTACCAAAAAGAAAAACTATTTTTATGGGCATGTTTCATTGAAGTGTTTTTTCCGAACAGAGCTCTACATGTTTACAAGCTTATTTCTCTGTTTTCTAGAACTCTGTTTCAGTTAGGAATCAACAAGCCTAAATGTCTCATGATCTAGGGTAGGGACCCCCCAGCTGTTGCGGAACTACACATCCCATTAAGGCATAGTAAAACTCTGACATGACTAGGCATGATGGAAATTGTAGTTCCTGAACAACTGGAGGGCCATAGTTTGAAGACCCATGATTTAGGGGAAGTAGAATAAAGATCATTAGGAATGAGTTCCAGGCACATATAAAAACAATATTTAACCACTTGCCGACCTGCTGCCGTCATTATACTGCGACCTGCTGCCGTCATTATACTGCGACCTGCTGCCGTCATTATACTGCGACCTGCTGCCGTCATTATACTGCGACCTGCTGCCGTCATTATACTGCGACCTGCTGCCGTCATTATACTGCGACCTGCTGCCGTCATTACACTGCGGCAGGTCGGCACAATCCCACAAACCGTTGTAGCTGTACATTGGTCCCTTTAAGCGGGATTGTGGGCGCGTGCACGCTGCAGTAGGCGCATGCACGCTGCAGGAGGCACATGCACATGCCCACTGCCCTGCAGGGGTGCCGATGCCCATGACCGGCGTGGAACGAGAGGCAGAACAAGGACGTGTGTGTGTAAACACACACATCCCTTTTTTGTGAGGAGAGTAGATGCAGATCATGAGTTCCTACAAGCTGGGAACCACGATCTGTCATCTCCTATAGTGAGTCCCCTCCCCCCACAGTTAGAACACACACTAGAGAACACACTTAACCCCTTGATCACCCCCTAGTGTTAACCCCTTACCTGCCAGTAACATTTACACAGTAATCAGTATTTATAGCACTAATCGCTGTACAAATGCTAATGGTCCCAATTATGTGTCAAAAGTGTCCAATGTGTCTGCCATAATGTTGCAGTACCAATAAAATTAGATCACTGCTGTTAATAGTAAAAAAAATAATAATAATAAAAAATGCCATAAATCTATCCCCTATTTTGTAGACGCTATAACTTTTGTGCAAACCAATCAATATACGCTTATTGCAATTTTTCTTACCAAAAATATGTATAAGAATACATATCGGCCTAAACTGGGGAAAAAGTTTCCTTTATTTTTTAAATTGGGGATATTTATTATAGCAAAAAGCCGTTGCTTCTCCTCCTGGCTGAAACCCAATTTGCCTGGAGTCCTAAGACTCCCTGGCCATTCGGGTCTCAGGACCCATGTCCTGATTGGCCAGGTGGAGAAGCAAGAAGACATTAGCGAATATTAATTTGCTATTGTCCAACAACTGGGTGGGCTCAGGACACAGTGATCTGTGCCCCAAGCCCACCCATTTCTTATGCCAATTAGAGCATCAGGCACCACTGCCACCACTGCCTCCCAACAGTCCAGGATTGTGTCCCTCTGTAGGAATGAGCTCCGGCGTGTTCACACACTCCATGTGCAGAGCCCGCCACGAAGTCGGCACAACGCTGCGCTAATCAGAGGTAGTGAGACATTGTCCCGATCCGTGGCTCACAAACATCTCACTGGCTGTAATTAGCACAGCGCAGTGCCGACTTCCTGGAAGGCTCTGCACGTGGAGTGTACGAACACGCCGTAACTCATCCATATCTCTCTGTACACTGAAGCCATAGCTCTTTCATAAGTAAACAGTTATGCCACATACACACAACTGTTTTTCATGTCATGGAAAAAAAATATGTTTTTCTCAACGTGATTCCTCTCAAGCCTACCTTGCATACACACGATCGTGATAAAAATGCTCGAGCAAAGCGCAGTGACGTACAACACGAACGACGGCACTATAAAGAGGAATTACCATGTGAATGGCGCAACCCTTTGGGCTGCTTATGCTAATTTCCCGTCTCATAACTTGCTTTTGAGCATGAGAAACGATGTGAAAAACGACGAGAAAAAATAGAGCATGTTCTAAATTTTTAATGGCCATTTTTCTCGTCCAGAAAAATGCTCTGGAGCCTACACACGACCGTTTTTAACGACCAATTTAAAAAAATGCATTTTTCTCATAAAAAAAAACAGTCACGGTGCAATTTGCATATGAATAAGCTGTACCCAGGCAATTGTATGCAAAGCCAAGGAAGCTCCTCTTTTTGTGTATAGGTACACCTTTAACCACTTAAGGACCGCCGCATGTACATTTACGTCGGCAGAATGGCACCGACAGGCACATCAACGTATATATACGTTGGTGCCTTGAGGGGGATCGGAGGTCCGATCGGACCCCCCCCCCCGTACATGCGGCGGTCCGCACGGCTGCAGGAGAGATCCGACAAGAGGGGGCGGTTATCCGTTTTTGTCCGCCCCCTCCGGATCGCTCCCAGCCAATGTGCGCGCTCCCCCTGCAGTGCACTTCCTCCTCCTGTGGAGAGATCACAACACAAGTAAGTCTGCACAACACTACACTGCACCTACACTACACAAAAAACACATTTAACCCCCGCGATCGCCCCCCCCCCACCCCCTGTCACAGTGTCACTGAATGCATTAATCATACATGCATGATTACTGTATTTAGTGTCAGTGTGACAGGCAGTGTAAAAGTCAGTTAGTGTTAGGTTCAGGGTAGCCCTGTACCCCCCCCTAATAAAGTTTTAACCCCTTGATCACCGCCCTAGTTAACCCTTTCACTCCCTATTGCCAGCGTCACTAAGCGATCATTTTTCTGATCGCTGTATTAGTGTCGCTGTTCCCGCTAGGTAGCTAATTTTTTTTTTTATTGCGATTTTTTTTTACTAAAGACATGTGGCTAAATAAATTTTGGCCTAAATGTTTGACTAAAATTTTGTTTATTTGATTTTTCTTATAACAAAAATTAAAAAATATTGTTTTTTTTTCAAAAATGTCGCTCTATTTTTGTATATAGCGCAAAAAATAAAAATCACAGAGGCAATCAAATACCATCAAAAGAAAGCTCTATTTGTGGGAAGAAAAGGACGCGAATTTTGTTTGGGAGCCACGTCGCACGACCGCGCAATTGTCTGTTAAAGCGACGCAGTGCCGAATCGCAAAAACCCCTTTGGTCATTTGGCAGCATATTGGTCCGGGTCTTAAGTGGTTAAAGTCCATACCAGACTCAAAGGGTCTGGTATGCATTTTGGTAGGGGCTCTATGCGCGTTTTTCATTATTGCTGTAGAATGTGCTAGAGCTACAGCAAAAATGACAAGGAAAAAAATTACAGAGATGACATTCATTGCCAGCTTATTCTTTATTTATTTTTTCAAATAAGCACACAGATCCCTCCAAATATTCTCCAAAATACATCGAAAATCATTGGAGGTGTCTGTGTACTGTTTGTTTTTTAGTTTAGCAAAAAAGTTGTCAATGACATGTAATTTGCAGGCATTTTCAAATCTTTTTTCCTCTGTAAATGTCAATGCTGCTGCAGCACTTTCTGTACATCATTCACCTATTCACAAGTATAAAAACATCGCAGGCATGTTATTATAACTACTTCAATACCGGCACCTTCACCCCCTTCCTGCCCAGGCCAATTTTCAGCTTTCCGCACTGTCAGGCCTCGTAGACACGATCAAATCTGTCTGCTGGAAACGGTCTGCTAGATTACATGTTTTTCTTAATTTCTGCTATAAAATTTAGCCAATACATCATAATTCTTCATAAATTTAGGCCAAAATTCTGCTACATTTCTTTGGTAAAAATAACCCAAATCAGTGTATATTAGTTAGTCTGTAGGAAAGTTATAGGGCCAGTTTCAGATAGCCTTTACTTCGGCTAAAGTCTATTCTGCCCCGGCATATCTTTTTTCTGTATTCAGAAAACAAGATACGCCGTAATTCAGCTAAGATACGAGCGGCGTAAGTCTGTTACACCGTCATATCTTAGTTGCATATTTATGCTGGCCGCTAGGTGGCGCTTCCGTCGATTTACGCATCAAAAATGTAAATTAGGGAGATACGCCGATTCACAAACGTACTTGCGGCCGGGCGTTGTAGTTTACGTCGTTTGCGTAAGCGTTAGTCCGGCTTAAAGTTACCTCTCATATAGTGAGGCTCAGCCAATGTTAAGTATGGACGTTGGGACAGCGTCGAATTGTACGTCGTTTACATCGTTTGCGTAAATCGTTCGGGAATGGGGCTGGACTTAATTTACGTTCACGTCGTTTACATTGACAACTTGCGACGTGATTTCATGCATGCGCACTGGAATACGTCCACGGACGGCGCATGCGCCGTTCAGAAAAAAATTAAATTACGTGGGGTCATGATTCATTTACATGAATTACGCCCCACATTACTAATTTGAATTAGGTGCTCTTACGCCGACCACTTTACGCTACGCCGCCGCAACTTATGGAGCAAGTGCTTTCTGAATAAGGCACATAAAAGTTGCGGAGGCGTAGCGTAAAGAGCATACGCTACGCCGCCGGATAGATACACAATTGTATCTGAATCTGGCCCATAGAGTCCACAAACTATGTATATCTGAAAATTGATCCATCCTGATGTACTGACTGCCTATGTCAGGGGTCCTCAAACTATGGCCCTCCAGTTGTTTAGGAACTACATTTCCCATCATGCTCAGTCATGTCTGTGAATGTCAGAGTTTCACAATGCCTCATGGGATTTGTAGTTCCGCAACAGCTGGAGGGCCGTAGTTTGAGGATGCCTGGCCTATGTCATCTCCCGAGGCCCAAAAATGTCAGGAAGTACAAATTATCCCTTTTAGCAAAGTAGACAGTCCAAGGTATTTAGTAAGAGCCATGGCAAGTTTGTTGAAGTTTTAATTTTTTTGTCATAATTTTTTGGAAAATTAAGAAATGATATACTGTCACCTGCAGTACAGCGTCATCATTTAACTAGTGTGGTGGTGATCAGGGACACTGACTGGAGCTGGTATGTAAAAAAAAAATGTAAAACATTATTAATGTTTTATATTTTTGCATACTGTGACCAGAGCAACACTGTGTTACCATAGCAGAGGTGATCAGATTTTTTTTTTCACACTATGATTGCTTAACCCCCCTGGCGGTATTCCCGAGTCTGGCTTGGGGTGGAATTTCAGAACCAAAAGTGGTAACCCCGAGCCAGACTCGGGATCGCCTCGCAGTGTCCACAGGCAGGGAATTACTTACCTTGTCCCTGGATCCTGCGATGTCTCCCCGCTGTGTGATCGAGCTGTGTCCTCGCTCGATTCACAGTTCCGAGTGCCACCAAGCTCCGTTCCCTGCGACGTTACGACGCACGGGGGCGGAGATCGGCGCAAAAATTCAAAAAAGTAAATAAATACAATACATACAGTATACTGTAATCTAAAAAATACACACACCCCTTGTCCCTAGTGGTCTTCCCAGTGTCCTACATATACTTTTATATAATAAAAACTGTTCTTTCTGCCAGGAAACTGGAGATTGTCCATAGAAACCAAAAAGTGTCCCTTTATGTCAAAAGTGATTTTAGACCAGCTGAAAACAGCGATAATAAATTAGAATCACTTGCAGAATTGAGCGATAGCCATTTGTGGAGAAATTCGTCATCAAACACTGAAAGTAATAATTTTTATTATTATTATATTATTTGTTATCATTTATATTTATTTATTATAATTTATGATTTTGTGTTTCAAATTTTATTATACCCAGATGTCTACTAGACTCTTGTTTGGACAGATTTGAGTGAGTTATTCCTAAGATTTACAGGCCTACAATGTAAAATGCCAATTTTCCATGCAAAATAATGGTACCGCTTTCAGTACCTAAAATCTGAAAGAATCATACTGCCAGGGAGGTTAAAACAGAGAATAAACAACCATTTATACTGAATGAAATCAATTACCTGTGATTGTGATTACCTGTGATTGTCCCAGACAGACAGTACCATGTGATCACTGTGACCAATCACAGAGATAAACACAAGATGGCATGCATAAAAGCCATCCATTGTGAACAATTAATTAAACATAAACCTTGTGCTAGATAATGTTGGGTTGGGGCTGATTTAACTAAATCCTAAATTCTGGATTGAAAACACAATATGAAAAAAGTGTGCGATATGGCTATAAAACTAATAACCAAATCAATGCAAAAAATATTATAAATATAAATTGCATACAAATAAACTAAAAAATCACGTGTATGAACACACTACACAAGCATGCAAAATAAAGGCTCATACAATTTAAAAAAAGTTCATCATTAATAAATTGTAGTGCAAAGATTTTCCTTTCGTAAATAACCCCCATGGAAAAGATTCAAGACAGCAGGCCTTAAGTGTCTGGATCACTTGATGCCTGCTTTAGGCTGGGTTCACACTTATGTAAATTGGATGTGGTTTTCGCCACATCCAATTCACATACCAGGAAGGGTTGCCACCTTTTCTTGAAGCCAAACCTGAACACTTTAGTGGCCTGGGACACCTTTGGGTATACCAAGGAGAACAGTAATGTGGTGTGCATAGCGTGCCGCAGCAAACAGTGGATGTGGCCAAATTGATCTTCGTGACATCACCCTGCCCCTAGTAATGCCGATCCTGTCCCCAGACAGCCACCCGTAGCTTGTCGTGCGGCAACAGATTTGCGTGTGACTATCTTTGTTACTTGGGGAGCCACAGCCTAGTCTGAATAATGTGTCTGGGTTTCAGTCTACCTAAAACCCGGACACATGATTCAAAACCTGGACTGTCCAGGTAAATCCCAAACAGGTGGCAATCCTAATGACAGGAGACTGCGACCGGCTCTCAAAGGAGCTGGTTCACATAGCTCTGGGGTGGCCGTGATCTGCACTGGAAACGGGTCCTGTGTTCCTTTGGCTCAGTTTCAGGTCTGAATTCAGGCAAAAATTTGGACCTGATTCGCACCTGAAAAGGAGAACATGGACCCCCGGACCCTCTGCTGTGAGCCACAGCTGCATTTAGTGTGAACCCATTTAGTGTGAACCCAGCCTAAATATATCTAAAAACATTGCCTGAGTGTATGTTATTGTGGCCAGCCTAGTCAGATAACCGGACATAGGGCACCGATTATCTGACTAAGGACAGCTGGTTGGCTGTGGGGAAGTGCCTGTCAGAGCCAGCGGCTCTCATAGGCTTTCCCAGTACAGTCCTTCAGCTCCCGGATGTCTTATTTTGGAAGGTAGTGGGCTACGTCCCTTGAATAAGACTGACGCCGTCTCAGGTTTCAGTGATTCTGTTTATCCGTAACCTGATTGGCTGGAGCGTCATCGAGGGTGGCAGAAGACATTGAGGGACAGTGGAAGGAGGATGGCGAACCCTAGAAAGGTAAGTGCCAGGCGGGGGGAGCAATTTGACTGGCAGCATTTTACAGGGAACAGTGGGGACAATTGATGTGCGGACAATTGATATGGGGACAATTGATGTGGGCACCAGTGGGGGACAATTAATGTGGGCACAGTGGGGTCAATGGATGTGGGCACAGTGGCAACAATTGATGTGGGCACAGTGGCAATTGATGTGGGCACAGTGGCAATTGATGTGGACACAGTGGCAACAATTGATGTGGGCATAGTTGTAACAATTGATGGCATGGCACAGTGGCTGCGTTTGGCATGACACAGTGGTGACAATTGATGGCATGGCACAGTGGCTGCCTTTGATGGGCACAGTGAGGCTGCAATTGTGTTTTTTTTTTCATTTGTTTGCGCCCCCCCAAAAAAAATTGAGCACCAGCCGCCACTGGAATCAAGTCAACGCATGCTCGGAAGCATTAAACTTAATTTTTCTCAGCACGTCGTGTGTTTTACATCACCACGTTTTGGCACGGCCGGATTTTTGACTGATGGTGTGTAGGCAAGACTGATGAAAGTCAGCTTCATCGGATATCCGATTAAAGAATCCATCGGATTAGATTAGATTAGATATCTGATTGTGTGTACGGGGCTTAACTTATATTGAAAACATAAAATGGCAACATAAAAAATATAGAAATGGAATGTTTTTTTTTTTAAACTACTGCATAATTTACCAGCACATAATCACTTGTATGGGAATTAAAGCATCTAATTAAAGTATGACACGCTGAAAATAAATGTTAATATATTTTTAGCTAATAATGATTTTCTGCCTGATTAACTTGAATGAAACGTTAGTAAAATGAAGAATGCAAGCGACACTTCACTTTCATAGCTAAACACTTCTGACTAAATTACTACATGAAACTTATAAATAGTGTAACAGGCGGCATTTGTTTTCAGGTCTTTGTTAATTGAGCCTTTTCAGTCTTAATTCCGAAAGAAAACATCTTTAATTAAAAAACAAAAACAAAGGTGGGAATTTTCAATGGCACCAGGATCATGTCTGTTATAAATAACTTCAGCCCCAGAAGACTTGGCTGCCCAATGACCGGGCCATTTTTTTGCGATTCGGCACTGCGTCGCTTTAACTGACAATTGCGCGGTCGTGAGACGCTGCACCCAAACAAAATTGACAACCTTTCTTTTCCCACAAATAGAGCTTTCTTTTGGTGGTATTTGATCTCTGTAATTTTGCAATACTCTGGGCTGAACCACAGTGTCTGGACCAGTGCAGTGTTATTTGTTCGTTAGGCCGCGTACACATGATCAAACATGTCTGATGAGACTTGTCCGACGGACCGTTTTCATCAGACAACTCTGAACTTGTCTGAAGTGTGTACACACCATTGGACCAAAATCCGATCAGACCAGAACGCGGTGACGTAGAACACCACGATGTGATGAAAAAACGAAGTTCAAAGCTTCCAAGCATGCGTCAACTTGATTCTGAGCATGCGCAGGTTTTTTAACCATCGAACCTGTCCGACGGACAGGTTTCCATTGGACAGGTTTTAAAGCAAGTTTTAAAACTTTGGTCCGTTGGAAAACGGTCAGATAGGCCGTACACACGATCGAACATGTCCTCTGAAACTGGTCTGCGGACCAGTTTCAGCGGACATGTTCGATCGTGTGTACGCGGCCTCAATATTCACTTGATACTCTCTTTTTTCATTTTTATTTTTTATTTCTTTCTGGCTTATATAATTGCACTTTTTCTAGATTTACTGTATATTTAAATTTTTGATACCGAAATAAATATGATGAAATTTCTAGTATTTCGACTTTAATCATATTTTTGTTGCTGCAAGTAACCTCTTTGAGGCTGCGTACAGACGAGGAGACATGTCCGCTGAAACATGTCCGACAGACCGTTTCCAGCGGACATGTCTCCTCGGAAAAATGTCAGACAACTCCACCTGAAAAACCATTCCTGTTTTGGAGGTCGTCTCATTGTTGCCCATCTAGTGCACCTGTTGTTAATTTCAATTAACAGCAAAGCAGCTAACAACTGATTAACAACCCCCTCTGTATACACTCCTCCCCCTCTGCTACTTAACTGACCAGATCAATATCCCAGGAGTTCTGATTCAAATGTGTTCCTTTATTTTTTTGAACAATGTGTATATTTACCTTATATATATATATTCAACCAAGAACTGCTGATGACAGCATTCCATCAATGGTTTAGGAAGTGAACGTTTACCTAAGTGCAATAAATAGGTGGATTACATTCAATGGCATTCCTGTGCAGAATACATCCATTTGCACAATTTTATTCCACATTTATTGTCTATTGTATGTCTCTACATCAATGAAAACAGAAATGTATGGGGATTATGTCACTGTGACCCTGCAAAACATAAATCATGTATTTCCTGTACTGATACAGCAATATTCACAATATTTCCCCAAAGGAGCTTAAAGTCTGAAGCCTCCAGCACACTTTGGACCCTTTCACACGAAAGATCCGATCAGGAGAAAAAAAATGATTGATGACTCTAAAGGAAAAAATATATTTTGGGTTCCACTGCCTATAGGTGCAAGCCTAAAGTGCCTGATAGTAAATATGCCACAGATCAAATCCATACAATTATAAAAACACTAGGGCCAATATGATCAGACACTAGTTAGGCCGCGTACACACGATCAAATCTATCTGCTGGAAACGGTCTGCCAGACCGTTTCAGCAGACAGATTCGATCGTGTGTACGGGTGGACAGACAGATTTTGCCAGCAGACAGATTTTAAAGCATGCTTCAAAATCTGTCTGCTGGGAACCCATCCGTCCGATATGTCTGCTGGTTAGTACACTAACCAGCAGACATATCTGCCCACACATGCGCCAAATGGATTCGACGCATGCGCAGAAGTGTTTTACTTTTACTTTTACTTTTACTTTTTATTGCCACGTCACCGCGCTGTCTGCCGGCGGGGATTTTGGTTTGATCGTGTGCACAGCGAACAAACCAAAACAGCCCAGCAGACAAATCTGATCAAATCGATCTGTCAGACCGATTTGAACAGATTTATTTGGTCGTGTGTACGCGGCCTTAGAGCCCATCTGTCCTGAGAGAAATATTAAGGCTGAAACTGCTGGCCTCAGATTTATTTAGAGAAATAGTCTTTTATAATGAAACATTATGTAATGGCAGTTTGCCTTTAAAGCAGAACTAACACAGATATTACCTCTGTTCAAAGGGTCTGAAATCCATGAGGTCCCTCAAAAGTATTTTGTTACTTTGTTACATAGTTGGTAAGGTTGAATAAAGATACCAGTCCATCCAGGTCAACCTTAAAGGGGTTGTAAAGGTACACGTTTTTTTACCTTAATGCATCCTATTCATTAAGGTAAAAAAACATCTCACAGCACCGCCCCCCCCCCCCCGAGCCCCCGTTGTACTTACCTGACCGTTCGAATCTCCAGGGCGCGTCCACGTCATCCTATTCGGTTCCCAGCCTGGCCGTTGATTGGCTAGGCTGGGCGGATTGATAGCAGCGCAGCCATTGGCTAGCGCTGCTGTCAATCAGAGCGGATGACGCGGCGCGCCGGGGGTGGAGCCGAGTGATACAGTCGGCGGCTATGGCCGCCGCTGTATCACGGGAGCGCGCTCGCAAAAGCTTTCCTCCATGTGAGCGTCCTTGCATGAAGAGGGAAAGCTTTTGCGAGGAGGAGCCCAGACAGCCGCCGAGGGACCCCAGAAGACAGCTTTCCGGGCCTCTCTGTGCAAAACGAACTGCACAGTGGAGGTAAGTATAACATGTTTGTTATTTTTTTTTTTTAAAAGCCCTGACTTTAGTGTCCCTTTAAATGAGAGTGTGTGTGCGGATGTGTGTCACTACTATTTTCCATATCTCTATACATTGTGTTTGCTAAGAAAAACCTCTAAAAAAAAATGGACTTCCCTGCTGAGACCACCAACTGTGGAAAGGAGTTCCACATCCTGGCCATTTTAAGGACAGCCATACATCGATCGATGAACAGATTTTTGCCAGTTTAGTAAGGACAAGTTGTATTTCAATCTATGTATGGGTGGGCTGGTTGAACAGAATTCAATCTAACTGATCATTGTATTCTGATGATTTTTTTTTTCACTCAGATTGAACAAAAATAAATTATTCAAGTATGTCCAGGGTTACATTAAAGAACTCTTTACACAGTCTGAGATTAAACGACTTCTCATCAAATTTTATTGGCTGGCCACAGATCTTCTTTTCAGACCCTAAATTAAATAGTTTCCTCTCAATCTTAGAGGTACCATTTGAAGAATGCTGCCATCATATCCCCTCTTCTCCAGGATGAATACGTTTAATATTTGTAGTCATTCTTTATAACTGACTTTCAGCCCCCTTATTAGCTTGCTTCCCTTTCTGGACTCTCTCCAGCTAAAGCACATCCTACCCGAGGACCAGTGACCAGAACTAGGTGGCATACTCAAGATGTGGCCAAGCTAGAGTTTTATAAAATGGTAGAATTATAGTTTTATCTCTTTTTAATGCATGCAAATAGTCGGCTAGCCCTACTTGCTGCAGCTTGGCATTTCCTTATATCTTTGGGGTTCTCCTCCAGTGTGTAGCTTGCATTCATAATGTGACAAAAGTCACTTTGGGAGGGGAGTTGGTGGAACCCAGCTTACCTTGGAGATCACTGGAATCCCCTTGTCCATCTCCCCTGGCCCCTCCTATGTGTAAGTTACCCTGTGTCTATTAGGGGCACAGGGTGACCGAGAACCCCAGTCTGATCTGCACTACATAGACTCACTGTACAACCACACTGGAATATTGTATATAATGTATATATATATATATATATATATATATATATATATATATATATATTGTATAGTGTCTCATATACAGTTGTAGACTCTTTACTGTCATGGATATGCAGTAATGTCTGGCAGCTTACCTTCCTCTCCATGTGTTCACCTAAGAGGCCTGACACTCTCACCTGGCTGCTTTTATCATCTCTTTTCCCTGTATGGCTCCACCCCAGGCCATATCAGGAAATCTATATTAACCAGTGCACTGCAGGTCTGCCTTGCTGATCAACGTTGTTTGTTAAGCATTGTGTGTTTGGGTTCCTGCATGCCGTGTGCTACGTTTATCTCTGTGTACCGATCTTGGCTTATCCCGACTATTCCTGTTTGCTTGTGACCCTGACCTTTGTTTATCCTTGTCTGCTTGTCACCCTGAGGAAAGGGAAAAAAACTGCGCTAAACCAATTGCAATAAAGTAAGAAAAAAGCAGCTAGCACACATACAAACAAAGTATAAAGCAAATGTGAAACAAAAAGTGCAGCGCTAATATATAATGGTCAATATACTGTATAACAAACATGACCAATGGTGAGTAAATGAAGTCCAAATAATGTATCTCCAAAACATATGTATGGATCACTACAGCAGGTGGATAATTCACAGTTCAAATGAATGGTGAGTGAATATTAACTCATGTGGCTGTCTTAAGTCATCATCCAAAACATCAAAGATAAGTAAATGGGTACTCTTACCGACAGGTAGGGATGAGCCGAACACCCCTGGGTTTGGTTCGTACCAGAACCTGCGAACAGACCAAAAGTTCTTGTGAACTTTAGAACCCTGTTAAAGTCTATGGTACTCGAACGTTTGAAATCGAAAGTACTAATTTTAAAGGCTAATATGCAAGTTATTGTCCTAAAAGTGTTTGGGGACCCGGGTCCTGCCCCAGGGGAATGTTTGGGGACCTGGGTCCTGCCCCAGGGGACATGTATCAATGCAAAAAAAGTTTTAAAAAACTGAAGTTTTTTCAGGAGCAGTGATTTTAATAATGCTTAAAGTGAAACCAAAAAAATGAAATATTCCTTTAAATTTCGTACCTAGGGGGGTGTATAGTATGCCTGTAAAGTAGCGCTTGTTTCCTGTGCTTAGAACTGTCCCTGCACAAAATGTAATTTCTGAAGGAATCACTCGTGGCTATAATGAATTGTCGGATACCAGCAATACAGAGAAAAGTCATTCATAAAAAAAGAATGCGTGGGGGTCCCTTCGGGTCTGGTATGGATATTCAGGGGAACCCTGCATCAAATTTAAAAAAAATTATGTGGGGTTCCCCCCAAATATCCATTCCAGACCCTTCAAGTCTGGTATGGATTTTAAGGGGAACTCCACCCCAAATTTTAAAAAAAATGCCGTGGACACCCACACATTTTTTTTTTATGAATGACTTTTCTCTGTATTGCCAGGAGCCGACAATTCATTATAGCAGCAAGTGATTTTAAATTAAACTTTTTTTCCTTCAGAAATTACACTTTGTGCAGGGACAGTTCTAAGCATGGGAAACAATGGCTACTTTTCAGGCATACTATACACCCCCCCCCCCCCCCCCCCGGTACGAAAATTTAAATCACTGCTGCCAAAAAAACTGCCATTTTTTAAACTTTATTTTGCATTGATACATGTCCCCTGGGGCAGGACCCAGGTCCCCAAACACTTTTTATTACAATAACTTGCATATTAGCCTTTAAAATTAGCTCTTTAGATTTCAAACGCTCGAGTCCCATAGACTTTAACAGGGTTCTAAAGTTCACACGAACTTGTCGCGAACACCCCAAATAGTTCGCTGTTCGGTGAACAGGCAATGTTCGAGTCAAACATGAGTTCTACTCGAACTCGAAGCTCATCCCTACCGACAGGTGTAGATTCACATGTTATTAATAACAGCAAGTCTAAAAGGCGTAGTGGTCTCAAGAGACCTTGGACTTTGCATCGATGGTCACTCCAGGCAATGGTGGCTGTATCAATCCAATCGAACAAGTACCTCCAAACCAGGAACCAAACAGGTGTGATTGAATAATGCAGGTCAGATGGCCGCCCTCAAATGAATAGGCAGGACATGCGTGGACATGGAAAAAAAAGAGAGTGCTCCAGATGGTGCAAATCAAACTAAACCTGGGAAGGTTTTATTTGAAAAAAGTAAAAAAAGTAAACTGTTGATGGCTTTCTAAGCCGAAACGGGTCGGGTACTGCTATGTTAGCACCCTATACTGCTTTTTATTTACATTCACATGATTTTATGTATTACTTTTTTCAAATAAAACATTCCCAGGTTTAGTTTGATTTGCACCATCTGGAGCACTCTTTTTTCCATGTCCACGCATGTCCTGCCTATTCATTTGAGGGCGGCTATCTGACCTGCATTATTCAATCACACCTGTTTGGTTCCTGGTTTGGAGGTATTTGTTCAATTGGATTGATACAGCCACCATTGCCTGGAGTGACCATTGATGCAGAGTCCAACGTCTGTTGAGACCACTACGCCTTTTAGACTTGCTGTTATTAATAACATGTGAGTCTACACCTACCGGTAAGAGTACCCATTTACTTATCTTTGATGTTTTGGATGATGACTTCAGACAGCCACATGAGTTAATATTCACTCACCATTCATTTGAACTGTGAAATATCCACCTGCTGGAGTGATCCATACATATGTTTTGGAGATTCATTGCTTGTCACCCTGACCTTGGCTTACCCCTCACTATCTCTTGTATCCCGAGTAGCTGCTTCCCCTCTCTCCTCTATGCCCTACGGCGCGTGAGATAGGGGACTCTGGGGGCCATGACCTGGATTTAGTTGCAGCTAAGGCCATCCTCATCACTAGAGGCTCTGGTGAATACCTGCTGGATCTTAGACTCTGTGCCCTGAGGAATCTTGGGCTCAAGCTTCCTGTGTGAACCCTGTTTGTGCTCCATTGGACCTGCCTTCCATATCCACTCTGTGTTCCATCCGCAGCAGTCTGTCATAGGGTTCACTACCTTGTGGTGCACTCCTAAATCAATGGGGTGCATCTGTCATCTGGCCACAGGTGACCTGACATTTACAATGGTTGTGGTGTGGCTGTATCCCATTATTCTATTGTTTGTGTCTGCCTTGGCAGCAAAGTATTATGGGATGTATATGTGGATTAGCTGTGATGAGGGAGGGGGCAATTCCTTCAACAGCCCCCCCTGCTGATAGGACAGTCTACTAATGAGAAGTTTAACTAAACCTGTGTCATGCTACTGGGTAAAGTCTACCCAGTCCTGTGTCATTATGCAAAGGAGGGGGGGATTGTCCTCCCTCTACATCTCTGTGTGCCTCTGTTCAAAGAAACAATTCATGTTCCAGCTTTGCAGCCAAACAAGTCCTGCCTAGTTCTTAGTTGTAATATTTGTCTATATTATCTAATATCTATATTCAGAATGGAGGTGGTATACGTTACACATAATTCTTAGCTCCCATGTCCACTACTTTACATTTTTTAATATTAAAGCTCATCTGTAATTTAGCTGTTCACCCTTCTATTTTAATAAAGTCTTCTGGTAAAGTTACTATATCCTGTCGTGAAGCAATTGTCCTGCTTAGCTTTGTATCATCAGCCAACACTGATATTGAACTATTTATTCCAACCTCTATATTGTTTATGAACAAGCTAAACAGAATTTGTGCCAGGACAATGCCCTGAAGGACCCCACTTACAACTCAAAAACATTCAGAAAATATGTCATTAATCACCCTCTGGACACATTCCTGTAACCAGTTTTCTATACAGGTACATATGATCTCATCAATGCCAAAGGGCCTTTATTTGTAAATGAAGCATTTATAGGGTAATGTATCAAATACCTTAGTAAAATCGAGATACATTACAACCACAGACCTTCCTTTATCTAAAACACAACTTACCTCCTCAAAGAATATTAAAAAAGACTGTTTCATATATATACTGTATATATATATATATATATATATATATATATATATATATATATAAATCCATGTTTATTACTACTTATGACATTATTTTGTTCAGCAAAATCTTTAACCCCCCTGGCGGTATCCCCGAGCGTGACTCGGGGTGTTTTTTTTTTTTTTGCTAAAATCGGTATCCCCGAGTCACGCTCGGGGTAGCTATGCAGAGCCTGCAGCGCGCGCTGGCTTACCTTGTCCCTGGATCCAGCGATGCATCCACGCTGTGTGAATGAGCGGGTCCTCGCTCGATTCACACAGTGTCCCCGTGTGCCGCCGATCTCTGTTCCCTGCGACGTTACGACGCACGGGGGCGGAGAACGGAGCCATATTCGAAAATGTAAACAAACACATTACATACAGTATACTGTAATCTTATAGATTACAGTACTGTATGTAAAAAATACACACCCACCTTGTCCCTAGTGGTCTGTCCTGTGCCCTGCATGTACTTTTATATAATAAAAAATGTTCTTTCTGCCTGGAAACTGTAGATTGTCCATAGCAACCAAAAGTGTCCCTTTAGGTCAAAAATGGTTTTAGAGCAGCTAGAAATCAGCGATAATAAATTATAATCACTTGCAGAATTGAGCGATAGCGATTTGTGGGGAAATTTGTCATAAAAAAATAAAAGTAATGACAGCGACAATTCTGCAACTGAGCAAATTTCAGTGTTTTTGAGTTGATTACATTATTGAATATTTTTTTTAATTATAATTACATTATTATTTGTTATAATTATTTATAGTTATTTATTATATTAAAATGTATGATTTTGTTTTTCAAACTTTATCATACCCGGGATGTCTTGTTTGGACAGATTTAAGCGAGTTATTCCTAAGAATTGCAGGCCTACAGTATAAAACGCCAAATTTCCATGCAAAAAATTGTACCGCGTTTGGTATGTAATTCCAGACAGAATCATACCGCCAGGGAGGTTAATATAAGCAAATAAAGATCCGGATAGCCGCACTCCAAAAATAGTTGTTTCCTTTATTGATACAGTTCGTACAAAACAGATTAAAATTGCAATCTGCTAACGGGTTTCACACCGCTCTTACTGGTGCTTAATCAAAAGTTTACATACTATTGATATAAGGCTGACTACTTTCCATTTATATATCTCTGCAGGTCAGGACACTCTCTACTTTGCAGATAAAGAAAGAAGCTGTGTGTTAGTGGGTGTCCTGACACTCCTGACACTCCTGCTTGCCCCCTCCCCCCTCAAGAGGCTTTCTCCACACCAGGAAGAAAGCCTTGCATTACTATGTGGAGTTACAGACAGAAGAACAGGAAGTGAGCATTTCTCAGAAGAAATAAGGACATTTAAAAGCAAAATTAAAGCATGAGATAAGTGAAGGAAGACTGCACTAAGGTAAAGGAAGCTATTTAGGGGGGGAAAAATCCTTTACAACCCCAGATTTTTGGAGATTGATCTTAAAGGGTAACTCCACTTTTGCAGGGGTTTGCTAATCAGTGCTCTGCAGCTGCCACAGATGCATACTATCCTATTATGCTTTTACTTAGCAGGGGAAACAAGAGGAAGTAAAACCGATCAGAACAGTCACATGATTAATTTGTGTACTAGACAGTCTCCAGACAAGCTGCTGTGAGTACCCAGAATGAGGTAAGAGGAAAGACCTCCTGTGCTTTGCACTTTCCAGTACTACCTTTGGTATGACCCAAGGGAACTTCAGAGTGAGTACAAATTATTATTATCAGATGAACCGTACCATTCGTAGCCACATGCTGGCTGTGTCTGGACGCAGCTCCTGACAGCTCCTGACATCCAGGGCTGTACCACACGCTCTCCCCTGGCGTCTCCCACCGCTCTCTCCTGGTTCTCCCCCTGCATCCGCCGCTCTCTGCCTTCACAAGGTAAGCCCCTAATCTACAGGGCTCTCCTACCCCCCGAGCTCCGTTGGCGGCCGTCCTTTTTAGGATAAGCCGCGGCGAAGGCCCTCACGCCACCTCTGGAACTATTTTCGGCCGCCGCACTTAGGAAAGGCCGCGGCTTCACCCGCGACCTAGCGGCGCGCCGCTCCATTCATTCACCAATACACCACACACCCCCCCGGACACCTGCAGAACCCCCCAGCCACCACCAGTCACCCCCTGAGTCGCCCACTCATAGTTTGGTTGGGTATTTGGTTGGGTACTTCCACAGCTTACGGCCCCCCCTCCCCCCCTGATACACCATCCACCTGCCAGCTACACAGCAATCCCCCCTGGACACCAGCAGGACCCCCCTCTTCCCTAGGGCTAGAACTGCATCCCGGCAGCTACCGGCGCACGTTTCCTAGGAGTAGGACGTGTGGCCCACGGGATGTAGATAGGTAGGACCCCCGCCACCCCCCCCGCTTCATCGCTGTGACCTGCCAGCTGCACATCTATCCCCCCCTTGACACCAGCAGCACCCCCCTCTTCCTTAGGGCTTGAACTGCATCCCGGTAGCTACCGGCGCACGCTTCCTAGGAGTAGGACGTGTGGCCCACGGGATGTAGATAGGTAGGGCCCCCTCCACCCCTTTCCCCCGTTCATCGCTGCGACCGAGTGGCCCCCACTGTAATTGGGTCACTTACCACCCTCTTTCTGACTCAATAACTACTAGTTGGCAACCCCCCCCCCTTGAGGTCACCACCCTGGCTCTTGCAGCCGGAGTGGTAGCCATCTTGCAACACCCTAGCCCCATTCCCCCTTCCTCAATACCATTTGAACTTGATCCAGGGTTTGCCCGATCGCTTCTCAAGGGGTCAGGAAGTAATTTTTTTCCCTGTCGTAGCATATTGGTGTAGCACGGCCAGGTTTTTTTTGCCTTCCTCTGGACCAAGGCAGGATCAAGGATTAAGTTAATCCTTGATAATCCGCCCCCCCTCTCCCCCTGGTGTTTGGCGACCATGATTAATCTGCAATATTCTGCAGAAACCATTGGGGATTTGAGGCAATTTGCCGCAATACTACCAGCCATCACTAAAAAAGCCCTAAGAGCTGAGCGACTTCTGAGAGTCGATCGACGACCGACTATCAAAAATCTCAGCCGTGTACCCCAGCCTAAGCACATATCATGTGCTTTGATCAACACAAGATCGGCAGTAAAACACCGACTGGAAATCCATGATTTCATTCTACAACACGATTTAGACTGCCTCTTTATTACAGAGAGCTGGCTCACAGCCGACTGCAACACCATTCTAGGAGAACTGGTGCCAGAAAACTATTGTATTATTATGGAAAACAGAATAGGACAAAGAGGAGGAGGACTGGCGGTGATCCATAAAACTCATCTTGCGATCACAAAACCAGTCCTCCAAAACCCTCTTCCATTCATGGAAACCCTTACTCTGCAACTGCAAATAAACTCCCAGGAGACCATCCGGATTCTTCTCTGCTATAGGCCACCTGGCCCAAAATCGCAGCTTCTTCCATCATTGACGGACTTTATCTCCACCTATACCCTCAACAGCAAACACCTTTTGCTGCTCGGGAACTTCAACCTCTGGGCCAACTCCCCGCAAGACCCCGTTGCCGACGCCTGCATCGATCACCTCGAAGGATTAGGGCTTCAGCAACTAGTATGTGGGCCCACACATGCTTCAGGTCACACACTCAAACTTATTTTCAGACAAAATCTGGAAATAAAAATCTTGGAAAATGAACCGTTGCCATGGACAGATCACCATGCAATTAAATTCATTATTTCCGAATTCCCACCCTTAACTAAAACATCAAATCCAGTGACAACACACTGGACTAGATGTCAGAAGAAGCTCCACTCGGAACTCTTCAAAACCACGTTAAGGAATAAAATGAATACAATTCAGCCGAACCAAACGGCTGAAGAAACACTGGATACCATAAATACAGCCCTATTACAGTCAGCCGACTCAATAGCGCCGAAACGCAAAACCCGCATCCGGAAAAATAACTCCAGCTGGTTCAACAACCAACTGGCGTTACTGAAGCAAGATCGTAGAAGGGTGGAAGCCGCCTGGAAAATAAATTCTTCAGACGAGAACCTTAGCATCTACAATGCAACAACAAGGAAATATAACAAAGAAATCTTCAAAGCCAAGAAAAACTATTTTTCTAAGGCTATCAACAGCGCCCTTAATCGTCCGCGCGAACTCTTCAAGCTGGTCAATCAGACCATGAATCCAGGATGTCTTGAAGCCCCCAATTCGGACTCACAAGAATTTTGCAATGAATTATCGGATTACTTCATTAACAAAATCGAAGGAATCCGGCAAATCATTAGGCAAAATAATTCCCCCCTCAACCCTCCCCGTAATTATCTGCACAGCACCTGCAGTAATTCACCACAACCAGGTAGGTTCACGTTGGAACCTATCTCTATCAATGACACTAATAATATCATCAGTACTTTGCGTAACAGCACCGCGCCGAATGATATTATCCCCACTAAACTGCTGAAGGAATGCGCCGACATCCTGGCGCCTTCTATCACGCAGCTTATCAACCAATCTTTCAGGGAAGGCACAGTGCCCTCCCAATTGAAGGAGGGTATAATTCGACCCATTCTGAAGAAACCTAATCTGGACCCCAAGGATCCACTCCACCGTCGTCCAATAACAGGCCTAAATGTACTCTCAAAAGTAATGGAAAAAGTAGTGGTACAACAGCTGCAACAGCATCTAGATACCCACAACCTACTTGATCCATTTCAATCGGGATTCAGGCCTGGACACGGGACAGAAACCGCATTGCTCAAAATATGGGACGACGTTCTCGAGGCCGCAGACGAAGGAGAATCTTGTCTTCTGGTTCTGTTGGACCTAAGCTCAGCCTTCAACACAGTCGACCACAAGCTTTTATTGACTTGGCTAGCTGAAGTAGCCAGAGTCGCAGAAGGCGATTTATCTTGGTTCTCCTCTTTTTTGGAAAACCGAACGCAAATAGTGAAGTTAGGACCTTTCACTTCTGAGAAACGCACATTATCGTGCGGAGTCCCTCAAGGATCCCCCCTGTCACCGGTGTTATTCAACATCTATCTTCGCCCTCTTTTTGAGATTATTAGCAGCCAAAAACTGCTCTACCACTCATATGCAGATGACACGCAACTGTATTTTCACATTTGCAATAAAAAGGATCATCACCTCAATCTAGAGACATGCCTCTCTCTGATAGAGGACTGGATGACAAAGAGTTATCTTAAACTCAACGGAGCGAAAACAGAACTTCTTCTGTTTCACGCCAAGCGTATGATTCAACCTGCAACAACCTGGACCCCCCCGCCCATTCTGGGCAAAATCATCACCCCTAGCGACAAAGTCAAAAGTCTTGGGGTCATCTTTGACTCCTACATAACAATGGACGCACAAATAGGGTCAGTGGTCAGCGGATCTCACCATCTACTGCGCCTACAACGCAGACTTACTCCTTTTATTCCCAAGGAAGACATAGCGGTCGTGGTGGGAGCAATTGTAAACTCCAGACTGGACTATGCAAATGCCCTTTACCTCGGACTCCCTAAGTACCAAATCGCTCGTCTACAAGCCGTTCAAAATACGGCCGCTAGACTTGTGACTGGGAAAAAACCTTGGGAATCAATCTCACCTTTGCTGAGATCCCTTCACTGGTTACCAGTAAAAGACAGAATCACTTTTAAAGCACTCTGTCTAACGCATAGATGTATCCATGGGAATGCACCCCATTATCTATGCGAAAAAATAAAAGCACATAACCCCAATCGCGTTCTGCGATCCACCAATCAAAATCTACTCCAGATACCGAAAGCTAAGTACAAGTCCAAAGGAGAAAGGAGATTTGCGGTCCAAGGTCCCAGACTATGGAACGCTTTACCAACCAGCATTCGGTTGGAGGAGAACCACTTAGCGTTCAGGAGAAAGATCAAGACTCATCTCTTTTGATACCAAAGGAGACAGGATCAACAAGCGCCCAGAGGTGATTAAGTTCGCATGTGCTGCGCTATATAAGTTTTCATTCATTCATTCATACTGTATTTACCATTCTTTACCATTCTTCCAATAGAAGTGTTATTTGACACATTCTGTATGATAACCTCTTGTTTGTACAAATTATGCAGAAAACAATAAAAATTATGAAAAAAAAAAGATTTATTTTTTTAAATTTAAACCCAAAAGTATTTACACACAACTTGATAGTCCCTTGGCAAGGTAGGTACATACATTAGGTAAATACATTAAAGCGGAGGTTCACCCTAAATATAAGCCCTCCCATGTGATCCAGCATACTGGCGTCAGTGCCAGTATGCTGTTTTTTTTTTTAAATCCATGTACTTACTGTATTATGCAGAATTTTATTCTTTTTACCCCACGGTGGATGGCGCCAGTATAGCGCGTCACATCTTACGAAAGTACCCGAAAAGGACTCGGGTAATCTCGGCGAAAATGCGGCGCCTGCGCACAGACCTAGGAGCTGACTGCGCAGGCGCTGTATTTCTCTGAGTCCTACGGCTATGGCGCGTCACGCCCTCCGAAAAACGCCGAAATAGGACTCGGAGAAATACGGCGCCTGCGCAGTCAGCTCCTAGGTCTGTGCGCAGGCGCCGCATTTTCGCCGAGATTACCCGAGTCCTTTTCGGGTACTTTCGTAAGATGTGACGCGCTATACTGGCGCCTTCCACCGCGGGGTAAAAAAAATAAAATTCTGCATAAGACAGTAAGTACATGGATTTAAAAAAAAAAAAACCAGCATACTGGCGCTGACGCCAGTATGCTGGATCACATGGGAGGGCTTATATTTAGGGTGAACCTCCGCTTTACGTTTTCCAATGTATTTCATCTGGTAACCTTACAAATAACATACTTCTTGTTTCCTACTCTGATGCCGCATACTCACGATCATTTTTCATCTTGAAAAAAACATTGTTTTTTAAAAACGTCATTTAAAATGATTGTGTGTGGGCTTCACATAATTTTTTTAGGTTCTGAAAGACGACAAAAAAAAAAAATCTGAACATTTTTTAATGTTGTTTTAAACTATGTTGTTTTTCGGGTTGTAAAAAATTATCGTGTGTGGGCTAAAACAACATTTTAAACCCGCACATGCTCAGAAGCAAGTTATGAGACGGGAGCGCTCGTTCTTGTAAAACACCGTTCATAATGGCGTAAGCACATTCATCACGCTGTAACAGACAGAAACGCGCAAATCGTCTTTTACTAGCATGGAATCAGCTAAAGCAGCCCAAAGGCAAATAGAACTTCCCCTTTAGAGTGCCGTCGTACGCGTTGTACGTCACCGCGCTTTGTTTATCATTTTTTTAAAACAATGGTGTGTGGGCAACGTCGTTTTTAATGATGAAGTTGGAAAAACCTTGTTTTTTGGACATGCTGAAAAACAAAGTTTTTTTTCATGCTGAAAAAAGTGTAGGCGGCATTACACCTCCACTTTATCTATGGAGAAATTCATGGTTATAACCCAGTCAGATTACAAACATCTGCCCTTGTTCATCTGCATTTGTGATTAGCCAAGCTTCCCAAGGTTCGGTTTATGTAGAGTTCAGCGAAGTTTATAGAAGTTTGGATGTGTAAACCAAACCCCATTCAAAGCAAACAGAGCCTAATCTGTCAATTAAGAAATGCCCATTTTTTAGGCTAAGAGGCAGAGTGTCAAAAAATACCATGTAACTGCCCTGGTAAACATGGATCAATTAGGGTTGCCATCTTTTCATCAAGCCAAACCTGAACACTTTAGTGGCGCAAAGCAATTTGTTTTGCAGTTTACACCATAGACCTGGGCAGGGGCGGACTGACCATTGAGGCACTCGGGCACTGCCTGATGGCCCCATGCCACTAGGGGGCCCCATCAGGGTTGCCAGGCTTAGTAAAACCAGGGACAGTATGTAAAAATCTGTGTTTTTTTACATCTGTCCCTGATATGTTCGAAACAGACATGCTTTTGATGTGAAAATCCCAAGATTTTAGCTGCCCCACCTCTGCACTGCCTCCTGGCATGGTGGCCATCTGTAAGCCCGGGGGCCCCATAATCTTCTATTGCCCGGAGGCCCCATGAGTTGTCAGTCCGCCCCTGGACCTGGGACACCTTTGGGTGCCCCAATAAGAGTAGTATTGCACCGCATGTACCATCCGTGATGAACAGTGGGTGCAGCCAAATTGTGTTATAAATGGGAGAAGCCTAACGAGCGTAGTTAAATCAAACAAGGTCACTCTTTCCCCCAGTACAGTCCCCCCCCCCCCATGTCAGTCTGTACCCCAGTAAATCACCCCCAGGTCAGTCTGTCCTCCGGTATAATTCCTCTTTTGGTCAGTCTGTCCCCCAGTACATCCCCCCAGGTCCACCTGTCCCCCAGTATAATCTCTCACAGGTCAGTCTGTCCCCCAGTATAATCCCCTAGGTCAGTCTTTTCCCCAGTATAATCCGTCCAGACCAGTCTGTACCCCAGTATAAACCCCCAGGCAAGTCTGTACCCCAGTTAAAAAACAGATTATAGTGCACACATTCAAGAATGACATTTATCCTGCAAGGCTAGTTGAAAACACCTGAACATATTCAAAAAATACGATGGTTTGGTCACACTATATGTGCTAAGCCTACTTACTGCTACAAAGTACCCCGAATTAGTGGGTCCTACCCGAGTAATAAAATGAAAGATCCTGCGTCTCAAATAGGGTTGTCCTGATACCGATACCAGTATCGGTATCGGGACCGATACCGAGTATTTGCGGGAGTACTTGTACTCCCGCAAATGCCCTCGATGCCTGAATAGAATACTTCAGCCCCCCCGCCGCCGCCGCATACCTCAAAGCCGCCGCCGCATACCGCATACCGCAAAGCCGCCGCGTTATTCCCCGTGCATTACAGCCCGCATTACAGGCAGCTTTCGTTTGAATACTTGTAATGCCCGCCGCGCCGTGTATAGACATTCCCCTTCTCGGGATTGGACGGATCTGTCAAATCCCGAGCAAGGGGGAGTGTCTATGCACGGAGCCGATGTCACCGCCGCCGCCGCGTTAATCCCTGTGCATTACAGCGCGCATTGCAGGAAGCTTTCGTTTCAATTCCTGTAATGCCCGCCGCGCCGTGTATAGATAGACACTCCCCTTCTCGGGATTGGACGGATCCGTCCAATCCCGAGAAGGGGAGTGGCTGCATCTATGGGGGGACATGACTGCATCTATGGGGGACAGGACATGGCTGCATCTGTGGGGGACATGCATGGCTGCATATGTGGTGGACATGCATGGCTGCATATGTGGGGGACATGGCTGCATATATGGGGGACATGGCTGCATCTGTGGGGGGACATGGCTGCAATATGTGGGGGGGCATGGCTGCAATATGTGGGGGGACATGGCTGCAATATGTGGGGGGACATGGCTGCAATATGTGGGGGACATGGCTGGATATATGTGGGGCTGGATATATGTGGGGGGACATGGCTGCAATATATGTGGGGGGACATGGGTGCAATATAGGTGGGGGGACATGGCTGCAATATGTGGGGAGACATGGCTGCAATATGTGGGGGGACATGGCTGCATTTAGGGACACATTTAAAAAAAGTATCGGTATTCCATATCGGCGAGTACATGAAAAAAAGTATCGGTACCTGTACTCGGTCCTAAAAAATTGGTATCGGGACAACCCTAGTCTCAACCATGGGAGCCAAACTCCTCTATGAGGGAGAACTGAAGGGATTCCTCCTATGCACTGGTGGCCATTAATAAGAGGTAATGTGGAGGGGGATGGGTGCTCCAGCCCAAAAAAAACCTGGTCAGGGTCTACTACAATATATATGAACATACTTGGGGGGCACACCCTAAAAAGCGTTTAAATTCAAGATGGGTGCAACCAGGTGAGGTTGCATGGAGGAAACAGATACCAAACATTCCATGTATTAAAATTGCGTGCGCCTGCAATATCACCAAAAACGATGGTGCCCAAAAATCCCCATAGGTGATGCTTTAACAGCCTTAACAGCTCATCAGCTTAGAGTTGCCTAGTAGCTTTTGTGTAGAAATAATTGTTCTCACGCTGACATTCGCGACGTTATGTGTGGTGCAAGTGTGGTTTACATGCATGTGCAAACCCTGGGCTCGCGTTTGCATTTGCATAGGTGTGCAGGGCCATGGGGGTTTTCAGCTATTGAAGCCCCACTAAAATCCCCCCTGAAGCCTCATCGGAGCCCCACTGAAGCCCCATCGAAGCTCCAACAAAACACCACCAAACCCCACCGGTGAAGGGCAGGGGAGACATTGGGGTCTATTAGACCCCTAATGTCTGCGCTGTTCCTGCCCCTTTGGTTACGTGGCTGGGGATTTCCAGTAATATAAGCAGTTCTTAGAGATGTAGCAGGTGCAAGCACCCACTAAATCCTTAGCAATCATTGCCTGCAGGATGCTCTCATATATAGAAGCTGTAGTACAGTTTCTATATGTAATTTTCTTCTCCTAACTTAACCCTAATTTCTATTACATGGGGGCTGATGGGATTACTATTTTACAGAACAGAAAAAAAAGGTTGTTTTTGCATTTTGCTCAGTTCACAGGAAGTAACAAGGATACTGTATTTTCGTCAAGCACAACAGGTATATCCTTTACTTGTTAAAAGCCTTTTTAGCCTGAAAAAAATGAATACAGCCGCCACATCCAAGGTCAGGTAAGCTGTAAAATATTACATATTTGTTCTTGGGTTTAGATAAGTTGGCTGTGGAATTGGTTTTCTTTTTCATTTACAATTAGTTTGGCTTACATACAGCAGCAGAACCTCAATCTGTTTTATTTCAGATTGAAAAAAAAAAGGCTTTTTCAGGTAGCTTTCGCAGTGGCAAACAATAATGAGCCCGCTTAGACTGGCAGATAGAAATTGACCAATAGTTTGCTGTGGCTGACTTTGTTCTTGGTCATGCGAAATTGACCTGTCTCTGGAAAATTAAAAATTAAAAATGAATAAAATTAAGAAACGATAGATCACATGTATTAAACACAAGGCCCGCAGGCAGAGTCTGGCCCTCCAGGCCATTTCATGTGACCCTCACTCCTCTTCTGCAGCACCCATATAGTTGGCAATAGAGAGGAGAACAGAACTCCTCTACTGGATCTTGCGCTCCTCTGTGCAGCCATGGAGATGTTTGAAAAAAGGGGTATAAGTACTACAGCGCTGACAGACTGAATAAATACAATAAAGTGGAACTGTAGTGCATATAAAATTAAAGGTGTTGTAAACCTTTGTGTATTTTCACCTTATTGCATCCTATGCATTAAGGTGAAAAAACACCTTGCAGTGTCCGGCCCTCCATTTTTACTTACCTGAGCCCCAAATTTTCCGTGGGGATGTCCCCACAATCCTTCTCTGGATTGATTGATAGCAGTGCAGCCATTGGCTCCCGCTGCTGTCAATCAAATCCAATGATGCGGGCGCTGGGGGGGGCAGGTCCAAGTCAAACATTTGGCGGCTATGGGCGCCGAAAGAATGACTCGGTAGCACGCCCGCAAGGTAACCTTCTCAGGAGAGGGCTTCCCAAAGGGGGTTATCTAATGCAGAGAGGAGCGGGAGAGTCGCCGTGGGACCCCAGAACAGGTGGATCAGGGCCAAGTATGACATGTTTGTTATTTAACCACTTAGCAACCACCTGCCGAAAAATAACGGCGGCAAGGTGGTTGCTTAACTCTGGGATCACGTTATATAACGTGATTCCAGAGTCGCGCTCCCACGCGCCCCCTGGGGCGCGCACCCGGGAATGTCCGTGACCGCCGGGTCCAGAGGACCTGGCGGGTCACGGATCACGGTAAATCGCCGCTGATAGCGGCGGTTTACCACGTGATCGCGCCGTCGAATGACGGCGCGATCAGATGTAAACAGACCGGCGTCATTTGATGACGCCGGTGCCTCCCTCCTCTCTCTGTACCGATCGGTACAGTGTGAGAGGAGAGGGGAGGGAGCGGATGGCAGCGCCAGTGCTGCGGGCTGGATCTGTGACAAATGTAGTCACAGATCCATCCATCCATCCCTCCCTGCTCAGCCATCCCTGCTGCACATACTCTGCAATTCTGGGCAATACTCTGGGGGGGCAATACTCTGGGGGGGGGGGGCAATACTCTGGGGGGGCAATACTCTGGGGGGGGGGGGCAATACTCTGGGGGGGGGGGGCAATACTATGGCAATACTCTGGGGGGCAATACTCTGGGCATACTCCGCAATACTCTGGGCATACTCCGCAATACTCTGGGCATACTCCGCAATACTCTGGGCATACTCTGGGCATACTCCGCAATACTCTGGGCATACTCCGCAATACTCTGGGCATACTCCGCAAAACTCTGGGCATACTCCGCAAAACTCTGGGCATACTCCGCAAAACTCTGGGCATGCTCCTCAAAACTCTGGGCATACTCCGCAAAACTCTGGGCATACTCCGCAATACTCTGGGCATACTCCGCAATACTCTGGGCATACTCTGCAATACTCTGGGCATACTCTGCAATACTCCGCAATACTCTGGGCATACTCTGCAATACTCTGGGCATACTCCGCAATACTCTGGGCATACTCCGCAATACTCTGGGCATACTCCGCAATACTCTGGGCATACTCCGCAATACTCTGGGCATACTCTGCAATACTCTGGGCATACTCTGCAATACTCTGGGCATACTCTGCAATACTCTGGGCATACTCCGCAATACTCTGGGCATACTCCGCAATACTCTGGGCATACTCCGCAATACTCTGGGCATACTCCGCAATACTCTGGGCATACTCCGCAATACTCTGGGCATACTCTGCAATACTCTGGGCATACTCTGCAATACTCTGGGCATACTCTGCAATACTCTGGGCATACTCCGCAATACTCTGGGCATACTCTGCAATACTCTGGGCATACTCTGCAATACTCCGCAATACTCTGCAATACTCCGCAATACTCTGGGCATACTCTGCAATACTCTGGGCATACTCTGCAATACTCTGGGCATACTCTGCAATACTCTGGGCATACTCTGCAATACTCCGCAATACTCTGCAATACTCCGCAATACTCTGGGCATGCTCTGCAATACTCTGGGCATACTCTGCAATACTCTGGGCATACTATGCAATACTCTGGGCATACTCTGCAATACTCTGGGCATATTCTGCAATACTCTGGGCATATTCTGCAATACTCTGGGCATACTCTGCAATACTCTGGGCATACTCTGCAATACTCTGGGCATACATCGCCCCTGTCCCCGTGAGCTCGCATGCAGAAGCGAACGCATACGCAAGTCCCGCCCACATATGAAAACGGAGTTCAAACCACACATGTGAGGTATCGCTGCGAACGTTAGAGCGAGAGCAATCATTTTGGCCCTAGACCTCTTCTCCAACTAAAATGATGTAACCAGTAAAAATATTTAAAGCGTCACCTATGGGGATTTTTAAGTCGCAAAGTTTGGCGCCATTCCACGAGCGTGTGCAATATTGAAGGGTGACATGTTGGGTATCTATTTACTCGGCGTAACTTCATCTTTCATATTATGCAGAAACATTGGGCTAAATTTAATGTTTTTTTTTTTTTTAAAAGCACAAAACTGTTTTATTTCCAAAAAAAATGTGTTTGAAAAATTGCTGTGCAAATACCATGCGCGATAAAAAGTTGCAACAACCGCCATTGTATTCTCTAGGGTCTTTGCTAAAAAAGCATATATAATGTTTTGGGGTTCTATGTAATTTTCTAGCAAATAAGTGTTGATTTTTACATGTAGGAGAGAAATGTCAGAATTGGTCTGGGTGTTCCAGAACGCCTGGTGGCGTTCCCTGCATGTTAGGCCTCTGTATGTGGCCATGCTGTGTAAAAGTCTTACACATGTGGTATCGCCCTACTCGGGAGGAATAGCAGAATGTGTTTTGGGGTGTAATTTGTGGTATGCATATGCTGTGTGTGAGAAATAACCTGCTAATATGAAAATTTTGTGGAAAGAAAATAAAAATGAAAAAAAATCTTGATTTTGCAAAGAATTGTGGGAAAAATGACAACTTCAAAAAACTCACAATGCCTCTTTCTAAATACCTTGGAATGTCTTATTTCCAAAAAGGGGTCATTTGGGGGGTATTTGTACTTTTCTGGCATGTTAGGGTCTCAAGAAATGAGAGAGGCTGTCAGTACATCAGTTGTGATCAAATTGATCAATTTTCAGTAATTGGTACCATAGCTTGTAGACCCTATAACTTTCACCCAGACTAAATAATATCTAAATTTTTTTTTGTTTTGTTACCAAAGATATGTAGCAGTATACATTTTAGGCCAAGTTTATGAAGAAAAATTACTTTTTTGCAAAATGTTATAATAGAAATGAAGAAAAATTCATTTTTTTACAAAATTTTCGTTCTTTTTTCATTTATAGTGAAAAAAATGAAAAGCGCAGAGGTGATAAAATACCACCAAAAGAAAGCTCTATTTGTGGGAAAAAAAGGACAAAAATTTCATTTGGTTGCAGTGTTGTATGACTGAGTTATTGTCATTCAAAATGTGAGAGCACCGAAAGCTGAAAATTGGTCTGGTTATTAAGTGGGTTTAAGTGCCCAGTAGTCAAGTGGTTAAAAAAAAAATTACGAACCCATATAACCACTTTAAAAGGGTTGAAAACCCTCCTGTTTTTTCTGCATCCTATGCAATCAGGTAAAACAACTTCTGTGAGTTACCGACCCCCCAGCCCCCCGTTTTACTTACCTGAGCCCTTGATTGGATAGATTGATAGCAGTGCAGCCATTGGCTCCCACTGCTGTCAATCAAATCTAATGATGCAGGCGTCGTCATGAGTCCTGCATTTAGCGGCTATAGACATCAAAAGCTGGACACAGGAGCACGCCCACAAGGTAACCCCCTGGGAGAGCGCTTCTCCTAGGGGGGATCTGATGTGGGGAGGAGCTGCAAGAGACGCGGAGGGACCCCAGAAGACAGTGTTCGAGGCCACTCTGTGCAAAACGAACTGCACAGTGCATTTTTTAAACAAACCTTTAGTGTCACTTTAAGTGCAAAATTAATCCAACATATATATATATATATCAAGCATGTAGCCAGTGAAAGCTTAACCACTTCAGCCCCGGAGGATTTGGCTGCCAAATGACCGGGGCATTTTTTGCGGGACTGCGTCGCTTTAACTGTCAATTGTGCGGTCGTGCGACGTGGCTTCCAAATAAAAAAAAAATGTAATTCATGAAAGTTCATTTTTCCAAAAGCAAACAATCCCCATTTTATTCTCTAGATACTCTGCTAAAATATATATATATATATATATTTTTTTTTGTTCTAGCAAACAATACAGTATTAAACTTGTAAACACCAAATGTCAGAAATAGGCTTAGTCATGAAAGGGTTATATACAGATAAATGTCACCCCAATACTTTGTATAAAAGTTTATTTTGAAAATTTAGTAGATAGTAGATAGCAGACATCCAACATTTTCTTTCATGCAGCCTGAAAATGTAATTTTCTGTAATGCAGACAACTCAGTCTAAAAGGAGGACATCTAATATTGTTGTATGTTTCTCAGGAACTTTAGACAAACGATTTAATCAGGCATGAAATAGGTTCTTGTAGCTGTGTCAGTTCAGTGGAAATTATGCAAATTCCTGACTTGTCAGTGTCAAAGACCTGGTGAAAAACATCCAATTAAAAACGTCAAAAATAAGCATGAAACAACATAAAATGAACGCACACAAAAAATGTTAAACTAAATGAGAATATTTTGCATTCTGACAATAATTTTACAATAAAAATTTGCATAATCAGAAGCATCGCATATGTACATCCTAAGTGTCAGTTATGGCAAATAATATAATAATTGTTATAATGCGCAATTATAAACTTTTTTTACTTGACAAAACAATTTTGCCAAAATATGGTTGTCTCTTTGCACCTAATGCTATATTATACATTTTGTCATGTTTTATTTGGCTACTTGGGAAACCTAAAGCCCAAGTTTACAGTAGGTATTTGCAATAAATCAGCAGAAGGGATGGAATGAGGTATTCAATGAGGAGTGGCCCTTGTGCTAGTTGCTGCTTTCTTAGTTTAAATTCAAAGTCCTCTGTATCCCCCCCATACCCCCACATTGGTAATCTTCCAGTGCTGTATGGGTTAATACTACCACTAGACTTGTCATAGGCTCTCAGCCAGAGTGCTGATTATGCCTGCCCTTTCTGCCCACCTCCTCAATTCATAGAAACTGTACTTTAGCTTCCATCAATGAAAAGCACCATATGAATGGAGGAGACAGACCTTTCATTCATTCCCCTGTCTTCTATTCTGTAGTGCCTTTGATTGATGAATACAGATTCTATGAATGAAGTGGGGGGTAGAAAGGGAGGCATGTTCAGCATTGTTGACAGGTGCCTATGACAGGTCTAGTGGTTGTGTTAAAGTGGTTGTAAACCCTCTCCGGTGATACACAGAGATGAAACAAATCCTCCTACATAGGTTTTACTTGTTTATCTGCAGTCTACTCTTCCCTTTATTTACTCCCACTGACCGTCAAGCCAGATGGATTGTTTACTCCCACTGACACTGGGGCTTTTTTTTCGTCCCACTGGCTTCTGTTCGGCCCTTAGTTTAGACAATTTGGAGACCCCAGATTTAGATCATCAGGATAAAGACCAGCAGCTCTGGGCCGCGGCTAGAGTATTTTGCACCTTAGGCAAGACCAGCTATTATTTCCATGATGATACCATTACATTAAAAAGCATACGATTTCCAGTCCAACTACTGATAAATGTCAGCGTCACCAGGCCGGTCCCAATATATAGAGGCTTGGCATCTGCTCTAAAACGCGTTGCACGGACTCCGGTGACATAATTTCGCTGACACTACAGGCCATGCTTGCACTTCAGTGCCATCTTCGAAGTGTCTGTTCGGCTTTCCTAAACACTCTGCAGCATGGCCCCTGGTGGCTCATTGGTGGGTAATCCAGCACTGCATCACAGACTTATACCTTTCTGATGAGCATATTATCTACCTTATGTGATTTGCCAATTGGCATCCTTTTTTTGTTAAATAAAATATTTATACAGTCTGCACTTAGAGGTGCTTTTCCCCCTAGTTCTTTGTAAACCAGTGCCCGTGGCCCCACCCTACGCAGCAGAGCACCCTAGGCGGCTGCCTAGTTTGCCTAGTGGTAGCACCGGCCCTGGACTTAGCGCCTACTTCTGTAATAAACCAGGTCTTTCTGCATGCTTAGATTCTTAATTGTTCTCTTCTCTTGATACTGAACTTCAGGAATATATAAAGGAATCTCTCTGAACATGAGATGACAGGCCGATGTTCCTCCATAAGCGCCATTAGGTATCAAACCTATATGAATTAAGAAATGGACCACAGGGACATCCAACACATTTCCAGCATGCATTCCTATAATTAGTCCTACGAGTAATTTAATTGTATATCTTCTTAGCTGTGTGGGATTTAATTTTCTAACATTATTAACACTAGCTGTTCATTAATTGGCTCTAGACCCCAGCAAAATATATTTAGCTCTTAATAAGATTTACCAGCAGGTTTTTATTTCAGAACAAATGTAAAAAAAATAACCTTATTAACATTCACATAGTATAATTTATGTCTGATAGTGAGCCGTGTTACAAGCCCACACTCTAGTTCTAAATGCTGAATTAAGAAATGTGTTTGTTGTATTGTAATTACAATGTAAAATATAAGGTTACCTTTTCAGGCAGAATATAACTTTTTATAATAAAAAGAAGCCTTTTATAATGTCTTTTCTGCCCATACCATCCCAATGTTCTTATCTCTCACTTACCTAGTCCATGGCAGCCTTCAATCTGCACCTCTCGAATTCAAAATTGAATATTAATGCATCACTTCCTGTATCATCATGTGACCATCCAGGAAACTTCATATACCATCATGCACTGCCTTACTGCATTATAGAACGGGCATGTTTGCCACTCTGCACTACACCTTCCTCATTATTATACCACTTTTTTTCACCAACTTTCCTACTTCTTCCTATACAATCTAACTGTACATTTTCCTTTATATCTACTTTCAACTATGTAGTGCAAGGGCCTGCCTGATTTGAAAATAATTCAAGGGATTGTTCATGTGAGTCCTACTATTCCATAATTTTGGTAAAGATAAAGGAACTTGTGCAGGGTTGCACAATCAGATTATATAAACAAGACCAAGGATAAATCCAAGGAAATATCCAAGCTTTACTCACCGGCCAGCCCGCCGACAACCGAATCAACATATCTAACCGTATGCGTCAAAACAGGGGTGTAGTCCGCACACATTTGCAAATCCATGCGTGAGCCACAGAGCCTCATCACGGCACCCTGATATCTGTGGTCCTATCTCTAGCTTATGAGAGACTCCACAATGGAAGCACATGCATTCTAATGGATAGGTGAAGGTCAAGTGGACTGAAGGGAGCCCACCCATTCTTAAAGGTACAGGGACACACTGAACACCCAGCAAATCGCACACTGGCTGCACAATATAAGCACATGCCTTCTTGCATACCTCCCAACCGTCCCGGATTTCGCGTAAATGTCCCGCGATTCGCGGTAAATCCCGCGATCAGGGCTGGAGTCCCGCGATTCCGCGGCCCCCCGCGATTACCGTGATTCGCGCAAAATCCAGAGGTCCCGCGATTCCCCCCCCCCCCCTGCTCAACAACTTTTACCTGCGAAACCCCCCCCCCACTCAACAGCACATGGCATACTTTTGCTGATAGGTGTTGTAACGGTCACCACCATTTACGACCTTCTGTCCACCCACGACAAGCTTATCCGACACACTCCGATAATCCTGCATACACGATCCATATCAATTCCCCAGAAAATGAGACTGACAGCTCTATCTTCTGGTTTCAAAATTAATGAATGCTTTAATGGTTTCTTCTCAGCTTTTTATGCAGTTACAAGCATGTGACAGTAATCAAAGGGACAATGAAATCTCCACCCCCCTAATCACACAATGAGTTGCCCTTCAATCCACATCTTTAGACAGACGTTTGTCTCTGACAGACAGGTAGTCACACCCGGGCATCAATAGGCTTTAAACCGTGTTATCACCCAATAGAAAGGTCTAGGAGCAGACCCGAATTAACACCTTAACACAATGGACAATGAAATGTCTAGGCGTAGATGCAATTAACACCTTTCAAAAGCATGTGTCCCCACATTGAATAGCCAACAACTTGTGATATCTCAAGACATCCTGCAAACATGAATTATTATTAATGTCCCATCTCATGTAATACATGAATTATGATTCACTAGCCACCCCATGCCCAAAGGGGCACAGGGTGGACTCAGACCCAAGAGTTATCAGTGACGCTGACACAGGAGTATCCCCCATCCTTCCAAAGTCTCTGGTTGTCACGGGTCAATCCGTTACAGGTGTCCCTCACTCCCATCTCAAAAAGTTGGGAGGTATGTTCTTCTGGTGGAGGTTAGGTGGACAATCAGATTGCATAGTGTGTGGTCAGTTTTATACAAGTATATGGGAGGGAATGGGCAAAGACACTCAGCTGTCATCTTGTGTAAACACACCAATTTCTCTTTCAGGCCCCATTCACACCCAGTGTAGTGGTAGCACAGTTTTTTTTGGCGTTTTTTTCCAATGCCACGCATATTGCAGTCCATTGATTTCAATGGGTTGCCCTACATGGAACAAAAAAATGTGACAAAGTAGCTCATGGGACATTTTGGTTTTAGGTTTGCTGTTTTTTACCAAGCGTTTTACCAACTTGTCTCACAGCAAAATGTTTGCTTGCTTCCGCATTTCATGTGCCATTAACAATTAGTGGCATGGAAAGTGCAACTAGTTTATTTTAGGTGTTACACTATACAATCTGATTATACAATCTCCTTGGGATTTACCAAGAATATATAATAGGAGGAGTCACCGACTATCCAATACAATCAGTCAGGCAGGCCCTTGCACTACATAGTTGATGGTAGATTTAAAGCAGAATGTACAATCAGATTGTACAGTGTATGGTGAGCTTAATAGATTTCCAGGGACACACTTTTCAATACTACAGCTCTGCTCCACATAGGCTGCTATAAAGCTCCCAACTATCCCTGATTTTGAAGGACTGTCCCTTATTTGGAAGAAAGTCCTTCTGTCCCTCATTCCTCCTTATTTGTCCCTCATTTGTCCCTCATTTTGGTCTGATCTATATAGTTGTATATACAAATGCATTATTCATCTTTCAAAGGGTGTTTGCCAGTTCTAAACCTTTCATCCAATCTCTAAACTGTCACATTTTGTAAATTTTAAAAGACAGCATAAAGGAATAGCAGTGGTAAAAAAAAGCACTTGTGGGTTTAACTAATCTTTTTTTTAATGTCTCCTTTAACCTCTTCCCCACCGAGCCATAGTAAAATGACGTTGGTGGGGACCTCTCGTCCTTCAGACTGGACGTCATATAAATCGCTGTGTAAATGTGGATGGCCACAAAAATGTGTCAAAAGTGTCCGATATGTCCACCGCAATGTCACGGTTACGATAAAAAAAAAAAAATCGCATATCGCCACCATTACTAGTAAAAAAAAATAACATAATTCTATTTCCTATTTTGTAGACGCTAGAACTAATGCGGAAACCGATCAAATGCGCTTATTGCGATTTTTTACCAAAAATATGTAGAAGAATACGTATCGATCTAAACTGAGGGAAAAAAAAAGATATTTAAAAAAAAAAATGATATTTATTAAATCAAAAAGTAAAATATATTGGCCCAGATTCACAGAGCAATTACGCCTGTCTAACTGGTGTTAGACAGGAGTAATTTCAAATTTCGCGCGCCGTATCACTAGTTTGAATCCTCAAACCATGATACGGCGGCTTCGGGCTTCGATCCGAGAGGCTTACGTTCGGATCTACGCTGCGATATTTTTGCGGCCGCTGGGAGGAGTCCGCGTCGTTTTCAGCGTCGGGATATGCAAATGACTTTTTACGGCGATCCACAAAGATACGAGTGGTCTTCGCAATTGCTTACGTCATTTTTTTGCTACGTACTGTTAGACCAGCTATTTGCTGGTCTAACGGTGCGTAGCCCATGTTAAGTATGGCCGTCGTTCCCACGTCGAATTTAATTATTTTTTTTTTTTTTTACGTAACTCGTTCGGGAATAGGAATGTCCGTAAACGACGCTACTCAAACAACGAATGACGTAACGATGTGATTTCGCGCAATGCACGGCGGGAAATTTTTGAACGGAGCATGCGCAGTTCGATCACCGCGGGAACGTGCCTATTTTAAATGCTTCACGCCCCCTACTTGCGTAGATGGCTTGCGCCGGGAGAAATACACTACGCCGCCGTAGTTTACTGGACAAAATCTACCGGGATTCCACGTAGAGCCAGGTAAAATACGGCGGCGTAGTGTATTTCTGATACTCTACGCAAATCTAATTGTATGTGAATCTGGGCCATTGTGTTTTTTGTTCAAAATTGACGCTCTATTTTTGTTTATAGCGCAAAAAATAAAAACCGCAGAGGTGATAAAATACCACCAAAAGAACGCTCTATTTGTGGGGAAAAAAGGGCGCATATTTTGTTTGGGAGCCACGTTGCTTGACCGCGCAATTGTCATTCAAACGGTCCATTGGTCCGTTTTCATCAGACGAACCGATCGTGTGTACAGGGCATAATGAAAGTCAGCTTTATCGGATATCCTATTAAAAAATCCATCAGATTAGATTCCAATATATATCCTATCGTGTGTACAGGCCTTTAGAATATAGAGATTTTTTTTTTTTTTTTTTTTTCTAACAGGGGTACATTATTAGTATATTGGAACATAGGGAAGATAGAATTTAGAGAAATAGCCTTTAAATGATCACTTTGCTTACATGTTGATTCTGGATAGACATTAATGGGTTAAATAAATCTCTAGCTTCTCACTAAGGAGTAATTTCCTTGCTGGAAATTAAATTGTTTCTATCCTGTTGTGATACTGACATCTACTTCTTTTCAATCACCTTAATGTAATGTTAATACAATCCAATCAAGACATTAAGACTCACTGGTAATGTAGTGGATGGAGCTTGGAGTTCAGAACATCTCTGCATTACAGCCTTAAAAACAGGTGTGTGTGTGTGTGTGTGTGTGTGAGAGAGAGAGAGATTCGTTTTTGGTAAAAAAAAAAAAACTCTTTACATTAAATATCAGCTTAAAAACTAACTTCAGGCATTATAATAATAATAATAATAATAATAATAATAAAAACACAAAATAATGCAGCTCTATATTCATTAATACATCATTGAATTCTTTTTTTTTAAATGCAAACGGTGTAAGTACTTGAATTTTACCTGGTGTCATTCTCTTTCAGTCCTTGTACAGCAAAGCTCAGACTGGGAGCTGGAGAAGCAGCACAACAATCCAGTCAAGTGTGCTGACAAGGAGGATGCTGATAGGAGGAGAGATCAGAGAAACAGAAATATAAGTGTAGCACTACCCACCTGTAGCCGACGTCTCTGCCAAGCAGCCTGACCTTAACTCCGTCTTTTCTAGAACACAGTTCAACACCCCATCAAGTTCAAAAATACAAAAGGAACTTGGACAGCCGCACTCCGAAAAAACGTTCACACTGTAGCTTTAGTGCTTAGTCATAGCCAGTACCATAGCTACCCCACCAAGTTCATACTCCCAATAAAGCAAAATAACTTTCCAATTCTGTTGCTAGAGGTAACAGCCTATCCCGGACGAGCCCCCACGTGTAGCACAACCCCTGCAGGAGCTGTTGGTTATATTTTGGGTGGCACGTTACCTCTATATTCTCTCTGTCCAGGGTGAAAGGAGAGTCTGAAAAATTTCAATGTCCACACAATGCACTTCTTTTTCTTGGATTTATTTTTGCAGAACTTTAGCAGAAAATAAGGATTAGGGGTGGAAGGGTAGGTAGGTTCAGGTGTATAATCACCAATAGGAAACACTCCTGCTTCCAGCAAACAATTCTCGTCGCCACTCTAGCCAGAGTGGGCATTGCTCACCCGGATAGGTCCCTCTCACTGGCCTAGCAGGCCGGATGGCGCACAAAGTAAAGTACAGTCTCTGCCACAGACCTTTTAGATGAGACACTTTGGTCCTGAATCCTCTGCCACAGGATTCAGCCCCCGGATCTCTTTAGCTTCGTTTCTTTAGAATTTTTTGATCCAACAGGCAAAAATGTCAAACCTCTCGGTGTGTGGTGCATCCTACGATTAAGTTTCCAGGCCTTCTCCCAGGGCACCAGCCTCTTGCACGACCCTCTCCAGGATAGGTCCTCCCCTGGATTCCTCCCTCAGGACGGACAGCACAGGATCACCTTTGCGATACTGGTCCCAACCAGACAACTGGGCCCAGCAAACAAAGCTACAGCCCTGGGCCAACATGGTCCCGGAACCAGGATTCAGAGCACACACCCCAGGCCAGGCGGGCTGTACCTTAAGTACCCCTCCCCAGCATGCACAGTGGGGAGACCACTCCCACTGATTCACTGCCGAGGGGGACACCCAATACCCAACACCTTGACCTTGCTGCTGCCACCCTTGGCCTGGGGTGGTAATGACACCCTCAGGCGAGCAATGGTTGATACTCTCAGCACAGCCATGGCTGGAACAGAGGCTAAATTGCCCTTAATCACTTTGGTTTGGGCCAAATAATAGCCCAGACCCCCACTAAATTTAAAGCAGCACCTGTTCAACAGGAGCAGGGCGCTACATAAGTTCATTAAATGGCTACCTCTACTTTCTCTGTCCAGTCACAGAGACAAGGCCTATAGCACTAGAATGTACAAGCAGAACTTTCATTTTAGTTTTGGTTAGGTAACAAAATAGTTAGGACCCCTGTTTTTTTTTTCTATGTTTATTTTGGTTATATTAACCTTTACTTTCTGTCCCAAAGACATAACAGGAAGTAATAAAAGATAAACCCAAAGTTAGAAGAAATCTCTCACCTCTTGTTCCTGTGACAATTTATATTTCGTAGCACTTTCTATAATCTGTACCAAAGAAAATGGTCATCAGGACCAAAAGTAAAGGTGAATCTCCCCAATGTAGACCGACTCAACAATAAAAACATGACAGTGGTTGTAACTTTTCCACATTCTAAAACATAAAAAAAAGTGGAGAGGCCCCGAGACCCTGCTAGACAGGGCAGTGCAGCAGGGGCGTTGCTAGGTCTGCAAAAGATCTGGGGCTAGAGCTATAGCAGCAATCGCCAATCTTTTTGCAGGCCCGGGGGGTAGTAAGCAATTTATTGTGGACAATTGCTGGTGTTGGCGCTTCAATCATCATGGCACAATGGTTGCTATGGTGTCAGAGTGATTGAAGCACAGTATTTGTAAGAGTGCGTTATGCAGAGAATGCAGCACCAGTGAGTTACGCTTAGAATGCAGTGCAGTGCGTTACGCTCAGAATGCAGGGATCAGGAGCACGTTACACTCAGAATGCAGGGTTAGGGAGTGTGTTGTGTTCAGAATGCAGGGTCCAGGAGTATGTTACGCTCAGAAATAAAGGGTTCAGGAGTGTGTTACGCTCCAATGCAGGGTTCAGGAGTGTGTTACGCTCAGAATGCAGGGTCCATGTGTATGTTACGGTCAGAAATCAAGGGTTCAGAAGTGTGTTACGCTCCAATGCAGGGTTCATGAGTGTGTTACGTTCAGAATGCAGGGTCCAGGAGTGTGTTACACTCAGAATGTAGGGTTCAGGAGTGTGTTACGCTCAGAATGCAGAGTTCAGGAGTGTGTTGCACTCAGAGTGCAGGGTATGGGAGTGCTTTGCGCTCAGAATGCTGGAAATTGAGGGGAGGTTGATGTGAAGGGAGGTAGAGGACACTGCTATGGGGGATGACCTGTTTACGATCACCTGCCCGCGGTCGACAGGTAGACTACGATTGATGGGTTGCCGACCCCCAGTTTGGATACTATTTAAGCTTTAAATATACAAAATACTGTAGCACTGTCCCTTGGTTTCTTTTGGTTTTACCCTCTACCCATCTCCCAGTACCACACTTTTTAGAGATGAAAGAAGTGTGGGATTAGGTCATTTGTATGGAATGTGGTAATACTAACGAAAAAAAGCAGTAACATTAATCCTCTGCAGCCAGAAACAATAGACCATAGTTCCTAACTGTCCCTGATTTGGAGGGACTGTCCCTGATTTGGAGCAAAGTCTGTCTGTTCCTCTCTCCTCCTCATTTGTCCCTCATTTTGATCTGATCTATATATTGGGATATAAAATGCATTGTTTATCTTTCAAAAAGTGTTTCCCAGTGCTAAACCTTTCATCCAATTTCAAAATTGCTGCATTTGTAAATTTCAAAAGCCACTATAAAGGAATAGTAGTGGTAAAAATAAGCCCTTGTGGGTTTAACAAATCTTTTTTGTTGTTGTTAATTCTCCTTTAAGGGGGCATGGCAGGGGGTGTGTCCTATGCCTACATATGCTTATGCCTACTAGATCTTTTTAGAAGCTAGCATCAGTAGACCTTTCCCTCAATAATAGATCCCCCCAGCAACACTAGATCCCCCCAGCAACACTAGATCCCCCCAGCAACACTAGATCCCCCCCAGCAACACTAGATCCCCCCAGCAATAATAGACCTGCCACAACTATAGATCCCCCCAGTGACAATAGATCCCCTAGCAGCCAGTATAGACCCTCCAGCACACCCCATCACCTTTTGCCAAAACACATTCAATGCTAGATGTGCGTTCCTGCTGAAAAAAAGCCCTGGTTACAGTAAACCGTAAACTCTAATAAGCAGGGCACCCTAATTCCTACTGTAATAAAGTGTATTGTCTTTGTATTGTCTACCCCCAAGTTGTAAAGCACTGCGTAAACTGTTGACGCTATAGAAATCCTGTATAATGGGACTAGAGACCAAACTCAATATTTTCTTAACCACTTTCTTACTGGGCACATAAACCCCCTTCGTGCCCAGGCGAAATTTCAGCTTCCGGCACTGCGTCGCTTTAACTGACATTTGCGCGGTCATGCGACGTGGCTCCAAAACAAAATTGACGTCCTTTTTTCCCCACAAATAGAGCTTTCTTTTGGTGGCATTTGATCACCTCTGCAGTTTTTATTGTTTGCGCTATAAACAAAAAAAGAGAAACAATTTAAAAAAAAAAAACTATTTTTGTAAAAAAAAAAGTTATAGCGCCTACAAAATAAGGGACAAAATTTATTATTTTTTTTTTACTAGTAATGGCGGCGATCTGCGATTTTTATTGGGACTGCGATATTGCGGCGGACATATCGGACACTTTTGACACAAATTTGGGACCATTCACATTTATACAGCGATCAGTGCTATAAAAATGCACTAACTACTGTATAAATGTGGGTGAGGAAGGGGTTAAATGTATTCCCTTGGGTGTGTTCTAACTGTGTGTGGAGGGGGACTAACTGGGGGAGGTAAACGATGCTGTGTCCCTATGTACAAGGAACACAGATCGGTCTCCTCTCCTCTGAGTGCCACATGTGTGCAATCAATGGCCCCGATGGTGCGTGGGAATCTGGCAATTCTGTAGAAATCTGTCATTGCCTTCAGCCGCAGGTCCTCAGTGGTGGGTTTGATGATTAGGTTGGCCAAGCATGTGAGGATTGCAGGGACAACCTGGTGCACACATCTGCTCATGGAGGATTGTGACATCCCAGCCACCACTCCACTTGTACGCTGAAAAGAGCCACTGGCAAGGAAATGGAGTGTTGCCAGTACCTTGACCAGTGGCTGCACTGGATGTGAGCGTTGTGTTGGGCTGGTGATGTCCTCCTGCAAGGTTGTGGTTAATTCCAGGATGGCATGAGGGGGGAATCTGAAGATGCGATACACCTCAGAATCACTCATGCCAAAGAGGTCTATGCGTGTGCGGTATATCCTCTCCCGTGCCCTCTCCCGTGCCATCCTCCGTGCCCTCCTCCTTCTTTGGTCATCTAAATTCACTAGTGCAGCTATGAGCGACGATGCCCCTGGCATGTTGGCAGTCAAATTGTAGTGCAACACGTGTGTGTGGTCTGCTCCTCAGTAACAGTGTTGCTTTCTGTGAGATGTAGACGTTTTTTCAAAATTTAGACCAGCTTTTAGGTGCTCTAACTTTAGACAGGACATTTTGCTGTTGCGCACATCGCGTAGCCTGCGCAGCAACTGCGTTTTTTTGTGGATCCCCGCAACTCCCTCATTAGCATATTTGACTAGCAAATCAATGGTGTGTCTAGCGCATTTTTGCGCGGACGGATGCGTCTGTCTAACGAAATTACGCCGGACCAAAAAAAGTAGATTTATGGCGTAAATCGTTTTCTGAATCGCGCGCATCTAAACGCACGCGCACATTTAGACATACGCACGCGCAACACCAGTTGCGCAGGCGTAATCGCTCTGTGAATCTGGGCCAAAATTTTTTACTTTTTGCTATAATAAATATCCCCAAAAATTATATAAGATTACATTTTTTTCCTCAGTTTAGGCCGATACATATTCTTCTACATATCTTTGGTAAAAAGTACAAATCGCAATAAGCGTTTATTGATTGGTTTGTGCAAAAGTTATAGCATTTACAAAATAAAGGATAGTTTTATGGCATTTTTATTAATAATTTTTTTCCTAGTAATTGCGGCGATCAGCGAGATTTTTTTTCATGACTGCGACATTATGGTGGACATATCGTCACTTTTGACACATTTTTTGGGACCATTGTCATTTTCACAGTGAAAAGTGCTATAAAAATGCACTGATTACTGTAAAAATGACAATGACAGTGATGGGGTTAACCACTAGGGGTTGCTGTAGGTGTTAAGTGTGACCTCATGTGTTTTTCTTACTGTAGGGGAGGGTTGTAGGTGTGACGTCACTGATCGTCGTTCCCTATAACAGGGAACAGACGATCAGTGACACTGCCACAGAGAAGAATGGGGAAGGTATGTTTACACTCACCTCTCCCCGTTGTTCAGCTCCTGTGACCCGATCGCGGGACACTGGTGGTGATCGGATCCGCGGGTCCCGGTCATGGAGCTTCGGACCGGGTCGTGAGCGTGGCGGAGCGTTTGTGACCCACGGCTGGGCTTCTTAAAGGGGGCGTACATGTACGCCCTTGTGCCCAGCCGTGCCATTCTGTTGACGTACATCGTCGTGCAGCAGCCCTTAAGTGGTTAAATAACTGTATTTTAAAAAACTGCGAACTGTCCTATTGATTTGTCCCTATTCACATAAGTAGGGGGCGCTATTGCGTTCTCCCTACTTTTATAATCATAAACCGAGGACCTGAAAAAGGAACATTGCTGGAAAAGCAATGTTTCCTCCTCTCTCAGTACAGGGCCAATTACTTGCACAGTTATGAATGTTACTCATTATAAACTATTACTCAATTAGTAATACGTTTGAAAACTAAATTTATACATTCTATTAAATCATTATGTAAAATTATGAAAACAGCAAGTGAAGTTTCTTATGCTGTAAAATGGATTATGTGGCTTAATGCTGCACTTTCCTATTAAAGCTCAATATTCCATGCATTGATTATATCCTTTTATCCAGTTTGGAATAATTCTGCATTAATTAAAAGAGAAATATCCGCACACCAGTGATTTTATATTACTTTCAGGTAAACGTCTTTTGCTGCGGCGACACAAATAATAATAATAATCAGATTCTACTTTTTAAGTTTTCGGCACAACTTGCTGCTGATTAATTTCATTTAACTTTTCTTATTGACAGTTTCATTTTATGATGCATAATAATTCCCCTGCCTTTAGGACGGCAATAATGTAATGTTCAGTATGAGCGATGGCTAATGATGAAAGTCGTTCTAGTAAGATGTGACAGGCCAGCTAGAAAACAGCCTTTTCCAATATGAAAAACGGATGAAATAGTGCCGTGCAGAATCACTGAAGAATTTCAGAATTGGGAATATAACAATTACTAATACAATTTTTATGTCAAGGACAAAAGAAAACCACTTTTATATAGAGTGGTCTATTAGAATATTTGCATGCTTGTGAATGCCTTAGAGGTCATGTCCTATCAAAGCACCTGAACCACTATCAAAGAGGAACTCAACTGTGCTCAAAAAAGAACACGACTAGTCTATGTTCTCTTTGTAATTCATCGTTCTCAGTTAATAACTTATTATCCCTTGTTCTGCACTGTGTCTCTATGTGGGGTTGGCCATCTTGGTACAGGCAAGGTTGTTTGGTTCCTCGTGTCAAAGCTTCCAGCAAGAAGAGTAAGTAGCACAGTAAGGATATCAGCAAATATTACACCAAATCCTTAGACTCGTAGGTCCGGATTCACAAAGCACTTACGCTGACGTATCTCGAGATACGCTGCGTAAGTGTAAATATGCGCCGTCGTATATGTGCGCCGTGCCCACAGAACTAAGATACGCCTAAAAACTGACTTCGTCCGACCGACGTAACTTGCCTACGCCGGCGTATAGTGGGCGCATAGTTACGCTGGACGCATTTGGCACTCCCATTGATTTTCGATGCGAATGAGGGAGATACGACGATTCACGAACGTACTTACGCCCGACACATGTTTTAAGCGATTTGCCCAAGGGTTACGTCCGGTGTAAAGTTATTCCCCATATTGGAGACGCAACTCATGCAAAGGTATGGACCAGGGAACGAACTCCGTCAAATTTTACGTTGTTTACATTGTACATGAATAGGGCTGGGCGTAGGTTACGTTCACGTCGTAGGCAGTGGTTCGACGTATCTTAGCCAGTTGTTTCGACGTGATTGTGAGCATGCGCACTGGGATGCGTCCAAGGTATGACATATGTGCAGTTCATTTTAAGTACTTGTCTGAAGCTCAGGCCATCATTTGCATGGGGTCCTGCTTCATTTAAATGCTATCACGCCCACTTTGACTTACGCTGCCTTACGCCTACGACTATACGCTACGCTGGCGCAACGTTGGGAGCATTTGCTTTGTGAATTCCATGCTTCCCTCTCTGCGTTGCACCGTCGTAGCGTAAAGAAGATACGCTACGCCGGCATATATATGCGCCGAGGTATGTGAATCCGGGCCATAGTTTTAGATTTACACTACAGATACATAGCTATTAGTACGGTTGCCACCTGCTTGGGATTCACCCGGTTTTGATACATGTGTTTGGGTTTCAGTACACCTGTATCTACAGACATCCACATTCTAATGCCGCAAACACACAATCTGATTTTTCAACAGAAAAATCTTGGATATTTTTTCCGATGGAATTCCGCTCAAGCTTGGCTTGCATACACACGGTCACACAAAAGTTCTCTGAACTTTTGACCGTCAAGAACGCGGTGACCTACAACACTACGTACAACACTACGTCGAGCCGAGAAAATTGATTTCAATGCTTCCGAGCATGCGCCAAATTGTTTCTGAGGATGCGTCGGAATTGCTACAGATGATTGGATTCTCCGGAAAATTGGAGAACCAGCTCCAGTTTGGGGAAATTCTGACAGCAAAAATCAGATAGAGCCTATACATGGTCGGAATTTCCTTTCAAAAGCTCACATCGAACTTTTGCTGTCGGAATTTATGGGGCATGAGAATGACCTATCTAGCCCTATAAAGAAGAAATCAGTATACATACCTTTTCTGAAGCCTATCTGACCCAATCTCCAGCAGCAGAAGCTCTGCTGAGTACTCACCTGATTATTTCTTTACAGGGCTAGATAGGTTAGTGTTAGATTGTGTCACACAGAAGGTTTTTTCTATATCTTAAAGCAGAGTTCCGCCAATTTCTTTCTTTTTTAAAGTCAGCAGCTACAAATACTGCAGCTACTGACTTTTAAAATAAGGACACTTACCTGTCCAGGGTACCCACAGTGTCTTTACCAGAAGTCCTCACCGAAAGCTCTCAGGTGGAGTCCCCACCATCTTTGATAAGGAAATCAGGAAGTGAAGCCTTGCGGCTTCACAGCCTGGTTCCCTACTGCGCATCATCCACTCATCTATTGCAGCAGAAAGTCCAAACTTTGCTTTCCCTGTAAATAATATACACAATGATCATCTGAAAACCTCAGGAAGAAAAGAAAACAAATGTTTAAAATCAAAATTTGTACAAACCTCCTATTTAAAAAATAAAATGTGTATTTCCTCACTTTACCGGACCTAATTGTGAACGGTATAAGTAAACCTACAACATACAAATTCATGGATAGTATACAGGTGAAACTCGAAAAGTTTGAATATTGTGCAAAAGTTAATTTATTTCACTCATTCAACTTAAAAAGGTGAAACTAATATATGAGATAGACTCATTACATGCAAAGCAAGATAATTCAAGCTGTGATTTGTCATAATTGTGATAATTATGGCTTACAGCTCATGAAAACCCCAAATCCACAATCTCAGGAAATTTGAATATTGTGAAAAAGGTGCAATATTCTAGGCTCAAAGTGTCCCACTCTAATCAGCTAATTAAGCAATAACACCTGCAAAGGAATCCTGAGCCTTTGAATGGTTTCTCAGTCTGGTTCAGTAGGAATCACAATCATGGGAAAGACTGCTGACCTGACACTTGTGCAGAAAACCATCATTGACACTCTCCATAAGGAGGGAAAACCTCAAAAGGTAATTGCAAAAGAAGTTGGATGTTCCTTTCTATGAAGAACATTCATAGAAAGTTATGTGGAAGGGAAAAGTGTGGAAGAAAAAGGTGCAGAAGCAGCAGGGATGACCGCAGCCTGGAGAGGATTGTCAGGAAAAGGCAATTCAGAAGTGTTGGGGACTTTCACATGGAGTGGACTGAGGGTGGAGTCAGTGCATCAAGAGTACCACACACAGACGGATCCTGGACATGGGCTTCAGATGTCGTATTCATCTTGTCAAGCCATTCCTGAACAACAAACAAAGAAAAGCAGACCTGGTCTGTTGCTCAGTGGTTCAAAGTCCTCTTTTATGATGAGAGCAAATTTTGCATCTCATTTGAAAACCAAGGAGCCGGAGTATGGAGGAAGAATGGAGAGGCACACACTGCAAGATGCTTGAAGTCCAGAGTGAAGTTTCCACATTCTGTGTTGATTTGGGGAGCCATGTCATCTGCTGGTGTTGGTCCACTGTGCTTCATTCAGTCCGGGGTCACCGCAGCCATCTACCAGGAGATTTTGGAGCACTTCATGCTTCCTTCCGCAGACGAGCTCTATGGGGATGCTGACTTCATTTTCCAGCAGGACTTGGCACCTCCCCACACTACCAAAAGCACCAAAACCTGGTTAAATGACCGTGGGATTACTGTGCTTGATTGGCCAGCAAACTCGCCTAACCTGTATACCATAGAGAATCTATGGGGCATTGCCAAGAGAAAGATGAGAGACATGAGACTGAACAATGCAGAAGGGCTGAAGGCCACTATTGAAGCACCTGGTCTTCCATAACACCTCAGCAGTGCCACAGGCTGATAGCTTCCATGCCACGCCACATTGAGGCAGTGAATGCTGAAAAAGGGGCCCAAACCAAGTACTGAGCACATATGCATGCTTCTACTTTTCAGAGGTCCGATATTGTTCTATGTACAATCCTTGATTTATTGATTGCATGTAATATTCTAATTTTCTGGGATTGTGGATTTGGGGTTTTCATGAGCTGTAAGCCATAATCACCACAATTATGACAAATCACGGCTTGAACTATCTGGCTTTGCATGTAATCAGTCTCTCTCATATACTGTATAAGTTTCACATTTTAAGTTGCATTGGTGAAATAAATGAACTTTTGCATGATATTCACATTTTTGGAGTTTCACCTGTAATAACACTATTACATAATGTATGAAAAGTACTGTATTTATTGGCGTATAACACTCACTTTTTTTACCCTGAAAATAGAGGGAAAACTGTGTGTTATACGCAAGGGGCTGTGGAAAGTTTTTTCCCTAAAACTTCCCTCTAAGGCCTTGTACACACGATCAAATCTGTCCGCTGGAAACGGTCCGCTGGACCGTTTCAGCAGACAGATTCGATCGTGTGTACGGCCGAGCCGACGGATTTGGCCACCCGACAGATTTCAAAGCATGCTTTGAAATCTATCGGGTGGGAATCCGCCCGGCCGACATGTCTGCTGGTTAGTACACTTACCAGCAGACATGTCGTCCCGCACCGCCGCCGAATGGATTCGGCGCATGCGCGGAAGTGTTTTACTTCCTGGTGCGGTGACGTGGCGGCGTCAACGTCACCGCCACATCACCGACACGTCAGCGCGCTCTCTGCTGGCGGGGATTTTGGTTTGCTCGTGTGTACACGCGAGCAAACCAAAATCCCAGCAGACAGATTTGTTCAAATCTGTCGGACGGACAGATTTGAACAAATCTATTGCCTCGTGTGTACGAGGCCTTAAAGTTAGGGTGCGTGTTATACACCTGTGCATGTTATAAGCCGGTAAATACGGTAAGGCCGCGTACACAGGACCGGTTTTCTCGGAAGAATTCAGCAAGAAACTCGATGGTGAACGTATTCTGCCAAGAAAACTGGTCACGTGTACACTTTTCGCCGAGAAAACTGTCGAGGAACTCGTCGAGCCAAAAAGAGAGCATGTTCTCTATTTCCTCGACGGACAATGGGAAAATTTGGCTCGACGAGTTTTTTGACAGCCGAACAAGGAACTCGACGGGGAAAACGATGTGTTTCGCCCGTCGAGTTTCTCGGTCGTGTGTATGCGGCCTAACTGTTTAAATTGTAGTGGTCTAAAAAAATATTAGTAATTCTGCAAAAACTCAGACAGCAAACTTCAGAAGTTTGAATACATTGCCATCCATTACTGATCCTTACGAGAATTGCGCAGTTTGGCCTGGAGCTTTTCGTACATGTTGTAAAACCAGCCAGTGTGACAGCACAGCAAAACATTCATCTCCCATTTTTAAGAGGGATGTTGACATTGTTTTATATGCCTAAATAATACTGGTCATCCAAACTTCTATTGCCTCAGGACAATCATTTTTTAAGGCTTTTCATAAGAAGCAAAATATATTTATATATATATTTTTATAACGAATACAGATGGCAAGAACAATACAGTTGGGGTTATGAGTTATTGATTTTGAGCTAAATGTCATTTTTCAAAGTCATTATTGACTGTAAATGTCAGCAACAGAGAAAGCAACTTCTGCTTATGGAGAGTTTTGTAAGATCCACATTGTTATGGAGAAAGAGGCAAATATTGATTGCCTTTTGCTGGACCGGATGATGGTATGCAACAGCCTATAACACGATTCTTCATAGGATTTGTTTAACCGCACAATGTTAAAGGTAAAATCAATTCCACTTTTGCAATTGGATATGGCAGCCTTTGAAATATTGAGATTTTTGTTCAATTCTACTTGCAGCCGTAACATCTTATATAATATAGGTTACCTTCCCGTAAGAGGACTCAGATGACTGGAAGGTGTCAAAATTATGTTACTGTTAAGATATAATTTAGCTTTTTTTAGCCAAATTATTCACAGCAAAGATAGTTTTTGCAATAGTAAAATATTGTAGTTGCTAATTGCTTCACACATGTAGTTCTTAACCGTATTTTAATATTTTATGTAACTCTTTTTAATTTTTTTTAATTAAGTGAGGCTCGGTTCACACCTATGCGGTTTGCTTTTGATCTGTTTCTTCAATGCTTTTTGCTGTGTATTTTTTGCACAAGAGATTTTACCGCAATTTTTTATTTTTTTTTGGTCCAATTCGTTGTTGATTGACCACTTCCATACCGGGCCCATTTTGGCACTTCTCTCCTACATGCAAAAATCATAATTTTTTTTGCTAGAAAATTACTCAGAACCCCCAAAAACTATATATGTTTTTTTTTTAGCAGACACCCTAGGGAATAAAATGCATTGCAAATTTTTATCTTGCACAGTATTTGCGCAATAATTTTTCAAATGCCTTTTTTTGGGGAGAAAACGGTTTCATGAATTAAAAAATAACAAAACAGTAAAGTTGGCCCATTTTTTTTTTTTATAATGTGAAAGATGAAGTTACGCTGAGTAAATAGATACCTGACATGTCACGCTTTAAAATTGCGCACACTCATGGAATGGCGCCAAACTTCAGTACTTAAAAATCTCCATAGGCGTCGCTTATTTTTTTTTTACAGGTTACCAGTTTAGATTTACAGAGGAGGTCTAGTGCTAGAATTGTTGCTGGCGCTCCAACACGTGGCAATACCTCACATGTGTGGTTTGATCGGCGTTTACATATGTGGGTAGGACTTACGTGTGTGTTCGCTTCTAAACACGAGCTACCGGGGACAGGTTCTTTCTTTTTTATTTTACTTCATTTATTTTATTTTTACACATTTAAAAAAAAAAACATTTTTTGATAAATTTTATTCCTATTACAAGGAATGTAAACATCCCTTGTAATAGGAATGGTTTGTGACAGGTACTCTTTATGGAGAGATGTGGGGTCAATAAGACCCCGCATCTCTCCTCCAGGCTGGAAAGCATGCAATCGTGAAAAAAAAAATGTTAAATTTTTTTTTTACGGATCTCATGCTTACAGCCGTGATTGCGGCTCTGTTTGCATTCCGGTACCATCTGGTCACCAGTCATCTCTATGCCTCCCATCCGACACAGTTTCTCTGGGTCTCCGATGGCATGGGAGAGCCCAGAGATCCCATCGTCTATACGAACGATCAAACTGCCGATATGCTTGTTCTTATGGTGCGCAGGATCGCCGGCTGAAGAGATGGATATCTGAATTAGACATGTGCATTTGTTTTCATTAGAATGCATTTTCGTCCGAAAATCTTGTTTTTTCGTTATCGTTTTAACAAACAATAACGAAAGTGCAAGAAACGAAAACTGAAAGATCCGACATAAAAAATGCTTTTTTTCGTTTTCGTTGCTGTAAAAAATCGATATAGAGAGATTCGACATTATAGGGAAAATATTCAACATCATAGAGAAAAGATTCGACATTAAAGAGAAAAGATTCGACACTATAGAAATAATAGATTCGACATTACAGAGAATAGATTTTTATTTATGAGACGTAAAGATTCGACGTTCCGTCGAATATTCTTTTGACCATTCCACAGAAACCAAGTATTATTGGATTTTCGGACGAAAGCTATTCCCCAACGAAAAACAAAATAAATCAAAATGATTTTCGGGAGTAACTAAATAAATTTATTTTCCAAACGATAACGAAAAAACAAAACAAAATATTCCAGTCTGCACATGTATAATCTGAATGATCTTTCAGATATCTTTCAGATATCCCCACTGAAGGGCGGGAAGTGGTTAAAAACTGCAAAACGCAAATCGTGGTAAAATCATGGCAAAAATGCACTACAGCTTCTCCATTGAAGTCTATTGAACCAAAAAAGCACAGTTTTGCGTTTAAGGTTGGGTACACACCTCTGACGAATGCGCCTCGCAGGGGTCCGAAGCGTCCCCGTTCTTCAGTTCAGGGACAAATGTTTGCCTAAATTCGACCTTAAAACTGAGCCAAATGCGTACAGCGTTCCTGTGCAAGCCGCTCCGCATCCGCAACTGAGATATGTGAACCCGGCTCCATAGAGAGTAGATCACAATCTCTTGTCATGCGAATTGGATGCAGGGAAAAACCACATCCAATTCGCATGGGGTGAACCCAGCCTGAAAAAGTCCCTGATACTTTCTGAAACTGCAGCGGCTAAACAAAAAGCATAGATGGGAGCACGTCACATAGGAAACCATCTTAACCATTTCAATACCAGGCACTTTCCCCCCTTTCTGCCCAGGACAATTTTCAGCTTTCAGCACTGTGACACTTTGAATGACAATTGCACGGTCATGCAACACTGTACCCAAACTACATTTTTTTCATCTTGTTCCCACTAATAGAGCTTTTTTTTGGTGGTATTTGATCACCTCTGTGGTTTAAAAATGTTACGCTATAAATGAAAAAATACCGACAATTAAAAAAAAAAACTGATGGACACTGATAGGCAGCACTGATAGGCAGCATTGGCAGCCCTGATAGGCGACACTAACGGGCACAATAGGCAGCACTGATGGGCACTGATAGGTTGCACTTGATAGGCAGCACTGATGAGGAGCTACCGACAGGCATTACTGAGTAGCACTAATTGGCACCTTGATGGGGCACTGACAGGCATTACTGATGGGGCACTGATTTGCACTTTTTTGGGCATGGATTTGCACTTTTGTGGGCATTGATCGGCTCTGTTGTGGGCACTGACATGCGTTTATTATGTAGGCAGGCTGGCAAGTGTTGGGCACTGATTGGCTGCTGATGGGCACCTTTTGATGGGGGATGTGCTGATAATCAATTTGCTGATTATCAGCACAGACCCCCCCTCTGACAGAGATTGCCACCGATCGGCTCTCCCTGTTAGTGTGAACCGAGGAAAGCCGTTTACCGTCACTTCCTGGTTCACGTGACGATCAGCTGTGATTGGTCACAGCTGATCACGTGGTAAGAAGCCTCTGTCAGAGGCTCCATACCACCATCGGAGTTGCATACATTTTGAGTATCGCCTCAAATATAATTTTTAGATAATAATAAAATGTACTATCATCCAGAGTTGGTTTAGAAGAAAGAGGGGGAGCCGGGGGGTGGAGAGTTGGCAGGTGCTAGTACCGCAAACTCACACCAACTAACACCCAGACAAAAAGTGTAAGTGGACTTTCTCGGTACTGATAACAAAAATCAATGTGGTAAAAATTCATTTATTGTACATAAAAATATACAGCTAAAAAGACAAAGCTAAGGCCGCATACACACGATCAAATCTGTCTGCTGGAAACGGTCTGCTAGACCGTCCCAGCAGACAGATTCGATCGTGTGTACGGGCGAGCCGACGGATTTGGCCACCCGACAGATTTCAAAGCATGCTTTGAAATCTATCCGGTGGGAACCCGTCCGCCCGACATGTCTGCTGGTTAGTACACTTACCAGCAGACATGTCGTCTCGCACCGGCGCCAAATGGATTCGGCGCATGCGCGGAAGTGTTTTACTTCCTGGTGCGGTGACGTGGCGGCGTCAACGTCACCGCCACGTCACCGACATGTCAGCGCGCCGTCTGCTGGCGGGGATTTTGGTTTGCTCGTGTGTACACGCAAACAAACCAAAATCCAAAGAGACAGATTTGTTCAAATCGGTCGGTCCGACCGATTTGAACAAATGAATTGCCTCGTGTGTACAAGGCCTAAGACAATCAACCTCACTTAAGATACAGTAATGGGATTAACAGCGGAGAACCGTAGCGTATCTAGAGGTGTGAGGTAGAGTCATAGGGAGGCCTCTACCAGTTTCGCGGATGACCGCTTCTTCAGGAGATAGACTGTACAACAGATAACAACATGTAGCGGGGTCCTGCCATCATGGACTATAATTTATAGCGATGCAGAACTAAACCCCTCCGTTGTTTGAGTCAACATGTACATAAGTTGATAATGTTGGAGCAATGCATTGTGGGACTACAGGAATCGGGAGATTCGGACTCCATATACATTTCCCACAGTGCCTGACCCCTTTCTTTGGAACACGTGACATCTCCGCACGGCCTCATGGGGGAGGTTACTTAAGAGAAAGGAGGGCAAAAACTCTCTCTCTCGGGACCTGCATCTTCTCCTCTGCGGAGCTGTGTGGAACTCCACAGCCAAGGTGTTAGGCCTGAAGTCCGGGCCTAAGTCCATCGGGAGACCAATCATCCCAAGGGAAACAAGACCAAGGGTGCCCAGCCTGCGTTCCAGGAGACCGGAGAAGTTCGTCAGCTGCCAAATGAGGAACAGTGGGGAGTCTGATACCGGAGACCGTGCGTTGCAGAACAGTGACTGACTGACGCGCCCTTTTTGGAGAAGTACTTAGGTGGATCGGGCCTGTTCGGGTGATAGGGCACACGCCCAACTTTTATTCCCTCACTTTGACATACAATTAAGTGTCACTCCATCAGCCGGAGGCACGTGTTTGATCTCTGACTGAACCATAGAGGCCTACTAAGTTGAGAGTTATCCTGCAGAGTTGACTGACGCTGACGAGCGATCAGTCCATCATCATTTAAGTACATCGCACCCTGTTTGACTAAGTTTATCCCACCTTTTCTCCTTCTTGGATTACAATCTAAAGTGCACCAACGGCAGCAACATAAACTTCGTTATTAACCACTTGCTTACTGTGCACGTATACCCCCTTCCTGACGAGGTGAAATTTCAGTTTCCGGCACTGCGTCGCTTTAACTGACAATTGCGCGGTCGTGGGACGTGGCTCCCAAACAAAATTGACGTCCTTTTTTCCCCACAAATAGAGCTTTCATTTTTGCGCTATAAACAAAAAAAGAGCGACAATTTTGAAAAAATATATATATATTTTTTTCTTGTTGCTATAATAAAATAGCCCAATTTTTTTTTTTCTCAGTTAAGGCCGATACGTATTCTTCTACATATTTTTGGTAAAAAAAAATCGCAATAAGTGACTGGTTTGCACAAAAGTTATAGCGCTTACAAAGTAGGGGACAAAATTATTATTTTTTTTATTACTTTTCTTTACTAGTAATGGCGGCGATCTGCGATTTTTATTGGGACTGCGACATTATGGCGGACACATTGGACACTTTTGACACATTTTTGGCCCCATTCACAATTATACTGCGATCAGTGCTATAAATATGCACATTTTTGGAAAATATACTGCGCAGGTCTCAATATATGAGAGTGATGATTCCCAATGGTGGTGACGAAATGAAAATGAAATTGAATTAAAAATAAAATAAATTTGCTGCTGCAGCTAAAATGTCAGATATAAACATATAAAGCAAATAGAAAAGGAAAAAGCTGCGCTGCATAACCACTTAACCCCCGGACCATATTCCTCCTCAATGACTAGAGCACTTTTTGTGATTCGGCACTGCGTCGCTTTAACTGACAATTGCGTAGTCGTGCGACGTGGCTCCCAAACAAAATTGGCGTCCTTTTTTTCCCACAAATAGAGCTTTCTTTTGGTGGTATTTGATCACCTCTGCGGTTTTTATTTTTTGCGCTATAAACAAAAATAGAGCGACAATTTTGAAAAAAAATCAATATTTTTTACATTTTGCTATAATAAATATCCCCAAAAATATATATAAACATTTTTTTTTTCCTCAGTTTAGGCCGATACCTAGTCTTCTACATATTTTTCATTAAAAAAAATCGCAATTAGCGTGTATTGATTTGTTTGCGCAAAAGTTATAGCGTTTACAAAATAGGGGGTAGTTTTATGGCATTTTTATTTTTTTTATTTTTTTTACTATACTTCGGACACTTTTGACACATTTTTGGGACTATTGGCATTTTTATAGCGATCAATGCTATAAAAATGCATTGGATTACTATAAAAATGCCATTGGCAGTGAAGGGGTTAACACTAGGAGGCAGGGAAGGGGGTTAAGTGTGTTCCTAGGTGTGTTCTAACTGTATGGGGGGGTGGCCTCACTAGGGGAAATCACTGATCTTCTGTTCATACATTGTATGAACAGAAGATCAGCGTTTCCCCACTGACACGCCCGGGAGCTTTGTGTTTACACACATAGCTCCCGATCCCCGCTCTGTGACGAGCGATCGCGTGTTGCCGGCGGCGATCGTACCCACCGGACACGCGCGCGGGACCCCTAGTGGCCGCAAAGTAGCGGACGTATAGCTACGGGCTCTCGCTCAGGCATGCCGACTTCCCGCAGTAATATGACGGCGGGCGGTCGGCATGTAGATAAATAACCAATGCTGATGAAAAACATTAAGAAATGTTCAATACACTGTAAATTGTGCACTAAAATCACCTGTGCAAATCAATAATTAAAAGGGTAAACTTAATAATCGTGCAAAATTGTATGGAGAAAAACCAGGACGGCCGCACTCCAAAAAATGTTCCTTTATAATAAAACAGATCACAACATCAACATGTCACAGCAAAAAACAGAAAAGAGCTGACGCGTTTCACACCAAAATACAGTGCTTATTCATGATCATCTGATGAAGCTGCGAGGTGCAGCGTAACATGTAAGACCCAGAACCGGAAGTAGACGTGCAATCCGATCGTTTTACTCGTCTGTTTGTTTTACTTTAAATGTAAGTTGCTACTTTTTTCATTAAATCTTAATTTTACGTACTTCACTATGGTACCATCCTTCTTTATTTGAGCACTACTGGAACAGCTCCAACCACACACCCTGAAACGTTGGACCCACACTAGGACTACCACACCATCCCATACAGAGGATAGAGGGACATCTGCTGGAGATCCATCTAAAGTGTTACAAACATTAAGGGCCAGATTCTCAGAGGCGTTACGACGGAGTATCTCAGGTACCCCGTCGTAACGCCTTTTTTTTGTCCTCGTATCTATGCGAGTGATGCTTAGCATCACTTTTGCATAGATATGCTTCTACATCCGACAAGTGTAAAAGCATTACACTTTCGGATCGTGGCCTTTACGTTGTTTTTTCATTTGCATATGCAAATTAAGTAATACGCCGATTCTCGATCGCTTTTACGCCGCCCCGTCGTCGCGTACGTCGTTTTCGTTCGTGTAAGGTTACCCCAGCTTCTATGTGGAGGAACCTTACGAGGTCCCGTCGGATGCCGTCGTATCCCGTCGGACGCCATGTTAAGTATGGCGTCGGGTCAGCGTCGGCTTTTTCCGTCGCTTACGTCGTTTTACTAACTCGTTCACGAATAGGGACTTGCGTAAATGACGCTCACGTCGTTTTGACGTCGGTTTCAACGACGCTTCCCGACGTGAGCTGGAGCATGCGCACTGGGCTTTTTCCCCGGCCGCTTAATTTAAATACAAGCCGCCCCATTTGAATTGCGCGGGTTTACGCTTGGCGATTTACGAGACGCCAACGCAAACTACGGAGCAAGTGCTTTGAGAATAAAGCACTTGCTCTAGCACGCAGCGGCGGCGTAGTGTAAATGGCTTACGCTACGCCGCCGAAAATATATGAGAATCTGGCCCTAAGGCTTTTCCCTTGCCTTAGCAAGGTAAGCGCAATGAGAGCTCACTTCATCCAAGAATATCACCTTTAAAACTTATCACAACACCACAGACGGAATTATTTGTCAATTTATTTGATATTTATTATTTATGTATTTGCACTTTGTTGCACGGTTTGCACTTTGTTGTTTTTGCCCTGGATTGATGCCAGAATCTCAGTGGTAAATGTTTATGCGCTGATCACTTTTTACTTTATCTTTTCATTTATAAAACATGTTTAGTCAAGATCAAAATATATAGTCCGCTTAATTCACAATACATAAATTACATTAATACATTAAATAATATATTAGTACAACAAAATAACACTGTACTCACATTATTAAATACTGTACATTGCTCAAATAAAATGTCTGTCCTTGGAGTGACACACTAAGAAGAGGGAACAACCAACAAGCTCGGGCTCTATGGGTTCCATAGCCTAAAGTCAATTTTGAGGCAGAGGAGAAGCAATGTACAAATATTCTGGGATGCATGATCCCACAGAGCTGCCAAAAACACATCTGATGATCATAAATCAGATCCCAGAAACTGAAAATTATGTAAGAGGTCATGCATTCCAAATACAAGAAATACCATAAACATATACAGTGCCTTGAAAAAGTATTCATACCCCTTGACATTTTCCACATTGTGACATGTTTCAACCAAAAACATAGGAACAAAACCCCTGGGAAAAACTTATAGTGCATGGAGGAAGGGGAGGACAGGGGATATCAAATATCTATAAAATGTTGATTTATAATGGAGAACCTGGCACATTAAAAGCATTAATGTTGGGAACAAGAACTGAATCAAAATATCTCAGAAGATTAGAAAAGACAGGTATTAGATCTTGTCCATTCTACATCAACAGATTCAAAAATAAAAGAGATGAACTATAAACTCCTCACCAAATTATATTTATATCCTAACGAAACTCCATAGAATTAAAGGGACACTAAAGCCAGGACTTTAAAAAAAAAAAAATAACAAACATGTTATACTTACCTCCACTGTGCAGCTCGTTTTGCACAGAGTGGCCTGGAAAGCTGTCTTCTGGGGTCCCTCGGCGGCTGTCTGGGCTCCTCCTCGCAAAAGCTTTCCATCTTCATGCGAGGGAGCTAGCACGGTGGAAAGCTTTTGCGAGCGCGCTCCAGTGATACAGCGGCGACCATAGCCGCCGACTGTATCACTCGTCCCCGCCCCCCGGCGCGTGGTGTCATCTGCTGTGATTGACAGCAGCGCCAGCCAATGGCTGCGCTGCTATCAATCCGCCCAGCCTAGCCAATCAACGGCCATGCTGGGAACCGAAGAGGATGACGTGGATGCGCCTGGGAGTTTCGAACGGTAAGGTAAGTTAAACCGGGCCCCCTTTAGGGCCCGTACACACGAGCAAATAAATCTGCTAAAACCGGTCGGACAGACTGATATGATCAGATTTGTCTGCTGGCTGTTTTGGTTTGATCGCTGTACAACGATCAAACCAAAATCCCCGCCGACAGACAGCGCGGTGACGTGGCGGTGACGTTGACGCCGCCACGTCACCGCACCAGGAAGTAAAACACTTCCGCGCATGCGTCAAATCCATTCGACGCATTTGCAGGCAGATATGTCTGCTGGTTAGCGTACTAACCAGCAAACATATCGGTCCGACGGGTTCCCAGCAGACAGATTTTAAAGCAGGCTTTAAAATCTGTCGGCTGGCCAAATCCGTCTGCTCGCTCGTACACATGAGCGAATCTGTCTGCTGAGACGGTCTGTCAGACCATTTCCAGCAGATAGATTTGATTGTGTGTATGCGGCCTAACAGTGAAACATCATCTCTCTGTTGGAGAGGGTGTGGATTGGAGGGTACACATGCCCATATCTGGTGGCAATGCCCCCCGATACAGGTGTACTGGGTCGAGATCCTAAAAATGATCAAAAAGATAAGTGGCCAGGAGGTGAAACTAGACCCTTGGTACTGCCTGTTCCATGGAATGGGAATGGCCAGGAAAAAGTACAGAAGATCATTGATCCCTTTTCTATTGAATGGAGCTAAAGCACTAATCCCTAAGGCCGCGTACACACGATCGAATATATCTGCTGAAACTGGTCCGCAGACCAGTTTCAGCAGACAGATTCGATCGTGTGTACGGGCTAGAAGACAGTTTCCAGCAGACAAAAGTTTTAAAGCATGCTTTAAAACTTGTCTGCTGGAAAGCCGTCTGTCCGACATGTCCGCTGGTTAGTACGCCTAACCAGCGGACAAAAATCCCCCGCATGGGTCGATTGGATTCGACGCATGCGTGGAAGTATTTTACTTCCTGGTTCGGTGACGTGGCGGCGTCAACGTCATCGCCACGTCACCGCGCTGTCTGTCCGCGGGAATTTTGATCCGATGGTGTGTACACTGATCAAACCAAAATAAACAAATTCTCCTCGTGTGTACGTGGCCTCAGAGGTGGAGGGAAAAGAAAGCTCCATCAATAGGAGAATGGATAAAAGATTTAGACAGGATTAGTAGGATGGAGGAATTAATCTCAAACCATAATGAATGTAGGCCAGAATATGATGAGATATGGAATAAATGGAGAGAATTTAAGGAACAGGAGGCTTAGAAACCGGTAACATAGGGAAACTGATGCCTTTTTGCTCTGGATGGAGAGATAGATGGAGAGGGAATTTAAGGACTCCCTCTCCCTCCCCCCCCCCCATCCTCCCCATTTTTTTTTTGTTTTTGTTTTGTTTTTTCCTCTACCCAAATATATATATCCCCTTTATACTTATATGGTTATGTTTTTTTGGCACGGGGGGAAAATTCCCCCAGTATATATACATATTAGTTTTGTTTTCTTTTCTATATATATATATATATATATATGCGCTACGACACCTAGGTCCCCCCCCCTTTTCACTCCACTTTTTTAACTCACTTTAAATTTATAGGGGTCACTCGATCCCCTTCGTACTTTAAACATATTTTTTCCCCCTTTCTTTTTTTTTTTTCCTTCTCACTTTGGAACCCACTTGGAACCTATAGGGGACATTAGATTCCCTCTGTACTTTGAACATATTTTTTCCCCCTTTCTTTCTTTTTTTTCCTTCTCACTTTGGAACCCACTTGGAACTTATTGGGGACATTAGATCCCCTTCGTTCCTTTCTCCCTCTCTCTCTCTCTCTCTTTCCCTTAGGATGATCCCGTGAAAAGCCACTCCATCCCTCTAATGAACCCTGCCTACCTTGGTCCGTCTTGCTCAGGTTAGATGGGCTGAGCAAGGAAGTTACAGGTTATGGAAGTAAATGTCTGGGATAGGGGGAAATGGAATATAACATGTTGGTAGTGTAGACAGTAGTATGATGGTATAAATAGGAGTATATACTGAGACAATGTAAGTTTGTACAATGTGTATTTATTTGTTTGTAAAATGTGAAAATCCTTTTAATAAATACATTTTTTGAAAAAAAAAAAACACAATTGTATTGTATGTGATAGACCAACACGAAGTGCCATATAATTGTGAAGTGGAAGGAAAATGATAAATGGTTTTCATTTTTTTTTACAAATAAATATCTGAAAAGTGTGGTGTGCATTTTTATTCAGCCCCCTTGTCACATTCACATGTACCTCGTAGGTGAGCCCGATGATGCAGAGGAAAGCCTCCCTTACGTATCTGACTCACAGCCCCTGCTAGAGCAGACAGGAGGCTCAGGAGTGCAGAGTGGCAGGGTTGCTGTCAGAAGAGCTGCTTGACTTCCTGATGACACTGGGATGAGAAGTGGCAGGATAAGGGATGTGGACAGCGGGCAGGCTGGAACCGGATCAGCTGATATCCAGACACCACACACCGTAATGCAGGAATATGGAGCAAAGACAGGTACAGGCAGGCCCGGTTATACACAGGGAGGTGATACTACAACAGGTGCAGAAGCTGAGGTGGGGTTGGAGTACAGGCTGAGTCGGTAACAGCTGGGCAGCGTGGTACTGAGAGGAGCAGGCAGGATCATGGCCAAACACAAGCCGGGGGCAGGTGCAGGCAGAAGGCAGGAAGGGTCAGAGGCGAGCTGGATAAAACACAGGAATAGATCACAGAAGCAGATTACAGGTAGCAGGGGTCACAGGGAAGCTGCAGATCAGATAGCACTGGTCTTGTTTACAAGCCCTGTTTTAATAGCCTATTTGTCCCCAGGGATCGCGCGAGCGCAAGCTCAAATGCACTGATGTTAGCAAGCGTGCACCAGCCCAGTCAGCAATAGAATTCCTTTTGGGATGCACTTCCTGACATTGCCCCCTCCTAATGGGCAGCCTTTGGATGCCGAACTGGGCAAATTTCTCAGCATGGGATCTTTTAAATGATTGCATTAACCTCCTTAGTGGCAATCCCAAGTCGGGCTCGGGGTGAATTTTTTATACCAAAAGCGGTATACCTGAGCCAGACACAGGATTGCATTGCAGGATACAGGGGGTAGTTACTTACCTGGTCCCTGGATTCTGTGATGTGTCCCTGCTGTGTCTTCTCGCTCGATTCACAGTGCCGCCGAGCTCCGTTCTCTGCGGCGTTACGACGCACGGGGACGGAGTTCGTCGCTAAATTCAAAAAGTGAAAAACACAATACACATACAGTATACTGTAATCTTACAGATTACAGTACTGTATGAAATAAATACACACCCCTTTGTCCCTAGTGGTCTGCCCAGTGTTCTGCATGCAGTTTTATATAATAAAAACTTTCTGCCTGGAAACTGGAGATTGTCCATAGCAACCAAAAAGTGTCCCTTTACATCGAAAGTGCTTTTAGACCAGCTAGAAAACAGCGATAATAAATTAGAATCACTTGCAGAATTGAGCGATAGCGATTTGTGGGGAAATTCGTCATCAAACACTGAAAGTAATGACAGCGACAATTCTGCGACTGAGCAAATTTCAGTGTTTTTTATTTGATTACATTATTGAATGATTTTTATTATAATTGCATTATTATTTGTTATAATTATTTATAGTTATTTATTATATTATAATTTATGATTTTGTGTTTCAAACTTTATCATACCCGGGATGTCTATTAGACTCTTGCATGGACATATTTAAGTGAGTTATTCCTAAGAATTACAGGACTACAATATAAAACGCCACATTTCCATGCAAAAAATTGTACCGCTTTTGGTACAAAATTCCAGACATAAGCATACCGCCAGGGAGGTTAATCACTTGGCATGCATATTGCTTTCAGGCTCCCATGATTTTTCTTCTGGCCCATAACCCTTGCACTTAATTAAATATTGAATTTAATTGTACATTTTTCTACAGTCCAGAATTGATTTGATCTCAAACTCCTCCTCTCTGCCAATTATTACAGGTTCTGGTGGACCAGTGCTTCATTCGGGGAAAGGATCGGGAATAACGGGTTTAAACATGAAAAACAGGGTGGATCTTGAATGAGTCTGGTAACCCCAGCTTGTACGGTACATCGTCGATTTGTCTTTTCCCAGGGAAGGGTCCCAGAAATTTAGGACTCGATTTCCTTGAATGACATGCCAGCTTTGGGCCCTGAGAATGGAAATTAGTTTAGCAGTCAGTGTAGAAGGTACAGTATAAACCTCAGAGTACTCTAACATCATCGGCAATGGGACCAATTAAAGACAGTTTTGTGACCTCCAAAGTTTTAGAAAATGCTGTCTTAATTAGTTAAATGCATTACCATTTAATCTATCAGTATTAATTATACTGCAGGTAGAGAGTATAGTAAATTAATCAATAAAATTGGGAATCTGATTGCTCTTTAGGGTTTACTGGACAGGGCACAATCTGCTTTACAACTCTCCTGGTCATCTCAACTACTACTGCAACTCATCCACTTAACCAACCACTCAGGCGGCGTACACACGACCGAGAAACTCGTCGGGCGAAACTCATCGTTCCACCCGTCGAGTTCCTAGTTCGGCAGTCAAAAAGCTCATTGAGCCAAATTTTCCCATTGAACAACGAGGAAATAGAGAACATGCTCTCTTTTTGGCTTGACGAGCTTCCCGACGGGTTGCTCGGCGAAAAGTGTACACACGACCGGTTTTCTCGGCAGAATACGTCTCCCATCGAGGTACTCGCTGGATTCTGCCGAGAAACTCGGTCGTGTGTACACCGCCTCAGTGTAGTCCACCCCTCTCTGTTAATCCCTCTACTGGCTTCCACTCACCCAACAAATTATATAAACAATTCTAATAACAACTTACAAAGCCATCCACAACTTGGCCACCACTAACCTATTCTTAAAACACCAACCTACCTGTTACCTTTGTTCCTTCCAAGACCTCCTGCTCTCCTCCAGGACTTTTCCTGAGCCTCTCCCATCCTCTGGAACTCCCTACCCCAAACTGTCCGACTATCTCTTACTCTGATCCCTCCGGTATTGATCTGTATTGTAACTGTACAGTCTTCCCTCACGTTCTAAAGGGCTACGCAAACTGTCGGCACTATATAAATCCTGTATAATATTAATAGTAATAATTCAACAAATTTTAATGTAATAAAGTTAGCAAATCTTTGTAAACTTGTCCCTTTTGCTGCCCTATTTTGTACCTGTGGCCAGGCATCTGCTGACAGCTTGCAGCAGGCAGTAAGATCAAATAGGCTTAACTTCAAAGCGGTGCCTAGACATTATCCTGCTAGGCAATGCAGTTGGTGATATGCTGGGAGTTGTCCTGCGGCAAAACTGCACCCATACCTTTAAACAATTCTGGAGCTCCCATGAGACATTCACTACCAGCTAAGGAAATTGTATTCTCTTGTCCATTTCCCTGATCATGTAGCTGCTGACCTGTGTGTCTGCACGGTGCTTAGATTTCTGTTTCATCACTGCCCTAGATTTTTCTTTTCTTTTCCAAGCCCTAGATTTTTATAATGCTCCTGTCTTCATTCACCTTCACTCCATAGTTCCAAAACCCTTATATAAATTCAGCCACCTGCTACCCATGACATTTCAAACCTGGAGAGGATCTTATCTGTGGCATACATGGGCATTTGAGTCATTTCATTATTTTATGTACAGTACATAGGATCTGGGGCTCAGGTGTTATAGCACTACATGTGTAAGCAAGCAAAGCTCAGCAGCATATGTTAGGAATTTATGTATTAATACAAGGACTACAGATAATAACTAACACTCAAAAAACACGTGATATGACAAAAGACACTAAGGCCTCTTTCACAAGATCGGACCTCCATGCAGTCCTATGGAGCGTCGGATGTCAGCAGAGACATGTCCGCTGACATCCGACCCGAACCGCCAAAATCGGACAGATGGCGATACGTCCGCATCTGTCCATGGCGGATCGGATCGGGTGAGATCTGATGAAAACGGACATGTTGTCCGTTTTCATCAGATCTCCCCATAGGAGACAGCAGTGCTGCACAAGCCCCTCCCTGCTCAGTGAGCAAAGAGGGACTTGTCATCCGCCGGCTCAGCAGAGATCAGCGGAGAGATCTCCCGCTGAGCCGGCGGGAGCTCCGTAGCATCAGAGTCCGCCTGTGTAGAAGATGCCTAACACTTTTTATAACTTTTCAAAAACATAATGCAATTTAAGTGAGCATATACAGTATTTTGAACAGTGGCTGTTCGTCCATAGAGGGCTGGATGGTGAGTGCCGGCCACCTGAATAACACCAGCTGGTTGGCTGTGTGGAAGTGCCTATCAGAGCCAGCGGCTCTGATAGGCTTTCCGAGCACAGCCCTCAGGCTGTAGTCGGCTTCCGAATGCTTATCTAAGGGACGTACCGGCGGTGCGTTCCTTGGATAAGACTGACAGGCGTTTCAGCCAATCAGGTTGACTGGTTATGGTTAGCGGTAACCTGATTGGCTGAAGCGTCATCAAGTGTGGGAGAAGACATTGAGGGACGTGGAAGGAGGATGGCTGACCCCCAGAAAGGTAAGTGCCGGGTGGGAGGGGCATTTTACAGGGCAATTGATGGGCACAGTGGCTGCATTTGATGGCATGGCACAGCGGTGACAATTGATGGCACAGTGGCTGTGTTTGATGGCATGGCACAGTGACTGCGTTTGATGGCATGGCACAGTGGTGACAATTGATGGCACAGTGGCTGCGTTTGATGGCATGGCACAGTGGCTGCGTTTGATGGCATGGCACAGTGGTGACAATTGATGGCACAGTAGCTGCGTTTGATTGCATGGCACAGTAGCTGCGTTTGATGGCATGGCACAGTGGTGACAATTGATGGCACAGTGGCTGCATTTGATGGGCACAGTGGCTGCATTTGATGGGCACAGTGAGGCTGCAATTGTTTTTTGTTTTTCCCGTTTGCGCCCCCCCAAAAATTTGGAGCACCAGCCGCCACTGATTCTGAACTGTATTTTATATATGTTATATTTACTCTAAAGAAATTATCAGAATTTTTTTGCATGCATATTGTAACATATTTCAGCATTTTATCATCCTGAAAGTTTTTAGATATTTCTCCTATAGGCTAGGGTGACCAGACATCCCTGGTTTCCAGGGACAGTCCACTGATTGGGGACACTGTCCCCGGACCAAGCCTGTCTCCGGGTTTTGTCCCCGGATTGGATTTGAACAGGGGCTGGGGCAATTTCAAAGACAGTCGGTGCAGAATAAAAAAAATAATCTGAACTACACACCCCCGCTCCTACTAGCTTAGGGAGGGTGTATTTTTTTACATTTTCTGTGCCCCTTTCTGATGATCATGTGCTGATTGGAGCAGAGGGAATATTTCTTTTGTTTCGGGTGCATGCCCTTTCTGCTCCCCTCGCATGTTCTTCTGCCTGCACTCGTCACATTCGATGCTGTTGCCACCATCTTGCGTCACCCTACCTATGCCGTGGAAGCTACGGCGCATGCGTCAAAGTCATTTTGAGCAAGCACGGGTTTCCACGGCGACAGTTAAGTATACACACTCTCGGGTTTCTCGTCGGGAAACAGGCCGACAAGAATCCCGACGGGAAAATAGAGATTTCCCGACAAAAACCTGAAAGCCTCATACATACTACCGAGCTCTGCCAGCAGTTTTCTTGCTGGTTCTTGCCGAGAAAACCAAGCATGTGTACGAGGCTTTTGCCTTTAGGGCTGGACAGTTGTGAGCACCAGTTCACAAAAAGGATATCGGGGAACTGGAGAAAGTGCAGAAAAGGGCAACCAAACTGATAAGAAGCATGGAGGAGCTCAGCTATGAGGAAAGATTAGAGGAACTGAATTGATTCACTCTTGAGAAGATGAGATTAAGGGGAATATGAACAATATGTATAAATAATGTACCTAATTGGTCTATATAGTGAACTTGGTTTTGAGTTACTCACTTTAAGGTCATCACGCCTGGCGGAAGGGAGATTAAATCTCCAAATAAGGAAAGCTTTCTTCACAGTAAGAGCTGTGAAAATGTGGACTAGATTCCCTCAAGAGCTGGTTATGTCCAGCTCAGTAGATTGGTTTAAAAAAAAAAAAGGCCCGGATTCTTTCCTAAATGTACATAATATAACTGGATACTAACATGCACAGGTAAAGTTGATCCAGGGAATATATGATTGCCTCCCTGGCTAGAGCATACTGGATCGTGCTTTGCTGGATTTTTTTCTTGCCTTCCTCTGGATCAACTGTGGGTATGGCATTGGGTATATAGGATTGTAGACCTCCCCCCCCCCTTTTATAGTTTAAACTAGATGGACATGTGTCTTTTTTCAACTGGACTAACTATGTTACTATGTTACTGTAGCACTTACCCCCGAAGAAGCTGCTGGTTTGTTTTGGGTGGCATGTTACCTCATGGTCCTCCGCCGTCTAGGGTATTTGATGAGAGTTGTAGTAATGGAATGTCCACACAACAGGTGTCTTTTCTGTGCTCTTTATTACCCAGCCGGGTAAAAACAGTAGAACTTGGTGAAGAGTAGAGCTTTGGTAGAAATGGAAATAGCAGATTCAGGTGTAAGTAACAGGGAAACATTCCTGCTTCCAATGACAAGTTCTTTCTCACCACCCCAACTGGAATGGGTACAGCGAACCTGAACAGGCCTCTCTAACCAGCCTGGCAGCCAGAATGTCACTCGGAACTTGGGGGGAACAGTCTCTGCCACAGACCCTCCCTATGGTTGAAACAGCGGAGATAATCCTCCTTAGCAGACTTGACACCTGGATCAGGTAGTTGTAGCTAGGTTACCGACTGAAAGGCGACCAACATCCACCCCTCAGCACCCGGTTACCTTGATCCCCGGTAGATTTTCAGAACCCTCTTGGAGCGCCAGCCTCTCTTGGCACTCCTCAGGCAGACATTCGACTGAACAGTTCCCTTTTGCAGGACTAACGCTTGGGACCTCTTTAGATTAGGGACCCAGTCGATCTCTGGGCCCCAGCCGTGGCTCAGATGTTTCGGACCAGCATGGTCCTGGAACCAGGAACACCACGAGGTGTACACCCCCCGGCCCGGAAGGCCATTTGCCGGGGTGCCGTGGTATGGCTACCCTGAAGGTGGGTGCCACACAGGAAGAAGACCCAGGCCAATGCGCCTGCCTCATAAATACCCTCTCCCAGCATGCACAGCGAGGGAAACTCCTGCTGATAGGCTGCTGGGAAAACACACTCAAATCCTTGACTTCACTGCTTTCATCTGTCGACCCGGGGTGTAATCAGCACCCCAGAAATGACAGAATAAGCCCACAGCACAGCCAAAGCTATGACAGAAGCTTCAAATTTGAACCAATTAACATGGTCAGAGATACTTAACTCTCTGACCCCCTCTAAATTTACACTAGCACCATTTCTGGAAAGTAACCAGGCGCTACATTACTATGTAAGTAAAAGTACAGTGTGTTGTGAAGAGTTGCTGGAGGACAATTTGTGTTCAATGCTATTTCCGCAAGCTAAAGTCAGTGCCAGGGCATATGTCACTGGCCCCATACACACGAGCAGACAGATTTGTTCAAATCGGTCGGGCGGACCGATTTGAACAAATCTGTCTGCTGGGGACATATTGGTTTGATCGTGTACACACGATCAAACTAAAATCCCCGCCGCCAGACGGCGCGGTGACGTGGCGGTGACGTTGACGCCGCCACGTCACCGCACCGGGAAGTAAAACACTTCCGCGCATGCGTCGAAACCATTTGGCGCGTGTGCGAGAAGACATGTCTGCTGGTTAGCGTACTAACCAGCAGACATGTTGGGTGGACGGGTTCCCAGCCGACAGATTGGTAAGCATGCTTTCCAATCTGTCGGGTGGCCAAATCCGTCTGTTTGCCTGTACACACGATCGAATCTGTCTGCTGAAACGGTCTAGCAGACCGTTTCCAGCAGACAGATTTGATCATGTGTACGAGGCCACTGAAAAATTAGATGTGACCCTGCTAGTTGTGGGGCCCTCAGAAGCAGTATGGCCTCTGGCTATTGTTATGTTGGCTATATGCAGTTCCCTCAGCTGGTTTTAATATGGCTACAAGTATTGCATTTTTGAATCCCAACCAGAACACTACATGCATGGAGTTTTTATGTTCTTCCTCTGCTTGTGTGGGTTTTCTTCTAGGGTTTTCACCTTCCTTTTCTTCCAGCCAAACCGGAACACTTTAGTGGCCTGGCACACCCTTGAGTGCCCCAAGGAGAGTGGTAATGCAGTGTGCATAGCGTGCCACAGAAAACAGTGGGTGCGGCTAAATTGCACTTGCTGACATCATCTGCCCCCCAGTGATGCCACACCTGCCCCCAGACAGCCGTCCGAAGCTCCTGGATGGCAACAGATTCGTGTGTGACTATCTTGGCTACTTGGGGAGCCACAGCCCGGTCGGAATAATGTGTCCGGATTTCAGTCTGGCTCAAACCAAGACACATAATTCAAAACCCGGACTGTCTGGGTCAATCCCAGACAGGTGGCAACCCTAGTTTCCTCACACACTCCAAAGACATGTGGGCAGGTTTATTGACTCCTGTCTAAATGGACCTTAGTGTGTATGTGAGATAAGGACTGATGTTAAAGGAGTGTTCCAGCCAAATTTTATGTTTATTAAAAGTCAGCAGCTACAAAAAGTGTAGCTGCTGGCTTTTAATAAACATACACTTACCTCCCCCCTCCCCGGCCGGCATCCTCATTGCTACTGTGGGCACCCGGCCGTGACAGCTTTCGGCTTCACGGCCGGGCACCCACTGCGCATGCGCGCGCGGCACGGCCGAGCGCTGCGCCCTCCCATTGGACAGGCTATCGCCTAGGACCTGTCAGTGTCCAAGGCCATCGCCTACAGGGACGGGCTGCAATAAGGCGATTAAGCTTAATCGCCTTACTAGCCCCTCCGCGGAATGAGGAAGTGGGACAGGAAGTCCCACTCCTCCTGAAGTCCCCACCCCCCCCCCCCCCAAAAAAAATGACATGCCAAATGTGGCATGTAAGGGGGTGAGGAGTGGGATAAGCGGAAGTTCCATTTTTGGTGGAACTCCGCTTTAATGTACAATATGTAAAGTGCTGTGTAAATTTATGGTGTATGTAAATACCTGTAATAAATAAAAACACCAGGTATAGAAAAATGTTAATGTTAGTCAGTGTATGACCCTCTGTGCCCTGTGAATAAGTCCTCATTAGAGATGAGCTTCGAGTTCGAGTCGAACAGCGAACAATATGGGGTGTTTGCGGCAAATTTGAAAATCCACAGAACACCCTGTTAAAGTCTATGGGAGAAATCTAAAGTGCTAATTTTAAAGGCTAATATGCAAGTTATTTTCCTAAAAATGGCCCTGCCCCAGGGGACATGTATTAATGCAAAAAAAAAAAGTTTTAAAAATGGCTGTTTTTTCAGGAGCAGTGATTTTAATAATGCTTAAAGTGAAACAATAAAAGTGAAATATTCCTTTAAATTTCATACCTGAGGGGTGTGTATAGTATGCCTGTGAAGTAGCGCATGTTTCCCATGCTTAGAACTGTCTCTGCAGAAAGTGTAATTTCTGAAGGAAACAAAGTCATTTGAAAATGACTCGCGGCTATAATGAATTGTCGGCTCCCGGCAATTCAGAGAAAAGTCATTCACAAAAAAAAAAAGTGTGGGGGTCCCCCCCAAATTCAATTACCAGGCCCTTCAGGTCTGGTATGAATATTAAGGGGAACCCCGCCGTCAATTAAAAAAAAATAACGTGGGGTTCCCCCAAAATATCCATTCCAGACCCTTCAGGTCTGGTGTGGATTTTAAGGGGAACTCCACCCCAAATAAAAAAAATGCAGTGGAGTTTCCCCAAAAATCCCCACTAGACCCCTTATCCGAGCACACAGCCTGGCCAGTCGCAGGTAAAGAGGGGGGATGAGAGAACGAAAAGGAATATTTCACTTTTATTGTTTCACGTTAGGCATTATTAACCACTTTAGCCCGGACCATATTGCTGTCCAATGACCAGAGCACTTTTTGTGATTCGCCACTGCGTCGCTTTAACTGACAATTGCACGGTCGTGCGACGTGGCTCCCAAACAAAATTGGCGTCCTTTTTTCCCCACAAATAGAGCTTTCTTTTGGTGGTATTTGATCATCTCTGCGGTTTTTATTTTTTGCGCTATAAACAAAAATAGAGCGACAATTTTTTATAATAATAAACTTTTTGCTATAATAAATATCCCCCAAAAATATATAAAAAAACATATTTTTTCCTCAGTTTAGGCCGATACGTATTCTTCTACATAAAAAATCGCAATAAGCGTTTATTGATTGGTTTGCACAAAATTTATAGCGTTTACAATAAAATTTATAGTGTCTTTTATGGCATTTTTTTTAATATTTTTTTTTATGGCATTTTTATTAATATTTTTTTTTTACTAGTAATGGCGGCGATTAGCATTTTTTTCAGTACTGCGACATCATGGCGGGCACTTCGAACACTTTTGTCATTTTTGGGACCATTGGCATTTTTATAGCGATCAATGCTATAAAAATAGCTCCCGGTCACGAGCGATCGCGTGTGCCCGGCGGCGATGGTACCCGCCGGGCACACGCGCGGGACTCGGGGGCGAGCGGGGACGCGCTGGCGCGCACGTGTCCCCTAGCGCCCGCTTTAAAGCGGACGTATAGCTACGGGCTCTCGCCCAGCAGTGCCACAGTCCCGCAGTAATACGACGGCGGGGGGTCGGGATGTGGTTAAAATCACTGCTCCCGGAAAAACTTCAATTTTTAAAACTTTTTTTTGCATTGATACATGTCCCCTGGGGCAGGACCCGGGTCCCCAAACACTTTTTAGGACAATAACTTGCATATTAGCCTTTAAAATTAGCACTTCAGATTTCAAACGTTCGAGTCCCATAGACTTTAACAGGGCTCTAAAGTTCACACAAACTTTTGGTGTGTTCGCAGGTTCTGGTTTGAACCGAACGGGGGGGGGGGGGTTCCGCTCATCCCTAGTCCTCATAAGGAAATGCTGGCCTTCTTATATCTTTCTTAGTGGTGACATAAAGTCCCATCTCACTTCCTGTTGGGTCTCCAGGACAGGAAGAAAAGAGGAAATATCCTCAAATAGGGACAGAGACACAAAAAAAAAAAATCCAGCAGAGGTTCTAACCTTCCCTATATTATCAGGAACCAAAATGCCTTTTGACCAAAATTTGATTTTAGAGAGAGACTGATGTCATTGCAGAAACCAAAATGTACTGCATTGAAAAAACTGTTTAGTTGTATGCCCTTATGCCACATACATATGATAATTTTTCAGCATGAAAAAAAACGAAGTTTTTCGACATGTTTTTCCAACTTCATAATTAAAACGACATTGCCCACACACCATTGTTTTTAAAAAATGCTCTAGCAAAGTGCGGTGACGTACAACACGTACGACGGCACTATAAAGGGGAAGTTCCATGCGGATGACGCCACCCTTTGGGCTGCTTTACCTGATTCCGTGTTAGTAAAAGACGATTCGCGTTTTTCTTTCTGTTACAGCGTGATGAATGTACTTACTCATTACGAACGGTAGTTTTACCAGAACGAGCGCTCCCATCTCATAACTTGCTTCTGAGCATGCGCAGGTTTTTAACGTTGTTTTAGCCCACACACGATCATTTTTTACAACCCGAAAAACGACATCGTTAAAAAACGCAGCATGTTCGATTTTTTTTTTTGTCGTTTTTCCGAAATTTTTTAAAAACAACATTATTTTCATGCTGAAAAATGATCGTGTGTACGCGGCACTACAGTTACAATTTTGTATCAGATCCAAATGAAAATCATATTTATTTCACATTTGTAAACCCGACTGCCATAAAGTTCATCTGAAAATATAGTGAACTGAAAAGAAGATATGAGGACTATTAAAGTGTGAATCATTAATGGGTGATGGAACAAAGACGAGGGGGGACAGTATAATGAGGAATTCATCTTAATAAGCACAATCATTTCCACATTAGTGAGTATTCACGCAGTGTGCTAACAGGAGGGGAGTGGAAGAATTTCAAGCCAAACACTCCATTCGTACCTGTTTGTCTGGTATTAAAATAGACCCTGCTCATATAAAGAGCACCGAGTCAGCTTAGCTGTATGTGATGGAGATAAATTACACAGCATGCTGTCTGACCATTGAGGCATGGTGTACAGCGATTTTAGTACATTATGGTAATTAGGTTATTTATTCTATTGCCATTATTGTCATGGCTTATACCCCTCAATGCTCTTGAATTTACAGTGGCTGAAAATAAATAGATACAATGCACCACGCAGTTAAGTAGATTCTGTCATTCATTGGTTCTATGATCTCATACACTGGAGCCAAACCTTGTATCATTGTGATAGAAAGACCAGTCAAGATATACAAATATACAGATGGTCAAGTTCCGAATAAATTTGATAATCTGACCATTAGATATGTGCGTTCCCGTTCATAACGAATGTATTTTCGTACAAATTTGTTAATTTTCGTACCCGCGGAATAATGTGTACATACGAAAAAATGAAAGCACCAAAATACGAAAACTACGGGATTACGAATGAGCCGCATAACGAACAAGCGCAAATACGAACGAACGAACGATACGACAATCTTACGAAAATACGACAAAATGGAAATGGCAAAAGAACGAAAATGACATCTATAACGAATGATTTGCATTCTGTATTTTAAATCCTTTCTGTTCTGTTTCAGTCGTATGTTCATATTTTCATTTGTGTGTTTTGTAAATCCGTTTTTTTTTGGTCTGTTTGTAAATTTGTGTACTTGATTCGTTTTTTTGAATGGGGAGTGAGTGTAGTTAGTGAATCAGCTTCTCTTTTGTGCCGACTGCCGAGTACAGTAAAGCCAAAAAAACTTTCCTGTGGATTTCCGTCTGAAGGGAGATCAGTTGGCCAGACTTTTGAACCCAAAAATTGTTTTCTGATGGCGCTTACAAACAAACTGATTTTTTGAAAACGAACGGAAAACGTTTGTTTTTATGTTTGTTGGCAAAACAGTCTACGGGGCTTAACAATAGTATATATGGATGAGCCGCGTGTTGAAAGTGCCGCGAATCCCGCTATATATTAACCACTTAAGGACCCCCGCACGCACATATACGGCCACAGAATGGCTCGTACAGGCACAAGGGCGTAAATTTACGTTAACGCCTTCGTGCGGTTCGGGGGTCCCATCGGGACCCCCTCCGCGGCGTGCGGGGGTCCCCCTGCCTCTGGGAGCGATCGCCGACGAGCGGGCGGATGTCCGTGATTTCCGCCCCCCCGCGATCGCTCCCAGCCAATGGGAGCGCGCTCCCATCGTGTCAGTTCCTCCTCCTGTGTTTACACAGGAAGGAGGAAATGATGTAATCTCTCATCGCAGCGCTGTTTCCCAGCGCTGCTGATGAGAGAAGACATCACAAGTAAGTGTGCACCAACACAACACTGACACACACTCACATAGGCAAATTAACCCCTTGTGATCGCCCCCCCCCCACCCCCCTGTCACAGTGTCACTGAATGCAATGATTTAATCACTGCATTTAGTGTCAGTGTGACAGGCAGTGTAAAAAACAGTTAGTGTTAGGTTCAGGATAGCCCCCCCACCCCCCTAATAAAGTTTTAACCCCCTGATCACCACCCTAGTTAACCCTTTCACTCCCTATTGCCAGCGTCACTAAGCGATCATTTTTCTGATCGCTGTATTAGTGTCGCTGTTCCCGTTAGGTAGCTATTTTTTTTTATTACGATTTTTTTTTTTACTAAAGACATGTGGCTGAATTAATTTTGGCCTAAATGTTTTACTAAAATTTAGTTTATTTGATTTTTTTTATAACAAAAAGTAAAAAAATTGTGTTTTTTTTCAAAATTGTGGCTCTATTTTAGTTTATAGCGCAAAAAATAAAAATCGCAGAGGCGATCAAATACCACCGAAAGAAAGCTCTATTTGTGGGAAGAAAAGGAAGCAAATTTTGTTTGGGAGCAATGTCGCACGACCGCGCAATTGTCTGTTAAAGCGACGCAGCGCCGAATTGTAAAAACACCTTGGGTCATTTAGCAGCGTATGTGTCCGGGTCTTAAGTGGTTAACGAAAGTACAAAATGACGAAAATTCACAAAAATTATTGTCTAATAAGAAACGACAATAAATTAAACAGAATAACGAATCATCCTGCATGTACGAAAATAAAACGGTAACCAAAATACGAAACAATCGGAATACGAAAAAATCGCGTCGTACGAAATACGAATGGGAACGAACAGAAAAACGGGCGTCTTACGAAATTACGAAGCGGTACGAACCTACGGAACGATACGAAACGGAACAAAATAATACGAAACATTTTTGCTGTGCACATGTCTACTGACCATGTAGTGATTTCACCAGAAATGCCACCTTCCTCTGAGGGCATTTCTCTCAGACAATAGGTACACATATGCTTCGTTTCCACTGAACGGAACGGTTCGGGTCGGTACAGTTTGGAGCGCTTAGAATGGTCCGGTCTATTCTGCTGAGCGTTTCCACTGCAAATGGGACCATCCGGGACCATACAAGGTTTAGAAAAAATGCCTAGCACTTCCACCAATCAGTGAGATGTTTTGTAGGTCCGCCCTAACCAAACCGTTCTATTTTCTATGGCCCCACATCTGAAGCAGGACCCAGAATGGTCCGGTACGGTTCGCTTTTATGGCACGCTTTCATAATGAAAACACCCAAAATAGCGTACCATACCGAACTGATCCGCTCAGTGGAAACGAGGCAAAACTAACCACCTTCCCTCAATTTTTACACCAAAAAGTGGTATTCATCAAGCTGTGCTACCAGTATGAGGGTCCTAAAGGAGCATGTTTAAAAAAATACCCAAGCCTACGTACTTTATAGACAGAACACATATGCCACAATTCTTGTACCCACACAGTATAGTCTAATTCCTGTGCCACAAGGGAGGGACTAAAAGACACATACGACACAAAAATGCAATTGTTCCATCATATATGTTATTCATGCCTACTTTAAAGTGGAACTTTAAAATGAAAATGAGTGAACGAGACGTGTGCAGGGTCGTGTTTTGCAGGGGCCTAAAGTGTTTGTAAACCCTGTATAACAACCTTTACCTACAGGAAAGCCTATAGTAAGGATTACCTGTAGGTAACGTAAATGTCTCCTGAACTTGCACAGTTTAGGAGATATTAAATGAGTTGTAAAGGAAAATGTTTTTTACCTTAATGCAATCTATGCATTAAGGTGAAAAAACATCTGATACTGCTGCCCCCGAGCCCCCCTTATACTTACCTGACCCCTCGAAAGTCATGGCCGCTGATTGGCTATAGGGGATGGATTGAGAGCAGTGCAGCCACTGGCTGGCGCTGCTGTCAATCACATCCAGTGACGCGGCGTGCCGAGGGGCGGGGCCGAATGATACAGTGAGTGGCTATGGCCACTCTCTGTATCACAGGAGCGCGCCCGCAATTACTGACCACCTAGCGAGCTCTCGCATGACTGTGGTGAGAAATTACGGGGAGGACCAGAGACAGCCGCCGAGGGACCCCAGAAGACATGGATCGGGGCAACTCTGTGCAAAACGAACTGCACGCTGGAGGTAAGTATGACATGTTTGTTTTAAAAAAAAAAATCCTTTAGTAACGCTTTGACTGTATCCGCATGTGGCAACGTCATCGGCACATGCACACTCAAGAAACGACTCGCTCATGCCATTTGTTCAGCTGCTGTGGCGTTACCAGCAGCTCCCGCATGCATGCGTGGGAGGGACATCATCATGGCTCTGGCAAATCACAGCGCCGGAGCCCGCGAACCTGGAAATAACTCTGGCACGGCATGTCGACTATGGGCCAGATTCAGGAACACTTGCGCTGGAGTATTTCGATATGCGCCGCGTAACTGTGATGATGCGCCGTCGTTTCTATGTGCCCGTACCCACCAAACTAGATGCGCCCAATAACGGGTCATTTGCGACCGGCGGAACGTTCCGACGCCAGAGTATCGTCAGCGCTTAATTTCGCTGGGCGCATCAGTCGCGCCTATTGATTTCCCCTGCAAATATGCAAATGAGGGATTTTTCCCAATTCACGAACGGATTAGCACCATACGCTGGCTACATGCGCCGCGCGTATCTCGTCCGTCCGGCGCAAAGTTATTTCTACAAAAGGCTGCTTTATCTTTACTCCAGATGGCCACAGGTCAGCAGGAGAGCAGCTACAGCAGCGTTACCGACGATAAGAGCTAGCTGAGCACCCCCACTTGCAGGACAACACCTCTGTCCATGCTTGTCTGTCAAATTTTACAGCCATGGAGGAAGACATCATAGGTCTCCATAGCCGAGATGATGGCTGACAGCTCCTGGCCATTAAAGTTCAGCTTTCTCCTGTGTGTTTGCGGGGAACGGGAGCAGCCATCTCAAAACAAAAGTAACATCACTGCGGGGAGGGGGAGCAGGATATACTTTAGTGCCGAAATGGCGCTTCTACGGGCGCATTTAAACGCCCAATGGAAGGCATTGCGCTGACGTTTCCCGTGAAGTGGTGCCGACGGAAGTTGTGAGCATGCGCACAAAGGGGGCGAGTGGAGCCTCACTCACTGCGCATGCTCCGTGGTTGATGCGCTGAACGTAAGCCTCCTGCGCTGGGCTCCGCCCATCATTTACATATGATCACACCCACTTCCCCTTGTGTCGGGTTACGCCAGCGCATTATCGTTACTCTGGCGCAAGTTTACGCGCAACTGCTATGTGAATAACAGTACTTGCGCTGAAAGGGTCGTCAGAGTAACGTAAATGAGAAGCGTTACTCTGGAGCAAAGATGCTCTCATCTACCTGAATCTGGCCCTATGTATGTGATGAATGCTAGCTTTTTATGCCTTTGTCTTGCAGGGTTTTTTTTTTATTTGGGTTTACAACCTTTTTAGGAGGGAATGTAGCACAGGGCACAGGGCTCAGTAGTGCGTGGCACATAGGGTGCAGGGGTAGGTAATTCAGAGCCCATAGGCCCAGAGTGGAAAAATTAACCAAAAAACCTCTGCGCTTACCTAACAAACAACGTATCTATAAAGTGTATAAGCGCTGATGAGCAGGGCCCTCTGATTCCTCCTGAATTGAATTGTAACGGTAATGTCTGCCCTGTATTGTAAAGCGCTGCGCAAACTGTTGGTGCTATATAAATCCTGTATAATAATACCGTAATAATAATAATAATCAGATCGCAGTTATATCACTGTCATGTGTTCCCACACCAAATCAGTGTACTTAAAGCGGTTGTAAACCCAAATTTGACACTTTTACATACAGGTAAGCCTATATTAAGGCTTACCTGTAGGTAAAATTAATATCTCCTAAACCTGTACAATTTAGGAGATATTCCCTTTGCTTGCAGCCGCTGACGTCAGTGGTGCATGTTCTCTGAATGCCTGGCTGAAGGTCCGGCAGATACTGCCGGACCTTGCTGTAATCGCGGCTCCAGCCACTCACAGCGCCAGAGCCGCGAACCCGGAAGATACGTAGAGGGCAAGATGTCCGCTTCCTCGCATGGCCCAGACTCTCATACGGGGGCTTTATTCTGAGGTAAGTATTTTATAATGAGCTAGTATGCTTTTTTTTTCTTGTTTTTTTGTGTGTGCAGGTTTACATCCGCTTTAACCACTTGAGGCCCGCGCTGTTGCCGTCATCCGACGGTAGCGCGGGCCTCAAGTGGTTAAAGCGGATGTAAACCTGCACACACAAAAAAACAAGAAAAAAAAAGCATACTAGCTCAACATGCCGTCATTTGACGGCATGTCATTCTGGCGTTCCCAGCGCGCGCTGTAGAGCACGCTGCGGGGAAGCCCTGTGTTGTCCATGTCGCTTGGACACGGCCAATCACAGATCGCGGCAAACGGCCAATCAGAGCGGCCGTTTGCGATGCGATCTGTGGGCGAATGAGAGATGATCTCTCATAGATCATCTCTCATTGCCGGCTCACACAGAGACAATGTCCTGTCTCTGGAGGGGAGGAGCCCGATCTGTGTTCCTTCTTACATAGGGACACAGATCGGTCACCCCCCCAGTCACCCCCCCTCCCCCCACAGTTAGAACACACCTAGCATACACATTTAACCCCTTCCTCACCCCCTAGTGTTAACCCCTTCAATGCCAGTCACATTTATACTGTAATTAGTGCATATTTATAGCACTGATCGCAGAATAAATGTGAATTGCGCCAAAAATGTGTCAAAAGTGTCCGATGTGTCCGCCATAACGTCGCAGTACCAATAAAAATCGCAGATCGCCGCCATTTCTAGTAAAAAAAAATAATAAAAAATAATAATTCTCTCCCCTATTTTGTAAGCGCTATAACTTTTGCGCAAACCAGTCGCTTATTGCGATTTTTTTTTAAATTTTTTTACCAAAAATATGTAGAAGAATACGTATCGCCCTAAACTGAGAAAAAAAAATGTGTTTTTTTTTTAATTGGGATATTTATTATAGCAACAAGTAAAAAATATTGTATTTTTCTTCAAAATTGTCGCTCTTTTTTGTTTATAGCGCAAAAAATAAAAATCGCACAGGCGATCAAATACCACCAAAAGAAAGCTCTACTTGTGGGGAAAAAAGGACGTAAATTTTGTTTGGGAGCCACGTCGCACGACCGCGCAATTGTCAGTTAAAGCGACGCAGTGCCGAAAGCTGAAATTTTACCTGGGCAGGAGGGGGGTGTAAGTGCCCAGTATGCAAGTGGTTAAAGCAGAGTTCTGCCCCCCCAACCCCCCCAAGCAAACAATTAAAAGTCAGCAGCTACATTTTTTTGAGGTCACAATGATGATTAGTGCTTGCGTTGCACTTTATGTTAAAGGGGTTGTATGGCTCCTCCCCACAAGCGCTAACTCTCTTTATGGGAAGCGCTCTCCCAAGGGGGTTAGCTTGCGGGCACGCTCACGTGATACAGCCAACGGCTATAGCTGCTGACTGTATCACTCGGCCCCAACCCCCGGCACGCCGCATCATCGGATGTGATTGACAGCAGCGTAAGCCAATGGCTGCGTTGCTATTAATATCCAATGACGAGCTTGATGTGGCTTGGGTAAGTAAACCGGGGGAGCTGGGGGACCCAAAAGGGTAAGGTGTTTGTTCACCTTAATGCCTAGAATGCATTAAGGTGAAAAAACACAAATCTTTACAACCCCTTTTAATACAGAGGTTAGTGTACAAACAACATTCCTCTCCCAGTGCAGAGCGTTCCCCTGTAATCCCCACTAAACCCCCCATATACAGAGCACCCCTCAATCTTCCCCAGTACAGAGTTCACCTGCCACCATTTCTATGCCCCCCAGTACTGAGCGCTCTCTCCTACCCCCTCATCAATGCAATGAGAAGTTCAGTGAGTATAGGCTGCAGGCAGGGAAGTGTATAGTATACTATGGGCTCCTGGCTCAGGAATGGATGATCTAGATCAGCAGGGAGAGACCAGATGACCGAAAAATAGGTGGGGGGCTCATGAACTGTCGGGTTTCACTAAGCAGGCCAACTGTCCTTACTGGAGTTTCTAAGTTGCTTAAGAGGGGCTCCACATATAGGATACGTGCTGGAGGCAATACTAAGTACCACTGCATTCTGGCAGAATAAAAGCCCCGGCTATGACTATGTGAAAGCTCTCACTGACATCCATTATACTGTATATAAATGGACAGCGAATAATGAAGCAACAACTAACTCATGGGCCTACTGTGACCTATAGAGACCAGAGGCTGCAGAGTAACCAAATTTACACTGGCTCCCAGAAACATGTATTTTTTTTAGGTTTATGGCTTGAAGAACATTAAACAGGAGAGAGGTTAGGGCATGGGATTCCAAAACGATTAGTACTCAGCAATGTGAGGACAATCTTCTCCAGGAGTAGAAACTAGCATTGGACAGTCTAAGGCCACACAGCTGAAGACTATGGGACAAGTTTTTTGGCATCTGGTTACCTTGTGCCAAAGCACAACTGCTGGTACCCAGATGCACTACCCAGTCATAAGTTCAGGGTCACTACTGCAAGACCCCAGGACAGCCGCCTCCTCCCAGCTTATTCCAAACATGGCCTAATGAGTGAGACGGCACCTTTCAGGACCACAGCCCTTGTGGTGTGGCTCTACAATCAGCTTCAAAGAAAGTCCAGCACTAGCACTGTTGAGTACTTAGGAGCAGCTTTTTGGTTTGTGGGCAGCCTAAGGGCAACAGCCCCTCCAGCTCCGGAACCCTCCAGGGGTGCAGAAACCCTGATCTCCAGTGTTTATCACTGTTCCAGCCCCCTACTAGACACTCCTCCGCAGAGATTGGCTGGTTGTTCTGAATCTTCCACCCCAAAACTCTGGAAACTTCTTTCAGAGGAAGGGGGAAGCAATCAAACTCCTAGCCTGAGGCAGAACAATCAACGCTCCCCTGAAAGGACACTAAAGGTTTGTTTAAGATTGGATTCCCCCCCCCCCCCCCTCAAAAGTAAAGATAAATAGACATGACTAAGAGGGGGTATAGATTTAGGGCAAAGTTATCCATATAAAGATGTGTATGTATATGTGTGTATATATGTATATGATTTATTTTCTTCCCCTTTTTTTCTTTTTTGGAGGGGTAAGGATAGGTGAATGGGCCTGCTCCCATGTTTCATTTTTCCTTTTTTCTCTTGTTTATTATCTAGATGGTCCAGGAGAATTAAGAGTACTTGCTGCGGTATAGATTGATTTTTAATGTCAGAGGATGGATCCATTTTTGTACCTTTATGTATGTTTTATGTATTTATGTGTATTTTGAGAATGTTTGGTATTTTTATAAATGATTTGCAAATTGTTTTGCAAAGTATGTAAGATTTTTATCTGTAAAAAACTGCTTATGGAGCGCCGCATGTACATATACATCGGCAGAATGGCACGTACAGGCACATTGGTGTACCTGTACGTCCCTGCCTAGACGTGGGTCGGGGTCCGATCGGACCCCCCCCGGTACTTGCGGCGGTCCGGTTTGCTGTGGGAGCGATCCGGGATGAGGGGGCGGCTGTTCGTTTTTGTCCGCCCCCTCCGGATTGCTCCCAGGCAATGCGCGTCCTCCCCACCCTGCACTTTCTCTGCCTTTATAATGTAAACACAGGCAGAGGAAGTGATGCAGCTCTCATCTTGGCGGTATTTTCAATCCGCCGAGAGGAGAGAAGACATCACACAGTAAGTTGCACCAACACTACACTGACACCACACACATAGGCACACTTAACCCCTTCCGATCACACCCCCCCCCCAGCCCCCTGTCACGGTGTCACTAATAGCAGTGATCATATATTTACTGATCACTGCATTTAGTGTTAGTGTGACAGGCAGTTAGTGTTAGGTCCAGGGTAGCCCCCGTACCCCTCCTAATAAAGGTTTAACCCCTTGATCACCGCCCTAGTTAACCCTCTCACCCCCTATTGCCAGTGTCACTAAGCGATCATTTTTCTGATTAGTAACACTGTTGCCGCTAGGTAGCTATTTTTTTTTTATTGCGATTTTTTTTTTACCAAAGACATGTGGCTGAATACATTTTGGCCTAAATGTTTGACTAAAATTTAGTTTATTCGATTTTTCTTATAACAAAAAGTAAAAAATATTGTTTTTCTTTCAAAAATGTCGCTGTAATTTTGTTTATAGCGCAAAAAATAAAAATCGCAGAGCCGATCAAATACCATCAAAAGAAAGCTCTATTTGTGGGAAGAAAAGGACGCAAATTTTGTTTGGGAGCCACGTCACACGACTGCACAATTGTCTGTTAAATCTACACAGTGCCGAATTGTTAAAATGCCTGTGGGCATTTAGCAGCATATTGGTCCGGGGCTTAAGTGGTTAAACATTAAAAGTTTGTTTAACCACTTAAGACCCGGACCAAAATGCAGGTAAATGACCAGGCTCCTTTTTGCGATTCGGCACTGCGTCGCTTTAACTGACATTTGCGCGGTCGTGCGACGTGGCTCCCAAACAAAATTTGCATCCTTTTCTTCCCACAAATAGAGCTTACTGAGGAGAAACAGGAAGTGAGAAATTCAAACAAAGAAAAAAAGCATTTAGAAGGGAAATCGAAATAAAAGGTAAGTGAACCAACAGTGCACAAGCTTAAAGGAACCTATTTAGAAAATAAAAGACGAACCTTTACAACCCCTTTAAGAGGCATGGGCGGAAGTGACGTTTTGACGTCGCTTCCCCCCTGCTATGCTATGGAGATTAAGGAGGGTTTTCACCAAACGCATAGAATGCTGTTAGGTGAAAAATGCTGAGGGTTTATAACCCCTTTAATTACAGAAGGAGCCAAGAACTAAATGTACTTAGTATAATACACTAGGAGGGTGCTGCACAGGTAATCAGAAACCCGCTGTAATGTGATTAGCAGCAAATTCATGTGAGTGTAGCTGGACGTATCAGGGGTTCAAAAAACGGTTAAGATCCCAGAACATTTGATATAAAATGTCAAGCAATCCAAAAATTCTTCAAGAGCTTACACGTAAACAGCTACCTACATTCAGGAATGTTTTCCTTATACACTTTCCAAGTTGACATGATTACAAATCACTCTTCTGTACAGGCACAACACATGTCTTTCCGTGTAAAGAAATATAATGGAAATCTTATCGGCCAGTGAAAACATTCTTTTCCTTGCATTGTTCTCTAGGAGAACTTATAATAATACATCTTTTAATTGTCGTTTTAATTTATGGTTAGGTCAAATGAACAAAAACATTGGTTTGTGGATAAAAAAGGACAGCCTGTTATAACAATGCAATCCTAGTAAACATTACTTCCAGACATGGAATTTTTTACTTTTTTATTATGGCTTTGTATTATGAAGATGTTAAAGGAGTAAATAAAACAATTTTTTTTTTTGCTGAAATGACTGTTTACAGGGTATAGAGACATAGGGCCAGATTCAGGTAGATGAGAGTATCTTTCCTCTGGAGTAACGCTTCTCATTTACGTTACTCTGAAGACCCTTTCAGCGCAAGTCCTGTAATTCACATAGCAGTTGCGCGTAAACTTGCGCCAGAGTAACGATAATGCGCTGGCGTAACCCGACGCAAGTGGAAGTGGGTGTGATCATATGTAAATGATGGGCGGAGCCCAGCGCAGAGGCTTACGTTCGGCGCATCATCCACGGAGCATGCGCAGTGAGTGCGGCTCCACTCGCCCCCTTGTGCGCATGCTCACAACTTCCGTCGGCACCACTTCCTGGGAAACGTCAGCGCAATGCGTTCCGCTGGGCGCTTAAAAGCGCTGGCGGAAACGCCATTCCGGCGCAAAAGTAGTTCCGTTTCCCCCCACCCCAGGGAAGATACTTTTGCACTGTAATGGCTGCTCCCGCTACCCCCAGAGAGAGGAGGAACCTCAACTTTAATGCCCAGGAGGTCTCAGTGATTATCTCGGCTATGGAGAGGGATAATGAATTTCTCCATGGCAAAAAAAGCCGGAAGACCAGCCGGGAGAGGAAGCAGGGCATCCTGGAGTCGATTGCTGCCAGGGTCAATGTCCTGGGGTACTCCACCCGGACTGCTGGGGACATACAAAAGAAAATAAATGACCTGCGGTGCAAGGTGAGGGACAAGGTGGCCTCCATCAGGAGGTATGAGAGGGGCACAGGTGGTGGTCCCCCATGTCCTGTCACCCTGACCGCAGAGGAGGAGGTGGTTGCTCGCTGCCTGGAGAGGGAGCAGGTGGAGGGGGTCGCAGGCTATGACTCCGTGGAGGAAGGCACAAGGACAGGTAAGTGTTTTATAATCCCCTATTTGTTGTTTTGCATTTGTGGGGGGGGGGGGGACATGTGCCAAGTGTGTGGGACCACCAACATGTGTCTGCTTTGTGTCATCCACAGATGACGGAGCTGGGCCATCATCTGTCAGCCTGCATTCCACCCCATCCCCCCCACGCCATCATGTGCCCGAGCCACTGGGTGGTGAAGAGGTTGTGGAGGAGGAGAGTGGCCACACCACACCTGCCGAGGTGGTTGTGGAGGATCCTGCTGTGGCAGAGCAGGACTTTTCATTAGTCTTGTCTGTCTCCTCCCCTTCTCCTGGCCCGTCTGTCGTCCCATCCCCCATCCTTGGAAGCCCCTCAAGGGCGACACCTTCCACCCGAGGACATCCATCTTCTGGCCCCAGGAAGGCGACCCAGAAGACCAGGGGGGTGTCTGATGGTGTCCAGGACCAGTTGGCGAGGGATCACGCCAGGCAGACGGAACAGATGGGGGCCATAGCGGTGCACTTGGGGAAAGTGGCTGACAGCCTGGGCTCCGTTGCCAACCTCAGCAACGCAGTGCAGGATGTCAGCTGCAACTGCGCTGCAGTGGTCACCACTTTGGGGGAGGTGCAGGGGGATATAAGGCACCTCACTGCAGCCGTCCAGGCCAACACTGCTGCCATCCATGGGAACAGTGCTGCCATCCGGGAGCAGGGGAGGCTGAGTCGGCGGGCCCAGCATTACCAGGTGACCCGTCAGCTCCGGATGCAGGCCCAGACGAACACATACCTTGGACGGATAGCCAGGGCCTTGGAGGGCACGCAGGCCACACCTGCCAGGAGTGGCCCACCTGGGGATCAGCCACCTCCAGATGCCCCCCCACCCCCACCCACTCCATCCAGGCAGCTGCGGAGCCAGAGAGGGGCCCCCAGAAGAAGCCCCCGGCATCCCCGATGAGGCCTTTTTTTTTTGCTTGTTTTATATTATTGTTTTTGACATACTCAGGTCATGAGTTTATTTATTATTTTTCTCAGGTTATGAGATTTTTTTTCTTTTAATTATCAGGATATGATATTTATAATTTATTTTTGTACTGCACACGGTCAGGAGTGCAGGGGACAGTGTGAATGGTGTGTGAATGTGAGAGGGTGGCACTCCTGAAAGTAAGGGGTGTCACCCTCGGCCGTGGTGGTGAAGTGAACCCCACGGCTGAATGAATGATGTGTGAAAGGTGTGTGAATGGACAGTGACATCATTGGGGCCTTGACGCGGCGTTACTGCTCCCAACTCCTACATGCTGGACTTGGGCTGATCCAATGCGATGTGCATGTGGTGTGTGTGATCTAGGGACATTAGTGGTGTACACGCGTGCACTGTCTGTGTTATTAATGTTTTGGTTTAGTGTCCAAAGATGCCTACGGCGAGGACCCTCCTGACTGCTCTTCCATCAGCAGACTGGGTGTCCTCTGCCAGGTGGGGACTGTGTGGGTCGGGGGTCAGGTCATCACGTATGTCAATATGCAGGCCTTTTTTCATAGCAAAGTTATGTAGTATGCAACATGCACCGATGATCTGACACACAAAGGTAGGGGAATACAATAGGGCCCCCCCAGACTTATCCAGGCAGCGGAAACGGGACTTCAGGAGCCCAAATGTTTGCTCAACCACTGCACGGGTTTTGATGTGTGCTTCATTGTATTTTCTCTCTCCTCTGGTTTGGGGGTTCCGGAAAGGAGTCATTAGATGGGGTCCCAATGCATATGCAGAGTCACCTGGAAGGGAAAAGACAGGAGAATGTTAGTCATGCATGTGCGATTTCTGTTGTGCATCACGGGAGGGGATAGTCATGCCTGACTCCCTTGTCACTCACCAACCAGCCAGCTGTCCCCATACATATTCTGGTTAAATTCTGCTGGGATGGGGCTCTGACGGTATATGAAACTGTCATGGCTGGACCCGGGGTGTTTGGCACGGACGTGTCATATGAGGCGTTGGGCATCGGCTATCACCTGTACGTTGATGGAGTGCCAATGCTTCCGATTGCGGTATATGTGCTCTGTGGCACTGGGGGGCTGTAGGGCCACATGTGTGCAATCAATGGCCCCCACAGTGCGTGGGAATCTGGCAATGTTGTAGAAATCTGTCATTGCCTTCTGCCGTAGCTCCTCAGTGGTTGGTCTGATGAACTGGTTGGACATGCGTCTGAGGATTGCAGGGACAACCTGGTGCACACATCTGCTCACGGAGGATTGTGACATCCCAGCCACCACTCCACTTGTACGCTGGAATGATCCACTGGCAAGGAAATGAAGTGTTGCCAGGACCTTCACCAGTGGCTGCACTGCTTGTGATCGGTGTGTTGGGCTGGTGATGTCATCCTGCAGGGTTGTGGTTAGTTCAAGTATTGCATCTGGGCTGAATCTGAATAGGCGATACACCTCCTCATCCCCCATGCCAAAGAGGTTCATACGTGTGCGGTATATCCTCTCACGTGCCCGCCTTCTTGGTTCCAGGGGACCCATCAGTAGTTCTAGGACCACGAGTGCCCCTGGCATGTTGGCACACAGAGGTGTTGTCCTTGCAAGTGGGGGTGCTCAGCTAGCTCCTATCGTCGGTAACGCTGCTGTAGCTGCTCTCCTGCTGACCTGTGACCGTCTGGAGTAAAGATAAAGCAGCCTTTTGTAGAAATAACTTTGCGCCGGACGGACCAGATACGCGCGGCGCATGTAGCCAGCGTATGGTGCTAATCCGTTCGTGAATTGGGAAAAATCCCTCATTTGCATATTTGCAGGGGAAATCAATGGGCGCGACTGATGCGCCCAGCGAAAATAAACGCTGACGATACTCTGGCGTCGGAACGTTCCGCCGGTCGCAAATGAGCCGTTATTGGGCGCATCTAGTTTGGTGGGTACGGGCACATAGAAACGTCGGCGCATCAGCACAGTTACGCGGCGCATATCCAAATACTCCAGCGCAAGTGTTCGTGAATCTGGCCCATAATAGTTAACTGATTCCTTTTAAAAAAACGATTAAAAATAGATAAAAATCAATCATATATTGTGCCTGCAGTTTCTAGTTTAGTGTTTGCATGTGTTTTTCCTTTCTCTCTGCTGTACAGAGCCGCAGAGCCAATGTAGGGCAGTGATGGTTTGGAAAATTAAACTGATTGGTGCTGAGGTGTTTTAGACACACAGTAATCACACCTCCTTGATTAGTGACCACAGAGAGAAAGCTCCCAGTACTGTAGTTATAAGGAAACAGACAACAAGGAAGTGTGGAGATCAGAGAAGAATTACAGCGAGATCAAAAACGAACAACGAGGACATGAATACAGCACTGCGACCCGATAGGGGAACCAGGAGATTATAAGCATCCTTATTTCTATTGAGTTAGCTTATTTAACCACATGCCGACCGCCCACCGTCATTATACGGCGGGACGGTGGCACTGCTGGGCGAGAGCCCGTAGCTATACGTCTGCATTTTTGCGGCCGCTAGGGGGGCGCGCGCGCGCCGCCGGCGGCCCGCGAGCGCATCCCCGCTCGTCCCCCGAGTCCCGCGCACGTGCCCGGCGGGCGATATCGCCGCCGGGCACGCGCGCTCGTTCGTTACAGAGCGGGGAACGGGAGCTATGTGTGTAAACACAAAGCTTTCGTTCCTGTCAGCAGGGGAAACGCTGATCTTCTGTTCATACAATGTATGAACAGAAGATCAGTAATTTCCCCTAGTGAGGCCACCCCCCCATACAGTTAGAACACACCCAGGAACACACTTAACCCCTTCCCTGCCCCCTAGTGTTAACCCCTTCACTGCCAATGGCATTTTTATAGTAATCCAATGCATTTTTATAGCATTGATCGCTATAAAAATGGCAATGGTTCCAAAAATTTGTCAAAACTGTCCGAAGTTACCGCCATAATGTCTCGGTACTGAAAAAAACCGCTGATCGCCTCCATTACTAGTAAAAAAAAATATTAATAAAAATACCATAAAACGACCCCCTTTTGTGTAAACGCTATACATTTTGCACAAACCAATCAATAAATGCTTTTTTTTACGAAAAATACGTAGAAGAATACGTATCGGCCTAAACTGAGGAAAAAAAATGTTTTTTTTTTATATATTTTTTGGGGATATTTATTATAGCAAAATGTAAAAAATATTGCAGTTTTTTCAAAATAGTCGCTCTATTTTTGTTTATAGCGCAAAAAATAAAAACCACAGAGATGATAAAATACCACCAAAAGAAAGCTCTATTTGTGGGAAAAAAAGGACGCCAATTTTGTTTGGGAGCCACATCGCACGACCGCACAATTGTCAGTTAAACCGACGCAGTGCCGAATCACAAAAAGTGCTTTGGTCTTTGGACAGCAATATGGTCCGGGGCTAAAGTGGTTAAGGAGTCCTTTCTCTTTCTTACATCAATATATATCTTTTTTTTAATTGTTTAACTTTTAATACTCACATATTTTATTACAATGTATGATCTTTTTAAAAAAAAAATTCTCTCCTACTCAAATCTGAAGGGGGAGATTTTCCTCTGTAAGTCTTTTTTAGTTCCTGCTGACATTTACTAGGTTATGTCCATATTGATATGTATTGTAATTTATTGTATTTTTTATTTTATTTCTAAAAAATAAAATAATTTGAAAGAAAACAGCACTGCATTAAGGTAAAGGAAGCTATTAAGATAAAAAAAAATTCTTTACAAACCTTTTAAGCAGTTGTGATATTATAAATAATAATGATTCGGGTGGGCTAATTGGCTCCTGTCTATGTTGGCTCTAGTATGTGTAAGTATGAATGTGAGTTATGCCTCATACACATGGCCGGACTTTCCGAGAAAAAAAGTCCAATGGGCTTTTTTTTTCGGAAAGTCCGGCCGTGTGTAGCCTCCATCGAACTTTTTTTGTTGGAAGTCCGACGAACCTTAGATAGAGACCCCGTTCTTTTTCTTTGCGTCTGACTTCCGACGGACTCACGGCGGACTTTTGCATGTGAAGTGGAAGAACATTTTTCACAAATAAATATGTGAAAAGTGTAGCGTGCATTTGCATCAGCCCCCCTGAGCAAATACTTTGTAGAACCCCCTTTTGCTGAAATTAGAGCTGCAAGTCTTTTTGGGGATGTCTCTACCAGCTTTGCACATCTAGAGAGTGACATTTAGCTACATCCAATCAGACAGAGCTTGAGATATTTTACAAAAAAAATGGGCAAAAATGTCACTCCCTAGATGTGCAAAGCTGGTAGGGACATCCCCAAAAAGACTTGCAACTGTAATTGCAGCGAAAGGAGGTTCTACAAAGTATTGACTCAGGGGGGCTGATTACAAATTTACACCACACTTTTCACATATTTATTTGTAAACAATTTTGAAAACAAGTTAAAAATTTCCCTACAGGGGTTGTAGAATTTTTTTCCCCCCTAAATAGCTTCCTTTACCTTAGTGCAGTCCTCCTTCACTTACCTCATCCTTCCATTTTGCTTTTAAATGTCCTTATATCACTTCCCGTTCTTCTGTCTGTAACTCCACACAGTAATGCAAGGCTTTTTCCCTGGTGTGGAGAAAGCCTCTTGAGGGGGGAGGGGTCAGGACACTCTCTACTTTGCAGATAGAGAAAAAAGCTGTGTGTAAGGCCGCATACACACGATCAGACCATCCGTTGAGAACAGTCCGAAGGACCATTCACATCGGTTAACCGATGAAGCTGACTAATGGTCTGATGTGCTTACACACCATCGGTTAATTAACCGATCGTGTCAGAACGCGGTGACGTAAAACACAACGACGTGCTGAAAAAAATGAAGTTCAATGCTTCCAAGCATGCGTCAAATTGATTCTGAGCATGCATGGATTTTTAACCGATGCTCATGCCTACTAACGATCATTTTTGACCTATCGGTTAGGGTCCATCGGTTAAATTTTAAAGCAAGTTGGCTTTTTTTTTTGACCGAAGGATAAAGAACCGATGGGGCCTACACACGATCGTATTTGACCGATGAAAACGGTCCATCAGACTGTCCACCAGACACTCCTGCTCGCTTTATCTGCAAAGTAGAGAGAGTCCTGACTTGCCTGCTCACCCCCTCCCCCTCAAGAGGCTTTCTCCACACCAGGAAGAAAGCCTCACATTACGGTGTTGAGTTGACAGAAGAACAGAAAGTGAGCATTTCTCAGAAGAAATAAGGACATTTAAAACTGCCACAGAGAAGAATGGGGAAGGTGTGTTTACACCCACCTCTCCCTGTTTTTCAGCTCCTGTGACCAATCGTGGGACACCGGCGGTGTTCGGGGGGCCCGCGGGCACGGTCACAGAGCTTCAGACCGGGTGGATCGCGTGCCTGTGCCCAGCCGTGTCATTCTGCCGACGTATCGGCGTTAGGCCGTCCTTAAGTGGTTTACATCCATGACAGTTAGGCCACGTACACACGATCAGACCGGTCCGATGTGAATGGTCCAACGGACCGTTTTCATCGGGCCACCGCTGAAGTGGTCTGATGTGCGTACACACCATCAGTCCAAAATCCGATCGGGTCAGAATGCGGTGACGTAGAACACAATGACATGCTGAAAAAACAAAGTTCAATGCTTCCAAGCATGCGTCGACTTGATTCTGAGAATGCGCAGGTTTTTGGTCCGATGCTTTTGTGTACTAACCATCATTTTTGTCCGACGGTCAGGTGTCCATCGGACAGATTTTAAAGCAAGTTTTAAAACTTTGGTCTGATGGACAACGGTCCGATGGGCCGTACACACGATCAATTTGGTCCGATGAAACTGGTCACGCTTCACTTAAATGTATCACGCCCACTTCCAGCCCACTTCCACTTACGCTGACTTATGCCTAGGAATATACACTGCGCCGGCGCAACGTTGAGAGCATTTGCTTTGTGAATTCCATGCTTGCCTCTCTGTGTTGCGCTGGCGTAGCGTTTAGAAGATATGCTACGGCGGCATAAATATTTGTCAATGTATGTGAATCCGGGCCTTTGTTTTTATTTAGACACCTCTTATCTGCACAGGCAGTTTTTTGGTAAAGGTGAACTAACCCTTTAAATTTTATTTAGGACCAAATTTAAAAAAGGCTGTCACCAGAAAGGGAAAATTAACTGCCAAAAGATTTTAACAAGCATTTTTACTGAGGAACATCTGTATTTGAGCTACACTGTAATAGAACGGAATGTGCAACGAAACTGTTCCTTGAACAATTTTTCGAATCACTGACCAAAAGAAATAGAAAACAATGCTCTAAAATCTTTAAAATTGTAATTAAATAAATGAATCAATGGCTTTTAGCTGGAAACACCAGGAAAACCATAGACAAGTGTAACCACTATGTGAATGCTGATTTTCAAATACTTGCTTTCCCCTTTTTTTATTATCGCAGTGCTGCTGATCCCCTGCAGACTTTTTCAGCCACTTCCTTTCAACTAGGGTTGTCCCGATACCACTTTTTTAGGACCGAGTACAAGTACCAATACTTTTTTTCATGTACTTGCCGATGCCGAATACCGATAATTTTTTTAAATGTCATGTGACACTTTTCAAACCACAATACAGACTAAGGATATTTTCTTTAGAATTATGAAGAACTCTAACTCAAGACATTATAAAAGAATAAAAATGAGTAAAAATGTTTTATTTTCTTGTCACGCAGTAGTAAAAAACTCAAAGAATTTTCACAGAACATGTTGATAAATACAAAAAAAGTATTCTATTTAGGTATCGGGAGCATTTGCGCGAGTACAAGTACTCCCGCAAATACACTAGTATCGGTATCTGGACAACACTACTTTCAACACACACTGTGCTAAGCAATGGTTGTGTGACATTTGTCCAGGTGTTGGTTTCTGATGGTGACAACAGTGGACCATAGCTGAGTATTTTGTCTTGAAACAATCACCTGTAGTCCCCACTAAGGCCGCGTACACACGACCAAATACATCTGTTCAAATCGGTCTGGCAGACCGATTTGAACAGATTTGTATGCTGGGATGTATTGGTTTGATCGTGTACACAGGATCAAACCAAAATCCCCGCCGGCAGACAGCGCGGTGACGTGGCGGTGACGTTGACGCCAGCACGTCACCTCTTACGTCACAGCTCCAGGAAGTAAAACACTTCCGCGCATGCGTCGAATCCATTCAACGCATGTGCGGGCAGATATGTCTGCTGGTTAGCGTACTAACCAGCAGACATGTCGGACGGATGGATTCCCAGCAGACAAATTTTAAAGCATGCTTTAAAATCTGTCGGCCGGCTTAATCTGTCTGCTGAAACGGTCTGGCAGACCGTTTTCAGCAGATAGATTTGATCGTGTGTACGTGGCCCAAAAGCCCTTGTGACTAGTGCCAGGACAAGGTCATACAGTGCCCAGGGTAAATATGCCAAAGTGCACCCCCCCTTCATTATGCACAGGCTTCTGAGAAGGAGGGGGAGAGAGAGCAATGCCTGCACCTCCTCCTTGCTTTCTCCTTGCCACTTCTAGCACTGGGCTGACAGAAGTAGTGATGTGGCTGTCACTACTCCTTTCAGCCTTATATTAGAAGGAACTTACAGTGCCCCATCCCTAAAATTCATGCTGTGCCCAGGACCAGGGCAGCCCCACTCCCTTCTGCCCACCCCTTGTCTCGCCCCTGCATGTGACGTCGCACAATGACAGTTAGGGCTCTTAGAGTTCAGGTCCACTTAAATGTTTTTTTGGCAGACCTGAATGGGAGCTCCATGCTCCTCTATGGAGCCACGGATGTTAGCGGTGACATGCCCACTGACATCCGACCTGATCCGCCAAAGTGTGACGTAGGAAAACCCTATTTTCCATCCGTCTGGCGCAGATATACAAGGACTCCTCCCCTTCCCACTTAAAGGACTTAGAGCAGGGGTGCCCAGCCCACTCGGCTCTATAGAGCCCACTCTACTCTCTTGTTTTTTTTAGCGGATTGGAGGTAGGAATTTGTAAAAAGAACACAAGTCAATTTACATCTTACACTCATTAGAGATGAATGGACTGACCGTGTAAAAGGGGCCTAATGCCTCGTACACACGATTGGAATTTCCAATGAAAAAAGTCAAATGGAAGTGTGTATGCCCCCGACGGGAAAAAAAATCAGACAAGTCGACTCATGCTCGGAAGCATTGAACTTAACTTTTCTAGGATCATCGTAGTGTTGTATGTCACCGCATTTTGGACGGTTGGAATTTTGTGTGTCCTTGTGTATCCAAGACAGCTTGAGCAGAATTCCGTCGGAAAAACCCACCAGAGTTTTTTCCGACGGAAAAAAACGATCATGTGTATGGGGCATTAGGCTGCTTTCACACTGATGCACGGTTGTTTACCAGCATCATGAGGGCAGCACAGTTCACCTGTGGCTTTCCTGCAGGTTAGCTGCACTTTGCCATAGAATTCTATTATATCCTGCAGGTGTGCTGCAATTTCAAAAAGCACATCAAACTCGCAGGTAATAGAAGTCTATGGCACAGTGCAGGTAAACCGCAGGTGTACATCTCTGCACCTGTGGATCAGTTTGAAAGCAGCCCAGTAACCACTGCAGAACAGATATATCCTTATATATACTGTAATTTTAATAACAGTGTTCTATTCTATTTTATTCCATCCCAGAGCAGGAGGTCTTGGGCCACATCAAAGGGCACCGCAGGCCACTTGTTGGGCACCCCTGACTTAGTGCATAACATCTGCGCACATTAAGCCAGACTCAACTCTATGTATTCATGACTGCATTTCTTACAAATTGTTGTGTTAGAATTGTGCCAAACACTTTTTGGGCCTGTGGCACCAGAATTTTAAGGAGCAGACTGACACAGAAAAAGGTCATTCTCTTCCCTTCTATACCTGGGGTCATAGGTTCTTTCAGGACCCACTATTTACTACCATTTGATTTATTGTGATCTTCCTTTGCATTGCATATTCTTTGTACACTTACTAATACCAAAGATTTAACTGAAAGATATCTGCCTTAGTAATTCTTGTTCTGATTTAAAGTGTACTTACATCATCACTTTGGAATATGTCCGAACACAGGGTGTCAGAGGTTTTGGGTAAGGTGACCAGATTTTTTTAATGAAATCCGGGGACATATATTTTTTTTTTTACTAGTAATGGTGGCAATCAGCGACTCTCTGCCCGTTGCCAACGCCACCCGCCTCACAGCCTGTCAAGTCTTAGGCCGCGTACACACGAGGAGACATGTTCGCTATAACTGGTCCACAGACCAGTTTCCGCTGACATGTCCGATCGTGTGTACGGCCTAGCGGACAGGTTTCCAGCGGACAAAAGTTTCTAAGCATGCTTAGAAACATGTCCACTGGAAACCTGTCTGTCGGACATGCCCGCTGGTTAGTACGTCTAACGAGCGGACCGAAATCCCACGCATGCGTCGAATTGATTCGACGCATGCGTGGAAGCATTTTACTTCCTGGTTTGAGGACGTCGGTGACTTCTACGTCACCGCGTTCTCTGTCCGCAGGGATTTTGGTCTGATGGTGTGTACACACATCAGACCAAAAGATCCCTGGAGACATGTCCGATGACAGGTCCGCGGACCTGTCTCATCGGACATGTCTCCTCGTGTGTACAGGGCCTTACTCTCCGGGCCCCGGCTACTACTGTGTGGGGAGTGGAGGAAGATCACTCCACCAGGGAAGGCAATAAGATAAAGAGGCGTCTGGCTGGGACTTGAGCCAAGGCAGAAGAACATGCGTGAGTGAGTGAGAAACTTATATAGCGCAGCCTCTGGGGCCTCATGCGAGCAGAACTGAATGGGCATGCATCCGAAACTGAAGAAATATTCTCTCCACTCCGACCAGCACATGATCACCAGAAAGGGTCACAATTAACGGAAAAAATACACCACCTAGTAGTTTGCCCTATACCCTTTTCAAATCCAATCCGGGGACAAAACCAGGGACAGACTTGATTCGGGGACAGTGTCCTCAAATCGGGGACTGTCCCCAGAAACTGGGGATGTCTGGTCACCCTAGTTTTGGGTGGCTTGCAGGGTCAGGGCAACCTTTGAGGATAGTCATCTTACAGGGGCCTTCACGGGGGGGAAGGCGCTACAGAAGAATATAAACAACTGCTTACGGGATCAGCCCTTTTGTAATCGCTACTAGGCGGCCATTCATCTTGAGGACGAAAAAGAGTTCCATAACATTGTGTCATGTTACACTTGCAAACCTGCCCACTCTGTCAGATTTAATGTTCAATATGGGAATCATCACATGCTCTGAATCTAGTGAGCTCATTAAAAATGAATAAACTGGGACCTGACTGATACACCCTATAAGTCCTGAAATATGCAAACAAATGTGATCTCTGCTATTTAGAAACATCCCCAATCGCCTGGTTGATAAGCCACTGATCACACATATTTGCACTCAGTGCCATTATTGACCATGCTAGCAAACTATTATTCAGGCACAATAATAAATGTCACCTCTCTGTCTTCAAATCACTGTGCTTTGTGGGGAAAATGTATCTAAAATGTGTGATAAATGACACGGGATGGGTGAAATACACCTGTGATTAATGAGCCATTATACATTTGTTGCAAGAGAAGGAACACAACTGTGGCAAAAGATAATCCGGTAAAATTATTGCTCATTGCAATGCAATTAACTTCCGTCTTCTCTCTGAAGTGATAGGTGATTATGAAGAGCCTTCCCATTGTACACTAAATAATAACTATGAATAAGATCATTTGAAACAAGTTTGTGCCAGAGGAAACCTTCACCTCTTACAATGGGGAACAATAGAGGCTGCGATCAGTAATTTGAAACACGGTTCCTTTATGATACTTCAGTGAGTCATTACGTATCCTAACAAAGGAAAGCCTTAAAGTAAAGGGTCTCTGTATGTAAGCCTGTGATTTATGAGTTTCTCCCTGTGATGAAGTGAAATTGGGTGGTCATACGGTATTTGGAGCATTGTCTGTTGTTTCATCGCCATTGTTACCCAAAGTATTAAGAACTTGCTCCTGCTTAATTGGCTGCATTGTTCACCATGTTCGCTTGGTTTCTTCCAGTCACAATGATATAAAGATCTGTTAATTGCTGCATACATATTACTATTTCAAATATGAAATAGCAAGGAGTACAAGAGTTGTCCTTATGAGGAGTATAAAGCACCGTACACACGATCAGATCTTTGTCCGACAAAAATCACATTAGAATTCCGACGGAGTAAAAGAGAACATGTTCTCTATCTAAACTCCGATGGAATTATTCTGATGGGGCTACACATTGTTAGAATTTCCGTCTGACTTTTCCCATCGGAAATTCCAATGGTGTGTACAGGGCTTCAGAGTTGTCTTTATATGTCTGCCTGCGTCCAATTGAACTTTCAGTTTAACCACTTGCCGCCCGCTATATAGCAAAATGACGGCGGCAAAGTGGTTTCAATGTCCTGACTGGACGTCATATGACATCTTCAGGATATTGAGCCGCCGCGCGCCCCCAGGAGCGCGCATCGCAGCGGTCGTTGTTGCAGGGCAACACCGATCTAGGTAAAGAGTCTCTGACGGAGACTCTTTACCACGTGATCAGCCGTGTCCAATCACGGCTGATCACGATGTAAACAGGAAAAGCCGGTAAGCGTCTGTTAGAAGTGAGTAGAGGAGAGTCGATTGGCTGCTTCTCTGACAGGGGGGGGTTTGTGCTGATCGATTATCAGCGCAGCCCGCAGAGGATGCCCACACTGGACCACCAGGGATGCTACTAGACCACAGGTATGCCACCCTAGACCACCAGGGATGACAATCAGAAATGAATAATGGATGCCAATCAGTGCCCACAATGGATGCCAATCAGTGTCCACAATGGGCATCACTGATTGGCAGGCATTATTGTTTGGCCCTTATTGGCACCCACAACACATTACAGTACATTAGTGCCACCTATCAGTGCCCATATATGCCCATCCGTGCCGCCTATCAGTGCCCATCCGTGCCGCCTATCAGTGCCCATCCATGTTGCCTATCAGTGCCCATCCATGTTGCCTATCTGTGCCCATCCGTGTCGCCTATCTGTGCCCATCCGTGTCGCCTATATGTGCCCGTCCATGCCACCTATCAGTGCCCATCCATGCCGCCTATCAGTGCCCATCTGTGCCACCTATCAGTGCCACCTATCATTGCGCATCAGTGCCGCATATTAGTGCCCATCATCAGTGCCCATCAATGGCACCTCATCAGTGCCACCTCATCGGTGCCACCTCATCGGTGCTAATCAGTGCTGCCTTATCAGTGCCCGCCAGTGCAGTACCATCAGTGCCCATCAGTGAAGGAGAAAACGTACTTAATTACAATGTTTTGTAACTGAAACAAAAAAAATGTTTTTTCCAAAATTTTCGGTAATTTTTTATTTTTTTGCAGAAAATAAAAATCCCAGGAGTGATCAAATACCACCAAAATATAGCTCAATTTGTGGGAACAAAATTATAAAAATGTAGTTAAGGTACAGGGTAGCATGACCGCGCAATTGTCATTCAAATTGCAACAGTGCTGAAAGCTGAAAATTGGTCTGGGCAGGAAGGTGTATAGGTGCTCGGTATGAAAGTGGTTAAATCAGCAAAATTCTTTACAGGAGCATTAAAAATGTGAAAAGTATTAAAGTTTGTTTGCTTTAGCCTGAGTAGAATGTATTTTCCCTGCTAGGATGCTGTATAGAAAGGGTGGTCTCTCTGCAGAGGTCTGACATGTTGCCTATGTAGCTTACCCAAGAAGGATGAGCTTTGATGAATGGAGCATGAACTCTGAACTAGCTTTGACTGAGCAAGGGTGTGTCAGACCTCTGCAGAGAGACCATCTCTTCCACTGCTGGGAGTGTCCTGCATCCTGTGCACTTATGTGATGCATCATCACCTGCACCTAACTTCTGGAAAAGCTTTATATCTATGTGTAGCATTACCCCCAGTGGAGCTGCTGGATTTTTGGGTGGCACATTACCTCACATGAATTCCAAGAGGTGAATGATGCGTATTGCATATAGTAGAAGTAAAGGAATGGCCATGACAGGTGCTGTGCTCTTTTTTACCTAGCCGGGTAAAAACAGTAAACTTGTGGTGAGGAAAGTAAAGTTGAAGAAGAAGATGAATTCAGGGCGTGATGATAGGGAAACAGTCCTGCTCCCAAACGTAACACTTCTTCGCGCCACTCCTGCTGGAGTGGACTTAGCGTACCCGGACAGGCCTCTCTCTCTGACCTGGCAGCCATAGTATCAGTCGGACAATTGTAGGATAAAGTCTCTGCCACAGACCCTCCTCAGTGAGCCTTAGAAAGATACCTCTGCCAAAGGCCCTCTCTGGATTGGATTATTGGAGATATACCTCCTTGGATAAGTTATGCCTGGATCTCCTTCAACTTGTTGCCCAGGTACCGACTGACAGGTGATCAATCCCTCAGTGTCCGGCTACCTCGATCCCCCGTGGTTTGTCAAGGCCATTTTGGACCGCCAGCCTTTCAATGGCTCTTCTCAGACGGGCTTCACACTGAACAGCAATACAGCTAGGGATCCTCAAAGATGGGAACCCAGTCACCCCTGTCGCTGTTCAGATGCTTCGGGCACGCACGCCCCCCAGCCAGGTAGGCCATAATGCCGGGGCGACGTGATGTGGTCATCCTAAAGGTGGGTGCCACACTGGATGAAGAAGACCCAGAACTAATGTCTTCTGCCTCATAAATACCCCTCCCAGCATGCAAAGCAAGGTCAAACCCTCCTGATTGGCTGCTGGGAAAGATCACCCAAACCTGGACTCCACTGCTGCCACCTGCAGCACCGGGGCTGGAAGAACACCCCAGTACAGCAGAATAAGCCTACAGCACAGCCAAGCTGAGACAGAGACCCTGTTTTGCACTTAACAATCTGGATCAGAGTCCAACTACACTCTGATCTACCCTTAAATTTAACTAGCACCGGTACTATAAAGTACACAGGCGCTACCAGGGGCGGACTGACCATTGAGTCACTTGGGCACTGCCCGATGGCCCCATGCCACTAGGGGCCCCATCAGGGTTGAACAGTGGGGAAAAACAACTGCGCTAATTATCAAAGGAAAAAGTAAAAAACAATGTAGCAGCCAGCACACAGACAAACAAAGTCAAGGTGAACGTGGAAAAAGAAAGTGCAGCGCTATACTAATTGAATTAGTGAAAATGCTTCCAAATTCACATGGCATAATAATGTGAAATCAAACAACACATGTATATATAAACATAGTAAAAGACAATTAAACTCAACATATATGGGATGCTGATATAGTCCATACATATGTTGGCAAATTGATGAGTGAAAAAACCAACCAAACAAAATAAACAAAAATGAATAGTTCATAGGTGTGTCCCAAATGGATGAATGAAATCTTCACATATGATGCCAGTTCAAGGAAATTGGGACAACAATGATGGCTTGTCTGTAGTAACCTTCAGACTATCAAAATCAATGGAAATGGATACTCTTACCAGCTGTGGTGGACTCACATGTTAGTACTAACAGCAAGTCAGATCAGGCATGGTGGTCACAGCGGACCCTGGGCTCTGTGCGTGAAAGGTTTTGCAGCGATGGTCACTCCAGCTGAGATGATGGATTCAATCTTGGTCGGATACCTCACTTCAGGGACAGGAACCCGGATAACAAAAAAGCCAATGGAGGGATGGCCAGGCTCATGTATCAACACAACATGTGTGGCATGGGAAAAAGAAAAAAGTAATGCTCCCAATGGTGCAGATCAAAAAACCAATGAAGGCTTTATTTTAAATAAATGAATAAAATCACGTGAAAAATATATCTAAAAGCAGTATGGGGTACTAAGGATGTTACCTGACGCATTTCGGCTCAAAGCCATCAACAGGGGCATCTGTCTGTACCCCCACACTGCTGAGTTTAAATAAAACAAGTAATCCGAAACTCCACCCTGAAAGGGAGGAGCCAGAAAGTGAACAATCTTTACAGGATATAGTACATCAAAACAAATGTTCTAATATACAAATATAAAGCAGGATCTGTCATACCAATATTTGACATGATTGAACAATCAAAAAGGTAAACGTATAAAACATAAAGCATGTACAGTATATATAATGACATGTAAATTGTAATGAGCATCTAGTTCAAACTTTACCGAAACATATATCCCAATGGACAGCAAAACAGCATGCAATAAACATACAAAACATGCATGCCCTATGAGTGGTGACCAGTGAGGGGCCGTGATCAACTGCCATAAGCAGCACTGAGCCACTCTAATGGACCACCGCACTACCCCATACAGAACTTTCCCCCAAAAAACTAAATTAATGCAGTGCATGACAATAAAGAAACAGGAACCACATAGGAATCTGTCTGTTAGGGACACACAGAATAACCAATAACAACAAGGGAAGACTGAGCCTGGCAACCCTGATGGGGCCCCCTAGTGGCACGGGGCCCTCGGGCAATGCCCGAGTTTCTCAATGGTCAGTCCGCCCCTGACCATGCCTGATCCGACTTGCTGTTATTAATAACATGTGAGTCCACCACAGCCGGTAAGAGTATCCATTTCTACTGATTTTGATAGTCTGAAGGTTGCTACAGACAAGCCATCATTGTTGTCTCAATTTCCTTGAACTGGCATATGTGAAGATTTCATTCATCCATTTGGGACACACCTATGAACTATTCATTTTTGTTTATTTTGTTTGGTTGGTTTCTTCATTCATCAGTTTGCCAACATATGTATGGACTATATCAGTATTCCATATATGTTGAGTTTAATTGTCTTTTACTATGTTTATATATATACATTTGTTGTTTGATTTCACATTATTATGCCATGTGAATTTGGCAGCATTTTCACTAATTCAATTAGTATAGCGCTGCACTTTCTTTTCCCACTGCCCCATCAGGGTTGCCAGGCTCAGTAAAACCAAGGATAGTATGTAAAATATCTTTTTTTTTTTTTACATCTGTCCCTGATATGTCCGAAACTGAGATGCTTTTGATGTGAAAATCCAGAGATTTTAGCTGACCCGCCTCTGCACTGCCTCCTGGCGTGGTGGCCATCTGTAAGCCCTGGGGCCCCATAATCTTCTATTGCTCAGGGGCCCCATAAATTGTCAGTCCACCCCTGGGCGCTACATATGTAAAATGCCCTGACATCCTCATTTGTTCATAACTAAATTGTTCATAATGGAAGCTATATTCCAGCACAACAATCTATTAGATAAGCACCTGAATGACCACAACATACAGGGATATACAATGTACCATATATATTCGAGTATAAGCTGAGTTTTTCAGCACATTTTTTTGTGCTGAAATGCCCCCCTCGGCTTATATTCGAGTCACCTTTTTGTGCCTGATCTCCCGGGCATTGGGGGCCTGGTACCAATCTTGGCACACATGTAGCCCCACTCTTCCTCTACAAGTGTGCAAAGTTTGTTGTCTGGGGGACCTACGGCTGGAGAGCACCGATTTTCAAATCCGGGCACCCTTTCCATAGACTCCCATGTTAAATGTCAGTCTAGTCATACATGCGGCATGGGCACAGTGGGGAAAAGTGAGGCACAGTGAAGCATGCAGATGGACACCCTAGGCTTATACTCGAGTCGATACGTTTTCCCATTTTTTGTGGTAAAATTAGGTGCCTTGGATTATATTCGGGTCGGCTTATACTCGAGTATATACGTTTATACTGACATATAATCACACACATAGGTTGGACTTGTTTCTTTTTTCAACCTTACCTACTATGTAACTATGTAAATTTCTCATCCTCTCTCTCTCATCCATCCCCTTATGCCTTGTACACATGATCGGAATTTACGACTAAAAAGTCAGTCCATCTTGTCCATCAGACTTCCTCTTTCACCCTGCATCATAGACTCCTTTCATGTCCACTCTCTCAGGCCACGTACACACGATCGGTCCATCCGATGAGAATGGTCCGACAGGCCAGTTTCATCGATTCACCGATGAAGCTGACGGATGGACTGATGTGCCTACACACCATCGGTTCATGAACTGAACGTATCAGAACACGGTGACGTAAAACACAACGACATGATTAAAAAAAAACCAAGTTGAATGCCTCCAAGCATGTGTCGACTTGATTCTGAGCATGCATGGATTTTTAACCGATGCTCGTGCTGTGGCAGGCGCAGCACTATGAAGTACCTCATGCGCTGTGGCATTAGAAGAATTGTGATATCTCTGACTTTTCAGTCCAACAAGACTGTCTATTACTCTGAAATTCCTCTATTGCCGTTCTATGGAAGCAGTGGGTTTAAAGAGCACACCAAATGCTTAAAATAACTTCTTTAACCTCCCTGGCGGTATTCCCGAGTGTGGCTCGGGGTGAGATTTTCAAGCTACGATCGGTAACCCCGAGCCACACTCGGGCTTGCCTCGCTGGATGCAGAAAAGAGTTTTCTTACCTTTTCTCTGCGCTCCAGCGACGAATCCCCGCAGTACACGGCGGCCGGATGTTCCGCCTGATGCTGTGTGTACCTCCGATTCCCTTCCCTGCGAGCGTCGCGACGCAGGGGGGCGGAAGGGGGGGGAACGGCGCCAAATTCAATTGTATAAGTAGAAACATAGTGAAAAACAGTAAAAACACACTGATACAATTGGATAAAAATTAAAAAAAAATACAGTGACCTTTGATTGCCCCCCCCCCCCAGTGTTTTCTCAAGTGACCTGTCTGCAGATTGCTGCTCAGTATACAGACACTGGTACTGCAATCATGGCAAAGCGCGCCTCTACGTCCAAATCGCTATGCGACCTGCTGCCAAACAGCGACAGCGATGCAGAATCCCTTGCGGAGGAGCTGAGTGACAGCGACGCGTGGGAAAGCTCATCATCGGATGAAGAAAGTGATGCGAGTAACGATTCTGCACCTGTGCCCAGCGATGTGCGGACTTGGTGCGCAATCGATTGCGCTACAGAGCACGTAGCGCAATCAATGGACATAGAGGGTGACAATCCGTTGGATTACCTCCGGCTTTTTTGACGGATGAGGTGATCGACAAAATAGTGTTGGAGACAAACAGATATCAAGATCAGCAAGCTGCTACCTGTCAGATATTTTCTCGGCGCAGAAAATGGGAGCCTGTGACCAGTGATGATATTTGGAAATTCCTTGGCCTCCTAATTTTACAGGGAGTGGTGGGGAAACCACGCCAAAAGTGGTACTGGACCACAAATAAATTATTGGCCACACCTTTTTTTGGATTGGTAATGTCCGAATATAGATTTTCTTTGATTATGAAGTATTTGCACTTTGCAAATAACGAGGAATTTGACGAACAATCTCATCCAGCTCCAAAGCTAAAAAATGTTTGGGATATTTACCAAATGATACTGCAGAACTTCCAGCAGACCTATGTTCCTGAGCGGGACATTACCATAGACGAAAGTCTGATGGCCTATAAAGGTAGGCTCAGTTGGATACAATTTATTGCGTCTAAGCGCGCTCGCTTTGGGATCAAATCCTTTATGCTGTGTGAATCAAGCTCTGGGTATATTTGGAACACAGTACTTTACACTGGCAAAGGGACCAAATTCTCCCCGAGATTCAGTTTTTTTGGGATGGCAAGCGCATCAGTTCTGTCATTGCTCAACCAGGGCTACTGTCTCACTACAGACAATTTCTACACTTCCCCAGAACTGTACGAGTTCCTGGTTATGAACAAGACGGACGCTTATGGAACCGTGAGGCCTAACCGGCTGGACATGCCGGCAGGATTTTACAATAAAAAGCTAGAGAAAGGAGAAGTTGCTGCATGGCAAAAAGGGAAAATGTTGGCACTAAAGTGTCGGGACAAAAAGGACATTTCCCTGATGAGCACAGTGCACAACACCTCGACCGTCATGGTGCATACCAGAGGTGGAAAAGATGTAAGAAAGCCCCAAGTTGTATTGGACTACAACCACACAATGGGAGGTGTGGACAGGGCGGACCAAGCCATGACATTTTATCCAGCTATGCGAAAGCAGCAAAAAAAATATTATAAAATTTTTTTCAGACATCCTTTGGAGCAATGTCTGTGGAATTCATTCATCCTGCTGAAAAAAAACAAATGCAAGGTCTATGGTCCATGCAGATTTTATGTGGAAGGTGGCAGAACAAATTTTTCTAAAACACCAGACGCCAACGGCGGTAAACCGTTCTGGACGACGTGCTTCTGGTGTTGTAAATCCTGAGCGCCTGACCGGTCATCATTTTATGGACTATGTACCACCCACTGCAAAAAAATCAGCACCCACACGGATGTGTGTGGTTTGCTGCTCCAAGTGCGACAAAAGCGGAAACAAAATACGCAAAGAAACGCGCTTCTGTTGTCTCGACTGCGACGTTGGACTTTGCGCCATTCCTTGCTTCAAAGATTTTCATACCCGAGACATTTACTAAATAATGATTTTGCACACTTTTTTGACCCCCCAAAAAATCAGAGTTTATGAATATATTATGTGTTAAAATGTATTGAATAAAAAGTATTGTTATTATTAAATTATTATTTGTTATTATTTATTATATTATAATTTATGAATTTGTGTTTCAAACTTTGTCATAGTCTACTAGAGACTCTGGTTTGGACAGATTTAGGTGAGTTATTCCTAAGAATTGCAAGCCTGCAATCTAAAACGCCAAATTTCCACGCAAAATAATGGTACCGCTTTCAGCACCTAAAATCTGAAAGAATCATACCGCCAGGGAGGTTAATAACTTTTCTTCATATAAAATACTGCTGCTTTGCAGCAGACAGTCCATGTACAAAAACATGTGATGAATAAGTGTAACAGAAAATGGTGGTTCAAATATTCAATCTTGTAATTTAACATAAGATGGTGGATATATTTCTTTCTTCAGTATTTACTCTCTCTTTTTCTCTTTTTCTCTTTTTCTCTTTCAAGATTTCTCTTTTTCTTTCTCTTTCAAGCTTTCTCTTTTTCTTTCTCTTTCAAGCTTTCCCTTTTTCTTTCTCTTTCAAGCTTTCTCTTTCTCTTTCAAGCTTTCTCTTTTTCTTTCTCTTTCAAGCTTTCTCTTTTTCTTTCTCTTTCAAGCTTTCTCTTTCTCTTTAAAGCTTTCTCTTTCTCTTTCAAGCTTTCTCTTTCTCTTTCAAGCTTTCTCTTTCTCTTTCAAGCTTTCTCTTTCTCTTTAAAGCTTTCTCTTTCTCTTTAAAGCTTTCTCTTTAAAGCTTTCTCTTTAAAGCTTTCTCTGAAGGGTATAACTCTGTTTGCAACTTGGTTGGCAGGTTGCTTTGGCGGGGTTAGCTTAGTTTGAAGGTTTGCTTAGTTTGGTTTGATATGTGATGAGTGATTCAGGTTTGGTTTCTGAATTAGGTTAGGAGGTATGGTGGAACTACAAGTGAACACACTGCCAGATCAGTATACAGTTCTAATCACACTATTTACAATAAGAACATATATATAACTGTATAGTTGCCTAATTTTACCCTCTGGCTTCCATAAGAACTGCTCTGTCTCTGTGTGTGTTGTGTCCTCTGTATGTGGTGGAATGAACTAGCAGAACACATGAGCTGGAAAGTTCCTGACAGCATAGAATGCAAAGCTGGCTGTGACTGGTCAAGACTCTGCTCAATGTGAGATTGGCTGTGATTGGGCCAAGGCCTGTGATGAGTCACAAAAGCTTAACTCTATGCTTGCTGGTATGAATGAAACTGAATTGCTTTGCTTCTTCTGTCCCATACAAACAAATGACAAAGGCATATTTTTTGTTTTGCCTCTGTAAACACAACATACAACTGTTATATAACTTCCAAACACAAAATCACAATAAATAACTCTGCCTTTGTCTCTCACATATAAAAATGTGCTCTACATTAGGTTCTTAGCAGGTTTGGCTGTATATACATGCACGCTATATAAGCTACCTAGGACAGGCTCTAGCTGGCCAGCTACACGTGCCTACTAATGATCAGTTTTGACCTATCGGTTAGCCGTCCATCGATTCAATTTTAAAGCAAGCCCTCTGTTTTTGGACCGAAGCATAACAGACTGATGGGGCCTACACGCGATCGGTTTGGACCGATTAAAACAGACCTTCAGTCCGTTTTCATCAGTTTGGACTGATCGTGTGTACCTTAGAGTTCAGGTCAGCTTAAAGAACTGTTTTTTAGGCGACCTGAACGGGCGCTCCATGCTCCTCTATGGAGCCACGGATGTTAGCGGTGACATGCCCGCTGACATCCGACCCGCTCCAATCGTGTGTACACGGCTTCAGACTTCTTCTCTCATTCATTATTTTGTTTATATTTTTCCCCCAACTTCCGCTATTTCTTTTCCCATTTTATCTATCTTTGTAAATTTTAGAAGCTCACTCTCACTGGGTTACCAATGTCATCCTTGTCATCCTCCTAACACACCTACACTCTGAAACATAACTGCAAACCCACCTATAAACTGGCTAGTGTTATTAATTAAATTGAAGCTGCTATTGCACTACTAAATACATTTCCTAAAAATCAATGGAAATCTGACCAATCCTGATAGGATGGGGATTGGCATGATAGTGTAAAGCACTATTGAACATGGTGGCAACACACAAATACAAAACATGGTACTAGTATATGTATTCTTTTATGTAACACACAGCCAAACTTTTTTTTTTTTTTATCAGAAACAGTCAAACAAAGTTTAATTAAAAAGAAATAAGAAAACAAAACACAAAAAAAAAATCCAGCACTCGTACACACGATCGGATTTTCCGTCGGGAATTGTGTGATGACAGATTGTTGGCCTAAAATCCGACCGTTTGTATGCTGCATCAGACAATTGTTGTCCAATTTTCCGCCAACAAAGTCCAAAGTACAAACACACATGCCCGGAATCAATGCTCACCAAACACAGCATTAGAAGAAGGTGCCCACAGAGTGGCGCTCATGAGCAGGAATTTCACATAGTATGCCACTATGTTCGTGTTTTTTGGCTGACAATTGTGTGCCGTTTGTATGCAAAACAAGCTCATGGCCAATGTCCTTCAGGCAAAAGTCCTACTCTTTGCCGAAAATCCGATCGTGTGTACGAGGCTTAAGACCTTCCAAGAATATCCAACCAGTGGAACAGATTCTGCAGATTTGTTCATCTTTGTTTTCTCTTAAATTATCATTCATCACATTAATGCTAAACTAAAATCACCTGAGAGGTAGTTATGGCTCAATGTGCTCTGCTTATTAGCAATGCTTGTATTACTTTGTAGTAAAAAATAATTGAATAAAAGTATTGGCATTTTTAGATTGATTTGCTTCTCCTAAAAAGTAGCTGTAGACCACACTTAGTTTATAGCTGGGCATATTGCCCAGTTCAGCTGTTCTTATTAAATATTTCTGTATCTCCATTGACATGATTTAAAAGAAACCTACTTCATTTGAGGCACTATATTAGCCACATAGGGCCAGATTCAGGTAGATGAGAGTATCTTTCCTCTGGAGTAACGCTTCTCATTTACGTTACTCTGAAGACCCTTTCAGCGCAAGTCCTGTAATTCACATAGCAGTTGCGCGTAAACTTGCGCCAGAGTAACGATAATGCGCTGGCGTAACCCGACGCAAGTGAAACTGGGTGTGATCATATGTAAATGATGGGCGGAGCCCAGCGCAGAGGCTTACGTTCAGCGCATCATCCACGGAGCATGCGCAGTGAGTGCGGCTCCACTCGCCCCCTTGTGCGCATGCTCACAACTTCCGTCGGCACCACTTCCTGGGAAACGTCAGCGCAATGCGTTCCGCTGGGCGCTTAAAAGCGCTGGCGGAAACGCCATTCCGGCGCAAAAGTAGTTCCATTTCCCCCCACCCCAGGGAAGATACTTTTGCCCTGTAATGGCTGCTCCCGCTGCCCCCAAAGAGAGGAGGAACCTAAATTATAATGCCCAGGAGGTCACAGTGATAATATCGGCTATGGAGGCATTTAATGATTTTCTCCATGGTAAAAAAAGCAGGAAGACCAGCCGGGAGAGAAAGCAGGCCATCCTGGACACCATAGCTGCCAGGGTCAATGTGCTGGGGTACTCCACCCGGAGTGCTTCAGACATTCGTAAAAAAATCAATGACCTGCGGCGCAAGGTGAGGGGCAAGGTGTCCACCATTAGGAGCCATGAGAGGGGCACAGGTGGTGGTCCCCCATGTCCTGTCACCCTGACCGCGGAGGAGGAGGTGGTCGCCCGCTGCCTGGACAGGGAGCAGTTGGAGGGGGTCCCAGGCTATGATTCCGTAGAGGAAGGCTCCAGGACAGGTAAGTGATTTTTACCCCCTTTTTGGTGTGTTGCATGTGGGGCGGGGGTGGGTACATGTGCCAAGTGTGTGGGACCACCAACATGTGTCTGCTTTGTGTCATCCACAGATGACGGTGCTGGGCCATCTCGTGCCGGCCAGTCCACCCCAACCCCCCAACGGGATGCTGAAGACGAGGCCCTGGGTGCTGGAGACACCGAGGTGGAGGAGGAGAGTGCCCACACCACTTCAGCAGAGGTGGTTGTGGAGGAGCCTGTCCCTGAACAGGAGTTCATTTTAATGTTGGAGGAGTCCTCCTCCTCTGCAGGGCCCTCTGTGATCCCCTCCCCCATCCTAGGTAGCCCCTCAAGGGCGACTCCATCCCCACGGGGACAACCTTCCTCTGCCCCCAGGAAGGCCACCCGGAAGACCAGGGGGGTGTGTGATTTGGTCGAAGACCAGGTGCTTTTGGACCACGCGAAACAGACCCAGCAAATGGGGGAGATGGCTGGCCACCTAGACAGGGTCGCAGACAGCCTGGGCTCTATGTCACAGCTGCCCAGTCGCGTGCAGGGCGTTGTGACCAGCCTGGGGGAGGTGCAGGCTGATATCCGGCACTTGACAGCAGCTGTTCGAGACAACACTGCTGCCATTCGGGAAGAGGGGAGGCAGCGGCAACGTGACCAGCGGCATCAGATCACCCGCCAGCTGAGGATGCAGGCCCAAACAAATTTGTATCTGAGCCGTATCGCTGTGGCATTGGAGGGCATGCAGCCAACAGCTCCCAGGAGTGGCCCACCCGGGGATCAGCCTCCTCCTGATGCCCCCCCACCACCACCACCACCCACTCCCTCCAGGCAGATGAGGAGCCCGAGAGTGCCCCCAAGGAGGAGCCCCCGTCATCCCAGATGAGGGTTTTTTGTTTTTTTGGTTGTTATATATTTTTGTTTATACTCAGGACATGAGTTTATTTATTTTATTTATTATTATTGTTTATACTCAGGACATGAGTTTTTGTTAATTTTTTTGGTTCTCAGGTTATGAGATTTTATTTTTATTTTTTGATACTGCACACGTTGCAGTGTGAATGGTGTGTGAATGTGAGAGGGTGGCACTCCTGAAAGTAAGGGGTGTCACCCTCGGCCGTGGTGGTGAAGTTAACCCCACGGCTGAATGAATGACGTGTGAAAGGTGTGTGAATGGACAGTGACATCATTGGGGCCTTGACGCGGCGTTACTGCTCCCAACTCCTACATGCTGGACTTGGGCTAATCCAATGCGATGTGCATGTGATGTGTGTGATCTAGGGACATCAGTGGTGTACACGCGTGCACTGTCTGTGTTAGTAATGTTTTGGTTTAGTGTCCAAAGATGCCTACGGCGAGGACCCTCCTGACTGCTCTTCCATCAGCAGACTGGGTGTCCTCTGGCAGGTGGGGACTGTGTGGGTCGGGGGTCAGGTCATCACGTATGTCAATCTCTAGGCCTTTTTTCATAGCAAAGTTATGTAGTATGCAACATGCACCGATGATCTGACACACAAAGGTAGGGGAATACAATAGGGTCCCCCCGGACTTATCCAGGCAGCGGAAACGGGACTTCAGGAGCCCAAATGTTTGCTCAACCACTGCACGGGTTTTGATGTGTGCTTCATTGTATTTTCTCTCTCCTCTGGTTTGGGGGTTCCGGAAAGGAGTCATTAGATGGGGTCCCAGTGCATATGCAGAGTCACCTGTAAGGTAAAAGACAGGAGAATGTTAGTCATGCATGTGCGACTTCTGTTGTGCATCACGGGAGGGGATAGTCATGCCTGACTCCCATGTCACTCACCAACCAGCCAGCTGTCCCCATACATGTTCTGTTCGAATTCTGCTGGGATGGGACTCTGACGGTATATGAAGCTGTCATGGCTGGACCCGGGGTGTTTGGCACGGACGTGCCATATGAGGCGTTGGGCATCAGCTATCACCTGTACGTTGATGGAGTGCCAATGCTTCCGATTGCGGTATATGTGCTCTGTGGCACTGGGGGGCTGTAGGGCCACATGTGTGCAATCAATGGCCCCGATGGTGCGTGGGAATCTGGCAATGTTGTAGAAATCTGTCATTGCCTTCAGCCGCAGCTCCTCAGTGGTGGGTCTGATGAACTGGTTGGACATGCGTCTGAGGATTGCAGGGACAACCTGGTGCACACATCTGCTTATGGAGGACTGTGACATCCCAGCCACCACTCCACTTGTACGCTGGAATGATCCACTGGCAAGGAAATGAAGTGTTGCCAGGACCTTCACCAGTGGCTGCACTGCTTGTGAGCGGTGTGTCTTGCTGGTGATGTCACCCTGCAGGGTTGTGGTTAGTTCAAGTATTGCATCTGGGCTGAATCTGAAGAGGCGATACACCTCCTCATCCCCCATGCCAAAGAGGTTCATACGAGTGCGGTATATCCTCTCACGTGCCCGCCTCCTCCGTAGCGAGGGACCCAGTACTAGTCTTAGGACCACGAGTGCCCCTGGCATGTTGGCACACAGAGGTGTTGTCCTTGCTAGTGTTGTTGTTCAGCTTGCTAGTTTCGTCGGTAACGCTGCTGTAGCTGCTCTCCTGCTGACCTGTGACCGTCTGGAGTAAAGATAAAGCAGCCTTTTGTAGAAATAACTTTGCGCCGGACGGACCAGATACGCGCGGCGCATGTAGCCAGCGTATGGTGCTAATCCGATCGTGAATTGGGAAAAATCCCTCATTTGCATATTTGCAGGGGAAATCAATAGGCGCGACTGATGCGCCCAGCGAAAATAAGCGCTGACGATACTCTGGCGTCGGAACGTTCCGCCGGTCGCAAATGACCCGTTATTGGGCGCATCTAGTTTGGTGGGTACGGGCACATAGAAAAGACGGCGCATCATCACAGTTACGCGGCGCATATCCAAATACTCCAGCGCAAGTGTTCGTGAATCTGGCCCATAGTTGAATTAATTACCTATTGATGGCCAATAGTCAGCAACGGAATGATTTCCCTATTTGAAATGTATTATACACAGACATAAAGGGCTCCCATTTATTCCTATGCCGCGGAAATCAGAGTTCTTTGGAATATTTAACAATGCGATTCTAACAATTTCACATATAGTATAAAAAAGATCTGTATTCAATTTAGTTAAAATGCTATTCACATACATTTCAAGCTCTTCTCATTCAGGTAGAAAACGCTGATGTGCTGTGTTTAGAATTGCAGTGTTTACATTACACATTGTAATGATAATTATTTATTATTTTATGATTACCTTACCTGGTTATTTCTATTGACACCCTGCAGTTGTCAATTATAATGTGATGTTATCCAAGGATTCTTGCAGAAAGGCATTAACCTTTTTGGGGGGTGCAAACAAACTGAAAAAAAACAAACACATCAATTGCAGCCTCACTGTGACCATCAAACGCTGCCACTGTGCGCATCAAAAGCTGCCACGGTGCCCATCAAACTCTGCCACGGTGCCCATCAAAAGCCAATGTGCCCATCAGATGCAGCCAATGTGCCCATCAGATGCAGCCACTGTGCCTAAACGCTGTCACTGTGCCCCAAATGCTGCCACTGTGCCAAAATGTTGCCACTGTGCCCCAAATGCTGACACTGTCTCCCATATGTTGCCACTGTGCCCCACATTCTGGCACTGTAACGCCCTCCCACCCGCCGCCTGCTCAGCACTTACCTTGTCTCAGGTGGGCATCAGGTGACGGTGGCGAGCGGTGTCAGGTGTCCTCCATTTCCTCCCCGACCCGATGTCTTCTCCTGCCTGCTCCTTCTCTCATCCTCTGTTATTATTGGACGCCAGATAATCACCTCTAATGCCACGTACACACGATCACTTTTTGTCTTGAATTTTTTTTTAATTTTTCATCATGAAAAAAATGAAATTTTTCCAACTTCATCATTAAAAATGATGTTGCCCACACACCATCGTTTTTGAAAAGAGATGGACAAAGCGACGGCACTCTAAAGGGGAAGTTCTATTCTCCTTTGGTTACTTGTTAGTAAAAGACGATTCGCGCTTTTTTGTCTGTTACAGCGTGATGAATGTGCTTACTCCATTATGAATGGTAGTTTTACCTCCCGTCTCATCACTTGCTTCTGGGCATGTGCAGGTTTAAAACATTGTTTTTGCCCACACACGATCATTTTTTATGACACAAAAAATTAAATTTTTAAAAATGACATAAAAAATTGAAGCATGTTCGAATTTTTTTTTGTCGTTTTTCACAAGACAAAAAATGATCACACACGATCATTTTAAATGACATTTTTAAAATGACATTTTTTTTCATCACAAAAAGTGATCGTGTGTACACGGCATAAGGATTCTCTAGGGATGGCACCCATAGCAGCAAAGTGGTTGAAAGTTTTGCAGAGATTTTTTCGATCCAAGCCATCAAGACTCTGGGCTTCAGGTAGAGAAAAGTATCAATAGCTTTTTTAATTTCTAGCTCAAAGGACACCGAGGCCCAGATTCACAGAGCGATTACGCCTGCGCAACAGGAGATGCGCGGCGTAAGTCTAAATGTGCACGTGCGTTTCGATGCACGGCATCCCCGAAACGAGATACGCAAAAAATCTACTTTTTTTTGTCCAGCGTAATTTCGTTAGACAGGCGCATCCGTCCGCTCAAAACTGCGCTAGACAGACCATTGATTTGCTAGTCAAATATGCTAATGAGGGACTTACGGGGATCCACAAAAGAACGTTGGGGCAGCGCAGGCTACGCAGTGTGCCCAACAGCAAAATGTCCTGTCTAAAATTAGACCATATAAAAGCTGGTCTAAAAAGAGAAAAAAAGTCTACTTGTTAGATAAAGCAACACTGTTAGTGAGGAGCTCAGCAGTCACACGTGTTGCACAACAATCTGTATGCCAACATGCCAGGGGCATCGTCGCACATAGCTATACTACTGACTTTAGATGAGCAAAGAAGGAGGAGGGCACGGAGGATGGCACGGGAGAGCATAGACCGCACCCGCATAGACCTGTTTGGCTTGAGTGATTCTGAGGTGTATCGCATCTTCAGATTCACCCCTCATGCCATCATGGAATTAACCACAACCCTGCAGGAGGACATCACCAGCCCAACACACCGCTCACATGCAGTGCAGCCACTGGTCAAGGTCATGGCAACACTCCATTTCTTTGCCAGTGGCTCTTTTCAGCGTACAAGTGGAGTGGTGGCTGGGATGTCACAATCCTCCATGAGCAGATGTGTGCACCAGGTTGTCCCTGCAATCCTCAGACGCATGGCCAACCAAATCATCAAACCCACCACTGAGGACCTGCGGCTGAAGGCAATGACAGATTTCTACAGAATTGCCAGATTCCCACGCACTGTGGGGGCCATTGATTGCACACATGTGGCACTCCAGCCCCCCCAGGAGACAGAGTACCGCAATCGGAAGCATTGGCATTCCATCAACGTACATGTGATAGTCGATGCCCAAGGCCTCATATGGCACGTCCATGCCAAACACCCAGGGTCCAGCCATGACAGCTACATATACAATCAATGCCACATGCGAATGGAATTCGATCAGAACGTGTATGGGGCCACTTGGCTGGTTGGTGAGTGACATGGGTGGCAGGCATGACTGTAACCCCCCCCCCATGATGCACACATCACAAGGGGCACATGCATGACTAACATCCTCCTGTCTTTTCCCTTGCAGGTGACTCTGCATATCCACTGGGACCCCATCTCATGACTCCTTTCCGGAACCCCCATACCCCAGGAGAGGAAAGATACAATCAAGCACATGCCCAAACACGTGCAGTGGTGGAGCGCACCTTTGGCCTCCTGAAGTCACGTTTCCGATGCCTGGATAAGTCTGGGGGTACCCTCTTGTATTCCCCAAACTTTGTGTGCCATATTATCGGTGCCTGTTGCATGCTGCAGAACTTTGCAGTAAGAAAGGGCCTGCAGATTGACCTACGTGATGACCTGACCCCTGAACCAGACAATCCCCCCCCTAACCGAAGATACCCCGTCTTCTGAGGGAAGAGCAGCCAGGAGACAGCTCACATTGGGCATCTTTGCACGTTAAACACACACATTAATCATGGCACAATGAGAATGCATGCATGCACACCACTGTGGTCCCTAGCACACACACCCCACATCCACATCAAATTGGATTGGCACCAGTCCACCATGCAGGACTTGTGAGCAGCAACGCCACGCCAAGGCTCCAATTATGTCACTGTACATTCATACACCATTCACACGGACCTGGGGATCACTTCTCCCTGGTCCTGGGGAACCCTTCTCCACCAAAATTGAGGGTGACACCCCTTTTCCGGCAGGAATGTCACCCCCACATTCAAACAGCATTCACAACCCAAAAAAAAAAAAAATGACCAGCAAAATCAAAAAATGTCCAGCAAAAAAAAAAAAGAGGGGGAAAAAAAATTTGTGCCCTTGACGTGAGCCACGCCTGGGGCGCCCCCGGCCATGGCCCCGGCTCCTCAGGGGAGACTCATGGGGAGGGGGAAAACCGGGGAAGGAGGAGCAGCCCATGATCTCTGCCCACCTGGCGGCCTGCCCTCCAAGGCCACGGCTATTCTGTCCAGGGCAGCACCAAGTGTTGCCGTGTTGGCCTGGATAGCCTGGGTAAGGGGCCTCACATCCTGCCCAACGCCTGCTGATGTCGTCTGCAGTTCGTTTAGGCAGTTTGTGAAAGCCCGGGAGTGGGAGTCCAGGTTCCCCAGCGTATCCTTGATGGAGGACAGGCTCTCCTCCATCCGCACCAATGTCTGGCTGACCTGTCCCAGATGGCGGGTCTGGAGGAACTGGCCCCTTCTCAGAGTGGCGGGCAGGAGATCGGCCACCCCCCTGGTCTTCTGGGACGACTTCCTGCCTCCAGCTGATGCTTGTGGCCGGGGAGAAGGGGAGGCCCTTGGGAGGGGAGACAAAACGTATCCACCGCCCCCATCTATGGCTGGCAATCACAGTAAGTAGCAATGGAAGGCTAAAGCAGATAACAACAAGAACCTGGGGAATGCCCAGGGAATAACCAAGCCTACTTACCGACCAGCTAGCAGAACAACCAATTAACCTGTCTAACAATGTGCTTTAAAAACAGGGGTTTTGTCCGCACGCATTTGCAAACGCATGCGTGAGCCACAGAGCCGCGCCAAGGCACCCCATAATTCTGTGGTCCTAACACTAACAGTGAGTGTCCTCACAATGGAGGCACATGCATTTTAATGGATAGATAGGGGCAGGTGGACTGAAGGGGAGCCACCCCTCCTTAAAGGTACAGAAGCACACCAAGCACCCAGCATATAGCACAATGGCTGCAAAGGTGTTGGTGCACTGCTGGACCAAAATAAACACCACAGGTGAAACAAAACGTATCCACCGCCCCCATCTATGGCTGGCAATCACAGTAAGTAGCAATGGAAGGCTAAAGCAGATAACAACAAGAACCTGGGGAATGCCCAGGGAATAACCAAGCCTACTTACCGACCAGCTAGCAGAACAACCAATTAACCTGTCTAACAATGTGCGTTAAAAACAGGGGTTTTGTCCGCACGCATTTTCAAACGCATGCGTGAGCCACAGAGCCGCGCCAAGGCACCCCATAATTCTGTGGTCCTAACACTAACAGTGAGTGTCCTCACAATGGAGGCACATGCATTTTAATGGATAGATAGGGGCAGGTGGACTAAAGGGGAGCCACCCCTCCTTAAAGGTACAGAAGCACACCAAGCACCCAGCATATAGCACAATGGCTGCAAAGGTGTTGGTGCACTGCTGGACCAAAATAAACACCACAGGTGAAACAAAACGTATCCACCGCCCCCATCTATGGCTGGCAATCACAGTAAGTAGCAATGGAAGGCTAAAGCAGATAACAACAAGAACCTGGGGAATGCCCAGGGAATAACCAAGCCTACTTACCGACCAGCTAGCAGAACAACCAATTAACCTGTCTAACAATGTGCGTTAAAAACAGGGGTTTTGTCCGCACGCATTTGCAAACGCATGCGTGAGCCACAGAGCCGCGCCAAGGCACCCCATAATTCTGTGGTCCTAACGTTTTCAAATGCGTGCGGACAAAACCCCTGTTTTTAACGCACATTGTTAGACAGGTTAATTGGTTGTTCTGCTAGCTGGTCGGTAAGTAGGCTTGGTTATTCCCTGGGCATTCCCCAGGTTCTTGTTGTTATCTGCTTTAGCCTTCCATTGCTACTTACTGTGATTGCCAGCCATAGATGGGGGCGGTGGATACGTTTTGTTTCACCTGTGGTGTTTATTTTGGTCCAGCAGTGCACCAACACCTTTGCAGCCATTGTGCTATATGCTGGGTGCTTGGTGTGCTTCTGTACCTTTAAGGAGGGGTGGCTCCCCTTCAGTCCACCTGCCCCTATCTATCCATTAAAATGCATGTGCCTCCATTGTGAGGACACTCACTGTTAGTGTTAGGACCACAGAATTATGGGGTGCCTTGGCGCGGCTCTGTGGCTCACGCATGCGTTTGCAAATGCGTGCGGACAAAACCCCTGTTTTTAACGCACATTGTTAGACAGGTTAATTGGTTGTTCTGCTAGCTGGTCGGTAAGTAGGCTTGGTTATTCCCTGGGCATTCCCCAGGTTCTTGTTGTTACCTTGGGAGGGGAGCCATGTTGGGGGAGGAGGGGGGGGGCTCCCCCTTAGGGAGGGCTGCCTGCTGCCAGCCAGAGGGGAAGAGTCCTCAAAAACCAAAAGTCCAGTGCCTGACATGGACTCCTCCTCCTCATAAATCTCCTCCTCCTCAACCTCCTCCTCCACCACCTCTTCAACCTCCTCCACGGACTCCGGCCTTGTCGGGGGGGCCTCATTAGGCTGCTGTCCTGGGGATGGTGCGGTCAGGCCAGATGGCCCTGCACCCTCCTGCACATCTGTGGATGATACAAAACATTCACAGGTTGGAGGATCCACACACTTGCCACATATTCCCTTTCACCCCCTCCCCCACACATGCTACACACCTGATATTAAAAAAAATACTTACCTGGCACCACGGGCTCCGGACTTGAGTCAAAGCCGGGCAGGCCCTCAACTTCATGCCGATGAAAGGTCAGGGCCACCGCACGCTCCTCCGCTGTCAGCCTAATACGGCATGGTGGGCCCCCTCCTGTGCCCCTGGCATGGGCAAGCATTTTGGCCAGCTTCTGTTTGACCAGACGCCGGAGGTCATTAATCTTTTTGTCAATCCCAGACCGGGTCCGTGTCTCCCCCTCCCCCGCTGAATTGACCTGCTCAGTGATGAGGTCCAAAATCTCCCTCCTCCTGGCCGGGGTGGTGTTGGCACTGTCTGGGCCGTGGAGGAAACGCCCATAATCGCTAATGGCCCGGGCAAGAATTATTTTTTCCCCCAAAGTAAAATTTAGTTTTCGCTTTCTCTCTGTCATACTAAAAAAAAAACTCACTCCCAGTCAACAAAAATCAGTCACAAAAACAAGCACAACCAATCAAGCAAGAACACACACAAAGAGAAAACTGAGGCGGCGTACACACGACCGAGGTTCTCGCTGGAAACCAGCGAGAACCTCGCTGGAAGCTGCATTCCAGCGAGGACCTCGGCCGCGTGTACGCTCTCGGCGAGCATCCCGTCGGGAATCCCGTCGAGCAGAAATAGAGAGCACGCTCTCTATTTGCTCGACGGCCTGCCTGGATGAATGGCTGGTTGCCATTCCCGACGGTCGGGTCGCCGATTTCGACGGCCGGCAGAGAACCTCGACGGGCGGAACGATGTGTTCTGCCCGTCGAGGTTCTCCGCCGTGTGTACACGGCCTAACACCCAAAAAATCACACAAGCACTCAGCAAGAAACAGTCACAAAAACAAACAGCAAAAATTCAGCAAGAAAACAAACGAACAGAAATATATCAAACAAACAGTCTCTCAAACACTTATCAAAAAAACACTTTCAAAGATCTACTAACAAACACTTGATCACACAGAACACTAATCTGACAAATACAAAACACACCGCAACGAACAACGGGAAAAAAGCACTTGGTTAAATGGGAAGGGACAAAGGGATGTACTTTTGCAATGCAAGTGCGTTTGTGTCTGTCTATTTATGCTGTCTGCGTAGTCCTTAGTCCATTTCCAATTTCACTGATTGCGCCGCTCCCGAGTTGTGAGCATGCGCACAGCGGAGCTGACATGGTCTGCTTCAAGCGTGCATGCGCGAGCCGGCCGGCCCTTCATTTGCATGGGGTCACGGCTCATTTCAATGTAACACGCCCACGTCCTTCCCAATTTGTATTACTCCGCCTTACGCCTCTGAAATAACGTTACGCATGCACAATTTTCTGCGCAAAAGCTACGAGAATAGGGTGATTACGCGGCTACATTGCGCAAGTCTAACGTAAAGGCGGTGCGCTACGCCGGTCCAATAATGCGCAGATGTACCTGAATCTGGCCCAGAAAGTTTAGCAAGTTGTGTTGTGGAAACTGTGGAAAGGCATAAGGAGAGGAATGACTGAATGGTATTCTTCGTGGGTAAAGGTTCCGTGACCGTTTGACTTTGGTTGTACAGTTTAGAAAAAAAAGTTAGCAACATTTTGTTAGTTTGTGAAGATCGGTTGGTTTTGTTTAGGTGTTCTAGAGCTCTAGAAATCTTTTTTTTGATTTGTTCAGCCTGAATAAAAGTGTAAACCCACTTTTATGGGAAAAAATAGCAAATACTGTATTTATTGGCATATAACACTCACTTTTTTTTACCCTGAAAATAGAGGATAAATTATGCCTAGGCTGTGGATTTTTTTTCCCCTGAAACATCCCTCTAATGCCGCGTACACACGATCACTTTTTGTGATGAAAAAAAAAAAAAAAACGACGTTTTCAAAAACGTCATTTAAAATCACCGTGTGTGGGCAAAACGTTGTTTTATGTCTTCAAAAAAACTACCAAAAAAAAATTCCAACATGCTTGAATTTTTTGTGTCGTTTTTTAAAATGTAATTTTTTGTGTCATAAAAAGTGATGGTGTGTGGGCAAAACGACGTTGAAAACGACGTTTTTAAACCCGCGCATGCTCAGAAGCAAGTTATGAGACGGAGCTTCAATGGAACAGAGTGCTGTCGAACGTGGTGTACGTCACCACGCTTTGCTAGAGCATTTTGGAAAAACAATGGTGTGTATGCAACGTCGTTTTGGAAAATGAAGTTTGAAAAACGTCGTTTTGTTTCGTCACATAAAACGTCGTTTTTTTTCATCACAAAAAGTGATCGTGTGTACGCGGCATTAGACCCCTTTCACACTGAGCCGCCCATAGTGTCAGTGGTAAAACTCCTCTATTTTTACTGCCTACGCTATAGGTGGATTTTTGGCGCATTTCGGCCACTAACGGGACACTTTTAACCCCCGCTAGCGGCCGAGAAAGGATTAAAACTGCTGAAACAGCACATTGCGGGTGGTATAGCCGCATTGTCCCATTGATTTCAATGGGCAGCAGCGGTGGATGAGCGGTAAACACACCACTCCTTCACCGATCCAAAGATGCTCTTTTACCTTCCTGCTAGCGCAATGCTCCAGTGTGAAAGCCCTCGGGGGCAGGTGCTATTTTTAATGCTATAGTGTCTGCAATACGCCCTCAGCATGAAAGGGTCTTAAAGTTAGAGTGCGTGTTATACGCCGATAAATACGAGTAATAAAATAATAATATAGCATATACAATTGCAACAAAAGTCATGTCGTATTTAACTTGTTATTCTGCAGAGCTGTAATTTTCTATAAAATGCAATTTGGCAACCCGGAGTACAGGTTGTACAGAATGCCTCTCAGAAATGTAATTTCCTGCATGTGTGATTGGGTTATTGATTTTCCCAGAAGTCTGCACTAAGGTACCAGTCAAATTTTGGGCATCTGCAACAAAAATGTCATTTTTGGTGAGATACTTCCAAAGTGAAATCATGTCTAAAGGAATGCAGACCCCACCACTTTCACCATTAGAGCCCTACAAGGGAAGCCGCTGATTGATAATTATAAAATCACTCCCATTCCCATTCATTGACTACTTCCCACCCGGCCTAAAGCAAAATGACAGCCAGGCAGTGGTTCAGTTAACCTGACTGGGCGTCATATGACGTCCAGCAGTATAAGCCGCGATCGCGCACTCTAGGGGGCACGCAGCGTGGTGCGGTGTGTCAGTCTGACACACTGCATCACGATCTCGGTAAAGAGCCTCTGACAAAGGCTCTTTACCATGTGATCAGTCATGTCCAATATACCCACACCAGGATGGAGATACTATCAAATGACAGGCTTCTTTAACCACTTGATACCCGCTCGCCTTCAAATGACGGCGGGCGGGATACTCTATAGTATGGCCGATGGCCGCCGGGCACATGCGATTGCCGACAATTGAGCTGGGACGTGGAGCTCTGTGTGTAAACACAGAGCTCCACGTCCCTGTCAGGGAGAGAGGAGACCGATCTGTGTCCCTTGTACATAGGGACACAATCGGTCACCTCCCCCAGTCACCCCCCTCCCCCTACAGTTAGAACACAATCTAGGATAAACATTTAACCCCTTCCCCGCCCCCTAGTGGTTAACCCCTTTTCTGCCAGTTACATTTATACAGTTATCAATGCATATTTATAGCATTGTTCACTGTATAAATGTAAATGGTCCCAAAAATGTGTCAACAGTGTCCGATGTGTCCGATATAATGTCCCAGTCCCAAAAAAAAATCGCAGATCGCCACCATTCCTAGTAAAAAAAAAAAATCATAATTATGTCCCCTATTTTGTAGGCAATATAACTCTTGCGCAAACCAGTCACTATACGGTTATTGCGATTTTCATTTTTATTTTATTTTTACCAAAAATATGTAGAAGAATACATATTGGCCTAAACTGAGATAATTTTTTATTTTTATTTTTTTAACCACTTAAGGACCGCCTACTCCAAATATACGTCGGCAGAATGGCACGGCTGGGCACATCAACGTATATGGAGCTGAAGAACGGGGAGAGCTGTGTGTAAACACGGCTTCCCCGTGCTTCACTGTGGCAACAGCATCGATCGCGTCATCCGTGTTATAGGGGGACAGGATCGATGACGTCACACCTACAGCCACACCCCCCTACAGTTGTAAACACACACACACAAGGAACACTCAAAGTCACAGCGCCCCCTGTGGTTAACTCCCAAACTGCAACTGGAATTTCCACAGTAAACAATGCAATTTAAATGCATTTTTTGCTGTGAAAATGACAATTGTCCCAAAAATGTGTCAAAATTGTCTGAAGTGTCCGCCATAATGTCGCAGTCATGAAAAAAATCGCTGATCGCCGCTATTAGTAGTAAAAAAATAATAATTAATAAAAATGCAATAAAACTATCCCTTATTTTGTAAACGCTATAAATTTTGCGAAAACCAACCGATAAACTCTTATTGCGATTTTTTTTAACCAAAAATAGGTAGAAGAATACGTATCGGCCTAAACTGAGGAAAACATTTTTTTTTTATATATATTTTTGGGGGATATTTATTATAGCAAAAAGTAAAAAATATTGCATTTTTTTTAAAATTGTCGCTATATTTTTGTTTATAGCGCAAAAAATAAAAACCGCAGAAGTGATCAAATACCACCAAAAGAAAGCTCTATTTGTGGGGAAAAAAGGACACCAATTTTGTTTGGGAGCCACGTCGCACGACCGCGCAATTGTCAGTTAAAACGACGCAGTGCCGAATCGCAAAAAGGGGCAAGTTCCTTTATCTGCATTTTGGTCCGGGTCTTAAGTGGTTAAATGGGATATTTATTATAGCAAAAAGCAAAAAATATTGTGTCTTTTTTCAAAATTGTCGCTCTTTTTTTGTTTATAGCGCAAAAAATAAAAACCTGCGCGGGCGATCAAATACCACCAAAAGAAATCTCTATTTGTGGGGGAAAAAAAGGACATCAATTTTGTTTGGGAGCCACGTCGCATGACCGCGCAATTGTCAGTAAAAGCGACGCAGTGCCAGAAGCTAAAATTTTGTCTGGGCAGGAAGGGGGTGTAGGTGCACAGTAGGCAAGTGGTTAATTAGATGAAATCCTTATTAAGATCATTAAACTCAATTACGGTGTTTGAGGGCCAGTGTGTACGTTTGAGGGACACGAGACATTTGCTGTCGCAGATGTGTAGACTGATACTCAGTGCCCAAAAGTGTACAGTCCCATACTTTGTCAGGGAATGGGAGAGAGAACTAAATAAGGAAATGTCAGCCAAACAAATTAAAAAAATGATTAAATCAACTTATTCTACATCCATAAGTTTGTATGTTCAGAAAATGGCCTATAAAATTATGACAAGGTGGTACAGGACACCAGTAAGATTAACTCAGATGTAGCCAGCGGCAGATGTCCGGTGTTGGACAGGGTGTGAGTAAAGGGTTACATTACTCCACTTGTGGTGGGAATGCCCCAGAATTGCAGCATTTTGGGTAGAAATTGCACCATGGATTGAGAGGCTGACCTCTAGACCTATGGAGTTTACACCTCTATGCTTCCTATTCCATGGAACGCCTGGCTCCATTAAAGCCTATAGGAAGAGTATCATACCACACTTACTGAATGCAGCTAAATTACGAATCCCCAGATTTTGGAAACAGATCACCTGTCCAACACTAGAGGATTGGAAAAAGGAGGTCAACCGGATAATGGGAGCCGAAAGGTGGATTCAATTAGTGAAGGACCAACAAGGAGAATTTGAAAAGACATGGGCAGGCTGAATACAATGTGTATCTGAGATGGGCGGAAGGAGAAGAAACATGGAGATGGAAAGAAAGGGGTGTAGAAGATCCATAAGGGCCTAATATTGTTGCTTATGGTTTTAGAGAAATAAAGAGTAGAATTACGAACCTTGACCTTGAACCTTGAACCTCAGACATTGTGGAGTGAGATGTCTGGGTCATCCAGCGGCACTCTGCTAACTGTTGGCAGGTGTGTAGTTTCCATCTTCATCATTTCGAGACAGTCGTGAGGGGTATCGTATGGGTCGTTTTGTATTGATCTGTATGAGCCTGGCTCGAGGGGGTCCTTTTCTTTTTTGGAGAGTAGTTTGATAATGGCCCGGTTTCCCGAGGGGAGGTAGGGGCCGCCGGCCCACATGCCGCTATACACCTTATGGAGGGTGGGTTCTACAATGCTCTGCAGGGTCTTGTAGAATTCGCTTGTGAAACCGTCAGGGCCTGGGGCCTTGGAAGGTGTGAGTTTGCGTATGGTGTCTGAGATTTTGGTAGTGGAGATAGGGGCGTTGAGGGCTTCTAGTTGAGAGGGGGTAATTTTGGGGATCACCAGGTTTTCTAAGAAGGCGGCGGCTACAGATTTGTCGATGGGGTCTGGGGCGTATAGGGCCGAGTAGAATTGAAGCATTGTTTCGTTTATGGCCGGAGGTGTGGTGTGAATGGAGCCTTTGGGGTCTCTCAGGGCCGTGATATGGGTGGGATTAAATGGGCCTTTACTTAGCCTAGCGAGCAGTTTGCCTGCTTTGTTCCCGAATTTGTGGAGGGTGGCGTCTAGGTTCGCTCTTTTAACTGTTTCTATAGTGTCTGCCCAGGTGTCAAAGGATCTTTTAGCTGCGTGCCATTCGTCCCTGTTTTCGGGGGAGTCAGTAACATAAAGAGCCCTTTGGGCTAGGTGCAACCGGGAACTGGCCAGTTTGTATTGTGATAGGGTGTTTCTCTTGAAGGAAGTGGCGTAGGATATGATCTGATCCCTGAGGAAAGCCTTACCGGCGTCCCAGAAGAGGTTTGGGTCGTCCATGTGGGGGGCATTAGACGAGGAGTATTCCGCCCAGGCGTTTTCTATGAAACATTGAAAGTCAAAATGATTGTTGAGGTAGGAGGGGAAGCGCCATAGTTTCGGGTGGGGGGAGGTCTAGGTTGTCAAGTGAGACTGAGATTGGGGCGTGGTCTGACACGGCAATGTCGAGTATGTCGGAGGCGGAGACTAAGGGAATTAGGTCGTCTGAGGCGAAAAGGTAGTCAATTCTAGTAAAGATTGCGTGGGAGTTGGAGTAGAAGGTAAATTCTCTGTCAGCAGGGTGGGCTAACCGCCAAAGGTCACGCAGGCGGAGTGAATCCATTGTGGAGGCAAATAGAGAAGGGTTGGGGGGGGCAAGGGCTAGGTTGGTTCGTTTAGGGGAAGATCTGTCATCTATCTGGTGTAGGGTATCGTTGAAGTCGCCTCCCACCAGGTGGGGGAGGTGGGAGTGTTGCAGTAGCCATGTGGACAATTCACAATAGAAGTCCTTCCCTGGGGAGTTAGGAGCATAGATGTTTGAAAGGACAAGTTCCTTGGAGCCTATCTTAACATGGGCGGATAATAATCTACCCTGGGTCTCCGATTTTATCGCAAGGACCGAACATGGGAGGTTTTTATGAATCAGTAGGAGGACACCGGCCTTCCGGCCGAAGGCCTCAGAGCCTAGGACCGTACCCACCCATAGTTTTTTCATGCGGGGGAAGTCTGAAGTAGGGAGGTGGGTCTCCTGCAGTAGAGCAATATCTGCTTTTAGCCTTTTCAGGTGTCTGAGGATTTTCATTCTTTTGTTTGGGGACCGGAGTCCCTTCACGTTCCATGAGATAACTTTCATGTTATTGGTTCGGGAAAGGGGGTCTGAGAAGGATTTTTAGGATGGGTATCGTGTGAATCAGCTCCGACGATGACCAACTTAGGCGAGGGATATGGGCGACGTAGGGCACTTGCGAAGAGGAGAGCGCAGGGGGGGAATGGGCGGGTGCCTGGGGGAGTGTGTGGGGGAGGGGTGATGGTAGGGGGAGGAAGGAGGGCGAGAAGAAGAGAGGGGGGTAACAAGAGCAACAAAACCAAACTTGTGAACTTCGCTTTTTTCCACATGAAGTCGCTGTACGGGGCGGCTCCCCTGTCACGACCTGGGTGACATGGGGCCCGGAAGCCCAGAGCAAGACGCAGGGCAACATGTGGCTGGCTGGTGCATACCCGGGTATGCCGGGTATGCCTAAGTAGACCGTACAGTGAGGCCAGGAGGCGCTAACAGTGAGACCAGTAACAAAATAGTAGTCTAACAATACAACAGGTTCTATAGAGCAGAGAGGGGAGGATATAATATAATATAACAGGGGGTAGCAGGATTCATAACAACGTAGTCTATCTAGTAGAGGCATCAAAAGTAGGCATGAAACATGGTAAAGGTTATGGCATAACAGAGGTTAAACAAAGGTGGATATTATGATAAATCAAACCGACCATAATCCTAAGCATGGAAGGAGAAAATGCAAGGTGAACATCAGAAGGGGAAAGGGGATGAGAGAGCATTGCTCAAGAGACTGACCTGACTGGAAGGTGCAGAGGGTTAGACCATAGCAGAGGCCCCGGAGCAGCAGGTGCCCGGACAGATCATGTTCTGGTGGTGCCTATCAGTGTGAGACAAAAGGATAGGAGTAGAGGGCAGAGTCATGAGAGTGTTCACAGAGCAGGTAGCGGTTATCTCGTGGCGGCCAGGTTCGGGTCGACGCCCGAGTGCCTGAAGCGCTTCGGGGAGTCCTTCCTTGGGCTTCTTTGATCCAGGGAGCGGTTAAGTGGAGGGGCTTTGGAGGGGGTCTGGGGATGCGGCTGCGCATGCCGTGATCTCAGGAAAGCTTCGGCCTCCGAGGGATCCTGGAAGGTCAGCTGGTCTCCGTTAGGGGCCTTGAGGCGTAGTATGGCCGGGAAAGCCAGTGTAAATTTTATTTGTTGCTTAAAGAGCTCCGAGCATATTGGTTGAAAAGCCTTTCTTTTCTTTGACACCTCGGCCGAGTAGTCAGCGAATACTAGGACTTTTATACCGTCGATTTGGAGCTGGCGAGCTTGTCGGAATGTATGCAGTATGAGAGACTTGTCTGCATAGTTTAGGTATTTGGCTATGATTGGGCGCGGGGATTTGTGGTCTGAATTAAAGGCCCCCATGCGGTGCGCGCGTTCTACCATGCATGGGCCCGGGAGGCCCAGTGCTTCTGGGATGCGGTGGGAGCAAAAGTCAGCCAATGCAGAGGACTGGAGCGATTCGGGGACCCCCACAAACCTAAGGTTGCTCCTCCTGGACCTATTCTCCAAATCATCCAGTTTCTGGAGAATGTACTGGTTGGTCTTATCCTGGGCATGTTCCAGGGCTTGGGTCTGATAGAGGTCTTCCTCAGCGTGGGATAGGCGATGCTCTAGATCAGTGAGCCTAGTGCCATGTTCCCCTAGTTGGGCCTTGAACTGCGCCATCCCGGCGTTCACGGCCTTCTCCACTGAAGCTGTGATCATGGGGGTCAGTAGGGCGGCTACTGCTTGAGCAATCCGCTCCGTGGTGTCATCCCCAGTGTCCTGTGTCAGGGATGCGTGTGGAGAAGGAGGGGGGATGTGCTGCCGCTTACCTCCATCGCGGCCGGCTGTTGTGATGTCCGCGGAGCGGTGTAGGCCGAGACCGGGGCCTCGATTTGCGGCTGGGCCGGCGCCGGCTGCGCCGTCTGGGCCGAGTTGGAGCGGGCGCCCGTCTTCTCCAGAAACCGGTCCATGATGGTGTGAGGACGTGCCCAGAGGTGGATGGGTGGTCGTGGGGCTTCTCGGGCTGATTTGAAGGCTGATTTGGGGTCGTGCTGCGGGAGCTGCAGTGAAGAGCAGCTACTCCATGCGGCGCAGGAACAGGAAGTCTATACTCCCTCTTAAACCTTTAATAATAATGAGACCAACACTGTAACTTGGAGTAAAAACTGTCCGTAGCAGCCTCCTTTATTTTAGATAACTTTCAATAATAAATAACATATATAAACCATATAATTCCTGAGAAAAACAGTTCTTCTCATACTAGTGCTGGACTTAGCAGGCACCACCAACACTGACTTGTAAAGCCTTTTAACATTATGACATTTTTGGCACTGCGGTACCTCACCTCTGGTCATAGGCCTCAAGCCGACAAGCTGGCTCAGAGACGACCACTGACCGCAGTGCCCCCATTAACCCACATTCCAGCTACACCTTGGTAGACTGAAAACCACACCCCTTCAGAACCCATACCACCTCTGGGTAATGGCATCCATATTTGGGGTCATTTCTTCTCCTGCAAAGTCCAAACACCCGCCACTGCCACGACAGCATGAACCTCGTACCTGCATAAGGAGAAACAAAACACAAGGAAAGCACCCAAAACAACAATTCTCTCAACCATTATCACCACTATCAGCAAGCCCATAACATAAAGGAAGGGTGGGAACTTTTCTCCCCACGCTGTGTGTCACTCGGGAAAGGAGGGGGGAGGAATTTATAGCCTCTCCTCCCCTCCCCACTGCCCTCTCCCCTAACCACTCCGCCTTGGCTTGTAAGGGTTTACTGTTAACCCTGTCATGCCCGGCCCTGCGCCTATTTTTGTTGTTATTTGCTCCGGGCCTCTCTTGAGGGCTGCTATATGCAATTATGGATAATCAATGTTTAACCATGTGGTATAACATGGCCATTAGTGGCCTCTTACACAAGGTATTGGTAGAGGGGGAATTAAATAAAAACCTTGGAAGAAGGTAGGGGTGGTGTCTTTTTGACACAGGGGGGGCACTGTAGGAGAATACACTCAAAGTAGAAGGAATGGAGTGGGAAGGGAAAGTGCAGACTTATTCAACCACATCCAGGGATGGCGTGGAGGGGGGGGGGGGGACTATTGATCTCTTTTTTTTCTTCTCTTTTTGGGGGGAAAGGTAGTATGATTGGTAAATTCTTGACAAGATAGTTGTGTAGCCAGTTCTTCCTTGTAATGCTTAATTTTGTGTTGTTAATGTAAACGATTGAAATATGGAATACAAGAATGAATAATACTGAATGTTGAAATTTAAAATAAAATAACTTTGATTATTAAAAAAACAACAACAACAACCACGGCTGATCACAATGGAAACAGGAAGAGCCGTTAATTGGCTTTTCCTCACTCATGTCTGACAGACATAAGTAGAGGAGAGCCGACCGCTGGTAAACAATCAGTGCAGGCCCCCCCTGTGGATGCCTGCCCAGGACCAACAGGATGCCGCCAGGACCACCAGGGATGGCCACCACACAGGACCACCAGGGATGGCCACCACACAGGACCACCAGGGATGGCCACCACACAGGACCACCAGGGATGGCCACCACACAGGACCAACGGGTATGCCACCCTAGACCACCAGGGATATGCCAATCAGTGCCCAGGCAGCTGCCAATTAGTGCAGATTAAAAATGCCTGCCAGTGCCACCAGTGATGCCTATCAGTGCAATCTATTAGTGCCCATCAGTGGCGCCTATCAGTGCCTAGCAGCACCACCTATCAGTGCTCATTAGTGCTCAGCAGCGCCTCTTGTTAGTGCCACCCATAAGTACCCATCAGTGCAGCATTTTCAGTGCCCATCAGTGTCACCTGTCAGTGCCCACCAGTGCCCATCAGTGCTGCATATCAGTGCCACCTCATCGGTGCCGCCTTATCAGTGCCCATCAGTGAAGGAGAAAACTTACTTTTTTACAAAACAGAAACAAAGTAAAACTTCAAAATTTTCGGCCTTTTTTAGTTTGTTTAGCAAAAAATAAAAACTGCAGAGGTGATCAAATACCACCAAAAGAAAGCTCTATTTGTGGGAACAAAATGATAACATTTCTGTTTGGGTACAGTGTAGCATGACTGCGCAATTGTCATTTAAAAAGTGACAGCGCTGAAAGCTAAAAATTGGCCTGGGCAGGAAGGGGGGTAAGTGCCTGGTATTGAAGTGGTTAAACTCCTTGCAATGTACATTGATCACCCAGAAGGGGTAAAATGTTTCTTAACAAACGTTAAGTTACTTTTTAAGATTTTATATGTAGAAAAGTCTGGGAACTGAAAAGTCACAAAGTACATGAACTGGTCTATAATAGAAAAATTAATTTGGAAACCTCTAAAAGACTAGATCCATCTTTTAAAAATATAATGTTTGTTTGTTTATTTTATATATACATATTTTTATCGCTCATCAAATGGAAAACTGTCTAAAGATCTTCCTCCATAACGGATGAAGTCATAAAGTTATATGATAAAGACAATACACATAATGTAAATAATAAGCGAGTAGTACATCACTATGGAGACTGATGGAAAATACAGCACAGAAAAAATCACTAGCTAACATAATTGGAAGCAAATACATTAAAGGTTTCCTATATATATAACCATAAGGGAATACAGTTATAAAAATAAATGGCAGATTTCAATCACAGCGTTATGGTTTTACAGTAAATGTGGTAATTGGAAATCTATATTTTCTAAATTACATTTATCAGCTTTCAATCCTATGCAGATTCTGTACATGTTCAGTAAATGGATTTCTAGATGACATAATTGGAATTGAACAATGTCAAGCTAGCACACAAGAGATATCTGACATATGAAAGCTTTGGTAGCATTCAATGCAATAACACAGTCAGGCCCCGTACACACGACCGAGCTTCTCGGCAGAATCCAGCGAGAAGCTCTCTGGGAGACATATTCTGCCGAGAAAATCGGTCGTGTGTACACTTCCGACGAGCGTCCCGTCGGGAAGCTCGTCGAGCCAAAATAGAGAGCATGCTCTCTTTTTCCTCGTTGTTCAAAGGGAAAATTGGCTCGACGACCTTTTCGACCGCTCATCGGGAACCTCGTTGGGCGGAACGATGAGTTTAGCGCCACGAGGTTCCCGATGAGCGGTCAAAAAGGTCGTCAAGCCAAATGTCCTCATTGAACAACGAGGAAAAAGAGAGCATGCTCTCTATTTTGGCTCGACGAGCTTCCCAACGGGACGCTCGTCGAAAGTGTACACACGACTGATTTTCTCGGCAGAATATGTCTCCCAGAGAGCTTCTCGCTGGATTCTGCCGAGAAGCTCGGTCGTGTGTACGGGGCCTAATGCCGCGTACACACGATCATTTTTTGTGATGAAAAAAAACGACGTTTTCTGTGAAGTAAAAACGACGTTTTTGAAACGTCACTTTTCAAAGACGATGTGCATACACACCATCGTTTTTTTTCACAAAAAGCGAGGTTACGTTCACCACTATTTTCCATTGAAGCTCGCTTCATAACTAGCTTCTGGGCATGCGCGGGTTGAAAAACGTTGTTTTAAACAACGTTTTTGCTACACACGGTAACTTTTTGTGACACAAAAAATTCAAGCATGTTGGAATTTTTTTTTGCCCACACACGATCAATTTAAATGACGTTTTAAAAAACAACGTTTTTTTTCATCGCAAAATACGACGGTGTGTACGCGGCATAAGACCTTTGTGCTTTTTCAGATAACTTTTCATACAATATATAAAACACAGTGGTCTAATGGAAATGCCACTCACGGGTCTTATATTGCAGCAACATAAACAGGTTTAATTGTCCAAATTTTACCAAGGCACTGCATAATCCCAACTGTCCCTGATTTGGAGCAATGTCCCTCTGTCCCTTATTCCTCCTTATTTGCCCCTCATTTTGCTCTGATCTCTATAGTTGTATATAAAATGCACTTTTTTATCTATCAAAAAGTTTTTCCAGAGGCTAAAACTTTCATCTGATTTTTAAATTGCTGCATTTGTAAATTCCAAATGCCAATATAAAGGAATAGTAGTGGTAAAAAAAAAGCATTTGTGGGTTTAACCAATTTTGTTTTTTTGTACAATTCTCCTTTAAGGGGCGTGGTAAGGGGTGTGTTCTATTTCTGCATACTTTTGCTCATAGGTGTCCCTCATTCCCATCTCAAAAAGTTGGGAGGTATGGCACTACTTTCCTTAAGTGCAGCGCTTATCTTAGTGCCCACCGTTGGATATTATATACTGTATAATTTGGGCACTCATAGCAGTCTTTAAATGGGTTGTAAAGGAAACATTTTTTTTTCATAATAAGCATCCTTTACCTGCAGACATTCCTCTTTTCGCTTCCTCATTGTTCGTTTTTTGCTCAGAAGTTGCTCTATTCCTTCTCTGTTCTGTTCACTTCCTGCTTGTCTGATTTTACTGACCACCGTGAAGGGAGACTTTACTGTGGTGGTCAGTGACGTGCTCGCCCCCTCCTGGGAACTACATCTGTGTGGCAGGATGCTCTCTACGTGTTAGGCCGCGTACACACGATCAAATCTATCTGCTGGAAACGGTCTGCCAGACCGTCCCAGCAGACAGATTCGATCGTGTGTACGGGCGAGCAGACGGATTTGGCCAGCCGACAGATTTTAAAGCATGCTTTAAAATCTGTCGGCTGGGAACCCGTCCGCCCGACATGTATGCTGGTTAGTATGCTAACCAGCAGACATATCTTCTAGCACATGCGTCGAATGGATTTGATTTACTTCCTGGTGCGGTGACATGGCGGCGTCAACGTCACCGCCACGTCACCGTGCTGTCTGCTGGCGGGGATTTTGGTTTGATCGTGTGTACAGCGATCAAACCAAAACAGCCAGCAGACAAATCTGTTCTGCAGACAAATCGGTCCGACCGATTTGAACAGATTCATTTGCTCGTGTGTACAGGGCCTTATGCCGCGTACACACGGTCGTTTTTTGCGATGAAAAAAAAACGACGTTTTTTAAAACGTCATTTAAATTGATCGTGTGTGGGCAAAACGTCGTTTTTTGTCTTAAAAAAAACGACCAAAAAAAAATTCCAACATGTTTGAATTTTTTGTGTCGTTTTTCAAAACGTCGTTTTTTTGTTTCACAAAAAGTCACCGTGTGTAGCAAAAACGTCGTTCAAAACGACGTTTTTCAACCCGCGCATGCCCAGAAGCTAGTTATGAAGCGAGCTTCAATGGAAAAGAGTGGTGAACGTAACCTCGCTTTTTGTGAAAAAACGATGCTGTGTATGCAAAATTGTCTTTGAAAAGTGACGTTTCAAAAACGTCGTTTTTTACTTCACAGAAAACGTCGTTTTTTTTTCATCGCAAAAAACGACCGTGTGTACGCGGCATTAGAGACTTCAAGGAGGTGTGAATTACTGGGCGTGTCACAATGCATACTGGGAAATGTAGTTCTTACATGAACAAGTGATGCAAACCAGGGAGTGAATGAGATAACAGAAACTAGAATGCCGGAGGTAATAGGTATTTACTCGTTTGTTAACTGAATCATTACACTATTCTGTCTGTCTACCTTGCAGACATTCATTTTAGGCAAAAAATAAAAAATCCTTTACAACTCCTTTAAGTAGAGATAAAGGCAAAACTTTTTTTTCAATTTTGGATAGAGTAAGGAAGGTTTATAACCCCTGTTAGTTTTTTTTGCAATCTGTGCCTCATTTACGGAGATTTTCTTTTACGCCTAGCTCATAGCCAAAACACAAAGTGATAGGTTGTCACCAGAACTAATGTCCCCGTTGGAATATTACTCCCCTATTACTGTAACTTCAGGTGATAACAGTAAACAGAACAAAGAGACAGGGCGAATCTCGCTAATGGGGACAAGCAATAAAAAAGCTGACGCATTCTAATTTCTGTCCACTCTTGTGGTTCTTCGTAATTCTTCTCAATTGCTGTCAATGTTGCCATTGTCACTATCACACTCAGGGCCGCCATCAGGAGGGTACAAGCATTACACCTGTAATGGGCCTGATGGTCCCCAGGGGCCCGGCTGGCCCCCTCCCATTTTTTTTAATCATTTTATTTTACATTACACCCGTAAGGGGCACGATGGCCCCCTCCTGTTTTTATTTATTTTTTTATTTATTTTTTTGCATTACACCTGTAAGGTGCCCGATGGTCCCGTTTTATTTATTTTTTATTGTATCACACATGTAAGGGGCCCATTGGTCCCTAGGGAATTACACCTATTAGCCCCCCCCCCCCACACTTGTTTTTTTATTTCATCAGCACCCGCCCCCGCCCCCCGGTTCTCTGCTCCAGAGGGGCCCTGCCTAAAGCTGTGTAAGGGGCCCCAAAATTTGTGATGGCTGCCCTGATCACACTCAATGTAGACTTAGCATATGAGTACTCAGGGCCGGAGCTACCACTAGGCAAACCTTCTGCCTAGGCCACCCGGCCACTGGTGTTCTTCTCTCTGCAGCAAGCAAATAATTCTCAGAATCAGCAAGATACCGCCACTCCGCACATATTGTCAAAGGCGGAGCAGCGGCGGAGGACACTGTCTGTGTCCTGACTCCTGAATGAATGGAAGCAAGCAAACATTCATTAATGGGCACTGGTAGGTTGCATTTGATGGGCGCTGGTGGGCTGCATTTAATGGGTGCTGGTAAGGCTGCATTTTATGGGTGCTGGTGAGGCTGCATTAATGGGTGCTGGTGGAGTGCATTTGATGGGCGCTTTATTAAAATGGTGGGGTTTACATGGGCAGGGGAAAGGGGGTGGGGTCAGGGGTGGAGCCAGGGGGGCAGCAAAATTAGGTTTCGTCTAAGGTGTTAAAAATCTTTGCACCAGCCCTTCCAACTTTTTTCATGTCATGGGAGTGAAAAGCTTGCTTGAAGCAGCTTAACAGAGGGTGAGTATCAGGTCAGAAGAATCTCAGGGCTGATTTTACCAGTGCATCCTGGATGCAGCGAAAAGAAGCCTGAATTTGCCATCCCAAGTCTATGAAGAAAGTGGAGCTAATTTTTCTCTTGTTTTCTCTTCTTAAGTTGCATTCACATATGGGTGTTTGAATCGTGGCTATTCTGCCCGCAATTTCAAAACGCACATTTCAGATGGCAATCAATTTAATGCCACTTAAAAACATGGTTCGGTTCTGCCACGATTAGCACCTTACCTCTCGTCACCTCATGGCAATTTTGTAGCAGAACATCTGGGAAACCCTAGTTAAGAAACACTGCAATAGACAAAGTAGGTAACTGCAAGGCACCTGTGAGTGCAAGGCCTTAGGCTACCGCCTAATGCAATTTGTCTAATTATAGCACAAACTCTGGGGAGCGAGCAGAGGATATCAGTGTGGTTGTTTTGTGTGTGTAGTATAAAAAAGCCAGGGCATGCAATAGTCTCTCCTTCTTACTAGAGCTCAGCCTAGATGCAACATTTTGAGAACAGACCTATGTAACGTAGCAACTCTCTTTTATTTCTATACATTCTGAAATATTCTATTAGGTTTCTATGTTAGGTTCATGAGTTTTTTCTAGTGGTGCTGCTATTGAAAATGTATGATTAGGTTTCAACTGCCTGCTTATGGCCTCCCAGTCCTTTCTGTGTCTTGATAAGTCTTGGTTTATGGTTCATGGCTAGTTGTGTCTCCAAGCTGCTGTAAGTTGGTGACACTGTGAATGAACATGTAGCGGCCTCCCGGACCTCTAGAGGCTCGATGGTGACCTCCAGAGTAAGGGAGAGCAGACATCGATCTTCATAGAGTGTGTTACCGGGCATGGTGGGTGTAATGTAAGATGAAATGATGGGCGTCAGTCACTTTTTGAATGCAAATAAAGAGATTTATTGTCCCTAAACAAGAACTGTGGGAGAGGGGGTTAGGGCCAGGACATCCTTAGGTAGATGCAATGACAATTAGCAGACTCTGAGACACAATAGGCAGACAACTATACAGTTCAAAGCCTCCAGCTAGATGCAACTTCTGTATTGGCAGGACCGCTGTCTCTTACGGCAACTACGTTTTTAACCGTTTCCAAAGATTTTCACACATAGAACTTGGCAACAGAGTACGGTTCTTCTCTTATCTCACCGTTTCCCACTGTAGGTCTTCAATCACTGAGCTCCCAGTCTCTCACTAGACTTCCAGATCCCAGCCGCTCGCTGGATCCCCTGAGCTTTTCCACAGGTAACCCGCTGTATTCTCCTCAAACGTCAACCCACTAACCCACTGGGTCTCTTGCTTGGCACTTGCTGAAGCTTTCCCACTTCTTCACCGTCGCCGACTGGTGAGAAGACTGCTCTGGTACTTCTTCAAGCTTACTCACAGTAGTCTCTGGTAATAAGGTAGGGTGGCCACGTGTCCCGGATTGCCCGGGACAGTCCCGCATTTTGCAGTTCTGTCCCGGGTCCCTGGCACCTTCATTCCAGGACAATACAGTGTCCCAGAATGAAACTAACACAGCCACCCGATGAGCCGACAATGGAAACTGTCTGTTTCCCAGCCCAGGGTGTTCGCCCTGCCAAATGCCCTGCAATGCACTGCGCCCAAGCAGGGCGCAGTAAAATCTGGAGCAGGGCTGGGAAGGAGCAGGGCTGGGAAGCCAGGCATCCTAAACAACTGATGAGTCATCAGCTGTCAATGGGCTTCCCTGCTGAGAGCTGAATATAAAAAAAAAGCTGCCAATAGAAAAAAAAAACAGCGTGGTGTCCCCCTCCCCTAGTCCATTCCAGACCCTTTGGGTCCTTTGGGGGCTTCCAGATTCTGATAATCCCCCTACCTTCATGCCACCACAACCACCAGCCAGGGTAGTATGGGGACAAGGTGCTTAGGGGTGGGGGGCAGAGCCCGAAGGGTCTGGTATGGACTAGGGGGAGGGGGCACTATGTTTTTTGTGCTTTTTTTTTCAATAGCCGGGTGCATGCAATTGCAACCGTGAGTCAATTTAAATGTGATTTTAGTTTAGGCCCATACGTATTATTCTACATATTTTTGGTAAAAAAAAAAAAAATTCGCAATAAGCGCCTGGTTTGTGCAAAAGTTATAGCGCCTACAAAATAGGGGACAGAATTATTATAAATTGTTATTATAATTTTTTTTTACTTGTAATGGCGGTGATCTGCGATTTTTATTGGGACTGTGACGTTATGGCGGACACATCGGACACTTTTGACACATTTTTGGCGCCATTCACATTTATACTGCGATTAGTGCTAAAAAAATACACTGATTACTGTATAAATGTGACTGGCAGTGAAGGGGTTAACACTAGGGGGCGAGGAAGGGGTTAAATGTATTCCCTGGGTGTGTTCTAACTGTGGGGGGAGGGGGGTGACTGGGGGAGGTGACCGATGCTGTGTCCCTATGTACAAGGGACACAGATCGGTCTCCTCTTTCCCCTGTAAACACAGAGATCCATGTCCTTGTCCCTGTAACCGCCGATTGCGAGTGCCTGGCGGACATCGCGGCCGCCAGGCACGCGCATCGGTATCTCAGGAATGCGGCGTGCACGCGCGCACCTCCGGCGGGCACGTGCGCGCCCTCTAGTGGCCTAGAGGAGCGTAGGACGCATATATGCGTCCTGTTAGAGAATAAGGCTGCATTCACACCTAGGCGTTTTGTCGCCCTACGACGCTGTAGCAGCCTGAAATATGCTGGAGGGGCGAACTTACATTGTCGGCTATGGAGATGGTTCGCATCTCTACGCCGAACGCCGAAACGCCGTACGCCTGAAGATTAAAACAAGTCCCGGACCCTTTTTTTCAGGTGTCTTCGGCGTTCGGGCATAGCCGACAATGTAAAAATCACCCCTCCAGCAAAAAACAAGGCACGTTTCATGTCGCCGCAATACGCCACATACCGCCTACGTGTGAATGCAGCCTTAGAGCCACCCCGCAGCCGCACATATTCGTACGGCCGTCGGGAAGTGGTTAAGCATAATTAGAATCACTGCTCCTGAAAAATTGTAAAAAAAAAAAATTGCATTAATCTGGTGAGCTACATTTGTGAGCAACCCTGCCTAAACACCAGGGTGCTACAAACAGATCATACCACACTGGCTGATCAATCTTATCCTAGGCAAGCCAGTGAACTGCTGCCTTATGTAATTATGTATATTTGTACATTATTTTTTTTATTTTATTTTTAACAATATTATTTATTGAATTTTTTCCAAAAAGTTACAGAACAAGAGCAGAGTAAAAAAGAAATTACAGAAATGCATCAGAATACAGTACACATATGGGTAAGTTATTATTACATGCATATATGAGAATACCTCGTATCGTTTAAACTAGGGTTGTCCAGATACCGATACTAGTATTGGTATCGGGACCGATACCGAGTATTTGCGGGAGTACTTGTACTCGGGCAAATGCTCCCGATACCTAAATAGAATACTTTTTTTGTATTTATCAACATGTTCTGTGAAAATTCTTTGAGTTTTTTACTACTGCGTGACAAGAAAATAAAACATTTTTATTCATTTTTACTCATTTTTATTCTTTTATAATGTCTTGAGTTAGAGTTCTTCATAATTCTAAAGAAAATATCCTTAGTCTGTATTGTGGTTTGAAAACTGTCACATGACATTTAAAAAAAGTATCGGCATTCAGTATCGGCAAGTACATGAAAAAAAGTATCGGTACTTGTACTCGGTCCTAAAAAAGTGGTATCGGGACAACCCTAGTTTAAACTGTAGTTACCTTCCACAACGATAAAGTAACTCACCGCTTCCCCCTGAGTCCTACCTGTGTGCTCCAAGGATCACCCAGATAAGTCCTTCTAGTATAGCTTCTGCGGAGCCCAGACTCGAACAACCAAACCCTGATCCCTCTCAAATAGTCAGAATGGTCGTCCGTTGCCCAGAGCTCCCAGATTACCTAGAAATAGTACGGAGGAGGGTGTATTACATGCTTAACTCCAACCTGGAGTCCTGCATCAAACAGGGAATAGTAACAAATGAACCTTATCAGCAAAAGGAATTGCCTCAATGTGTACCCAGAAAACAGAGGGAATATAAAACGTATACCCTTAATAAAAACTGAGTTCGAACCAAAGTAAACTTTTCATGCCAAGCCTTTATGGGTTGAATACCACTCAAACCAGGGGTCCCAGCAATTAATCATGGAGTCTGAAGAACCAAGAGAATAAGAATGCATAATCTCATATCTACCGTGTACATACATGGTGGAAAGCACCTCGGAAATTGAAGGCGCCTCTATGTTTTTCCAGTGCCTGAGCACTATTAGCCTTGTAGCGAGCAAAAGATTTGACACCACGACTCTACAGTTTGGTGGGAAAAGATCCAAATCTAGGGATAGGATAGCTGTACCCGGAGATAGTGGCGGTCCTGTGGGCAAGAATATTTGTACATTATTAATATCCTGTATACTCTAAAAATTAGCAAAGAGAAATCGGTTTTATCAGCCGTAGCAGCAACATTCCAGACACCTCCATAGTTCTGATGGTAGATTTTATTTATTATGTTTGAACTACCGTATATACTCGAGTATAAGCCAAGTTTTTCAGCATTTTTTTTTTGTGCTGAAAATGCCCCCCATGGCTTATACACGATTCACCTTTTTGCAGCTGATCTCCCAGACTTTGGGGACCCGGTAACTTGGCACACATGTAGCCCCACGGTTCCTCTACAAGTGTGCAAAGTTTGTTGTCTGGGGGACCTACGGCCAGGGAGCACCGATTTTTCAAAGCCAGGCACCCCTTCCATAGACTTCCATGTTAAACAGTAATTTCTATGGTGATTTTTGGGGACCTGGTACTGGCCGGTTGTAGGTCTACTGGACCCGAAATTTGGCACAGTTGTAGCCCCATTTCTCCTCTACAAGTGTGCAAAGTTTATTGTCTGGGGGACCTACGGCTGGGGAACACCAATTTTTTAAATTCGGGCACCCCTTCCATAGACTCTCATGTTAAACGTCAGTCTAGTCATGGGCACAGTGAGACATGGGCACAGGGAGGCATGCACATGGACACAGTGAGGCATGCAGATGGACACCCTAGGCTTATACTCAAGTCAATACGTTTTTCCATTTTTTTTGTGGTAAAATTAGGTGCCTCGGCTTATATTCGGGCCGGCTTATACTCGAGTATATACGGTATGTTTTGTTTTTTATTAAAGGGAAAAAAAATCAATGTTTTCCACAGCATTTAGGAAATGTAATGTATTTACTGTTTTCTTGTTGAAATGTCAGTTTACTCAGATGCTGATTAAATAAAAACATATTTACAATGTGCATCATGAGTTTTGCTTGGAAGAAGCATTGCAGACCACTTGGAACTTGGAAATTGAAGTATAAAATTATTCACTTAAATAAAATCCAAAAGTAGTTTACAGCTAGTATTCACTAAACAATATGCATTTTATATAGAGCAACAACTACGAAAAACGTAAGGTCAAGGTTCACATAAAAGTGTTTTTTCAAAAAACGACATTTACATATTTGGAATTTCTATAATGAAAATAGCTCTCATCTGCTGAATAGCATAGAGTAGATCCCATAAAAATGTCCCATAAAAATATGCCTTTCAAACATTCATGCCCCGTACTCACGATCGGTTTTCTTGTTGGAAAAAGTCTGATGAAAGCTTTTGGTAGGGAATCCCGACCGTGCGTATGCTCCATCAGACTTTTTCCAACAGCAAAACTGCTGAAAAGATAGAGAGCAGGATATCTTTTTTCCTGTCAGGAAAAAAAACTGTTCGGAATTTATGATCGTGTGTAGTGTTGAGCAGAATATGCCATATTCGATTTCGCGATATATCTCGAATATATAGTCGAATATTCGAGATATATTCGCTAAATACGAATATTCGTGATATTTTTTGGAAATGAAAATATTGCGAATTTTCGCTATTGCGAATTTTCGCTATTGCGAATGCGAATGCGAATCGCGAATTGCGAATGCGAATCGCGAATTGCGAATGCGAAATTTCGAGAAATGCGGAAAGGAGCACTCTGATTGGCTCAGAATATTCGTGATATATTACAATACACAATAATTGCGAATATTCGAGAAATGCGGAATGGAGCACTCTGATTGGCTCAGAATATTCGTGATATATTACAATATAAAATAATTGCGAATATTCGGCAAATGCGGAAGGAGCACTCTGATTGGCTCAGAATATTCGTGATATATTACAATACAAAATAATTGCGAAATTTCGAGAAATGCGGAATGGAGCACTCTGATTGGCTCAGAATATTCGTGATATATTACAATATAAAATAATCGCGCGATATCGCTATTGCCGAATAATCGCATTGCGATTTTTCGGCAATATAAAATGAGCGCTGCAGCTACTCGGCCCAAGGTCTCTAATCATACCAGCAATGCTTTTAGACGTCGATGGGGATCTCTAGGATGTGATCTGTTCTAAAAAAAAAATTGAAAAAATTCGAATATTCGAAATAGCGAATATTCGCCGCGATATTCGTGTTATTCGCGAATATTTGAATATGCAATATTCGTAGCGAATATTCGCAATGCGAATATTCGTGAGCAACACTAATCGTGTGTACAAATCCCGACAAGCAAAATTCCTACGCATGTTCAGAAACAATTTGACGCATGCTCAGAAGCATGGAACTTAATTTTCTTGGCTCGTCGTAGTCTTTTATGTCACTACGTTCTTGGCAGTCAAAATTTCACCAAACTTTTGTGTGACCGTGTGTATGCAAGGCAGGCTTGAGAGGAATTCCGTTGGGAAAACCATTGTTTTTTTTTCCCGACGGGAAAAACACTCGTGTGTACGGGGCATAAGGCTCGGTTCACACGATTGCCGCATCCGTCGCACAGCAGGGTTCCGGTGCATGTTGGTCAACCGTTTCAGGTCCGATTTCAGCCCGGATTTTGGGCTGAATTTAGACTTGAAACGCACCAAAAAAGGCACACGTTTTTCCTGCACACCGCGCCGGAGATATGTAAACCGGCCCCATAGAGTCACATTCTCCTGTTATGCAAATTGGATGCAGGGAAACGTGCATTCAATTTGCATAGGTGTGAACCGAGCCTAAAATAAAATAATTTGCTCCTTTCAAAATAAATATAACCAACAAACCTGTGCTAGAACACATAGACATTTGGACTGACTAATCTCAACAAACCCGGGACACCTTAGAATCTCTCTCGATGGGAGAGCCACCTTCTAAGTGTTCCTCAACCATTAGGTCTATGATGGCTCAGAAAATGCTTCTGAAATGATTCATCTTTAGGTGACTTTGTGCTGGCCCAAATAGATGGATTTGGGACAGCACCAGTGGCAGTGCGTCCATAGTGGGCGCAGTAGCACTGTCCCCTCTCTCCCCTGTGCAGTCAGGTGTACAATATATAGAGCTTCATGCAATGCATGAAGCTCTATGTATTGTCACCGCCGCTGCCCACTATTCAGATGGCCGGCCCCCTGGTGAGCTCCGGCCATCTAAATAACAGCAGTTTGTTGGTGTTTGGAAGTGCCTATCAGAGCCAGCTCTAATCAGCTTCCAAATAGTTAACAAGGGGACGCAGGGGGTGTACATTCCCTGGTTAACACTGACACTCGTCTCAGCCAATCAGGTTCACCGGGTCTGGTTAACCTGATTGGCTGAAGCGACATTGAGGGCGGGACTTGGGAGAAGACATCCAGGGAGCGTGGCTGACCCGAGAAAGGTAAGTGCTGGGGGAAGGGGAAGCAATCTGGTGGCAATTTCTGGGCACAGTGGTGACAATTGCTGGGCACAGTGGTGACAATTGCTGGGCACAGTGGTGACAATTGCTGGGCACAGCGCAGTGGTGACAATTGCTCGGCACAGTGGCTGTGTTTGATGGCACAGTGGCTGCGTTTGATGGCTTGGCACGTTTAATGGCACAGTGGCGACATTTGATGGCACAGTGAGGCTGCAATTGATGTGTTTTTCTTTTTGTTTGTTTGTTTGCGCCCCCCCAAAAAACTGTGAGCACCAACCGCCACTGGTAAACACTAGATGTGTGTAAGAAGTCTCATCAGACCCACTCCTTGTTCTTCTTCTATTGCTGGTCCACGGCCATTTCCCATTTCCTCTACATGTGTACATTCTGTTTCTCCCGTACACTGTCACTTACTCTCCTGATGCCGCCAAGTTTCAAAAAGATTCAGTTTCGCTTCCATCATCCAGAGGCAGGAGACATGGCCGCGGCTGATCCTCGAAGGCTTGTTACACCCCTTTCCCCGTTTTCCTGCAAAATCACTGCCATTTTTCCTCACAGAAGGCTCTGTTACATAGTAGTAAGTGACCAATAGTTAAGCTGCCCCAGGGATCGCAGTGGAGGGAGGGATCTGTGCTGTGCCCACATGTATGTTTTTTATACAGACAACAATCCTGCCCGGCCAAGCAGACTAATTTAGACGGGGACACGTGGTGGGGCAAGGGATAACCTGGGCATCACCACTCCACTTGTGGGCGTCACCTGCCGATCTACATCTTCTTGACTCTCTCTATACAGTAGGGAAGGGACCGGTGGTGGAGCGAGTGAGTCTGAGTCAGATCATGTCAGAGTGCAGCAGCAGTCGGCAGACTCATAAAAAAGTCTGCGGTGGACCGCTGTTGGAAAAGTTTTTTATGTGCATTGTGTGACTATTTATAGGAATGTAAAATGGACTCCAGTTTCTGTAATGGCTTCTAAAAGACATGTTGCTTTAACTTGTCTAATTCTATTGTTTGTCTTACTTCCTTATATCAACCTTTGCTAAGAATTGAAAAGAGGCACTGTGATTGGCAATAAAGCTTTTTTGCGTCATGAGCCACCGGTGGTCTTTTAGCCAATAGTATTCTTCCTGTTGACCCTATAAAAAAGGTCACACACCTCGTGTCTGTATGTGACTTCTGCTTTTTCTCCAAATGTAATTTATTTCAAATGTACTGGTACAAGTGGATGAGCATGTAAGCTCATCCACTTGTACCAGTACATTTGAAATAAAGTATCATGCTTCTAGAACACTTGAAGTTTGACTGATCACAGGGGAAGAATTATCCTATCAACCGCCCAATTCACGGACACCCACTTATTTTGTTTCGGATACCTTGCTGATTCCAGGGGGGCACTTGACCCCCTTGCCCCCTTCTGCGGACGTCCATCAGGGTACCCCATTGCCCAACTAACAAAGCTTCCACTGCAGGCTGAGCATTGTGAGACCTCAGCTTAGTGTTGTCAGCCTGCAACAGGAAGAGCTGCTAATGGCAATATCTTCATGTAGGAAACCTTGCAATACATTCACAAGCAATTATTTGCTTTAAAAACTGTATACAGTAGCACATGATAGCAAATAAAAATAGATGGGTGTACATACTTTAAAGTAATCTGTCAGAATGTGTGCACACATGTTATAAATGCACAGTTCAGTTATGTATAAACTTCTGTGGAGTTATCACAATTCTAGGTATATATCCACAACAGGGCTCAAGTCCTGCGGGAACGCGTGGGAACAGAGTTCCTGCACTTTTTTCACAGCAGGAACTCAGTTCCCTCTGCAGGAGCAGCCAAGAGCAGCCGAGCCGCCTGAGCCAATTCTTCACTAAGCGGCGATGCCCAGCTCGAGTCACTGTCAGGGGCAGGTGAACCTTAGTAATCCTTTATGTTACTGGCCGCTTCCTGTATATGGATTCGTCAGGTAGTGTGCGGGTATTCCGTCACTTCCTCGATGCCGCAATGTCTCCTGGGAGCTTTTGTCATTGTTCCCAGGAGACATTGCGGAGGTGTGCCGCGAGTTATCGTGGGATTTAAAAAGAACTTGCTACCCAATTAATCCAAATACAGGAAGCAGCCAGTAACATAAAGGATTACTAAGGTACAGTGGATCGAAAAAAAAAAAAAAAAAAAACATGTGGTTTAGTAATTATGCATATGAGCGTATCATTTTTTTTTTTTTGGTGGGGGAGTGGATCTTGGGTGGGAATTCCCACACTTTTTTCCCCAGGACTTGACCTGGGGAAACTACTTGACCTGATCAGGACTTGACCTGATCCACAACTCTAATTTTAGCATAAAGTGAAGATACCTTCATTATGTATTAACCCAGAATAAAGGAAAATTATATGAGAGATAGTTTTTGCAGTATTGACATACAGTATGATGTGACATAATATGTGAGCTAGTCCAAGAAATGACACTTACATTGTCATCTCATTATTAAGAACCAGCAGCAAAACTCAGTCCCTTGTGTAAAACGTTGTTTGTGATGATCTGTAGTATTTGCCTAGTCAGCTCAAACTGGTTCCTCTTTATTTGAGCACATTTAGCTATAATTTTAGGGTTCGGGAGTCAATGGTTCCAGCTCTAAATTAGTTGCATTACTAAAACTGACTTTCAGTCATTCTAGAGTAACCCAGAATGAGATTTAATGAACCCCATCCAATTAAAAAAAGAAAATCTGAAAACTGCAAGAAACAATGTAAATGTTGTAATTGCCAGGGCTGCTCATTCAATGTTAATGAATTATTGTCTGAAACATTGCAGAGCTTTCCCTTTGATCATCTTCCTATAACACATAGTAAAGATTTTGAGATAGAACGAGGCAAAATCAAGAACAGTAATGCCCTGTACACACGATCGGTTCATCCGATGAAAACGGTCTGATGGATTTTTTCTTTAGATATCCGATGAAGCTGACTTTCATCTGTCTTGCCTACACATCATCGGTTAAAAATCTGTTTGTGTCAGAACGCGGTGACATAAAACACAACGACGTGCTGAGAAAAATTAAGTTCAGTGCTTCCGAGCATGCGTCGACTTGATTCTGAGCATGCGTGGATTTTTAACCGATGGACTTGCTCACAGACGATCGTTTTTTTTCTATCGGTTTTTTAACCATCAGATCATTTTAAAACAAGTTCCAAGTTTTTTCACCGATGGGAAAAAACGATGGGGCCCACACACAGTCGGTTTCATCAGACAAACCGATCGTGTGTATGCGGCATAAGCCTTACCATTCTGAAATGCATGAACAGAAACATTCTGCCTTTACAACCACTTTAAGGTTCATTATAATATATATATATATATATATATATATATATATATATATTATTTGTGACAGGAAGTCAGGTAAATCTGTGTGTGTTGTCACAGACGGGAGATATATTTTTACCTTGTTTAGACAATACACCAATTACTATTAGACGTCGGCTGCAGAGATGACCAGAGAGGTTTGGGACGTTAAAAGGTTTCAGCTGTTCAGAATTAAGCAATTAAAGCCCCTATAAGGACGGCCTAAGGATAACGACTGATTGCTGCATCCTGAGGCTGTGTGAGTGAAGGAGCAGTCACAAACCCTACTGAAGAGGTGAGGTGCTGATGGATATTTCTGTGTGAGAAATATCAAAGAGACTTTTTGTTTTCTGCTGTAGGACCAGCAGTGTCTGCCCAGCAGTAGGCTGTGCCAGACTCCATAGGTAGGTTCCTGTGTTGGGAAGGTAGACGCCCCAAGTGGCAAGGGTTTATTTTATGTTTTGTTTTGTTTATGCTGTTTTGATGCTTGCACGTGTATCCAGCAATATGGAAAAATAAACCATATTATTTGTTTTCAACCATCCTCAACTGCCTTTTTGTACAGTTCAGCGTGTAGTGAACCCATCCAGGGGGTCACACACACCCGCTACCGAGCTAATACCTCGCACATGGTGGAGTGCCGTGGGCAGTTAAAGTAAACCCAAAATGGAGGAGATGCTAAAACAGATGGTTATAGCAAATGCAAATCAACAGCAAGCAAATGCAAAACACCAGCAGACCAATGCAAGTTTTGAAGCTCAGCAACAGGCTCACCAGCGGAGCCTTGCAGCTCAACGACAGGCTCACCAAGAGAGCCTTGCAGCTCAGCAACAGGCTCACCAGCGGAGCATTGCAGCTCAACTACAGGCTCACCGAGAGAGCATGGCAGGTTGGAAACAGAGACACCAGCAGCAAATGGAGGCCATTGTGAAACAATTTGAGAGAACAGAGGAAAAGGATAGCAAGCCCTCTCTGATTGAGAATCCAGAGGACCATAATGCTATGGAGGTTACCACGTCTGTTGTTGAGACGAAATCATCACCGGAGTGTAGTACTTCACCAGAGGAACAAGAAGTGGAGCCAGAGGAGTGTGCCCTGGCAGAGCCTGAAACTCCCGAAGTGAAGGAGCCGCCATTAGTAGTAGAAGAGTCTGTAGAGCCTGTTGAATCCAATGTTGTGAATGGCGTTCCAGAGGTCAAACCAGACGAGACCAAACCAGAAGAGAAAGACCCTCATTTACAAGAAGATGCTGAGGAGGTCCCGGCTGTCCCTGCAGTAGCAGCTCCTATAAAGCTGAATCGACGGTCTGACAGTTCTGCTAAATACAGTAGAGAACCTTTAGCAAATACTTTGAAGAAACTTGATGATCCAGCTACCAAAGCTGTTACCTTGGAACTGGAACCCAACAATTTTAAGGGCAAGATTTTGGATTGCTCCAGATCTTTTAGCAAGGCCAAATTGCTGCATTACCATATGAAGTATTTCCATGGCGTTGACAAGTCAGAGCAGGATCAGAGTCCTGTCACAAGGCATATGCAGACAAGAGGCTCTTTAGCTCACAAAAAGGCCAGTCAGCAAAGCTCAAAGAGAAGACGCACCACAAACAGTTCAAATTGCCACCGACCGTCCCTAAAAGACAAAAGCAAGGAGAACTTAGTCCAGAAGTCTCATCGCAAGCCAGACAAGCTGTCTGAAAGTGTTAAAGAAAAAGTAAGAGAAAAGTTCAAAGATTTCTTGAGTCTGAAGTCAAAGAAAAAAAAGAAGAAAAAAAAAAAAGCAAAGTCAGAGCTGTCTGGTAGTGAAGAGAACATCAAGGTTTCTAAGGAGCTCTCACCAAAAAAATTACAACCTTAAAAGCTCAACAGAGATTATAAGGCCCAGTGTTTCGGTTAAAGCAGGGATCATGGATGCCGTCCATATACAAGACTAAGTGATGAGGAGACGCTCAGCGATTCTTGCACAGAAAGCTTACTTTGGAGTGATGAGGATTACAGCGAAGAGATTGTTGTCACGCATGCTGATGGTTTTCTAAATGTTGGCCGCAACAGGAGCAAGTACAGCTCTGCCAAGCAAAGACTTGTGATGGACAATATGGATGCAAATATGGGCGAACTGTTCGATCTCTGCTCAGGAAAGATTAAGCAATCACAGTCCAACACCAGCCAGCTTGATGCAAATGACTCCAAGATAGGAGCTATGGATGACAGTGGCGGCTGGTGCTCAAAATTTTTGGGGGGGCGCAAACGAAAAAAAAAATATTGCAGCCTCACTGTGCCCATCACATGCAGCCACTGTGCCATGCCACCAAATGTAGCCACTGTGCCATGCCACCAAATGCAGCCACTGTGCCATCAATTGTCACCACTGTGCCATGCCATCAAATGCAGCCACTGTGCCATCAATTGTCACCACTGTGCCATGCCATCAAATGCAGCCACTGTGCCATCAATTGTCACCACTGTGCCATGCCATCAAATGCAGCTACTGTGCCCATCAATTGTCACCAATGTGCCATGCCATCATATGCAGTCACTGTGCCATCAATTGTCACCAATGTGCTATGCCATCATTTGCAGTCACTGTGCCATCAATTGTCACCACTTGTGTCACTAATTGTGCCATGCCATCAAACGCCACCACTGTGCCATCAATTGTCACCAATGTGCCATGCCATCAAAAGCAGCTACTGTGCCCATCAATTGTCACCACTGTGCCATGCCATCAAATGCAGTCACTGTGCAATCAATTGTCACCACTGTGCCATGCCATCAAACGCCACCACTGTGCCATCAATTGTCACCACTGTGCCATGCCATCAAACGCAGTCACTGTGCCATCAATTGTCACCTCTCTGCCATGCCATCAAATGCAGTCACTGTGCCATCAATTGTCACCTCTCTGCCATGCCATCATATTCAGTCACTGTGCCATCAATTGTCACCACTGTGCCCGGCCTGTGCTCATTGTTGCCTCTGTGCCCCATGATGCCACTGTGCCCCATGCTTCTACTGTGCCCCATGCTGCCACTGTGCCCCATGCTGCCACTGTGCCCCATGCTGCCACTGTGCCCCATGCTGCCCCTTTCCCTGTAAAAAAATCACTTACCTGATGCTTCCATGTCCTCCCTCGATGTCTTCTGCCGCCCTGGAGAAGCTTCAGCCAATCAGGTTCCTGAAAACCAGAATCCGGGAACCTGATTGGCTGAAACGGCTGTCAGTCTAATGCAAGGACCGCAGATTGTCTGCGCTCCGAGCATAGACTTCCGAGAGCCGGAGGGCGGGACTGGAAAAGCCTATCAGAGCCACTGGCTTTGATAGGCAGTTCCCCTCAGCCAACCAGCTGTCGCTATTCGGGTAACCGGCGTCCCATGTCCGGTTATATGAATAGACCAGGCAGCTGGCAACAGTAACACACGTCCAATGCATAGCATTGAACGTGTGTTACTTGCGAGAGGGGGTGGCGCTGCAGCGCCCTCTATAGACGGCCGCCAGAACTTCGGCTAAAATGTCAAAATGACATTTTAGCCGAATAAAAGTTCTTAAAGGGAGGGGAGGCGGCGCCCGTGCGCCCATAAGGGCGGGCCGCCACTGATGGATGAGTTGCTGGGACTCTGCTCTGGAAAATGTGTCTCTCAAGATGATGGTTCAAATCAAGAATCTTTTAGGCCGCGTACGCACGATCAAATCTATCTGCTGGAAACGGTCTGACAGACCGTTTCAGCAGACAGATTCGATCGTGTGTACAGGCGGACATACAGATTTGGCCAGCTGACAGATTTTAAAGCATGCTTTAACATCTGTCTGCTGGTAATCCGTCCGTCCGACATGTCTGCTGGTTAGTACGCTAACAGCAGACATATCTGCTCGCACATGCGTCGAATGGATTTGACGCATGCGCGGAAGTGTTTTACTTCCTGGTGCGGTGATGTGGCGGCGTCAACGTCATTGCCACGTCACCGCGCTGTCTGCCGGCAGGGATTTTGGTTTGACCGTGTGTACAGCGATCAAACCAAAAACAGCCCAGCAGACATATCTGTTCAAATCGGTCTGTCAGAATTATTTGCATGTTGAAGAGCAGTGTGTTAATTTTTATGTTAATGAAATCGGATTTGAATATAACGGTAATGTCACATCCTGTGAAACCCAGTCTTTAGAAAGTGTTCTGTCAGAGCAAGTAACGCAGGATAATACTTTGGACTTGACTACCAAGATTCCTCGGGAAGTAAAATCTATTTTTCAAAGTGTAGAATCTGTAATGGCAGGTGAGAAAAAATTGGAGTTGCGCTAAAAATAATAAATAATAAATACAAATGTGATTAGGAGACCATATATTATAAATGTCCTTAAAGTGTCATAAGTGTCCACATATAATTCAGATGGCAATTGAGCCAAAACAACTTTGATATTAATATATTCGTGAACCAAAAGTAAAAAAAAATTGTTTCACAAAACAGTCTTAATGATAGGAGGTCCAGTATCCAACGGTAATGTCCACCACCAGGAAAACACTAAATAAAGATGGAGGCTTACCAGAAGGCAAGCTAGGCAAGCTTGCGGCTTATAAACCCCAGCCTGGGCCTTTAACCACTTGCTTACTGGGCACTTATACCCCCCTCCTGCCCAGGTGATATTTCAGCTTCCGGCACTGCGTCGCTTTAACTGACAATTGCGCGGTCGTGCGACGTGGCTCCCAAACAAAATTGACGTCCTTTTTTCCCCACAAGTAGAGCTTTCTTTTGGTGGTATTTGATCACCTCTGCGGTTTTTATTTTTTGCGCTATAAACAAAAAAGAGCGACAATTTTGAAAAAAATACAATATTTTTTACTTGTTGCTATAATAAATATCCCAATTAAAAAAAAAAAAACTTTTTTTTTCTCAGTTTAGGGCGATGCATATTCTTCTACATATTTTTGGTAAAAAAAAAATAAAAAAAAAAATCGCAATAAGCGTCTGGTTTGCGCAAAATTTATAGTGCCTACAAAATAGGGGACAGAATTATTATTTTTTATTATTTTTTTTTTACTAGAAATGGCGGCGATCTGCGATTTTTATTGTGACTGCGACGTTATGGCGGACACATCGGACACTTTTGACACATTTTTGGCGTCATTCACATTTATACTGCGATTGGTGCTATAAATATGCACTAATTACAGTATAAATGTGACTGGCATTGAAGGGGTTAACACTAGGGGGTGAGGAAGGGGTTAAATGTATCCCCTGCATAGTGTTCTAACTGTAGGTGGAGGGGGGGTGACTGGGGAGGTGACCGATCTGTGTCTCTATGTACAAGAGACACAGATCCGTCTCCTGCTCTCCAGAGACAGGACGCTGTCTCTATGTAAAACGGCAATGAGAGATGATCTATGAGATCATCTCTCATTGGCCGCACAGATCACATCGCAAACGGCCACTCTGATTGGCCGTTCGCGGCGATCTGTGATTGGCTGTGTCCAAGGGACACGGGCAACACAGTGTTTCCCCGCAGCGCGCTCTGGAGCGCGCGCCGGGAAACAGCTAGTGACAAGCCGTCAATTGACGGCTTGTTGACAATTTAGATTCGCGCTAGAGCCGTCATTCGGCTGTAGCGCGGATCTCAAGTAGTTAAGGAGTCCACGACAAACAAGGAAGGACTTGAAGATATCTCCCGATATAACGTCAATGGATTCGGTATGACCAAAAAAATAAATAAAAATTCACATAGTGAAGATTGCCAAAACAAAAATGGCTATGACTGAGCAACCACCACCACCATAGCACCCAATAAGATGGAGGCTTACCAGAAGCCAAGATAAATCCTCAAGTGACTAAAAAACCCTTAGTCTGGGCCTTGATGGAGCAGCTGCTGGCTATGTGTCCTGTAGATCCTCCAGATACAGTCATCAATGATACACCACTGCAATCCACAGGATTAAAAATAACTTTTTAATCCTGTGGATTGCAGTGGTGTATCATTGATGACGGTATCTGGAGGATCTACAGGACACAGCCAGCAGCTGCTCCATCAAGGCCCAGACTCATGCCGCGTACACACGATCATTTTTTGTGATGAAAAAAAAACGACGTTTTCTGTGAAGTAAAAAATGACGTTTTTGAAACGTCACTTTTCAAAGACGAGGTTGCATACACACCATCGTTTTTTTCACAAAAAGCGAGGTTACGTTCACCACTCTTTTCCATTGAAGCTCGCTTCATAACTAGCTTCTGGGCATGCGCGGGTTGAAAAACGTCGTTTTAAACGACGTTTTTGCTACACACGGTGACTTTTTGTGAAACAAAAAAACAACGTTTTGAAAAACGACACAAAAAATTCAAGCATGTTGGAATTTTTTTTTGGTTGTTTTTTTTAAGACAAAAAACGACGTTTTGCCCACACACGATCAATTTAAATGACGTTTTAAAAAACAACGTTTTTTTTCATCGCAAAAAACGACCGTGTGTACGCGGCATAAGGGTTTTTTAGTCACTAGGGACCTAGGGCCTAGGGCCTAGGGACTGCTAAACCCTGTACCTTTAAATCCATTCTTTGTCTTTCACAACGTGGAGGCTTGGGTCTCTCAATCTTTCTGCACACCATCCTCTCCCACCAGTACTTCTAATCAGAGCTCACAGAGTCCTTTTAGTTAGAGGAGTGTATTTAGCCCATGGTTGAGAAGTGAAATCTTTGGCCCAGATTCATAGAGCAATTACGCCTGTCTAACTGGTGTTAGACAGGAGTAATTTCAAATTTCGCGCGCCGTATCACTAGTTTGAATCCTCAAACCATGATACGGCGGCTTCGGGCTTCGATCCGAGAGGCTTATGTCTTCGTAAGCCTTCGGATCTATGCTGCGATATTTTTGCGGCCGCTGGGAGGAGTTTGCGTCATTTGATTCGTCGGGAAATGCAAATGAGTTTTTACGGCGATCCACGAAGATACGAGCGGTCTTCGCAATCGCTTACGTCTTTTTTTTTTTTTTACGTACTGTTAGACCAGCTTTTTGCTGGTCTAACGGTGCGTAGCCCATGTTAAGTATGTCCGTCATTCCCGCGTCTAATTTTTTTTTTTTTCGGGAATAGAAATGTCCGTAAACGACGCTACTCAAACAACGAATGACGTAACGATGTGATTTTGCGCAATGCACGGCGGGAAATTTGCGAACAGAGCATGCGCAGTTCAATCGCCGCGGGAACGCGCCTATTTTAAATGCTTCACGCCCCCTACTCGCGTAGATGGATTGCGACGGGAGAAATACACTACGCCGCCGTCGTTTACTGGACAAAATCTACCTGGATTCCACGTAGAGCCAGGTAAAAAACGGCGGCGTAGTGTATTTCTGATACTCTACGATAATCTAATTCTCTCTGAATCTGGCCCTTTGATTCTATGAATAGTGTAGGACCCACTGATATTGAGGTACTTTGACGCAGTAGCGGGCTTAAGCACTTTATGACCATATGGTGTGATCAAATCCCCATACTTTCTTATTATGTTCAGGTGCTTTAAATAGAGTTGTAGGATTAAAATGTAATTTTTGTATGTGTGCGCTATAATCTTTTGTTCTGTTTTGTATGGACCATCGATAATGTTGATGTATAGTTAGGGTGTGCCCCCCAAGTCTTTGTTTGTCTGTTTAGATCCTGCCACCCAATTTCATATATTGTGGGATTGTCCAATAGCTCAAAAATTTTAGAAGGTAGTTTTTGATTTAGCTCCTAAAATGTTTGAAACTTCCATACAACCTAATCCTGCTATAGCTCTTTTGAATCCAAAACTAGACGGAATTACAAGGAATCAATTTTGCCTTCCTTTACAGCTCTTAACAGCCACAAAACAAACCATAGCTGAGGCATGGAAAACTCAAAATCTTATTCTAGCTGAAACCATTCACAGAACCAATAGAGCCCTTGTTCATGCTAAAATCGAAGCAATTGAGGGTAATTGATTCTGAAAATTTAAAAAAAACTTTGGTTGGCTTGGGTTAAACATTGTTTACCTCTAGATTTTAATGACACTTTACTATTGCCATGGTAATAATACTTCATTTACTCTTTCATCACCCTTCATTCAGTTGAAGCCACACTACCTCTATCAAATTTACCCTTTACTCCCACTGTATTTTTTCCCTTTACTTTACTTTCTATCATTCTCTTATGCCGCGTACACACGATCCGATTTCTGATGGAATAAAATTGAATTTTTCGTCGAAATTCCGATGAAGCAGACTTTCATCAATCTTGCATACACACACTATCAGACTAAATTCCGAGCATGCGTTGACTTGATTCTGAGTTCCACACAGACGATCAGAATTTACTATAGTTTTTTTTTTATAGGAAAAATGTAAAACATGGTCTATTTTTTTTACACCGATGGAAAAAGTCAGATGGGGCCCACACACTATCGGTTTATCTGCTGAAAAAAGTCCATCTGAATTTTTAGCGGAAAAAATGATGGTGTGTACACGGTATTACTCGTTTTTCATACCCTATGACTAAGTGGCGTGCACGGGCACATAACGAGTAAGGGAGGGAGGAGAGCCATTGGTTACATCCCATTGAGAACGTCTGTTGATGACGAAACGCGTCTGGGGGCCACGCAGTGACGTCACCACCTAGAGGGAAGGTATCGCTCGAACGTTTGCCGGCCGGCTTTTCATATGCTTAATTTTACTTTTTAAATGTGAGTACTCATTTGTTTTTTAAATAAAACAATCTCCTACGGAATCACACTATGGTATGCTCTTTATTTGTTCTCATGGCCGAGCTGTAAGTCGTGCTTAATCTAACAGCCGTGACACCGACCGGAAGAACAAGTATTGGAACCTCCAGATATCTTTGCCGTGGCTGGGCTATAGCCATCTGCTCCTTTAGAGCTCGCCTTTGGTAAGCCTCCACTACTTAATTGGTGAAGGGATCACTTCAAGGTTCACACTCTCACGGTGGTGCGATTGATGGTCGATTTGTGTACCTGTCAGCATACGAAGGGATCACTTTAGGCTCACGATTCACCACGGAGTTGTTTTGATGGACTTGGTAGCATTGAAGTTTATACTGCCAATATTACATTGCATGATCTTTTGGTCTATCTGATGGACTTTCAGCATTGGTGTTTTATTAGCATTGGTGATTGCATGAATTGGTTTTTTTTGCTTTTTTTCATTCAAAACCTACCTTAGGTACATCTTTAAGTGATGTTATTTGGTATATTGGTATAATCTAGACCTGGGAAATTTTTATTGTATGAAAAAATCAATATTTTGCTTAATATTTTTGCATAATATTTGCCATAGTGTCTTAGATATTCAAACTTACCATAGGTACATCTTAAAGTGATGGTATTTAGTATGTTGGTATAATCTGGACCTGGGAATTTTTTTTTTTTTGCATGACAATATTAATATTGCTGCTCAATATCTTTGCATAATATTAGCTACAGTGTCTCAAGTATACCCATATTGGCGCGGCTTTGTTCTATTTAAATCATTGGTGACATCATCTCCACTCGCGGCCAAGCGCGGAGACATTCGTGTTTACATGCCTGTTACTGCTATTGTTTATGTAAGTGTATTTTATTCAATTTATTAAACATTATTGACGGTATTACGCTATGGAGTCCCCTCTATTCTGATTGCATATTTGGAGAGTCCTTCACCTTTGGTTAAAGCCGTACTGCTGCTATAGAAGTTGCTGCTGTGGTGGAGCTAAAGGGACCAGCCTGGAAACCAGCTAGGAACCGTTCATTCTTATTAGAGAGTGCAGTGAGTGTCATTAGGAGTCTTTTTACCATTGGAGATCATACAAGGCTTTTATTATAAGCCAGCTGAAGTGAGAGGCTGGGGAAACAGGGGCACTTGGAGCACATTTTGCGGTGGATTGTGGATTGGAGCAGCTTATATTCAACCTTCCATGTGAATGTTTGATTAGTCTGCACATTATCGGACTGTTTTGTGGATTGTACACAGAGACTCACAGTGCACACAACTTCACCCTATATATTGTTTTTTTTTGCACAAATATGTTTTCTATTTTTTCTATTTTTTTCAATTATATTTAAATTTTTTTGTTGATATTATCTATTTTGGAATAGTTTTTTTTTTTTTGCACTAGATATCCGTTATTTCCTTGTGGTCAGATGACCTTTCACTATTTTACTTATAACACATCTATTTTTGCATTGTTTGAAATAATTTTATTTATTTAAAGATCAGGATCACAGAAATCAAGTGTTGAGTTTTATTAGGCTTCTTTAGTGGTGATTCACTGTTAGTATTGGTTATTTATTTATTTATTAAGTAAGCGCCTCAACACCCCCCATCCTCCACTCGTTTTTCATGACCCTTACCCTTTTATCAGTCTTATGTGGTACTCACAGGGTTGTTCTCCAGAACCATTGAAATGTACTTTTGCTTTACTAATTTATTGTTTTCAAACTAGACTGACAGTCAACAATCTACCTTTCTCTTTCTTTTCAATTATATGACATTTTTGACATTTGTCTTTGTCTGTCTATTTGATGCTTATATAGTGCTATATTCCATTTGAATTTGTATTTAGTTATTAGTTTGTTACCCTTTGAATATGTACCACAATCTTTGTAAAATTCAGATTGTTCTCCTTAACCACTTGCCGACCACTGCACCCCGATATACGTCGGCAGAATGGCAGCGGTGGGCAAATAGACGTAGCTGTAAGTCCCCTTTAAGAACTTGCTGTCTCCTTGAACATGCCCACAGGCCCCGATCAGAGCTGTATCCTGGCCTAGGCCAACAAGGCCCAGGCCTAGGGCAGCACGTTGCAGGGGGGCAGCACGGAAAGAGTCTCCGCCGGCTTGCACTATTAGTGTAGCACTGTTAGAGTAGCGCCAGTCTTATGGGGCGGACTGGGCAGATAAGCAAGCATTCCGCAACTGTAGGGGGGCAGAGCTTCTAATTGTGACTGTCCTATCATCCTGGACCACAAACCTTCCTCACTGTGCTATATGTTTTCTGCTGTACCATTGGCATGGTTATATCTTTTTAGTCCTCTCCATAAAATGATCAGAATTTTGGGCCTAAAGTAGAACTTTAGGAACACTTTCCTATTTAATTTTGGATAGAGTAAGGGTAAGGTAAGGGAAGGGCAGGTCTTTAACAGCAAGGGGTGTGGCCTTGACAGGAATGGGTGGGTCATATTTAAATTAGGGGTGCACAAGTTAAGTCAGGCCTAGGGCAGCACAAAACCTAAATACATCCCTGGCCCCGATTATGTCATGTAGAGGCAGAACGGGGAAATGCCTGTGTAAACTGTCATCGGGAGCAGTGATCACTGTCGAGTCACTTGTAACCCAGCCCCCCTACATTTAAATCACTCACTAGGACACACTTAACCCCTTCATCGCCCCCTAGTGGTTAACCCCATTTACTGCCAGTAATCAGTGCATTTTTATAGAACTGATCGCTGTATAAATGACAATGGTCCCAAAATAGCGTCAAAAGTGTCCGATGTGTCTGCCATAATGACGCAGTCACGATAGAAATCGCAGATGGCGGCCATTTTTAATAAAAAGAAAATTATGAAAAAATTGCCATAAATCTATCCCCTATATTGTAGACGCTATAACTTTTGCGCAAACCAATCAATATACACGTATTGCTTTTTTATTACCAATAATATGTAGAAGAATACATATCGACCTAAACTGAGAAAAAATTGGCTTTTTTAAAAAAAAATTGGGGGATATTTCTTATAGCAAAAAAGTACAAAATATTGTGTTTTTATTTTTTCAAAATTGACATGTTTTTTTTAACCTCTTTCCCACCGCGTCGTAGCAGTAAAATGCCTATGGCGTGGTGGGAAAGAGGTTAAAAAAACCACGTCAAATTTTGAAAAAAAAAACACAATATTTTGTACTATTTTGGGACGACGTCCCTGGGACGTCGTCCTTCACTTCCGCGATTGCGCGTCCCCTGGGACGCGCTCGCGTAAGTGTCCGTGCTCGCCGGGTCTAAAAGACCCGGCGCATCACGGATCAAGGTAAATTGCCGCTGAAATGACGGCGCGATCACTTGTAAACAAACCGGCGTCATTTGATGACGCCGGTTCCTCCCTCTCCTGAGTCTCCTCTCTGTACCGTCCGGTACAGTGTGAGAGGAGAGGGGGGGAGCGGGGTGTCAGCAGCTGCGCTGTGGCTGGATCTGTGACAAATGCAATCACAGATTCAGCCATCCCTCCATCCATCCCAGCTCTGCAATACCCCAGTGCCCTGCAGTACCCCAGTACTCTGCAATACCCAAGTACCCTGCAGTACCCCAGTACTCTGCAGTACCCCAGTACCCTGCAGTACCCCAGTACCCTGCAGTACCCCAGTACTCTGCAATACCTCAGTACCCTGCAGTACCCCAATATTCTGCCTTACCCCAATACTCTGCAGTACCCCAATACCCTGCAATACCCCAGTACTCTGCAGTACCCCAGTACTCTGCAGTACCCCAATACTCTGCAGTACCCCAATACTGTGCAATACCCTGCGCAATACTCTGCAATACGCCAATACCCTGCGCGATACTCTGCAATACCTTAATACCCTGCAGTACCCCAATACCCTGCAGTACCCCAATACTCTGCAGTACCCCAATACTCTGCAGTACCCCAATACTCTGCAGTACCCCAATACTCTGCAGTACCCCAATACCCTGCACGATACTCTGCAATACCCCAATACTCTGCAATACCCTGCGCGATACTCTGCAGTACCCCAATACTCTGCAGTACCCCAATACCCTGCAATACCCCAATACCCTGCGCGATACTCTGCAATACCCCAATACTCTGCAATACCCTGCGCGATACTCTGCAATACCCCAATACCCTGCGCGATACTCTGCAATACCCCAATACTTTGCAATACCCTGCGCGATACTCTGCAATACCCCAATACTCTGCAATACCCAAATACTCTGCAATAACCAAATACTCTGCAATACCCATTTTTTTAAAGCACCCCTGTCCCAGTGTGCTCGCATGCAGAAGCGAACGCATACGTAAGTCCCGCCCACATATGAAAACGGTGTTCAAGCTACACATGTGAGGTATCTCTGCGAACGTTAGAGCGAGAGCAATCATTTTGGCCCTAGACCTCTTCTGTAACTAAAAACATGTAACCAGTAAAAGTAATTAAAGCGTTGCCTATGGGGATTTTTAAGTAGCGAAGTTTGGCGCCATTCCATGAGTGTGTGCAATTTTGAAGTGTGACATGTTGGGTATCTATTTACTCGGCGTAACGTCATCTTTCACATTATGAAAAAAAATTGGGCTAACTTTACTGTTTTTTTTTTGTTTTTTTTAGCACAAAACTGTTTTTTTTTTTTAAAAACACGCGTTCAAAAAATTTCTACGAAAATACCATGCGAGATAAAAAGTTGTAACCGCCGCCATTGTATTCTCTAGGGTTTTTGCTAAAAAGGCATATATAATGTTTTGGGGTTCTATGTAATTTTCTAGCAAATAAATGATGATTTTTCCATGTAGGAGAGAAATGTCAGAATTGGTCTGGGTGTTCCAGAACGCCTGATGGCGCTCCCTGCATGTTGGGCCTCTGTATGTGGCCACGCTGTGTAAAAGTCTCACACATGGGGTATCGCCATACTCGGGAGGAATAGCAGAATGTGTTTTGGGGTGTAATTTTTGGTATGCATATGCTGTGTGTGAGAAATAACCCGCTAATATGACAGAAACAAGATTTTTTTAGTTTTTTTTACAGAATTTTCAGTCGTTTTTCTTTTATAGCGCAAAAAATAAAAAACCCAGAAGTGATCAAATACCACCAAAAGAAAGCTCTATTTGTGTGAAAAAAAGGATAAAAATTCAAATGGGTACAATGTTGTATGACTGAGTAATTGTCATTTAAATTGTGAGAGCACCGAAAGCTGAAAATTGGTCTGGTTAGGAAGGGGGTTTAAGTGCCCAGTGGTCAAGTGGTTAATAGCGCAAAAAATAAAAATCGCATAGATGATCAAATACCACCAAAAGAAAGCTCTATTTGTGGGGAGAAAGGACATCAAACGACCGCGCAATTGTCAGTTAAAGCGACGCAGTGCCGAATCACAAAAAATGGCCTGGTCATTCAGCAGCCAATTCTTCCGGGGCTGAAGTGGTTAATTTTATTCAAAACAATAAACAAATTTGACAAGGAAATCAATGTGCTGAAAATTAAGCAACAGTTAACAAGTTAAAGAGCAATTCCAGAAAAATTCCATTCAAAGAAAGTAGTGCTGGAAAAACGAAAGTCAGCTAGATGCTAAACTAGTACAATGTCACCATCTAGTGGAAGCTATTATTGTTTCATTCAAACCATTTTAAGCAGGTAAGGATGAGATTTACTGGTCCTAATGGTTTACATTACACAATGATCCTGTTTATTGATGGAGTCCTATGGTCACAGCATACGCTTTCATTTTATAAAATCAGCATTATAATAGAAATACAAACAATAGCTATTGTGGTGTATAAATACACAAAATAAATCTAAGTGATGACAACAACCAAAAAAAAAAAAAACTGACAAATGTATACTTTTCCTCTCTTATTGATCCATTTATGATGCTTTTTAGACATATGCACACTGAAATATTTTGTTTCGGAAATGTTGTTTTCATCCGAAATATACATTTATTTAGTTACTCCCGAAATTCGTTTTTATTTATTTTGTTTAGTTAAAAAATGCATTTTTCCGGAAATCCGAATTAATTAAGGTCAAATCTGTCAATTGAAGGCTTATGTGTCTGTCGAATGTTCTAAGAAGATTCGACGGAGCAGCTAATCGTACATTTCTGGTCAAATGTTCCGCCTACAAGCTATAGAAGAATTCTAATGTTGTATGACACAAATAATAATTATATTTATAAATTATTATTACTAGTCAACCAACTTGACTTGAATTTGAATTCTTCTATAGCCTATGGGCCGAACATTTGATCGGAAATGTACTATTGCGACGTTGTACAGTTTAGCTGCTTGTCGAATCTTCTTAGAACTTTCGACAGACACCATAAGCCTTCAATGACAGATTCAATGTTTGTATGTTTTTCGCTGCTTCGTCGAATCTTCGTCATTCATGTCGAATTGTCTACCCCAACACTGTCTCTATAATGTTGAATCTTTTCTCTCTGTGTAGAATAATCTTGGACTATTATAGCCCTATTCACAAAGACTTACCACGACGTATCTACTGATACGCCGTCATAAGTCCAAATGTGTGCCGTCGTATCTATGCGCTGATTCTTTAAATCAGATACACATGACTTTTGCCAAGATACGAGCGACGTAAGTCTCCTACGCCGTCGTATCTTGGTTGCATATTTACGCTGGCTGCTAGGGGCGCTTCTGTTGATTTACGCTTCGAATATGTAAATGAGCAAGATACGCAGATTCACGAACGTACGTACGTCCGATGCAGTAATCTTACGTAAGGTGTTTTTCCGGTGTAAAGATAAACCACCAAAAAGGTGGTGCATCCCATGCAAAGGTATGGACACGGAACAGCCGTCGTTTTTTACGTTGTTTACGTAAGTCTACGTGAATGGGGCTGGGTGTAAGTTACGTTCACGTCGTAGGCAGTGTTCGACGTATCTTAGGAATTCTATCCGACGTGATTCTGAGCATGCGCACTGGGATACGTCCACGGACGGCACATGTGCCGTTCATTCGGCCCATCATTTGCATGGGGTCACGGTTCATTTTAATACAACACGCCAACTGCCTTGCTACTTTCAATTAGGCGGGCTTACGTCGGCCCATTTACGCTACGCCGCCGTAACTTAGGGAGCAAGTGCTTTGTGAATACTGTACTTGCCTCTCTGTGTTACGTCGCCATAGAGCATATGAGATGCGCTACGCCCGCCTAAAGATACGCCACCTTTCTGAATCTGGCTAATAGAGTTAAGGGGGTAGATTCACATAGATCAGCGGATCTTTTGATCCGCGTGATCTATCTTTTATACGATCCGCCTGCGCCAGTTTTTGAGGCAAGTGCTGTATTCAGAAAGCACTTGCCTCGTAAGTTGCCCTGGCGGATCGTAAATCCCCCGGCGGAATGCAAATTCCGCGGCTAGGGGGAGTTTACTATTTAAATCACACGCGTCCCCGCGCCAATCGTACTGCGCATGCGCCACTGGCTAAATTTCCCAGCGTGCATTGCCTCAAATGACGTCGCAAGGACGTCATTGTTTTCGACGTTAACGCTATTAACGTATGGCCGTATTCCCGAACGACTTACGTAAACGATGTAAAAAATTCAAAATTCAACGTGGGAACGACGGCCATACTTAACATAGGATACGCCGCACTTACCCCGCATATAGCAGGGGTAACTATCCGCCGGAAAAGGCCGAACGCAAATGACGTAAAAAAAAAGCGACGGCCGGGCGTTCGTTTCTAAATCGGCGGTTCTCCTCATTTGCATATTCGTCGCGTATAATAACAGAAGCGCCACCTAGCGGACGGCGGGAGATTGCAGCCTAAGATCCGACAGTGTAACTCACTTACACCAGTCGGCTCTAAGGGAGATCTATGCGGAACCTGATTCGAGGAATCAGCCGCATAGATCCGAGCGTCGGATCTCACAGATACGACGGTGTATCAGTAGATACACCGTCGTATCTCTATGTGAATCTACCCCAAGGTTTGGCAAATTCCACCGCAGGTTTGATAGACAAAGATTGCTCTTGTCACCATCATGTCGAATCTCCTATCTAACTGTTGTAGCAACGGAAATGAAAATAAAGCATTTTTTTTGTTGGATCTTTTGGATTTCGGATTCTGCGCGTTGGTTTTCGTTTGTTAAAACGATAACGAAATTACCCAAAGTTTTGACGAAAATGCATTCGGATGAAAACGAATGCACATGTCTAATGCTTTTAGGAATTGTGATGCCTGCCTGAGGGGGTTCATCTAAGGCCCCATACACACGATCGGACATATCCGATGAAAACGGTCCGCGGACCATTTCCATCGGATATGTCCGATCGGGAGTTTGATCCGATGGCGTGTACACACCATCGGATCAAATTCCCCGCCGCCGGACGGCGCGGTGACGTGGCGGTGACGTTGACGCCGCCGCGTCACCGCCACGTCACCGCACCAGGAAGTAAAACACTTCCGCGCATGCGCCGAATCCATTCGGCAGCGGCGCGGCGGCGGTGGGGGACGACATGTCTGCTGGTAAGTGTACTAACCAGCAGACATGTCGGGCGGACAGATTCCCACCGGATAGATTTCAAAGCTTGCTTTGAAATCTGTCGGGTGGACAAATCTGTCCGCTAGCCCATACACACGAGCGGAGATGTCTGCTGAAACGGTCCATCGGACCGTTTTCAGCGGACATATCCCCTCGTGTGTACGCGGCCTAACAGTTACCCTGGATGGCAGGGCTGGTGTAAGGATTTTTGACACCATACAGTAGGTAAAACCTAATTTTGCCGCCCCGCCTGACTCCAACCTCTTTTCCCTGCCTATGTAAACCCCACCTTTTTAGTGAAGCGCCCATCAAATGCAGTCCACCAGCGCCCATCAATGGAGCCTACCAGTGGCCATCAATTCAGCCTCCCAGCACCCATCAATGCAGCCTCACCAGCACCCATCAAATGCAACCTCACAAGCGCCCATCAATGCAGCCTCACCAATGCCCATCAATGCAGCCTACCAGCGTCCATCAAATGCGGCTTCACCAGCGCCCATCAAATGCAGCCTCACCAGCACCCATCAAATGCAGCATCACCAGCGCCCATCAAATGCAGCCTCACCAGCGCCCATCAATGCAGCCTCACCAGCGCCCATCAATTGCAGCCTCACCAGACCCCATCAATGCAGCCTCACCAGCACCCATCAAATGCAGCCCACTATCGTCCATCAATGCAGCCTACCAGGGCCCATCAGTTAATATTTGCTTGTTTCCATTAATTTGAGAGTCGGGACACAGACACAGTCCACCACTGCTGCTGTGCCTCTGACATTATGTGCAATCAGAGTAACGGCTGCCTGCTGATGCTGAGACTTATTGCTTGCTGCAGAGAGAAGAGAGTAGGAACACCAGTGGCCGGGCGCCCTAGGCAGCTGCCTAGTTTGCCTAGTGGTTGCACTGGCCCTGCTGGATAGTCCTCATTAATTTATTACCTTTATGGTAGAGTTTTGCTATCTCTGGTAAGAGGCTGTGTTTGGTGTTGGAGCACAGGGTTATCATGTGTGATTTCCAATCAGCACCTGTGGATGGCCACTGTTTCTATAGTGGTGTTTTTTCATTTAAATTAATATATTTGTTTACAATTGCCGGACATTATCTTATATCAATATATTTTTATTTACTGTTATTCACCATTCAATAATTATTGAGACCTCATGTATCTTGGCTATCAATTATAATTTTGTTGGTTCATATATAATAGATATTATTGACAATCCACAGGTGGCACAGTTGTTACGTGGTTAGCACTTCCACCTGGCAGCACTAGGGTCATCAGCAGGGGCGCACTGACCATTCAGACACTTCAGCACTGCCATGTCAGCAGGGGACCTAATGAAAAGCTGACGGGGGGACTAGGATAAGGGGAAAGACCTGAGAGGAGGAGCCGGTGATGTAACGGCTGCACAATGCAATCAATGCCTCAATCATCTGGCATCTTTACTGTACTATGCAACCATCGGGCGCTATCTACAGGCTCCCAAAACCCACACTCAATCTTTGCTGCTGCCCGCTGAACATGCCACACTATTTTCTCTTACATTTGGGCCCAAATTATGATCTTGCACACAGGCCAACTGCTTTCATAAAACGCCGCCGGGATAGCTGCTGTGCAATGGCCATGTTTAAGCCTGGAACTACCCAGTGGCTTCTAGAAAGAAGCTGGGAACTTATATGCAGGCTATGCTGTGGAATATATTTAAATGCCCCCTCTATGCAGCTGAGCTGCAATAATCAAATAATGAGGCTCATGGAGGTTTCTGGAGGTATTGTTTAGAAGTCATCAGGCACGTGACAGGTTCTAAGATGGTCACCACCTTTGAACCTGTCAGGTGTTTGGTGGCTTCCTAGCAATGCCAACCAGAATCTCCGTAAGCTGCCGGCAAGAATTGGCATTGGCCCATTCTTGAACATGAGGGCTTGAGAGCTTCTGCAGTTTGCTGATGGGCCCTTCTCTGCAGCTGAGCCACAAACGCATATAATGTGAGCAGAACAATATGTAGGTGTGGCTTTGTGTGGGTGTGGCTTAAGTGTGGACTTGAACACAAGGGCCCCATGCTCTCCTATTACCTAGGGGCCCCATGAGTTGTCAGTCTGCCTCTGGTCATCAGTTCAAATCCCTACCATGACACTACCTGCCTTGAGTTTGCATGTTGTCCCTTTGCCTGGTGGGTTTCCTCCCACACTCCAAAAACATGCTGGTAGTTGATTTGGTTCCTGTCCAACTGGCCCTAGATTGTGAGTTAGGGACCCTAGATTGTAAGCTCCCTGAGGGCAGGGACTGATGTAAATTTACAATGTATATGTAAACTCTGTGTAGATGTCTGCCACTATATATAAATACCTGTAATAAATAAATAAATACAGTATAAGTTTACCTGAAAAATCTCCTTTCATGTTGTGAGATCTACCTGTCTGCTTTCCATTTCTTTCTACAACTTCCTGGATTTCCAATATGCATTATAGCTGCTGTTTGCTTTCCATTTTTAAGGACTACATATCCCATGGGACCTGGCTGCATTCAAGCTGTGATTTCTGTACTGACTCCACCTCTCAGCACCTCTGTAGTTCAGAAGGCATGATCTGGGAAATGTGTGACACAGCAGTGCTACTGACAGGGCACAATAGCTATGGCTATAGGGTTGCTTTACTAATGGCAAATAGACTGTGCAACTATTTGCCATTAGTAAAGAAACCCCATAGACATTGTGTCCTGTGAGTAGCACTGCTGTGTCACACATTTCCCAGATGAGGTAAAGCTTCACTTTTCCAAGAATACCCAATCACGTGCAAGGAAAATGAAAAAACAGAATTTTTGCTTGCACATGATTGGACATGATTGGATAATGGAAGGCAGCAGAGTTAAGCTGCTAAGCGCTGGGCTTTGTAAAGTGCACAGTCTATTTGTCTTTAGTAAATCAACCCCTCTGTATCACAGAATTCAGGGAAATAAATGTGTGGGATTTTTCACAAGTTTATAAACTTCATAATTATTCACATTTATAGAAATACAATATGGAAATGGTTATACGATTTTATATTTCGACCATAAACACACTTTAAGTAATAACTTTGTCAATTCTTAAGGATTACACAAATTTTGGGGAGGGGGTAACAAACTAGGCTTTCTTTTGGCAATATTATCTTGCAAAAGCAATTTTATATTCTATGAAAACAAAAGTATAAAATAATGAAGACATTTTTTTTCTAAATGAATTACCACTTGCCGACTGCCCACGGTCAAATGGCGGCAGAGCAGTGCGGCTCTCGTTCTGGGTGGACATTATACGACGTTGCCCCAGAACGGCCACTCTCGCGTGTCTTCAGGGGCATGCAGTGCCCGATCTCTGTAAAGACCAGATGACGCGGCTCTTTCACCATGTGATCGGCTATTTTCAACCACAGCTGGTCACATGTAACTAACTGCGGAAGTGCCGGTAATCGGCTCTCATCGCCTCACACTGACAGAGAACACCCAGACAGATAATAGGGCACTGATCATCATTGCCCTGATTACAGTAAAGCCCCCCAGCGCCCATCATCAGTGACAATCAGGGTCCATTAGTGATGGCAGTCAGTGCTGCCTGTCAGTGCCCATCAGTGTCTGCTCATCAGTGCTGCCCATCAATTCTCATCAGTGCCGCCCATCATTGCCCATCAGTGCTGCCTATCAGTGCCACCTATCAGTGCCCACCAGTGCCTCCCATCTGTGCCACCTATGAGTACTCATCAGTGTCGCATTTTAGTGCCACCTATCAGTGCCCATCAGTGCGGCATATTAGTGCCTCCTCATTGGTGCCACCTAATAAGTACCGCCTCACCAGTGCCCGAAAGTGCAACCTCATCAGTGCAGCCTATAAGTGCCCATCAGTGGAGCCTATTAGTGCCCATCAGTACAGCCTCATCAGCGCACATCAGTGAAGGAGAAAATTACTTATTTACTAAATTTACAGCAAGAAACTAAGAAATAAAATATCAACATTTTTAGACTTTTCCTTATTTTTGTAAAAAATAAAAAACTCAGCAGTGTTTAAATGCCACCAAAATAAAGCTCTATTTGTGTGAAGAAAATGGTTAAACGTTTAGTTTGGGTACAGTGTTGCATGACCGCGCAATTGTCATTCAAAGTGTGACAGCTTTGAAAAATGGCCTAGACAGGAAGGGGGTGAAAGTGCCCTGTATTAAAATGGTTAATCAAACTTTGTTTTTGTTGTTTCTTTGAAATCAATTTTATTTATTCAGTGTTACATTAATTTATGCAAAATTAAATACATTTTATCATTTGTAAATAGCTGTGCTATGCTTTGTACCAGAAACATAATTGTTTCTGTATTTTAAATACAACCATTTATAAAATAAAATGTATACTTTTACTTGGCAAAAATAGCAAAAATATATATACATTTTTATTTTATTTTTTACAGGTAAGGTTTTCTTTAACTAATGTTTTATCAATGGTCACTCTTTATTACTAAATTAAACTATGCAGACTATCTGCAAATGTTATTTTACACAGGGGCAGCTGCATTATGATACCTGGCCTTACTATGTAACACAAGGTAATTGCCTAATATAGCAGCAGGGGGAGTGTCAGCAGAGGGAAAGGAGCTGAATGTAAGAGATGCATGCTAGAAACTTTGCTGAATCTCCTACTTTCGAAACCTCAGTGGTTAAAGTGGTTGTAAAGCTTTGTGTTTTTTCACCTTAATGCATCCTATGCATTAAGGTGTAAAAACACCTTGTACTCTCTGGCCTCCGTACCCCCATTTTACTTACCCGAGCCCCGAACTTCCGTGGGCTTGTTCCCCCGTCGCTATCCAAATGGCTCTTTTGGCTGTTCATTGGTTAGATTGTTAGCAGTGCAGCCATTGGCTCCCGCTGCTGTCAATCAAATCAATGATGTGGCGCGCCGGGGGACGGGGCTGAGCCATACACTTGGCGGCTATGGCTGCCAAGTGTATTCCACAAGGTAATGCGCCTGCAAGGTAACCCCCTCGGGAGAAAGCTTCCCAGAGGGGGTTAGCTCTTGCAGGGAGGAGCCTCAAGAGCCGCCGTGAGACCCCAGAAGAGGACGATCGGGGTCTGCTCTGTGCAAAACAAACTGCAAAGTAGAGGTAGGTATAACATGTTTGTTTTAAAAAAAAACTGAACCCATACAACCACTTTTTTAAAGGGGAAGTAAAGGAAACATTTTTTCTCATAAAAGGCATCCTTTACATGCAGACATTCCTTTTTTCATTTCTTTGTTAGTCTTTGCTCAGAAGTTGCTCTATTTCTTCTCTGTTCTGTTCACTTCCTGCTTGTCTGATTGTTACTTACCACCGTGAAGGGAGGCTTTACTGCGGTGGTCAGTAATGTGCTCGCCCCAGGGAACTACACCTGTACGGCAGGACACTCTCTACGTGTTAGAGACTTCAAGGAGGTGTGAAATACTGGGCGTGCCACAATGCACACTGGGAAATGTAGTTCTTACATGAACAAGCACCGCAAACCAGGAAGTGAATGAGAGAACAGAAACTAGAACGCTGGAGGTGATATAGATGAAGGAATTTAATAGGTATTGTGACAGGAAGTCAGGTAAATCTGTGGGTGTTGTCACAGACGGGAGATACATTTCTGCCTTGTTTAGACAATTCACCAATTACTATTAGGTGTCGGCTGCAGAAATAGCCAGAAAGGTTTAAGGGCGTTGGAAAGCTTCAGCTGTTGAGAATGAGGCATTTAAGGCCTCTATAAGTCATCCAGAGGATAACTACTGATTGATGCATCCTGAGGCTTTTTGAGTGAAGGAGAGCAGTGAGCTGAGAAAGAGTTCGGAAGGTGAGGTGGTGTTGATTTTTCTGTGTGATAAAAATCAAAAAGACTATTGTTTGACCAGCAGTGTCTGCCCAGCAGTAGGCTGTGCCAGACTCCATAGGTAGGTTCCTGGGTTGTGAAGGTAGACGCCCCAAGTGGCAAGGGTTTATTTTAATTTTTGTTTTGTTTATGCTGTTTTTGATGCTTGCACTTTTATCCAGCAATATGGAAGAATAAACCAATACCTTTGTTTTCAACGATCCTCGGCTGCGTCTCTGTATAGTTCAGTGTGTAGTAAACCCACCCAGGGGGTCACACACACCCGCTACCGAGCTAATCCCTCACAGTATTTACTCATTTTTTAATAGAATCATTACACTATTCTGTCTATCTACCATGCAGACATAAATTTTAGGCAAAATTTTTTTTCCTTTACAACTCCTTTAAGTACATGAGGCTGGTACAGTGAAACTTTCAGTGGAAAATCAAATCAGTAGGAGCCTGTATGTAAGCTCAAACAATACAATTCACCTATTTGGGCTGTTTTGGCCTGTTAACCGATTAAGCTCCGGACCATTTTGCTGGTCAATGACTTAGCCACTTTTTGCGATTCGACACTGCGTCATTTTAACTGACAATTGCGTGGTGGTGCAACGTGGCTCCAAACAAAATGTTTTGCCTCACAAATATAGATTTATTTTACTGGTATTTGATCACCACTGTGGTTTTTATTTTTTGCGCTATAAACAAAAATAGAGCGACAATTTTGAAAAAAAAAATATTTTTTACTTTTTGCTATAATAAATATCCCCCAAAAATATATATAAAAAAACAATTTTTTCCTCAGTTTACGCTGATACGTATTCTTCTACATATTTTTCGTAAAAAAAAAATAAAAAAAAATCGCAATAACTGTTTATAGTGTCTACAAAATAGGGGATAGTTTTATGGAATTTTTAGTAAGATTTTTTTTTTTACTAGTAATGGTTGCGATCTGCGATTTTTATTGGCAATGTGACCTTATGGCAGACACATCGGACACTTTTGACACATTTTTGGGACCATTCCCATCTTTATAGCGATCAGTGCTATAAAAATGCATTGATTACTGTAAAGATTTCACTGTCATGGAAGGGGTTAACACTAGGGGGCGATCAAGGGGTTAATTATATTCCCGAGGTGTGTTCTAACTGAAGGGGGGGTGGGACTGACTAGGGGAAATGACAGATCGCTGTTCATACATTGTATGAACAAACGATCAGTCATTTCTCCCCCTGAAAGAACTGGGAGCTGTGTGTTTACAAACACAGCTCCTGGTTCTCGCTCTGTCACAAGCGATCGCGGGTGCCCGGCGGTGATCGCGCCCGCTGGGCATTCGCATCGCCACCAGGTGCGAGCAGGGGGCGCGCGCAACCCTAGTGGCCGCAATGCAAAATCATGTTATATTACGTGATTTTGCGCAGCCGAGCCGACCTTCCGCCGTAAAACTATGGTGGGCGGTCGGCAAGCGGTTAAATATACCACGGAAAGCATTTAATATATATGTTTGACAAATGCAAAAAATAAGTAGCTGTCCATTCAGCTAGAAACCTTATGAGCTGATAACTTTCTATGCTTTCTGCCTTTGGACTGTTATGAGTAGACATGTGCAATTTCAAACTTCAAATTCAGAAAAAAAAAAGGAAATAAAAAAATAAAAAAACATTGCAGGGTTCCCCCCAAAATCCATACCAGACCCTTATTCAGACATGCAGCCCGGTAGGCCAGGAAAGGGGGGGTGGTTGGAATAAGCAAGCTATATGCTATATTTTAGTCTGCAATGTAAGAGAGATAAATTAGGCAGGTTTATCATGAATTAAAAATGAGAGTGTATAATTTTAGAAAAATTAATGAATGTTCTTAGAACATTCTTTTCCAATAAATTTTTGTTTGAAATTTGTTTATTCTAATTACCCCTAATTAAGGCTAATTTAATTCAAATATGGCTAATAATAGAAGCAAATTATGTTTAAAACTAATACTGTTTTTTAACTTGTAAGGTTGCTTTAACTCATATCATATGCATATCAACGGTCACCCCTTTGATCTGCATATCAGTGAAACAGTATGATAACATTGCAACTATAATGTTGTTACTAGGGATGAGCTTCGAGTTCAAGTAGAACTCATGTTCGACTCGAACATTGCCTGTTAGCCGAACAGCAAACTATTTGGGGTGTTCGCGGCAAGTTCGTGTGTACTTTAAAACCCTGTTAAAGTCTATGGGACTCGAACGTTTGAAATCTAAAGTGCTAATTTTAAAGGCTAATATGCAAGTTATTGTAATAAAAAGTGTTTGGGGACCTGGATCCTGCCCCAGGGGACATGTATCAATGCAATAATAAAAAAAAAATGCATTTTTTTTGGCAGCAGTGATTTTAATAATGCCTTTAAGTGAAACAATAAAAGTAAAATATTCCTTAGTTTCGTACCTGGGGGGGGGGGGGGGTGTATAGTATGCCTGTAAAGTAGCGCTTGTTTCCCATGCTTAGAACTGTCCCTGCACAAAGTGTCATTTCTGAAGGAAAAAAACTAATTTAAAATCACTCACGGCTCCCGGCAATACAGAGAAAAGTCATTCATAAAAAAAAAAGATTGTGCTAGCTGCAGTGTTCTAATGTGTTTTATTGCCTGTGTGCTGTTTAGTTTAAACCTAAACGTACTCGGTGTTACTGCACCTTTGCTGTTTAATAGCAACTAAACGCATTTGCTGTTACTGCATGTGTGCTGTTTAACCCCTTAAGGACCGCCGCATGTACATTTACGTCGGGAGAATGGCACAGACAGGCACAGCAACGTATATATACGTTGCTGCCTTGACGTGGGTCAGGGGTCCGATCGGGACCCCCCCAGTACATGCGGCAGTCCCCGTGGATGTACGAGCGATCCGGGACGAGGGGGCGGCTATTCGTTTTTGTCCGCCCCCTCCGGATCGCTCTCAGCCAATGCACGCGCTCCCCTGCTCTGCACTTCCTCCTCCTGTGTAAACACATCACATCACATAGTAAGTCTGCACAACACTACACTGACACCAGTACACGCAGGCACACTTAACCCCTTGCGATCACCCCCCCCCCTGTCACAGTGTCACTAAATGCAGTAATCATATATGTATGATCACTGCATTTAGTGTCAGTGTGAGGCCTCGTACACACGATCGGACATATCCGATGAAAACGGTCTGCGGACCATTTCCATCGGATATGTCCGATCGGGAGTTTGATCCGATGGCGTGTACACACCATCGGATCAAATTCCCCGCCGCCGGACGGCGCGGTGACGTGGCGGTGACGTTGACGCCGCCACGTCACCGCACCAGGAAGTTAAACACTTCCGCGCATGCGCCGAATCCATTCGGCGGCGGCGCGGCGGCGGTGGGGGACGACATGTCTGCTGGTAAGTGTACTAACCAGCAGACATGTCGGGCGGACAGATTCCACCGGATAGATTTCAAATCATGCTTTGAAATCTGTCGGGTGGAGAAATCTGTCCGCTAGCCCATACACACGAGCGGAGATGTCTGCGGACATATCCCCTTGTGTGTACGAGGCCTGACAGTCAGTTAGTGTTAGATTCAGGGTAGCCCCCGTACCCCCCCTAATAAAGTTTTAACCCCTTGATCACCGCCCTAGTTAACCCTTTCACTCCCTATTGCCAGTGTCACTAAGCGATCATTTTTCTGATCGATGTATTAGTGTCGCTGTTCCCGCTAGGTAGCTATTTTTTTTTATTGTGATTTTTTTTTTTACTAAAGACATGTGGCTAAATAAATTTTGGCCTAAATGTTTGACTAAAATTTAGTTTATTTGATTTGTCTTATAACAAAAAGTAAAAAATATTGATTTTTTTTCAAAAATGTTGCTCTATTTTTGTATATAGCGCAAAAAAAAAAAAAAAATCGCAGAGGTGATCAAATACCACCAAAAGAAAGCTCTATTTGTGGGAAGAAAAGGACGCAAATTTTGTTTGGGAGCCACGTCGCACGACCGCGCAATTGTCTGTTAAAGCGACGCAGTGCCGAATCACAAAAACACCTTGGGTCATTTACCAGTGTATTGGTCCGGGTCTTAAGTGGTTAACTGACCAGATCAATATCCCAGGAGTTCTGATTCAAAAGTCTTCCTTTAATTTTTTGAGCAGTGTATATATAAACAAACATGCTCAATGCCAGTATAGTGCAAAATTACTGCAATCAATAAAATCTATAAATTGAAAGTGACAAGTTCAAATATTCAGGTGACTTTCCGTTACAACTTCAAAATCAAAGATTCAGGTGGCTGTCCGTGCTCCCCTTCTAGGTCCCCACTCACCAAATGGAAATGGTATATGTGCCTGTATTGAGGTGGTGATATCCGTCCACAGAATTTGTTGTAATTGGCCTTGGAATATAGGTGTCTGCTGGCCTTGATAATCAAGGTCCCTCAGGCTCTCTCGATCAGCAACAATCCACAGTGGTATCGTTCCAACAAAAATGAAGGAGAGAGCATATAGTGTAATACTGCTTTTTATTTAGAAAATGTTAAAATCATTACACTTACATCAAAGAAGATAAAATCATGCAGAGATTGGCGCCTTGGCGTCCACACAGCATTCACAGATAGCTTATCCTTTGTATCTTCTTTGGACTGCCCTGGGGACAGATGGGAATGCCTCATGTTAGAGAGCTGCCCCTTAAAACTGGAATCCACACACTTGGTTATGTTTACTTTTGGGTCTGGTGCACACAACAATTCCTTTGCAGATTGTCACCACTTATTTATTTATTAAAATTCTTAAAAGTACAAAATAGTACAAACGCAGTCAGTTACCCGTAGGCCTCGATGCGCCAAGAACAACAATACAGCAACAACCAAAAAGACACACAGGCAGCGGAACAAATCAATTTTTAAAATGGTTAGCAGATCAAAAGAAAAAAACTATAAACCTATGTGATTCCATAGGCTCAACTAAAAAGCTCAGTTTTTAGAAGCTTCCTGAACTTAAAAAGATCATTCTCAAGCCTTAATTTTAGAGGCAGGGAGTTCCAAAACAGTGCTCCCTGAACCGCACTCGTCCTCCCTCCGCATTTCTTCTTTTGAAATTTAGGGATTATCAAAGTTTCTGATTTAGCCGACCTTAAGGTACGGTTAGGCACATATTTGGTGAATTTATCCTGCAGGTACACTGGCCCCTTGCCATGGGTAGCCCTGTGCACCATGCAACCAGTCTTAAACAGAACCCGTTCCTTCACGGGTAGCCAATGCAGGGCTCTCAGTGATGGCGTGATGTGGTCACGACGACCAATACCCGTGAGTAGCCTTGCAGCGGCGTTCTGGATAAGCTGCAATTTGTGCATGATGTTATTAGGTAGACTAAGGTACAAAGCGTTACAATAATCTAATCGACTTCCAATAATGGCATTAACCATAGAGATCTTGTGCGATTCTTCAATGAAGCGAAAAGTCGACCTCAGGAGTTTCAGGTGGAAATTACAAGAACTCACCACCTGGTTTACCTGTGGTCGCAGCGTTAGTCTATCGTCCAAGATGATACCCAAATCCCTGAACTGGGTGACTGGTACTGGGACCGATGAAAACGAGTCTGGCCAAGTAGGGAAAGTAGGGAAACCGCCCGCCCATGACTGATTGCATAAGACCATGCACTCAGTTTTGGAGCCATTAAGCATAAGATAATTGGCCCCCATCCAGGCTTGAATTTCTTCCAGGCAGGTGGCCAGAGTTATCTGTGCCCCCCCATCCTTAGGCAGAGGAATGTAGAGCTGGGTGTCGTCAGCATAGACATGAAAAGATAGGTTGTGGCGGCAGATGATATACAGCAGAGGCCTCATATAAATGTTAAACAGGATCGGCGATAAGGCCGATCCTTGAGGGACTCCACAGGACAGGGGACTATCAGAAGAGGAGTGCAGTCCCATCCTTACTCTCTGAACCCTGTCCAGCAGAAATGAGGTCATCCATGCCAATGCTGTACCATCAATGCCTGCCACAGTCCCTAAACGATCAAGTAGTCTAGAATGATTGATGGTATCAAATGCTGCTGACAGATCCAGCATTACCAAGGCCGAAGCCTCATTTCTGTCCAGGGCCCAGAGGAGATCATCCTGTACTTTGGTCAAGGCGGTTTCAGTACCTCTTCCTGGTCGGAATCCAGATTGGAAATCATCCAAAATGGAATTGGACTCGAGATGGGGCTGAATTTGCCACACTGTGGCTCGTTCTATAATTTTTGCCAAAAATGGTAGAGTTGAAATAGGACGATTATTGCTCAACACGGAGTGTTCCATGTTAACTTTCTTCAGCAGGGGGATAATCACAGCCCGCTTCAGAATACCCGGCACTGTTCCGGTGGAGAAAGAAGTATTTACAATGTCGGCAATAAAGGGGGCCAATGTTTCTGCAGCGTCCTTCACCAGTTGCGCAATGCAAGGATCAAATGATGAGGACGAGGCTCTAAGAGACTTGAGAATGTTCAAAATATCTAAACTAGAGACATCCACAAAACTAGAGAATCTTGTTCCTTCATAAATGGGACAAGATTCCTCGAAATCTACTACTTTAATATTATTCCTTATAATTTCTATCTTTTCATTAAAATAGTTTGATAAAATATTACAGAACTCTGGTGAAGCTTCTTCTTCCGGCTGTCTACATGCTGGATTAGCTAAATTTTTAGCAACTCTAAAGAGTTCAGCTGCTGCGTTTTTAGCATTAGCAATTTTTTAGAAAAAAAATGCTTTTTGGCGATTTTTATCCCAAGTTTATAACTCTTTAGAGCTGCGGTATATACCTCCTTGGAGGCGGGCGTCGGATTTTTTCTCCACGACTTCTCTGCTGCTCTGCATTTCCATTTTAAACTTCTGGTCACCTGGGTAAACCAGAGGGGATTATTGTTTGCTTGCCTAATGCAATGATTTCTCTTTAGGGGGGCTAAATAATCAAGCGCTTTTGTAATAGCCATATTAAAAAAATCTATTTTCTCAGCTGCGACCTTAGTAGACTCAAAAGATGCCTTGTCAATATTCCCCAAAAAGTGGTTACTAAAAGCCTTAATAGATATATTAGTAAGATTTCTCGAAAATTTTGGAGTACTGTTCCTATTAGGGACATGAGGTGACTTTTTGAGAAATTTATGGCGGTGATCAAATAATATTAATTTGTGATCACTCCATATAATCTCTTTCGGGGGATGTACTTTCTCTATACATCCTGACTGGAAAAGCCAGTCCAGGGTGTGGCCCGCTTTATGGGTAGCCCCTATGACATCTTGGCTATAGCCAATGGAGTTTGCAAATGCAATCAACTGCTGGGCTTCCAAATTATTTGCATCGTCAGCCCAGCAATTGAAATCTCCCAAGACTATAGATTGGGCATATCGCAGGGATTGGGTCGTTAGGAGTTCGCACATCTCCTCCCCAAACCTAGCTTTGGCATTAGGAGGATGATAAATCACTGCCATTCCTATGGTTACTTCAGGGCTCAAGTTGCACTGTAGGAAAAGTGTCTCCATAAACGCATAGGAATCATGCGTGCAAGTTTTTATAATTTTCAACATAGCCTTGTATATGCAGGCAGTTCCTCCACCTCTCCCCGAGCTACGGTCACAAGATAGTAGCTTATACCCAGGCGGGACCAATTCGTCCAGTCTGGGCGGGGAAGCAGGAGAGAACCAGGTTTCCGTGATTAGCAGGTAATCTAAATCATACTCTAATAAGGTGTCATAAATGGCTGTCGCGTTTTTTACCGCAGACCGTGCATTAAGAAATCCTCCTTTTATTGTAGAATTAATTTTTTTATGGGCTAGGGTTTTTTCATCTATCAAAGTATATGCATTAGCAACTTTTGGTGCTGACAAGATTTTCTCAGCTATAAGATTAAAATTAAAATCAAGCAAATGATATTTATTCAATTTCATCAAGGTTCTAACGGGAACCTGTCCTTCCATATTAAAAGTTTTTAATTGGACAGAAGAGTACACCGTTCTATTCTGACTTTGAGGAATATCATGGATGGCTGATACCATAACGTCCCGCCTACCACCAGTTTCCATTATAATGAATGTAAAAAGTAATAGGAACAGGAAGATTACGCTGTTATAATTAGCCGTACTATGTCTATAAAACAACTGTTACCAAGAATCACCATCAAATTAAGTACAAGACTCACCTTGAGTACTACATAATAAAAATGTGTGCCCAAAAAGGGGGGGGGTTAGGGGGAAAAGCACCCGACCCACCTGGCACGGACGGGCATAGACGGGCTTCCCTCTGGCGCACCGCCGGCGCCCGCTGCGTTCCGCACAGCGTCCCACCGCCTTTGAAGGCCTGCTAGACCCCGCCCACAGTGGGGGATTAGTCCCAGCTCCTCCCAGAAAGGGAAAGCTGATTGCTGATGACACTGCACCTGTGCAGCCTCTCCAGAGGCAACTTAACACAATGCTGAATTGGGGAAGGGGATGTTTAAAGAAAGTCACTCCAGGGGACACAGTCAGAAACTGAAATTAAAATAAAGCTGCCATTCGCTCACCAGTGAGCCGTCTTGGTGCTGCTGATCGTGATACTGCTCCGCACAGCGTCCCACCGCCTTTGAAGGCCTGCTAGACCCCGCCCACAGTGGGGGATTAGTCCCAGCTCCTCCCAGAAAGGGAAAGCTGATTGCTGATGACACTGCACCTGTGCAGCCTCTCCAGAGGCAACTTAACACAATGCTGAATTGGGGAAGGGGATGTTTATAGAAAGTCACTCCAGGGGACACAGTCAGAAACTGAAATTAAAATAAAGCTGCCATTCGCTCACCAGTGAGCCGTCTTGGTGCTGCTGATCGTGATACTGCTCCGCACAGCGTCCCACCACCTTTGAAGGCCTGCTAGACCCCGCCCACAGTGGGGGATTAGTCCCAGCTCCTCCCAGAAAGGGAAAGCTGATTGCTGATGACACTGCACCTGTGCAGCCTCTCCAGAGGCAACTTAACACAATGCTGAATTGGGGAAGGGGATGTTTAACCACTTCAGCCCCGGACCATATTGCTGTCCAAAGACCAGAGCACTTTTTGAGATTCGGCACTGCGTCGCTTTAACTGACAATTGCGCGGTCGTGCGACGTGGCTCCCAAACAAAATTGGCGTCCTTTTTTTCCCACAAATAGAGCTTTCTTTTGGTGGTATTTGATCATCTCTGCGGTTTTTATTTTTTGCGCTATAAACAAAAACAGAGCGACTATTTTGAAAAAAATGCAATATTTTTTACTTTTTTTCTATAATAAATATCCCCAAAAATATATAAAAAAAAATATTTTTTCCTCAGTTTAGGCCGATACGTATTCTTCTACATATTTTTCGTAAAAAAAATCGCAATTAGCGTTTATTGATTGGTTTGCGCAAAAGTTATAGCGTTTACAAAATAGGGGGTAGTTTTATGGCATTTTTATTATTATTTTTTTTTTACTAGTAATGGCGGCGATCAGCGTTTTTTTTCGGTACTGCGATATTATGGCGGACACTTCGGACACTTTTGACACATTTTTGGGACCATTGGCATTTTTTTAGCGATCAATGCTATAAAAATGCATTGGATTACTATAAAAATGCCATTGGCAGTGAAGGGGTTAACACTAGGGGGCGGGGAAGGGGTTAAGTGTGTTCCTATTTGTGTTCTAACTGTATGGGGGGGGGGACTTACTAGGGGGAATCACTGATCTTCTGTTCATACATTGTATGAACAGAAAATCAGCGTTTCCCCCGCTGACAGGAACGAGCGCTGTGTGTTTTCACACACAGCTCCCGTTCCCCGCTCTGTAACGAGCGATCGCGTGTGCCCGGCGGCGATCGCGCCCGCCGGGCACACGCACGGGACTCGGGGGCGAGCGGGGGGCGCGCGCGCTGGCCGCCGGCGGCGCGCACGCGCCCCCTAGTGGCCGCGAAAGGCGCGACGTAGAGCTACGGGCTCTCGCGCACCCGTGCCGACCTGCCGCCGTATAACTGCGGCGGCTGGTCGGCAAGTGGTTAAAGAAAGTCACTCCAGGGGACACAGTCAGAAACTGAAATTAAAATAAAGCTGCCATTCGCTCACCAGTGAGCCGTCTTGGTGCTGCTGATCGTGCAAGTTTGCAAGTTTCCCTCACTTTGTGAAAACATTTTCAGCAGGCCGTAAATTAAAGTAATTCTCCATAGTGGGGCTCCAGATAGCAGCGAAAATCCAATAGGAGATCTAATCTTTCCCCAATCTTTCTAAAAATAGGAAAAAAAACGCTTTGACGTACAATGTAAATGTGAAACTCAATAACATCTATATGCCAAACAGTAGTACCACCAGTAGATGATACTCACCCACTTTGGTAGCATACAACATAGTTGTTATGAGTTAACACAAGACCACATTCATAATATGTCAATGTTCTGTTCTCCCTCTAGTAACATGGATAGGCTTCTAGATCTAAGTGTCCTTTAAAAAAACTTTTAAAACTGTGCTCTGACCCCAGTCAGGGCTGTCTTAATGCATGGGCACCCCTGGGCACTGCCTAGGGGCCCCAAGTACATAGGGACCCCATGATTGTATTGCATTACATCATACTTGCCAACTGTCCCAGATTTGCCGGGCCAGTCACACTTTTTACTAAGCTGTCTCAGGCAAGCTGTGTCCTGAGCAGCATCCTGGAACCTGTTCTCTGTCCTCCTGATCCCAATATTGTGCCCTTCTGACCTCCCTGTGATGTGCTTTTCTGCCGCCACCCCTGTACTTTGCCCTTTTGTGTTGATTAGTCTTTGATTTTATATTGTTTAAAATTTATTTTATCGGAAGTACTAATAAATATATGTATAATCCTATCAACTATTTATACTTTCATTATTGAGAGTAGGTGTGTATATTGGGACAGGCTGGTAAAGGCCCAGTGCAATACTTTTCCCAGGGCCCCATGATGCAATTAAGATGGCCCTGTCCACAGTTTTTTAGCAAAGAGGTCCCATTTGTACATCTGTTTAGGTTACTACAGTATATTGTCTAAAACCACTTCATTTAACCAGGTATGGTAGGTAGAATAGGCGTACACACAGGGTGTGCTGGGTGTACCCCAATTACCCTGTATGGTGCTGATTCCCCCTTTTTCCTGGTGTCCCCTGTCTCTCCCCTGCATCGCTGCCAGCTTCCCTATTCTCCTCTTCCTCTGACTGCTAAGAGGGATATTTCACTAGAGAGAAAGAGACTGGGGAAGCTCTGTCCTCAGTCCCTTTTTCTCTGTTTAGACCCTTGATATCTCACCAAAAATATATATTGTAAAAAACAAATAAATACATTTTTTTTTAAAAATAATAAAAATTAAAACTACTGACACCTTTCACTGCCCTGCTGACACCAATTTCTGCTCAACTAGCATTGTCCACTGCTCTGCTGGTATACACACACGTGTGTTTGTGCTCTAGGGGGCACACCCTAATGCAATAGGCTGAGCACACCAATGGTAGGTAGGAGTCTCCTGTTCTATGCAAAGACTTTAATTAGTGTATCCTAAGATTATACAACATTGAGATTTCTATTCTGTTCAAGCTTCTTCTTATTATTCAACACATGATCTCTGGTGCCCTTTCATCCTTACACTTACAACGTACTTGAGATTAAGAACTGTCAGACACTTTCTGGTGCAGAAAAATGGGAATGTTTAGCACAGCTGTGTGAGTGTTTCCTAAACTTGTGTGGCATGGACCTCATAATGCATAAAGCTTTGTAAGTGAGGTGGAACTGGAATTCAGCAAAAGTCGGGTCCCAGAGTGAAGGCATGGCTGACATGCAGCTGAGTACATAAAAGCCCGTAAAGAAAACCAAAACAATGACATTCCCTGTTGTGACTGTTTAGTCTTTCTGAAGAGACTCGTGAGGTCTAATATATTATCTATTTTTAATGCTACTTGACCCAAGGAGGGACATTACCATCTGTGAAAATGTAGAAAATAGATAATATGCCATTCCGCAGTTTGTGTGGTGAAGCAGTCAATTTTCCAGGAGAGGAACATCTTGGGAAACCATTAACATCCATCTGCCATTTATAGGGAAAATAGTTATTTCTTTATAGCTGAGGTATATTTAAAAAGGACATGGAAACAATTACTTTGCTAACCGAGTTGGATTATAAATAGCATAGGAAACTTAAAACGAAAATTAATAATAAAAAAATAAATCACAATTCTAAACATGGCAAATGCAATGTAAAATGAACTAGATGTTTAAGAAATCATTTATAAAACATTAATCAAAATGCTGTAAATAATCATTATAAAACTATTTAAAGTGGTTTTAAAGCCTCAAGGTTTTTCACTTTAATGCATTCTATACTTTAAGGTGCAGCTCCCCCTTTTTCTTACCTGAGCCTGATGCGATCCAGTGATGTGCATGACCGCAGTGGCTCCAGCCGATGTCACTCTCCTCATTGGACAGATTGATAGCAACAGGAGCCATTGTCTTCAGATGCTGTCAACCAATCCAGTGATGGGGGGCGGGGCATGGGAGCGAACCCTGCACAGGAAAGTGGCTTTCAATGGGGGCACCCGATGAAGAGGAGGGGCCTGGTGCACCAACGGGGCCCCCCCAGAAGAAGAGGATTACACAGAGCAGGTAAGTATAGGCATGTTTGTTATTTTTTATTTTTTTCTAAAACAAGGGTTTACAACTAGGGTTGCCACATCATCCCTTTAACCCAGGACACATATGAATTACACAGGTTCTGATGCTTATTTAAGGCAGATAAGGCACCAAGTCAGTGTAATTACCACCTTAATCAGCCACAGAACCTGTGTAATTAATGTGTGTCCTGGATTAAAGGGATGATGTGGCAACCCTATTTACAACCCCTTTAATGTATTCAAAATAGGCTTGCTTAAAGTATATTTAGAAGCAGATATAGTTTACATGCTAGGGGCATTCATGCTAATTCATTTATAAGTAGTGTTGAGCGGAATACGCCATATTCGATTTCGCGATATTGCGCGAATATATAGAAGAATATTCACGAATATTCGCTAATATCGAATATTCGTGATATTTTATCCAAAAAAAAATTTCCGAAATTTCGCTAATGCGAAAATGATTGCGAAATTCTCATAAACGGAGATCATTTCCTGTATTACTAAACTAATATGCACTAAACACTAACTCTACACTAACTCTACTTAAAAGAAAGGAGAATAAGGGGGCAAAAGAATATTCCTATTGCGCGATTATCTTCTCTGCCCTTCTTTTGCATCAGAGCCAATCAGAATAACTCGAATATTCGGCAAAAGGAATATTGCGCGATTATCTTCTCCGCCCTTCTTTTGCATCAGAGCCAATCAGAATAACTCGAATATTCGGCAAAAGGAATATCGTGCAATATTCCTTTTGCCGAATATTCAAGTTATTCTAATTGGCTCTGATGCAAAAGAAGGGCGGAGAAGATAATCGCGCAATATTCCGTTTGTCGAATATTTGAGTTATTCTGATTGGCTCTGATGCAAAAGAAGGGCCGAGTAGCTGATGCGATTCTTTTATGTTGCCGAAAATTCGCAATGCGAATTTTCGGCAACATAAAAGGATCGCCTCAGCTACTCGGCCCAGGGTCTCTAATCATACCAGCAATGCTTTTAGATGTCGATGGAGATCACTAGGATGTGATCTGTTTTAAAAATAAATTTGAAAAAATACGAATATTCGCTATAGCGAATATTCGCCGCGATATTCGAGTTATTCGCGAATACTCGAATATGCAATATTCGTAGCGAATATTCGCAATGCGAATATTCGTGAGCAACACTATTTATAAGTTTAAAACTTACAAATATTTATTTCCTTAAAGAGTTTACTTGTTTTACATACGCATGATTGGGTTTTCATTGCAATGTAAATTTTCACCACAATCAGTAAGCTAAGCGAAAATTCCCTTGCAAAGTAAACAGTCGATTTGCCTTTAGTAAATCAACCCCCAAGACGGGGGTGCTTGTTATGGGAGAAATGCTTTCTTGAACATCAAAGCAGTCTGCAGTATAAGATGTCTTAAGGTTTGGCCTACTTGCTGAGATGGTGAGAACCTGAGAGTAATACCGCATACACACGACTGTTTTTCATGCCAGGGAAAAAAACAAAGTTTTTCTCGACATGATTCTTGTCAAGCCTGACTTGCATACACACGATCGTGAAAAAAAGCTTGAGCAAAGCGTGGTGACGTACAACACGTACAACGGCACTATAAAGGGAAAGTTTCATTCGAATGGCGCCACCCTTTGGGCTGATTATGCAAATTTCACTTCTCATAACTTGCTTCTGAGCATGAGCGTTTTTTTTTCCCCGCCGTTAAAGTGTACACACGACCGTTTTTCTTGGAGAGAAAAACAACGGAGTGAAAAACTACGAGAATTTTTTTTTTTTGTCTTTCAAAGCTTTTATTGAGAAAAGAAAAGAGATAAGAATGCACAATAAGCACAACGCAGATGCAACTGCTACAAGGAGAAGAAAAAAAAAATGCTTTGTCTCTCAATACAAAATGAAATACAAACGGTCAATGATAATGACATCCTAACGGTCTTCTAAGACATGATGTGCAAGTGATGGCGTTAGACCACAGAAAAACTAAAAGTGAACTGCAGGTACGTATATATACCAATGCAACAAAACCCACATTGCTAATTTAAACAAGACAACTAAAACCTGCATAGGGAAGAACTACATGAGAACTCCATCCGTGCCTCTTGTCACACATTATAGTTCCAACAGCGTCTGTCATGTCAGTGATGATCAAGACAAAAGAAGAAAGAGAGGAAGAATAGAAAAGACAAAGAAAGATAGAGAGGAAGAAGACTAGGGACGTCCCCAGGGTAAGGTACTGTTCTAAGGTGCCCTTAATGTTGCGTAGTCCTGGGAGAATTTAAAAATGAACCATGGCTGCCAAGTTTCGTGAAACCTCTCGGCGGTGCCCCCATCCTGTGCTAGCGTGTCCTCCATTTCACAAATGTCCTCGATCTTGGCCAGCCATTCAGCCATTGAGGGGACTCTGGCTGAGTTCCAGTACACAGGAATCAACGCCCTGGCAGCATTCAAAAGATGCTTTGTAAGTGTATTTTTATACCTTTTAAGGGAAAAGCTTTTCACATGTAATAGACAACATGCTGCGTCCAGGATCAGACTAGTATCGGTGATTTTTTTGATAGTTTCTCTTACTTCCTGCCAAAAATTCGCAATCAGGGGACATTGCCACCAAATATGGAACAAGGTGCCCCGTTCAGTCTGACATCTCCAGCAAGTGTCTGGTTTTTGACCATCCCACTTGTGGAGTTTGTCAGGCGTATGGTACCAGAATGTCAACAGTTTATAGCCTGTCTCTTGTATTTTAGAACTAATTGAACATTTATGTGTCAAAATGCATGCATACCTCCATTTTTTAAATCCGTTAATTCCTCGTTCAGATCCTCCGACCACCTCCTTCTGTAATTGCTCGTCTCCGTGATCTTGGGGTGTTGTAGCCATGAGTAAGCCAAAGAGGTAGCTCTATCTACAAGAGACCCATTGCGACACGCTGACTCCAGGTCTGTCAGTGCCCTACCCAGGTTCTAAAGGTGACCAAGTTTACCCAGATAACTCCGCAATTGAAAGTAAGCCCACAATTTCAAATGTGGCAAGTCATTTACGGCTTTAAAGGACACCCAACAAGTCGGCATCAGAGTCTATCAGTCTCGGAAGGCCGCTCTTCGTCAGATAGTCCTGAATAATTTGGGTCCTATCTCCTGTCATGTGAGGTTGTTTATGTTGTTGGGGTAAATTATAGAGCTTCGAGTAAAAACTGTGAAAATGTTTTGCAATCTGTTCCGTCGCTACCTCCAGTTTCCCTGCACTGTTTTTAATTCCAGCAATATTGTTGGCAGAGGACTGCTCCCTCAATGCCCTGGCCAAGAATTTGCCAGTTTTGTTTCCAGCTTCGTAGTATATCCGTTTTTTGAAAAACAACAGCCGCTTGGCTCTGCGATCAAGCAACTGTTGCAGATCCTTTCTAGCGTCCAATAATTGTTTAGCTGAGTCAATTGAAAGAGATTGTTTGTGTAATGTCTCTAAAGTGTTGATCTTTGCTGTCAAATCCCCTATTAGGGCCTCCCTCTCTCTTTTGCGTCTGGAACCCATTTTAATTAATAACCCCCACAAGGTACATTTGTGCGCCTCCCAAACCATCAAAGGGTCAGATCCCGGAATGGTATTGGTTTTAAAAAACTCCACCAGCTCACTCGAGATGGTGGGCAAGAGTTCAGGGTCGGTCAAAAGGGAAGCATTGAGTCTCCACGTCGGGTGACGATGCTCCACGCTCGCAAAGTCTAAAGACAGCGAGATCGGAGAATGGTCAGAGGTAGTCTGGGTACCGATATGCACCCCAGTGACCCTAGATAAGTCTCTCTGTGATACAAACAAGTAGTCCAATCTCGCGTATCTCGCATGAGGAGTAGAAAAGTGGGTATAATCCCTCCCCTCTGGATTGAGAAAACGCCAAGAGTCAACTAGCTGTAGGGATTGCAACAGGTATTTGATCTTTTTAAGAATTTTGTATGCGATACAAGTCTTACCATTAGAGGTATCGAGCAGAGGGTTCAGAGGCAGATTAAAATCTCCGCCCAGTATCAGGCAACTTGCCGCAAACCCCTGAAGCTCTTTAACAATATGCTGGCAAAACGTAACATGGGCTCTATTCGGGAAATAGATATTCGCTAAAGTTATTGGAGTGCCATAATATGTGCCTTTCAGGAAAACAAATCTGCCCTGCGGGTCACACAGTTGCTCCGACAAGACAAAGTTGGCATCCCTTCTAACCAAAATAGAAACACCTTTAGACCTGGAGTCATCGTTTGTTGCATGAAACGCCCTAGGAAAATAGAGGTTCGTAAGCTTCTGAGCGTGATGCGTCTTGAAATGGGTCTCTTGGAGGAATATAAAATGAGGCCTACCTTTTTTTAGCTCCCTCAAAAGGGTAGTGCGGCATTCAGGAATGTTTAGGCCTCTGACGTTGTGCGAGATCACGGAGGGGCAACATCCCAAGGACGAGTACGCCATGGTGCTTGGTCAGAAGGAGGTGTCCAACGGCTTCAACTGTAGAGACAAAACTGTGACACTCAAGTTATCGTCAGAACTTATGAACCCAGGAAGGGGCACCGACAAGCGGTTGTCTATAATCCTGTAGGGGCTCAAGGAAGAAGAAAGAAAATGGAAGAGAAATTAGCAGAAAAGAAAGAACAGGTAAGTAAGTTAGAGGAAGGGAACAAGGGAGTGTGGTAAGTATCGTCCTCCTCCTGTGGTAACTAAATGTCCCCCCAGAAAGAGGTCTTAACCAAATCAGTGCGTGGACTCCCCCCAGCAAAGAGGAGGGTAGCACTATGTTGGGTCGCCGGGAGGCGGGTACAACCAGCCGGCAGCACTCCTGTAGATGCACAAAATGTAAAGGATAAACACAGGAATATTAAGGATCTATCCTAATAGCAGACATATAACCGAAAGTACAGAGCAAATTCTTAACAAAAAACTGATACACCCGACCAAGGTGTAAACTATAACTATAACTCCGGGCAGGGTAGTTGTATAACCTGTATCAAAGGCCATAGAAGTGAGCCCCCCAGTGGTCAGCCCGTAAAGTAACTACTTGCTGAGTACAATTTAAATACAGAGCCTGAAAATTTTCAGCTAGAAGAGCGGCGTGTCCTGTAGAGGCAAAAGGTTAGTGAGACATGGACAACATCACATAGGGAGAAAAAAAAAGAGGGGGGGGAGAGGAGAGAGAGGGATTGAAATCAAGAAATCAAGCTACTAAACTACCAATCTCCATCGCCCACAATATGCAAACAGAGCAAAGACGGTGAGTAACGGTGACCAGGTCACGAGGCAATAAAAACAATGTACATATACCCCCTAGTGGTCACTATAGCAAGTCACTCCGTGCAGATGTTAGCCAAATACCATGCATCAGCCGTGTGAATTGGACAGCCAGCACACACCTTACAAAGGCAAAAGGCTCAGGGAGTCAAGGGCTGCAAAACAAAAAAAACAAAACAAAAGGAAGAGAGAGTGAATTATGTCCGGCCTCCCCGATTTGCCGCCTGTGGAAAACATTTAGAACAAAAATATATTCCAAAAGTAATGGGGGTAGGGCTGCGAGGCAATCCCCCAAAGGACCAATGAGAATAGTGGAAAACAGGGGCCAGTCCGAACTCCGCAGCTCAGGAGCACACACAAAAAAAACCCATAAGAAATAAAATAAAAAAAGAAAGGGGGGGGAACCCCAGCACAAAACTGAAGTCAGGCATCTTTAAGAACAAAGGCAAAAAGGAACTTGAAGACAGGAATGAGGCTCAACCGTGAGGAAACTGAACTAAAAGGGCCCTCCACGAAATGCTCAGCTATCTTCTAGAAGTCCAGCGATACCAGCCTTTTGTCGCGGCGTATCCATCTTTGAACCACCTGCACGACTATGTTTAGGCCTCTTTGTCGATCTCTTGTCTGGAGTTGAAAGGGGGGAAGGAGGAGGGCTTCTTTCCAAGGGAGTGCGTAGAAATTCTGCATACCACTCCGGCAGGGCGATTAGCTCCAATCCCAAGGCTTCACAGAAGTCTGGCAAGTCAGCAGGCGTACGGAGGACATTCTGGTGTCCGCTCAGTGTAACCGTCAGGGCGAATGGAAAGCGCCACGTGTATCGGAGCTCCTTCTCTCGCAATACCTCCAGCAAGGGGCGAAGAGCCCGTCTGTTTTTCAGGGTTATCTGAGACAAGTCCTGAAATAGCATTATCGTGGCGCCATTAAAGACGATCTGATCATCCCCCCTCGCCTTACGCATTATATCCTCTTTAAGGGCAAAGCTTTGCAGGCAGCAAATGATATCCCTTGGAGGGGCAGAGTCAGAACCTCTTGGCCTAAGCGCACGGTGAGCTCTGACAAAATCAATGTCCGTATCCTCCTGTCTTTCCAGGAGGCTGTTAAAGACCTTTTAAGCATAATTTGGTCATGTTCCACACTTTCAGGGATCCCTCTTACTCTTATATTGCACCTTCTTCCCCTGTTGTCCAAATCCTCGATGTGTCTATTCATCTCAATAAAGTGTTGCGAGTGAGCCGCTGAAGACAACTCTAATTTGCGTATTGCCTTGTCCCTATGTTTGCCAGCATGCTCTGCCGCCGCCATTTTCTCACTGATCACCAACATGCTCGTTTTCAGATCAGTGATTGCCGGAGTCAAACAGCGCTGGCTGAGAGTCTTCGCTGCAATCCTCCTCACTCAGCGGCGGCGCCATCTTGGCCCTCGTCTGGCTGCTACACGGTGCCTGTTTGGAAGTGAAGATGTCCGCGATCCTCTTTGCTGCTGAAGCTTCAGAATTGCGGCGGGTACGAGAGCGGGGAGACGGGTATAGCTTCCTGCCCGGCATCTGAGCGCTGCGATCGGGTGTAGGGCTGCTAATGGCTGCGTGCGTGGAGGAGATCCTCTAGTGTGCTGCCATCTCCGTCGCCCGCCAGGCCATGCCCCCTCACGAGAATTTTTTTTAATGCCCATTTTTCTCGTTAAGAAAAATGCTCTGGAGCCTACAGAAATTGCAGTTTTCTCATCATGAAAAGCGGTCGTGTGTACGCCGTATATAGCTCCATGTACACGGGACATTTTTTCAACTGCTCCTGGATGATTTACCTTGACAGATAGTAACTCACATTTAAAACTGGCATTTAGCTGCATTTACATGCCGTGTTTAGCCGCGTTTGACCACGTTTAGCCATGTTGGCGTCTAGAATCATTTGGAAAAAATATATATATATTTTTTGTTAAAATGAAAAACGTCTGTAAACGAAACGCAGCTAAACGTGAGTTGCCGCATTTAGCCGCTTTTGGCGCTTCAATTGCCTCTAAACACAGCTTCTGAACGCATTTTTTTGGGTTAAAAAAAGCCTCTAAACACAACTGCCTAGAAAGGACTATAAAAACTAACCAGTGTACATGTACTAATAAGATAACATAGAGGAAAGTTCAGGAGCAGTTGAAAAAAAAATGCCCAACTGCTCTTAAACGTCTGTTTACCAGCAGCAGTGCCATTGGTTAGTGTAAGTAGTGGAGCTTTATTTCAGCTAAATTTATTCCAGGAGCATCAACATAATATGTGTGCAAATCTGCTAGAAAACGAGCATAGCAATTACCTTCCCTACATAGATTCACACAGGAAAGCGTTATTTTGAGTCCATTCTAGTCTGAATGAAACCCTGATAAAGGTAAAGTTTTTTCTGGGCCCTGAAAATGCACTGGATGTTTTTAGTGCAAACCAATACATTTTTTGGACACTTATCAATTGATCTGGCAGAGTGACATGCACCTAAGAGAGTAATGGCGCGTACACACGATCAGATTTTTCGATGTACTTGTTTCATCGGAAATTCTGGTCGTGTGTGGGCTCCATCTGACTTTTTTCCATCGGAGTAAAAAAATAGAACATGTTTTATGGAACAGAACAAGAGTGGGGTTGAAGGGATTTTCTTAACGGTGCGAATGTGTATTCATTTATGACAATGAGAAAGAAGACGTTATTAGACCACGTAGGTACAAAATAAGTAGAAATACATTTTATTAAACAAGGTCATTAAAATTAGATCCACAAAACAAACAAATGTTTTGGGTAAGTACAAAGACAGTAGACGGTCACATTATTAGCACATTACAGTCAAGCCGTGATAATGTAGATTGCCGCATCCCAACATGTTTCGCTTTATGTAGCTTCTTCAGGGGAGGTCAAATAGCAATCAGGGCTTAGGTTTGTGACTATATAAGTACAAAAGGTATTAGATTAATATTCAACTATGCAACGGATAAATACACAATTCAATATATATGGAACAACACGATATTTCCTGGTTTGCAGAGACCAATAAAATTCAACTCACCCATGCGCTCACATAGACCAAGAAAAGTCCAATACTCAAGATGCGAAGTCGGGGACAATCCCTCAAAACGGGGAGAGGGCAGAGGGAGCCCGTCCGACAGTATTAGACACTGGTTAGAAAGACTAGATAAAGAAAACAAATTTCAAAAAAATATATGTCTATGGGAAAATGGAATTAAACAACCAAAAAAAGGGGGGAATTGGTTTAAACTAGAGCACAGACAGTGCTCATATTATGTCTCCCACCTTTCACTTACTTAAAAGAAAAAGGGAAAATCGTGTAGAGCCCGAGGCCGAACAGGAGGGAGGTAAAGCAGAGATAAAATATTGAAAAATATTTTTTTTTATATGTATACATAAAGTATAGGCATGATTAGGAAGGGAGAGCCAATATCAGAGCAAACATTTTGTTGATTGAGCAAAGATGTCAATCAATTAGCATATGGTAACCAGTTAAACAGAGCGGGGAAGGATTCTAAGGAAGCTTAATATTATACTGCTGCATGGCCAGATCAAAGGTACAGAGTAATAGCTGGGAGACTAGGAGACTATTAGAACGCTTACCGTGTGTCCTGTAACGTGTATCAAACAGCCTGGTCTGCATTCAGACTGGCATGTACTGGGTGCAGCTTTAAATAGCATGATACCTGACGTGCAGCGTCTGACGTCGGATGGAGGCGTGCTTCCGTTTGCCGCTGGTGCATAGCCTGGAGGGTCAGAAGGTAGAGCTGACTACATCCCCCAGACATCCCCGCAGCATCAGAGGGGAGTGGTGACGATGGAAACGTCAGTAGATGTTAAACACAACCCCGGCTGATGTAAACAGACCGATTGGCCCGCATCAAAGACAACATAGCGCGGCAATCGGTGAATGTTAGTGGTGGGGGGGACAGGGAGGATGTTGGTGGACAAATGACAGCCGGCACAACCAGCGCTAGTAAAGGGGGACCTGTGATAGCAATCGCAGGTATCCCCAAGTGCCCCTAAGGAGAGGGTGGATGACCAGGATGTAAAAGCAGACTGCAAATGAGTAGAGCATCGACCGTATACACTCTGGCTCTACCTGGTCACTCTAAAAACCAGAAAGAAAATTGTCAATTGTTAATTTTTTTTAAAATAAACAGAACATTTAAATAAATAGAATATATCGATTACAAATGATCGTGTGTGGGCAAAACGTCGTTTTATGTCTTCAAAAAAACGACCAAAAAAAATTTGAACACTCTTGAATTTTTTATGTCGTTTTCAGAATGTCGTTTTTTGTGTCATAAAAAATTATCGTGTGTGGGCAAAAACGACGTTTAAAACGACATTTTTAAACCCGCGCATGCTCAGAAGCAAGTTATGAGACAGGAGCTTTAATGGAAAACGATGGTGTGTAGGCAACGTCGTTTTTTAAAATGAATTTTAAAAAACGTTGTTTTTTTTTCATGAGAAAAAAACAACGGTTTTTACAAGACAAAAAACGACCGTGTGTACGCGGAATTAGACCTCTATAGAAAGACCACTGCCCCTCTCTGCTAAAGATACTTCTATACAGAATGTTGGTGGTAGACAGAATTTCCTAGTCAGGTTGTGGCTGTTTTCCAAAGCAAGCCAACTATAACTTTGCTCAAGTTTTATTTTGATGCACCTGGAATGTATTTAACTGAATTAAACTGAAAATACAATTTGGCTTTAAAATGCTTCCCCACTGTCTACAGATAACATGAGGTAGCATACCCTGTCATGGGAAAAATGGCTGCTCCAAAGTTGAACTTTTCAGTCCTTTCTCACCAGCAGGATAGTGCTGTACTTTCTTGAGATGCTGGTTATAACCATATTTGGTCAATTACATCACCAAGGAAATGAGCTTTCATTAGTGATGGGAGTAGCGACGGGGGAGCATTGTTGGGTCATAGCCCCAATGGGTTGGTATTGTTGTTGGACACTCATCATGATTGACGTTAGATTTATAAAGGAACATTTATTCATTCATTTATTTTTCTATAAAAAAAGGTTGGTGTGGGTGTTTTTATTTACTATTTCCTTGTTTATTAACAAGGAATGCTATATACCCTGAACTCATTCCCAATGGGGGCAGATATCTGGGGGACACCCTATTCTAATGGGGACTTTTCAGATTTAAAAATACCCCCACAGACCCCCACATATTTTTTGTGGGGCAGGAACTAAGGATGAGTCCCTTGTCCCTTTCAACAATGGGAAAAGTTGCCTTTCAGTGTGGGAAAGCTTGCAGTCCCCTGGGCAAGGTACCCTGCTAATGTTGAGGGCATGTGGCTTGTCGTAGTTCAAGGGTAGGGGTACATGATCTGTATAGGGGTCTGATGTGAATTTTTAGGGGGATCCCATGCTGTTTCTCTTATAAGACCTGTACACTATTTAATATTAAAAACAAATTTTTGGTTCCCCTAAAATCCCTATTAAACCCTTATACAAGTATGTATCCTGGATGGCCAGGAAATGAGGGAGGGAGAAAGTATGTGAGGCACCTTGTCCCTATGTTGAGTTGAAAGGGCCTCTGTGTAGGGTGGAGGGGATGAGTTTATCATAATTTGTAAGCCCTCTTTAGAATACTAGGGCCCCCAGATATCAGCCAATTTAATGAATACAAGGAACATAGTACCCCTTGTAACTCATTCACAAAATATAAGGAAATGGCAAATAAAAACACCCACACCATTCTTTAACCACTTGCTTACTGGGCACATACACCCCCCTCCTGCCCAGGTGAAATTTCAGCTTCCGGCACTTCTTCGCTTTAACTGACAATTGCGCGGTCGTGCGACGTGGCTTCCAAACAAAATTGACGTCCTTTTTTCCCCACAAGTAGAGCTTTCTTTTGGTGGTATTTGATCGCCTGTGCGGTTTTTATTTTTTGCGCTATAAACAAAAAAGAGCGACAATTTTGAAGAAAAATACAATATTTTTTACTTGTTGCTATAATAAATATCCCAATTTTAAAAAAAACACACCTTTCTTTTTCTCAGTTTAGGGCGATACGTATTCTTCGACATATTTTTGTTAAAAAAAAAAATCGCAATAAGCGACTGGTTTGCGCAAAAGTTATAGCGCTTACAAAATAGGGGGGAGAATTATTATTTTTTATTATTTTTTTTTTTACTAGAAATGGTGGCGATCTGCGATTTTTATTGGTACTGCGACGTTATGGCGGACACATCGGACACTTTTGACACATTTTTGGCGCCATTCACATTTATACTGCGATCAGTGCTATAAATATGCACTAATTACAGTATAAATGTGACTGGCATTGAAGGGGTTAACACTAGGGGGTGAGGGAGGGGTTAAATGTGTATCCTAGGTGTGTTCTAACTTTGGGGGGAGGGGGGGTGACTGGGGGGGTGACCGATCTGTGTCCCTATGTAGGAAGGAACACAGATCGGGCTCCTCCTCTCCAGAAACAGGACGCTGTCTCTGTGTAAAACGGCAATGAGAGATGATCTATGAGATCATCTCTCATTCGCCCACAGATCGCATCGAAAACGGCCACTCTGATTGGCCGTTCACCACGATCTGTGATTGGCCGTGTCCAAGGGACACGGACAACACAGGGCTTCCCCGCAGCGCGCACTACAGCGCGCGCTGGGAACGGCCAAAGGAGATGCCGTCAAAAGACGGCATGTTGGATATTCAGACCCGCGCTGTTGCCGTCATTCGACGGTAGTGCGGGTCTGAAGTGGTTAAAAATAAACTATGTCCCCTGATGTAAAGTCAACATCAATCACTATGAGTGACAAGCAATAAAGTTGACCCACTGCCATGACGTTGTTGTGAACAAGCATGTTTTTTATGTTTGAAACGCGTCAACTTTTCCATCTTTGCAAGCTTGTCTGACTTGTGACAATAAAGTATTTGTCTACTGCATCTTTTTGGATTCGAGTGTGCAATCAATTCCTTCTTCTTCACTGCCATGACAATAAGGCCCCACTGCTACTCCCATCACAAATGAGATTCCTTTTGTCACTAGAATATAAACAGAATGGGCCAGATTCAGATACATTTAGGCGGGTGTATCGTTTCTCATATACGCTACACCGCCGTAACTTTGAGAGGCGAGTATGGTATTTTGAAAGATTTTGCGGCCAAAGTTACGGCGGCATAGCGTATATGGGCTGGTGTAAGCCCGCCTAATTCAAATGTGTTTGATGTGAGCGTGTTTTATCTAAATTAAGTGTGACCCCACGTAAATGACGTTTTTTAATAACGACGCATGCGCCGTCCATGGACGTATCCCAGTGTGCATGCTCCAAATTACGCCGCTAAGACTTATTGGTTTTCGACGTGAACGTAATTTACACCCAGCCCCATTCACAGACGAGTTACGCAAACGACATAAAACGTGCAAAATTCAACGCGGTCCCGACGTCCATACTTAACATTGGCTGCGCCATCTTTTTGGTGGTTTATCTTTACGCCTGAAAACGCCTTACGTAAACGTTGTATCTTTACTGCGACGGACGTTCGTTAATAGGTGTATCTCGCTGATTTACATATTCTAGGCGTAAATCATCGTACACGCCCCTAGCAGTCAGCGTAAATAGGCAGCTAAGATACGACAGCGTAGGAGACTTACGCCGGTCGTATCTTAGCAACATTTAAGCGTATCTCAGTTTGAGCATATGCTTAACCCCTTAAGGACCGCCGCATGTACATTTACATCAGCAGAATGGCACAGGCAGGGACATCAACGTATATATACGTGCCTGCCTTGACGTGGGTCAGGGGTCTGATCTGGACCCCCCCCCCGGTACATGCGGCGGTTCCCGTGGCTGTCCGAGCGATCCGGGATGAGGGGGCGGCTATTCGTTTTTGTCCGCCCCCCCCGGATCGCTCCCAGCCAATCCACGCGCTCCCCCGCCCTGTCACTTCCTCCTCCTGTGTAAACACAGGAAGAGGGAAGTGATGTGATCTCTGCCACTGAATGCAGTGATCATATGTATGATCACTGCAGTTAGTGTCAGTGTGACAGGCAGTTAGTGTTAGGTTCAGGGTAGCCCCCGTACCCCCCCTAATAAAGTTTTAACCCCTTGATCACCGCCCTAGTTAACCCTTTCACTCCCTATTGCCAGCGTCACTAAGCGATCATTTTTCTATTAGTGTCGCTGTTCCCACTAGGTAGCTATTTTTTTTTATTGCGATTTTTTTTTACTAAAGATATGTGGCTAAATAAATTTTGACCTAAATGTTTGACTAAAATTTAGTTTATTTGATTTTTCTTATAACAAAAAGTAAAAAATATTGATTGAGGCGATCAAATACCACCAAAAGAAAGCTCTATTTGTAGGAAGAAAAGGACGCAAATTTTGTTTGGGAGCCATGTCACACGACCACACAATTGTCAGTTAAAGCGACGCAGTGCCGAATCGCAAAAAGGGGCCTGGCCCTTTACCTGCATTTTGGTCCGGGTCTTAAGTGGTTAAAGTTGCGACGGCGCAAATTTGGACTTACGACGGCGTATCTACTGATACGCCCGTCGTAAGTCTTTCTGAATCTAGCCCAATGTAAACAGTGGCAGGATCCCAGGTGATGTCATTGACCAATTATGGTCATAATCTCCCTCTTTGTTTAGAAACAGAACCCGCCAGGGAACTGTCATTTAGAGGCTATATTCATACCACTGCTAAACAACAGATCCTTCGGTTTGTTGACAATCTACAGTTGGCAGGAATGTGTATTCTTGGATAAATTCCTAATTCACTGTACGGTCATTTTAGTAATTTCCTCTCATAGTAACTATTTAGTCCAGCAGTACATTACTCTCTCTTTTATTTGCTATTTTTTGACATTTTCATAAACATAATACATTTGAAATGAAGACCTCAATGTTTGAGGCAATACTCTGCCAATACATAAAAGAAGTTGTTTCAATGATAATACCTGTTACATTTCTTCATAATAAAAAAACTTTCCACAACCTGTGTATGTGGCCAAGCACTTTCAGACCTAATTGAGAGTGTAAGGGGTCTGTTATGTTTCATCCTGTTTTCAGCTGTACAAATATGACATACTTTCCTCTCCCCCCAGGGGAGCCATGCTGTTGTTTGCTAAAACATTACAAACTACCAGGGTAATGATGACTGAAGCCGGGAGAGGCAGTGACTGTCACCTTAATTCCAAATAACATGTCAAGGTTTATTTTTTTAACCAGAGCTGAAATTTTTAAGTATATATATCAGAACCGTTTTACTACCATTAAACAGTAGAGGAGTAAGCCATCACATGCTATTTCTAGCATATAAATTTAAAAACAAAACGCTGACTTTGAAAAACTGAAGCAATGGTGGAGGTGCTGCAGACATGTGCACACTGAAATATTTCATTTCGGAATTTCCGTTTCGTCTAAAAAATAAATTTATTTAGTTACACCCGAAATTCGTTTTATTTTTATTTTTTTTGTTGAAAAATGCATTTGTCCAAAAATCCGAATTAACCACTTACGGACCGCCCGCCGCAGTTTTACGCCGCCTGTTTGAAAAGGAATACTACAATAACCCCGGTATCCTCTACTTCAGCAGGCAGTCTGCTACAAGATAAAAGTGGTCTCTGCAGGGGATACGCAGCGGGATAATTTTTATTGGCGGTGGGAAAGGGCCTCTCTGTTGCTGTGTATGGAGACGAGTGAGGGGAAGATGGCCCCCACCCGTCTCCATATCACTGCAAGACGGAAGCAACGTCAAAACGTCACTTCCGCCCATAGGTCTTAAAGTGACATTTTTTTTTTTTTTAGAATGTCATAATTATTTTTTATTGTATTTTAGTCGAAATATGAGACCTAAAGTCTTTTTGACCCCAGATCTCATATTTAACCACTTAAGGACCGCCTCCTGCACATATACGTCGGCAGAATGGCACGGCTGGGCACAGACATGTACCTGTACGTCGCCTTTAAGAACCCAGCCGTGGGTCGCGCGCGACCCAGTCCGAAGCTCTGTGACCGCGGGACCTGCCGGTGTTCCGCGATCAGGTCACAGGAGCTGAAGAATGGGGACAGGTGTGTGTAAACACACCTTCCCCGTTCTTCTGTGTGGCAGTGTCACTGATCGTCTGTTCCCTGTTATAGGTAAATGACGATCAGTGACGTCACACCTACAGCCACACCCCCTACAGTAAGAATCACTCCCCTAGGGCATACTTAATCCCTTAGCACCCCCTAGTGGTTAACACCTTCATTGCCATTGTCATTTTCACAGAAATCAGTGCATTTTTCGCTGTGAAAATGACAATGGTCCCAAAAATGTGTCAAAAGTGTCTGATAATGTCACAGTCATGAAAAAAATCGCTGATTGTCGCCATTACTAATAAAAAAAAAATATTAATAAAAAATGCCATAAAACTATCCCCTATTTTGTAAACTCTATAACTTTTGTGCAAACCAATCAATAAACGCTCATTGCGATTTTAATAACAAAAATAAGTAGAAGAATACGTATCGCCCCTAAACTGAGGAAAACAACTTTTTTTATATAAGTTTTTGGGGGATATTTATTATAGCAAAAAGTAAATCGCAAAAAAATAAAACCCGTAAAGGTGATCAAATACCACCAAAAGAAAGCTCTATTTGTGGGAAAAAATAGATGCCAATTTTGTTTGGGAGCCATGTCGCACGAGCAATTGTCAGTTAAAGTGATGCAGTGCCAAATTGAAAAAGGGGCCAGGCCCTTAACCTGCATATCGGTCCTTACTTAACCTTAAGTGGTTAAAGTGAAAAAAAGATGAAAACTGAAAACTAAGGCAAAGTCCCAAAATAATTCAAATCCATGAAATGGAGGGTTAACCAACAACCATCAGTGCAAAGTGCAGGTAACAAGGTTACAAAGGATAAATTGTGAAAAGGAATCCTTCATCCAATGTGCTTCACACCCGAGTGAGTAAGCAGTCTCCTTACCAGCATTCCATGACCACTGTTAAAAATAGTCTTACCGAGCATAGGGAATTCGGTCTCCCCAGAACCCTTAGTGATGTCTGGAAAAGTCGCTAGACCGGAGACACTCAGAAGATATAAACAAGAAAAGCTCCTATAGTGTAGTACTTAATAAAAATGAATTTAATAAAACAAGTGGGTTGCACTTACAAGATGTAGAATACTCATGAGCAGTACAGCAATAAGTCTCAAGATGGAGATCGCGACATCTCCACAGGCTTCTTTATGCTTCCTGTTTGTTTTTCCCATCAACCTCCTGGTTCCAGTTTGATCACCTTAACCACTTAAGACCCGGACCAATACGCTGGTAAATGACCCAAGGTGTTTTTGCTATTCGGCACTGCGTCGCTTTAACTGACAATTGCGCGGTCGTGCGACGTGGCTCCCAAACAAAATTTGCGTCCTTTTCTTCCCACAAATAGAGCTTTCTTTTGGTGGTATTTGATCACCTCTGCGATTTTTATTTTTTGCGCTATATACAAAAATAGAGCGACATTTTTGAAAAAAAAACAATATTTTTTACTTTTTGTTAAAAAAAAAATCAAATAAACTAAATTTTAGTCAAACATTTAGGCCAAAATGTATTTAGCCACATGTCTTTAGTAAAAAAAAAAATCGCGATAAAAAAAAAATAGCTACCTAGCGGGAACAGAGACACTAATACAGCGATCAGAAAAATGATCGCTTAGTGACGCTGGCAATAGGGAGTGAAAGGGTTAACTAGGGCGGTGATCAAGGGGTTAAAACTTTATTAGGGGGGGTGGGGGGGCTATCCTGAACCTAACACTCACTGATTTTACACTGCCTGTCACACTGACACTAAATGCAGTGATTAGATCACTGCATTCAGTGACACTGTGACAGGGGGGGTGGGGGGGCAGATCGCAAAGGGGTTAAGTATGCCTATGTGAGTGTGTGTCAGTGTAATGTTGGTGCACACTTACTGTGAGGTGTTTCTCCCATCACAGCGGTTGGAAATACCGCTGCGATGGGAGATTACATCACTTCCCCCTTCCTGTGTTTACACAGGAGGAGGAAGTGACAGGAGACTGGGAGCGCGCGCATTGGCTGGGAGCGATCGCGGGGGGGCGGGTAAACGCCGACATCCGCCCGCTCGTCCCGGATCGCTCCCGGAGCCAGGGGGACCCCCGCACGCCACGGAGGGGGTCCCGATGGGACCCCCGAACCGCACTTAGGCGGGGACGTAAATTTACGCCCTTGTGCCTGTACGTGCCATTCTGTGGCCGTATATGTGCGTGCGGGGGTCCTTAAGTGGTTAATTGCTGCAAGTTCTCCAGTGTTAACATTCCGAGCCTCTGTACCATGTTGCTCTGTTGTCAGCAGATCCCCTGATAGTCTGGGTTTAGTTGTGGCTTTGTATCATGTGACGCTCTGTATATCCTGCTGATAGACTGTCTCTTCCACGGCCACTTACTGCAGTAGTTATAGAACACTCCTTTGTGACAATTAATTATTGTCTCTTTGGTTGTACCTTTCACCTTTGGAACCCATTTTTTCATTTCCAAATGCCTCTTACTTTGCACAAACTTTTTTTTTACCTCTTATATGGCAGCTGTATTAGATCAAAAGAACGTAACATATTTTTTGTATTTATTTATATTCAGAAGCCAATATCCAGGATCGTTTTTATATGTCTAATCCAGGGAAAAAACATGACTGCCACTTTATAGCCCGGAAGAATTTATTTTCCCCATTGAGAAAAATTGGCAGTGACTTCATTTGGGGTTTGTGTTTGCTTTGCTTTGGATTAACTTCTTGATGTTTAGCAAAGACTGAGCTTGATGGATTTATACTGTACCTAACTATGTAACACTGTTTTACATAGTGACAAATCATTTGCCATAATGAAACATTTCATTTAAGCAAGTCTATAATAAGCAAGGAGCACTCTCCTGCCTCTGACCACTGAATAATTACAGTGTACAGGGTCAGTGATGTACCAATGTAATGGAACATTTAGAACTGTACCTAATAGCTGCCCAAGTACAAACACCTGCAATAACAAAATTATCCCTGTAAATTTGTCTAAGGCAAAACGATTTCCAGTAAGTTAAAGCTTTAATATGCACCCCATTTAGGAAAGTCCAAAAATAACAGAAATATCATATTGGGGCAGGAAAATATTAGAATAATGGATAGAGAATATGATACTTTATTTCATTTATAGGAATGTCATATTAAAAGTATTTCTTTTTCTAAGAATAACATTGAATGTGAGATGATATATAGCGCTATAGTATTAAAACAAAGTTAGCAAATCTGACATTGAAATTTGAAGTTTGAAAAAGAAGAATGTGTCACCCACTTAAAAATGTCTGATATATTTTATTATGTGTAAAAGGGGGATTATATTTAGTTTCTTTAAGAGCTGTTAGCTTTGTAGAATTCGTCATTAAAAAGTCTATGAAAAATATTGTATTCTGGTAACTGTATGTGGTTAATACCTGTAATGATGGTACTCAGTATATGATTTTTTTTTCATTCTTCTGCAATAAATGTGATACTGAGATTATGAACAGAGTGAACATAAAGTCGAAAAAGCAATAGAGATCATGTAAAATGTCTAACACATATAAGATATATACAAAAAGAGCATTGAAAATATAGAATGATTGATATTCAAGAAGGAACTTTCTAGAATTATCTCTGCACAGCAAAGGAAAACTTGACAATTAAAAAGCGGTACAAGAAGGGAGGGGGAAAGGAGTGTATATGGGGGGATTACAATAGGGTGCAAGGGCATGAGTGCCCGCTGAAATTTTTTCAGAGGGAGGGTGCTATGGCAACGGCAATACACAGTCACATTTAACCCTGTTTTCGACCACTAGCTGGGGTTTAAACCCCCCCCCCCCCACAGCAGCCGAATAGGATGGATGGTGTCAGTAGGTCGGTGTTGAAAGGGCAGTGGACAGTGTCAATTGTTTTTTATTTATTATTTTACACATTTATTTATTTGTGCAAGAGGTAATGAAGGAGACAGGGTGACAGGAGTAAAGGTGGGATACAAGAAGAAAAAGAGGGGAAAGGGATAGGGATAGACAAGAAAAGAGGGAAACGAATAGAGAAAAAAATTAGGCAGGAAAATAAAAAAGGAGGCATCTTAAGTTAGCAGGTATATTAAATATATGAATGATCTCTTAAAGTTTTGCGGTAAATTGTGAAGTTGAGAAGTTGACCATCTGTATTTGCATTAATTTCTTCATAAGTCGTGCAGAGGGAGATAGAGGACTTAAGTTGTATAAAAAGATTACCCTTTTTTTTCCATACTTTCGTATTTGTTTGTTTTGCTGTTGTGAACATATAAGTCAGGAGAAAGAACTCTAAGTACAGAGAAAAATACCACTCTAGTATCCTAGAGATATAAAAGCAGTCGGCACAGCAATAGACATAATAAATGACAAAATAAGTCCAGCGCTAAGAAGGTAAAAAAAAACTTTCAAGGGATAATAAGATGTAAATATAGTACATGCAACTGAACGTTCACTGTGTTATGTGTAAAAATAAAATTGACAATAATATATGACCATAAATGGTTAAAAGAAAAGGTGATAAATAACCAAGACGCTGCTGTAGCCCCTGGGACAACGTTTGCTGTCAAACTTGGTACAGGTAATATCGGGAATTGCTTTATATATATTGCTGCTTGTTTAGATTAGTGACTTGTGTACTCCTCATTTTTGATTATCTTCAAGGCTTGCCGCCCTTTGTTGTGTGTATTGGTACGCACAGATATATAACTGCTTCCAGCATAATCCTTCTTGTTGATCTATTAGCTTGCCATTCACCTTATATTCTATTTTTCCTCTGTCCAGTGTTTTGGATGCTAGCATCTATTGTTCTTGCTGACGGCACCTGTCTCAGGAATTTAGGCTTAAAGCAGAACTAGCCTATTTAAGTTTATTCATTACTTACAATTTTTTACTCTTCAATCGGTATGGACCCTTTTTCTTTATACAGTATGGTCCACTTATCATTTATTATTATTTACAAACCCTTAGATATCTTGTATGATTGGTCCCTTTGTTCCCCCTGTGTTAACCCAACATTCTATGATATTTCGGACTTGACCAGTCATCGAATGGGGTGCAATTGGTGGGATCCACTATAGGAGAGACAGCTGTGCTCTGGGTATTGGGGATACGCAGGCACAAAAAATCAAAAAAAATTCTGAAAATTGTAAAAAATGTTATTGAATAATGTTTATTTTGATTGATTTTGATATATTGTTCTTCTCTGTATTGTTCAATCTCCAGAATACTGTACTACTAGCCGGACAGTTCTTTCCCCCTTGAAGAGGCCGATCTATGGGCAAAACATGTCGGGAATGCCAACTGATTCTACTGTCCTGTAACATTGTATCATTTAGTACTTGTACTCTCCTTTAATTTTATCCATATTCTTTATTTTGTTATACTAAATAAAAATATTTTTATATATAATTTATTTGATATACTGGTATTTGTTTGCACGCGTAAAAAATCCCTCCCACCATTTTATTGTTCAACTAATTTGGGGATTTTGGTGCTTTACTGTCACTTGGATACCCACAGTCCCAAAATCAATGTATAACCAAGGTGAAGGAAAATATTGTTGAATGAATAAAAGTGTAAAGAGAGCAAAGAGGAAATTTAAATGGGTATATCACATATGTGCATAAATGTGAATGCAAAAAATTACAAGTAGACTGGTGCTAAGAAAATGTTCAATAGGATACTAAAGTGCAAAGAAAAAATGTCCAATGGATTAATTGCTGAAGTACCAACGACAATTTTTTTTTTTACTATGCATAGTCCAAGGAAGGGGAATGAAATCCCAACAATATCAGCAACAATGATCCCATTGGTGAAAAAGATCCACCACCAATATGGAAGAGGCTTACTAGAACTAGTGGACTCAATAAGGCTTACGCCTAAGGAGTCAACCAGGCAGGAGGTGTAAACACACCAAAAAGGGGAGCATCCACACCACTCTTTTCTGACCACAAGGGAAGGTAATCCCTTGATATTTGTTATGGATTGGATTGAGAGGACACAATTGTTTAAATTTTCAATGATAAACCAATAAGGCAAGATTCTACTGGTGCTTCCAGCGCATCAGTCTACAAACAGCTTAGGAAATCTTTGATAGGTCTGTTCCTGAGTGTTTGGTTTGTTGTTTTCTCTGTTCCATTTGAATGTCCGTAAAGAGGCCAAATTTGCACTATTACATTGCCCTATCCTGGGTTTGTTTGATTTTCAACAGAAATTGGCAACCTATCTGTTTATAGAGGCCAAAAGGACAATCGCTCAAGCATGGAAAAAAACACAGTCCCCTTTCAGGAAGTGAAAAAACGCTTAATGTCCATGATGGTCAATAAACAAATGTCTAGTATACTCAAAGACACACATGCCAAGTTCCTTAAAGTTTGGGAGCCATGGCTGGCATATGCCTTCCCTAAACTCCCTCTGGCTAGTATGGATCGGCTCTGACTGGTTTCCTGGCTGATCCCGGGTTCCCTTCTCCTTCTGTCTTTCTCTCTCTCTTCCCCCACCCCACTTTTCCTTATTCTTCCCCTCTTTTTCTTATTTCTCTCTCAGTTTTCCTTCTCTTACCAGGGCTCTTAGCCCTTTTCGATTGGCTTACAGATTACAGTTACCCAAAATTACGTATGTTGCACTCAGGATTTCTGTGACCATTTAAATAGGAGGCTTCCCTCCCTATGTAGTATTTAAAAAAAAAATGTGTCTCTTATGTGCCAGTTCTAGCCCCTGCATGGGTAATCTAGGTGCCTTTGACATTGTTGTATGTTTAACACGATTTCTGCAATAACAATTTATTGAACCAGAAAATATATGATAGGAAACACTTCTATTGCTCCACATAAGCCTCACAAACACTCCTAATGGTAATCAGCTCCATGCTAGTTCCTGGTGACCCACATCTTCTTAACCCTCAAAAGTTAATTTTTTTTCACCTTTTTAGCTCTACACTTTTTTTTGTCAGAAATAGAAAGAAAGAACTCTGTTTTGGTTCAATCTGCAGATGTTTTACTCAGCAATTCTTCCATAGGTTTATTCTGTATAGATCTACCCAGTAGGGTATAAATTAATTGACGTTTCTCATCCAGAAGCATTTACTCTTGGGGAAAATCTACCAGATACATGTGAATGTGGCATCAGAGCCACAACATCTAAAACAGTGGGAGCAATACTATCTTGTTAGAACTTTATAATTAATTTAGGCTACACAAGACCCTGCCACTCCATTGTTGTCAGGGAATCACCCATAATAATGTTTCTTTCGTTTTTTATTTTACATGCCTATATTTTCTTCACAACTACATGCAGATCAAGCTGTCCAATAAAATTGACAGTTAGGTGCTTGGACAACCTTGTGTCTACAATGGTCAATTTATATTAAAACAGTTTAACCCTTTTTTTGTTTAAAGAAAATAACTGTTGCTGAAAAATTTGGAAATTGACATTGGGCTTTAATGTGTTTGTTTGTTTGTGTTCTCCATATGCTGTACTATCTGTGCCAGAACTAGAAGTTTCCCAATGGGCTTCCAGGCAGATAAGGACTTTGAATGTTTACTAGCAGCTGGGTGATCACACATCCCTGCCATTGTTGACTGTATAACTTACTCCTCCTATTCTCAATTGTCTTGATACATTTCATAGAAGTTATATAAACTATTCCTATACAGTCAGTGCTGGTTGGGCAAGCTGAAACACTGCACAATATTTTTACATGAGAGGGGGAGGGGGGGGGGTAATGGTTCTAGTGCTATGCTATCATTTCCCCCAAAGGAATGGTCATAAATTGGTCTTCAGCCTGGGATGGAGCTACAACCATCACAAACAGAAAAAAATTGCTTTTAATATACAACAGGACCTACTGCTGCATTCATCCAATCCCCTGGGTGCTTCATCAAGTATTTTATGTTGTAGTGATACTTATTTTTTAATGGGAGGGCTGACTGTCACGTTACCCAAACAGCTAACAGGCTTTAGTAGGCTGCAGCATTAATCCAAGCTTTTGGAAAGACTGCTGAAGCCTACTTGCAGCTTGTTTAAAGTGATAGTCAACACTTCAATGAAGATCTATTTTTAAAATCACCATACTGAAAATTTATTTTTCTTTACAGGTTTTAACTGCCTCATGTTTTGCACCATTATTTATAGATGCTTTGCATGGAATTTCTGTACACACTGCTTCTATACTTACTAAAATCTGTGTAAACAAGTGTTTTTTTCAGATGTACAGTGCCTTGAAAAAGTATTCATATCCAATTGAAACGTTTAAGATTTTGTCATGTTAAAACCAAAAACATAAATGTTTTTTTTTCGGGTCTTTATGCGATGGACCAACACAAATAGGGTGGGGTGCATTTGTATCTAGTGGAACCAATTGCCTTCAAAAGTCACCTAATTAGTAAATAGAGTCCACCCGTGTGTAATTTAATCTCAGTATAATTACAGCTGTTCTGTGAAGCCCTCAGACGCTTGTTAGAGAACTTTAGTGAACAAACAGCATCAAGAAGGCCAAGGAACACACCAGACAGATCAGGGATAAAGTTGTGAAGAAGTTTAAAGCAGGGTTAGGTTATTAAAAATTATCCCAAGCTTTGGACATCTCACGGAGCAAAGTTCAATCTATCATCTAAAAATGGAGAGTATGGCACAACTACAAACCTACCAAGACATGGCTGTCCACCTAAACTGACAGACCGGGCAAGGGGAGCAGTCATCAGAGAAGTAGCCAAGAGGCCCATGGTAACTCTGGATGAGCTGCAAAGATACAGCATGGGTCTTCAAACTACGGCCCTCCAGGTGTTCAGGAACTACAATTCCCATCATGCCTAGTCATGTCTGTGAATGTCAGAGTTTTAGAATGCCTCATGGGAAGTGTAGTTCCGCAACAGCTGGAGGGCCGTAGTTTGAGGATCCCTGATCTACAGCTCCATAGGACAACTATTAGTGAGTGAAGAGTGAGTGAATAACTTGTATAGCACTACAAATGCAAACTAAAATACACTCCATAAATCTGTCACTCCATAAATCTGTCCTTTATGGATAAGTGGCAAGAAAAAAGCCATTGTTGAAAGAAAGCCATAAGATGTTCTGTTTGCAGTTTGCGAGAATCCGTGTGGGGGACACAGCAAACATGCGAAAGAACGCACAGATGAGACCAAAATTGAACTTTTTTGGCCTAAAAGCAAAATGCTATGTGTGGCGGAAAAGTAATAATGCACATCAACCTGAACACACCATCCCCATCGTGAAGCGCTTTTCTTCAGCAGGAACAGGGAAGCTGGTCAGAGCTGATGGGAAGATGGATGGAGCCAAATACAATTAGAAGAAAACCTGTTAGGCTGCGTACACACAATTGGTCAAAACTGATGAAAACGGACTAAAGGTCTGTTTCATCGGTCCAAACCGATAGTGTGTGGGCCCCATCGCTCAGTTATCCTTCGGTCAAAAAAAAGAGAACTTGCTTTAAAATTTGACCGATGGATGCCTGACCGATGGGTAAAAAACGATCGTTAGTATGCAAAAGCATCGGTTAAAAGGCCGCGCATGCTCAGAATCAAGTCGACGCATGCTTGGAAGCATTGAACTTCATTTTTTTCAGCATGTCGTTGTGTTAAAACACGTAAACGTCACCGCGTTCTAACACAATCGTTTTTTTTAACAGATGGTGTGTAGGCACCTCAGACCATCAGTCAACTTCATTGGACCGTTCTCATTGGATAGACTGATCGTGTGTACGCAGCCTTAGAGTCTGTGAAAGACTTGAGACTGAGATGGAGGTTTTCCTTCCAGCAGGACAACGACCCTAAACATAAAGCCAGAGCTACAATGGAATAAATTAAATCATATTCATGTTTTATAATGGCCCAGTCAAATCAAGGCCTAAATAGAATTGAGAATCTGTGGCAAGACTTCAAAATTGCTGTTCACAGACGCTCTCCATTCAATCTAACAGAGCTTGAGCTATTTTGCAAAGAAGAATGGACTAAAAATGTAACTCTCCAGATGTGAAAAGCTGGTAGAGATATTCCCAAAAAGACTTGCAGGTGTAAATGCAGCAAAAGGTGGTTCTACAAAGTATTGCTAAGGGGAGCTGAATACATATGCACACCACACGTTTCACATATTTATTTTTAAAACTATATTCAAACAATTTATGATTTTCCTTTAACTTTAACTTAATTTTCCTTTAACTTTCCAATTATTTGCCATTTTGTGTTGGTCTCTCACATAAAATCCCAATAAAATACATTTACGTATGGTTGTAACATGACAAAATGTGGAAAATTTCAGGGGTTATAAATACTTTTTCAAGGCAGACCCAGATCAGGAAAAATAACTCCGGCTGGTTCAACAACCAGCTGGCGTTATTGAAGCAAGAGCGCAGAAGGGCAGAAGCAGCCTGGAAAAGAAACTCTTCAGATGAGAACCTCTCGATCTACAAGGCAATAACCAGAAAATATTACAAGCAAATCTTCGAAGCCAAGAAAAACTATTTTTCTGAGGCTATCAACGGTGCCCTAAATCGCCCCCACGAACTCTTCAAGCTGGTCACTCAGACCATGAATCCAGGATGTCTTGAAGCCCCCAACTTGGATACACAAGAATTTTGCGATGAGTTATCGGATTGCTTCATTAACAAAATTGTGGCAATCCGGCAAAGCATTCAGCAAAACAATTGCTCTCCCAGCCCCCCCCGTAGTCATTTACACAGCACCGGCAGCAATTCACCACAGTTTGGCGAGTTCACGCTGGAACCCATCTCCATTCAGACCACTAAAAATATCATCGGCACTCTGCGCAACAGCACTGCGCCAAATGATATTATCCCCACCAAACTGCTGAAGGAATGCGCCGACATCCTGGCACCTCCTGTCACGCAGCTTATCAACCAATCCTTCAGGGAGGGCATAATGCCCTCCCAGCTGAAGGAGGGCTTCATTCAACCCATCTTGAAGAAAGCCACCCTGGATCCTAAGGATCCACTCAACTGGCGCCCCATAACAGGCCTAAATGTTCTCTCCAAGGTAATGGAGAAAGCAGTGGTACAGCAGCTGCAACAGCATCTAGATACCCACAACTTACTCGACCCATTTCAATCAGGATTCTGTCCCGGACACGGGACAGAATCAGCATTGCTTAAGATATGGGACGACGTTCTCGAGGCCGCAGACGAAGGAGAATCTTCTCTGCTGGTTCTGCTGGACCTAAGTGCAGCCTTTGATACAGTTGATCACAAGCTGTTATTGACTCGGCTGGCTAAAATAGCCAAAGTCGCAGAAAGCGATCTATCTTGGTTCTCCTCTTTTTTGGAAAACCGATCGCAAATAGTGAAGCTAGGACCCTTCACTTCTGAACAACGCACATTATCGTGCGGGGTCCCTCAAGGATCTCCCCTGTCGCCGATGTTATTCAACATCTATGTGCGTCCTCTTTTTGAAATCATCAGCAGCCAAAATCTGCTATATCACTCTTACGCAGACGACACGCAACTGTACTTCCGCATTTGCAATAAAAAGGATCACCACCTCAATCTAGAGACATGCCTCTCTTTGATAGAGGACTGGATGACAAAGAGTTATCTCAAACTCAACGGAGCGAAAACAGAACTTCTTCTGTTTCACGCCAAGCGTAGGAATCAATCGACAACAACCTGGATCCCCCCGCCCATTCTGGGCAAAATCATCACCCCTAGCGCCAAAGTCAAAAGTCTTGGGGTCATCTTTGACTCCGACATGACAATGAACGCACAAATAGGGGCAGTAGTCAGCGGATCTCACTATCTGCTGCGCCTACTACGCAGACTCACGCCTTTTATTCCCAAGAAAGACATAGCGGTCGTGGTGGGAGCGATTGTAAACTCCAGACTGGACTATGCAAATGCCCTTTACCTCGGACTCCCCAAGTACCAAATCGCTCGTCTTCAAGTCGTTCAAAATACGGCCGCCAGACTTGTGACTGGGAAAAAACCCTGGGAATCAATCTCACCTTCGCTGAGATCCCTTCACTGGCTACCAGTCAAAGACAGAATCACCTTTAAAGCTCTCTGTCTAACGCATAGATGTATCCATGGGAATGCTCCCCATTATCTATGCGAAAAATTTAAAGTATACAATCCCAATCGTATTCTACGATCCACCAATCAAAATCGGCTTCAGATACCGAAAGCCAGATACAAGTCCAAAGGAGACAGGAGATTCGCTGTCCAAGGTCCCAAACTATGGAACGCCTTACCAGCCAGCATTTGACTGGAGGAGAACTACTTAGTCTTCAGGAGAAAGATTAAGACTCATCTCTTTTGATCTCAAAGGAGACAGGAACAACAAGCGCCCAGAGGCGATTTACTTCGCATGTGCTGCGCTATACAAGTTCTTCATTCATTCATTCATTCAAGGCACTTTAAGAAATGAAGACTTCACATGACATGGCGAAGATGTCAAGGGGATGTGATTATGCATAATGGTATGTGATGCTTATACAGTATAAGCCTCACACACCATTATGCATAATATTTGATGTTTGTTATTATTATATCCTTTAAGGAAATGTGCATTTTAATAGACAACAGTACAACATATTTTCTCAATGTATAATATGCTTTTCCCAAGGGACAGAAGCCATATTAGCAGTAAACAATAGGCTAACTGGTCCTGGCTAGGGATGAGCCGAACACCCCCGCATTCGGTTCGCACCAGAACCGTCAAAGACCGACCATTCGCGCGAACATTTAGAACCCCATTGAAGTCTATGGGACTCGAACGTTCAAATTAAAAAATGATCATTTTAAAGACCAATATTCAAGTTATTGTTGGAAAACGTCTTTGAGAACCCGGGTTTTGCCCCCAATGGAAAAAAGTTAAAAAAACGGTAATTTTTTCAGGAGCACGACCATTTTTAAAACTTTTTTTTCCAATGATACATGTTCCCTCAGGCAAAACATGGGTTCTCAAAGACGTTTTCACAGGCAAACTATAGACACCCAGCAGGTACAATATTTAAAGGAATTTTTAATTTTTTTTTTAATTTAAACATCATTAAAATCACTGTTCCAGGAGCAGTGATTTTATTGATGCTTAAATAAAAAAGAAAAAGAAAAATTCCTTTAAATATTGTACCTGCTGTGTGTCTATACGTGTGATAACGTCTTTAAATAGCACAATCACCTGCCTGCTAGTAAATTAGGAAGAACTGATCTATCTAAGCTATACAGTGTATAGCTTAAATATATATCCTCTACACTGTAAATTAAGCTAAACTGACTAGCCTGCCTGCCTGCTCTATCTAGCTATATAAAAAGACAATATCTCTGTCTCTCTGACTGCTCTCATTAATAACCGCAACACACTACACGAGGCCACCCAGCAGGCCTTATATAGTGTGGGGCGTGTGCTAAAGCCCTGAGCCATAATTGGCCAAAGCCAACCTGGCTTTGGCCAATTATGGCTTTACGTTTTTTGCGCGCTGTGATTGGCCAAGCATACAGGGTCATAGTGCATGTTTGGCCAATCATCAGCGCGCAATGCCGCAGTGAATTATGGGCCGTTGCGCGTCACTCGAATTTGGCGCGAACGACCCGTTGTGTTCGAAATGCGTCGAACATACGAACAGACAATGTTCGAGTCGAACATACGTTCGAATCGAACGCGGAGCTCATCCCTACTCCTGGCAAAAATATTTTGAAAGTTGCCTCTCAAGTCGTCTTGAGATCGCCTTGCCGAGTCGCCCTCAAAGTCGTGCCGCCTGTGTGCGAACCGGCTCTCAGGGGTTTTGAAATCAATTGTGAAGTAATGGGCTTTATTGTGTACCAGTTGGGATGAAGGTATGCTTTGGGGCTATGCTATTCATATCTTTTTTTCACAGTTTGTGTTTGGGTTTTAGGTTGAAGAAATTCTGTGCAAGATCATTACCAATTATGTCGTAATGTAAAATAACAAGCCAATGACTCCCTCTTCCTTGTAAATGAAAGGAGAGAGGAGAGAGCTGCTAGACGGTGCAGCGCTGGATCGAGCAATTTGTTAATCTAACTGCAAAACCATATTGACCGGGTGCTTTACCTGTCCTTATCATTACTTATCATTAATAATCTATTCAACTATTAAGCTGCTAAAACACATTGGCACATTTGTTAATATCATTGCTATATTGTAAATCTGCAGCTTCATGTTAGGTTATCGTCTGGACCCCTTCTGATCTATCTTATCCACTACTTTCTGACTTGACCTCCATGATTCAACCTTTTTCAATAACATCATTGACTCAGACTTTAGCAAGGCAGAGATGAAAACAACCTTGGAAGTTCTCTAAACATCCTCTACATTCTCTTATGTCTTATTTTTGTCCCAAGAAGTTAAAAAAACAGCAAGATCATGCCAAGACTTCCCCACACAATTTCTACCCCATCCACCATGTGCTGAATAATGGCAAAAGCAAGAAAGCCATCCATTTGGTTGAGGTGACCTTGGCATCATATTCTATCTATCTATCTATCTATCTATCTATCTATCTATCTATCTATCTATCTATCTATCTATCTATCTATCTATCTATCTATCTATCTATCTATCTATCTATCTGTCTATGTGTCTATCTGTCTGTCTATGTGTCTATCTGTCTATCTGTCTGTCTATCTATCTATCTGTCTGTCTATCTATCTATCTATATGTCTGTCTGTCTGTCTATCTATCTGTCTTTCTGTCTGTCTGTCTGTCTGTCTGTCTGTCTAAAATATTAAAAAACGCACTAGACCTTTTCCACATTTCAAACTGTAGGCAATTTTGAAAATTTTAGATTTCTAATCATTAAAACAAACAAAAAATAAATAAAAATGTTCCTGCACATACCTACACCGGGCTCCCAAACTCTCCAGTCATTGTCAAATCCTGACCAGTTTCTGCCGGGCAAAGCCCGAACACATTGGGGTAGTCCAGGGAACCACTGTGCCCTACTCCCCTACATATTCCTTTTGACTTATCACTATGATGGGCCTTACCAATTGGAATGTGCAGGAGGCAAGAGAGGGTAGACAAGCTTCAGTATTATCTGGAAGAACTAAAAAATTGTCAGCACGGCCAATTACCAATAGATATTTGCAGCATGCAGGAGAGGGTGGACATACTTCATTTGCATTTCCTCTGAATTTCTGGGATTTTCATGTTCATTTTACCAAACAGTAACGAACACGGAGAATCCAAAATCCAAAAGATCCTAAATAAAAAATGCTTTATTTTCTCTTTGTTGCGACAACAGTTCGATATAGAATATTCAACATGACCGTGACAATAGCGATCTGTGTATATCGAACCTGCGGTTGAATGTGCCTAACCTAACTCTATTAGTCCAACATTATTCGACATAGAGAGAAAAGATTTGATATTATATAGACATGAAGATTCGACGAAGCAGCTTAAAATATACGATCGCCACGAGCATTTACCGTCAAATGCTCCTCCTATAGACTATAGAAGAATTCTTACGTTGGTTGACTAGTAATATTAATTAATAAATATATTTATTACTAGTCATACAACATTAGAATTCTACTATAGCTTGTGGGTAGAGCAATCGCCCCGAATTGTTTGATCGCGGCGTTGTACAGTTTAGCTGCTTCGTCAAATCTTCTTAGAACATTCGACAGACACCATAAGCCCTCAATTGACAGATTTTACCTTAATTAATTCAGATGAATGCATTTTTTAACGAAACAAAATGAATATGAACGAATTTCAGGAGTAACTAAATTGTATTTTTCGGACTAAACCGGAATTCAGAAAACAAAATATTTCAGTGCGCACATGTCTAATTATCATTAGGAGATTCTGCAACTACTGGTCAGAACGGCCCAAGATTTGGCCATGGCAGGAAGATTTGGAGAGCTTCTGCAGGTATGTGAAAATTCCACTAAATGTAACAGTAAAAATAAAAAGGAAAAATTGTGCTATTGAGTACAAAATTGTACTAAAATGGTAAGTCCAATAGGAAAGCTGGAATGAAAAATCACAACGACTTCCTGAGTCCTAAATCAGCCTGATGAATTGATTGAATGCTTAAAAAAGTAAGCCAATGTGGCAGATGGCTATAGCCCAGTCTAGGCCTTTGGTTAGCACACCAGTACGAACTCCTTCAGTGTTGATGGGTTTCAGCAGATGGAAAGAAGAGAAAAGAAAGAAAAAACATAGCTTAATCCTGCCAAAAATTGTGACCCTGTGATAGGATCAATGCTATGGGGTATAGATATTGGACAACAGTAAGATCAAACAGGTGAAATTACACCCAAATCCACCACAATGTGAACCACCACTATACAGGGAATCTCCTTACCAGATTAAAGCAGCTGTAAGCATAATTATATACAGACAAGGATCTTCAAAATCAACAGCAGGCTAATGAATGGATGGATGGATGCAAACTCTCACTGCTAGGAATGTGAACTCCGTAAGACTCGTAGATGAGATGAGTACCCAGGAAGAAATTAAAGGACTAGATAGTGTAATACTATCAAAGCATTTAACATAAAAAAGGAAATACACTTACTAGAAATATGATAAAAGATAACATGTAAAATGAAGCTGGCCGACTGCAATGCAAAACTCCGGTCCTGCTTGCGTGATAGGGTCAGCGCGTACCCCTCTGACGCGTTTCGTCATCAAAGACATTTTCAATAAGATGTAACAGTGTTTTTGGTTATTTTTAAGACAGATTCTCTGAAGCTATATCTTTACCTATGTACAAACTATGGGCCAGATTCAGATACAATTACATTGGTGCAGAGTATCAGAGATACACTACGCCGCCGTATTTTACCAGGCTATACGCCGAATTCTGGTAGATTTTGTCCCTTACGGTACGGCGGCGTAGTGTATTTCTCGCCGCATAATTGAAATACGCGATTAGGGGGCGTGAAGCATTTAAATTAGGCGCGTCCCCGCGGCGATCGAACTGCGCATGCTCCATTCAAAAATTTCCCGCCGTGCATTGCGCGAAATAACGTCGTTACGTCATTCGTTGTTTGAGAAGCGTCGTTTACGGACATTCCTATTCCCGGACGACTTACGTTAAAAATAAAAAAAGACGTTGACATTCGACGCGGGAACGACGGCCATACTTAACATGGGCTGTCTAATATTAGACCAGCAAAAAGCTGGTATAATTTTACGCAGCAAAAAGATGACTAAAGAGGCCGTAAGAGATTGCGATTGAGGTTCGTAACTTCGTGGATCGTCGGCAAAAGCTCATTTGCATACCCCGACGCGGAAAACGACGGGAACTCCACCCAGCGGCCGCAAATTTATTGCAGCGTAGATCCGAAGGCGTACGAACACGTAAGCCAGTCGGATTGAAGCCCGCAGCCGTATTTTCATGGTTTGAGGTTTCAGAGTAGTGAAAAAATGCGCGTAATTTGAAAGTACTCCAGTCTAACGCGAGTTAGACAGGAGTAAGGGCTCTGTGAATCTGGCCCTATATGTTCTCCCCTAACTTTTGAATGCATCACATACACATTCAGAATTAAACACTATTTTAAATGCATGGAGTATGTCATGCATAATCAATAGTACTCAGTTGGGTAAACAAACACTTACATGCAGGTGATCTATTTTGCATCTGTTATAAGGCATTGCTTCTTTGTAGTGTCAGCCGAATGCTGTTTTAGAGAGACTTACTACCAAAGTAATGTCCTTTGAATATGCATTGTAAAGGTTATTTTGTAAGTAAATAGGATTATTTATCTTGTAATGTTGCATGGAACACTTATTTTCATTCAGATTTCAATACATAACTCATTTAGAAAAGCAGATCAATTTAACATGTAAATAACTATCACACAAGCTTGGACCCCTAGAATAAGCAGCAATGTATTACATGCAGTGTAGAGATTCAAAAGGAAAGAAAATTCCACATGGTCTGATGATGCTTTAAACAAATTTTGAAATAATAAACATATATCTTTTTTCCATCATGATCCTGTGCCATCGTTACGTTTGCACGATTTAGATCACACAAGGGCGCCCTTTTTTCTTAAGGAAAAAAAATATGTAAGCTGCCATTATTGACCTCCCTTCTGAAAATGTTAGATACCTGGCTGTCTCTTGATTTCTTTGTGTGTCACTGACCTGGAACAAGCATATAGATCAGAGTGAAATCTGATCTTTATAAATGCTCTGATATATGAGCCCACACGTTTCCTTAATTAAAGCGGAGCTCCACCCTAAAATCACACTTTTCGTCAATATGTTCCTTTTTAATCCGTTTAATGCAAAAAAAAATGTTTTACTTCCCTGGATTAGCTTGTTGTTAGGCAGAATTTCTAATATGCCTACTTCCTGGACGCGGTCCTTCTCCTCTGCTCACTAAGCCGCACAGACTTCTGGGAAATTAGTGTCATCATTTCCCAGGAGACTGTGCGCTCTTCTGTGCCCAAAAATAGCTGGATTTTAAAACTGGAAATGACACGATCACGGCTGTTTACCGCGCCATGTTCAAAAAGGTCACAAAGCCCTTACTTCTTATTAAACATGCAGCACGAGAGAGAGAGAGAGAGCTTGCACATTTGTGTTATCTATGTTGTCATAACAACGGGGCGGGACATTCCTCCTCCGCCCGTTGTCATGAAAACTGCACAAACAAACTCAGCTACGAGCGTCGCTCTAATGCCCAGCATGCACCTCTCCACCGAAGAGGAGTTAAAAAAATGTACTGGGCTTCAGATGCCCACACATAGAATGGCAACGGCCAGATCGTTCACTGCTGCTAACAAGGCACAGTTCTAAAATACTTAAGCGATCAATTGGCGATATTTAAGTGCAATTAATGTCATGTTTAATACTAGGTAATTGAAATAGCCCAAAAAAAAAAAATCATGACCAGAGCTCCACTTTAATTCTATGTTTAATTTTCTCAGCCTTATAGAGGCCATACACTAAACAATTTCAGGCTTACATTCAGCCAGCATTCTAGCAAGAAATCAATAGACATGTGCATTCGTTTTTGTCCGAATGCATTTTCGTCCGAATTTCTGTCGATAACGAAAGCACAGAAAACGAAAAATGAAAGATCCAACATAAACAAATTTATTTTCGTTTTCGTTGCATCGAATATTCCTAACCTTAACTCTATTAGTCCAATATTATTCTACATAAAGAGAAAAGATTCGACATAGAGAGAAAAGATTTGACATTATAGAGACATGAAGAAGAGTCGACATAGAGAGAAAAGATTCAACATAGAGAGAAAAGATTTGACAGATTCTGTTGCATCTTCTTTTTTTTTCTTAGAACATTCGACAGACACATAAGCCTTCAATGACAGATTCGACATAGAGAGACATGAAGATTCGACAGAGAGAAATGAAGAGTCCAATATTTTTTTTAAAAGATTCTATCGAATCTTTTTTTTTTTTTTAACACATTCGACAGACACATAAGCCTTCAATGACAGATTCGACATAAAGAGACAAGCAGATTAGGCATAGAAAGACATGAAGATTCGCCATAGAGAGACATGAAGATTCGACATAGAGAGACATGAAGATTTGAAATAGAGAGCCACGAAGAGTCAAATTTTTTTTCTTTTTTTTTTTTACAGATTATGTCGAATCTTCTTTTTTATTTTCTTAGAACATTCGACAGACACCATAAGCCTTCAATGACAGATTCAAACTTAATTTGGATTTTCGGATTAATGCATTTTTTTAACGAAAAACAAAATAAATAAAAACAAATTTCGGGAGTAACTAAATACATTTATTTTTCGGATGAAAATGTAATTACAAAAAACAAAATATTTCAGTGTGCACATGTTTAAAAAATCAACACGCGGGTTAGGGCAACTTACCTGCAACAGTTTTTATTAAAACCATAAAACCATGAAAACTATTAGGGGTAGGTCATTTTTGTGACAAAATTGTTGAAATTGCTTAAGATTCAAAGCTTGAAGTACCTGCATATATGACCATCAATAAAGTGATCCTTCCCCGATGAACATACTGTATGTGCATTTTTTTTTATGTGAAAATGCATTTTAGACATGTGCAGAATGAAAAAATGTGTTTCGGATGGATTTGTTAAGTTAACATTTTTTATATAGATGGTTTTGTATATTGGACTGTTCAGCAGGGACTGGCAGAGATTTGAACAATCTATGGGCAGGCTGATTGTACCCAAATCAATCCATTGTTCAACTTGGGTACAACCAGCATATCTGATTGAGCCAGTGATTAATAATCACTGTGAGTTCTCCAAGTAGGGAAGGCTCCCTGTGCCTCCCCCAATCCCACCACCCACTGGGAGAACACAATATCTTCATAGGAGGGATTCCCCCATCAACATTGATTGTATTAATGGGCAAATCAAAAGATTTTATTTTCTGCAATCATCATCTATGGCCGGCTTAAACCTTTAATTAAAGTATTGAAACAAAAAACACTTTGAAGGGTCCTAGGTTATAAAAGGTATATATGCTGATCTGGACACAAATGATGCTAAAATTATTAATTCACTAGAAATATTAACAGTTTGATTTTTGACACACTACTCTTCTTTTTATTAATAAAGTTTATGTGAAGTGTTCTAAGTTAAAAAAAAAAATAAAAAATATTTGACTTTGCCGTCTCTATTTACAGTACAGTACTGCGCAAAAAAAGTTTAGGTGGGTGTATTGAAGTAATTTACAGTAAGAATGTTTTAAAAATATATATATTTAAAAATGCAGTGAACAAACAGAAGAAAAAAGTAAAGCAAATCAATATTTGAACATCCTTTGGCTTCAAAACAGCATCAATTATTTTATGTTCACGCATGCACATAGTTTTAGAAAGAAGTCAGCAATATATTAAAATTTCTAATTTGTTTTAGAATTTGGTTTGAATGTGTTTAGGATTCGGATAATTCATTATTATCAAAATTTTGCTTTGTTATCATTTATTTCAGAGTCCTTTAAATTTGTTCCTGATTGTGATTTGGAAATATAGATCGAACATTAGAAATGTGCAATTTGTTTTGGTTTGAATATAAATTTAAACACATTTTTGGTTATTCAGAGATTCAAATGCATTCAAATCTCTGAATGACAATAGTAACAAACCATTGAAATTCATTTAGTTTCGTATATTCGTTTTCAAATGGTTTTCAGAACGATTCAAATTCAAATAGACCACTGCATCCTTAACGACCGATGACTCATCAGCTGTCAGCGGGTTTCCCCTCTGACAGCTGAATGTAAAGAAAAAAATTGCTGGCATTTGAAAATTCTGAAAAAAAAAAAGGTGTGGTGGTCCCCACCATCCATACCCGGAACTTCTGGTCTGGTATGGATTTTAAGGGGAACCCCATGTCAAAATGTAAAAAAAAATGTATACTGCCACCCCCCCCCCCCCCAATTTTTTATACCAGACCCTTATCTGAGCATGCAATGTACAATTTAGTAATATGGTCTAAAATTAAACTCACAGTGCACAGTGGGTATAGGGATGATTTGCATTAAGGACCAGGATGAATGGCAGTCAAACAATTAGCAAGTGGAGTTGGAAGAAGGAAAGGCCTTGATTACTGCTTTCGAAAGCATATTTCAAATTAAGTAGAGGATAAAGGATAAACTAAGGGGTCATTGTTTAGCATTCTAGGTTGAATACAGTAAGTATATTAGAAAATTTGTACTATAGATTGATTGGTGCCTACGAGCAGGGTTCGGGTAAATGATTGCCAGACGTCAAAAAAAGTTTGGACTCGTGATTCGTTGCTTAAGGAGGCCTCCACTCAGTCCATACGAAAAACATCAAATTTTGGCTAGAAACATAGAAGTGGTAGGGGGTTCCAGGTAGATCCACTTATAGAGAATCGTTTTCCATGCTGCAAGGGATATGATAATGATTAGTTATCATGGCTCTTGAGATCTGGAATATTGATCAGACCAAAAAATGCCAATTCAGAGGTTAGAGGTAAGTTGTTTAAAAAAAATGAGGTAGTATACTGTACCACCAAGTGTCAAAAACTTTTTTCATTTTTTTTCGTTATAAAAATTAAGGGATCTTACTTTATTTTCACTAGTTTTATTCTTCACAAAATGGATATTGATTGTTGCTTTGCGGAATCACTTATATTGAGTTTTTTATTGTAATTTTTATTATTTTCTAAGAAATTCTAAATAATGTGGCAAACAGAAAATTAATATAATACAATTACAAAGAAGAAGCTATAACAAGCAATCGGATTGGTACAAGTACCAATATATGTTCCTTTTAATGTTTCAAAAGGTTAGGGTACCAAAATAATATCTGATTTTGGAGATATTACTATGTTTAGTGTCAAACCATGGAAGAATAATGTACTAAAGTAATGTACTAAAACTTGCTTTAGTAAGGCATTTATAGCAGGATGCCCATAGGAGTCACATGAAAAATTGCATCAAATAAGTGAGAAAAAATCCCCAATCAAATTAAACTCAAAGAATGGTTTAGTTTGCCTAGGAGAAAAATAAATACAAAATAGAGTCTTTTTAATTTCAAACTGTGACTAGAAGTTATTATATGCAATTGTTTCTGAATTGAGGGGGTTGGGGGGCAAATTAATGGAGTTTCTATCTGCCAAAAGAGTTTGAGAGGGTTTCTTTGTCGTACCAGTCTGTGTATCGAAACAGTGTCATTAGTTGTGTGATTTGCAAAGTTGAGAGTGTTCAATCTATAAAAAGTTCCCAAAGAAATGACTGGTTGGGCCAAAGGATTGGACTATCAATTGGTCTAACCTTTCAATATACAATAGAGCCTTTAGAATATTGTATCGTTGGTGATGTCAACGTTTTTAGTATTGATTTTTAGTATTGCTTTACAAGCAGCTAAAAGGCATATCAAAGCCCACTTGGGGATGTAAGAGTTTGGAAGGTGTTTTGAATATGTTAGATTTTGCCGTGTTTTTGGGAATATGTACTGATGTAATTCCAAAAATGTATCTTGGTATTTTGGTCCCAAAATATTGAGATTTTTGAGCACTCCCAAAACTGGTGTAGTAAAGTTGGACGGGATGAACCACACCAGGAACAGGTGGAGATAGTTTTTATTATAAGGAATGGGATAAATGTCCTGTGCATAATTTCTCTTCAGTTTTCGCTAATGATCAGATATCTAGTTTTGAGATACCACACCAAGATTTTTTTTTGATAACTCTTCATTCGTTGAATCCTTTTGCCAGACTTTTTAGAAGAGTATTTCTCTGTCAATGTGAAATTGAAACTTAAGGGGTCAGTATAATTCTGATATAGTATAAGAGCGAGACTCTATTGCTCAGTCAATCAATGATTGTTGTAAAGTTGTTTTCTTGGCGTGTAAACACCTTTTAAGATAGTTTGCTAGACTTTTATAGAGACTGTTTAAAGTTTTTATTCATTGGGCATGACTAGAAAGTATGGAGAAAATCCACATTTGGGTGGTCACCTTTCAGGCGCCAGGAACGGGAAGCTAGGCCCTTAAGGTAAGAATGATGCAGAGGTACATATAAATAAATGTTGGCAAAACCTAAGAATCATTTTGTGGTACATTGTGGCTTTGATCATGTCACAGGACAAACTCAATGATATTAGAAGAGTGTTAGTAAAAAGATGGAAGTGGGAATTTCCTGGTCCATTTATTAAAGCAGAACCATCTCTTCTGAGGTCACGTGGTCTCACTGACAGTTTGGATACAGCGCCCAGAGGCGATTCAGTTCGCATGTGCTGCGCTATATAAGTTTCTCACTCACTCATCCACACTGCATCTGAGCACCACAATCCAAATGCTTTAATGCAATTTAATGAATTTTTCATGTTTGAAGCATACTCACCTTTCTATATATGTCTCCATGCTTTATTTTGCTAAGCATTTTTGCTTAGCCATCTTGATTAACCTCCCTGATTATGTCAGATTTTTAAATGTCAATGCGGTAAATTTTTTGCATAGAAACCTGGTGTTTTTTATCTTGAAGGGCCTGTAATTCTTAGGAATAGGGTTGTCCCGATACCGATACTAGTATCTCCCGATAAATAGAATACTTCCCCCCCCGCCGCATCGCGCCGCCGAATCGAAAGCCGTCGCATCGTGCCACCGCATCGAAAGCCGCTGCAAGGGATTAAACGCCGTGCGGGAACATCACAGCATTAATTTGAATAGCTGTAGTGTTCCCGCCCGTATAGACACTCCCCCTTGCTCGGGATTGGATAAGTGATCGTGATCTGTCCAATCCTGAGCAAGGGGGAGTGTCTATACGGGCGGGCTATTCAAATGAATCCTGTGATTTTCTCCATGCGGCTTTCGGCGGCAAAGGTATGGGGGAAATGGCTGAAGGGACATGGGACATGGCTGCATATGTGAGGGACATGGCTAGAGGGACATGGCTGAACGGACATTGCTGCATATGTGAGGGACCTGGCTAGAGGGACATGGGACATGGCTGCATATGTGAGGGACATGGCTAGAGGGACATGGCTGAACGGACATTGCTGCATATGTGAGGGACCTGGCTAGAGGGACATGGGACATTGCTGCATATGTGAGGGACATGGCTAGAGGGACATGGGACATTGCTGCATATGTGAGGGACATGGCTGAACGGACATTGCTGCATATGTGAGGGACATGGCTGAACGGACATTGCTGCATATGTGAGGGACATGACTAGAGGGACATGGCTGAAGGGACATGGCTAAAGGGACATGGCTGCATATGTGAGGGACATGGCTAGAGGGACATGGCTGAAGGGACATGGCTGCCTATGTGAGGGACATGGCTAGAGGGACATGGCTGCATATGTGAGGGACATGGCTGAAGGGACATGGCTGCATATGTGAGGGACATGGCTAGAGGGACATGGCTGCATATGTGGGGGGACATGGCTGGGGGGACATAGCTGCATATGTGGGGGACATGGCTGCATTTGGGGACACATGTAAAAAAAAGTATCGGTATTCGGTATCGGTGACTACTTGAAAAAAAGTATCGGTACTTGTACTCGGTCCTAAGAAAGAGGCATCGGGACAACCCTACTTAGGAATAACTCACTTAAATCTGTCCAAACAAGTCTAGTAGACATCTTGGGTATGATAAAGTTTGAAACACGAAATCATAAATTATAATATAATAAATAACTATTAATAATTATAAAAATAAAATAACAATATAATAATAATAAAATGTTTTCAATAATGTAATCAAATCAAAATCAGTCAAAGAATTGTCGCTGTCGTCACTTTCAGTGTCGGATGACGAATCACTATCGCTCAATTCTGCAAGTGATTCTAATGTAATATCGCTGTTTTCTAGCTGATCTAAAACCACTTTTGACGTAGAGTAGGGATGAGCTGAACATCCTCCGGTTCAGTTTGCAGCAGAAAATGTGAACAAGCAAAAAATGTGTTCAAACACGCAAACACCATTAAAGTCTATGGGACACGAACATGAAAAATCAAAAGTGCTAATTTTAAAGGTTAATATGCAAGTTATTGTCATAAACAGTGCTTGGAGACCTGGGTATCAATGCAGAAAAAGTTTTAAAAATGTAAGTTTTTTTGGGAGCAGTGATTTTAATAATGCTTAAAGTGAACCAATAAAAGTAAAATATTCCTTTAAATGTTGTACCTTGGGGGAGTCTATAATATGCCTGTAAAGTAGCACATTTTCCCGAGTTTAGAACAGTCTCTGCACAAAATGAAATTTCTAAAGGAAAAAAGGTCATTTAAAAATACCTGCAGCTATAATGAATTGTCGGGTCCCGACAATACAGATAAAAGTCATTGAAAAAAACAGCATGGGTCCCCCCCCCCCCCCCAGTCCATTACCAGGCCCTTTGGGTCTGGTATAAATATATTAAGAGGAACTCCATACCAAAAAAAATGCGTGGGGTCCCCTCAAATTCCTTACCAGGCCCTTATATGAGTATAGAACAACAGAAGCTCTTAGCTGGTATGGTAAGGTTTGTGAACTGCGAGGGCGGTGATTTGTGTGTGGGACACAGTCTTCTGGGGAAGTTTTCGGTAGTGTGAAAGAAAAGGCAATAAATGGAGAGTGGGTAGCAGTGTTTCTTTGAGGCAGTTCATTTGAAGTGTCGATGTATAAGTATGTATGAGTAGTAGGGATTCTGCCTGGAACTCTTGGCCGGTGTACTATTGTAGCTCTGCAGATGCAGACTTATGAGTTATGTTCCGCTGCCTGAGAGCTGAAGTGGTGGCACCACTTGATTCCACTCAAAGGATACCAAGCTTTGACAATCAACAATAAATATAGTCCTAACTGCAAGGGAGGGTCCCCAAAGTAGTTTTGTAGCCAGGTGGGTGACGCAACAATCTGCAGGGACAATTGCAAGGTAGAGTGCTGGCAGGTGAGGTGGCTGTTGTGGAAGTAACGTCCAAAAGATGGCCAACTAGGTAAGGTTGCAGGAATTGTGTAAAGGTTGTAATGGCTAATTCTAGCAAGCGGAAGTCTCAGGCTGTTTGAAGTAGGGGTTTAACCCTCCTCTTGTGTTAGGGTCAGAACCGACCCGTTTTCAGGTTTTGAATGTCTATAAGTATCACATAAATTTGTTTATTGCAACAAGATTTTTTTACTTTGTCAGGAACCTCTATTTAAACAATGTAATAGAAAAATAATCCTTTTCACTAAATTGTAAAATACTGTGGTGAAGTTTATGGTGTTTATGGTGTTAGGGTAAATTCTGACCCAGTTATAATATAGGATTATAGGACACTAGTAAGTGCCAAACTGAAATCATAAACACTCTCTCTGCTTAGTAACACTGACAGCCAATCACCTCTCAACCCTGTGAGCTGTAGTTAGGGAGGGGCCTATCTCTTTGCCTGCGTGTCTGCTTCTCTAAATAAAGTAAAGAAACATAGGACCAATACATTTCAGAGTTGCTGACTTTATTTTACCATTTTTTTTAATTTGAAAATGAGAGGTATGCTATCAAATGAAAGGTCTAAGGGGTCACACCAAAAATATTAAAACCAATCTTTTCAAGGATAAAGAAGCCTAACAAGGTAGCCAAGAGGTAAGAAACATATTGGATGATAAATAATTGTTCACAGGGTATTTAATGGCTGATTTAGGACACGGGTCAAAACCGACCTGTTAACATCATGGATAGTAACATGGATAGATAATAAAGGTGACTAGTGGCAGCACTCCTGGACTGCACAGGAAGAAAGGGGGTTACGAGCTGCAGGGGCATTTATGAGCATTTAGTGTATTTTATCCATGTTATTTACCTGTAAAGCCTTTCTTGTGTGAGTATCCAAAAGCACAGAGAATACAAATGATCTTGGGTGTATTATCAACAGTCTCAGGCTCATGACTGCACACTTGGGTTGTCAGCAGACTCAGATGTCACTAAAAACATAGGGGTAGATTCACATACACTTAATATTCCGCTGCGTAATCGAAATACTCTACACTGCCGTATTTTACCAGGCTCTACACCGAATCCTGGTAGATTTTTGCCCGTACGCTACGGCGGCGTAGTCTATTTCCCGCCGCGTAATTGAAATACGCGTTTGGGGGGCGTGAAGCATTTAAATTAAGCATGCTCCGTTCAGAGATTTCCCGCCGTGCATTGCGCGAAATCACGTCGTTACGTCATTCGTTGTTTGAGTAGCGGCGTTTACGAACATTCCTATTCCCGGACGACTTACGTTAAAAATAATAAAAGACGTCGGAAAACGTAGAAATTCGACGCGGGAACGACGGCCATACTTAACATGGGCTGTCTAATATTAGAGCAGCAAAAATCTGGTATAGTGTTACGCAAATAAAAGATGACTAAAGGTGCCGTAAGAGATTGCGATTGAAGATCGTAATTTCGGGGATCGCCGGCAAAAGCTCATTTGCATACCCGGTGCCGAAAACGACGGGAAGTCCACCCAGTGGCCGCAATTTTATTGCAGCGTAGATCCCAAGGCATACAAACACGTAATCCAGTCGAATTGAAGCCCGCAGCCGTCTATTCATGGTTTGAGGTTTTTGACTAGCTAGAAAACGCGCGTAATTTGAAATTACTCCAGTCTAACACCAGTTAGACAGGCGTAATGGCTCTCTGAATCTGGGCCATAATCTATAGTATTTCCCATTTCTCCTCCCACGGTACCTACGTAAAAAGTTATGTATGTACAGCAAAGAGACAGCCCAATCCAGCAAAGGGATGGCTCAATCCAACAAAGAGACTGCCAAATCCAGCAAAGAGACTGCCAAATTTAGAGAGCAGACAGCCAAATCCAGAAAGATGACTGCCCAATACAGCAAAGAGACTGTCCAATCCAGCAAAGAGACAACCCAGTCCAGCAAAGAGATGGCCCAATCCAGCAAAGAGACTGCCCAATCCATCAAGGAGACAGCCCAGTCCAGCAAAGAGACTGCCCAATCTATCAAAGAGACTTCCCAATCCAGCAGAGACAGCCCAGTCAAGCAGTCATTCCCATACTGCAATTAATAATGGCACATTCAACAAACACAGCCAGGTCCTGCTTGGGCACATTCACACTTTTCAGATGGAATACCCCCTCCCAGCACACACAGCTATCCCAGTCAGAGGAATAAGCGTCACAACCGGACGCGTTTCGTCATTGGTTGACTTCATCTGAGGGCGTCCTCAGATGAAGTCAACCAATGATAAAACGTGTCAACGTGTGACGCTTATCCATTCACCTAAGACACTGTAAAGCCTCCAGGACCAGGAACAGGGGAGAAATAAAGCACGAGCGGCTTCTCTGTTATGGCAAGGAGAAAGATACAGGCACAGTACCAATACCCTTTTGCTTGAAACTTTTATATTGTGGTACGCACATTTTATAAGGGTTGTTATGGGGCTTAATAAATGTATTTAAACCATATCACACTATATGAGTCTTTCTATTATATGTGATTGCGGTTTGATTGAACAAAGCTACGAGCCGGTGGAGAGTGCAACCTCCAGGATAATACGGATATATATTCCAGGCCCTTTAATTTCATACTAGTGGTGAGTACATCCCCAAAAGGGGAGTTAATATCCCTCCACGCGGTGACCGCCCCCCTTGATTAAAAGGAGCACTGAATAAGGATTTCTTCTGTGTTTATCCATCTGCACTATCATTGATTTCCTATATATGATATATAGAAGTGTTTCAAACGACAGTTTGAAAGTAGCGCTGCTACAGTCTTACATTGGACTTTGGGACTTTTTTGTTTCAATATACGCTTATTGCAATTTTTTTTTTTTAACAAAAATATGTAGAAGAATATATATCAGCCTAAACTTTGGAAAAATTTAGTTATTTATAGATTTTTTGGGGGATATTTATTATAGCAAAATGTAAAAAATATTGCATTTTTTTTTCAAAACTGTCGCTCTATTTTTATTTATAACACAAAAATAAAAAAACGCAGAGGTTATCAAATACCACCAAAACAAAGCTCTATTTGTGGGAAAAAAAGGACGTCAATGTTGTTTGGGAGCCACGTCGCACGACCGCGCAATTGTCAGTTAAAGCGATGCAGTGTCAAATAGCAAAAAGTGCTCTGGTCTTTGGCCAGCGAAAAGGTCCGGGGTGAAGTGGTTAAACTTGCTTTAAATTTGTTTTATAGACATTAACTTTTGCTGGCTTGTGAGCTCAATCCAGACATACATCACCAAAGATGACCCATCCAAAGTCAAGACGTGCAAATGGTGCATTGTGTGGCCCATTGTACTGCTCTCTGACCTTGTGCACTCTCAGTATGTCTCTTTCTAGTAGAAGGATAATTCTGGATCATAAACCAGACTAAATACTCACATCCAGCACTCACAGAGAAGAAGACTGCTAATTGCTAGGGAAGAAGTATACAAACTGCCGTCCATGCTAGGCTGCTTGGAATCAACAAATGATTCACAGGCAGGTGTTCTTATATAGGCCTATGGGCCTGGCAAAAAAAAAAAAAAAAGGGGGCTATAACATATGCAGGCCTCAGGCTACCCCATGGACAGCGGAGATGGTGACGTGGTGGCCGATCGATGAGCGACCCTAGTGCAGCTCCCTCGGCGTTCAGGAGAGCCGGGGGGCCCCGACCGCTGTCGTCATCCCTGTTGCAAACTGCATGACGTCATGGCGGGAAGCGCGCGCTGGCGCCTAATGCGCGCACAACCCGTCACAGCCATACGGGGATGAACACAGAACGCCGCCGGCAAGGTAGATCCCTGCAAATGGCTGAGAAGTGGAATACTCAGCCGCAGCTGGACAGACAGGAGGGGACGGGAATGTGTGAACACTACACCACCCCCCACCTTGCCGGGAACCCCCCATGGGACCGTGATGTTTCCCCCCCCCCTGGGAGAGGGGGCGCAAGAAAGGTGAACCCCCTAGGACCAACAGGCTATGATAGATAATGGATGGTTGCAATAAAAGCAGTGAATGCATGATGAAATTGGATAGTATCAAAAAATGCATGTGTGCTATATATAAAGGTAGCTGCAAGAGATGTGCGCTAGTTCCATATCAAAAAGCCCGTGAGGGTGTAATCCAAAAACAAATACCATAGTGGATATTTGTGCATACTGCAGTTCAGGAATTCATAATTAATGATTTCTGCTGCACGGGGAGAGGAGAAAATAAATAAATAATTGGCTCCAATCCCACAACTAATGAGTCTCATCCCAATGGGAGATGCTCATAGGTAACCATTGAATAAATGTCAAGGTGCAAGTTGGAAAAAACAGGGGTTGAATGAAAAAGGGGGAAGGCGACACAAATCAGGTCAAGTCTCAATGTGTCCAGGGGAACGGGTGTTTAACCACCCAAGAGAATTTTGGCTAGGAAAGGACACATATAAAAAGAGACGGCCCGCACGTCACCATCTCCGCTGTCCATGGGGTAGCCTGAGGCCTGCATATGTTATAGCCCCCTTTATTTTATTTTTTTTCCACGCCCATAGGCCTATATAAGAACACCTGCCTGTGAATCATTTGTTGATTCCAGGCAGCCTAGCATGGACGGCAGTTTGTATACTTCTTCCCTAACAATTAGCAGTCTGTGTGCCTTTTGCATCTTTTGCAGCCCAGACTTTAATATCCAGCAACAAGCACTACCAACTGATTCCAGCAACCTACCTATATCCTGCCTACCACTTTTCAGATAACAGCACTTTTTCACTCACACACTTGCTAGTTGGTTATCCAACTATCACTCTTCCTTTCTTGATTTCTGGCACTAGCCATCCCAGTCCCTTTGGTTGATGGTTTTGTTTTATTGTACTCATCATTTTTTTCACTCTCACCATCACTCTATGTACCCACATCATTTCGATGGTTTACATCACGTCCATAATGCAATTGGCATTACACTCCCACCCACCTTTATGCACTATTTAGTAGATTAAAATAATATTCACTTTTTATTTTTTCTTCTTTTTTAATTCTGTTCATCCATGGAGCACCTACATGCGAACTTATGTAGTACCCCAATATTTATTTATTTACATATTTTTTTTTAGATACAACATCATTGATCATACTCATTGATCTAATACCCTAATGGGTTTTCAATGTCCAGATCTTATTTATTTTCTTAGACATGTTAGAACTATACTGCCAGTCCCTTTCTTATATACTTATATGCCTTACCTATATATACATTTCAGACCCTAGCACAACTTGCTATGATTTAATACCATTAATCTTGTTGGGAATATATGGCTAACCCATGGGGTGCTCATTGCAAGTATCGGCTCCCCAGGTCGTCGGAGGACGTTCAGTTGTGCGGCTCCTTGTAACCCACCCGTGGGCCATGCTCTTCCTTATTCTCCCCTCTGGGTTTCTGGGGGGCGCTCGTATGGGGCTTCCTTCGGTTTTCCCAACGGGTCTGTACAATTTTGACTATCAGAACACTTATTTGACAACAGTAACTTTCTGTTCGGGTCTTTTTGATCTCAAACTTATGTTATGTATATATATTTTTGTAGAATCAATCATCCCCCTGAAGAGACCTTCTACAGGTTGAAACGCGTCGGGGCACGCACACCATGCAGTTTTTATGCAATGTTGTATGTAACTGTACTCATATTGTATGATCTGAATTGTATCACTTGATCCGTAAGGGGTTCTTTTATTGTCATTATATTTTATCTGTATGATATAGACAATCAGCAAATAAATCATGTTTTACTAGACTATATTGTTATATTTATATTTTGGCTGTCCAAAGCCCCATGGGGTAAACTTCCTTTTCCTACACATTTAAATACAGATGATTATCCTCACACTATGTGACAAAGTTCTCCTCCACAGTTCAATATTCATGATACATCCCACTACCACAGTGTCATCGGAAAACTTCTGAAGATGACAAAACTCTGTCTGGTAGCTGAAATTAGTGGTATAGACAGTAACGAGGAAGAGAGATCTGTCCCCTGTAGAACCCCGATATTGTATACCACCCTAGCCAACACACAGTCCTGCAAACGCACATAATATGGTTGTTCAGTTAGGTAGTCTACAATCCATGACACACGGGAGACATCAACTTAAGTCTTAAGTCTCCTCAACTGTCTACTCACCGTATTAGCTGTAAAAGACATTGATGTGCTTTCCCAAGAAGGAGTAGAATTGTTCGTAGAAAAAGAACAACTGGTGAAAGTATCAAATAGGGGAGAAGCAGAAGGCATCCTAAAGGAGGCAGGTTTCTAGTATGAGGAGTGGAGGAAACTTACCTCAACTCTGCTTGTCTACAACTTTATATCTGTATTAAATCTGAGGAAGTCAAAGTCAAGGCCTCCAAACTAAACTTAAAAAATGGTTCAGTTAATTTTCCATCTCCACAACTCCCCCAGTCCCTCCACCAACTGACCTGTAATGCCGCGTACACACGGTCCGACTTTCCAACGGGAAAACCTCTGTTGGAATTTCTGAAGGAAAAATAGAGAACCTGCTCTCTATCTAAGTCCGTCGGAAATTCTGACAGAAAAAGTCAGATGGGGCATACACACGGTCGGAATATCCGACGAAAACCTCCCATATGACTTTTTCTGACGGACATTCCAATCATGTGTATGCGGCATAATGGTTTTTATGCCACCCTACTCACATTGTTTTGCTGGAGTTTCCACTCCAGCTTTCTCCTATATTTCTCCTTAGCATCTCTAATCTACAGGTCCCTCTGAATCATTTTAACTCCTCCCTTTTACCCACTCTTTTACCCAACAGCCATCTTCTTGGAGTTAAGTATATCCGTCATATCCCTTCTTACCCATGTTTTTTTTATTTAAATAGCAATAAACCATTCTTGTTGGAACAATAGAATCCACAGAGAAATTAATATAATGTGTTATGCACTCAGTAATTTCATCAATGTTTCTTCCATGTGGCTCACAGAGTGTATTCCAATCTGTCCCCTCAAAACAGCACCCCAATGAATCAAAGGACTCCTCAGACCATTTCTTTACTGATCTGGTGGTCACAGGCTATACAATATCCTAACCATGGGCACATAACAAGGATTAAGGTAGACCAAATTATGATTTGATCTGCCTACAGGTGGAATAGGAGAATAGCTGTATGCATTCTGCACATTGGCATACAGCAGATCTAGGTTCTTATTCTCTCTAGTTGGGTAGTTCACAAACTGTATGACGTTAGTCAATGTTTTCTCCATGGTGACATGTTTAAAATCACCTAAGATTATCATAAGGGTTTGGGATGTTTAGAATGAAGTTTCACAATAACACAGTGGACGGCATCCCTTGCCAATGTTGGGTTGGCAGAAGGTGGAATATACACTCCTGAAGCAATAACATGTGGAATCTCCCTAGGTAAGTAATAAGGCCGAAGCCCTGCAACCAATTATTGTTACCAACTAAATCCAGGCAGCAGACACTTTCCTAAGTAAATATATGTCATTACTTTGACGTTTAATACCATGGGAATTTATTTAATTATTTACTTGTGTGATTCTGTGTAAGATAAAAGTGGTCCCATGGGCGAATTCACCACAGGACCACTTTTATAGGTGGCGGAACAAGTGCCCTCTCCCACCACTTCCCAGTTGTTTCTGAGCTTATTGCACATTAGTATGAAATATGAACTTTTATGAAGACTATTTTTTACCAGACTTTTCCACTTTGCACTTTTATGCACATTGATTGTTGTCAGTTGCACATATATATATTTATTTATTTACTGGATTTTTATCCACCTGTCTTATATGGGTTAGTGATTGCCTATTTCACCTCTTTTTTTTTTTTCACTTGTTCACTTGGTTTACTTTTGCACTGAATTTGCATGTTTTGGATTTGTTTGGACATTTTATTAATTGATCAGTTTTTATTTTATCAATTATCCTACTGTTTACCCATTTAGTTAAATAGTTATTCAATCAGTGAGCGCCCCCTACCTTCTTCTTTTTAATATTGTTATCTATGTGCGAAAACTTTTAGATGGCATTTATTTATTTGAGGTTTTAGATTATTTTCCTTTGGTATGAACATTAGTTCCCCCTTTTTTAACACATTCCTTGCAATAAGAAATCAAATGGTAAAAAATAAAATAAAGGGACAGTGTAAAAATGTAAACTGTGTTTAAACCACACGTGTAAGGTATAGCCACAATTGTTAGGCCCCATACACACGAGCAGACAGATTTGTTCAAATCGGTCAGACAGACCAATTTGAACAAATCTGTCTACTGGGGATGTATTGGTTTGATCGTGTACACAAGATCAAACCAAAATCCCCGCCAGCAGACGGCGCGCTGACGTGGCGGTGACATTGACGCCGCCACGTCACCGCACCAGGAAGTAAAACACTTCCGCGCATGCGTCGAAACCATTCGACGCGTGTGCGAGAAGACATGTCTGCTGGTTAGCGTACTAACCAGCAGACATGTCAGGCCGACGGGTTCCCAGCCGACAGATTTGAAAGCATGCTTTCAAATCTGTCGGCTGGCCAAATCAGTCGGCTCGCCCGTACACACGATTGAATCTGTCTGCTGGGACGGTCGGGCCGACCGTTTCCAGCAGATAGATTTGATCGTGTGTATGCGGCCTTAGAGAGAGAGAGAGCAATAATTCTAGCTTAACCACTTAGTAACCGCCCTATAGACTAAATACATCTATAAGGCGGTTCCTCTCCTCTACTCGAGCAAAAAATACGTATTTAAACAAAAAATTCCAGAAAATGCCTGGTCTGGCATGAATGACAAAGCAAAGCAAAGCAATGCCACGGGTTAGGATGCAAAGCATATTTAGTAATATGTGAGAAGTTATTGAATTTTTTAAAAATAACTCTTTAGTATATCAAAACCACACTCTCCTGCAGCCCTTGTGTCTAACCTCCCCTATGGGAGGGGGACTAGGTAAGCATGACAGTCAAGAAACTAGCATTTTTGAAAAGTGAGGTCAACATTGGTAGCTTTTGTATTTTTCACAGCACAGCTTCTTTAAAATGTATGAGAAAATACCAACAGAGCCACAAGTAGCCACCAGGGGGAAATATTGTCTAACTAAACACATGAAGCCTTTTAATGCCTCATCAGTATAATTATGAAAAAAGTAGAGTAGATGGAAATAAGAGACATTAAAAAAAAAAAAGATGGTTCAGTATATAAATATTTATGGTATGATGCCGTGCATCTTTACACACTCTGTATATCAATTCTTTCTTTGAAAAGAATGGATCTGAATCTAATCTGAATGTCACAGCTGGTATGATTTTATTTTATATGTGAAAGCGCATTAAGTTGCATACATGCAGGTTTTAATAGCAATAGGTTTGTTATTATATATATTTTTTGTTTAATGAATAATGTTAGTATTTAAAATACATTTTTTAAAGTAGAACATTGTAGCAACTATCACAACCTTGAGACTATAATTAGACTCTAATTTCTAACAATCATTTTTTTATCTTCACATTTAAAAAAAATTGTTTTTTAGCAATCTAGTTGTAATTCTTGTGCCAGCAATGCATCTAAATCTTGACAAGTTGGTGTGCCTATGATAATCATTATAACTAATGTATGTACTTAAATATTGTTTGTGATTACATATTATAAACTACTTGCATTATCTCCATTTTCCTGTACTTTAATGTCAATTACATCAGGATCTCAAAAAAATGATGAGTAGTAATATAGTGTAATTGGCTTTGTTATAAATGCTATATACCAGGACTGCATGTATATTATGTTATGATTTTTCAGATGGAAAATATTATTTAAATATCTATAGATTGACTTATGTTTTACATCTTATAAATATATTTTTACATATTAAACACATTTTTCCTTACAGTATTTAAAGTTGGTCTAGTATTATTTAGCTTCAGTGAAATGTTTAGGTAAAAATGCTTTTACATAAAACTATTTTAATTTTATTAATATAGTTTTAAGTTAATTTTCCATACACTGTGGGATTTTTGATACTCACTTATTTCTTACATTCTACCAATTCAATTTATTAATGTCTAGGTTCTCTTAAAATGTATTATTTAATGGCATCAAATTTGTGTTCAGGGTCTGAAATGAACAAGCATCATTAGGAGCAATTAACATCACCAGAACAGAATTAAAAAAGAAAGGCTATTTTATTTTTCTATACATTTTGCTATAGATGTATTGTCTAGTTTCATAATTGTTAATTTATTGATAAAACAAGCTGCATGGTTATATTTGTTTCACTATTCTATTTTCAAAGTTAAGGACAGCCAACGAAATGCAAAATGTTTTGAAAACTACAGTAATGTTTTTTTTTTTGCTGCTTATGCGGCAAAATGCTACAAAAGATATCTTATTAAGTACCTCATTTGCTCTTGGATGATAACCAAAAGTGTAAGTTCTAGTAAAGTGTTTCCTGCAAATGCCCAGATGGACAGATATTGAAGTTAAAGAAAAACCTACATTGATGGGGGTAAAAAAATAAAAATAAACTAATTTTAATGCTTTAAAATACATTCAGTATGGCTTACTTACTAAAAATCTGCCTCTTGAAATAAAAAATAATATTTTTACAGTAAACACAGATGGCAGATTTTTCTGCATTTTTTAAAAATTGCACAATAAGAATAAGAAATAATTATAATTATAATAATAATAATAATAATAATATAATCAATTATAATAATATAATACCATAAAAAAACAATAAACAATTTTTAAATAAATCCTATATTTACACACATTTTCATATATATTCAATAGTAATTTGTGGAATAATTGTAAATGTTATATTTGCGCTCTATAGCAAAATAGAAAGACAATAAATGTTTTGTGTTTACAATAAATGTGATATTATGGTGTGTTTTAAGACCTGCAGTATGTTTTAGTCTGGTCCCACTTAAAAACACATTCCAAACTACACCTTTCTATTCTCTTTGTTGAATTTCACTGAAGTTTCTCTTCCTGTCATCACTCCATTAGTACCTTCACCAAGGTTCATAGAAAAATTCAGAAAATACACCTGAACAAGCATAACAAGAATGATTATTCCTAATTGTGCTTAGAGTAAATGTTTCTTTTTAAAAACATAGCAACCTAATGGCAAAGGCAAAAATATAACACTTCTTACGGCTGATGTTAAAGTAACACTGCGTGCTTTCAAAGAAAATGACGTGCCATGGCAATGTCAGCAATACATTTGTTAACTTAAATAGATGACAGAATTGTAAAGGTGCAAACATGCAATTAGTGAAATTGAACCTTCTGAAATTCAAGATATCTATTGTGTAGGGAATCTTAAGACCTGGAAATGTTGGGCTGCTTGAATTCAGCCAAAAAAGACGGGATATTGTTTCTGTGATATGTGAAAATACAGCCATCAGATTTAAACATGAGAAATATATTATAATAAATTCACATGGGACAATACATAAAAAATAGGATAATAAAATAGCACTGAAATATACTGCAACATGCTTGTTATTATTATACACACTAATAACATAATGATACATGATATGAAAAAAAATGTTATTTAAACTGGAAGTAATTTAACACAACTGCATATAACTTAATGGGTTAGCGTAGCCGCTAAGAATTAGTCCATGTTCTTATAAGGTGATGTGTAATATATACTTAACCCTATTTACAGTGTTATACTTTGATTTAACACATTGATATTACATTTTTTTAAAGAAAATACAGGCTTTCCCTAACTTCTTTATTATTTACATTTTTCCTATGTCAATTCATTATAAATCAAATAATTAATAACATTTGAGGAGAGTAATCCACAGAAATAGGATTCCCCTTGGTATTTTATGTCATATGCAAAGGTTTATTTAAAAAAAGTAATGGTAAAAATATATGTCTCGTTAGAAAAGCTTACATGGAAGTAAATTATACTTCGTCTAATTAACAAAGCAATAATTTAGCATAGTTTATAACAACTACAAAACACCTTTTCACCTTAAATTAGTGATGATTTAATTAAGCAATAGGTATTTCATATGCTCTCAATGTATCTGTAAAAACAGATCATTTTGTTCTATAAATATTTGACATCACATTTTTCTTGGCTAAACATGTATTTAATTCAATATACTTAGCAAAAAATTAAACAATTTTTCTTTCATACTTTTTATACTCTATATTGTGTGCCATACAAATTAGGTAATGCAACATTTTTTACCACAAACATAAAATAAACACTAAAAAGATCATTTTATATACCGGTATATAAAAAAAATATGCAAATAATAAACAATAATGATTGTTTGTGTTTGTTGGTATTGTACATACATGATTCTAAAGTATTTAATATTTGTTTGTGGCATGTGGCAAGCCGTGTAGCTAGCTGTGTATCTACATTATATCATATTTTGTGTCATATTTTTTTCTACAAAACAAGAATATTCAAATAAAACCATGAAAATTGAATGTTTTACATGCTGTTTTGATTTTAATATCATTACATTTTTAACCCTGAAGAAGGCCATAAGGACACAGCTTCAAAAATAAAAAATTAAGTTCACTTATGTTAGTGAATAACGTTAATCTGTGTTCACAAACATCTAACCATGTACAAGGTGATTTTTTTATTTATTTTTTCAATTCCACTACAGATGGGTAATCAAAGTGAGAAAGGTGTCAGTTTATTCACTTAGTGAAGCATGTTCTACTTTAAATTATTGAGATTATTTTTTTTTGTCACGGGCATAGATGCCTACCCACAACCATGTTACCAGTGCTTGGAGCAGCAGGGGAGACCAGCAGCAACAAATAACTATAGACTGTCTTTTTTGTATTTTCTATCTTCAAATTTTCATCAGCTATAGCCCCACTTGACAACTTTGAGTAAACCAAACTCGCTCGTAAAATGCTTACAATTTACGTCTATCTACAGCGTATCAGAAGACACACATATAGAGGATTGAAGGCAATAACATTAATATAACAAATATTTTTTTTCTGAAACTTCTGACTGTAATTTAAATTTTTATGGCATGATTGTCAGAAAAAAATATTTGCAATTGTGATCTAAATTAGGCTGAAAATGACAAAGGGGGAATAAGGATAGCTTTATATATATATATATATATATATATATATATATATATATATATATATATATATATATATATATATATATATATATATATATTTATTTGTTGACTATACAAAAATCAAATTGTAATTTGCAAAAAAATAAATAAATCAAATTGTACTTTGTGTTTAGAAGGAAAGTACGAGTTTACATTCAAATGTATTTAAGAGTCATGTATAACCAAAACTTCTAGTTTAATCGTTTTTTAAACTTTGACCACGAAGCAAAAAGTCAACTTGGAACAGGAAGCTTTAAATATGTAAAATATTAAGGAGATTATGTGGTCAGTATTGATCAGTCAACAATAAGTTAATATATTTTTGTATTTTACTTGAGATTGTGTGTTAGCGCTAAGGGTTTGATTGACTCCCTGCAAAACCAAACTTCCTGTGAAATATTTTATCCCTGCAATCTTCAAGGTCAGTATATTCATGTGGACGGAATGGGTCAATTAATTAGCTGTAATATCTTTTAAGAATCTTGGTACTTGTCACTCCACTACAAGAGCTGCAACATCTCACACTGGGATATTGTGACCCTCACTAAGTAATAGAATGTCTGTCCAGCAAACTGACTCTTGCCTGTGTGTGTGACAATCTAACCTTTGTCTACTATAATGCAAAAAGTGAGAATTACCAAAACAGGGAACATCTTTAATATATGATGATGACAATGACGGCCTTGACACATTAAACTGACTATGGTAATAGCAATGAGGGCATTTAGAGGAAGTAACCGATATGCTTTTTGCAACACAACAAACAAATTTGGCATGAAAAGTGCTGAGCAGGCACCTGGAGTCGATGCCCTGGCAAAGGACATTATGTACTAGAAATGGCAAAAGGACTTTTGAGCAAATAGCCACAAATTTGAGGATATCAGTTTGGAATGAACCAGCATTCCCAAAGTCGAATGCCAGTACATGCAATTTAGTTTGTTCATCTGTTTTCTAATACAAAATGAAAGCTTGAACACACATGTATGCATACAAATTCCTTTATGAAATGGTACTTTAACTATAACATACCCTAATGTCTGGATTTTTATTTTGATCACTAAAATATAAGTCTTGCATGATTGTCAAAAGAAAACATTTTGGGCCAGATTCAGAGAGCCATAACTCCTGTCTAACTGGTGTTAGACTGGAGTACTTTCAAATTATGCGCGTTTTTTAGCTAGTCTGAAACCACAAAACATGAATAGACGGCTGCGGGCTTCAATTCGACTGGATTACGTGTTCGTACGCCTTCGGATCTATGCTGCAATAAAAACCGTCATTTTCCGCGTCGGGGTATGCTAATGAGCTTTTGCCGGCGATCCCCGAAATTACGATCTTCAATCGCAATCTCTTACGGCATCTTTAGTCATCTTTTTTTGGCGTAACACTATACCAGCTTTTTGCTGCTCTAATATTAGACAGCCCATGTTAAGTATGGCCGTCGTTCCCGCATCGAATTTCAACGTTTTCCGACGTCTTTTATTATTTTTCACGTAAGTCGTCCGGGAATAGGAATGTTCGTAAACGACACTACTCAAACAACGAATGACGTAACGACGTGATTTCGCGCAATGCACGGCGGGAAATTTTTGAACGAAGCATGCGCAGTTCGATCGCCGCGGGGACGCGCCTAATTTAAATGCTTCACGCCCCCTAGTCGCGTATTTCGATTACGCGGCGAGAAATAGACTACGCCGCCGTATCGTACGGGCAAAAATCTACCAGAATTCGATGTAGAGCCTGGTAAAATACGGCAGCGTAGAGTATTTCGATTACGCTCCGCAAATTTACGTGTACCTGAATCTACCCCTTTGAGTTTAATGTCCAAATTCCTTTTTTTTGTTAAAAAACTCAAATGCATAGTTACTATACCCCCAACCCCAACAAGTTTGGCACAAAAGGCATAAGTATACTCATATGAAAAGAAAATATTATGCATTAATATTTAATCCCCAAAGGAAATCTATTTTATCCATAAATGTTTGCACTGTGTAGTTTCACCACAGGAAACTGAGGAAATGTCAGATTGGCATAGGGATCATTATAACCAAAGTAGTCTATTGAACTTCTTTGTGGCCAAGTTTAGGGAAGAGAATTCACTTCAAATGCCAAATCTCTGAAACAGTCATTGGGACATGTATTTAAAAAACACACACACACACACACACACATATATATATATATATATATATATATATATATATATATATACATACACAGTATCTCACAGATGTGAGTACACCCATCACATTTTTGTAAATATCTTATTATATCTTTCATGTCACAACACTGAAGAAATTACACTTTGCTACAGTGTAAAGTAGTGAGTTTACAGCTTGTATAACAGTGTAAATTTGCTAAATAATATAACACACAGCCATTAATGTCTAAACTGCTGGCAACAAAAGTGAGTACACCCCTAAGACAAAATTTCCAAATTGGGCCCAAAGTGTCACTATTTTGTGTGGCCACCATTATTTTAGAGGACTGCCTGAACCCTCTTGGGCATGGAGTTCGCCAGAGCTTCACAGGTTGGTACCAGAGTCCTCTTCCATGATGACATCACACAGCTGGTGGATGTTAGAGACCTTGCGCTCCTCCACTTTCCATTTTAGGATGCCCCACAGATGCTCAATAGGGTTTCGGGTCTGGAGACCCGCTTGGCCAGTCCATCACCTTTAACCTCAGGTTCTTTAGCAAGGCAGTGGTCATCTTGGAGATGTGTTTGGGGACCTTATCATGTTGGAATACTGCCCTGCGGCCAAGTCTTTAAAGGGAGGGGATTATGCTCTGCTTCAGTATGTCACAGTACATGTTGGCATTTAAGGTTCCCTCAATGAACTGTAGCACCCCAGTGCCGGCAGCACTAATGCAGCCCCAGACCATGACACTCCCACCACCATGCTTGACTGTAGGCAAGACACACTTGTCTTTGTACTCCTGACCTGGTTTCCGACACACATGTTTGACACCATCTGAACCAAATACGTTTATCTTGGTCTCAGCAGACCACAGACATGGTTCAAGTAATCCATGTCCTTATTGTGCTTGTTTTCAGCAAATTGTTTGCAGGCCTTCTTGTGCATCACCTTTAGAAGAGGCTTCCTTCTGGTATGACAGCCATGCAGACAGTGGTGTATTTAGGTTTTGTGCTGCCCTAGGCCTAACTAAACTCGTGCGTCCCCTAATTTAAATATGACCCACCCCTTCCTATCAACACCACACCCCTTGCTATTTAAGGCCCGCCCTGAATTTTTTGAGTAGGGACACTAGTCCTGGGGGGGGAATGGATTCCCTTAATTTGCATAGATTTCCTCTCACTTCCTGTTTGGCTATGGGGCAGGATGTGAAGGGAAATCTCTGCAATGGGACAGGGATGGTAAAAAATAATCTGTCAGGGACTATAACCCTGCCTTACTCTATCCAAAATGAAAATAAAAGTGTTACCGATAGTTCTACTTTTACTTTGTGGTCCAGGATGATAGGACAGTCAAAACTAGAAGTGGCAGCCCCCACAGTTGCAGAATGCTGGCCACCCGCATACCGGGAGCGGTGCAGGCCACTTTATGGGGGCACAAGACTAATTTGCCTATCAGCCCAGTCTGCCCCATAAGACTAACAGTGTAGCACTTTCCGTGCTGCCCCCCTGCAAAGTGCTGCCCTAGGCCTGGGCCTTGTCGGCCTAGGCCAGGATACAGCGTTGCATGCAGATTCAGTGTGCGGCACTTCGCCCTCTCAGCTTCAGATAAGGATACACATTCGCTACCGCCTTGGTTTACAGCAATTGGCATCTCAGCCCTGTGGTGAGTATGTGGTCCACCTTTGGTTTGACCCCTCCTCACCACCTTTTGTGCCTAAATCACCAGGTCTATATATTTATTTTCTTTTACTATCCTTATAACAGATACAACCCATAAGCAACCGCCCCTGAGGAAGCGAGTTTGCTCGCGAAACGCGTAGGAAATATATAATGCGTTTGTATACCTGTTTACGTTGAGGGTCCATGTTGTTGGCTGTATGCTTACACTTTGTCCTTATAACCAACAATTTCTTTATCTGTATATATATATTAATTTTGTACAACGTGCACGTTTTTATTGGCTGAATTGTCTACAATTCATATGGACTCTACTTGAGTCATTTTTTAACCATCTGTGTTGTCATTGTATGGATGTATCATATTTGCAATGTATTAACATTTGATTGTATTATGTATATGCATTTTGGCTATTATGCCTGGCGACGCACATTCATTGCTGTCTCCGCTTTTGTCATATTTCATGTGTTACCATTAAAATGTTCTTTATTGCAATGTGTGTGAGCATGTGCCCACTTTCTTCCACCTAATTCAAAGTCCCAAGGGCGACCTCTCTGTTTTTGTTCAGCAAATTTACACTGTTATACAAGCTGTACACTCACTATATTACATTGTAGCAAAGTGTCATTTCTTCAGTTTGTCCCATGAAAAGATATAATAAAATATTTACAAAAAATGTGAGGGGTGTACTCACTTTTGTGAGATACTGTAGGTAATTGAATGAGCAACATATGTCAAATGACTATAGATTTAAGTAAGTAAATGAACTTTAGTTTTTTTTATTATTATTATTATTATTATTATTGTAGTTGGATTTTTGTATTTCTTTATTGCTTTTGATAGTTCTTAGGCCACATTTTAAATGACAAACTGACATTTTTTTCTTTGGGTAAGATTGGGAGTCAATGGGGTAGATTCACATACACTTAATATTGCGCTGCTTAATCAAAATACTCTACGCTGCCGTATTTTACCAGGCTCTACACCGAATCCTGGTAGATTTTTGCCCGTACGCTACGGCGGCGTAGTCTATTTCTCGCCGCGTAATCGAAATAGCATTTAAATTAAGCGCGTCCCCGCGGCGATCGAACTGCGCATGCTCCGTTCAGAAATTTCCCGCCGTGCATTGTTACGTCATTCGTTGTTTGAGTAGCGTCGTTTACGAACATTCCTATTCCCGGACGACTTACGTAAAAAATAATAAAAGACGTCGGAAAACGTAGAAATTTGACGCGGGAACGACGGCCATACTTAACATGGGCTGTCTAATATTAGAGCAGCAAAAAGCTGGTATAGTGTTACGTAAAAAAAAGATGACTAAAGGTGCCGTAAGAGATTGCGATTGAAGATCGTAATTTCGGGGATCGCCGGCAAAAGCTCATTAGCATACCCCGACGCAGAAAACGACGGGAAGTCCACCCAGTGGCCGCAATTTTATTGCAGCGTAGATCCGAAGGCGTACGAACACGTAATCCAGTCAAATTGAAGCCCGCAGCCGTCTATTCATGGCTTGAGGTTTCCGACTAGCTAGAAAACGCGCGTCATTTGAAATTACTCCAGTCTAACACCAGTTAGACAGGAGTAAGGACTCTGTGAATCTGGCCCAATGGCTTTTTGCTGTTATGTACCCTATAAAAAAAAATATACATAATAATAATAAAAATACCTGCTGATCTTGCTAGAAATGCAGTGTCCCCTGTGAGCCGAACTTTCTTCTGTACAGAACTTTCTTCTGTAAACTAGTCCTGTCACCTCCCGTGTAATAGAGATGGACTAAGGCAAACCCATTTAAAATCCAAAGTGTGTGACAAATATGGTTCCCTCCATACCTAATTTTAATGCCGCGTACACACAATCCGAAATTCCGCCAAGAAAAGGTGGATGTGACCTTTTGGTCTGAAATTCCGACCATGTATAGACTCTGTCTGACTTTTTCTGTCGGAATTTCCGACCGCAAAAATTTGAGAAAAGTTCTGTATGCAATTCCGACGTGCAAAAAAACAAACATGTATGCTCGGAATCAATTAGACGCATGCTCGGAATCATTGAACCTAATTTTTCTCGGCTCGTTGTTGTACGTCACTGCGTTCTTGAGGGTCAGAATTTTGTGTGACCGTGTGTATGCAACACAAGTTTGAGCCAACATTCCTCCGGAAAAAAAAATTTCTTGTCGGAATTTCCAATCGCGTGTATGCGGCATAAAAAGTGAGAAAGTGTGTTATTTGCATGATTATCAGGTAAAAAAAGAGAACAAAGCTTAAAGCTGGTCATGGATGGTTTGAATCTCAGGCAGTACAGCAGGAACTGGCCAAGGTTAGAACCCTATGTGGGCAGGCTTAATGTACCCAAGTTGATCGATCAATCCACCTGGGTACCACCAGCCTGCTGAATTTTACATGCGATTATCGCCTGCGTCCCACCACAGCCAGAAGGGTACAATGGCTCGGCGGGAAAGATTCCCTTGCCAACAATGTCTGCGTTGATGGGGGAGTTAAGCGAATTTATTTCCTTCAACAGAAATTCACTCCATCTATAGCTGGCCTTAGAAAGGAAAACAAATTAATTTATCTTATCTAGGGGCTCTTTAACTTGTAAATTATTGCCGGTTTGTTTTAGGATTTGTATAGACTTTAAAGGGATTGTAAAGGCTTTTTCTTTAATTAAAATAACATTTTCACCTGAACACAATTCTAAATGTGTGTTCAGTTGAAATGGGTGAGAAATATGAGTAACTCATTAGTAGGCATTTTTTTTCTTTTCCATAGAAAGAAGTTGAAGAAATCCTGTTGATGATGTCATTGCTCAGCCACAAACCAAAACAAGTATCCAAACAAGTGAAAGTGACTCACTTTTAAGAGCTATTATTGTAGAAACCATTTAAAGTGATTGTAAAGGCTTGTTTTTTTATTTTTTATTATTAAAATAATATAATTTTTATCTGAACACAGTTTTAAATGGTTTATACTTACTGCTGATTTTATTGACAGCAGCAGAAGCCAATGTCTCACACTGTTTCCTCAGTCCTGTGAATGCAGGGAGAGAAAGGAGAGAACCGCTGCACAAGGGCACAGCGCTGGATTAAGTGAGAACTCCAGTGAAAACTTGGAGAGTGGGGAAGATGATACAAATGGTGGGACATTTTTTTGACATGTGCAATTCGTTTAGTTCCAAATTCGTTTTTTTAACAAGTTTACACAAACTCATTAATTCAGAAATATCAGAATTTCAGAATTTCAGGAAAATTCTGAACTTCGATAATTAGAAAATTCAGAAATTGGAAATTCAAAAATTGGATATTCGGAAATTCAAAAATCTGGAAATTCAGAAATTCTAAAATCCAGAAATTCAGAAATTAGAAAATCTAAAAATTCTAAATTTAGAAAATTCGAAATGAGAAAATCAGAAACTCTGGAAATTCAGAAATGTGGAAATCCAAAAATAAGAATGCAAATCCAAAATTTCAAAAACCTAAAAATTTCAAAATTTTAAATAACTAACTAATAATAACTTAACTATTACTAGCTATTAAATTATAGGTACGTATTGAAGTTTCCTTTCAAATTTGGCTGTTGGTGAGTGTAACAAATACAAATGTATCCGAAGATAAGAATTATCCTTAATAACGAATGCCGCGTCTAAACGAATGGAACGTAACTAATTAATCATAATGAAAAACAATAATAATAATAATATTAATAAAAACATATTATTATAATTATCTATTATTATTTTGTTCCATTCCATTTGTTTAGATGCTGCATTCTTTATTTCGGATCATTCGTAACTTCAAAAAATTTCTTTCACTAACAGCTAAATTTGAAAGGAAATTCCAATATCTACAATTTAATACTTAGTTGTTATTATTAGTTAGCTAGTTAGTTAGTTAGTTAGTTGGTTAGTTAGTTAGTTAGTTAGATAGTTATTTTCAAATTTTTTGATTTTTGATTTTCCCAATATTCGAATTTCCAAATTGTTGAATTTTCGAATTCCGAATTTCCAAATTTTCAAATTTCCAAATTTTTAATTTATGAATTTTCACCCACCCTCCTCATTACAATACCACCTTCCACTCACTTCCTATATACTTCCTATACAGTCTGGTTGTACAATCTCCTTTAGATCTCTCCATCTTTATACAAGTACATAGGAGGGAGTGGACAGAAACACTCGAAACAGGCCTCGTTCACATCTCCACGTACCAAAGACTCACATTCCTGCATGCGTTTGTTTTGGGGCATTTTTACTCATTGTGCATCACTTGAATGGGCTGCCCTATCTGCAATAATCCCACCCAGAGAAACTCCAGAACTTTTTTGTGTGGAGCGTCGCATGGTGCTTTTTTCCGCAGTTTTCAGTGCATTTGCCACACTTGGGGATACTTTAACATGTAATGAAACGCATGGAAAAGCACACATTTTCTGTGCCGTTTGCTATGTGTTTGGAAACACACAGTTGTGAATGGAGCCCCATTGTTGTTGTGTAATCGCAACATTTTCCCTTTCAGGCCCCATTCATTTATCCTGGGGCACACATAGGGAAGCCTGTTGATTTCAATGGGCTGTGCTACACATGGCAAAGTAGCTTGTGGGACATTTTCGGAAGTTTTTTACTGCATTTGTGATCTGTTTTTTCTTGTGGCAAAGTGTGTTTTTGCTTCTGTGTTTGGTATGCCATTAACAAGTAAATACACTGAAAGCACAACTAGGTAATTCTAGGTGTATAAATGTGGCCATACACTATACAATCTGTTTGCACAATCTCTTTACAATCTCCTTTAGATTTACCAAAACTATATAATAGGAGGACACACCATCAATCCAATCACTCTGGGTCCAATCAGGCAGCCTCTTGCACTACATTTGGGGTCGTTCCGTGAGCTACATGTGGCCTCAGGGAATTTAGCATGCACCCTAAAGGATGCCGGGGAAATCATGGAGGAATACCAGGGGTGCTATGAAAACGTAGTTGATGCGTGAAGGTGTGCTAATGAGGACAACTGGTAAAATCTTTCCTGGGTCATACTGGCTTCTCTTTCCTGTGATGTTTGTTGCATATGCTGCGGCCCCTGTTTGAAGTGTTCAATTAAAATACAAATAAGGTTGTTTCTGTGCCTTATATGCTCATAAGGTTTACTAAGGGGGTCAATTATAATGCTAATCTAATATTGCTTGACCCATCCAGCTGATCTTTAAAAAATAAATAGCCCTGCATATTTAAAAAATGAAAAAGCATCTTTTGTTATTCTTATGCTAGATTCACTCCTCTTATGGGTTGAATAATGGCCAGCATCTGTAAGGGACCTGCTTTCTGGGGTTCTGTCATCACAGCTATTTATACTCAGGGTCCTACTCTCACATCCTTACATGTATACTGCTCAATGCAGCAATAAGTGGAAAGACCAGTGATGGCAAAATTGGTGTGGAAGTTAAATTGAACAGCCTAGGGAAGTAATATTATTAGATACATAATCCCATTGGAGCGTATCATCCCTTGTGTAAGACCAGAATATGTACCTAGTTAATGGGACTTACAATCAATCAATACCTTCAATGGTTTAACAATGTAAGAGAAACCCGGGTAACAAGTGCCCATTGGCACACAGACACGGGCATACCAGGATGTGCACAAGAAAGGGCATGCAATGGCGCATACGTAAGCGCCAGCCGGCGAGCGCATGTGCGCACATTGGCGTCAGTGCACCTATTTAAACCAGGCAATGACATACATACTCAGATTGCTTCCTGTTACCAGACCTGTTCCTGTTCCTTGTGTTTGACACGGCTTCATCTGTACCTGCCTTGGATCTCTGCTTGCCTACCTGTGACCTCGGCCTGTATTGACTATGCTTCTGCCTTATGTTCCTGTGTACCAGACCCGGCCTGTATCCTGATTTAGTCTCTGCCTCGCGTCTTGGTACCTGCTCTGCTCAGCTGTTGATGGCCCACTGGCTTCAATTCCAGTTACGCCTCTGCCTACTGTTCCAGCAACATGGAGTTCCTGTGTTCAGTACTTGCCCAGTGATCTCCAGCCATCAGGTCTTTGCCAAGGCCCAGCTGGAGCCATCTACTACATTGGCCCTCGTGCCACTCTGTGTCCTTCAAGAGAAGCCCCCTCTACTGCTTGACCTCCACCAGGTACGTGACAAAACAAGCAGAAAAGTATATACCAATAATTTAAAATTTTTAATGCATAAAACCATTAATTGAACATGAGTCCGTGGTGATCATTAACTGCTTGCCGACCAGCTGACGCAGTTATATGGCGGCAGGTCGGCTCTAATCGTGGGTGCCACCAGGCACCCGCGATCACACGTTACAGAGCAGGAACCAGTAGCTGTGTGTGTAAACACACAGCTCCCGGTCCTGTCAGGGAGGAAAATCCTGATCTTCTGTTCATACAATGTATTAACAGCGATCAGTCATTTCCCCCAGTCAGTCCACCCCCCCTTCAGTTAGAACACACCCAGGGAACATTCTTAACCCCTTCCCCGCCCCCTAGTGTTAACCCCTTTTTATAGTAATCCAATGCATTTTTATAGCACTGATCGCTATAAAAATGCCAATGGTCCCAAAAATGTGTCAAAAATGTCCGAAATGTCCGCCATAATGTCGCAGTCATGAAAAAAATCGCTGATCGCCGCCATTACTAGTAAAAAAAATATTAATAAAAATGCCATAAAACTATCCGCTATATTGTAAACGCTATAACTTTTGCACAAACCAATCAATAAACGCTTATTGCAATTTCTTTTACGAAAAATATGTAGAAGAATACGTATTGGCCAAAACGAAGGAAAAAATAACATTTTTTTTATATATATATTTTTGGGGATATTTATTACAGCAAAAAGTAAAACATTTTTTTTTTTTTCAAAATTGTCACTTTATTTTTGTTTTTAGCGCAAAAAAATAAAGGCTGCAGAGCTGATCAATTACCACCAAAAGAAAGCTCTATTTGTGGGAAAAAAAGGACGCCAATTTTGTTTGGGAGCCACGTTGCACGCCCGCGCAATTGTCAGTTAAATCGACGCAGTGCCGAATCGCAAAAAGTGGCCCGGTCATTGACCAGCAATATGGCTGAAGTGGTTAAACGTGGGTCAAGTTTTTTCATATGGCAACCTGCTTTCCTACATATTAAATGTGTATTCACATTTAAACATTAGGGGTTAGAACCCTGTATACACACATCTCCCCTTATTCTTTAAATTAAAGAGTTTCACAAGTGTGAGGATCCCTTGGCGGTTGTCTCCACACAGCCGGCATGTATTGTTCCCCTACTCCGTCTTTTTAGTGTACCTATTTGGTGCTCAACATATTTAAAATTGGGATAGATGGATTGAAGAGATCTAAAACACAAGCACAGTGATAATCCTTTTGGTGGAGATCAAAGGTCCTGAGAAAGCTGATGGTCATGTGACACTTGTTGACCAGGGTTTAATGGTCTCCAAAAACTCTACCATCTAGGATCCTACACTATCCAGAATAAAATTGGTGCTAAATTCATGTTCAATGAATGGTTTTAGAGAAATTACATTTTATTAACCTGTATTAATAAAATGCATTAATAATTTTAAATCATTGGTATATACTTGTTCTGCTTGTTAAACCATTGGAGGTATACTTGAAAGTCCCGTTTACTAGATACATATCCGGAGGAAGGTTTACATTTCCTAATGTCTCTCTTCATTACTTAACCACTTCACTACTAGGCTTTTACACTCCTCAATACTGGGCCTATTCTGGCACTTCTCTCCTACATCAAATCATCATTCTTTACTCATCGTTACTCAGAACCCCCAAACATTATATATGTTTTTTTAGCAGACACCCTTGGGAATAAAATGACGGTCATTGCAACTTTTTATCTTGCACAGTATTTGCGCAATCATTTTTCAAAAGCCTTTTTTTGGAAAGAAAATGGTTTCATGAATTAAAAAAATAAGAAAACAGTAAAGTTAGCCCAATTTTTTTTGTAAAATATGAAAGATGATGTTACGATGAGTAAATAGATACCTAACATGTCACACTTTAAAATTGCACACACTCATGGAATGGCGCCAAACTTCGGTACTTAAAAATCTCCATAGGTGGCGCTTTGAATTTTTTTACAGATTACCAGTTTAGAGTTACAGAGGAGGTCTAGTGCTAGAATTGTTGTACACGCTCTAACACATGTGGCAAAACCTCGCATATGTGGTTTGAACGGCGTTTACATACGTGGGCGGGACTTCAGTGTGCTTTCGCTTTTGAACGCAAGCTACTGGGGACAGGGGTGTTTTAAAAATGTTTTATATTATTTATTTTACAGTTTTAAAAAAAATGTATCACGTTTATTCCTATTACAAGGAATGTAAACATCCCTTGTAATAGAAATGGTGTGTGACAGGTACTCTTTATAGAGAGATTTGGGGTCAATAAGACCCCACATCTCCCTCCAGGCTGAAAAGCATGCGATCAGGAAAAATATATCACCGATCTTATGCTTACTAGCTGCAATCACTGCTTTGTTTACTTCTGGGAACCCGGGCGTGACGTCATAACATCGTGCCTGGGCCTCCGACAGTCATAGAGATGACTGGGGACCACCTGGTCACCGGAAATCTCTATGCTCGTCATCCAGCACTGGCAGTTTTTTCTTCAGGCCCCCGATGGCATGGGAGAAGCACAGAATGGCGGCGGGAGGGAGAGATGTCACAATTCAACAAAGTTTTGACCTTTAGCTAAATGGAGAGTTATGCCCTATACACACGATCAGTCCATCCGATGAGAACTGTCTGATGGATCGTTTCCATCGGTTAACCAATTTTTACCGATGCTCTCCAATGCCATCGGGGGCCTGAAGAAAGAATGATCGTGTTTGACCTATCAGTTAGGAATCCATCGGTTAAATTTAAAACAAGTTTATTTATTTTTTAACCGATGGATAACTAACCAATGGCGCCCACACACAATCGGTTTGGTCTGATGAAAACGGTCCATCAGACCATTCTCAACGGTTTAACCTATCATGTGTATGCGGCACTATTGTTATTTGCCTCTGGTATGTATCTTATGTTCTTTATAATTTCTTCTTATATTTTATATATGCTTACTATTTGAGGGATCTGGGGTCAGGTGTGGTCCCACCCTGGTTCACGCTTGTGATCCACACTTGTTGTCCTATACAGCCATATCTTCTGATTTGTTTGTTATTTAAACTGAGATCTACAGTTGTTTTATATGTACTGTGATAATTACCTCTTACATGGCTGTAACCTATTCAATATTCATGCTATACTATGTATGCTGATAACCTTTGTTTTTCCTTTTCTTTTCTTGTTAACGTTGAAAATTCCCAAAAATACAATTAATTTTTTTTTTTAAAAAGCAATAAAAAATGTGTTAAAAATATTTTTAATTCACGGCTGCTCAAAAGACAAATGCAGTACAGCAGTTACCAGAGGAGCTTAGTTTACAAAGCAGCCAGCTGCACAAAAGCGAAGACAATTAGAACCATTTAGCAGTCAAACTGTGCCATCTGAGTTAATTTAAAAAGTGTTTCTGGAGTTTGGCCATTTGAAGCAGTTTACCAATATTTACAAGTTCAAAGGTAATGAATCCTAAAATAAGAAAAAAAAAATGTTATATTGAAATGTTTTACTAAATATAAATATGTGTAGTTGCTTTTTCAGAAAGGCAGCACAAAATACTATAGCCAATGAAAATTCATTGTTAGAATAAGACATGTGTGCTTATGGAACATCTTCACTTATTCTGCTTCATTACTCCAACTATACTTATTTGACAGACATCAATAGTGGGGTAGATTTACTAAAACTGGAGCACTCAGAGTCTGGTGCAGCTCTGCATGGTAACCAATCAGCTTCTAACCTCAGCTTGTTCAATAAGGCTTTGGCAAAGAAACCTGAAAGTTGATTGGTTTCTGTGCAGAGTTTCACCCAATTTGGAACTCTTCAGCTTTAGTAAATAACCCCCAATGTGTCCAAATATGTAATTTTCAGCTGAAAAGCTCAGATAGGCAAACATGTTTTGTTATTTCCTTTGAAATGGATCACATTATTGTTCTTATTATTGTAATGCAGGGTACCCCAAGCCAGCAACCTAAAAGTTAAAAATGGACCTATACCGAGAGTATATTCAGTTGTTAAACAAAACTTTCACTACTGTTCACCTGTAAAAGCTAACCATACCAGTCAATAGACATGTACATTAGTTTTCGTCCAAATGTATTTCCGTCTGAATTTTGGGTATTTTCGTTATCGTTTTAAAAAACGAAAAAGGACATGCAGAATATGAAATCCGAAAGATCCGACATAAAAAATGCTTTATTTTTGTTTTCATTGCTACAACAGTTTGATATAGATAGAAGATTTGACATGACGCTGACAATAGCGATCTGTGTCTATCGAACCTGTGGTCGACTGTGCCTAACCTGTGCTCTATTAGTCCAAGATTATTCTACATAGAGAGGAAAGATTTGACATTATAATGACAGTTTTGGTGTGTAGACCATTCGACATGAACAACGAAGATTCGATGAAGCAGCCCAAAACATACAAACGTTGAATCTGTCATTGAAGGCTTATGGTGTCTGTCGACAATTCTAAGAAGATTCGACAAGCAGCTAAACTGTACATTTCCGGTCAAAAGCTCGGCCCATAAGCTATAGAAGAATTTGAAAGTTAGTTGACTAGTAATGATAATTTATAAATATAATTATTAATAGTGTCATACAACATTATAATTCTTCTATAGCTTGTAGGCGAAACATTCGAAAGAAAATTTATGATTGCGGCGTAGTACAGTATAGCTGCTCCGTCAAATCTTCTTAGAACATTAGACAGACACCATAAGCCTTCAATTTAAGATTTGACCTTAATTAATTTGGGTTTTCAGACAAATGCATTTTTAACAAAAGAAAATAGATAAAAAACGAATTTCGGGAGTAACTAAATTAATGTATTTTTTGGACGAAAACGAAATTCCGAACCAAAATATTTCAGTGTGCACATGTCTACCAGTCAATGCTAGATACCACCCAGTGCTGGTGCATAGGTTTAATATTCAAAGCATTGTTGCAAGGCATCCTGATACCCTAAGATCCAAGTACCCATAGCATGCAACGACTGGCTTTTTAGAAGATCAGCATCACATTCCATAATGCCATGTGTGCCTCATAAGAGTTTGCTGAGGCTGTGCATTGAACTGTGGGATTTGGTGTGGGCAAGCTTATGTGTCCAATTTTGTAAAGGTTGACATTTTCATACTGCAGATAAATAGGTTTGGGGGCTTCTGGATTGCTCTACATACCATTTTAGACAGTGAAGCCTATGGTTAAGCTGTGAATGTTGCTTTGTGTCATATGGAAAGAGTTTTCTATATAATAACATGTATACTGGTCTAGTCATATGCTATAATAAAATCATGAAACTATTTAAAGTATTCCTTTCAGTAACATGCATAAGTACCTTTCTGACATGTCACAAAATACAGCACCGATACATTTAAAAAAAAAAAAAAGCTATACCTTTTATCAAATGCTTTTTAGCTCCACGTAGATGACTTTTCCTAAACTAAGGGGATGTCATCCGTATGCTCAAGGCAGCAGGAAGCATTTCCTTAGTCTTCTCTTCCCCAGTGATCAGATGGCAACATTATAACCTTATAGCAAAGCTGTAAAAAGCACCAGGATAGGCAAAAGAAAACAGGGTTTCAAATAGAGTGAACTAGAGTACAAAACACCTAGGGCCAGATTCAGGTAGATGGGAGCATCTTTGCTCTGGAGTAACGTTTCTCATTTACGTTACTCTGGCGAAATTTTAGGAGCAAGTGCTGTTATTCATGAAGCACTTGCTCCTAAAGTTGCGGCAGCGCATCGCAAATGAGCCGGCGGAATTCAAATTGGGCGGGTACGGGGCGTGTATTATTTAAACTAAGCGCGATCCCGCGGCGAACGTACTGCGCATGCGTCGACTGTCAATGCATCCCAGTGCGCATGCTCCAAATTCTGTCAGTGAAATCCCCATTCATGGACGTTTTACGCAAGCGACGCGATTATTATTTTTTTCGACGCGATGACGACGGCTATACTTAACATATGATACTCCACTAGGGGGCTGCTTTATCTTTACGCCGCGTATCGCTTACGGAAACGTCGGAAAGTCACTGCGTCGCGCCCGAATACGATCGTGAATTTCCGATTCCCGCTGATTAAAATATTTTTTCGGCCTAAATCAGCGGGAACGCCCCCGGCGCCATTTTTAAATTAAAGTTGCGATGCGATGGCGAAATTCAATTGCGCCGATCGCTTTGGAACTCCAACCCGGCGTTTCTTGTTTTCTGGTTACAGAAAACAGAAACGCCGGCTTAAAGTGACAGTTAGGCTGGAGTATCACTGATACTCCAGCCTAACTCTACCTGAATCTGGCCCCTAGACTGCACAGAATCTGTGCAATGTCTATACACTAAACAACCCTAAACCATAAACCAATAACATGTGTACATCAACAGTAAAGTACACTTTAATTGTTATTGGTGCTAGAAAGCAGATATAGGAGGATAAATGTCTGTATGCCTTATTGCTTGTACATCTTTTGGAAGAAGAAGTACTCTATTAGTCTGTCAAAAATAAATAAAACAAAAATGTACGGGCATAGTATAATATGTTAGAAATCTTATTAGGGATAAAATAAATCCAACATTGCACCCACAAATAAAGCATGGGTACTAGCATGACACAAGACTACTGTATGTCAGTAAGTAGAACTAACCTCCTGTGGCAGTAGAGAATTCACAAGGTGATCACCTTGACTGCACTGCTATCTGGGTACATGTTTACAGAATGTTTGCTTCTCCTTTATTAACCAATTGAGCTTAGCTATAAATTGTTATTTAACTTTTTCATATGGAAGTTTGATATAACTGATATTATATGCAGATCATAGGACTTTAGTTTGCATACAAACACTAAACAATATGCCTTGTAATAATATTTGTAGCAGTACTCCCAAAAGGGCCACTGGTTGATTATGGTCAAAAGCACAGTCATTATGCTCCTCTGAAAAACCATGGCACAGATAATGATAATGACCAGGGTTCTTCCTCACCAATACATGCATTTTAATCATGCGTTTACAGTTTAGATTATCCACTCAGGCCGCGTACACACGATCAGACATGTCCGATGAAACTTGTCTGACGGACCGTTTTCATCGGACCACGCTGAAGTGGTCTGTTGGTCTGATGTGCGTACACACCATCGGACCAAAATCCCATCGGACCAGAACGCGGTGACGTAGAACACAACGACGTGATGAAAAAACTAAGTCGACTGAATTCTGAGCATGCGCGGGTTTTTGGTCCGATGATTTTGTGTACTAACCATCGAACCTGTCCAACGGACAGGTTTCCATCGGACAGGTTTTAAAGCACGTTTTGAAACTTTGGTCCACTGGAAAATGGTGCGATAGGCTGTACACATGATCAAACATGTCCGCTGTTCGATTGTGTGTACGCGGCCTTAAGGACCGAGCCTCTTACTAAGATTTGGTGTTTACAAGTTAAAAACATATTTTTTAGCTAGAAAATTACTTAGAACCCCCAAACATTATATATATATATTTTCTAACACCCTAGAGGAGTGGTCATCAACCTTGTCCTGCAGGGCCCACTAACAGGCCAGGTTTGCAAGATAACTGAAATACATCACAGGTGATATAATTTGCTGCTCTAGTGATTGCAGTATTCTAGTCTGCATCTCCCCAAGGTAATACATAAAACCTGGCCTGTTAGTGGGCCCTGCAGGAATGGTTGATGACTACTGCACTAAAGAATAAAATGGCAGTCATTGCAATACTTTTTGTCACACCGTATTTGCGCAGCTGTCTTACAAGCACCCTTTTTTTAAAAAGAAACAATGATTGAATTAAAAAATAAGACAACAGTAAAGTTAGTTAATTTTTTTTTGTATTGTGAAAGATGATGTTATGCAGAGTAAATTGATACCCAACATGTCACGCTTCAAAGTTGCATCCCTTGACAGGACCTCTTAAATATGAGATCTGGGGTCAAAAAGACCTCAGATCTCATGTTTACACTAAAATGCAATAAAAAAAAGATAAAAATGTTATGTTATTTGAAAAAAAGTACCTTTAAGCACTATGGGCGGAAGTGACGTTTTGACGTCGCTTCCGCACTGCAATCATATGGAGACGGATGAGGGCCATCTTCCCCTCACTCGTCTCCATACCAAGCCAGGAGAAGGATCCGATCTCCTCCGGCACTACTGACGGCTCTGGTAAGCGGCGAAGGGCACCAGAGAGCGGCGGGAGGGTTGCCCTTTTCCATCACTGATAAAAGTGATCTTGCGGCAAATCCGTTACAGAGACCAATTTTGTCTTAAAGCGAACTGCCCGCTCTTGAAGAGGATACTGCGGTCATGGCAGCTAGCTACTGCCATAACAATGATATTCCTCTTCAAAATAGCGATGTAAAACGACAGTGGGTGGTCCGGAAGTGGATAATATGAACTTTCTACAATCGTTAATTATTTTAATATTATTTTATGATATACATTACAAGCCAGCCCACAACTATTATATTTTATACTGCAATGTGTTATTCATGACATCTGTATACATATATATGAATGTTGTATGTATATGAAAGAATAAATGTGCCACCATGCATTTGAACACTTTACCAGCTACGTGTCACATGCTTCATTAAGGCCACGTACACACAATCAGACCAAACCGATGAGACTGGTCCGACGGACCATTTTCATCGGACCACCGCTGAAGTGGTCTGATGGTCTGATGTGCGCACACACCATCAGTCCAAAATCCCATCGCGCCAGAACGCAGTGACGTAGAACACAACGATGTGCTGAAAAAACAAAGTTCAATGCTTCCAAGAATGCGTCGACTTGATTCTGAGCATGTGCGGGTTTTTGGTCCGGTGCTTTTGTGTACTAACCATCGTTTTGGTCCGAGGGACAGCTGTCCATCGGACAGATTTTAAAGCAAGTTTTAAAACTTTGGTCCGATGGACAACGGTCCGATGGGCCATATACACGATTAATTTGGTCCGATGAAACTGGTCTTCGGGCCAGTTTCATCGGACCGATCTGATCGTGTGTACACGGCATAAGATACTCCACAACCACCAATAGAAACAAGAGGACACACTTCAGGAACAGTTTTTCTTCTTAGAGTGCAACCTCCCCATAAGAGAATAGTAGAGGCCAGAGGTATGTACTACTCAATAGGGGAACTACTTAATTCAGGTTTGGGGATGGTTTTCCCAGGAAAAACTAGAGGAGACTGTACTGTACTGTATGAGCCTCTCAGGACTAAGTTAGTGTTGTCTAGTTCTTTGGTGCAATGCTTTGCCATAATATCTGGTTCCTGGTTCCAGAGTGGAGGAATCTGTATCTTGGTGGAAGCATCCAATCGCAGTGCCAGGTGGTCCATTACATTTGGTGGCATCAGTGACATTCTGTCTGCAGTCCCCTGTTAAAGCCCCTATCCCGTTTGGGTCTATCACAGTTCTCACACCAAAAATCTAGAAAAGACTACTGTATGAAGCTCTCAGGAGAGGAACTACTTAGCCCAAACTTAGTGTAAAGTCTTTCCATGAGAGACTAAAGTGGACTAGTTGGTATGTACCTCTCAGGGAAGGAATTATGTTGTCCAACAATCCCAATAGTTCACTGCCACCGGGATCTTACAGTAAAGCAGTACTCACTAGGCCGATGGAGCAGTTGTGTCCAATCAGCTTCCTTCAGGTGCCTTCCAGTGAGGCTGTGCATACTGTATCCTTAGGTGAAGTCTCATGGTGCAGCTCTGCAACATCCAGGACCCTAATGAACAATAACTTGAATCAGTAGAATGGTTTAGAAGGAGGTAGCCACCCCCCACCGAGAACGGTGGAATACCTTCAACAGGAAGACACTGCTGTTATAAAAACTATTTATGTGCATGCCAGCCACTTTCTGGGCACACCTTCAGAACAATATATAATTTTGCTGCCCATATTAATTGCTCCACTCCTATGTTCCAGAACTTTCTAGAAGGCGGGCAGCAATCAGAACTGCAGCCTGTGAAATCCAAAATAGTCAAAAGAAATCAACACCTGCTTAAATGATTACAGGGGAGCCAAAAGAACAACATTTACTTAACAGGATGTTACTTAACTAGGAGGATGCTACATCTTGTTACTTAATTTATTTGTGAAGAAGATTCAAACAGCATTGCAGACTGCATTCACACAAGATTGGGACTAAGCAAATACATCAGATAGAGCTTGCAGGAGGGGAAGGCTAGTGTGCTAGGCCCAAACCTAACACTCTATATACCAATTAAAGAACCAGTTATAAAAAACAAATTGCCTGATTCAAAACTGAATGGGTGGCAAACCGAGACAATAAACATCTTATTGCACATTTCTGCTCTTATTTTTATTTCGTCAAAGGCTCTCACTGACGAGGCTCTAACCAATACTCAAAATGCACATTTACTGTATGATTTATAGGGTAGCTGGATAATTTGGGAACCTGTCATATATTAAGAAAGTAAACCGAAGACAAACAAAGAGTCGCCCTCCATCCACCACAGAAAGTCATATTTTGGGACACCCCCTCATGCAGCTGGCCGTTGGACACATTTCACATTTTTCTGCACTAAGGATCTTATTCATCATATCCCACAAAAATCCCTGGATTAATTTCTTAATCCAAGTGAAAGGCTCCAAATAAAATAGAAGGGGGAGCTGACCATATTATTCTAAATAAATATCTGTAAGTAATTAATATTTAGTATAGTGGATTAAGATTTAAAGTACATGGAAATATAGACTTAAGTTGAAATTGTGCAAATAAATCACATTTTTAAATACCAAACATTGTGTAATGCTATTGACATTATTTTTTAAATACATTCATATACTGTACAAAAGAACAATGTCACCTTGTACCCAACACACACATTTTTTATGTTAAAATCACGTTGAGGTTTTAGCAAGAAATTACAAAGGAAAATTAGGCCTATAACATTGACGCTGCAAACTGGGAAATCTTATTGTGCCCGAGGAATGAAGCATTAAAGAAATGCTATCACCTTCTCATTGAGGGTAAAGTTACAATGTATATAATCACCCCCAAAGATCCTTCACCACCTCCCTGCAGAGATTGTACCCTTGATGTGTTGCTAAAATGGGGCATGGGGATTTTGGGCAAGACCAGGTGACCTCTCTATGTGGTAGTTCTCTGGCTTAAACAGCCAATTGCCATTTGGGGAGGGGCAGTGACCTTATCGACTTGGGCAAACTTTAACATCATCTGTCTCTGGAACTTACCCATGGTGAGCCGATGCAGAAGATAGGTGGTGTTGGTGCACTGATGAGTGGGTATACCTTGTTGGAGAGAGGGAAGGGGAGTTTATTATTAGCAGATACGGTCAGTTTTCCCCAGAATGAGCAAAATAAAAATGTATTTTTAAAGTGTCAGTAAACCCACATCATAACAAAAACTATCAATAAATGCTGTATTAAATGCTGTTCATACTCACTCAGTCACTATGAGATTTGTTTGCTGTATTCTGCAAAAAACCTGGTTGATCCTGCTGCTCTCTATCTCTGCCTTTCGTTCATGTCCCCAATTCAGCTAGGGAATTTGCAGCTGTGGTCGCAACTCTGCACATGCTCAGTTTTATTTTCTATGCTGATCATTTCCTCCCTATCACATCTGAGCAGCTCATTTGACTATAGTCACACATGTGGATGTATATACTCCATTCCTACTCCTACATGCCTACTAACCAGCTAAACACAATGAGGGCAGCAATGTAGATTTATGGAGGCATAATCTCCTTTTTATTCAAAGACACAGGCTATTGGGGGACAAGAAGCTCTTCCTGCTTACAGGCTGGGTAAGATCTGAGTCATGTGACTGCTGTATATCATTTAGGAAAAAGGTACTTTGATTTTTATTTAACCACTTAAGGACCGCCTCCTGCACATATACATCAGCAATCAGCAAAATGGCATGGCTGGGCAGATCCATGTACAGGTACGTCCTGTACTACTACCCAGCCGTGGATCAAGGGCGCGCACCCACGGCGCGCTCCCGTGACCCGGTCCGAAACCCCCGGGACCATGAGACTCGTGGACCCAATCGCAGCTGGAGTGCGGCGATCGGTCCAAGAGTACAGTGGTTGGGCTCAGAGTACAGTGCTCTGCGCCCCAGTCCCCCCTCAGTCTCCTCCGTGTTCCGGCTCTGCCAGTCGGGCTTCCCATGCTTCTCCTCGGCTGTACGTCTCCTCCGTCGTCCTCCTCCTTCTTCCTCCTCATATTCATTCGCTATTGTCACACAACTGGGTGGGCTCAGAGTACAGTGCTCTGCGCCCCAGTCCCCCCTCAGTCTCCTCCGTGTTCCGGCTCTGCCGGTCGGGCTTCCCATGCTTCTCCTCGGCCGTATGTCTCCTCCGTCCTCCTGTTTCTTCCTCCTCATATTCATTCGCTACTGTCACACAACTGGGTGGGCTCAGAGTACAGTGCTCTGCACCCCAAGCCCACCCTTTTTGAAGCCTATTAGAGCTTCTGGCTCTAATCACATGCTTAAGAAAAAACACTCCCCCATTGGAATCCATGCGTCCGGCGCCCTGCATGTAGATAAGGGGCCTGGGTGCATAGATGGGGGGGCCCAATGGACAATTTGCCACTGGATTAAAGGGTGCAAAGATAATAATATGGAAGAAGGTGACTTAAGGTTGAAAGGCTGCCTGGAAGGACAGTATAAATCTAAGCTAGTGTGGACCCACTTATTAACCACTTAAGGACTGGAAGGATTTACCCCCTTTATGACCAGGCCATTTTTTGCGATAAGGCACTGTGTTACTTTAAATGACATTTGCATGGGCATGCGGCGCTGTACCCAAATGCAACTTATGTAATTTCTTCCCACAAATAGAGATTTATTTTGGTGGCATTTGATCACTTCTGTGGTTTTTATTTCTTGCACTATAAACAAAAAAAGACAGACAATTTTGGAAAAAAAAACAATATTTTTAACTTTTTGCTATAATACATATCCAATAAAGAAAAAAAATGTATTTATCAGTATAGGCCAATATGTATTCTTCTATTCTTGCAATACATGCCAATGTCTTGTAATACTTTTTTTTCCACTTCTTTATGTTAAATAATAAAGTCTAAAATTAAAGCTGGGATATTTAATGATTGTTGCTGAAGTATTTTGTTTCCATGTATCATAGATGCCCTATGCATTTCGTTGACTTGTTCTATTTGTTTTTGTATGGATTGTTGAGTATATCCTTTATCTATGGGTCTATTACCAATTCAGTGATATAGTTTTCACCTTTGGTACAATTACATTTGATTCTTATCAGTTGTCCTTTTAGAATATTAGGAAGCCATGGTTTGTAATGGCAACTATATACAGACAAGTAACTATTTCTGGCCATGTTTTTGAAATGTGTTCTTGTAAGGAGTTTATTTTCTTCTATTCTAATTTGTAAATCTAGGAAATGTATTTGTTTCCCATCGATGTTCCAGGTAAGTTGTATACTCTTATCATTTTGGTATAACCACTTGCCTACTGTGCACCTACACCCCCTTCCTGCCCAGACAAAATTTTAGCTTCCGGCACTGCGTCGCTTTAACTGACAATTGCGTGGTCGTGGGACGTGGCTCCCAAACAAAATTGACGTCCTTTTTTTCCCCACAAAGCTTTCTTTTGGTGGTATTTGATCGCCCGTGCGTTTTTTATTTTTTGCGCTATAAACAAAAAAAGAGCGACGATTTTGAAAAAAGACACACTATGTTTTGTTTTTTGCTATAATAAATATCACATTTAAAAAAAAAAAAAAAAACATTTTTTATCTCAGTTTAGGCCGATACGTATTCTTCTACATATTTTTGGTAAAAAAAAATAAAAAAATAAAATCGCAATAACCGTATAGTGACTGGTTTGCGCAAAAGTTATATTGCCTACAAAATAGGGGACATAATTATGATTTATTTATTTATTTATTTTTTACTAGAAATGGCGGCGATCTGCGATTTTTTTGACAACTTTTGACACATTTTTGGGACCATTTACTTTTATACAGTGAACAATGCTATAAATATGCATTGATTACTGTATAAATGTAACTGACAGGGAAGGGATTAACCACTAGGGGGCGGGGAAGGGGTTAAATGTTTCTCCTACATTGTGTTCTAACTGTGGGGGGAGGGGACTGACTGGGGGAGGTGACCGATTGTGTCCCTATGTACAAGGGACACAGCATCGGTCTCCTCTCTCCCTGAGAGGGACATGGAGCTCTGTGTTTACACACAGAGCTCCACGTCCCAGCTCAATTGTAGACAATCGCGTGTGCCCGGCGGCCATCATGGCCGCCGGGCACACGCGCGGTGTTCTAAGTGACGTGACGAGTGTGCGCGCGCCCCTAGCAGCTTAAAGTGACAGGACTACATATGACGTCCTGTCAGGAACATAGAGTATCCCGCCCGCCATCATTTGACGGCGGGCGGGTATCAAGTGGTTAAATTCAGTAGGAAGAGTTTCATTAATGCTTTAGTTCTATTCCAAATGATGTAAGTCAATTCCACAGGTGGGTTCTTATAAGTTCTTTCTTCTTCCCACTGTGCCATAAACATATACATAGATCCCATAAATGTGTTTTAAAATGTAGATTGGATTATAGAATGGTCTCCAGCAAAATGGCCATTTAAGATTGATCCTGGTCCTCTATCATCTGAATGTAGTGAATTAGTCAAAGAGAAAATGGCCACCATGATATTATTAACGTAGTCTATAACAAAACGGCGACTGTTATACTTCCTGTTCCTAGCAGATAAATAGATTGATTAAACAACCAATCCGGTTCCCCTAAGGAAGTCACGTGACGTAATGCATAGGGTGTAGCCGGAGTGGACGTGACGTGAGAGGCGAAAAACGCAGTTGTTTTTACAATTCAATGCACTTTTATCTTGCTTTGATGTAACCATGTTATCGTCTTTTTAACAAATAGATTTATTATAATCGTTTTATACTATTGGAGGCATATTGTCTATTTCATCCCCACATATGAAACTGGAGCCCTAGGAGCCTGGATCCTTGACTGTAGACAGAGGAGATACAAAGGAGGTACTGGGAGGAAGGCCTCATTGGAATTTGATCAAGGGTTCTTGATATGTGGTTATGAGGTGAGAGTTCTGTCAGAGGTGTTGGTGGAAGCACAAAGATTTTTTTGGAGTATTGTTGAAGTATAGCGCAGAGGACTACTAACATTCATTTAGCAGTTTATTTATTCACTAAAATAATTGAATTTCCATGTTCTGTGGGAGGCCAGATACCGATACCGAGTATTTGTACTTGTACTCCCGCAAATACCCCCGATACCTAAATAGAATACTTCCCCCCCTGCCGCAAAGCCGCCGCAAAGCCGGCGCCGCATACCGCCGCGTTAATCCCCGTACATTACAGCGCGCATTACAAGCTTTCGTTTGTATACTTGTGATGTGCGCCTCGCCATGTATAGACACTCCCCTTCTCGGGATTGGACGGATCTGTCCAATCCCAAGCAAGGGGGAGTGTCTATGCACGGATCCATGTATAGACACTCTCCCTTGCTCGGGATTGGGCAGATCCATCCAATCCCGAGAAGGGGAGTGTCTATACATGGCGAGGCGCGCATTACAAGTATACAAACGAAAAATTGTAATGCGCGCTGTATTGCACGGGGATTAACCTGGCAGCAGCTACTACAGGTATGGGGGACAGGACATGGCTGCAATATGTGGGGGACATACATGGCTGCAATATGGGGGACATACATGGCTGCAATATGTGGGGGACATGGCTGCAATATGTGGGGACATGGCTGTAATATGTGGGGGACATGGCTGCATCTGTGGGGGACATGCATGGCTGCATCTGTGGGGGACATGGCTGCATATGTGGGGGACATGCATGGATGCATCTGTGGGGGGGACATGGCTGCAATATGTGTGGGGGGACATGGCTGCAATATATGTGGGGGGACATGGCTGCGATATATGTGGGGGGACATGGCTGCATCTGTGGGGGGACATGGCTGCAATATGTGGGGGACATGGCTGCATTTGGGGACACATTTAAAAACAGTATCGGTATTCGGTATCGGCGACTACTTGAAAAAAGTATCGGTACTTGTACTCGGTCCTAAAAAAGAGGTATCGGGACAACCCTAGTTTAGATGGTGTAGATGTTGCTTATTTGCAATAAAAAGCAATGTTGTTTGAAAACAAAACACAGCAAAAAACCTGCCTTGCATTAGCAAAAAAACATGCCAATGGAATTATCTCTCCATGAATCCAACACTGTCCCCAATAACAAAATAGAATAAAACTAGACATGTGCATAATTAAAAAAATATGTGTAGCTTCATTTCGGATAGAATCAATATGATACTAATTTTATTTTGTTGATTTGTTTTGGAATTTGTTTAGTTTTCTTTCTTTTAGTTTAGTTTCATCCATTCATTGTCTAACGAATTCCATATTTTCGGAAAAATTCGTATTCAGATTATTCGAAAAATGATCGACCAATTCGAATTCTGTGTGAAGTATATGTGGTTGTTACGGAACAGGCCAGAAAGCCAGCCGCTGTGTCCTTTGTCAACCAATGACTCACCAGCTGTCAGCATGCTGTAAACAGAATTGCCGGCAAATAAAAGTTCAGAAAACAATGTGGGGTACATAGTACCCCTACTCACCCAAAAAATGCCAAAGTTAATAAAAATACAACACTAGTTTTTGACAAGTCCTTTAAATAAAAAAATGCAACATAAAAACGTCAACCTGAACGGAAAAATAAACAAAAACTGCCAAACACGACTGCCCCGTCCAAGCACACAGCCGAATGACAAGGGTGGGGTTACCCATTGACATAACCAGGTGACCCCGCCCCCATGCCTACCTTTCATTGGGCAAATGTCATTATGGGGTGGGATCAGCCCAATGATAGGCAGACGTGGAGGCGGCCCCCCCTATCCCAAAGCACCCCCCCATGTTGAGGGCATGTGGCCTAGTATATTTCAGTGGGGGGGCTTACTCGTCCCTCTTCCTTTCTGGCCTGCTTGGTTGTGTGCTCGGAAAAGGGTCTGGTAGGGTTTTGGGGGAGGGACCCCATGCTGTTATTTTTTTATTATTATTTAATGCTATTCTGAAAAAAAATGCTAAAATTACAAAACAAATTCTGAGTTTCCAAAAACAAATAATCCATTGATGCAATATTGGACCAAATAGTTTTTCGGAATTCCTAAATTTGTTTCATATCTTTGGCATTCTTTTTGTATATTCAGAAATCAGTATAGCTGGTTGTTAATGAGTGGGCGGGTCTGACATCCCTAACAACTAGGACTCATCTGCTGTCAGTGGGATTCCTCTCTGACAGCACAATGTAAACAAAACAAATTAATTAAAAAAACAGCATGGGGTTGATTTTCAGGAGGACCCTACACCTAAATTGTTTAAAAAAATGGTGTGGGCCCCCCCAAAATCCATACCAGACTCTTATCTGAGCATGCAGTCCGGAAAGACAGAAAAACAAGCATGCGCCCCACCCCTGAACCATACCAGGCCACATGCCCTCAACTTGGGGGGTGTGCTTGGGGGCACAGTCTCTCCCAAAGCACCGCCCAATGTTGAGGGCATGTGGCCTAGTGCTCACTCATCCCTCCCCCTTTCCTGGCCTGCCAGGCTGCATACCCAGATAAGGGTTTGGTATGAATTTTGGAGGGGACTCCATGCCATTTTATTAATTAATTTTGGCATGGCGTTCTCCTTAAAATCCATACCAGACCCCAAGGGCCTGATATGAATAGGGAGGTACCTCATGATGTTTTTTTTGCAGAATTTTTATTTGCTGACAATTGTGTTTAGATTCAGCTGATAAGTCATCATTTGTTAAGGATGCGACGGCCGGCTTCCCTGCCCGCACCTTAACAACCAGCTATTCTTCACACAGAATTTGAATAGGTCATTTTTCAACCAATCTGATATTATGGAAATTTGGAATTCATTAGAAAACAAATAAATGAATCGAAACTAATTTCAAACAAAATTTTGTCCGAATTTGAATTCTGACTAAAACAAATTGCTTGTGTCTACAATGCTGCATCTTTAGAATTGTGGTCCACAATACACTATAGAAGAAAATGGTTATCTGCTGACCTGTGTTTTAAAAGCGCATACAAACAACGTTTTTTTTGCGTTGAAAATATTCCTCAAGACGCCATATAATTCTCTACAAAACTTTTAAACAGAAGAGGCCACTTATCCTACTAATTGTCTTTTTCACATTTCAGTTTTTTTTATTGAAATCATCTGAAAAGTACACTTGTTATACAGAGAAAAGAAGAGTACCAACAAAACATAGCTACATTACGTATGGGTAGGTAACAGCAGTTCAAAGGAAATTTAGTTAATCAGCAAAAGTACATTTGTTCGAAGAAAATGTGAAAATGTACAATTACTACACATTCATACCGGAATATAAAATGCTAAGTTTAGAAAAGAACGTTCTCACTAACATTCTTTAACAAATGTGAAGAAAATTCATTCAAAGGTCAACTGTTTACTATATATACTTTATATACTTATTTTACAAAGTTTGACCAAAATCTATCATCTATAAACAACCAAAATCTATGAACTCCATTTGGTGGCATATCATGAATCATCTTTACAGACTGAGAAAATATGTGTCCTAAATAATTGAATGTGCAATTCCCAAAATATTGCTGCTGTTAAGGTCTGTACACAAGTGACAGCACTCAGAACCATTTTTATTGGACTTCTGACATAAAAGAAACTTTATGCTGGCATGACAAGCAAAGTACTTGATTAATAAAGAGTTTCACTGTTTTGAAACACATATTCCATGCAGGCTCATTTGATGAAACCACAAGTAGAGAATGCTTTACTGCTTCCAGTCACAAGGGGGTTGTGTGTTTTAGCCCTGCTTGCATAGTCAGCTTACTTTGGAGACCCGCTAGGAAAGAAACACGAGCAGCAGAAAAAAAGTGCTACATTTACTGACCTTGCCCTGAGAATCAATTGATCTGATGGGAGAATTATTTCTTTCCATTTGCCACTGTTTTCTTAGGTTTATGCCCACTTAACCCCTTCACCTATAAAATAACCACCATTACGAAAGAAGTATATATGATTACACTATACTGTAAAAAAATACAGTGCTGGTCAATGATAAGATTTAAAACAGTTTTAGCATGGTTGAATGAATGCAACTCGATAGGTCATTTTTACAATGCTTTCCTTTTGACCCCAGTTTCAATCATCTTTTAAAAACATACCATATGTGTAAGGCCGCGTACACACGAGGGGATATGTCCGCTGAAAACGGTCCGATGGACCGTTTCAGCAGACATCTCCGCTCGTGTGTATGGGCTAGCGGACAGATTTGTCCACCCGACAGATTTCAAAGCAAGCTTTGAAATCTATCCGGTGGGAATCTGTCCGCCCGACATGTCTGCTGGTTAGTACACTTACCAGCAGACATGTCGGCTCCCACCACCGCCGCGCCGCTGCCGAATGGATTCGGCGCATGCGCGGAAGTGTTTTACCGTTCGGCGGCGGGGAATTTGATCCGATGGTGTGTACACGCCATCGGATCAAACTCCCGATCGGACATATCCGATGGAAATGGTCCGCGGACCGTTTTCATCGGATATATCCGATCGTGTGTATGGGGCCTAAGACTTTTTGGCAGTCTAACCACATACAGGACCCCGAAAACCAAGCATCGCCTTCCGGCTTTCTAAGTGAGTAAATTGTTTAATTCACACATCACTACTTATCACAGTTTGGAGGCCATGAAATGCCCAAATAACACACCCAAAGCTATTTGCTGAGAGGCATGTTACTTATTTTGCAGATTTTGCTTTTTGTCAAAAAGTTTTGAAAATTGAGAAAAAAGAAAATCGTCCTTTACTTTCTTCATTTTCCAAAACAAATGATAGCTGAAAAATACTCAATGTGCCTCTTAGAAAATACCTTGGGGTGTCTAATTTCTAAAAAAGGGGTCATTTGGGGGTGTTTTGTGCTATCTTGGTATTTCATGGCCTCAAAACTGTGATAGGTAGTGAGTAGTGAAATTAACAATTAAGGCCCTTACAAAGCCTGAAGGTGATGAATGGTTTTCAGGGTCCTGTATTCTACATATACCCATGGCATTTTTGAGCAATATGTCATTTAAGTGACAAACTTGTGGCAAAATATAAAATATTCCATGGACTCAACATGCCTCTCAGAAAATAAGGGTCATGTAGGGGGGTTTTGAACTATCCTGGCATTTGATGCCTAAGATTAGAAGCTTATTTCACACATCACCCACTCTTCCAACCACTTGAAGACACTGACCCTTTTTGTTTACATGAAAAAAGCATTTTTTTGCTAGAAATATACTTTGAACCCTCAAACATCTAATATGCTTTTAAAGCATATGTGAAACAAGAAAAATTGCGCTAAAGCTGAAAATATACAAATGTGGTATGTCAAACACCTACAAATTAAAAGTATATATAAGAAAATCCTGCATAATATACAAAAATGATATGTACAGGCTGGAACTTGAATTCAATGTTCAAAGTTGTTTCACACATAGAAATAATCCATCAATAGATTCAAAAGTTCAGATATTGGAAGACTCCCAAGTGATGATGATGAAAACAGACACTCCGGACAAGGTGCTACAGGAAAACCTCCACCACATATATATGTATGGCCTCTTACCAGATGAAGATAAAAAGACAGCATTCAGATATAAACATGTATCCTGGAAGGCTCTTAATTGCAGTCACCTGGATGTAGGCAATCTCCTCGTATACCCAAAGACCAAAGATCTGGTAAGAGGCCATACATATATATGTGGTGGAGGTTTTCCTGTAGCACCTTGTCCGGAGTGTCTGTTTTCATCATCATCACTTGGGAGTCTTCCAATATCTGAACTTTTGAATCTATTGATGGATTATTTCTATGTGTGAAACAACTTTGAACATTGAATTCAAGTTCCAGCCTGTACATATCATTTTTGTATATTATGCAGGATTTTCTTATATATACTTTTAATTTGTAGGTGTTTGACATACCACATTTGTATATTTTCAGCTTTAGCGCGATTTTTCTTGTTTCATATATTGTCTTGGTGTAGTCTAACACCTTTTTTATCGCTGCTTTCCATACATGTTTTTTTGAACGAGCGCTATATTTTTACCTTTACTATTTAAAGCATATGCCATGCAGATTAAAATGGGGGGTGTTGCAATTTTTTTACCCTAGATCACTACTCAGCCCTTAAAGCATCTGACCACACCGAGATCAGTGTCATAACATGCTTTCCAAATTTCCCAATGGCGCTGTATATATCCGGCAAAACTGAAGTCCGGTTTCTTATGCAATAGAGATAATTAGAGCCATTCTTGGCTCCAGTCAGCCTTATGGTCAGCTGGCGGAACCACCGGCTGCATTAGTGGGTTCCCCAGTGGGTCAAGAGAGCCTGAGAAAAGGAAGGGGGGGGGGGGCGTTTCCATCCACTTCCTGTAAAAGCAGTCTAGCGGCTAATTTTGCTTTCACATAAAAGCTGACCACCGGCTATTAAAAAACAATACCAAGATGACACCTAAAGTTTCAGGTATCATTCTGGCATAACCACTCAGTCAAGCAACATATGTCGCTGGTACTTGTTGGGCACATATTATAATGTTCTTTTTTTTCATGCAGCCTGTGGGCAGATTCCTCCATTCACATCAATTGATCAGTGGTATGCCCACCATTATAATACCGCCCTGCATCCACCCACTTTTAATGATGGGCATACAATAAATATAAAAATAGGGGTGAGTCGCCCCTATGTCCACCCCTGCCCCTAGTCCACCCCTGCCCCTATGCTTCGGCATATATGCTCTTTTTTTAACTGTGGTGGGGAAATCACCTACTACAGCACTGGAGTCACGAATTTACTTATTGTGAGAGAAAATCCTGTTGCTGTCAAAATAAATGCTGCATCTGAATGGCGTACCTGCAAAGCAAACAATGGTAACAATAAATCACAGTATCAATAAAACACTAATTAATTAAAATAACTTTTTTATTGCAATCTGTGCCAAAAAAGATTAACAAATATATGCCGAAGCATAGGGGCAATCTGCTCCTAATGGTAATGAAAGGTGAAACTAAAGCGCTAGCCAACAGTAAATAAAAAACAATACAGACCAGTGAAATCAAAATGCTGCTCAAATTTAGTGTGTGCTAACAACAGAGAAATGGGTGTGAATAAAAGTGATGAGCGCAAATTAACTATATTACATGGGAGCGAACAACACTCCTATAGTGAAAAAACATATAAACATGTACAATAAAGCTGAAAGTGAAAATGTATAAAATATATATAATAAAAGTTCAAAAAAATGTAAAAAAAAATTGTAACGTCTGGGTGATGGTAAACAATAATGTGTGCATCAACCAATACGTAAGCTTCTATCCATGTAGGCAATGGAACAATCCAGACGAATCTTCAATGACAAATGTGCTCACAGAGCGCTTACCTTCCAACAGGAAGAAAGAGGCCTCAAACACAATCCTCAATGGTGCTGTAGAAAGCCGTCTTCGGTAGGGAATGTTGTCCAAATCCAGCCACAATCAGGGTCCTCTAACCGTGTGTTTAAAGCATAGATGGAGTAAAGAAATAGACTCTCATCGTGATTAATGTAAAACTGGGATCAGTTTAATAGAGCTAAATGCACTTACAAGAAAAACGATTAAAAAAAACGCCAAACAACGAAACTTCTGGTCGGACGGTCAGGGTGTCACGTCACGTGAGTTTGACCGGAAGTGACGTGACACCCTGACCCTCCGACCGGAAGTGCCGTTGTTTGGCGTTTTTTTTTATCGTTTTCAATTTTGGTTTAATTGGAAATGTTTCACTGTACATGTCCCGATTGATTTCATATCAAAATATCCTTTATGCACTGCATTAATAAATATAAAAAAAATTGTTCACATTTCTTTATTGTGGGAAAAAAAACTGAGTTTTTGAAAGTGTGCTGATAAAGTTTTGTTAACCTTAACCACTTTAGCCCCGGACCATATTGCTGTCCAAAGACCAGAGCACTTTTTGTGATTCGGCACTGCATCGCTTTAACTGACAATTGTGCGATCGTGCGACGTGGCTCCCAAACAAAATTGGCGTCCTTTTTTTCCCACAAATAGAGCTTTCTTTTGGGGGTATTTGATCATCTCTGCGGTTTTTATTTTTTGCGCTATAAACAAAAATAGAGCGACTATTTTGAAAAAAATGCAATATTTTTTACATTTTGCTATAATAAATATCCCCAAAAAAGAAATAAAAAAACATTTTTTTTTCCTCAGTTTAGGCCGATACGTATTCTTCTACATATTTTTCGTAAAAAAAAAAAACGCAATTAGCGTTTATTGATTGGTTAGCGCAAAATTTATAGCGTTTACAAAAAAGAGGGTAGTTTTATGGCATTTTTATTAATATTTTTTTTTTACTAGTAATGGCGGCGATCAGCGTTTTTTTTCGGTACTGCGATATTATGGCGGACACATCGGACACTTTTGACACATTTTTGGGACCATTGGCATTTTTATAGCGATCAATGCTATAAAAATGCATTGGATTACTATAAAAATGCCATTGGCAGTGAAGGGGTTAACACTAGAGGGCGGGGAAGGGGTTAAGTATGTTCCTGGTGTGTTCTAACTGTATGGGGGGGGTTGACTCACTAGGGGGAATCACTGATCTTCCGTTCATACATTGTATGAACGGGAGATCAGAGTTTCCCCCGTTGACAGGAACGAGAGGAATGTGTTTACATACATACCTCCCGTTCCCCGCTCTGTAACAAACGCACGCGCGTGCCCGGCGGCGATCGCGCCCACCGGGCACGTGCGGGACTCGGGGGCGTGCGGGGGGGCGCGCGCGCGCCCCCTAGTGGCCGAAAAAGATAAGACGTAGAGCTACGTGCTCTCACCCAGCAGTGCCACCGTCCCGTTGTAATATGACGGCGGGCGGTTGGCAATCAGTTAAACTGATCCCAGTTTTACATTATTCACGATGAGAGTCTATTTCTTTACTCCATCTATGCTTTAAACACACGGTGAGCGGACCCTGATTGTGGCTGGATTTGGACAACATTCCCTACCAAAGACGGCTTTCTACAGCACCATTGAGGATTGTGTTTGAGGCCTCTTTCTTCCTGTTGGAAGGTATGCGCTCTGTGAGCACATTTGTCATTGAAGATTCGTCTGGTTTGTTCCATTGTCTACATGGATAGAAGCTTACGTATTGGTTGATGCACATATTGTTTACCATCACCCGGACTTCACAATTTTTTTGAACATTTTTTTGAACTTTTATTATATATATTTTATACATTTTATATATATATTTTATACATTTTCACTTTCAGCTTTATTGTACATGTTTATATGTTTTTTCACTATAGGAGTGTTGTTCGCTCCCATGTAATATAGTTAATTTGCGCTCATCACTTTTATTCACACCCATTAATCTGCTCCTAATGTCCACCCCTTCCCCTATGCTCCAGCATATATGCTTTATTTTTAACTGTGGTGGTGAAATCACCTCCTACAGTGCTGGAGTCACAGATTTACCTATTTCTGTCAAAATAAACAAACCTGTGCTGCAGCTGAATGGTGTACCTGCAAAGCAAATAATGGTTAATAATAAAACAAAGTAACAGTAAAGTATAATAGTAGGTCATACCTGCAAAGCAAACTCACTAAAACACAGTAACAAACATTGCATTATAGCATAAATCACAGTAATAGTACAGTAGAACAGTAGAATGACATACCTGCAAAGCAAACACGATAAAACACAGTAATAATAAAACATTTCAGTATAGCATAAAATACAGTAAAACAGAGTAGAACAATAGTGTGAGAAGAACAATAACATACAACGCAAACAATAAATACAAGATATACAATACAGTGTCTCTAATGGTGCTTCTCATGCACCATTAATCAAGGACCTGTATAAACAGGAACAAAGTAAAAAGTGATATATTACACCAAATGATAAATCTTGTGTACATAAGTGCATAAATATCTTAACGAATGTCCATATAATAATATGTGCAATAGATCCAATTTTTCAATTGGTCTAATAAAATCCACCAGAGTGCAAACGTGATGAGAATTGATCCAATAATTCAATTGATCTGATTAAAATCCACCAGAGTGCAAACGTGATGAGAAGGTAAAAAGTGATCCCGCCACCAAATGGGTATTCTACTATTACCTCCAAAATAGACCACTGTTTCACCAGATGGTCATACTGCGCATAAGAATCCAACAGGAAGCCCAGGGGAGAGATGTTATGTAGAGTCCTCACATGTCAGTCATGATGTGTATCAAAACGAAAAATAAGAGAAAACAAACATCTAAGAGCTTCCATAAAAAACAGGGATTTATTGCAGCATATAGCATACAGCTTACTCACATTTGGTGAGAAAATAAAAGGCATCAAGATAAACCATAGGACCGGACAGAAGGATCACATCAGGAAGAGGTTCAGACCATAAACGAGCGACTGTAAGGGTGATTCCTGTCCCCGGACGCGTTGCGTAAAAATTACTTCTTCAGTAATTTTTACGCAACGCGTCCGGGGACAGGAATCACCCTTACAGTCGCTCGTTTATGGTCTGAACCTCTTCCTGATGTGATCCTTCTGTCCGGTCCTATGGTTTATCTTGATGCCTTTTATTTTCTCACCAAATGTGAGTAAGCTGTATGCTATATGCTGCAATAAATCCCTGGTTTTTATGGAAGCTCTTAGATGTTTGTTTTCTCTTATTTTTCGTTTTGATACACATCATGACTGACATGTGAGGACTCTACATAACATCTCTCCCCTGGGCTTCCTGTTGGATTCTTATGCGCAGTATGACCATCTGGTGAAACAGTGGTCTATTTTGGAGGTAATAGTAGAATACCCATTTGGTGGCGGGATCACTTTTTACCTTCTCATCACGTTTGCACTCTGGTGGATTTTAATCAGATCAATTGAATTATTGGATCAATTCTCATCACGTTTGCACTCTGGTGGATTTTATTAGACCAATTGAAAAATTGGATCTATTGCACATATTATTATATGGACATTCGTTAAGATATTTATGCACTTATGTACACAAGATTTATCATTTGGTGTAATATATCACTTTTTACTTTGTTCCTGTTTATACAGGTCCTTGATTAATGGTGCATGAGAAGCACCATTAGAGACACTGTATTGTATATCTTGTATTTATTGTTTGCGCTGCACTATTTTTATGTTGTATCTATTTTGGGAATTTTGTGAAAGTTTCTTTGTGTCCAGCTAGCATTCACAGAAAATTTAACCTTGGAGTTATTTTCATCGAAATTTTTTTGTATTTATATTGTAGTATATTTAGTCTTCAAGTTTTCCTCAATATTTTGCGCTGATTGCACCCTCTCCCCATTTCAAGAACAATAACATGACAACTATTTTTGGCTTTTTTATTTTATATATATATATATATATATATATATATATAAATATATATATATATATATACATGTATATATATATATATATATATATATATAGTAAGATGGGGGTTATTAGAATCCAGTGATAGATGCAGTTTCCCGTGAGTCCACCAAGCCAGAACGTCAATTTTTAAGGGCTTGGTAGCCCAATTTTATTTACAAGCTCACAAAATACAAATAGCAGCCCTCGCAGGGGGTTCCACTATTCCTGTATATTGTCCTCCGGCTGTTTCAGACCTCCAACTCAGGCTCACGTTCTGCTCCTCAGAACTACCCGTTTCCTAACGGTAAGCACACAGCCAACTTACTCCTGACCAGCGTCTTGCTGCTCAATTGCACAAACCTGCCTCATGCAGTAGCTGCACCTATGCAGCGCCTCTGACTCCTCTGAGGGTTTTGGGAGCTCACACCTGGCTCCCAGGACCAGACTTCCTGTCTGCGGGTGGGGCCCTGAGCCACAGCCAGGCCAGCACTAAAGAGCTGAACACACAGCTGTGTCGTTAATGTGTCTGTCCATCCAAAATATGGCGAAAACCAGCCATCTTTCAGGAAGGACAGAGTCAAACCATCACAATATATATATATATATATATATATATATATATATATATATATATATATATATATATATATATATATTGTTTTTAATTTGTAATTTTTTTTCCCTTTTTTTTGCACTTTTAATTTTAATTGTAAATGTTTCAGTTTAGGTTCTCTCATAATGCCATCTCATCTTTTGAGATCCTGTGTGATAGTGTGCCCTAGAACTGTGCCATGCTGTACCCTATGCTAATACTCCACTATTGTGTGGTAGTGATGGAAACAGTCCCCAATGCAGAGACCAGGTTGGCCAGGACAGGAGGGGCAAAAATATTAGGTGTCAGACACAACATCTTCTCTGGTGTGATCGTTGGGTAGGGGTACCAAGGAGAACATATGGAAAATGCTTCTCATGCAGCCGGCTCACTGCATTTGGATTGGGAAATTGGGGCATAGCACCTCCTTGATACAGAAGGGCTGTGATGATCTCTTCCTGGAAAGAAGGAAATATCCAGTTCGTTCGGATGCTTTGTATAGCGCATAAGCATTGTACAGAGCCAATTCGAATAGGTGTACAGACACTTTTTTGTACCAGCGTCTGCCTTATGGGCAAATAAGTATGGCCCCATCATCTGGACAATGAAGTCCACCCAGAGGGGCTTCTCAACAACGTAGTAATTTGGACTGCCATGTCTGCGTGGATGGAAGACAAAACGAAAACATTCAGTTTTTGTCCTTCCATCTCACGGCAAGCATTTCATTGGACCTCTCCCCCAGACTAAGTCGACATCTACAAGCCATTGAGGGAAGCCTCTGCGATTAGATCGCACAGTGCCACATGTGCCAATACCTAACCAAAATTCCTAATTCTCCATTTGGGTGCCAAAAATATGAATGCAATCTACTCACTAGGGGGAGTACTCTGGCTGTACAGACGGTGGTGTGGTGTGCTGTCTTCACACTGAAGCTGGTGTGGGGCTCTTTCTACTGTTCAACATATTAGTCATAGACTGCATTTGAATATGTTTGTTTAGCACTGCATATGGAGTTTTATGTAATCACATTTGTGTTCTGGAATGGACCATCCCCTGGGATTGCTTGTTGTCAGCATAAATGATCAAAAGTTACTCAGATAGCAGAGGGTGGAGAGAAAAGCCAGAAATCACACTAGATGCTTTGGACTGAAGCAAATAAACGCTATAGAAGGATATGCTTTGTTTATTTTTCATTTCAGAGGTTTTCAACCACTTTAATGTGTAACACAATTTAGATTGTGTTCTCACCAGTGCCAGAAGCAGATGCTCTCATTTACCTGGTGCCCAACACTTAATGGACTGCAAATGGGAGCCCAGCAGGCTACACAAAGCAAAGCCCGCAGACCATATGTTTTGGATACCAGGGCTATAGACCCACCTGGAATTTGAGTTATGCAGCATCTTCAAATGCACAATTTAAACAAAAAAAACAATATACAGGGGGACTTACGAATGTGTTGGGGACTTTCGCTTTGTTCTTAAGTCAGAAATGTTCGTAAGTCGGGCCACGAATATATACAGGGGGTCCCCGACTTACGAACGCCCGATTTACTAAGGAACAGGATGCTGCGGGGACTATCTGCCGTTCTGCACATGCACAGCCAGACGGAACCTCAGAAAATGTCAGAAATGTTTGTAATGCGAATGTGCAGAACGGCAATTACGAAGATTTCCGACATTTTCCAATGTTCCATCGAATGGTCGCACATGCGCAGAACGTCAATTACAAACATTTCCAAAATTTTCCGAGGTTCCGTCTGGCCGTGCATGCGCAGAAAGGCAGAAAGTCCCTGCAGCGTCCCGTTCGTTAGTAGGAGTTGTTCATAAATCGGGGTGTTCGTAAGTCGGGGACCCCCTGTATATATAAATCTTACCACTCAGTATAATAATGCCATAATGCAGAAGCAAACCAAAGACCATTTCCTTTAGTTAAATAACTTTTTTTTGTAAATAACTCTTAAGCCCTGTACACACGATCGGATATCTGATGGAATCTAATCCGATGGATTTTTTCATCGGATATCCGATGAAGCTGACTTTCATCAGTCTTGCCTACACACCTACACATCAGTCAAAAATCCGGCCGTGCCAAAACGCGGTGATGTAAAACACAACGACATGCTGAGAAAAATGAAGTTCGATGCTTCCGAGAATGCGTCAACTTGATTCTGAGTATGTCTGGAATTTTTACTGATGGACTTCCACACAGACGATAGTTTTTTCCTATGGTTTTTTTATCCATAGGAAAAAAATGTTTTCACCGATGGAAAACAAACCAATGCAGCCCACACACGATCTGTTTGTCTGATGAAAACGATCCATCGGTCTGTTTTCATCGGACAAACCGATCGTGTGTACAGGGCTTTATAGACTTGATGGTTTAATATTATCTAGGAAGAAAGCTTATAATCCTAATGCTCAGCTACCCACTGCTGATAAAATCAATAAAACCAAATCCCAAGCACTTACTTCAAGTCAAATGCAGATGAAACATAAACTGTGTAAACTGAATCTTGAATTTGGCTTAATGACATCAGAATCTGAAACTCTGAAAGGCAAATCAACACATAGGGCTGGATTCAGATAATATTTACGTTGGCGTATCAAGAGATATGCCGCATAAATACTAAGAATAGAAGATACACCGGAATTCTGCTAAAATACGAGCGGCGTAATTCTGTTACACCGTTGTATATTAGTTGCAGTTTTACGCTGGCCGCTAGGTGGCGCTTCCGTCGTTTTACGCGTCGAATATGTAAATTAGGGATTTACGGCAATTCCCGAATGTACTTGCGGCCGGCCGTTGTAGTTTACGTCGTTTGCTTATTTAAGCGTTAAGGTTACCCCTGCTATAGGAGGCGTAGTCAATGTTAAGTATGGACTTCGGGACAGCGTCGAATTGTACGCCTTTTGCGTAAATCGTTCGGGAATGGGGCTTGACGTAAGTTATGTTCACGTCGTTTACATTGACAAATAACGACGTGATTTGATGCATGCGCACTGGGATTCATTTTTTGAATCTACGTTCAAAAAAACGTAGATTACGTGGGGTCATGATTCATTTACATGAATCATGCCCCCACTTCAGAAATTTGAATTACGCGATGTTACGACAGGCACTTTACGGTACGACGCCGCATATTATGGAGCAAGTGCTTTCTGAATAAGGCACTTGCCCATAATATTTGCGAAGGCGTAGTGTAAACACCATACGCTACGCCGCCGGAAAGATAGTTCAGATGTATCTGAATCCGGCCCATAGTATTCATCAGCTACTCTGAATTTTTTTTCAGGAAGTTTTAGTACATTTTTAAGTATTTCATACTAATATGTACTAATATGTTTTAGCTTTTTTATTTATGTAGCACTACCCCGAAGGAGCTGCTGAGTTATGATGGGATGGCATGTTTGGTGAAGTGTCTTAGGCCACGTACACACGATCAGACCAGTCCGATGAAACTGGTCCGACTGGGGGGGGGGGCGTTGCCGGCATCCGAGCAGCATGGACGTGCTCTTCTGAGCTCTGTGAAAGCCCGGGATTCAGCGACAAATAGCAGCGCAACGAGACCTCGTTTTCTCCAACTAATTGTTCCCAGGGACCCTCCTCACCCCCTTGTAGCGTGGCGCAATGTCAACTAAACGGAAGGGGGACAGGCACCCCCAGAAAATAACCGCTTACCTGACACAGCCGGCCGCCGGACTAATCCGAGATGGCGCTGCGGCTGCAGCGTCTGCCTCTCTCCCCTCACGGCATCCAGCTTCACAGAGTCACGGCGCTGAAGAGATTGGTGAAGGCTTTATGGAGCTCAGCAACCCTGATCAATGTTTTCCTTTCTCCCATACAGGCACTCCGAATACAGGCAGCCCTGCTAAAGCTAAGATGAGGCTGGATACAGACTACACAGCGGTGCCAGAGGTGAGCTCACACATTGTTAATGTGGTTAACCCCTGCAGTGTTCCTGACCCATTTGCTAGCTTTCCTACTAATGATCAGCCTATACTAGACACCACACTCAAGGATATGCTATCCACCCTGCCGAATTCTATGCAGTCAGATATGCTATCTATTATGCAGCGCCTGCATGCTGATATATCCTCAGTCTCAGGCAGAGTGTCACAAATTGAAAACCAATTGGGGAGCTTCGCTTCAACTGTGAATGACCTCGTAGATGCACATGAGGATAATCTTGAGAATCACGCGTGGGTCAAGCGTAAGCTGGCGGATTTAGAGGACAGGTCACGTCGCAACAATATTAAAATTAGAGGAATCGCGGAAACGGTACAACCCACTGAACTAACAAGCTATGTGAAAGGGCTTTTCAAAGCATTATTACCTGACCTTAAAAATATGGAAATGATGATTGATCGTATCCACCGCTTACCAAAACCACCGTCCCTACCTGACACTATTCCACGGGATGTGATCTTACGCATTCATTTTTATCATGTCAAGGAACAACTTGTGCAAACAGCCAGAAGTGAAAAATCCCTTCCTGATCCATATTCGCACCTCCAAATATTCGCCGATCTGTCGCAATATACTCTACAAATGCGTAGGGAGCTAAATACAGTGACCAAAGCATTGAGGAATCACAATCTTCCATACAAGTGGATAAATCCTGCCAAACTTTCGATCACTTACAAGGGGGCTAAATTCATAGTTTCCAACCTAAATGATGGTTTGCAATATCTCCGCGCATGGGGCATTATTCCAGATGACGCAAATCTATCACCTGAGGCTCGCAGGAACTCTATCCCGCATCATGTTGCCCAACTCCCTCAGCGCCCCCGTTACTCCTCCAATCACTAACGGGGTTATGTAAAGCTACCAACTATATCCCGGTCTGTTACATTGCTCTGTCTACGCCACTTGAACTTTTTCCCCACAACATCCAAGTTAAGTGCACAGCACCTTCCTGTACGCCGACTGTTCGGCCACTTGGCACATAGATATTTAGTGTTTTTTTTTTTTTTTTTATCTAGTTCTTGTTCTTGGTTGTCTACCATCTCTAGTTATTGCCATACGGCCTACAGCTTTATCACGTGCAGACAACTCTACGGTGCACCTATCAAGCTAACATCCTAGACTTCTTAGGACTTTTGCCTCCTCTATGCCCAATATGACCATCAAATTCCTAACATTGAACGCTAAAGGCCTCAATCACCCGGCAAAGAGAGCTTCTCTCTGGAAATTGGCTAAGGACTCTCACTGCAACGTCTTGTGTGTGCAAGAAACACATTTCAAAGCATCCTCCCCACCTAATTGCTCAAACAGCCAGTACCCGCATATCTTCTCAGCTTGTACTAACTCCAAAAAAAGAGGAGTCTTAATTGCAATCCATTCTTCTATGACCTATGTACTACATGACAAGATACTGGACCACAATGGCCGGTTCATCATATTAGTGTGTTCTATTAACAATTCCCTGTTTACCTTAGTGAACGTCTATGCGCCAAATGCTCACCAAATCATTTTTTTGAGGAAACTCAAAAGGAAAATTTACTCTGTTCAAAAAAGTGCTCTTATTTGGTGTGGCGACTTTAACCTAACTCCAGATTCCAATATGGACTCCTCCATCCCGTCCAGGCGCCGTAATACCTCCTTGGGTCCCCTCCTGAAAGAATTTCAACTGCAAGACGTATGGAGATGTCAACACGCGTCGGAACGCGATTTTACTTTCTTCTCACCGTGTCACAACTCATACTCTAGAATCAACCTATTTCTAACCGATCAATGGACGCTTCAAAAGATCTCTGCCTCTCGCATTCACTCAATAACTTGGTCAGACCATTCTCCAGTAAGTATTACCCTAGCGGACTCTCCTCATCGATCACCAACTTTCCTTTGGCGGATGAACACTAAAATTCTCCAAAATAACGACTTCAGCACCATCCTGAAGGATCATTTAGAACAGTTTTTTATTACCAACAAGGACTCAGTCGCCAACCCAGCAACAATATGGGCAGCTCACAAGGCATACATGCGGGGAATTTTTATTCAGCAAGGCTCTAGGGCAAAGAAGGAGAGATCGCAACGCATTGATAACCTCATCAAAGAAATCAACAATCTTGATTTCTTAAATAAACAAAAAGCATCAGACCACTTAAAAAACAAACTGGGCCAACTCCGATTAGACCTTAGATCCATGTTATTGGACCAATTTGAATTCAACCACAAACGCTTTAAATATACCCTATATGCCAATGGTAATAAAGCAGGGAAACTCCTATCTAATCAAATTAAGGGGCAACGTACTAAATCATCCATTCCATTTCTTTACCACCCACACACTAAAGAAAAATTGATTAACCCCCAAGATATAGCTAATGCATTTAGCGCATATTATAGCTCCTTATATAACTTAAAGGAAGATCCTAACACTAAACAACCCACCCTTTCTGACATAACAACCTTTCTTCAATCTATAAATTTACCCACTCTGTCCGATCTCCAACTTGAATCCATGAACTCCCCATTCAATGTGCAGGAAATAGCAAAAGCTATCAAACTCCTTCCACTCAACAAAGCACCAGGGCCTGATGGCTTTGCTACCGAATATTACAAACAATTTGCATCTATTTTAACGGATCCTCTCACTTCAGTATTCAATGCGGCTGCAATCTCTTCTTCTTTCCCTGATGATATGTTAAAATCCTTAATTATCACATTGCCTAAACCTGGTAAGGAAGCCTCTTCACCCCAAAATGTCCGCCTTATTTCATTGTTGAACCACGATCTGAAACTTTATGCCAAGGTAATTGCGGGCAGGATTATTGACATCCTCCCCTCGTTAATACATCCTGACCAGTCAGGTTTTACAAAAGGGAGACAAACAGTAGATGCTACCAGACGTATAATCAACATAATACACCACTCTACTCATCATAAAGTGCCTTCTCTGCTTCTGGCCTTAGATGCAGAGAAGGCATTTGACAGGATACATTGGTCTTACCTCCAGCAGACATTACAAAAGTTTGGATTCCAGAGTCACATTCTTTCCGCCATAATGGCTCTCTACTCCAAACCCTCAGCTCAAGTTTACAGTTCAGCAATGCTCTCCTCCACCTTCCCTTTATCTAATGGGACCCGCCAAGGGTGTCCACTATCCCCTTTAATATTCAATCTCCTTATGGAACCACTGGCCCACAAGATTCGTTCCCATTCAACAATTGTAGGTATTAAAATTGGCACAGAGGAACATAAAATCAGCCTATTTGCCGACGACGTGATTCTTATGTTATCAGACCCACAATCCTCTTTAGAAACTGTGTACTCAACTCTGCAGGCGTTTAGCTCCATTTCTTATTACAAAGTCAATGAGTCCAAATCCCATATTCTAGGGCTTAATATTCCCCCCGTTACACAATCGATCCTCTCTGATCGTTTCCCCTTTCTCTGGGCAGACAAATCTATAAAATACCTTGGGATACAGCTTACAGCTGATCCAAATTCCTTATTCCAAGAAAATTGTATTCCCTACCTCCATTCCCTACAATCTGAATTATCACACTTAGCCAAATTTACACTCTCCTGGATGGGGAGACTGGCATCCTTCAAGATGCTTAAGCTCCCACAATTATTATACCTCTTCCGCAATGTACCTATCCCTATACCATCATCATATCTTCGTAAGCTACAATCTGTGTTAAACCACTTTATATGGCAGGGGAAAAAAGCGAGATGCTCGCAATCTAATCTCATTAGGCATAAAACAGCCGGAGGCATGGGTTTCCCCGACCTCAGGGATTATTATCTAGCTTCATTATTAGCACAATTAAAGGTATGGTTTACGCCGCACACACAGAATTTATGGAAAGACTTAGAAAGCCAACAAGTCCCAGGCAAGGACCTTCATAGTTGGGTCATTAGCACACTCCACAAACGGAAGAAAGTTTCAATTTTATCCCCACCTGTATTAGCGTCTATGTCGGCCTTTCAACACTTGACCCTAAAATCACCACATAGGGGTTCCCTAGCCCCTCTCCCCATCCCACTATATACTATTTCCCTCCTGACACCGGGTATTAATATTTCCTCATGGACAATGAGAGGCATCACCCTAGCTTCGGACCTTTACACTTCCGGAGCACTAAAATCCTTCCCGACTCTCCAAAGAGAGTTTAGTCTTCCTAACAAAGAGTACTATCAATACCTCAGAATCACCCACTGTCTAATCCATTCCTCTGCAATCTTTCAAAATGTCCCTAGCCAAATACTGAAATATTGGTTTGGGGAGAACCCACGCGCTAAAGGTATTTCACTTTTCTACCAGACACTGAAAAACAAACAATTCTTCACTAAGACTCCATCCCAGAATAAATGGGAGACCGAACTGGGAACACAGTTCTCAGAAGAACAATGGAGGGCGGCCCTAAATGCACCATACAGAGCAACTAAGTCAACCAACTTATGGGAATTATCATATAAGATTGCCTTCAGATGGTATAGAACCCCTCATATCTTACACACAATTGACCCATCCAGATCACCATTGTGTTGGAGAGAATGTGGATCCCACGGTTCGCTCTTACACATTTTGTGGTCCTGCAGATTCTTAACTCAATATTGGTCTGATGTTTTCAATCTTATCCAAAATGTCACCCACATCCAGATTACTCCCTCTCCAGAACTTGCCATCTTAAACTTAGGAATTGAAAAATTCCCCCATTCTTTCAGATGTATAATTACACACATACTGTTAGCAGCCAAATTAACCATTACACGTAACTGGCAGTCTAAACTAAACCCTTCTTGTTCAGATGTCATATCCACCACTCAATTGCATAGTTCATATGAATGTTTGTTTGCATCTAGCAAAGGCCGACTACGCTCAGCGCAAGTAGAATGGTCCCCATGGTCCATCTGGTACAAAGAAATGTGTGACAGGTCTAGGCAATAAGTAAGTAAGGTTTTATATTTGTTCACGTTGTTATGATCAATCACCTTATACATCTTCGTTATTCCAACAGGGCGATTGCACCTATACACGTAGACAGTCTGCATTGCTATAGAATTGGTGGCAACATTTGATGCCCATGTTCACAGTTCATTGTTGTTCACTTTTAAATATCACCCATTTAAGGCAGTAGATATCTATGCCTACTTATGCAATCTTTATTATTTTTTTTACTTTTTCTCAGCTGGTATGTATGCAAAGAGTGGTGTTTCTCTCTCCCCAGTCACAGCTTGTACCCATATGGGGTGACGAGGGGACTGGAGTCACACATCTAATTTTAACTATGCTTGATAATGCTCATTCCCATGCTTTAGAATGGTTAACTAACTTGTTATGTGCTTTTAGCATTATTGTCATTGACTGCTGCCCAATGTATGACACACTGTATATATCAGCTTGTGATATGTTCTTTGTTAAACTCAATAAATACATTGAAAGAGAAACTGGTCCGACGGACCGTTTTCATCGGACCAGGCTGAAGTGATCTGATGGTCTGATGTGTGTACACACCATCGGACCAAAAATCCAATCAGACCAGAACGCTGTGACGTAGAACACAACGCAACGGCGTGATGAAAAAACAAAGTTCAATGCTTCCAAGCATGCGTCGACTAGATTCTGAGCATGCGCGGGTTTTTGGTCCGATGCTTTTGCATACTAACCATCGAATCTGTCCGCTGGACAGATTTTAAAGCAAGTTTTAAAACTTTGGTCCGACGGACAACGGTCCGATGGGCCGTACACACCATCGAACTGGTCCGATGAAACTGGTCTGCAGACCAGTTTCATCACACCGGTCTGATCGTGTGTACACGGCCTTAGGGTAGATCGTGAATGCAGTATCAATAAAGTAATGTCCAAACATAGGAAGTCTCTTTATATGTGCTCTTTTATTACCCAGTCGGGTAAAAACGGTCAACAGGTGAGGGAAGGATAGACAAAGGGGTTGAAGAAGAAAAGCAGACTCAGGCCTTGGATATGGAAACAGTCCTGTCTCTGACAGCAATCAATTCACTCTATTCACCATTCCAATGTGAGTGGGTTTTGTGTACCTGGACAGGCCCCTGCCACAGACCTGGTTGTATCTGACCTTGCTCCAGTGTTCACCTGCTTGGGACTTGTGTGTCTACTACTCCAGTCCATCTGCCTGCACCTGCCTGAGCTCCAGTTCCCAGTCTGACAGCTGTTCCCGGGACCGTTCTAGTTCCTGTTCCAGTTTCGGTCCAGCTCGTCTACCAGCAAGTTTGCCAGGCTCTCGTGCGACTCTGCACTCCTGCCCTGCCTTTCTTCCCTATAAGGGGCCTTGAGTCAGAGGTGTAAGGGAGGCCTCCCTCTGCATACCAGACTTTTCCACCATCATTGAGATGATCATAATTGATGTTGGATTTACAACAGGGGATATTTTAATAAACATTTTTTTTCATGGTTTAGGTGTTTTTATTTACTATTTAATCTTTTAATTAGTAACAAGGGGTGCTATGTACCTCTTATTTATTTACCTGGGGGGAAGACAGATTAATGAGGGCCCATTGTTCTAAAGAAGTCCTCCAGATTCTGATAAGCCCCTCACAAACCTCCACATCCTGTTTGGGGGACGGGATGTGGGGATTAGGTCCCTACCACTATCAGCATGGGCACAAGGTGCCTTGCAAAAGAAGGGGAAGCTTTGTCACCCCCCTGTCAAGGTACTCTGTCAATGTTGCTTGTGTATAGCCCAATAGGATTCAGAAGGGAGGCCACTTGATTCTCTTCCCCTGCCAATCCTCCATGGGAGAATTGTCTTTTATTAATTTTTGGGAAGACCCAAACTATTTTTCAAGCACATTTAAAAGCTGACAGAACTATCTTTCCAGTCAGGATGCAAGCACCAAGGATATCAACTCTGAATACGTTTCTTCCCTCACCACATCATATAAGCCAGGATTGGGTTTCATTGTATGCCATAGTTAGAATATATAATGTCGAGGTGTTTTGTGACACTCATAGTTAGAATATTTAATATTGAAGTGTATTGCGACACCCATAGTTAGGATGTCTAATTTTGAGGTGCATTGTGACACTCATAGTTAGTGCTCAGTCATGTTGGAACAGGAAAGGGCCATCCCCAAACTTTTCTCACAAAGTTGGGAGCATTTAATTGTACAAAATATCTTGGTATGCTGATGTCTTAGGAGTTGCATTTACTGGAACTAAGGGGCCAAGCCCAACCCCTGAAAAAAAACCCACACCATATCCCCCCCCACCAAATGATTTGGACCGGTGCACAAAGCAAGGTCCATTAAGACATGGATGAGCATGTTTGGGGTGGAGGAACTTGACTGGCCAGCACAGAGCCTGACTTCAACCCAATAGCACACCTTTTGGATGAATTAGAGCAGAGCCTGCGAGCCAGGCCTTCTCATCCACATCCGTGCCTGACCTCACAAATGCGCTTCTGGAAAAATGGTCAAACATTCCCATAGACACCCTCCTAAACCTTGTGGACAGCCTACCCAGGAGAGTTGAAGCTGTTAAAGCTGCAAAATGTGGGCCTGGGCCAACTCAATACTGAACCCTAGGGACTAAGACTGGGATGCCATTACAGTGCATGTGTGTGTAAATGCGGGCATTCCAATACTTTTGGTAATTCAGTGTATTAAAGCGGGATTCCGGACATAGGTTTTTCTTTTTTTTGCAATCCACAATACATTACATTCAATATTCTTTTACAATTATCAAAAAATCACGACCGATACATTAAACAGTGTAAACACTTACCTCATATCTGCTCAGCGATCTTGTGCTCATTACCATGTTAGTTGTAGGCATTAGAAGCGTAGTTCCTGTGTTTTCCTGGACTTCCCTAGAGAGGTGCATGCTGGGATTTTTAGGCACAGTAATGCCAAGAGACTCCTGAGAAATGAGTGTCAACATTTCCTAGGCGGCAATGGGGTCTTAGGACAGGAAGTTGAAACACTATGGACTAGGAACATGGCAGGTTCCAAAATCTGCCTAGTAACAGCCATATACAAGTGAGTAAAAAAAATGTTTAAGGATTTTATTTTTTTTACCTTAAAGACAAGCTGTTAATAAAAAATGTTTTTTAGGGTGGAACTCCGCTTTAACCACATCCCGACCGCCCGCCATCATTTTACTAAGGGGATGTGGCACTGCTGGGCGAGAGCCCGTAGCTATACTTCCGTGCTAAATCAGCCGCTAGGGGGTGGGTACGATCGCCGCCGGGCACACGCGATCGCTCGTTACAGAGCGGGGACCGGGAACTATGTGTGTAAACACATAGCTCCCGGTCCTGTCAGCGGGGGAAACGCTGATCTTCTGTTCATAAAATGTATGAACAGAAGATCAGTGATTTCCCCTAGTGAGGCCACCCCCCCATACAGTTAGAACACACCCAGGAACACACTTAACCCCTTCCCTGCCCCCTAGTGTTAACCCCTTCACTGCCAATGGCATTTTTATAGTAATACAATGCATTTTTATAGCATTGATCGCTATAAAAATGCCAATGGTCCCAAAAATGTGTCAAAAGTGTCCGAAGTGCCCGCCATAATGTCGCAGTACTGAAAAAAAAATGCTGATCGCCGCCATTACTAGTAAAAAAAAAATATTAATAAAAATGCCATAAAAGGACCCCCTATTTTGTAAACGCTATAACTTTTGCGCAAACCAATCAATAGACGCTTATTGCGATTTTTTTAACGAAAAATATGTAGAAGAATACGTATCGGCCTAAACTGAGGAAAAAAAATGTTTTTTTATATATTTTTGGGGGATATTTATTATAGCAAAAAGTAAAAAATATTGTTTTTTTTTCAAAATTGTCGCTCTATTTTTGTTTATAGCGCAAAAAAAAAAATGCAGAGATGATCAAATACCACCAAAAGAAAGCTCTATTTGTGGGAAAAAAAGGACGCCAATTTTGTTTGGGAGTCACGTCGCACGACCGCGCAATTGTCAGTTAAAGCGACGCAGTGCCGAATCACAAAAAGTGCTCTGGTCATTGGACAGCAATATGGTCCGGGGCTAAAGTGGTTAAGGTTAACAAAACTTTATCAGCACACTTTCAAAAACTAAAGATAAAATAAAGAAATGTGAACAAAGTTTTTTATTTTTATTTCTGCAGTGCATAAAGGATATTATGATATGAAATCAATTGGGACATGTAGAGTGAAACATTTCCAATTAAACCAAAATTGAAAACACATTAAATTGAGCTACATTTGGGCCACATTTAAAAAATAGTGTGAGTCTATTGTGTAATTTGATATAGCATATGTTGGGCTATTTTCTAGATGTTTTCTGTAACAAATATAATTTCCTTTTGTTTTTAGACAACTGAAATTTTCAGCTTGGTTTTCAAATAAAAACATATAAAAAAAGCAAGTCCAAAACTCACATGTATTTGTATAAAAAGACTTTGAAAAACTCAATCATTATTACATCTGTGAATTATTTCTAATAGTGTTTTATTAACCTGCAATAATTATTGTGGTTTTTAGCACGCATTGACCTAGTTATTATTCTTCAAATTTTCTACTAATCCGATAGTGATTGCTAATTGCTAGCAGATATCTCTAAAATGTATATTTGGTTATCATAAATAATAGCAAAGATTTGTTGTGACTAGCTTTTTTAAAGGGATTCCATATGAATCGGCTTTAAAAAATCCTATTACAAAAAGTGTGCATCCCTAAAATTGTGGTGCCGCTTTCTGAGATCATTGGCTATTTTCTGTTTAAATACAGCGATGATAGTGGGGCTTGCAATATAAACCACAGTAGTCCTAACGTATTCATGTAATAAAACATTGCTAAATGTAGTAGACTTTTAGGCCCGGATTCACAAAGCAGTTACGACAACGTATCTCGAGATACGTCGCGTAAGTGTAAATATGCACCGTCGTATATCTGTGCACCATGCCCACATAACTAAGATACACCTAAAAACTGACTTCATCAGACTGACGTAACTTGCCTACGCCTACGCATAGTGGGCGCATATTTAGCATTTGGCACTCCCATTGTTTTTTTATGCAAATATGCAAATGAGGGAGATAGTAGTAGTAGTGCTCCAAAACTCAAGGTGCGCCACACTCCCTCCTGTGTCCCCACTCACCGGATGGACTGGACCCCTAGCTTTTCAGTCTGTTGGTCGTTCAGGCTTTGAAAGGTTGGCCAGGGATGGCTAGATCACATCAGTGTATCAAGAAGATCTCCAGAATGTGTAAACATCAAATGTGGACCATGATACCAGAAATAAAAACAAAAGACGCCATAGTGAAGTACTGTTGACCAAGAAATGTATTGCGCAAGTGGACAAGTACTTACAAACTGATGGGTAAAAATAAGCATGAATCCAGTAAAATTTGCAACAGCAGGTGAACGCCGTCAACGAGCGTTCAAATTAAATACTGGAAGTGACGTCTTATGGATTACATCAATGCATTTCGCCCTCCCACAGGGCGTCTTCAAAGGAAGTTTTTTTTGTTACCAACAGAAGAATAAATTCAGACACTATAATAAAGGCTGTATTTAGTATCCATACTTTTATAGTCACACTTAAATAATAATGCCTTTTAAAATTACTGTCTATTGTCACAAATGATGTAAGACACATGTGTCAAACACAAGGCCTGCAGGCGGAATCCGGCATTTGGACCTCGCACCTCTCCTGCAGCTGTGGTACTCCCCCTCACCTCCACCCTCGCCATGTCAGCAGTCAGCAGCAGAGAGGAGGTCAGAACTCCTCCTATAGATCCTGCACCTCTCTGAGCAGCCGCAGCATTCCCTCCTCTTCACCTCCCCTGGTCTAAGCATTCAGCAGGCTCTGGCAGCTGAATCCAGCCCTCCTTGGTTCCTCCTCCAGACCCTGCACTTTCTACTTCCCAGCGCTTGCTCCAGCTTCTTCTGAGCAGCAGCACATGATAGGGGGGGGGGGGTAACTGTAGGGCAGTGTTTCTCAATTCCAGTCCTCACGCCCCCCCAACAGGTCAGGTTTTCAGGATTTCCATTATTTTGCACAGGTGATTTGATCAGTTTCACTGCCTTAGTAATTCCCACAGCCTTTTCATCTGAGGGAAATCCTGAAAACATGACCTGTTTGGGGGGCGTGAGGACTGGAATTGAGAAACCCTGCTGTAGGGTAAAGGATGGTGGGGGACTTGACTTCTAATATAAGGGGGAGGGGGTGTTCTGGACATCTAGTCTTACAGATACAACTGGCCCTTTGAGGACGACCATATTGCTGGTGTGGCCCACAATAACATTGAGTTTGACATCCCTGATGTAAGGTGATTATTAACTAAACTAAAACCAGAATTATCAGAAGGCCAAACTTTAGCCACAGGACACTTTGAGACTGACATGATGACCAATAGCACAGTGGGAAAAAAATGCATGTGGCCCCTAATAAATGTATACAGACAGAAAAAGTATTTGGCAAACCGTTTTAGGTATCAAGTCACACAATGTTATTCAGTAGGCACTCCATTGCGGCACGTCAGCCTGAATGCTGTAAGCAAGGCTTTGACTGTCTATTTTTTCACAGGTGGCTTTGGTTATCTTCTGCATCCAGTGCAGGGTTAACATACTAAGAATCGACTATTGAAGGCAACATTCTGCCCACTCTATATATTTAGTGCAAGGAAACAGAAATAGACAGTAAGGCAGTTAAATAGCTGCAGAAAAAGGGAGATGCCTATGCATTACTTGAGCTGCAAGGATCCTTGTGGCTCCTTTCAGGAACCCATGCAATCCTCAACCCCTGCTGCTGGATTAATGCCCTGTACACACGATCGGTTCATCTGATGAAAACGGACTGATGGATTTTTTCATCAGATATCCGATGAAGCTGATTTTCATCAGTCTTGCCTACACACCATCAGTTAAAAATCAGATCGTGTCCAACGCGGTGACGTAAAACACAACGACGTGCAGAGAAAAATGAAGTTCAATGCTTCCGAGCATGCGTCGACTTGATTCTGAGCATGCATGGATTTCTGACCAATGGATTTCCCCACAGACGATTGTTTTTTTCTATCAATTTTTTAACCATCAGAAAAATTTAAGACAGGTTCTATTTTTTTTCACCGATGGGAAAAAAAACGATGGGGCCCACACACGATCAGTTTGTCCGATGAAAACGGTCCATCGGACCGTTTTTATCAGACGAACCGATCGCCTGTACAGGGCACGACTCACAACAAGGCAGCCTTAATCCTCAAGATCAAGATAAAAGTAACATTTTTACACAAAATGTGTATAGCATGCTTTTACCATTTTATCTTATCCTTGGGCTAATAAAAGCCTTATATTAAAGGGGTTGTAAAGGTTTGTTTTTTATTTTCTAAATAGGTTCATTTAAGCTAGTGCATTGTTAGTTCATTTACCTTTTCCTTCGATTTACCTTCTAAATGTTTTTTTTTCTTTGTCTGAATTTCTCACTTCCTGTTCCTCCTCAGTAAGCTTGTCCCCATCATCCGTTCTGGCTGGGGGTTAGTCAGCATGCTCACCCCCTCCCTTGGGACTACATCCCTGTGGGGAGACGCTGTGCCATGGGGGCACTTAACAGGAAGCAGGGTCCAAGAGTGCCGGCGGGGGTCCCAAGAAGAGGAGAATCAGGGCTGTTCTGTGCAAAAACAAGCATTTAATATCACTTTAACTCTTATTATCTGAGCTGATAGCTCTTGTTTTCAAATTTTTGGCCTGTGAATGGGTAAACGATTGACAAAGAAAGTCTTATGCCGCGTACACACGACTGTTTTTTGGGTTGTAAAAAATTATGCTTTTAATGGTCTAGAAAAAACAATGTTTTTTTCAACCCGATCACTAAAACAGCCTACACACAATCATGAAAAAAAAATGCTCTAGCAAAGCACGGTGATGTACAACACGTACGAGGGCAATATAAGGCCGCGTACACACGATCGGATATGTCCGCTGAAACTGGTCTGCCGACCAGTTTCAGCGGACATATCCGAGCGTGTGTACGACCTAGCGGACAGGTTTTTCCAGCAGACAAATTTCAAAGCATGCTTTGAAATTTGTCCGCTGGAAGCCTGTCCATCGGACATGTCCGCTGGTTAGTACGCCTAACCAGCGGACATAAATCTCTCCCGCATGCGTCAAATGGATTCGACGCATGCGTGGAAGTATTTTACTTCCTGGAGTGGTGACGTGCCTGCGTCAACGTCACCGCCACCTCACCGCGTCCTCAGTCCAAGGGGATTTTCGTTCGATGGCGTGTACACGCCATCGGACCAAAATCCGAGGAGACATGTCCGCTGGAAACAGTTCGTCGGACATGTTTGAGCGGACATGTCTCCTCGTCTGTACGCAGGCTCAAGGGGAAGTTCCATTCGGATGACACCACCCTTTGGGCTGCTTTTGCTGATTTCATGTTAGTAAAAGACGATTTGCGCTTTTCAGTCTGTTACAGCGTGATTATTGTGCTATCTCCATTACATTAGCGTGTCGGGATCCTCCGGGGTAATTGACCACGCTATAGAAAGTGCACCTCAACTCAACTCAACTCAACATTACATTACCAGTTTTACCACAACGAGCGCTCCTGTCTCATAACTTGCTACTGAGCATGCACGGTTTTTTTCACGTCATTAAAGCCAACGCACGACCATTTTTGACGACGTAAAAAAAATGACAACGTTAAAAACAACGTGAAAAATTAGAGCATGTTCGAAATTTTTAATGCCCATTTTTTAGATCGTGAAAAAAAGTCCACACATGATCGTTTTTAATGACATTTAAAAAAAAAACGTAATTTTTTACAACCAGAAAAACTGTCGTGTGTACACGGCATTAGGCCCCTTTCACACTAGTGCAAATTCAAAGTCGTGTGATTTTACAGAGCTGTTGTCACAATTTCAGGGAATTTCTGTTTAACTCCAAAGATGGACCAAAGTAGTGCAGGGACTACTTTAAAAGGGGTTGTAAAGACAAAAATATTTTTCTCTTAAATTAAAGTCTGACAGTAGCTGATAAAGTAAAAAGTAATGTTTTGCATTATAACTAGTTTGATACCTGTTGAAATCCAGCTGTTTTATTCACCTCCGTCACTCCTGAATCGTTATTCACACTGACTTCATGGTTTGCAGGGCACATTCATTCTTGCTACAGCATGGCCTAATGAGAACTACAGTTCCCATTAGGCTTAGCCTCCATGCCTGTGAGGCATAAGAGAGCATCTTCATGCAGGGCTGTAGTCATAGGGAGGGGGTGAGCACATTCTGCTTTCCACCATGCAAAACAACTCAGATGCTGGTGGAAAGCAAGAAGAGGAGAGACAGGAAATGGCATTTTTAAACCTGGATTACTATATTTTGGAGGTCAAAAGGAAAAACAAAGTAAGTGATATTTAAATGCTCTAGCTTACAGCAATCAATTGATCTAATAAAAAACAAACCTTTAGTGTTCCTTTAAGTCGGCGGGACTTCATGTCGTACTAATGAATGATTGTCATTGGAAATCATGGGGAATGACTTGTCATGCTAATTTGCAGTCCCAAATCGTGGGACAAGTCGTACAAGTCTAAAAGGGGCCTAAGCCTAGGTTCACACTGGGCTGTGGGAATAAAGCCGTGTGAGTTCAGCTGATTTCACTCCCACTTGTCATTCCTGATTTCGGCCACGATTACAGAGACATCGCACCGATGTCAATGTAAATCGCGGGCCCGAAATCACAAAAAAGTAGTACATAAACTACTTTTTGAAATCAGTGCAGCGCCACATATTGCGACGTCGCACCGATTAGGATGGTGCCATTGCCGGCCGTCAAATCGCATGTCAAAATGCACCAGTGTGAGCCAGGGCTAAAAAAAAGTTTCTCCGTAGCTAATCTGTGACTGTGGGGGTATTGTTAATCTGACCCTCTACCTTCTGTCCTGTGGCAAAAAAACACCCACCGAGAAATGTAAGGCAAAAGCAACATACCCAGACTCCTGTCAATAATTTCCTGTTGGGCAAATAAAATCACTAACTTTTGATTTTCATTAGTCTGACACTACAAAACGGCAACCCATATGTACTGAATATACTCTGCTGGCTCCACTTCTGTATGCAAGGGTGCATTCCATTAAATGGAGAAAAGACTGGTTTCCCAGCTGCTGAATTTATGAAAGCCTAGTCACTCGTATAACATGATTTTTTTTAACTACATGTACATTTAAACTGTGAATAGTAAACCCTGACTTAACAACATATGCTGGGGGGTCCTATGATTTCCTCATTGCTCTTAAGTGGATTTTAAAACAACAACAAGAAAAGTTTGGAAAACGTCACAGCAAGGTCAGTCAATTTGTTTTCCGAGGAGAAGCACATTTTGTAAAGATTATATTTTGTGTTCTTAAGAAAGGTATATTTGCTTTATATTATTATCATTAAAACTGATTTTAGGTGTTTCAAAACCAACTAGGATTTTCATCAGAAAAAAAAGTAGCCAAGTGGGTTTATCTGAAATTATGATAGCTAAAATGCAAGATCTTTATGACCTGCTCGGTGGCAGGTTTACATTGAAACTGTTATAAATTATTACAGAGGTGAGGCCAATCTAAACAGTCCAACATAAATATATCTGCAGACTTGCTGGCTACTACATATTCTAAACACTGTCTGTATATGAATAAACAGTGCTTTCTAAATCATTTAAGAAAATGTATTTATTCATAAGATCAATAATATTTATTTTTAAATATTTAAGGGAGTAAAAAACAAAAAAAACAATATTATTTTAAACCTATTAAAATTTTAAAGTTTTAAGTATGTCGTTGGAAATAATGGCTTCCTACCTCGGACTGGGAGTCTGTGTTACAATCAAGGGAGTGTAATTACATACAGTATATATTGCTTTATTTGCTTGCACTTTTTCCTTTTAATTACAGCTGTGAGTATAAATGCAAACACAGATTAACTGGAAATATGAATGAAGTTTTAGATATTGAGAATAGTCAACAAATGTAACATAATTATAACACCTCACTCAAAGTTTGGCCACATCTAAAACCAAATGCATATACGATTTTTAAATATTTTTTTTTAAATAGAAATTTTACAATGGTTTTATGTAAAGCATCCTAACCTATAACAAATACACAGGGCCAGATTCAAGTAGCCACGATTAAAGTTGCGGCGACGTAACGTTTCTCATTTCCGTTACGCCGCCGCAACTTAACACGCAAATGCTGTATTCACAAAGCACCTGCGTGTTAAGTTGCGGCGGCGTATCGTAAATTGGGCGGCCTAATTCAAAATAGGCGGGTAGGGAGCGTATAATATTTAAATTAGGCGCGATCCCGCGCCGAACGTACTGCGCATGCACGAGTTACGCAAACGACGTAAACATTTTCAAATTTCCCGCAGTCACGACGTCCATACTTAACGTAGGATGCGCCTGCTTTTGGCAGCTTTATCTTTACGCCGGGAAACCTCTTATGGAAATGCCCACATATGTAAACGCCGTTCAAACCACACGTGTGAGGTACCCCCGCGTGCGTTAGAGCGCCAGCAACAATTCTAGCACTAGACCTCCTCTGTAACTCTAAATTTGTAACTTGTACAAAAAAGTAAGCAACGCCTATGGGGATTTTTAAAGGGACACTAAAGGCAGGGCTTTTTAAAAAAAAAAATAACAAACATGTTATACTTACCTCCACTGTGCAGTTCGTTTTGCACAGAGTGGCCTGGAAAGCTGTCTTCTGGGGTCCCTCGGCGGCTGTCTGGGCTCCTCCTCGCAAAAGCTTTCCCTCTTCATGCGAGGGCGCTCGCATGGAGGAAAGCTTTTGCGAGCGCGCTCCCGTGATACAGCGGCGGCCATAGCCGCCGACTGTATCACTCGGCTCCGCCCCCGGCGCGCCGCGTCATCCGCTCTGATTGACAGCAGCGCTAGCCAATGGCTGCGCTGCTATCAATCCGCCCAGCCTAGCCAATCACCGGCCAGGCTGGGAACTGAAGAGGACGACGTGGACGCGCCCGGGAGATTCGAACGGTCAGGTTAGTACAACGGGGGCTCGGGGGGGGCCGGTGCTGTGAGATGTTTTTTTACCTTAATGCATAGGATGCATTAAGGTAAAAAAATGTGTACCTTTACAACCCCTTTAAAGTACTAAAGTTTGGCGCCATTCCATGAGTGTGCGCAATTTTAAAGCGTGACATGTAAGGTATCTATTTACTTGGCATAACTTCATCTTTCACATTATATAAAACAATTGGGCTAACTTTACTGTTTTGTTATTTTTTAATCCATGAAACCGCAAATACCGTGCGAGATAAAAAGTTGCAATGACCGTCATTTTATTCCCTAGGGTGTCTGCTAAAAAAAACATATATAATGTTTGGGGGTTCTGAGTAATTTTCTAGCAAAAAAATTATGATTTTTGCATGTAGGAGAGAAGTGCCAAAATAGGCCCGGTATGGAAGTGTTTTTTTAAAGTGTTCTCTATAAGCAAATAGAACATATCCCTCTGGAATCAGACAAGAAATTAACAATGAATGAAGTATATAGGAACTTAGTGGTCAGAGTTATACTGGTGATGGGCAATAGAAGGAATTAGGAAAAGATCAGGATAATTGATATTAGTACATATTGGACTCCCTTTTCTTTTTTTACTTTATTTGTTTCTGCAAAGATTTTTTTTTTTATAAATTAATAAAATGTTTTGGGAAAAAAGAACAATTTGTAAATGCCATCATTTTATTCTCCGGGACCTCTGCTTTCAGAAAATATTTGGGCATTCTAAATAATTTTCTAGCAAAAAGTGCTAAACGTGTGTGAAAAATGTAAAATAAAAGCCTCAGGACCGTCAGTGGGGTAAACTTGCATTTTTTTTAATAAGCTGAGTGTCTATGAATGTAAAGGTGGTTGGGTGGGGGCTGGGGGTGTGCAGCATTCAGATTCATGGATCCTGGAATTGCTGAAGGTGCTGAGACCATTTTTGGGGAAGACATACAGAGTGACTGTAACATTCACCAAACATTCACATCCCTGTAACCACATGCACCAGGTGGAATATCTGGTGAATGTCACATTCTCTGTGTTCTATGAATGCCACCATTGCGGGAAGACAGTGATGAGCGGGTAGGTTCAGGAGCTCCTCCTGCTGCTCCTCCGATCACCACTAGATGTCCCAATGAGTCGATGCCCGATAGGTGCGGCATGGCATGACGTGTGATTGGCAGCTCGATGCGGTGCACGGCGGGGTCAGAGCTCAGGTGACGTGTCTCTGTATGGTGATAGGTGGATCCTGTTCACCGTGGATAACAAGGAAGTGATCGCAGTCCATGCCGGAGAGCGGCAGTCATCTGTCACAGAGAACACTCAGTTAGGGAAGGACAGGACATGTTCAGCTGGCTGGGGAAGGAAAGCGGCTCCGGCCGCCAGCAGCAGGATGTTCACCAGACGGTGACGGGAGGCCTGCAGGCTCTGTACACTGGGAAGCTGCTACCTCTGGAGGAACATTACCACTTCCATGAATTCCATTCCCCGGCCCTGGAGGAGGCCGACTTCCAGAACCAACCCATGGTGCTACTGGTGGGACAGTACAGTACGGGGAAGACCACCTTCATCAGGTGAGAGCTCCTGGGGGGAGGGGCTGTGTGTTGTGTGGAGACCCTGGGGGAGGGTGTGCGCAGTGTGGGCCCCCCTAGAGGGAGGGAGGTGATCATTGAGGGGTCCCCCTAGAGGGAGGGATGTGATCATTGAGGGGACCCCCCCTTAGAGGGAGGTGATCATTGAGGGGACCCCCCTAGAGGGAGGTGATCATTGAGGGGACCCCCCTAGAGGGAGGGAGATGATCATTGAGGGGACCCCCCTAGAGGGAGGGAGATGATCATTGAGGGGACCCCCCTAGAGGGAGGGAGGTGATCATTGTGGGGGGACCCTGGAGAGAGGTGAGCACGGGGGCCTGGAGAGAGGGAGGGATGTGATCATTGTGGGGGGGGCCTGGAGAGAGGTGATCACAGGGCCTGGAGAGAGGAAGGGAGGTGATTGTTGTGGGGGATGGATTAATCTGTTACAATGGCATCTGTAGGTGGGTGGGATATATTAAGGAATAAGTGAACATGTTGTCCCTGAAGTTGATGTGTTAAAAGTGGAAAGAAATTGACAAATGGGGCTGTGTAGCCGCAGATTGATCAGGATACCCATGCTGACTCGTGTCCACAACCAAAAGCACCTACAATGGGCATGTGGGCATCAGACCTGGACCATGGAGCAATAGAAGAAGGTGGCCTGGTCTGATGAGTCATGTTTTCATCATGTGGATAGGTGGTGGGTACACGATTGTCACTTACCTAGGGAAAAGATGGCACCAGGACGCCGGCCTGCACTGATTCGCGGGGCCGCGATCTAGGAAAGACCGCGGCTTCACCCGGGGCCTACCGGCGCGGCGCTCCCCACTCCCTGTATCCCCCCAAATCCTCTAGGAATTCCCCATTCCTCATTAAGACAGCCACTCTTTCCCTGGCTTACCTTTGGGGCCCCCGTACTTCCATCCATCCCAGCTGTCTGCTCTAGGCTGCATCCTGCTGCCTGATCAGGCAGCTCTCCTGCTATATTAGCAAGAAGCATACCCCTAACCCCCAGCCACTGCTCCTATTAACACTTGATCCAGGGCTCAACCGATCGCCTTTTCACAGGGGTCAGGAAGGAATTTTTTTACCCCACCGGAGCACATTGGCCTAGCACCGCTAGGGTTTTTTTTGCCTTCCTCTGGACCAAGCCTGGAGAGAGGAATCGGCGAATTCCTCTCCCCATCACCCCGGAAGCCCCCCCCTCCCCCCCCTCCCCGGTGCTTGGCGACCATGGCACATCAAAAATATTCTGCTGAAACCATTTGGAGTTTGAGGCAATCCGCCGCAATACTACCAGCCATCACCAAAAAAGCCATAAAAATTGAGCGAATATGGAGAGTCGATCAACGATCGACTGTCAGGTATTTCAGCCATTCACCCCAACCTAAGCACATATCTTGTGCTTTGATCAATACAAGATCGGCAGTAAAACACCGACTGGAAATCCGTGACCTCATTTTACAATGCGACTTAGATTGCCTCTTTATTACAGAGAGCTGGCTCACAGCCGACTGTAACACCATTCTAGGAGAACTGGTGCCTGAAAACTACCGCATCGTAACGGAAAACAGAATAGGGCAAAGAGGGGGAGGACTGGCGGTAATCCACAAGACGCACCTTGCGGTCACTAAACCAGCCCTTCAAAACCCTCTTCCATTTATGGAAACCCTTACCCTGCAATTGCAAACAAATTCCAAGGAGACTATCCACATTCTTCTCTGCTATAGGCCACCCGGCCCAAAATCGCAGCTGATATCTCCATTAACGGAGTTTGTCTCCACTTACACCCTCAACAGCAAACATGTTCTGCTGCTCGGGGACTTCAATCTCTGGGCCAACTCCGTGCAAGACCCCATTGCCGACGCCTGTATCGACCACCTGGAAGGATTAGGCCTTCAGCAACTAGTATGTGGGCCCACACATGCTTCTGGTCACACGCTCGATCTTATTTTCAGGCAAGATCTGAAAATAAAAATCTTGGAAAATGAACCATTGCCATGGACAGATCACCATGCAATCAAATTCATTATTTCCGAATTCCCCCCCTTAACAAAAACATCAAACCCAGTGACAACACACTGGACCAGATGTCAGAAGAAGCTCCACTCGGAACTCTTCAAAGCCACGTTAGGGGAAAAAATAAATACAATTCAGCCACACCTAACAGCGGAAGAAACATTAGAGGCCATAAACACCGCACTATTGCAGTCAGCTGACTTGATAGCGCCGAAACGAAAGACCCAGATTAGGAAAAATAACTCCAGCTGGTTCAACAACCAGCTGGCGTCACTGAAGCAAGAGCGTAGAAGAGCAGAAGCAGCCTGGAAAAGAAACTCTTCAGATGAGAACCTCTCGATCTACAAGGTAATAACCAGGAAATACTGCAAGCAAATCTTCGAAGCCAAGAAAAACTATTTTTCTGAGGCTATCAACGGTGCCCTAAATCGCCCCCGCGAACTCTTCAAGATGGTCACTCAGACCATGAATCCAGGATGCCTTGAAGCCCCCAACTTGGACACACAAGAATTTTGCGATGAGTTATCGGATTGCTTCATTAACAAAATTGAGGCAATCCGGCAAAGCATTCAGCAAAACAATTGCTCTCCCAGCCCCCCCCCGTAGTTATGTACACACCACCGGCAGCAATTCACCAAAGTTAGGTGAGTTCATGCTGGAACCCATCTCCATTCAGACAACAAAAAATATCATCGGCGCTCTGCGCAACAGCACTGCGCCAAATGATATTATCCCCACCAAACTGCTGAAGGAATGCGCCGACATCCTGGCACCTCCTGTCACGCAACTTATCAACCAATCCTTCAGGGAGGGCATAATGCCCCCCCAGCTGAAGGAGGGCTTTATTCAACCCATTTTGAAGAAAGCCACCCTGGATCCGAAGGATCCACTCAATTGGCGCCCCATAACAGGCCTAAATGTTCTCTCCAAGGTAATGGAGAAAGCAGTGGTACAGCAGCTGCAACAGCATCTAGACACCCACAACCTACTAGACCCATTTCAATCAGGTTTCCGTCCCGGACACGGGACGGAAACAGCATTGCTTAAGATATGGGATGACGTTCTCGAGGCCGCAGACGAAGGAGAATCTTCTCTTCTGGTTCTGCTGGACCTAAGCGCAGCCTTTGATACAGTAGATCACAAGCTATTATTGACTCGGCTGGCCAAAATAGCCAAAGTCGCAGAAAGTGATCTATCCTGGTTCTCCTCTTTTTTGGATAACCGATCGCAAATAGTGAAGTTAGGACCCTTCACTTCTGAACAACGCACATTATCATGCGGGGTCCCTCAAGGATCTCCCCTGTCACCGATGTTATTCAACATCTATGTGCGTCCTCTTTTTGAAATCATCAGCAGCCAAAAACTGCTATATCACTCTTATGCAGACGACACGCAACTGTACTTCCGCATTTGCAATAAAAAGGATCACCACCTCAATCTAGAGACATGCCTCTCTATGATAGAGGACTGGATGACAAAGAGTTATCTCAAACTCAACGGAGCGAAAACAGAACTTCTTCTGTTTCACGCTAAGCGTAGGAACCAATCGGCAACAACCTGGTTCCCCCCGCCCATTCTGGGCAAAATCATCTCCCCTAGCGCCAAAGTCAAAAGTCTTGGGGTCATCTTTGACTCCGACATGACAATGAACGCACAAATAGGGTCAGTAGTCAGCGGATCTCACCATCTGCTGCGCCTACTACGCAGACTTATTCCTTTCATTCCCAAGAAAGATGTAGCGGTCGTGGTGGGAGCTATTGTAAGATTGGACTATGCAAATGCCCTTTACCTCGGACTCCCTAAGTACCAAATCGCTCGTCTTCAAGTCGTTCAAAACACGGCCGCCAGACTTGTGACTGGGAAAAAACCCTGGGAATCAATCTCACCTTCACTGAGATCCCTTCACTGGCTACCAGTTAAAGACAGAATCACCTTTAAAGCTCTCTGTCTAACGCATAGATGTATTCATGGGAATGCTCCCCATTATCTATGCGAAAAGTTAAAAATTCAGAATCCCAATCGTATTCTACGATCCACCAATCAAAATCGGCTTCAGATACCGAAAGCCAGATACAAGTCCAAAGGGGACAGAAGATTCGCTGTCCAAGGTCCCAGGCTATGGAACGCCCTACCAGCCAGCATTCGGCTGGAGGAGAACTACTTGGTCTTCAGGAGAAAGATTAAGACTCATCTCTTTTGATTCCAAAGGAGACAGGAACAACAAGCGCCCAGAGGCGATTTACTTTGCATGTGCTGCGCTATATAAGTTTTCATTCATTCATTTCATTCAGTATGGGAAGAAGCCAAGCTGGCAGAGGCTGTAATGATTCGGCACATTTCTGTTGTGTGAAACACGTCTACCTTCACCACTGCTGGTGTCATTTTGGATATTTTCATATTCCAATAAACTTTACTTGGAGCCCATGTGAGGGGCAAGCTTTCTTATTTTGACAATTTACCACAGAGGCGAGTCAGGGCTGGCACTCAGGTGTTTATTCCAGTGGGAGTATCCGTTACACCTAGAGAAATTAGTTATTTTCATTTGAGCTGGCAGAGGCTGTGTGTGACTACTTTGTCCCTTAGTGCCCCTGTCTCAATGGGTCAGGGCTGTTGGGTCAGCAAAGAGGGGGGGGGCACTACTTCAATATTAGGGGGGTGGTCATAATTTTATGACTGATCAGTGTGTATACTACCTATCCCTATACTGGCATGCTTCTATATGACTGGCATGACTCTCGCCCTCACTGTCCCATACATACCATGAATGGCATGGTTGTCACCCTCAGTATGCCAACTGCCCCTCTACTGATATTTCTGCTTCTGTGTGACTGGCATGGCTCTCACCCTTACTGTGCTGTACATACCGGCTGCCCCTCTGCCATATGTACCAGCTGTACTGTACAGGCATCCTTCTGTATGACTGGCATGCCGCCCCCCCTTGGTGTACCACCTCTGCCATGCATGCCACATACGCCAGTACTGGTATGGTTTCTTCTTTGTTTCTTATGTGTAACTGGCACACTTTTAACTCGCCATGTAGCTACCCTTGAACTGCCATGTTTTTTTTTCTGTGTGACTACTATGACCCTCACCCTTTGTGTGCTACGTATGCCAGTTGCCCTAGTACTGATATGACTGCTTCTGTAATACTGGCGTGGCTTTCATGCTCAATATACCACCTCTACAGTATATGCCAACTATACTGACCTGTTTCCTTCTGTGTGACTGGCATGGCTTTTACCCCTCTATACCACCTCTGCCTATGTTGGTATGCTTCCTTTTGTATGGCTGGCATGCATGTTTAAACTCCCCATGCTAGCTCCTCCTGAACTGCCCTGTTTTTTTTTTTTTGTGTAACTGGCATCACCTCTGCCACGAATATTGGCTGCTTCTGGACTGGTATTCCCTTGTGTGACTGGCATGGCTCACACTTGCTGTGATACCTCTGCTTTCTGCGTGAATGTAAACTCCAACAGTGAGTGTTTTCTCCCTTTTGGGCCGTTGAATATACAATTAAAAGTGTTTTGTATTTGAAAGGTAAAAAAATAAAAATAAAACAAATGACCTGTTGATCCTGCCAATAATTTGGCTCGCTTTCTCTGCTGCACTGAAATCTCAAGCAGCGTTATCAACCTTGCCCAGTTTATCTCTGAACTAAAGAACACCCCCTTATTTTATAGAGATGCGGAGGGGAGATGTTTTCTAGTCCAAATTAGAAGCAAGCAGCCTAGAATGACAACCCTGCCCCTGAAGCTGCAGTACACTGAGTGAGCGTTGTCACCCGAGGACAGCAAGCCTGTTACTGGCAGGATTACCAGTAGTGTTGAGCGGAATACGCCATATTCGATTTCGCGATATTTCACAAATATATAGAAGAATATTCGTGAAATATTCGTTAATATTGAATATTCGTGATATTTTATCAAGAATTTTTTTTCGCGAAGTTTCGCTAATGCGAAATTGATTGCGTAATTCTCGTCCGCGCATGCGCATGGTCGTGCAGGCATGTTCCTATTGGTTGCTATGGAGGTTGCTAACCTCTGACAACTGTGGTAGGAGAACTCTGATTGGCTCTGATGCAAAAGAAGAGCAGAGAAAGTATTCGCGAATATTCGTAATACGAATATTCGCATTGCGAATATTCGGCAACATAAAAGGATCGCCTCAGCTACTCGGCCCAGGGTCTCTAATCATACCAGCAATGCTGCGTCGATGGAGATCACTAGGATGTGATCTGTTTTAAAAATAAATTTGAAAAAATACGAATATTCGCAATAGCGAATATTCACCGCGATATTCGAGTTATTCGCGAATACTCGAATATGCAATATTCGTAACGAATATTTGCAATGCGAATATTCTTGATCAACACTAATTACCAGGTGACAAAGCCTAGCCATAGATTGCTTTTGTTCCTGGATTTGGATGTTTTACGTTTTCGAAACTTTAGTGTTTTTAAATAAATTTAAGCTGAGAGGAGTTTTTAAAGCGATGTTCCCACCTGGGGATAAAAAAAAAATGAAAAGTCAGCAGCTACGAATACTGCAGCTGCTGACTTTTTATATATGGACACTTACCTGTCCAATGAGCCTGTGATGTTGGTACCCCAGCAGATTTTCAAATTGGCTGTCAAGTGCTGCTGCCGTCATTTATCATAAGGGAAACCCACAGTGAAGCCTTTCGGCTTCGCAGCTGGTTCTGTACTGCGCATACGCAAAGCGCGCTGCGCTTTCTGAATGGTCCGGCGGAGGAGGGGGGCCGAACTTCCGCAGCACTGTCTCCCCTGGGTGGGAATGGGTTCCCCGCCCCCCTGAAAGGTGTCAAATGTGACACCTGACGGGGTGGAGGAAGCAGATAAGAGGAGATTCCAACTTTTGCTCTTATTTATTATTATTATTCATGGTATACTTGCCCGCACCGTGCCATAGTTCTGCACAAAGGGTCCCTAAACCTCCTATTCTGGGGTCCTCCGCTGATGCTTTTGGCTCTTCCTCTTCTCCCTGCGCCATCATAGAAAGCACAACTCCAGGAAATAAAATAAATAAATCGCCCTTTCAGTGGATGGAGCCCTCTGCACCGAACAAGTTAAATGCTTGTTATGTCTAAGGGTTAAAGCACAGGTTGTCTTACTCGACCTTGCATCCCTGCTTAGGCCCTCTCCTCTTCTACCCGAAGCTCTGGTCTGTGGGCCAAGCCTCAGTGACATTACATGCAGTCAGTGGTGTATCTAGGGTATGGCAGCCATGGAAAGTGCATGGGCGCCATATGAAAGGGACGCTGTTGAGTAGCTGGGCAGCAAGGCACTTACCAGGGTCTGAGGGTCTCTTCTTCCCTCCTCCCGAGAATAGGCAGGTTCTCCTTTTCAGCATCTTTGCTAATGGACAATGGCAGCGCTATCCCTGCTGCGTTCAGCCACAGACCTCCCCTGTTCTCCCAGGCTCCCCCATTCCACCTGGTCGAATAGGCAGCGCACAAAGAAGAAGGAGAAACATCAGGTTCTCCCTCTCCTCTGAAAACTTAGGCCTTAAGTGATGAAGATTTCATCACTTCCAGCATTGGTTCTGCATTTACCTGGCCTTGGAGGGCAGAGGACGGATCAGGGGTCTAATAAACCCCAGATTTCTCCATAAAGAGGATATGTCACTATCCAAGGTATCACAAGTGATGATAAATATCACTAGTTTTGTTAGCTGTTTTTTTTTGTTAAGGTTATCTAAAAGATGGGTTTCAAAAATTTCGACAGGGGCGCAGTTTTAGTGCTTGCCATAGGCGCTATTTTCACTAGATAGGCCTCTGCATGCAGTATAGGAACATTAACCCTGCATTGTGCACTGTGTAGGATGCAGTGCAACCAAAGCTAATTGCAGGTTACAGAGCAGGCTGTGTGGAATCCTTCAGGCCGCGTACACACGATCGAACATGTCCACTGAAACTGGTCAGCAGACCAGTTTCAGCGGACATGTTCGATCGTGTGGACGGCCTATTGGACCGTTTTCCAGCGGACAAAAGTTTCTAAACATGCTTAGAAACCTGTCCGCTGGAAACCTGTCTGTCGGACATGTTCGATGGTTAGTACACAAAATCATCGGACCAAAATCCCGCGCATGCTCAGAATCAAGTCGACGCATGCTTGGAAGCATTGAACTTCGTTGTTGTGTTCTACGTCACTGCGTTCTGGTCCGAGGGGATTTTGGTCCGATGGTGTGTACGCTAGGGGGGGTGCCGCAAATTAAGAAGCGGGGGGGCGCAAATTGAGAAGCGGGGGGAGGTGCTGGTGCCACAAATTGAGGTGGGGGGGTTGAGGAGCTGACGGAAAATACCGGAAAAATTGTTTAATTCAGAATTTCAAAAATTAAAAAAATCGAAAATTAAAATTTCGGAAATGTACTATTTATTTTTAATAAACTTATAGGGCCAGATCCACAGAGCTAGTACGCCGGTGTAACTCCTGATATCTCCTCAAATTACCCGCGTCGTATCATTAGTTTAAATCCTCAAACCATGATACGACGGCTTCGGGCTTCGATCCGACAGGCTTACGTCTGCGCCCGCTGGGTGGAGTTTGCATTGTTTTCCGCGTCGGGTATGCAAATTAGCTTTTTACGGCGATCCACAAAGTTACGAACGGCCGTCGCATTCTCTTACGTGGTCGCTAGTCGGCTTTTTACGGCGTATAGTTAAAGCTGCTATTATCCGGTCTATAGTTAGACTTGCCATGTTAAGTTTGGCCGTCGTTCCCGCGTCGAAATTTCAATTTTTTTTTTTGCGTAAGTCCTCCGTGAATAGGAATGTAAGTAATTTACGCTACTGAAAAAAAAAACGATGTTTCGACGTAATTTTGCGCAATGCACGGCGGGAAATTTCTGAACGGAGCATGCGCAGTTTGATCGCTGCGGGGACGCGCTTCATTTAATGATTCGACTTAGAGCCAGGTAAATTATGGCGGCGTAGTATATCTCTGATACTCTACGCCGGGGCAATTGTATGTGGATCTGGCCCAAAAAGGCAAAAAATCTGTAATAGGGAGGATTAAAATTTTTGCAGGTAAATTTGAAAAATACCCCACTATGGGCCAGATCCACGTACATTGGCGCATATATAGACCGGCGTAGCGCATCTCTTTTACGTTAGACCGGCGCAATGTAGAGGCGCAAGTACCGCATCCTCGTAGTATTTGCGCACAAATTTGCGCTGGTGTAACGTAAATTCCGAGGCGTAAGGCGGTGTAATTCAAATTGGGAAGGACGTGGGCGAGTTCTATTGAAATGAGCCATAACCCCATGCAAATGAAGGGCCGGCCGAATTGCGCATGCGCGCATAACGCAAGCTATGGTCAGCACCTCTTTGCGCATGCTCAGAACTCGGCACGGCGCAATCAGTGAGATTGGAACTAGGCCCGGTGAACTTAGTGAGCTCCGCACAGTGCTTAAATAGACAGAGAGAAATTTTTCCTTGCGGGAGAAGGAAATTATTGTCAGGGCCAACATGGGCGATTCCTGCACGGCCCGGAGAGTGCCAACACCCCCCGGCCAGGAAGAGTCAGATTTTGCAGGACATCGCCGACGAGGTAAATGCTTTGGGGGGGAGACCTGGACACGCCAGGGGATACAAAAGAAGATCGATGATCTCCGGCGTGTTTTCCGTGGGAAGCTGGCCAAGATTGCAGCACATGGCAGGGGCACTGGAGGGGGCCCACCATGCACTGTTAGGCTGACTGAGGAGGAGCGTGTGGTGGCCCAGACCTTCAACAGGCAGCAAGTGGAGGGGCTGCCTGGCTTTGACTCCAATGAGGAGGCCGTGAGGACAGGTAAGCTTTTTTTTTATATATCTGGTGTGTAGCATGTGTGGGGGGGAAGGGAATATGTGGCAAGTGTGTGGATGAATGTTTTGTGTCATCCACAGATGTGCAGGAGGGTGCTGGGCCATCTGGCCTGTCCGCACCATCCCCGGGACAACAGTCTGAGGAAGACCCCCAGACAAGGCCGGAGTCCTCTGAGGAGGTTGAGGAGGAGGTCATGTCAGGGAATGACTTCACGTTAATTTTGGAGGAGTCTTCCCCTATGGCTGGCAGCAGCCAGGCCTCCATCAGGGGTAGCCCCTCCCACTTATCCCCCAACAGGGCTCCCCCCCAAGGGGCTCCCCTTATCCCCGGCCACAAGCCTCATCTGGAGGCAGGAAGGTGACCCACAAGACTAGGGGGGTGGCCGAGGTTCTGCCTTCAAATCTGAGAAGGGACCCGCCATCTGGGACAGATCACCCAGAGTTTGGGGCGGATGGAGGAGAGCCTGTCCTCCATAAAGGATTCAGTTGGGGATATGGACTGCAACTCCCTGGCTCTGATCAATTGCCAAAATGAACTGCAGGCTACCACAGCAGGCGTTGGTCAGGATTTGCAGGCCCTTGGTCAGGATGTGCGGGCCCTCACCCAGGCTATCCAGGCCAATACGGCAACCCTCAATGATGGCCTGAACAGAATTGCCGTGGCCTTGGAGGGCAGGCCGCCAGGTGGGCAGAGACCAGGGGATGCTCCTCCTTCCCCTGATTACCCCCCCCCATGAGTCTCCCCTGAGGCGGCGGGGCCGGGGCCGTGGCCGCCCCAGGCGTGGGTCACGCCAGTGGCGGTATTTTTTTTTTTTGGCTTTTCTGTGTTTTGTTTGCTGTGCATTTTTTTTTTGCTGGGCATTTTTTTTTTTGCTGGGCATTTTTTTTTTTTTTCTTTGCTGTGCATTTTTTTTGGATTATGATTTTATTTCTGTTTGTGAATGATTTTTGAATGTGGGAATGACATTCCTGCCAGAAAAGGGGTGTCACCCTCATTTGTGGTGGAGAAGGGTTCCCCAGGACCAGGGAGAAGTGATCCCCAGGTCCGTGTGAATGGTGTATGAATGTACAGTGACATAATTGGAGCCGTGGTGTTGCTGCTCACAAGTCCTGCATGGTGGGCTTGTGCTAATCCAATGTGATGAGGATGTGGTGTGTGTGATCTAGGGACCACAGTGGCTGCACTGCATGTGAGCGTTGTGTTGGGCTGGTGATGTCCTCCTGCAAGGTTGTGGTTAATTCCATGATGGCATGAGGGGTGAATCTGAAAATGCGAGACACCTCAGAATCACTCATGCCAAAGATGTCTATGCGTGTGCGGGATATATCCTCTCCCGTGCCCTTCTCCGTGCCCTCCTCCGTGCCCTCCTCCGTGCCCTCCTCCATGCCCTCCTCCGTGTCCCCCTCCTTCTGCGCTCATCTAAAGTCAGTAGTATAGCTATGAGCAAGGATGCCCCTGGCATGTTGGCATACAGATTGTTGTCCTGCAAGTGTGGCTGCTCAGCTTGTCCCTAACGGTGTTGCTTTAGCTGACATGTAGACGGATTGTCCAAATTTAAACCTGCTTTTATAAGGACCAAATTTAGACCGGACGTGCAGCTGATGCGCACAGCGCGTAGCCTGCGCCGCACCAACGTACTTTTGTGGATCGCCGTATATCCGTCATTTTTCATATTTGCATAGCAAATCAATGATGTGTCTAGCGCATTTTTGCGCACACGATGCGCCGGTCTATCCAAATTACGTCGGTCGAAATATTCTGGATTTCAGGCGTATATCGTTTTGGGGATACGGCGCATAGCTACGCAGGCGCATATTTAGACTTACGCCGTGCATCTCGTGAAACGCCGGCTTAAGTGCTTTGTGGATCTGGCCCTATATGTTTATTAAAAATAAATAGTAAGTTATCAATAATAGACATATTAAACAGTAAATCTGGTTAATGTGGAAATAGCACATGTGTTAATCCAGAGCTGCTAACTAAAAGCACTACACAAAAAGCACTTCACTTAAAACTGCTATGATTTAATAGCGTTCAACACTAACCCCAGTTAAATATAGTCACAGACCAACCTGATGAAGTAAGACTGCAATTAACTACCCTGAATGGTAACCACAGGAACCGAATGCAATCAGACAAGACAATTAAGCAAATAATATATTCACCTACACACCTCTCCAAACACTCAAAGACAACAAGGGTCTAAATAAATCAAGCTGTATCAGATAGAGTAATATTCACCACACACAAAACTCCATCTGTTCGAGACTATACCTTTTTGTTCTGCCTTGTGCTAATTGGCTACCTTGACTTTTTGTGAAGCATATTTATAAGACGATGAATAAAGCTTGCTTTCAGTTCACTATAGGATTGTAAACCAGTATTGCCTTCTGGGTGTAGAATTCAGCAAATCATGGATCTTCCAAAACTCCGTACACTATGCTGTTGATTTTCATTTTTATTTAAATGTGCTCTGAGAGGAAGAGAATATAAGTAAACTTTCATGTACTTCAAGAACTTTAATGCCGTGTACAAACGATCATTTTTTGTGATGAAAAAAACGACGTTTTCTGTGAAGTAAAAAACAACGTTTTTGAAACGTCACTTTTCAAAGACGATGTTGCATACACACCATCGTTTTTTTCACAAAAAGCGAGGTTACGTTCACCACTCTTTTCCATTGAAGCTCGCTTCATAACTAGCTTCTGGGCATGCGCGGGTTGAAAAACGTCGTTTTAAACAACGTTTTTGCTACACACGGTGACTTTTTGTGAAACAAAAAACGACGTTTTGAAAAACGACACAAAAAATTCAAGCATGTTGGAATTTTTTTTGGGTCGTTTTTTTTAAGACAAAAAACGACGTTTTGCCCACACACGATCAATTTAAATGACGTTTTAAAAAACGACGTTTTTTTTCATCGCAAAAAACGACCGTGTGTACGCGGCATAAGGCCGCGTACACACGATCAAATCTGTCTGCTGAAAACTGTCTGCTAGACCGTTTCAGCAGACAGATTCGATCGTGTGTACGGGCAAACAGACGGATATGGCCAGCCGACAGATTTCAAAGCATGCTTTGAAATCTGTCGGCTGTGAATCCGTCCGCCCGACATGTCTGCTGGTTAGTACGCTAACCAGCAGACATATCTGCTCGCACATGCGTCGATTGGATTCGACGCATGCGCGGAAGTGTTTTACTTCCTGGTGCGGTGACGTGGCGGCGTCAACGTCACCGCCACGTCAGCGCGCCGTCTGCCGACGGGGATTTTGGTTTGATCGTGTGTACACGATCAAACCAATATGTCCTCAGCAGACAGATTTGTTCAAATCGGTCTGTCCGACCGATTTGAACAAATCTGTCTGCTCGTGTGTATGGGGCCTAAGGTTGCACTATTAAAATATTTGCAGAGTGGAAATTCAGAGTATTAACCACTTGCTCACCTTAGGACGTCATATGACGTCCTCCACTTTGTGCGGGGATATCCGAGTGATGCCTGCAGCCACAGGCATCATTCAGATATAGCCGTCTTCAGCCAGCGATTCTGTGCACCATAAGAATGATCAAAGCGGCGGTTCCACCGCTTGATCGTTCTTATAGGTGGCGGGAGGGGACGTCCCCCCCTCCCGCCACCATCGGTGCTTCTCCGGGCTCTCCCGTGCCATCGGGGGCCCAGAGAGCTAATCGGCCGGCGCTCGTTGGTGAAGCAGAAGGTCACAGTCATCTCTATGACCGTCGGTGGAGGTTATGACGTTACGCCCGGTACCCGGAATGTAAACACAGCCGCAATCGCAGCTAAATGCATTAGATCAGTGAATTTTTTTTCACGATCTAATGCTTTCCAGCCTGGAGGAGAGATGTGGGGTCTTATTGACCCTGCATCTCTCCATAAAGAGGACCTGTCACACACTATTCCTAAGTAGAATTTTTTTTTTTTTAAAACACCCTTGTCCTGGTCGCTAGTGTGCAGAAGCGAACACACATGCAAGCCCTGCCCACATATGTCAGCACCGTTCAAACCCCACATGTGAGGTATCATCGCGTGCGTTAGAGTGTCAGCAACAATTCTAGCACTAGACCTCTTATGTAACTCAAAAATAGTAACCTGTAAAACAATTTAAAGCGTCGCCTATGGAGATTTTTAAGTACCGAAGTTTGGCGCCATTCCATGAGTGTACGCAATTTTAAAGCGTGACATGTTAGGTATCTATTTACTCGGCGTAACATCATCTTTCACATTATACAAAAAAAATTGGGCTAACTTTGCTGTTTTGATATTTTTGAATTCATGAAAAATTATTGCGCAAATACCGTGAAAGAAAAAAAGTTACAATGACCGCCTATTTATTCCCTAGGGTGTCTGCTAAAAAAATATATATATAATGTTTGGGGGTTCTGATTAATTTTTTTGCAAAAAATTTTTGATTTTTACATGAAGGAGAAAAGTGCCAGAATAGGCCCAGTGATTAAGTGGTTAAAGTGCCAATTAGTGAGCAGTTTTCTTTAACCTCCCTGGCGGTATGATTCTTTAAGATTTTAGGTGCTAAAAGCGGTACCATTATTTGCAAGGGAATTTGGCGTTTTATACTGTAGGCTTGTAATTCTTAGGAATAACTCACTTAAATCTATTCAAACAAGAGTCTAATAGGCATCCCGGGTATGATTTTTTTTTTTTTTTTTAATTAAAAATTATAATATAATAAATAATTATAAAAAATGATCACAAATGATAATATAATTATAGTAAAAATTATTCAATAATGTAATCAAATCAAAATCACTGAAATTTGCTCAGTTGCAGAATTTTTGCTGTCATTTTTTTTTTTTTTTTATGACGAATTTCCCCATAAATCGCTATCGCTAAATTCTGCAAGTGATTCTGATTTATTATCGCTGTTTTTTAGCTGCTCTAAAACAATTTTTGCCATAAAGGGACACTTTTGGTTGCTATGGGCAATCTACAGTTTGCAGGGAGAAAGAAAAGTTTTTATTATACAAAATGACATGTAGTGTACAGGGCAGACCACTAGGGACATGGGGGGTGTGTATTTTTTACATACAGTACTGTAATCTATAAGATTACAGTGTACTGTATGTATAGTGTTTGTTTACTTTTTTAAATTTGGCGCCGTTCCCCCCCCTACGTCGCGACGCTCGCAGGGAAGGGAATCGGCGGAACACACAGCATCAGGCGGACATCCGCCCGCCGTGTACTGCGGGGATTCATCGCTGGATCGCAGAGAAAAGGTAAGTAAACTTTTTCTGCATCCAGCGAGGTAAGCGCGTGTGTGGCACGGGGTTACCGATATTAGCTTAAAAATCTCACCCCGTGCCACACACGTGAAGACCGCCAGGGAGGCTAGTCTGACCGGCGATCCAGCGGGAAACCCCCGCCGGATCGCCAGGAATTTTTGGGGGAAAAAAAAATGCACCCCGAGCGTGACTCGGGGTTACCGCTTCTGGCACTGAATGTTAACCCCGAGTCACGCTCGGGAATACCGCCAGGGAGGTTAAAACCCAGCTAAACTTTCAGATTCAAATTAGCTAAATATTCCAGGTGCATCAAAACAAAAGTCGACCATACATGGATGGAAATTTGGCCAGTTCAGCAGGGACTGGCTGAATTTTAATCCATGTATGGGCAGGCTGGTTGTACACATGTTGATTAGTGTTGCTCACGAATATTCGCATTGCGAATATTCGCTACGAATATTGCATATTCGAGTATTCGCGAATAACTCGAATATCGCGGCGAAAATTCGCTATTTCGAATATTCGTATATTTTCAAATTTCGCAATCAAATTCGCAATCATTTTCGCATTCGCACTAGCGAAATTTCGCATTAGCGAAATTTTGCAATTTTTTTTTTTATAAAATATAGCGAATATTCGTAAATATCGAATATTCGTGATATTTTATCCAAAAAAAATAGCGAAATTTCGCATTTTTTTTAATAAAATTTCACGAATATTCGATATTAAAAGTCACACAAAAAAAATAGCGAAATTTCGCATTAGCGAAATTTCGCAATTTTTTTTTTTTTTTTTAATAAAATATCAGGAATATTCGATATTAAAAGTCACACAAAAAAAAAAAAAATTTTTTTTTTTTTTATAAAATATCACGAATATTCGATATTAACGAATATTCGCGAATATTCTTTGAAATATTCACGAAATATTGCGAAATCGAATATGGCGTATTCCGCTCATCACTAATGTTGATCAATTGATCAAATTGTGTACAACCAGAACAAGGAAGCAGCACCTTCTGAAGCCGCGTACACACGACCGTTTTTTCATGACGAGAAACATGACATTTTTTTAATTGGTCGTGTGTAGGTTCCAGAGCATTTTTCTCGACGAAAAAAAAGGGCATTAAAATTTAGAACATGCTCTATTTTTTCACGTCGTCATTTTTCTCATCGTACAGTTATAAGAAGGGAAATTTGCATAATCAGCCCAAAGGAATGTCCCTTTTATAGTGCCCTCGTACGTGTTATAGGTCACCACTAGACATGTGCATTCGTTTTCGTTAGAATGCATTTTCGTCCGAAAATCGGGTATTTTCATTATCGTTTTAACAAACGAAAACGAAAGCGCAGAAAACGAAAACCGAAACATCCGACATAAAAAATGCTTTATTTTCGTTTTCGTTCCAGTCGAACATGATGCTGACTGAATACAGTGAATAGGTAGGAATTGAACGACAAAAATTTGACAAAGCATCGAAAATCGTCAAATCTGATCTCATTGAAGGCTTATGTAAAGTTTCGATGTTCCGTCAAATATTCTTTGACCATTCGACAGAAACCAACGACAGAAAACAAGGATTTTCGGACAAAAACTTTCCCAATGAAAATAAAATAAATCAAAACGATTTTCGGGAGTAACAAAATAAATGTATTTTCTGGACGAAAACGAAATTACGAAACTAAATATTTCAGTCTGCACATTTCTAGTCACCACGCTTTGCTTGAGCATTTTTTTTTTACGATCGTGTGTATGCAAGGCAGGCTTGATAAGAATCACGTTGAGAATTTTTTTTTTTTTTCATTACATGAAAAATGGTCGTGTGTATGCGGCTTGAGTGTAGTATTAAAAGCACTTTTTCTAGTAGTCAACAAAGTGGCAACGTACAGGATAGATATATGAAGTGGTGAAAAGTCTTGGCTTGCATTTCCACGTCTTAAGTTCACATTCTACTAAAGACACGATCAGTCCAAACCGATGAAAACGGACTGAAGTCCAGTTTCATCGGTCCAAACCGACCATTTGTATGGCCCATCAGTCTTTTGTCCTTCAGTCCAAAGTTTTAAAACTTGCTTTAAAATCAGACTAATGGACGCCTGACCATCGGTCAAAACCGATGGTTAGTACGCAAAAGCATCGGTTAAAAAACCTGCGCATGCTCAGAATCAAGTAGACGCATGCTTGGAAGCATTGAACTTCGTTTTTTTCAGCACGTCGTTGTCTTTTACGTCACCGCATTCTGACACGATCCGTTTTTGAACTGATGGAAATGAACTTCGGTCTGTTTTCATCGGTTTGGACTGATCGTGTGTACACGGCCTAACTGTTATGTTTTCTATACTTGTCCTAAAATTTACCTCTATTGGTAAATGTGAGGAAATGTTGAAAAAAAAATGCCCTGCTTCTGTTTAACAAATCTGCAAGCTTTGGTTGTATCACTCTGGTTTGTCCATCACTACTACAGGAACATATTTCAGTAAAGTCCATATGCTTTTGGACATTGAAATGTTTTTTTGGTTTGATCCTATATTTTACAAAAAAAATGCCCTGGTTGTGTAAAACAATAACTAAATAATATTTGTCACCCTTCCCTATCATGGACCAGTTTTTTTTCCGCTGATATCATGTACAACGTACTTGCACAGACACCAGGCACAAAACGCCCCTGCCCATTGAAATGAATGAGCAGCGCTTCCAAATCTCCTTAAAAGCGATTTGATAGCTCCACAAAACAGGTCTTTTTTTTTTAAGGTCACGTGACAACAAGACATTAAAAAAAATATGTTGTCAAATGGTCATAAAAACCCGCCATGCTAGAGCCTGAAAAGCACCACTAAAATGCAGCTAAAGCACGGCAAACATAACCGGCGATTCAGTGTGAAAGGGGTCTTAAAGACCCTACCTTTGGTAAGGGGTTGTAGCACATATAGCGGGAATGTGGTGTGGGAATCACAGGTCTGCGCTTTATTATTGATATAAATGTGTGCATGATTTATTCATTCATAGGCTTTATAGTGTTAATCTTTACAGTATTCTTTGTAATTTTCTTTTGAGGTAAACCCAGAGGAGAAAAACCAAGGGATGTTGATCTACTGACCTACCTGGAATGGAATGATATGTGCTTTTATATGCAGAGGCTGCACAATTGGCCAGTGGATCACGTTATCACTGGTGGTGCCCTGTTGTTGATATATTCACATGTGAGCACAATATAGATATGTTTGCTTCCATTTATTTCTAAAATACTACATAATACTACAGAAGACAGTTTATTGGACCATTTGGCATAATTTGATTGGAAATCTGGTAAAAGTTTTGGAAAGCCATCTGTAGGATAATTCTTGCCTTTTATAATTGTCGCTGAAGTGATTTAGTGTTTGTCGATATTAAATTAACTTTTTTGATTTATTATTGATAATGATACAATAATATCCCTGATGAAGAATGTTTTAAATATAACTACTTGAAACACGTTGGATGAGCCGATCTTCTTTCATCACCAGTTGGTCTGGAATTTTTTTTTTAATCTGATGGTGAATTGTATCATCTTGTATATCTGTATTTTCATCAAAATCCTCATGTTTTTAATGTCAAAATAGGATATATTGAAATGTATTTATAATAATTTTTTGTACAATAAATGAATTTTTTCATTATATAATTTGTCTTTGTTGCCTTAAAAATCCCACAATCAGAGTTTTTTCAGTACTACTTCAGCAAACAAGGGATGATGGCAACTACATTTTCCTAAACATGAGCCATTCTAATTTAAACCTTTTATATAACATGGAAGGGGAGGCCAGAAAATGCCCACGAACATTTTCAGGGAAGGAGGCAAGAAACATTAACCCCTTCCCCCTGACCTGGGCAGCCAAGTAACTAATTAAAACACACAACTCAGTAGGCAACCTACCTACATACTTATTTTTTGTGCAACACTTTCCAGGCTCCTGCAGGAAAAAATAATAAATACACATTTTTTTCTGCAAAAAAAAAAACGATGTGCATTTATTCATTTTTTCTGTAAAGGTAACCATAGCCCTTAAATTCTTAAAAAAAAAAAGTAATTTTGAGAAGAAATACAATCTAATTTTTCAAGAGGCACAGCACATACAAAGGCCAGCTTAAAGGGGTTGTAAAGGATTTTTTTCTCTAAATAGCTTCCTTTACCTCAGAGCAGTCCTTCACGTACCTCATCCTTCAATTGTGCTTTTAAATGTCCTTATTTCTTCTGAGAAAATCCTCACTTCCTGTTCTTCTGTCTGTAACTCACCACCGTAATGCAAGGCTTTTTCCCTGGTGTGGAGAATGCCTCTTGAGGGGGGAGGGGGCGAGCAGGCAAGTCAGGACACTGATAGAGAAAGGAACTGTGTGTTAGTGGGCGTTCTAACACTCCTGCTCGCCCCCTCCCCCTCAAGAGGCTTTCTCCACACCAGGGAGAAAGCCTTGCGTTATTGTGTGGAGTTACAGACAGAAGAACAGGAAGTGAGGATTTCTCAGAAGAAATAAGGACATTTAAAAGCAAAATGGAAGGATGAGGTAAGTGAAGGAGGACTGCACTGAGGTAAAGGGAACTATTTAGGGAAACATTTTTTTTCCGTTTACAACCCCTTTAATACCCCTGAGTCGCTTTCAGACCTCCTGTACCTGTTCTACTCTGGTGTACCTCTTCCTTATACCATCTCCACAGAATTATGCTGATCTTGCAGTAACAGACACCCTTTTATCTGGTTGGGGCTAAATACCACCCAATGAAGGAATGAAGGAACAGGACCCCTGTTACCATACTATGGTGGAAAATAAAGGACAGTACAATACATTGTCTAGAACCCATAGTCAGGATAAACATGTCTGTTGCTGGTTTAACATGATACATAATCTTTTTTTGCTTATGGTATCCAAAGTTAACAAAAACCTAAACTGAAGATGCATGGAGGTTTCCAATAATGACCTTTACCTGAAAATAATAGCATGGTCATCCAGTGACTTCAGTATTTTCTAAGTCAAGGACCCAGAATAAGTATGTGGCTTAGCACTTCTGACATACTGATCTAAAGTGTTTGTTCTGGTACAATATCTCAGAAAGTATTAAAGCCAGAGACAGCCAGGCACCTATCATTTTCAGAAGGAGGCCAGCAATAATTATATTTCCACTTGACAAAAAAATTTAAAAACATCTTGAATAAATATTAATCTGTGACAACTGTACTATTTCTAAATATAATCAATACAAGTAATGTTAATCAAGAAATAACCTGAAAAACGAAAAGTTACCCTGACATCTACAAAAGAGACCGTGACCCGCTCGTCAAATTAAATACTTATTAATGCTTGTCCATATGTTCCTAATTCTGCATTAATTATGTCACGAAATTATATAACTTAAATAAATGACATCACTAGAAAAACTTTGTTCTCCATGGGGTAACAGAGCTGGGTGCCAAAATAGCCCTAGCTGTGTTCACACAGACGATCCCTGACAAGTCAACTTTAATTAGTATACGTGCGAGTTACGAGAAGGAGACTGTTCCATCGATTTAGCAGAGCTGTTCTATTATCTACAGCAGAAGTGCCAAAAACTATTTGACTCCTTAATCTATTTATAACCTTGCCTACAATTGCTGCTCCCAGGGGTGTAATTGTCCCGTTTCATAAAAGTTTGTTCAGCTGCCAGCTTGAAGATGTAAGTAAATTGTAATACCATTGCTATGAGGTATAAAGGTCCCTGAGCTCATATCTAGGCTCTTGTATAATAAATTCACGTAAACATCTTATTTCCTGAACAGGGTTGTAATCTCCAAATAAGCTGGACTTTGGTGTAAGACATTCGCCCTGATTCAATAGCATTTCCAAACTGGAGTTGGGAGTTGCAGAATTTAGTAGTGAGCCATTACTGAATCCCACATCTACTTAGCTCATCTTTGAGGAGGTACTTACTGTATATTCACTATGATATAGCGTAAAGGGAATCAGCCACAGGAGAAACATGGCGACTTTGACTTTTCTTTAAAGCTAATCACTTGGATATCACGCTAACCCTCTTACCTTACTACTTTGAGTAATAACCCAAAACAAGTATAATTATTTTTTGCTTCTCTCTGACATACCTGTTCTAGGCCAGCCTTTTCAACCAGGGTGCCTTTAGGTTTCTTCAGGGGTACCTTGGCAAAATGGCAAAATTGTATATAATCCAGTGGGTGGATCAAGCCTGCCATAAAGCGGAGGTCCGGCATTAAAAAAAAATAATCTACACTTACTTGTCCAGGGCGCCCGCGATGTCGGCAGCCAAAGCCGAGTAATCGCTCAGGTCACATATGCCCCGCCACCATCCTCGGTGAGGGAATCAGGAAGTGAAGCATTGTGGCTTCACTTCCCAGTTCCCTACTGCGTATGCACGAGTCGCGCGGCGCTATGCGAATGGGCGGGTGTCTCGTTGGACACACAGAAGGTCCCAAAAGACACCGCTCCCCATTTCCCAGGAGGCAGCGCAAGGAGGAGAAGAAAGAAGATCACCGCGGACGAGGAAGGGGCAGATTAGGACGATCTACCTAGTAACAGCCATTTCTGGTAAGTATAAAAAAATACATTTTTTTTCTATTTTTTGTAGCCTTTTTGGCAATTATTATTTTTTTTTTTTAGGGTGGACCTCCGCTTTAATGTAACGCAAAGCCACAGGTTTTCATTGTGCACCATTACAACCTTCTAGATGCTGACATCCTAAAAACCAATGATGCCAATGGCTGATAAAGAGGACATCGGGCACCTGCACAGCATCCTTGTTTGCCCCGATCCTTTAACACTGGGGTCACATTAGGTGAGTGAGAGAAATGTAGGGAAAAGTGAAACATTGGAATACTTGTCAGTATCGGCATGCAAAAGTGTATTTGCTTTGGAAGAATAAATCACCTCTAATGTTGGGTGACCTACGTGTGTGGATGCTGTTGCGTTATGTAATCCGATTAGTTTGGTTTTGTTTTAGAATGGGGTGCCTCAAGATTGTGCACACTCTTAAAGAGTGCCTGGACTGAAAAAGTTTGAGAAACACTGTTCTATGCCATTGACTTAAAAACATTTAAGCCAGTTGGTCATCATAACGGGCTGCATAGGCGTGCGCACAGGGTGTGCCAGGTGTGCCCAGGCACACCCTAATCACCCTGTGCATAACAGATTCCCCCTACTGACCTGGCTCTCCCTCTCTCCCCCAACAGCACTACCGGCTTCCCTCCTCTCCCACTGGTTGTTTCTGTGGATGTTTTAGAATGAGTGGGAAAAGGGACCAGTACATATGCCATTTACCAGCCCCTTCCCTTCCTGAATGAACATCGTGAGTGATCGGTAGAGTGTTTGAGCTTTGGGGTGCACACCCTAATGCCGAAGGCTGCGCACACCTATGACGGGCTGCTAGAATTTTCAGATTTCTGTGCACTGGCTGTGCTGAGGATGCTCAGAAGATGATCCCATAAAAGTCTAAATGAGTGACATTGGGTTAGATTGAGCAGTGCAGTGATTGGGAGGAAAAGACTGACAGAACAGAATTCAATTACTGCTTTGACTCCTCTGCACTGAGGGAGCACAGTACTGTTTGTAATTTTTCCAAGAGCTTCACAGTTTATTTCTTTGTGGAGAAGAATTAGGAAGAAGGCATCCCTAAATTGTTGTTTGGAACACTAGGGCTCAAAGAGAGAGTGCACCCTACTGTTATCTCAAGTTGAGAGCAAAAAGTAAAAAATATGCCATAAAACTGATGTAAAAGTAAGGACAAATGAAAGCTGCATGTGAGATGAGGTCGCATTGGTTGGCTGTTTGTGCCACATGGACCTTGAACCCACCCTGCTTATGCTTGCATGCGACAATCACCCCCTGTTGTTTTAGAGCAACTCTACAATATTGTGTAACCCTGGCCTGGTCTGAAGCCCACCACCTACATATTTCTGGCCTGAGGCCTGTTATCTAGAATAAATGAATGTACAGCCAGTTGCATCTTAACGGCTTTACTGCACGAACATCACTCCGGCACAGGTTACAGGCAATGCATCAGCCCATTAATACTACATATCTAACTACCAGAAGTTTACAGAGCAGAACATTTTCTTACTTCTATTAACTTTCCATTCAGTGATCACACAAGTGCAGAATACTTTCAACTGTTACAGCCACCTTTCCCAGATGTTACAGTCTAATTAACAAAGGTCGTTACTTAGTCAGGGTGTCCTTCCTCACACACAAAGGAGGTCCTCAATACCACTCTAAACCAAATCACAGAACCTGCTGAGCGAGGGTCAAGGGGATCAAGGTTTCTCTGTCTTCATCATAAGTGTCCTCTCTCTTCACCCTTGCAGTTAAGCCCGGCAAATGTCTCCTTAGTTCAACTCCAGTACAACACTACATTCTCAGGGGTGTCCTGCTTTCTTTTTTATCGAAGTTTACATAAGAAAGGACATATAGGCCCAGATTCACGTACATCGGCGCATTATCGGTCCGGCGTAGCGCACCGCCATTACGTTAGACTTGCGCCATCTAGCCGCGTAATCCCCCGATTCACGTAGCTTTTGCGCAGGAAATTGCGCAAGCGTAAGGTTTTTTCCTGAGGCGTAAGGAGGAGTAATACAAATTGGGAGGGACGTGGGCGTGTTACATTGAAATGAGCCGTGACCCCATGCAAATGAAGGGCCGGCCGGCTCGCGCATGCGCGCGTGAAGGAGACCATGTCAGCTCCGCTGTGCGCATGCTCACAACTCGGGAGCGGCGCAATCAGTGAAATTGGAAATGGACTAGGGCAACGTTGTGAACTACGCAGACAGCATAAATAGACACACACAAACGCACTTGCATTGCAAAAGTACATCCCTTTGTGTCCCTTCCCATTTAACCAAGTGCTTTTGTTCCTGTTGTTCGTTGCAGTGTGTCTTGTAGTTGTCAGATTAGTGTTCTGTGTGATCAAGTTCTTGTTGGTATATTTGTGAAAGTGTTTTTTGATAAGTGTTTGAGAGACTGTTTGTTTGATTGATATATTTCTGAGCGTTTGTTTTCTTGCTTTATTTTTTATTTTTTATTTTTTTGTGACTGTTTCTTGCTGAGTGCTAGTGTGATTTTTGGGTGTTCGTTTTCTCTTTGTGTGTGTTCTTGCCTGATTGGTTGTGCTTGTATTTGTGACTGATTTTTGGTGACTGGTAGTGAGTTTGTTTGGAAGTATGACAGAGAGAAAAAGAAAGCTGAATTTTACTGTGGGGGAAAAAAGAATTCTTGCCCGGGCCATTAGCGAGTATGGGCGTTTTCTCCACGGCCCGCAGAGTGCCACCACCACCCCGGCCAGGAGGAGGGAGATTTTGGATAGGATCACGGAGCAGGTGAATTCATCGGGGGAGGGGGAGACACGGACCCGGTCTGGGATTGACAAAAAAATAAATGATCTCCGGCGTCAGGTGAAAAAAAAACTGGCCGCAATGCATGCCCATGCCAGGGGCACAGGAGGGGGCCCACCATGCCGTATTAGGCTTACAGCGACGAAGCATGTGGTGGCCCTGACCTTTCACCGGCATGAAGTGGAGGGCCTGCCAGGCTTTGACACAAGTCCGGTCCCCGTGGTGCCAGGTAAGGTTTTTTTTTCTATCAGGTGTGTAGCATGTGTGGGGGAGGGGGTGAAAGGGAATATGTGGCAAGTGTGTGGATCCTCCAACCTGTGAATGTTTTGTGTCATCCACAGATGTGCAGGAGGGTGCAGGGCCATCTGGCCTGACCGCTCCAACCCCAGGACAGCAGCCTAATGAGGCCCCCCCAACAAGGCCACAGTCCGCGGAGGAGGTTCAAGAGGAGGAGGACGATCATGAGGAGGAGGACGATCATGAGGAGGAGGATAATCATGAGGAGGACGATCATGAGGAGGAGGAGTCAGGCACTGGACTAGTGGTTTGTGCGGACTCTTCCCCTCTGGCTGGCAGAAGCCTGCCCTCCCTAAGGGGGAGCCCCCCCCCTCCTCCTCCAACATGGCTCCCCTCACAAGGGCCTCCCCTTCTCCCCGCCCACAACCATCAGCTGGAGGCAGGATGTCATCCCAGAGCACCAGGGGGCGCCCAATCTCCTGCCCGCCAGTCTGCGAAGGGACCAGGCCCTCCAGACCCGCCATCTGGGACAGCTCTGCCAGACTTTTGGGCGGGTGGAGGAGAGCCTGTCCTCCATGAAGGATACGCTGGGTAACCTGGACTCCCACTCCCGGGCTTTCACAACCTGCCTAAATGAACTGCAGACTACAGCAGCAGGCGTTGGGCAGGATGTGAGGGCCCTTACCCAGGCTATCCAGGCCAACACGGCAACACTTGGTGCTTCCCTGGACAGAATTGCCATGGCCTTGGAGGGCAGGCCGCCAGGTGGGCAGATATCAGGGGCTGCTCCTCCTTCCCCGGGTTTGCCCCTCCCCCATGAGTCTCCCCTAAGGGGCCGGGGCCGTGGCCGGGGGCGCCCCAGGCGTGGCTCACGCAGAGGGCAATAATTTTTTTTTGCTGACATTTTTTTTAAACTTTGGGTTGTGCATGCTGTTTGAATGTGGGGGTGACATTCCTGCTGGAAAAGGGGTGTCATCCTCAATTTTGGTGGAGAAGGGTTCCCCAGGACCAGGGAGAAGTGATTCCCAGGTCCGTGTGAATGGTGTATGAATGTCCAGTGACATAATTGGAGCCTTGACGTGGCGTTACTGCTCACAAGTCCTGCATGGTGGACTGGTGACAATCCAATTTGATGAGGATGTGGAGTGTGTGTGATAGGGACCACAGTGGTGTGCATGCATGCATTCTCATTGTGCCATGATTAATGTGTGTGTTTAACGTGCAAAGATGCCCAATATGAGCTGTCTCCTGACTGCTCTTCCCTCAGAAGACGGGGTATCCTCGGTTAGGGGTTGATTGTCTGGTTGGGGGGTCAGGTCATCACGTAGCTCAGCCTGCAGGCCCTTCCTCACTGCGAGATTGTGCAGCATGCAACATGCAACGATGATATGGCACACAAAGTTTGGGGAATACAACAGTGTACCCCCAGACTTATCCAGGCATCGGAAACGTGACTTCAGGAGGCCAAAGGTGCGCTCCACCACTGCTCGGGTTTTGATGTGTGCTTGATTGTATCTTTCCTCCCCTGGGGTTTGGGGGTTCCGGATAGGAGTCATGAGATGGGGTCCCAGTGCATATGCAGAGTCACCTGGAAGGGAAAAGACAGGAGAATGTTAGTCATGCATGTGCCACTTGTGAGGTGTGCATCACGGGAGGGGATAGTCATGCCTGACTCCCATGTCACTCACCAACCAGCCAGGTGTTCCCATACACGTTCTGATAGAATTCCATTCGGATGTGGCATTGATTGTAGATGTAGCTGTCATGGGTGGATCCGGGGTGTTTGGCACGGACGTGCCATATGAGTCCTTGGGCATCAACTATCACCTGTACGTTGATGGAGTGCCAATTCTTCCGATTGCGGTACATGTGCTCTGTCTCATGGGGGGGCTGGAGTGCCACATGTGTGCAATCAATGGCCCCGATGGTGCGTGGGAATCTGGCAATTCTGTATAAATCTGTCATTGCCTTCAGCCGCAGGTCCTCAGTGGTGGGTTTGATGATTAGGTTGGCCAAGCCTGTGAGGATTGCTGGGACAACCTGGTGCACACATCTGCTCATGGAGGATTGTGACATCCCAGCCACCACTCCACTTGTACGCTGAAAAGAGCCACTGGCAAGGAAATGGAGTGTTGCCAGTACCTTGACCAGTGGCTGCACTGGATGTGAGCGTTGTGTTGGGCTGGTGATGTCCTCCTGCAGGGTTGTGGTTAATTCCAGGATGGCATGAGGGGGGAATCTGAAGATGCGATACACCTCAGAATCACTCATGCCAAACAGGTCTATGCGGGTGCGGTATACCCTCTCCCGTGCCATCCTCCGTGCCCTCCTCCTTCTTTGGTCAACTAAATTCACTAGTGCAGCTATGAGCGACGATGCCCCTGGCATGTTGGCAGTCAAATTGTAGTGCAACACGTGTGTGTGGTCTGCTCCTCAGTAACGGTGTTGCTTTCTGTGAGATGTAGACGTTTTTTCAAAATTTAGACCAGCTTTTAGGTGCTCTAACTTTAGACAGGACATTTTGCTGTTGCGCACATCGCGTAGCCTGCGCAGCAACTGCGTTTTATTGTGGATCCCCGCAACTCCCTCATTAGCATATTTGACTAGCAAATCAATGGTGTGTCTAGCGCATTTTTGCGCGGACGGATGCGTCTGTCTAACGAAATTACGCCGGACAAAAAAAAGTAGATTTCTGGCGTAAATCGTTTTCTGAACCGCGCGCATCTAAACGCACGCGCACATTTAGACTTACGCACGCGCAACACCAGTTGCGCAGGCGTAATCGCTCTGTGAATCTGGGCCATAGTATCGAATAAGAAAGTGTAAACATGGGATTAAATTGATAACAATAGAATCTGACATTCGTATATGTATCCACATTTGAGCAGATAAATATAGTGTATTCAAGAAACATTGTAACAAAAAAAAAAAAGATATAGTTAGAATAGTATACCTAAAGTATAACCTTTAGAAGAAATAGTGTGCCTCCAGACCACCCATCCACCCCAAATGGGTTCAAACTCTGAATGGGTGGGGGAACTTTTAAAGAAGGTATAGTAGAGTTTACAAAAAAAAAGGTAGATGGCATAAGGTAGCAAGGGGATAAGTCACTAACACTACAATTCTCAATTGCCTAAACTGAATGTCGGAGGGAAGCTATATTGATTGAGAAATCAAGTAGGGTTGATGTAACTCAAACTCTAAAGCCCCATACACACTATCAGTTTTCCTGCAGGTTTTTTTCTTCAGCTCTACCAAAACCATGTAGTGCAAGGGCCTGCCTGATTGCATACAAATTGAAACTCTAATGCCCTGTACACACGATCAGTTCATCCGATGAAAACGGTCTGATGGATTTTTTCATCGGATATCCGATGAAGCTGACTTTCATCAGTCGTGCCTACACTCCATCAGTTAAAAAACAATTGTGTCAGAACGCGGTGACGTAAAACACAACGACGTGCTGAGAAAAATGAAGTTCAATGCTTCTGAGCATGCGTCGATTTGATTCTGAACATGCGTTGATTTTTAACTGATGGATTTCCCTACTGACGATTGTTTTTTTCTATAGTTTTTTTAACCATCAGATAATTTTAAAGCAAGTTCCTAATTTTTTCACCGATGGATAAAAAAACGATAGAAACGGTCCACGTTTTGATCAGACAAACCGATTGTGTGTTCGCGGCTTTAAGGTTTGACCTCATATTAGATGGTTTTGGTAAACCTGAAGAGAAAAACCTGCAGAAAAACTGATAGTGTGTATGGGGCTTAATGCCACGTACAAAGGACCATTTTTCATGATGAAAAAAATGTCATTTCTTTAATTGGTCATTAAAAAGTGTGTAGGCTCCAGAGCATTTTTCACGTCGTGTGTACGCTTTAACGACGCGAAAAAAACGCACATGCTCAGAAGCAAGTTATGAGACAGGAGCGCTCGTTCTGGTAAAACTAGTGTTCATAATGGAGATAGCACATTCGCCGTGCTGTAAATTATTGCATCGTTTAATGCAGTGCATTCTTTTCTTCTTTATAATGCTACAATAATCAAATTCTTTTGCTGCTGATATTCTCACAGAGTTATGACAAACTTGTTTCTTTATTATTTATCGTGATCTCATGAATAATCTTTATTTTTTTGTAAGCCAGATCTCCCTAAAAAAATATTAATATTTTCAATCTTTTAATGAAGATCTTCTTTTTTGGTTATTAATTGGATTATGTCAAGTTACCAAAACAACATTATTATTTAGTATTATTTACCCACAAGGAGGTTAGTGTCCCTAGTTAATTGAAAATATATATTTTTTTTTAAATGTCCCTGCCTACTCACTAGCAAACTCTCTGGGGCAGATTCACAAAACAATTACGCCTGTCTAACTGGGGTTAGACAGGAGTAATTTCAAATTTCACGCGGCGTATCACTAGTTTGAATCCTCAAACCATGATACGCCGGCTTCGGGCTTCGATCCGAGAGGCTTACGTCTTCGTAAGCCTTCGGATCTACGCTGCCATCTATTTGCGGCCGCTGGGAGGAGTTCGCGTCGTTTTGGTGCGTCGGGATATGCAAATGTGTTTTTACGGGGATTCACGAACATACGAGCGGGCGTCGCAATCGTTTTCGTCTATTTTTTTATACGTAATGTTAGAGCAGCTTTTTGCTGCTCTAACTTTACGTAGCCCATGTTAAGTATGGCCGTCGTTCCCGCTTCGAATTTATTTAAAATTTTATTTTGTTTACGTAACTCGTCGGGACGTGGATCGCCCGTAAAGTACGCTACATAAACAACGAATGACGTCACGACGTGATTTCGCGCAATGCACGGCGGGAAATTTGCGAACGGAGCATGCGCAGAGCGATCGCCGCGGGAACGCGCCTAATTTAAATGTTTCACGCCCCCTACTCGCGCAGATGGATTGCGACGGGAGAAATACACTACGCCGCCGTCGTTTACCGTAGAAAATCTACCTGAATTCCACGTAGAGCAAGGTAAAAAACGGCGGCGTAGTGTATTTCTGATACGCTACGATAATCCATTTCTCTGTGAATCTGCCCCTCTATTTTTAATAAAAACACATGGTCAAGTTTTGACTGAAAACCAAAAATCCATTTATTCTTGTTCAAAATAAAATACAGATGAAGGCAAACCAAAAAGACAGGTAATAAAAACAAAGAAGCCAGGAAGGCAGCACTGGAGACCCTGCTTGAATTTTTGCAGACACAGATCCCCACAGCAAACAACCAAGGATGTCAAGAAAAAAATTAGGACCATGAGAAGCACATATATCATAATTTTCTTGTCTTCTTTGTAGCCTTCCCTGCAGCCTTCGATAACCGAGTCTTCATAGGCTGTGTCCCTGGAGGAGAGCTTGTGGCAGGAGCAGAAGCAGGAACAGGATCTCCACAAGGTCTGTATAATCTGTGAGCTTTCCCATCATGCCCATGTTGACCGCCTTTAAAATGATGGTTTTGCATCTAAGACGCTGGCCCATGTCCATTGTGGGAAGCTTGTGACCCTCTCCAGCGGTGGGGGGCTCTCCCTCTGAAGCGGTGGGGGGCTCTGTGAGGACCGCAGTAGCCTCCCTAATTAGGGCCTGTGTCTCCTCCTCTATCTATAGAAGCCTCCTGGCCCTTTTTGCTGGAATGCCGAGAGGAGGTATCTGTGACCTGGTGTTACGCCATGCCTCCTCCTGTGTCCCACTGGGTCCTGCCTCCTCCTGTGTCCCACTGGGGACTGCCTCCTCCTGGCTCACATTTTCTACCCCCTTATCCTGTCTGTATATAAAAAAGGTACATAGATACATTTTGGTTTTCATCTATTTTTCAACTCATGACAGTTGCAAATTGAATGCTAATAAATATTAAAGACAATCATTCTGACCCCTGCATTTTTAATTCTTGTCCCCATTATTTTTTGCCAATACTGTCTATTGATATGTCAAACACATTTTGTTCAATCATTACATTTTGAGCACAAGTAACATCTATTTGACATCATTATACTTTTAGTACATAAAATCTTTAGCAAATTACAATACCTGGCTTCATGTGGGAAAATCAGGCTTCTCCAGGAACTCTGGTTGTTCCTCCGAAGAAGGCTGATCTTGGCTGCAGGGAAGGCTGGAGGGTTGGCTGCAGGGAAGGCTGGAGCTACTTCCGGGGGGAAGGGTTGAAAGGGATTTCCTTGCTTCCAGGTGATCATCATGGAAGTGTAGTTGACTGAAGTACTACAGATTAGGCTTGTAGATCTGATGTAGCTGCTCCTGACCTCATTGATTTTAAAACTATATTTAGTTCAGTACAATATGTGCCCCTAATTGTCCCAATTTTTTTATTGACATCTTTGATTGTTGCTGTGTGGATCTGGGTTTTCACAAATGCAAGCAGGATCTCCAGTGCTTGATTCCTGGCTTCTTTGTTTTTATTCGTATTACTTTTGGTCTGCCATAAAATTGGCAGATCCTTCCACCATTGCAAAACTCTGCCATAAAGTCGTGGTCCTTGAAGACCTGCATGATTTCTGCAAGTCAAAAACAAGACAAAAATACTAATGTCAGTCAAGCCTCTATTACTCATCGTTCTTACCATATATAGGCCACAAACTCATCCACTGATCAGTAAAGTCAAAAAATGTTACATACCCTAGATCTACACGTTCGTTGCGTCTGCCTTCTTCTACACACTGAACATTGTTTTGACCCATACAAATTACCGTTATATACACTGCGCAAGGGTGAAGCTCTGCACGCTTTCCCTGCCCCTGACGTTCGTTCTAGTACTTTCCCTGCCCCCTCTCGCTCATCGTAGTGCAAGAGAACATGGCGGCTACTTGGCAGGAGTAACCACTCGCCAGATCCTGGAGATACAAGGCCACAAACATGGCGTTTGAGGAGATGGTTGAAATGGTGACAATATTGAGGAGGGAGGATTATGATGAAAAACATGGCCCATACAAAAAGCCTAATCAGGTGAAAGCCATAATAATGGACAACGTGATCAAAACTCTGTACAACAACATTTGGGGCCTGCATATTTATAATACATGGTGTGTTTCTAAATTTTAGGTGCTTTTCTGCCTGTGGAGCAAGAAAGATTCACCAGTCACAGTGCCCAGATGGTGATCAACGAAATCATGGTCTGCTCTCGTGGCCTGGATCCAATCAACCAAATCTTACTCCAGATCAGGCAAAAGACCAAGCAGGTGGAGCAAAGACTAAAAAGGATCATCGATGTGGTTGGGAGGTTTTAATAGTGGAATATGCCCAAAAATGTAAATGTTTATTTTGCTTGTTGTTTTGATTGTTTGTTTTGTAATGTTTTAATTGTTTTTTAGTACAATTGTACATGTTGAACTTTACAATTTACCTAGTCCATGCGTTTTAGCGAGATAAATAACCAAAAATAAAGTAAAAATAAATGTTATATTTTTACCCCCCCCAAAAAAAATTAAAATGTGAAACAATTAAAAAGATTTTATACTCAACAATGTGTGGCTTCTTATATCAATGTTGCCTAAAATACCAAATACATATTTGGAGTGTTTACACTGACAATGATGGGTATTTACTAAAGGAAAATACACATGTCACTACAAGTGCACTATGAGAACCTAGGAGAAAGATAAAAGAAACCCAAAGAAAAAAAAAAAAAGATGTTTTCAGTAGAAAATATATTTTTAGTAAAAGCTAGAATATTCAAACCTCATCAGGCATTGCAATGGCCCCCCTACCCATAAAATACTCCAAATACTGTTGGCGGACCTCGCTTTGGGGGACCAAGCCTGTAGGGCCAGCTTCCTGGGCCGGCAATGCCATTTTTAGAATGTAGTGTGGCCTCAGGCACAACAGAAGCTAATAATCTGGTGCTTTTTTTTAAAACAAGTTATGAAGGATACAACAGCACATTACAACATGATTCCACTTGTACTCCGCCAGATTAATGGAGCTCATAAAGAGGCGAAAACGGCTGGCCATGATGCCAAAGGCATTTTCCACCATCCTTCTGGCTCTGGCCAGCCTGAAATTAAACACCCACCTCTCAGGGGTGAGGGTACTTTGGGGAAAAGGCCTCATAAGATGGGACCCAGTGCAAACACCTCATCTGCAATGAAAACAAAGGGTAGTCCCTCTTCATTCTCTGCCACAGGTGGCAATGCCATGTCATCTGATTGTAGCCTTTGGGCGAACTCTGTCTGGGCATAAACTCCGCCGTCAGACATCCGCCCATTTTTCCTCACATCCACTTCATAGGGGTGGCCTGAGGGCCTGACGTCCTCTTGTGTGCTCTGTGCTCACTGCCGGACACTGTGGAGCTTGATTGACATTTTCCATTGAACACCAGGATTGGCTTCTTCTTTTTTTTTGGGGCAGTGTATAATGTTTGGGGATCTAAGTATTTTTCTAGCAAAAAATACAGTTTTTAACTTGTAAACAACAAGTGTCAGAAATGGGCTTGGTCCAGAAGGGGTTAAACAGGACCTTTCCAATTTGTAGCTAGTGTAGCCCTCTTTTTGGGGGGTAGTGTGCGAAATGTCTCTCCACAAACAGGTTATTGTGCGAAACTTCTAGGTAAATAAGAAAAACATAACAAGTGGAAGAGTTGAAAGAGTTGGTTTGATAATCATTTTACATAATAATCACCGTAGTGTAAATGGCCTGGCGTAAGGCCACGTAATTCATAGAGGGCGGCTTGTATTTAAATTAAGCGCGTCCCTGCAACGAACGAACTGCACCACAAGCTCCGTGACCCTGCCAGCAGGACCCACAGACTCGATGTCTGCCGGTGTCCCACGATCGGCTCACAGAGCTTCAGAACGGGGAGAGGCAAGTGTAAACATGCATCTCCCTGTTCTGCTTAGTGACACTGTCACTGATCATCTGTTCCCTCTCATCGGGAACAGCGATCAGTGACGTGTCACCCATAGCCACACCCAGTTAGAAGCACTCCCTAGGACATTCTTAACCCCTTCAGCGCCACCTAGTGCTTAACCCCTTCACTGCCAATGTCATTTTCACATTAATCAGTGCATTTTTATAGCGCTGTAAAAATGACAATGGTCCAAAAAATGTGTCAAATGTGTCCAATGTGTCCGCCATAAAGTTGCAGTCACGATAAAAATCACTGATCGCCATCATTACTAGTAAAAATAAATAAATAACAAAAATGCCATAAAACTATCCCCTATTTTGTAGACGCTATAACTTTTGTGCAAACCAATCAATATACGCTTATTGTGATTTTTTTTTAACCAAAAATATGTAGAAGAATACGTATCGGCCTAAACTGAGGAAACATTTTGTTTTTTTAAAGATTTTTTGGGGATATTTATTGTAGCAAAAAGTAAAAAATATTGCATTTGTTTTCAAAATTGTCATTCTATTTTTGTTTATAGCACAAAAAAAAAAACCGCAGAGGTGATCAAATACCACTAAAAGAAAGCTCTATTTTTGGGGGAAAAAGTACGTAAATTTTGTTTGGGAGCCACGTCACACGACCGTGCAATTTTCAGTTAAAGCAACGCAGTGCCGAATCACAAAAAATGCTCTGGTCTTTGGCCAGCGAAATGGACCAGTGCTGAAGTGGTTAAGCCTCACATAAAATTCATTCTTTCATGATGATAACAACAATATTGCCATTTTTAAAAATAGTATAATTGCAATACTTTGAACAAAAATACTAGTGGAAAAATGTTGTTGAAGGAAACTCTGGTAGATATTTTCAATGTGTGAAATTTTTGTATAAAAAACTGGGGCTATTTTAATATATATGAATTAAACATAATATATACACCTCCTTTTGTCAGAAATAAATAAAGAAATAAATCCTCATATTGTAAGGAGGCTCAACTGGTATTTCCAGTACTAGACCTTGCATAATACAGGGACACCTGTATTATGAGCTTCCAAGAATGGTGCTTCCAAGAATGGAAGCACACAAACACATTGGAAGAGGGCTTTATAACGCAAGTCTATAGCAAAAAACAAAACAAAGTAAATGCTTGTGTGAGACAACTTGCTGTCCCTCTCTATTACCTGATTGATCCTGCCTGCGCCCCTCCTCCTGATAGTAAACTGACCATGCTTAGTGTGTTCAGTTTATGCCCTTTGTTGTCCCACACTTAGGCATTATGGGCCAGATTCAGGTAGAGTTACGCTGGAGTATCAGTGATTCGCCAGCATAACTCTCACTTTGAGCCGGCGTTTCTGTTTTCTGTAGTCAGAAAACAAGATACGCCGGGATTGAGTTCATATACGAGCGGCGTAATTGTATTTCGCCGTCGTATCGGAACTGCAATTTTAAAATGGGCGCTCGGGGCGTTCCCGCTGATTTACGCCAAAAATATGTAAATCAGCGAGAGACGGAAATTCACGATCGTACGCGGGCCCGACGCAGTGACTTTCCGACAATTCCGTAAGCGATACGCGGCGTAAAGAAAAACATGCCCCCTAGGTGGAGTATCCTATGTTAAGTATGGCCGTCGTCATCGCGTCGAATTTAAAAAGTTTAGCGTCGTTTGCGTAAAACGTCTGTGAATGGGGATTGACATCATTGACGTTCACTGACAGAATTTGGAGCATGCACACTGACAGTCGATGCATGCACAGTACGTTCGCCGCGGGATCGCGCCTAGTTTAAATAATACACGCCCCCTACCCGCCCAATTTGAATTCCGCTGGCTTATTTTCGCTACGCCGCCGCAACTTTAGGAGCAAGTGCTATGTGAATAACAGTACTTGCTCATAAAGTTTCGGCGGAGTAACGTAAATGACAAAGGTTACTCCAAAATAAAGATTCGCCCATCTACCTGAATCTGGCCCTATATATATTTTTTTATACAACTGTACTTCAGTATTACCAAAACCATATAATATGAGGTCAAACCTAAACATTTTCAATTTGTATGCAATCAAGCATGCCCTGGCACTACATAGTTAAAGGTAAATCTAAGGAAAATTGAATAAGAAAATTGCATGGCCAGCTTAGGATACAGGCATGCTGTACAATGGCATGTATCTTCTAGGGTCAGTGTAGAGCATGCCCCCCACCCATCGCTTTGGCCTTGACTGATAGCAGTTTCCCCTCCAACTGCTCCTGCCTTGAGAAGCTACCTTCCAGACATGTGAGACCTGTCTGCCAGCTCTATACATGTCAACTTGCAGGTCACGTAAGCTCTGTTTATTTACGTAGGTGTGAATAGAGTGGGGCAGACACATTTGAAATCACAAAGAAGCGGGAAGGAGGGGCACGAGGGGAAGCTGATTTTAGCCAATTTATACATGCCCACAGGGGTGGACTGACAACTCATGGGGCCCCCGGGCAATAGAAGATTATGGGGCCCCTGGGCTAACTGAAAGCCACCACGCCAGGAGGCAGTGCAGAGGTGGGGCAGCTAAAATCTCAGGATTTTCACATCAAAAGCATGTCAGTTTCAGACAGATGTAAAAAAAAACACAGATTTTGACATACTATCCTTGGTTTTACTGAGCCTGGCAACCCTGATGGGGCCCTCTAGTGGCATGGGGCCCTCGGGCAGTGCCCGAGTCATTCAATGGTCAGTCCGCCCCTGCATGCCCACCATCTGTGAATCGCTCAGCAATCATTTGACCTGCACTTGAACAGCCAAAAATTGTATAAGGGCTAGTTTACACTTTCAAAACATGGCTTCGCACTCTCTGAACGCCAGTTAAAGCTCCTGTCACTAAATAAAATGTTTAGCTTACAGTCCTATTTACACCTTGCTTTTGCTTGGTGCTTTGATGAGGCTTCAATGAGGCTTTGGTGGAGCTTTGGTGGTTTTTCAAGCAAACTTTGCCGTAGACTTCTATGGAGGCTTTGAAGACGCATTGAAGCCCCACTAAAGCGACATAAGGTATAATTTTTGAAGCAAAGCTGAATCAAAACAAAGCAAAAACAAGGTGTAAACAGGACTGTAAGCTAACCATTTTATTTAGTGACAGGGTCTTTGACTAGCGTTCAGAGAACAAAGCGTGTCCGAAGCCTTGTTTTGAAGCAAGTGTAAACTAGCCGTTAATGTGTGTTGAAGCCGAAGCAAGTGTAAATGAGCCCTAAGAGGCAAGTTTTTAAAAATCTACACATGTATTCATTAAAGGCTTTAACTATTACGTTAACTATTTAAAAATGTTTTTAGTATGAGGGTTTACAACTACTTTAAGTAAATTGTATTAAGTCAGTCAATTAAATATAGACAGGTACAACACAGGCATTATGTTTCTTCAGCTGTGGCATGTTGCCAAATGCTACATTGGCTACTTGGCAACTTGACAACCAAGAACAAAAAGGCCATCAGTCTTCTCTTGCAACAGAAATGCATTACAAAAGTTCCTCCAGCAGGGAAAAGTCCCTAGCAGTCAGTTAGTAGTACCTTGGATATTGCACTTGTCTTGTCTTGTCCAAACAGTTATGCAAGACTCACTCTTGCCAGGTCTACAAATCGTAACTCTGTAAATGAAAATGTTCCCTTCCATAGCCCTGGGTGGATAAACAACTATAAAACGTGTCCTCATAGATCTGTATGGCTAAGGCACTCCCAAGTAGTCCAATGTTGCATCCTCACACCACTTTTCTCTACATAACTCTATTTTATTATTAAGGTCCTCTAGCACATATAGGAATTACAGTGCATACTCCTGAGCTTCTCTCTTTGCAGGAATGCTAGCTTGATCAGTTCTTTGGGTTTCCCACACCAAGGTAATACATCTGGACATGGAAAATACTTGAAAAAGGCCTCATCAGCTTGTTTCTGAGTTCTTGCACATGTAGTAGTTCTTGAAGGCATGTCACTACTGATCACTATGTAACTATCCCTAGTTGAGTTTAGAGGAATATGGTATGGGTCAGCGACTGCCAAGGCTGAAGTTAAGGTCAGTTAAGCTCCGTACACACGGCCGAGGTTCTCGGCAGAAACCAGCGAGAACCTCGCTGGGATCCTCATTCTGCCGAGAACCTCGGCAGTGTGTACGGATTCGCCGAGCCCAGCCCGTCGGGATGAATGGCTGGTCGCCTTTCCCGACGGGCTGGTCGCCGAATCTGACGGCCGGCCGAGAACCTCGACGGGCGGAACGATGTGTTCCACCCGTCGAGGTTCTCTGCCGTGTGTACGGGGCTTAACAATGTCTTTCTGGGTTCAGTGGCAAATATCAAGCCAGCAGTGGTGGATGCCTCCTCATCCCTTTAGAGATACTAAGAACCCCAAGCTGCTCACCAGTCTTAATGGCAAATGTGTGGGGCAACTCTTCAATTTCTTTCCTAATGCCAGCAGTGGTAGTTGCAGGAATTAACTGTGGCCAGGGTAAAGCCCAAGCATAATCCAGTTGATACACAGAAGTCACAGGCTAATAACTTCTCGTAGAGCTTGCAGTGACCATGGTTGTCATCGGGTCCTCTGTGGTATGTTTGTTTGTGCAGTCCACTCTCAGTACAATTGGATGGTTGGTTAGGCTGTAGTACTGCTAGCAGGGAGTCCCCACAGTGGCTGCTCTGGTGCCAGGGTCTGTAATTGAAATCTTGATATCATTCCCACTTAAGATGCACAAGGCCAGACTTCACCTAGTTTGCATTCACAGTCCAATGTCAAGAAATGTTCCACCACTGGGAAAAACTAAGCCACTTGCTATACTCAGCTTGTTTACAGTAACTTCCATGGTTTATATTTATGGGATATCAGACTCTAATCTTTAGTGGGTTATCAGGTTCAGAATTTAATTTACAAAATCTGTCAAATTCTGCATATCTTCACCATTTGTCTTCAACCATGATATTTGATATGTTTACATGTATTGAAATAAATGGCTTTTAAAATCTATAGTGGGGATATCTAAGCCAGCAATTTTGGTTTCAGACAAGAATGATGAAGATCTTGGATGGATAAAATATAATTACTATACGAGTGATTATTTTTAAAAAATATCTTTATTTTTATACTCCCCGTAGCGCCACATTAAACCTGTATTACCTTTAAATCCATTAAGTGTTTACGCATTAAACTGGTAGTCACTTGTGAATTTTGTGAAAATTATAGGATTTGTGTTGGGAACATTTCATAACAGAAACATGTGTTTCTCTAAGTCTTCTATAGCCTCATTCATTATGATTTTTCCTACCATATTATTAACTTCTCTGGAGCGATGAAATACCAGCTTGTCTTTTCACAGCAGAAAAACGAGGAGAATAATTATGAACGTGGAAATCCTAATGAAAACATACTTTTATTGATCGAGGCTCGAGCTCCAAATATGAGAGATTGCTGGATTTATGAATACCATAAAAAGGCAAACATAAAGGAAAAACAGTTGCATTTTTTTTTTTTAAGTTAAATAATTAGGCGTCATAAAATAGGTTACGGTTTTTGCTACTGCAATGGAAAAAATACAAGGATCTAATTTAGCATTAATCTAATTTTCAAGTACTTGCCATTTATGCATTCGTTTTAATGAGCTGATGTGTGTTTTATAAGAGCTAATAAGTTAAACATTTAGACCGTTGTTGAGCTATTGAGTTTTGCCTGCCTTGTTCTCTCCTTGTTTCTATGAAGGCAAGTTATGGAAATAGCAGTGATGCTGTCATTATCAATTCACTATATAATGCTGGTAGTAAAAGCTTTGCTAATCCTGAACAGAAATTATTAAAGGTCCCATAAACTAATACTTTTAAAATAAAATTTCCTTTTTGCAAAAGTGAAACTTCAACAAAAGTAATTTTTTTAATGCAGCAATTCTCATCAAATTGTAAAATAAGACTGCAGGGCTCAGATTCAGACAAATCAGCATATACGCCATACCAGCATGACACAAGTTGAGTAATATTAATGTCCTGCAGTATTTTGGTGGTACAGTAAAATGTTGGGCATATGTTGAGCTCAGGATGTCACATCATTACTCTTCACGACAAGCTTAACTTATGCATCACTTGCTTATAAATGTACAGTTGCTTTTTTTTGCTATTCAGCTCTGTACTACTTTAATAAAATAAAATGAATTAAATAAATATGACACTAAATGCCTTTCCAAAGTGCATGCGTGCATGTGCGTTAATTGGTGATTATCTTATGTGCAACATCTGAAGCATAAAGTTGCGTATCAATACGTGCAAACTAGCAAAAGGTGCTACAAATATACAATAGTCCAAAAATAAATAATATAAAATGAATATGAGACGTGCAAACTAGCAAAAAGTGCTGCAAAAAATTCAATAGTCCACAATACATAAATATAGAAACAAGTAAATCAATTTGTGCAATAATTAAAAATATAAATAAGTCAAGTCTTTATTTCCTCGAGTGCTGAATAATCAAAATCGTGCTTGGTGTCAAGTAAAAAAATGTTGCTATATAACAAAAGTGATCACAGCAATCCATGCTCTTATAAAGTCCGCACTCACCAAATATTCCACCCCCTCTTGGGGTTATGAAGCGTTCACAGTGTATGCCACTGTGTAGCACTCTGGCGGTATCTCGTTCCCCCTGCGCTGCTGGTGATGCTTCAAATATTAGCCCATATATAGGAGAATGGAACCCCAGATGGTGTTTTATCGTTTTAAAACCTTTTATTATTAAAAACTATAAAGTAGATACTCACATTTAAGCAAAATCAATAAAGCATGTAATGCTGACACTGAAAAGTTCGCCGACTGGAAGTGGGGTGCCGTTCTGCTTTCCCTGCTCTAGCGGTTTCGTCTGTCTGACGTCATCTGATACTAGTTTGCACGTATTATTACGCAACTTTATGGTTCAGGTTTTGCACATAAGATAATCACCGATTAAGGAACAGGCACGCATGCACTTTGGAAAGGAATTTAGTGTCATATTTATTTATTTCATCTATTCTATTTTATTTTATATCATTTTCACCACTGCACTTTAGGCAAGGGATTGTTTTTAGAACCAAACACGAAATTGTTTAATAGGGATTTTAATAAAATAGCACCATTCCTACTATCCAACCCTATTTACTCATTTACTCCACTTAGGTAGACTAATATGTAGAGGCTGCTGCATATAACTCTCTTCAGGGCTTCTGCCCCTTCTCTCCCAATTTATACATTTCTGCTGGTATTGCAGCTTTGTTTTTCATTGCACGGATTCACACATACACATTTCTGTACTACTTTAACTGGCAAATGCTCATGCACTACTATACACAAATTAAATTTATATAATTTTTTTCACAAAAATATAACTTTTTTTGGTGGTATTTGATCACCACTGTGATTTTTTCTTTTATTTGCTATATAAATAACATTTTGAAAGGAAACTGATATTTTTTACTTTCTGTTATAAAACATATCTAATAAAATCAAATGTCTTCATGAATTTAGGCCAAAGTATATTCTGCGTATGTCTTTGCAAAAAAAAAAAAAAGCACATATTACCGTAATTGATTTGTTTGAAAGTTATAGCGTCTAAAAGCTATGGTATATATATTTGAAAATTGATCAATCCTGATATACCGACATTCTATCTAAATTCTTGAGGTCCTTAAAATGCCAGGACAGTACCAAACGGGACCGATACCGATATCTAGCCTGTTTATACAGGAGACTTTTCTTTTTTTTTTTTTTCTCTTTCTCTCTTGACACTGTGCTGAAATGGCTTACCATTCATTAGGCAAACATCCCACCCTGATCTCTCATAATTTAAGGGGCCTTAATACCCCGGAAAAGAGGGTATCACTTCTAAGAGAACTGAAAAAAGTGCAACCAGCTTTTGTGTTCATCCAGGAGACCCACTTCCAAGCTTCTTCGGTACCTAGACTATTTGACAAACACTTCCCTGAGGTATACCATGCGCCAAACCCTAGCTCTAAATCCAAAGGCGTGTCTATCTTGCTACATAAACACGCACATTTTAAAGTGTCTCAACAATACAAGGACCCTATGGGGCGATTTTTGTTCCTTAAGGGAGTGTGGCATAATAGAGAGATCACTTTGGCAAATGCTTATTTCCCCAATTCAGGCCATCTTGCATTTTGCCGTCACCTAATAGACAAATTAAAGGGTTTTGCCACTGGCTGTATTATCTTAGGTGGGGATTTTAATATACCACTGTTACCCATACAGGACACCTCTAATGGCAAATCCAGTATTTCATATTCTATTATACAGAAAATCAAATCACAGCTAAACTCTTTGGCCTTGGTAGATGCTTGGCGCCTGGTATACCCATTGGGCAGAGATTATACATATTATTCTCCGCTACACAAAAAACACTCTCGCATTGATTATATATTTATTTCACAACGTGATCTAGCTTTGCTCCAAGCAGCAAATATAGGCATACAATCCCTTTCGGATCATTGCCCAGTATCGATTTCTCTCTTACAATCAGATAGGCTCCTTAGACCATGCAGCTGGCGGTTGAACTCCACCTTATTGACAGACCCATCTATGTGCCAACAAATTCATGAGGCGCTTAAATTATATTTTCAGCTTAACACTACAGAGGATATGTCACCACTGACGATCTGGGAGGCTCACAAGTGCGTCATACGCGGCGAACTTATGCGCCTTGGCTCTCTTAAAAAAAGAGAAGCTGAAAAAGTTACCCTGACATTAGCAGAAAAAATCGCCTCATTGGAAAGCCAACATAAACAGTCACATTTGGAGGCACATTTGGTGGAACTGTCAAAGATGCGGGAAAAACTTAACTCTTTACTTAATCTTAAAGCGAAACGAATTCTCTATTTCAAGAAAGGCTTTAATTATGAACATGGGGATAAGTGTGGCAAATTCCTTGCAAAGACCCTTAAAACAATTTCTCATGCACATTCTATTCTTTCTATTAAGACCTCCAAGGGTCAATTTGTACAAAAAACAGACCAGATTGCATCACAATTTCATACGTTTTATACTAAGCTCTATAATCTCCCCCCGACACATAAACCAGTAGAGCTTCAAGGAAATAGAGAATCCGTTCTGCGAGAGTATATTATGGAGAGTGGCATGCCTACTTTATCTTCAGCGGAGAGCGACTCTTTGGAATCGCCGATTTCAGAAGAAGAACTTATTTTGGCAATTAAGACTCAAAAACCGGGTAAAAGCCCAGGTCCAGATGGGTTCACGGCCCATTATTATAAAACTTTTATAGACATTTTGAAAGCTCCCCTACTCCGTGCCCTGGAACATATTCAAACCTCTTCATTAATGTCGAGCTCCTTTACGACGGCATATGTAACATTGATCCCTAAACCGGCAAAAGACCCTACTGAATGCACAAGCTATAGGCCGATCTCATTGCTGAATCTGGACCTAAAAATACTCGCGAAAGTATTAGCATCTAGATTGACAACTTTTCTTCCCAAACTTATAGGCCCAGAACAGGCAGGTTTTATGCCAGGGAGGGAAGCCCGGGATAATGTTATAAAAGCTCTTAATCTGATCCATTACGCAAACACCCGGGGAATCGAGGGCCTTCTCCTGTCAACTGACGCGGAGAAGGCCTTCGATCGTGTTGCCTGGGACTATATCTTTGCTATCTGCAGACATATTGGGCTGGGATCGAATATGATGGCGTGGATATCGGCTTTATACCATAAACCTCGGGCACAGCTTAAAATTAATGGCACCCTCTCAGAAGCAGTAGACATAAATAATGGTACAAGACAGGGATGCCCTCTTTCCCCTCTTTTATTTATTTTATCTTTAGAACCTTTTATACGCACAGTGAACGCAAATCCTGATATACAAGGTTTCCAGATAGACCAACAAGACTATAAAATAGCGGCATACGCGGATGATCTTCTATTTTTTTTAACACAGCCTCAGGTCTCAATTCCGAAGCTTTCTGAAGCTTTTAAAATATTTAGTTATATCTCCAATATGAAAATTAACTATTCTAAGTCAGAAGCTCTCAATCTCACATTGTCAGCTGAACTCTTAGAGAGTGCACGCTCTTCTGGCTCGTTTAAGTGGGTAACGTCATCTATTACATATCTAGGAATTAAACTTGCGCCCAAATTCAGAGATATATATAATATTAATTTCCTCCCTTTGTTAAAAAAAATTCAAGTAGAGCTTAAAGGTTGGACCTCCAGACCCTTCTCCTGGTTTGGCAGAGCTGCTATTCTGAAGATGGTAATCTTACCCAGAATCCTATACCACTTCCACACTTTACCCATCTTTCTCCCAGGTTCCTTTTTCAAACAACTTCAGGCCATTTTACGCACTTTTATTTGGAAGGGGCAAAAACCTAGGATAAAGTTTGATACGCTTATAAAACCTAAGGAAGAGGGAGGTATAGGTTTACCCGATTTTAAACTCTACCATTCTGGAATACACTTAGCTAGAATTATGGATTGGAATTGCCATAAGGAGCAGAAGGATTGGGTCACATTGGAGGAAGCCTCCACCTCACTTCACCTTAAATTCTTACCTTGGATCCCTTGGGTAAAACTGCCGCAAAATGTGCAGCAGCATCCCCTGGTGGGGACTACGCTTAAAGTGTTTCATACGATGACGAAACACCATAAACTCTCCTCATCTCCTGGTCCGCTCACTCCCATTACCCGTAACCCGGATTTTCTGCCTGGGATGAACCTGCACATTTCTGCTCCTACCGATAAATCAATGCCCCTTCTATTGATACACTGTGTAGAGGCAAATGCACTAAAACATTTTGAGATATTAAAACAAGAATTTAATCCTCAAAGCTCTCTTTCATTTTGGACCTACCGCCAGCTGCATAATTACACACAGGTTCCCCAGATCAAAAAACAGTTGTTTAGACCAATAACTCCCTTTGAACAAACTTGTTTGGCTGGAGCTCCGATACCTAGAGCTACCTCCCTTACGTACTCATGGCTCCAACTAGATAGGGGGGGGACACCCTCCGGAATACGAATACAATGGGAAAAAGCGATGAAAACAAGCTTCACTGATAAGCAATGGAAACGTGCCTGTATTTTTGCCCATAAATGTTCCACTGGCACAAGATTCCAGGAAGTGTCTTATAAACTTTTAACACAATGGTATGCCACCCCGGATAAAATTAAAAAATGGTACCCACAGACATCAGATTCTTGCTGGAGATGTGAGCAAGACCAGGGGTCTATCTTTCACATCTGGTGGGAATGTTCCCGTTTGAGACCCTTCTGGGATAGGGTGAGCGAGGTGATTAAGGTCATTACGGATACCACAATCTCTCTCTCTCCCGCATGTTGTCTACTCCATATTGTGGATTGTTCTATGCAATATTATAAAAAATCATTGATAAGACATCTGCTGAACGCAGCGAAAGTCTTAATTCCCAGGCACTGGAAATCGAAGGATATCCCTTCCATTTCAGAATGGTTTAGCTCCATAGAGAATATCCACCAAATGGAGGAAACTGTAGCCATTGCCAGGGAATCGTCGAAAAAATTTAAGCAGATATGGTCACCTTGGTTGGCGTTCAGATACTCAGATCAATATTCACAATTAGATTTGAGATGAGATTGTGGTTGTAGTTTTGATTTCTTTTATTCACTCCCATTGGTATATAGAGATTGTCGATGAGCTGTTATTGCACAGTGTCTTTCCCCTTTTTTTTTTTTTTTTTTTTCTTTTTATCTAATAGCAGTCAGCAATGGGCAATATCCTAGGTTGTGATGTTTCCCTTTGCTATCTTGTGTTTATAAGACATAAAAGTAGCTTATTTTTTTTTTTCTTTCTTCAGGGCATATATTTGATATGTTATTTGAATTGTGTTATCGGTATTTTGGTTGTATTTTGTACCCTGATTTTTATTTTATTCTTTCCAATAAAAAAAACTTTAATGTTAAAAAAAAAACTATCACATGGTACTAGGTGATGTGATTGGCCCAAGTACCATGTGATAGCTTTTGACCAATCACAGCATCACTATAGGAAACACAACTGCTATGAATAAAAAATACTATATAGCTGACTGTTTAATGCTGAAAGAATTTCTAATGCCTTGTACACACGATTGGAATTTCCGTTGAAAGAAGTCAGACGGAATTTTTTCATCGGATGTTCCGACCGTGTGTGTGCCCCATTGGATTTTTTCCATCGTAAAAGCTGACAAAAAATTTCTATCGCAAATTCCGATCGTCTGTATGGAACTCCGACGGAGAAAGAAACATGCATGCTCAGAATCAAGTCGACGCATGCTTGGAAGCATTGAACTTAATTTTTCTTGGCCCGTCGTAGTGTTGTACATCATTGCGTTTTGGATGGTCGGAATTTGGTGTGACAGTGTGTATGCAAGACAGCTTGAATGGAATCCCATCAGAAAAATCTGTCTGAGTTTATCCCGACGGAAATTCCGATCGTGTGTATGAGGCATAAGAGAGCCCCAAAGTTTCATTCTGGGGTGTCAAGCAACATATGCAACAGTTTGAGGTGCTAAGTGCATGTATCTACAATCAGAAAGAGATTGCAACACCTCAACCTGTATAAGAGGTGAAAATTGGAACACAATTGGAGTTTGCCATTGAACATACTGTATACTGTAGGCAAAGACCAGGTTTTAAGAAATAATGTGCTGAAGACTGATCAATCAAAGATAGGGTTGTCTGGTCACAGTAACAGTAGACATGTTTGGTGTAAACTGAAGACAGAATTTTAGGAAAATAACCTCATAACCGATGTGAAGCATAGTGGTAGAAGTATTGGGGTAACTTTACTGCTTCAGGGCCTGTACAGCTTGCAGTAATTTAGTAAACTATACATTCTGGATCAAATCAAAGTGTGCTTATTGATAATGTGAGGCTATCTGCCCAAAAGTTGAAGTTGAACCCGGAAAAGATGATGATCCAAAGCACCCTAGCAAATGCATTAATGAATGGCTCAAAAAGAAGAAATAGAAGGTTGTGGCCTGTCCTAATCAAAGCCCTGATTTAATTCACATTGACATTTTGTAGGGGGATTTTAAATGGAAAGGAAACCCATAAAAATATTGCAAATCAAGGAATTTTACATGGATAAAGGTCAAAGTTGCCAGAGACTGGTGGGCACGTATATCAATTGCCTACAAGAATTAATTTCTGCTACATGCGTCAATACCGGTTATTGATTCCAAGGATTTTTTTTTTCCACAGGCCACTATTACTTTGGATATTTTGTTAAGTAAATGATTGAAAAGGTACATCAAAGGTAATATCAAATGATAAAGTTATATCACCTTTTTCTGCAGACGCTGTTTTGATGAAAATCTAATGTTTGCATGTCAACAATTTCCATGGGGTGCACTTAAAGCGGAGGTTCACCCTAATAACATTTATATCTGACCAACTTCCTTATACGTGTAACAAGTACAGTCTGCAATTTTTTTTTTTATGCTTTACGTAGCTTGTAATCAATTTTTTCAATCTATTTCTCCCTGCGGGAGTAGGCGTTTCTATGCCTAGGAGGATTGTCATCTAGGAGGTCGTCCAGATGATTGACGTCTGTTACCCCCGGCGGATAAGGCCCCGCCCCCGTATTGCATAGACGCACACAAGGTATGGCGTTTCCGAAAAAAGCCGAACATGCAGAGATGGGAGTCGGTTCTATACGGCGCCTGCATTGTTCAGCTTCTTTCGGAAAAATCCCGTAACTTGCGCGCCTATGCAATACGGGGGCGGGGCCTTATCCGCCGGGGGGAACAGACGTCAATCATCTGGGCGACGTCCCAGATGACAATCCACCCAGGCATAGAAACACCTATTCCCGCGGAGAGAAGTAGATTGAAAAGATAGATTACAAGGTACGTACAGCATAAAAAATAAAAAATTGCGGACTGTACTTGTTACAAGTATAAGGAAGTTGGTCAGATATAAATGTTATTAGGGTGAACCTTCGCTTTAATTTTTCATATGACTGTATATACTGATTTACTAAAAGAGTTAAACATTTGTAACATCATGTTCCAATATGCCCATTCTTCTCCCAGAACATACAGTATACAAGCTATATTTTAAATGTGATTGATTAAAAGTGATTTACAAGCAACAGTCATCTAACAATTAAAAGTAACAGGCTTATTAAACCGTCAGTAGCTGTAAGACCAGTAGTCACAGTACAGTCATCTTAGAGATTTGCTATTGAAACAGTATGTTAAAGTAGCAACATTAATCACATACAAATGTCAGTTCATCTGCACATATTTGTTTTACTAGATGTTTTTAACTACAACTCGTGCTCTTTGTTTTTTTTCCCAACAAGGGTCCTGTCTGTTCCAGTTTCCCCAGCACCTGGGTGGTCATTCATAAAACACAGGATTTACAATCTTTCTGCAGATGCTCCATCTTCTTCTTTCCTTATAGATACACAGCTGACATCGGGTACAGTGAATCATTACAGTTAAGGACTCAGTAAGTACATATGGCTTAAGTTATGAAAGCATCTATTTAAAATTGATAATTACACCCTATTTGTATACAAATGCTATGTAGGGATTATGAACATTTTTAAACCTTTATTTCAAACTTTATTTCCAGTAAGCATACATTCTGAGTTAGTAATGTAATATTTACTTAAAAAAGTAGGTTAGAGTGCTTATGAAAAGCTTGGCTATTTTTTTAATGGACATACAAACAGTATTTAAGCTTCATGCTTAAAAACAGTGGTTGTTTCTACTGGAGAAGATTCATAATTTTTTAAGGCAAAAGAGTACAGACAGTGACCATGAAGGCAAATAAAGAGTAACGCTGTGTGTTATTTGTAACTATTGGAAGCATGTTTGCCTCAGTTCACCACTACTAGTCCATAGTCTATTAAATGTTCTTTTTTTTTTTACCAGGATGCAAATCTCCATCAAATTAAAGCTCAAACTCAACATTTGTTGTTGTGAGGAACAGAGGACCACAACAACCAGTGCCGGCCCAAGACATGGTGCTGCTTGGGACCAAGAATTAAATGTTGCCCCCCCCCCAAAAAAAAAACACGCCCACCAAAAGGCCCACACATTCATTATTTTATATCATGATAACTAACGGGGACCCGTCATGGCTCTATACATGTATATAGAGGACCTGTCATGGCTCTATACGTATATAGGAGTATAAAGAGGACCTGTCATGGCTCTATACATGTATATAGAGGACCTGTCATGGCTCTATACATGTATATAGAGGACCTGTCATGGCTCTATACGTATATAGGAGTAAAAAGAGGACCTATCATGGCTCTATACATGTATAATGGAATAAAAAGAGGACCTGTCATGGCTCTATACATGTATAGGAGTAAAAAGAGGACCTGTCATGGCTCTATACATGTATATAGGAGTATAAAGAGGGCCTGCCATGGCTCTATACATGGATATAGGAGTATAAAGAGGGCCTGTCATGGCTCTATACATGTATATAGAAGTATAAAGAGGACCTGTCATGGCTCTATACATGTATAAAGGAGTATAAAGAGGACCTGTCATGGCTCTATACATTTATAAAGGAGTATAAAGAGGACCTGTCATGGCTATATACATGTAAAAGGAGTATAGAGAGGACCTGTCATAGTTCTATACATGTATATGAGTATAAGGAGTACTTGTCATGGCTCTATACATGTATAAAGAGGAACTGTCAGGGCTCTATACATGTATATAGAAGTATAAAGGGACCTGTGCATGGCAGGTGGCCACAATGGGCCAGATTCACAGAGCTAGTACGTCGGTGTATCTCCTGATACGCCGGCGTACTTTTAAATTACCCGCGTCGTATCATTAGTTTGAATCCTCAAACCATGATACGACGGCTTCGGGCTTCGATCTGACAGGTCTTCGTACACCTTCGGATCTACGCTGCAATCTTTTTGCGCCCGCTGGGTGGAGTTTGCGTCGTTTTCGGCGTCGGGTATGCAAATTAGCTTTTTACGGCGATCCACGATAGTTAAAGCTGCTTTTATCCGGTCTATAGTTAGACGTGCCATGTTAAGTATGGCCGTTGTTCCCGAGTCTAATTTTCAATTTTTTTTTTTTTTTGCGTAAGTAATATTTTGGATATTTATTATAGCAAAAAGTAAAAAAAAAATATATATTTTTTTTTAAACATCTGGCAATGACGCCACCCATTTTACTTACCTGAGCCCGTTCATGTTTCCATGACATGAATAACGGTCGTGTGTACACGGCATAAGTGTTCACAATACTTCTCTGTCTCAGCATTACATGTATAACTACAGTACAGCTTCTCTATAATATTCATAAGTTAACAGTTACGTACTGTTCACCCTAATATCAAATGCATTTGATTCAAATTAAAAACGTTTTTTTTTAGCTCAATTCCAGACTACTGCCCACATTTTTGAGCTCACCTCTCACAATTGCTTTAATTTTGAAAGGTGTGTAAAAAGCAGTAGCGCAGAACAAACGGTTAGAATTTGTTATTCATTGTTCTGCTTGACCAAGTTCAAAAGAGATCCTGCTTTCAACTAAACAAGTTGCAGTTACAAGCACAGAAGAGGCAAGTGTTTTAAATGCTTGCTTGCAAAATTGTTTCCTTTCCTTAAACACTTTTTCATTTCCTTGCAATATGTCTTTGAACTTGCTAGAAAATTGGACCACTGCAGAAAGAGTAAATCCCCTAGCAAAGTTATAGGGCCAGATTCACAAAGCCATTACGCTGGAGTATCAGGAGATGCGCCAGTGTAATTGGAAATATACGCCTGCGTATCAATGTGCCGTATCCCCAAAACGATATACGCCATAAATCTAGACTTTTTAGACCGACGTAATTTCGTTAGACCGGCGCATCGTGCGCGCAAAAAATGCGCTAGACACACCATTGATTTGCTAGGAAAATATGCAAATGAGGGAGTTACGGCGATCCACAAAAGTAAGTTGGTGCAGCACAGGCTACACGCTGTGCGCATCAGCTGCACGTCCTGTCTAAAATTAGGCAATATAAAATCTTGCCTAAAATTAGACAATCCGTCTACATGTCAGCTAAAGCAACACTGTTAGTGACGAGCTGAGCAGCCACACTTGCAGGACAACAATCTGTATGCCACCATGTCAGGGGCATCCATGCTCATAGCTATACTACTGACTTTAGAGGCGCGCAGAATGAGGAGGGCACGGAGGAGGGCACAGAGGAGGGCACGGGAGAGGATATATCACACACGCATAGACATCTTTGGCATGAGTGATCTGGAGGTGTCTCACATCTTCAGATTCACCCCTCATGCCATCATGGAATTAACCACAACCCTGCAGGAGGACATCACCAGCCCAACACATGACACCACCCATGACATCCATGACAGCTACATATACAATCATAGCCCCATCCCAATGGAATTCAAAACAGAACATGTATGGGGACAGCTGGCTGGTTGGTGAGTGACATGGGTGGCAGGCATGACTGCCCCCCCCCATTATGCAGACATCACAAAGGGAACATGCACTACTAACATCCTCCTGTCTTTTCCCTTCAACATGAGTCTGCATATGCACTGGGACCCCATCTCATGACTTCTATGCGGAACCCCCCATGGTACCCTGTTGTATTCCCCAAACTTTGTATGCCAGATCATCGGTGCATGTTGCATGCTGCACAACTTCACAGTGAGAAAGGGCCTGGAGATTGACATAAGTGATGACCTGCCCCCCCGAACCAGACAATCCCCCCCTAACCGAGGCTACCCCGTCTTCTGAGGGAAGAGCAGCCAGGAGACAGCTCACATTAGGCATCTTTGCACGTTAAACACACACATTAATCATGGCACAATGAGAATGCATGCATGCACACCACTGGGGACCCTAGCACACACACCCCACATCCTCATCAAATTGGATTAGCACAAGCCCACCATGCAGGACTTATGAGCAGCAAGGCCATGCCACGGCTCCAATTATGTCACTGTACATTCATACACCATTCACACGGACCTGGGGATCACTTCTCCCCCACAAATGAGGGTGACACCTTTTTCCAGCAGGAATGTCACCCCCACATTCCAAAATCATTCACAAACAGAAAAAAAAAAAATGCACAGCAAAAAAAAAAAAAATGACCAGCAAAAATATATATAAAAAAAACAAACAGCAAAATAAACACAGAAAAGACAAAAATCTCTCTCCAAAACAGTCACAAAATAACTCAAAGACATGTCACAAACCAACAAACGCTAACAAACAACAGAACAAAAGCACCTTGCTGTATAGGAAGGGATACAAATGGATGTACTTTTGCAAAGGAAGGGCATTTGTCTCTGTCTATTTAAGCTCTCTGCGTAGCTCACTAAGTTGACCGAGCTTAGTTCCAATTTCACTGATTGCGCCGTTCCCGAGTTGTGAGCATGCGCAGAGAGGTGCTGACCATGGTCTGCTTCCTGTGCGCATGCGCAATCCGGCCGGCCCTTCACTTGCATGGGGTCACGGCTCATTTCAATGGAACATGCCCAATTTGAATTACTCCACCTTATGCCTCGGAAATTACGTTGCACCGGCGCAAATTTCAGCGCAAATACTACAAGGATACGGTAATTGCGCCTCTACATTGCACCGGTCTAACGTAAAGGAAGTGCGCTACTCCGGTCAAAAAATGCGCCAATGTACCTGAATCTGGTCCATAGTTTCCCCCTCCCTTGTACCACGTCTTAGTCCTCTCCTCTTGTGAAAGTATCTCTCTCGCTGGTGCACACTGTCTGCTTTTGGGTCCATGCAGCTTCTTTTCCACTGCTGTCAAATTTGACCATGTGTCTGTCTGAACAAAGCTTTACTGTCTGTGCTGATCCAGTTCTTCTGCTCCTCACCTCACTAAATAATATTTTATTCAGCTGCCAAAAAAGGAGTGAAGCAAAATACTATAGAATGTCACTTGTTTTTTGGAGTTGCTGACATTAAAGGGTAAGTTTACCATTGCAGGAAAATCTGTAAGGTGAACTTACACAGGACCTCCTTTTCGCGTACCCCCCACGGTCTTATTGACCTGGACCGCGGCAATCTCCCGTTCTGAGCCATTGTATGTCCACATCAAGAGTCTGAGGCTTAGAAATTCCCTTTAGAATCCACACGTCTTCTTCAAAGATGACAGGATGGGCTATGCAGCTTCTGATTGCTCGGCACCATCAATGTGATGGCGCTGACCAATTAAAATGCTCCAAAACCTGCCTCCTGACAAAATAAAATTTGGAAATTCAGCTGAAGGAATTTCTAAGCCCCAGACTCCTGACGCAGATATAGCAGGGCTAAGAATGGGAGATTGCCATGGCCCAGGTTAGTGGGAATAGGCGGGGGGCAAGGAAGGGGGCGAGGAGGGGGTCCTGTGTAAGTTCACCTAAAAGATTTTTCTGTAAAGGCGAACTTGCACTTTAAATTTAAGATGGCAGCACCCAGAAGCAGTCTCTGTGCTATTTTATGTCTACACATAAGAGCATTTTACATATTATTTTACATTATTATATTATATATTATTTAGCATTTTACATATTACATACACATTTTACATAGCATATATAACATGCAACAAAAGATGTTAAATATACTTGCAAACAGTGCCCTGATTTGCCGCCATCAATAGTCAAACTGGCCAAGGGTACCTCCCACATTCTTCCTGCAACAGGAACTAGATACGTACCATACACCTGTAAAAAGAGGGGGATTTTGCCATCTTGGCTATTAATATGCCTCCAGACAAAGGCCTTCCTCTAGAAAGAAAATGAATGTCCACATGATTAGTACACAGTTCTTCCCAAGTACACCTCTTTCACCCAACATCAGTATTACTATACAGTCTGAACTAAATTTTCACATGGGGATGTCAACCAGCACTTCCACTTCCCTCACCTGTAAGTTACTGTATATGGGTTCTGCGATGGGGCCCATACTGGTCCTACCCCCAAAGGACGTATTCCACTTGGACTATCTCTTTTCATCACTGTCTGCCCTAAAGTTTTTCCTGCCCCAGGATATAAATGATCAGGCTAGTCTCACCCAGGGGCAGGGTTCCTTAAAATGGTTACTATGTCCAGTTTACATTCTCTTATGGAAAGATTATTGTTGAAATGAATGACCGGGCAACTGGATCTTTTTTGAAGTACATCTAAATCACAGATGGACAACATTGGTTTGCTTTTGCTTTTTGCAATTAAGTCTTCAATCCCTGAGTTTTAGAAGCTCTGCAGATATTTGAGAGGTCAAAGAATGAGCCACAAGCACCAAATTAAGAAAGTCAGCACAGAGCCTGCACAGCACTGCTTCCAATGGGATTGCTTATGAGATACGACTTGGGGTATAATAGGAACTGAAGTGGAGTAGTTAAAAGTAACTTATTGTTGGCAAAGTGACAGGTTCTCTTAAAAACAACAACTTCCTCTAAACACTCCCACTGATACTTACCCATACCATGTTCTTGCATCGCTCTGTTTATCTGTTGAAGTCTTTGGAAATACCCAGTACATCTAGGTATAGGGGAGCAAGTGACCTTGTCTCCTTTCTCCTAGGGTTCAATGTTTAAAGCAGGGGTGCCCAACCTTTTGAAGCACGAGGGCCACTTGAGCAACTTGGTAACCAGTCACGGGCCACAATGAGCAGAGCGGGCGGATGAAGGGTTACGACTACTCTATATACCCTCTGATTCACCCAGATTGAAGGAGACAAACTCCCTTCTGTTTTTCGGTTTTGGAGGTAGGCGGGGGTAAACAGACATCTGTCGCTCTATAGAGGTGAATTGAGGGTCCCATTTGGTTGGGCTGATCGCGTGAAAAAGGGCCTAAGACTGCTTTCACACTGATGTGCTACGGTTTACCCACACCCACTGTGTCTATCCTGCGGGTTAGCTGAACTTTGCCATAGACTCTGCCTGTGGCAAAAGCTAGCGCTGTGGAGGAAGCATCGCCTTATGGGGCTCTGCTCTGCAACCTGCGATCTGGGCTTGCCAACCCGCCATTCCAGATCAGGAGGTTGTGGGCCACATCAGAGGTCTCCTCGGGCCACTGGTTGGCCACCCCTGGTTTAAAGCCTAAGTTCACCTATGTTTCTTGGCTATTAATATGCCTCCAGACAAAGGCCCTAATCTAGAAAAAAAATGAATGTCCACATGATTAATGCACAGTTCTTCCCAAGTACACCTCTTCCACTTCTTTTTTTCTTTTTTTTTCTTGTTCTAAATGTCAGCTCCCCTATGTACCAATATAGCATTAATGTACTTCTTTTGGAAAAATAAAAAAGCTTTCCATTTATTCTACACACGCTTCCCTCATTTTCCTAATGACTGTTTAAAAAATGTCTCCATTACTTCTGTTTTACTTCCTGGACAGACTTTAGGTCATGACACAGGAAGGAGTTGACCAGCTGACCTCATTAGCACACACCCTGCATCATCTACTCTCCTACCTGTCGCCCACTTCCAGGTGTACATTGTTTTAATGAAATGCAATTAATCAGGTAGGTCAGCTGATCAACTCCTTCCAGTTTCATGCTCTATAGTCTGTCCAGGAAGTAAGGCAGAAGTAATACAGAAGTGTTTTCATACAGCCATGAGGACAATGAGGTAAGCGTGTCTGGAATAAATATAAAGCTTGTTATTTTTTGGAAAATAAGTACATTAATGCTAATATGGTACATTAGGGAGTTAAAATTTGGAAAAAATGATGAACAAAGGAAAACTTTGCCTCTAAACTTGAGAAGCCAATCACCAGGCCCCAACACTGTCACATGGGAAAGGGAAAAGTGTTATGACACAGATAAACACCGATCTTACACAAGGCATTTTGCCAGACATAGAGGCAGGGATGCAAGGATGAGTATCAGTGGGTGGGGCTATCAAGGAATCCCTTCACTTTGCCCTGAATGGGCAAGCCAGAGTCCCACTAACTGGAGGTATTCCAGATGGATAATATTGTATGTATATATTGTACCAGGGAGAAAACAATATCCACAACCTAACAAAGGCATTGTAAAGTACACAGAAGCAATACACTAATGACCTTCTTTTATTACTGGCAGTTTAAGGGTTAAAACATATTCACAGTGCTGACATTTTGATTTACAAAAATATGACAAAAATGAATGACAAAGCTTATTTACAAAGCCCTTCCATCCCATAAAATGTGTTATTTAAAGTGACCTATGACCTTCATTCATATGAAAATCCTCCACATCATATTTCTCTGTATTGGTCTCCAAGGAGAATCGAGTTCACACTTCCTCATGAACCATAACAGACCTTAATTAGGTGATAATTTATGTAGTACTTAGTATGAGCATGTGCCACTTGGTAGAATAGGCACCACAGACATTTGTATAGATGTGATCACTTATAAACCGGAGCTCCAACACTGACCAGGCATCAGAGAAAGCCTACAATGTTTAAAGAAGAAGTTAGGGAGAAAAAAACTATTATAAAAGAATACAACCTACCTAAAAATATTTTTCATTTCTTCTGCAGCTACTTTCAGACTTCCCCATGGAATAAGGTTGCCTTACCTTTAAAGTGTATGTCAACCCAATTACTAAGATCTCATGTAAGTTTTAGTGCGTTAATGTACTTTCAAAACATTGGCTTTCATCTTTTTAAATCTGTCATTTTCTTTCAAATCGTAGCTTGTGATTCTCCCATGAAGGTCCTTGTTTAGGCACTTCCTGTCCTGGGTTGACAACTGTCTCCCAATTGTGCTCCTGCATTGTCACCCTATCACCTGTGTAAAATAAAACAAACAAGATCACCCTAAATGAGACTAAAAGGTGCAAGGTTGCAAAAAAAAAAAAAGAAGACTACAGTGGGTATAAAAAGTGCTCAATTGAGACATTTTTTTGAAAGTCTTCCACAGCCTGTTAGATCTGAAACAAATTTACGGCCACTTGAAAGACTTTGTATAAAGAAAATCGATAAAGGAATAATTTCGAGGTTATATGAAATTTTGAATGCCTTAAAAAAACAGAGCATACCTCCATTCATCAAAAAATGGGAAGAGGAAACGGGTTCAACAATAAACGAATTTGAAACAAGACAGATAATAAATAGGGTCCATGTCACTTCTATAAACAACAAAGTAATGGAACAGAATTATAAATGTTTGGTAAGATGGTACCTTACGCCAGATAAATTACACTCATCCCTAGGAATTAATTCGCGTTTCTGTTGGAGAGGATGTAGAGAGGTGGGCACAATGACACATATTTGGTGGTCTTGCCCAAGAATTAAAAAATGTTGGTCTAAAATTAGACAAAAAATTAAAGAAATAATAAACATGAATATACCGGAGGGCTTTTGGGTCTGCGTTCTGCATGGGGCTCGAATGCCAACCAAAAAATATTTAAAGACACTAGTTCCAGATTTTCTTAATGCTGCAAAAAGTCAGATCTCGAGTAACTGGCAACAAGAAGAGAGCCCTACACTAAGAGAATGGGGGAAAAAGCTCGGGAAAAAGCTTGATGACATTTATTATAATGAATATTTAAGACATAGAGAGGAGGAAACTTGGGCAGATTTTGAAGACAAATGGGATATCTGGAAAAAATATAAGTCTAAGATGGAATACGTAGAAATGATGGAAGCTTAAGTAACAATGAGGAGTGGAAATTATCGAATAGAAGAGACGATAGAGGCCTGGTTGGAAGAGTGGAAGGAGGCTGGGGAGAGGAAGAGAGGGGGAGATGGGGATGGGGGAGGAGAGAGATGGAGAGGGGAAGGGAAAAAAAAAAAAAAAGGGAAAAAATATATACACAGATACTTTCCACATATGATGCAAAACCTAAGTCGAGACATAATCATTGAAAGTAACCATGAGCAGGTCTCAAGTTATGGTTAAGTCTGGTTAAGTGGAAAAAAAAAAAAAAGTAACCACCCCCTTTAAAATAATCAAATTTCGTTGCTTTGCAGTCTGAAATGAAGACAGAAACAGTTTTTGTTTTATACAGCTGTATTTACTGTACTAGTGCAACCTATAACATCCTAGTGAAATAAATCAACATGTCATAAATAAAATCAAAAACAGAAACACTGAGTTGTAAAAAGGATAACCCCCGTATGTCAATATTTTGCTGGACTACCTTTTGCTATAAAGGAGAAGTCCAGCCTGAGCTTGTTTGGCTCGGCTTCTCCTATGGGTCACAGGAGTGCAATTTGTTTTGCACTCCTGTGACCCGTTTGTGTTGTGACCAGAACTCTGCTCTCTGCTGACGTCACAGAAATCAGTCCAGGCACCACGTCATCACAACAATAACGTCTAGACAAAAAAGAAAATACATAACTAGCACTAAACAGGATCCCCTGTCACTGAACACAGCTCTGTGTTGTTTACACTCACAGAGCTGTGTTGAGGTAAGAACAGAGTCAATCACCAGGTGTCAGTAGTCAGTCATTGGCTGAGACACAGGTGATCGGCTGAGCTGTGATGAATAACAGCAAAGCCGAGTCGCCACACACGTAATTAAATGTGATCATTACAACAGTCTTCTCAATACAGTAAACTGTCACCCCCTATTTATGCCCTCCAATGGCTGTGGCCTCTCACACTGTCAGCAACTCAGCCAATAAAAATCTAGGGCGGTAATGCCCACATCTGCTCACTAATGTCTCTTTGACTTGGATGGGGTGTACCCGTACCTCTGATTTTTACTGGCTGGACTGCAGACAGTGCTGTGCTATTTTCCTCCTAATGTCAGCCATCAGGCGAGGTAAATAAGATCCTGTGGGGGTCACAGTTTACTGAATCAAACGGGCTGGATGGATTTTATAAAAAAAATCTTAATGTGTCCCTTTAATTTTTTTTATTTTTTTTTATCGGATTCTTTTTATTTTTCTATGCAAACAACATTAAAACAATACAAACAAATTATGCAAACAAAATCACATAAATCAAACAGACACTACATAACAGAAAATTGTATTTCTTGGATTATTTCTTGGAATATAAAAAAAGGAAAAATCTTTAATGCTTAGAAACATTCTCAGTGGCCACAAAATACAGGCTTCACAGGAAAAAAGAAAAAGCAAAAACATATATACAGTGGGGCAAAAAAGTATTTAGTCAGCCACCAATTGTGCAGGTTCTCCCACTTAAAAAGATGAGAGAGGCCTGTAATTGCCATCATAGGTATACCTCAACTATGAGACAAAATGTGGAAACAAATCCAGACTATAACATTGTCTGATTTTGAAAGAATTTATTTGCAAATTATGGTGGAAAATAAGGTCAAACGTTTTCTGTAAGTCTTCACAAGGTTGTCACACACTGTTGTTGGTAGGTTGGCCCATTCCTCCGTGCAGATCTCCTCTAGAGCAGTGATGTTTTTGGGCTGTCACTGGGCAATACGGACTTTTAACTCTCTCCAAAGTTTTCTATGGGGTTGAGATCTGGAGATTGGCTAAGCCACTCTAGGACCTTGAAATGCTTCTTATGAAGCCACTCCTTTGTTGCCCGGGCGGTATGTTTGGGATTATTGTAATGCTGAAAGACCCAGCCACGTTTCATCTTCAATGCCCTTGCTGATGGGAGGAGGTTTATACTCAAAATCTCACGATACATGGCCCAATGCATTCCTTCATGTACATGAATCAGTCGTCCTGTTACCTTTGCAGAGAAACAGCCCTAAAGTATGATGTTGCCACCCCCATGCTTCACAGTAGGTATGGTGTTCCTTATTTGCAACTCAGCATTCTCTCTACTCCAAACATGACGAGTTGTGCTTCTACCAAACAGTTCTACTTTGGTTTCATCTGACCCTATGACATTCTCCCAATCCTCTTCTGGATCATCCAAATGCTCTCTAGCAAACCTCAGATGGGCCCGGACATGTACTGGCTTAAGGAGGGGGACACGTCTGGCACTGCTGGATCTAAGTCCCTGGTGGCATAGTGTGTTACTGATGATAGCCTTTGTAACGTTGGTCCCAGCTCTCTGCAGGTCATTCACTGGTTCCCCCTGTGTGGTTATGGGATTTTTGCATGCATTAAGGTGAAACAACTTGAACCTTTACAAGCCCTTTAAAGAAAATACTCTACCACATTTTGAGTTGCACCCAGAAAGGTGATAGAGAGGAAATCCTAGTTCTGGTGACCTGGGAGTCTCCAAGGAATTCTCTTAATTTCCAGGGATTTCCTCTTACTTCCTGTTTGGCTATGAGACAGGAAGTGAAGGGAAATCTCCCCAATGGGACACAGATGGAGAAAAACAATCTGACAGGCCCTATAACCCTTCCTTGCTCTATCCAAAATTAAAAATTAACAGTGCTGCCTATAGTTCTACTTTAAAACATAAATACACTTGGATAATATTCATAAAGTTACTTTGTAAAATCTACAAACTTACTTTTACCTATATATCTAAAAATAACAGTGTATAAATTTGATCAAGTACCACCAAAAGAAAGATCAATTTGTGGGGAAAAAGCCTGGTCATTGGGCTGACGTGGTTAATTTCTTATTTTTTTTTATTTATTTATCCACATGTGTATATGCTAATACCGGCAGTTCTGCACAGAGTTTTCTATAATACATTCCTATGAGCAAAGCAATGGTGCCGCTGTAGCTCCCAGGCACCACAAGAACAAATGTATTTTACACTGAACATCCATACACTGTACCTTACAGTCGTGTGCTAGAGATCTTTGGCAAGGAAAAGTTTATTTAAGTTTATTTATATGTTGTAAAGTTTACAAATAGGTCTTTTACATGTTATTAACATCATTTTACTTTGTCAATACATTTAGGTTTATCTGGACTATGTTAAGTAAATCATCTCTCACCATTTAAGTGCGCCTATTTCTTTATGTATGTATTGGCTTTTGAAAACCTGGCAACAAAATAAAAACTGCTTCACATTTTTACATTTCCAGAAATCTCCTTCACTTCTGGTCTCACTTAATTTCTGCCTTATGTTTGTAGCTTCAGCAGTGAAATACAAATATAAGGTTTTAAATAAAAAAATGCATCTTGACCACTCTTCAGCCTACAAACTGGCACACTGTTCATGTTTATTTATGCCCTGTCTATAGATCTACCTCTACCTTGAGCTTGCCATACTTATATTTTTACTTAAAATGGTGCATTTCTGAATTTTCTTACAGCTGAGATACACTGGAGGAGATTTACTAAAATTAGAGAGTGCCAAATCTGGTGCTGGTTTAGATATACAATGATACACTACTCAGACCTTGAAAGTAAAGCTGGTGCTGAATAAAAATACAAAAAGCTGCAAGCACATAGGATTGTACACTACATCAACACCCATCATACCATAAGACAGGGGTGTCCAAACTTTTTTCAAAGGGGGCCAGATTTGATGAAGTGAACATGCGTAAGGGCCGGACATTTTGCCTGACATTCTTTGAACCATTAAAATTTGGTCTAAGTGCGTTTGTTCAAGTACTAGTGTGGTGAAGAGATGAGCGTGGGAGTGTTATTTGGATATACTGTATTTATCAGAGTATAACACACACCTTCACTTCAGGAGGGAAGTTTCAGGAAAAATTTTTTAAATAAAAAACTGAAGCAAAATAAGGGTCATTGCCCATCAATGTAGCTTAATCAGTGCCCATCTGTAGGCTTGCCATTGCCATGAATGCAGCCTCTCCATTCCCATGAATGCAGCCTGATCGATGTCCATCTGCAGCCTCGGAGGGAGGGGGGGCGGGATGATTTTTTTTTAAAGACTAAATAATTTTTTTGTGTTTTTAACCCACAAAGTGGGCGACATTACCCACATAAAGGGGACGGCAACATGGGGGATTAAAGAGGACGGGAGGGTGGGAGAGCAGGTCAAATATCCAGAAGGAAGGCTGAGGAGAATCTAGAGGTGAGTCCAGCTGACAGACCTGAGGTAAATGCTGACTCCTCCCAGTGACAGGAGAGGATATAAGTAAAAGTTTACACTCATTGGCTAGATGAAACTAATTGCCTCAAAATTTCAAAAAATAGTAATGAAGGGGGTAAAATTGTACCATCGTCCTAGGTATGTAGAATAGAGGAAGGACTCAAGGAACCCCAAAGATCCCTGAGAACCAACACAGCAAAAGGGGCGGGGAGGACTATTGTGGTACACAGTAGAAAAGGTTAGCTCAAAAAGAGATAATGATATCACAAAAAATAAAAAATGTATTGATATAATAACACAGAACAAAATCTAAGGCCTCGTACACATGAGGCAATCTATTTGTTCAAAACGGTCGGACCGACCGATTTGAACAAATCTGTCTGATAGGATTTTGGTTTGCTCGCGTGTACACACGAGCAAACCAAAATCCCCGCCAGCAGACGGCGCGCTGACGTGTCGGTGACGTGGCGGTGACGTTGACGCCACGTCACCGCACCAGGAAGTAAAACACTTCCGCGCATGCGCCGAATCCATTCGGCGGCGGTGCGGGACGACATGTCTGCTGGTAAGTGTACTAACCAGCAGACATGTCGGGCGGACGGATTCCCACCCGATAGATTTCAAAGCATGCTTTGAAATCTGTCGGGTGGCCAAATCCGTCGGCTCGGCCGTACACACGATCGAATCTGTCTGCTGGGACGGTCTAGCAGACCGTTTCCAGCAGACAGATTTGATCGTGTGTGTACGAGGCCTAAAGGACAGTTACACAGGAACATTGATTAAAAAATACACATGACACGTGACGTCACACATATCACCAAGGTGCAATTCCCAGGGTATGGGTATCTTGGAAGGTGAATGTTGAAGTCACGGTACAGAGGATCTCTAGACAATCTATAGATGAATGTGTAAAGTAAAAAAACATAAATACATACAGGCCACAAGACAAGTAATAAAACATCAAGTCAGTGAAATTAGATTCACCAAGAATAAGTAATAATAACATACAGATGGGGTTAGGGGTTGTGTCTCGTACCTAGGAGCAGAGGGTGGTAACCTAGAATCATGTAAAGACAGTAGTGATAATGCAAACAAAATTAATGCTTGAGAAGGGTGGGAGTGACCTTGTGAGGATAAGTGCAAAAAACAGTGTAAGAGTGGCTGAAGGCCACAGAGGAATGTGAACAGTAATGTGCAATGGAAGGAAAGGCAGGAAGGGAGAGAGAGGCAGGGGGGGAAGAATGGGGAGAGGGGGGGAAAAAAGAAAGAGAGGGAGGTGCGGGAGGGGGGAGGAAAAAGGGAATTGGGAAGGAGGAAAGAGGAGAAGGGAAACGAAGAAGGGGAAAGGAGAGGAGAGAAGGGGAGGAAGGAAAGAAGAAAGAGAGGCAAGGGGAAAAAAGAGGGGGGAAGGAGGAAAAAAGAAAAGAAAAAAGGAAAAGGAAAGGGGGAGGGAGAGAGGGAAGGAGGGGAAAAAGGAGAGAGTAAAAGAGGGGGAGGGGGAAAGCTGAGGGGAGGGGACAGAAAGGAGGAAAGGAGAAAGAGGGGGAGAAAAAGGGGGGAAGGAAGGGGAGGAGAGAGAGGGACGGATGAAGGAATAGGTGGGAACAAAACACCAGGACTGTGAAATATATATAGCTAGGAGAATGAGAGATACAAAGGGGGGGGGGGTTTGAAAGGGATGTATTGGGATGAAGTATGTGGAGCAGTTGATTACTTGTAGCTCCTACCGGTGAAGGGTAAAAAAGAAGTATGGTGATAGGGGTCCCAGGACCTAAAGTGCCAATGGAAAAAGCTACATACAGTTTAAGTTAAATGTGGTGGGTGGACCACAACCGTGATGCACAGGCAAAAAGGTAAGATATTACCAGGGCATCAGACAAGCGCAGTACCTAGGCAACAAAAGGTGAAGGTGGTAAGAGCATTGTACAATGCAGTATAAGGTATACACCAGTGAGAGGAGCAGACATGAGTGCTAGTACTTACATAAGGGCTGCGCGGTAAGACATGTCCTGGGACCCAGGGAGCGGTGTATTCATGTCAGGGTAATAACCCTGTTTAAATGCCCGGGGAGAGTGGCGTCAATCCCGCCGCTCGTCCAGCTCGCTCTGATGACGTCAGCGCGTCGGAGAGTGCGCGTGCATGCGCATTTAGGCTGACAAGTGAAGCCAAACTGGGCTCACCATATGTAAGGGCAGGCAGCGCTATTCCTGGTGAGAAATGTTGGAGGGCGTAACCAGGGCATTCAGGGGGCAATACAAACAATAGAGAGATATATTAGAAACCGTTTGCTGGAACAAGCCAGAAACGATATAGACAATAGAAACAATGAAAATGGATAAACAATTGCTGAAACAAACCGGGAGCTAAATAAACAATGCAAAATAGAGGGGTGGCTGAGTGGAGAGAGGGAAAGGACAACATAGGTAGGAGACACAATCGCCTAAGGGGTAGATAAAATATAAACAATTTGGTCATGAATACACATGTATGATGTAAAAATATACAGATTGTTAATAGTAAGAAACATTAAATGTACAATAGTATTGGCATGTATCAATAAATACAGGCAATGGCAATATCGGACAGATATATACAGAACAACAGGGCTAAGGCAGAACAAAGGGGTATTTAAATTTTTGCATATACATTCACATTAGAGATAATGGGTGAAACAACAATCCCAGGTGTTTATAGACAGGGCCTGAAAGAATTGGCTAGATGTTTCCCGCCAAAGGATTTGTCACCAATCCAGTGCTCTGCAGCTGAGATAAATCTTCCTAACAATAGCAGGCAGCTTGTCACCTGAAACACAAAACAAAAAGAACCAGCAAAGCAGCCATAGGGAGACATGTACTTATCAATTATCATAGCCCTCTATTAAGAGTAAAATGTATTTATTAAACAAATGGGTGTTAGGGGTGTCAATCCCATGGGGCCACTTCTCTATTTTAATGTTTCGTGACCCTGACATTCTCCATTCAAATAACTTTTTTTTCAAACAAGTCACTAAGAAAAACATTTTTGGGGGCTGTGCAGGGTTCCCTTCATCAAGGTAATGGTCACTGTTCCTTTGCCTTGACATCATCATTAAAGTTCTTTGAATGAAGAACAGTGGGGTTGATTTACTAAACTGGAGAGTGCAAAATCTGGTGCAGCTCTGCGTGGTAGCCAATCAGCTTGTTCAAATAAGCTTTGGAAAAAAAAAACATGTAAGCTGATTGGTTTCTATGCAGAGTTGCGCCAGATTTTGCACTCTCTACTTGTAGTAAATCAAACTCACTCTGCTGCAGACATTTTAACCACTTCAGCCCCGGAAGATTTGGCTGCTCAATAGCAAGGGCATTTTTTGCGATACGGCGCTGTCTCGCTAACTGACAATTGCGTGGTCATGCGATGCTGTACCCAAACAAAATTGACACTTGTAGTGCAAAGTGGATTTGCCTTTAGTAAATACCCCGCCCCCCCCCCAATATTTTGTACTTTTTGCTATAATAAATATTCCCAAGTTTTTTAACCACTTAAGGAACGCCTACTGCAATGGCACGGCTGGGCACATCAACGTATATATACGTTGGTTTCTAGTACCCAGCCGTGGGTCACGGGCGCGGGCCCGTGGCGCGTGGGCCCGTGACCCGGTCCGAAGCTCCGGGACTGGGTCCGCGGGACTCGCGGACCCGTTCGCCGCTGGAGTGCGGCGATCGGTCCCTGGAGCTGAAGAACGGGGAGAGCCGTGTGTAAACACAGCTTCCCCATGCTTCACTGTGGCCGCAGCATTGATTGCGTCATCCCTGTTATAGGGGGACGTGATCGATGACGTCACACCTACAGCCACACCCCCCTACAGTTGTAAACACATACAGGGAGCACTCAAATCCTACAGCGCCCCCTTGTGTTTAACTCCCAAACTGCAACTGTCATTTTCACAGTAAACAATGCAATTTAAATGCATTTTTTGCTGTGAAAATGACAATTGTCCCAAAAATGTGTCAAAATTGGCCGAAGTGTCCGCCATAATGTCACAGTCACGAAAAAAATCGCTGATCGCCGCTATTAGTAGTAAAAAAAATATTTTTTATAAAAATGGAATAAAACTATCTCTTATTTTGTAAACGCTATACATTTTGCGAAAACCAACCGATAAACACTTATTGCAATTTTTTTTTACCAAAAATAGGTAGAAGAATACGTATCGGCCTAAACTGAGGGAAAAAAAATTATATATATTTTTGGGGATATTTATTATAGCAAAAAGTAAAAAATATTGCATTTTTTCAAAATTGTGGCTCTATTTTTGTTTATAGCGCAAAAAATAAAAACCGCAGAGGTGATCAAATACCACCAAAAGAAAGCTCTATTTGTGGGGGAAAAAAGGACGCCAATTTTGTTTGGGAGCCACGTCGCACGACCGCGCAATTGTCAGTTAAAACGACGCAGTGCCGAATCGCAAAAGGGGGCAAGGTCCTTTAGCAGCATTTTGGTCCGGGTCATAACTGCTTAAAGCGGTACCATTATTTTGCATGGAAATTTGGCGTTTTATATTGTGGGACTGTAATTCTTAGGAATAACTCACCTAAATCTGTCCAAACAAGAGTCTAGTAGACAACCCGGGTATGATAAAGCTTGAAACGCAAAATCAAAAATGATAATATAATAAATAACTATTAATAATTATAACAAATAATAATATAATAATAATAAAAAATATTATTTTCAGTGTTTAATGACAAATTTCCCCACAAATCGCTATTGATCAATTCTGCAAGTGATTCTAATTTATTATCGCTGTTTTTTAGCTGGTCTAAAACCACTTTTGACATAATGGACACTTTTGGTTGCTATGGACAATCTTCAGTTTCCTGGCAGAAAGAACAGTCTTTATTATATAAAAGTGTATGGAGGACACTGGGCAGACCACGAGGGACAAAGAGAGTGTGTATTTATTTTATACAGTACTGTAATCTGCAAGGTTATAGTATACTGTATGTGTACTGTGTTTTGAATTTTTTGAATTTGGCGCAGATCTCTGCCCCCTGTGCGTCGTAACGTCGTGAGGAGACAGCTCGATCACAAGGGACAAGGTAAGTAATCTTTGCCTGGATACTACAATGCTACCTCGAGTCGGGCTCGGGGATACCACTTATGGTACAGGATTTCCACCTCGAGCCAGACTCAGGAATACCACCAGGGAGGTTAAAAAAAGGAAATTTTTTATTCATTTAAATGCCGATATGTATTATTTTATATATTTTTGGTAATAAAAATCGCAATAAACGCAGACTGATTGATTTGCACAAAAGTTATAGCGTCTACAAAATAGGGGAATGATTTATGGCATTTTTCTTCTTATTTTTTTTTTACTAGTAATGGCGGGGATCTGCAATTTTTATTGGGACTGTGACACATTTTTGGGACCATTGACAACTATACAGCGATCAGTGCTATAAAAATTCACTGATTACTGTGCAAATGTCACTGGCAGGGAAGGGGTTAACACTAGGGGGCGATCAAGGGGTTAACTGTGTTTTCTAGTGGTTGTTCTAACTGTAGGGGGAGGGCACTGACTAGAGGAGATTACAGATCACTGTTCCTAGCTAGTAGGAACTAGCGATCTGCCTCTCTTCACAGAAGAGGGATTGGTGTGTTTACACACACACACACGTCCCTGTTCTGGCTCTCGTACCCACTATCGCGCGATGCTGGCGGTTGTCGTGACCTTCAGCCACGTGCATCGGCATCCCCGCAGTGCAGCAGGTGCGCCTGCTGTCCCGCTTAAAGGAGCCAGCGTACAGCTAGAACGGTTTGTGCAATCGTGCCGACCTTCTGCAGTATAATGGCGGCAGCTGGTTGGCATGTGGTTAATTAAATGATAGAACACATTCAAAATTGTTTATCTGCCTCCATACCCCCCAACTGTCAAACTTTTTCATAAACTGTCTAGTGGAGTGAGCTCCTTCCTGACATTAGGTGCCCACCCACACTGATCACCATTCCAACCCCTCACCCTCCACCCCACTGACTGACCACGTTTTTGCCCTTTTTACTTCACTGGCACTAATGCATTTTTTACCCCACTAATACCAATGTTTTTTTATTTTTTTTTATCTCAACTAACTGACACTAAGGTTGTGTTGACACGTGTGTGTTGCTAAGCCAGGGGTGTCCAAACTTTTTTCAAAGAGGGCCAGATTTGATGAAGTGATCATGCGTGAGGGACGACCATTTTTGCCTGACATTCTTTGAACCATTAAAAATCGGTCTAAGTGTGTTTGTCCGAGCACCAATACACTGCCCAACAAGAATTCTCCTGCCTGTGGTGAAGAGTTGAGCTTGGGCGTGTTATTTGTATGTATCTATCTATATAGATATATATTTTTTGTGGCCCCAATGAATCCCCGAGCAGCCGCTCAAGACTTATGTCGCGTACACACGGTCGTTTTTTTGCGATGAAAAAAAACATTTAAATTGATCGTGTGTGGGCAAAACGTCGTTTTTCGTCTTAAAAAAAACTACCAAAAAAAAATTCCAACATGCTTGAATTTTTTGTGTCGTTTTTCAAAACGTCATTTCCTGGTGCCTCCATGGCAACATACCTGTGACAAGCTCCGCCTTGGCTCCTCCCTCAGGACTAGTGAATATTATAAAAGAGTTGGTTAGCACAGCCCCCACATTCTCCTTTCTTTCCTCATACCTCATGGCAGTGAATTATGGTCGTTTGTCCTTACCTCCTGCATTCGGCAGCTTCCGTCCGGGTTCAAGCCTCTCCCGGACGCGGTCCCTTCTCTTGGGCAGCTAAACGCGCTTATAAGGTAGGGAGTCCCTTCTGTAGGATCTTTTGGGACAAGCAGTTTGTCTCTTAACCAAGAGCTCTATCTGCACGATTGTTTAGGCATTTGCTCAGTTTTGGCAACAGAGGTAGCAGCCATTCCTGTGTTTCTTTTTTTTTGTTGTTTGTTTGTTGTTCCAGGTTTCCCCAAACTTTCCTTTACTCTGGTCTTCCCCCCCCCCTTTACCTTTCTAGTCCCCTGTAGCTTTCCAGCTCCTTAGGAGCCGCGCTCGCTCGGCGGCGGCGTTTTATTTACTTTCGGCGTCTTTCGTCGCATTCTGCGCATGCGCCTGCGGTGCGCGTCTTCCGGGTTCTCGTCCCGTCGGTCGGCGCATGCGCGGTGGATCCGGAGGTCGCAGTGGCCATTTTGGATAAGGGCAGAGTGACGCCCTTCGCCCACAGAACGTCAGGCACAAGACTGAGGCACTCTTCGCTTCCCTTGATCCATCCAGTGACCTCAGTGAGACGCCCAGAGGCTGCAGGAGGAACTACACATTCAGAAAGCTCCAGGGAAATGGTCACATTTCTTCAGGTAAGTAAAAGGTAAAAATATATATATTTCTTTTTTTCAGGTGGATATGTGTACTTAAATATAAAAGAAAAAGAAATATAGGTTAAATTGAAATTTTAACAATATTAAAAAGGATGAATACACAAATAAAATTAAAATATATATTTGTGTTTTTCGGGAATTTATAAAAAAAAAAAAAAATAATAAAAAATAATAATAATAATAATAATAATAAATAAAATCGCACCATTTATTCAAAGATAAACTCCCCTTAGCCAATTTAGGATCTGATCACTTCTCTATTTTTTTCTTGGCTGCTACTTCTGCTAAACCACCCAGCATGAGCACTTCGCCGCCTGTACAAAGATCCTACTCTACAGTTGAGGTAAGGACCTACGTCCAGGTAAGCTTACAGATCTAAAAAAAAAAAAAAAAAAAGAGTGCACTGAGGCTGTTACCTTTTTCAGCCCTGTACGCCAGAAGACGTCTAAGAGGACCTCAAGGCGACATGAGGACTATGGCGACTCTAGTCCCAGTAGAGACGGGTCGTCCAGGCATGGAGATCATAGGAGTGGCAGAAAATAAACGCCGTCACTCACGCTCTTTGAAGACGAGATCTCCGAGATGTCAGGCCCGTGGAGCTACCCCATTTCCAGATAAGCTGATCTGGCGGAGTTGCCCACTGGGCACAGGGCCAAGGCCTGCAAATGGTGGACCTACTTAAATACACAGTAGAGAATTCCCTTGCGGAATTGGGCCCCACAATGCCCCTGCAACAACCGGCATTTCCTACTCTGGAGTAATCGGCTGAGGCATCCATTCCCGGGCCATCTTCAAGTGAAATCTCGCCCGACACCTGCCTCTTCCTTTAAGCATCAGGAAGAGAATGCTATCTCAGGGCACCTCTCTGATGACCTGGAGTCCTTTGTTTTGTTTTCACTACGGTCCAGCCTTATGTGCAGGCGGTAAAACAAGCGATCGGCTGGGAAGAGACTGACACAGAAGTCTAAATCGTGCTTCCCCTTTCTCCTCCAAATTTCCTTTTCCCTCATGGGCAAAATCAGGAATGTCATTGAGAAAGAGTGGAAGAGGACGGGGAGAGAATTCTCCATTGTTCGAATAGGAGAGCTATATCTCCTCAAAGGCCGTTTCCGCAATGCTCTAAAGCCATCCAGTAGTCGGTGTAACGGTGGTAAAGTTGGCAAAGAACGTCACATTGCTTATGGAAAACTCGGCTTCACTTCGGCAGAAGGTTGGATCTTGATCTCCCACCAGATGGTGGGCAACGCTTGTAAGCCTGCGATGGCTCTGACATCAATGTTCAACTCCCTATACGCCTGGACAGATGTTATAGAGTGTGCAATCCAACTGGATATCCCAAGGGGAAAATCACCAGGGCCTTAGATGAGCTAGAGCTCTCAGCAGATCTTATTGGTGAAGCCGCGATCGATTCATTTCTATGCTCCCCTGGGTCAATGCTCCACATAGTTATGGCCAGACGGGCCTTGTGACTGGAACCATAGTTAACAGATATTGCCTCAAAACAGAGACGGTGCAAGATATCTTCTGACGGGAAAGCCTTGTTTGGGGAGAAATTGGATAAGGCCATCTCTCGCATCAATGGCGGGAAATTAGGCCTGTTACCCCAAAACAGACGACCCAGGTGCTCCAGGTCATTCGCACCAAGTCTTTTATACTCCAAGGACCACAGACAGTCCAGACAGAAGAAAGGCTGTAGGCAAAGCTAGAGAAGCAAGCAATCCACCTTTCTCAAGACCCGTATACGGAAGCTCATGCCTACCCCCCCACAGGATTCTGCTAAATCCTTTTTTCATCCCAAGGGGGGCCAGACTCAAGTACTTCGTGAGGATCTGGGTACAAGGTGCAGGGATCCGTGGGTAGTCTTCACAGTTAAAAATGGTGACTTCTAGACTCCCCCTCCAAAATAAATAAATAAATACAACTTTTTTTTTTCCGACAAGGGTGTCGAGGTTCCCCAGAAAATCAGAAGCACTACAGCGATTTCTTTCCTCCTGTGCAGGAACAGAAAGCAGTGGTTCCAGTACCTCTATCAGAAAGATTTTACTCCACCCCGTTTCTAGTTCCCAAGAGAAACGAAGGTTCGAGACCCTTGATAGACCTGAAGAGTCTAACTCCCTAAAATCTTCCTAGGAAATTCTAAATGGTTTCGCTACAAACGATTGTTCGTTTATTCCAACCGAGGCATCGGATGTTATCAATAGACTTGCAGGATGCTTACCTGCATGTACCTGTACTACCTCCTCTCCAGAAATATCCAAGGTTTGCAGTGGGACATGTACATCTTCAATTTTGAGCCTTCCCATTCGGCCTTTGCACATCACCAAAAGTCTTTACGAAGATCCTAATTGCTATCATAGCCCCTCTAAGAGAATTAGGACTCTGAAGTATACCACTACAGGGGTGACCTTCGTCCCCTGGTGAAGAATCCAGCCCAATTAGTGGAACAGAACATTACAGTATACTTCCCGCCCCAAAGGTAAAGTCCACTATTCGACAGATGAAGGGAGTCAGTGTGGCATCCTACCTGTGGGCATTGAACGGTCTGAGCCTAATAGGTCAGATGTCGTCATGCATCACTATGGTATTGGCATTCAAAACATTTCCAGCCAGAGTTTTTGAGGCGGCAGAACAGACCGTATCTATCTCAACCCATACACCTGACGACCCTGATGCCCAGGAGTCTACATTGGTGGATGGAGAAATGCACACTTAGGAAATCACATCACATCAGGACATGTCAACTGGATCACAACCACTACCGATACCAGTGCAGCCAGTGGGGGCTCACACTAAATCCAGACCTCAGGTCAGGGAAGATGGTCCTTCCATACAACATGCCTGGTATCGAATATCGAAATTCGAGGTACAGGCAATCCAGGGCTGCAGTGTCTTATAGACATCGACAAAAAGGAACGAACAGCAGGACCTGCTGAGGGAAGTGGAAACAATATTCCTTTGGGCGGAAAGGAATCTAAAGACCTAAAAGCAGCCTATCTGCCCAGTCATCTCAACTCAAGAGCCATCCACCTATCTCAAGGGTTCGTTGATTCCAAAGAATGGTTTCTGCACCAAAGATTTCAACTACATAGTGGACCAGTGGGTCCCCTCGTGCCGGACCTATTTGCAACAGCATTCAATTCCAAGATTTCAAAGTTCGTCACGAGGCCTCCTCATCCCCAAGCGGAAGCAGTAGATGCGATCTCTGCAATCGAGTCTATGCCTTCTCTCCAGGGGCCTCTCATTACAAAGCGCCTGTGAAGCCTCATGGTAGAAACCATGACGGTGATAGCAGTCCTACCGCACTGGCCAAGACATCCTTGGTTTCCTACAACAATGTACCTAAATACCCAGCCTTCAGTCAGGGTTCCAATAATACCTTTCTCCCATCATAGGTACGTCGCACCCATCCAATTCCCCACAGGTTGGACCTTCACATCTGACAGATGAAAGGGAAAGGTTCCAATCCCTATGGTGTCCCAACAAAGTTATCGCAACCCCGCTCAGGGCAAGAAAGCCATCCACAAACAGTTTATATGATAGACTTGCATGGTTGCGTTGGTGATAGGGTTGGGAAGGGACTCGAGTCCATCCGGTGCAACCACAAACAAGGTGCGGAACAAGTTCTGGGCCTTCATGATCTGCAGAAGCTGTGTTACAGATTCTCCATCATCCTCTCAAATTCTGAATGCTTGCAGGCAGGCTTACACCTAGGTCTTGCTTGAATACACTAAGGGTGCAGGTAGCGACAATTTCAGCAGCAACCAGTTAAAATGAACAGAGGATTCATTAACAATCCAATTTTTCAAAGCCGTCAAAGTTCGGACCAGCAACTAAACAATCTTTTCCACTCGGGACCTTGCTATCATCATAGAGTCCTTAGCCAATCCACCTCTTGCCTCTTCGGAGTCAGCATTGCTTTGGAATCTAACCATGCAGCTATCCTTCTTCATAGCCATAATCTCTGGCAGACATGTTTCCAGAACTCCTAGCTTTAGGAGCGGATTATAATTATATCATATTCTATCCTGACAGAGTGGAACTCGGAACTGTACGGGGATCTAGCCCCAAGGTCATAGCATCCTCAAACATGTCAAAAACTTGGACGCCTCCAACATTTTCAAGACAGGACTCAGGTTCTCTTCACGAGCTGAACATTGCCTCCACTTTCAGATACCATCCGCAGACTACTTCCCATTAAAACGTTACTGCACTTAGATTGGGCGCATCCTTGTTTTCTTTGTCTACCATCCGCAGGCTACGGCATCCTTCAGGGACTCTACCAGGTTGTTTGTAATCCCCTAGGTCGGAAAACAAAGGCAGGGAGGCGTCAGCAAGAACAATTGCTTTGTGGCTCGTCCACAAGGTGTACGGGGCAAAAAGACTGCGATCCACTTTGGTAGCCTGGGCGCACTCCACCAGAACCGTCTCTGCCTCTTGGGCAGCAAGAGCGAGTGTGTCAATTGAAGCTATTTGCAGGGCAATGACGGGGGCGTCCCAACATACGTTTCGAGAAAATGCACCGAGTGGAGCTCTCTTCATCGGTGGAGTCCGGCAGACAGGCGGTTAATAGGACTGTGCTTCTTCTTTAAATGATGATAATAAACTCTTTAATAAACCTCTAAGCATCATCCCACCCATCTCAGCTAGTTATTTGTCACAGGTATGTTGCCATGGAGGCACCAGGAAAACAGAAAATTGTACCATACTTACCGTAATTTTCTTTTCCTGGTGCCTATCCATGGCAACATACAATCCCACCCTCGGTATTCTATATTACCGAGAATGTGGGGGCTGTGCTAACCAACTCTTTTATAATATTCACTAGTCCTGAGGGAGGAGCCAAGGCGGAGCTTGTCACAGGTATGTTGCCATGGATAGGCACCAGGAAAAGAAAATTACGGTAAGTATGGTACAATTTTCTGTTTTTTTGTTTCACAAAAAGTCACCATGTGTAGCAAAAACGTTGTTTAAAACGACGTTTTTCAACCCGCGCATGCCCAGAAGCTAGTTATGAAGCGAGCTTCAATGGAAAAGAGTGGTGAACGTAACCTCGCTTTTTGTGAAAAAAACGATGGATGGTGTGTATGCAACATCGTCTTTGAAAAGAGACGTTTCAAAAACGTCGTTTTTTACTTCACAGAAAACGTCGTTTTTTTCATCACAAAAAATGATCGTGTGTACGCGGCATTAGGATAAGCTACTGTAGTGAGTGTTATTTTATGGATACCTTATTTATCGGCGTATAACACCTTCACTTTAAGAGGGAAGTTTCAGGGAAAAAAAATAAATAAATAAAGAACTGTGAAGCAACATAAGGGTCAGTGCCTATCAATGCAGCCTCGGAGGGGACAGGGAGGGGGCAGGATGAGCGCTAACAAATTACATGCAGGAGAATATGCAGGAAAATATCCTGTTTTCTCGGCAGCCTCTTTAATACCAAGTTCTGCCTTCTATGACAGAACAGTTGTCCAATGGCAGCCCAGGAGACAGAACTTCTTAGTACAGATGCCACTAAGTGCTTGTTATGCCCCCTCCCTATCTCCTCTGATGTAGCGCCCATAAATACAGCATATATCTTTAGTAGCCCAGGGGCCGCAAAAGATATATATCCAATGTACCAGGGGGGCCACATTAAACTGGAACAAGGGCCGCATTCGGCCCGCGCGCCGGACTTTGGACATGCCTGTGCTAAGCGGATTAAAATTGTGCAAGCACTATTTTCTATAACACAGGACACTACAACACTTAAGGCCCATACACACAATACCAAAATCAGATGGGAAAATTCCTACGAGCCGTCTGACGATTTTCGGATTGTTAGTATGGTCCTTTTCGACAGCCGATTTTTGGTCAGACAAAAGCTGGATGTGCAGACTATGACATTTTTGTCAGATGTGAACTCAACGTCCGATTTTCGTTTTATAGTATGGTTTCCGTAAAAAAAAAAAAATCATAAGAGCAAGGCTACGCATGCTCAGAAATTAAAAAATGCAGTACATACAACATACAACTATTCAACACATTACGTCACTTCTGACGTTGTATTCTGTCATCGAAGAATTTTCGTATTGTCAGTAACCTTTTCACTGTCTACATGAGACTAGCATGCCACAAAAATCAGACGTCAGTCGTTCGAAAATCTAAGACTTTAGTAGTGAGTTACAATGCATTGTGGTTTGCTGAAATGCATGACATTTTCAAGGCACATCGGGGTGCCATCCAGAATGAATATTATCTGCACAGTACCAAGGCATGTGTTTTGCTATACTGTGCATTACAGTGATGAATGGGGTTGGATGTCATTTTTCCTCCCACTAACCACTGACATCAAGGCATTCTTCCTCCAACAGACACTGATGCCAGGATATTTTTTATGTTGCACTGACTCCCACGCTGAGCATTTCTTTTGCCTTCCACCAACCACTGATACCAGGATTTTTTTTCCTCTTGTTGATTTTTCTTCCCATTGACTACTGATGCTGGACATATTTTTTCCCACTGATGCCAGGGACATTTTTCCTCCCACTGACACCAGGGACATTTTTCCTCCCACTGACACCAGTGTTTTTTTCCTTCCATTGACACCAGGGACTTTTTACTTCCACTGATGCCAAGCCTTTTTTCCTCTTACTAACTAACCCAAGACCTTGAGCAATGTGAAGACATTGCCTCAGTAAAGGCAAGAGGTTCTTTTAATTGGATGAGGTAGACAGGAGGAGCAGTAAACTCATCATCTCCACCTGGTACAAGCAGGGAATGGACCTTGCTTTGTGCACAGGTCCAAATCCTTTGGTGGAGGGGGGTGAGCGAGTTTGGGGTGGAGCAGGGGAAAAAAGTGTGGGAACTCCCACTCAAGATACACTCCCCCACCAAAAAAAAAAATTATTCGCTCATATGCATAATTACTAAACCGCAAGTTCTTTCTAAATCCTGCGATAACTCGCAGCAGACCTCCTCAATGTCTCCTGGGAACAATGACAAAAGCTCCCAGGAGACATTGCGGCATTGAGGAAGTGACGGAATACCCGCACACTACCTAATGAATCCATATACAGGAATCGGCCAGTAACATAAAGTATTACTGAGGTTCGCCTGCCCCTGACAGTGACTCGAGCTGGGCATCGCCACTTAGTGAAGGATTGGCTCGGGCGGCTCGGCTGCTCTCGGCTTCTCTAGTCCTGCAAAGGGAACTGAGTTCCTGCTGTAAAAAAAGTGCAGGAACTCCGTTCCCACGCGTTCCTGCATGACTTGAGCCCTGGGGTGGAGGAACTTGACTGGCCTACACAGAGTCAACTTGATAAAACACCTTTAAGGATGAATTAGAGAGTGTGTGTGTATGTGTATGTGTTATTTTTGATTTAGCCCACAGTTCCATTTTAATACAAACCAGTAGATGTTTAACCTCCATGCTCTGCACCCGTTTTGTTACCACAAAAAAGTAACTATGCAGTATTTTCAGTAAATATAAATGTTCTGTTATTTTTGTAAATGTTCACCAAAAGAAATGTTAATGTGATTCCTATTGAATTATTAGCACCCTGGTCTAAGGGTTTGGAATTGGTAATAACTGGAAAAAAATGGCAGCGTTTGATATTACTAACTATATGTTGAACATTGTGAACATTTGCAAACAGCTAATAAAGGAGTAAGCACTCTTTGAAAATAGGCAGCCATGAGTTGAAATGCCAGCTACCAACTGTACAATAAGGTGACATGGGGCTTATGAAATGGTCCTTTATTAAGCTGGTAAGAGATCCAAGGGATAATTTTACCAGTGAAGTTAAACCAGGAAGAAAACAGCGAAGAAAAGGAAAAGAAAAGTTATTTATTTGAAAAGTTTAGCAAAATCTGTGGCTTTTTTATGATGGCGGTTTCTTTTTTGACTTCACTTGGCTTGACTTCAATTAAAATAAAATCTCTATTCGACAGAAAATCGAAGTCACGTTTCCGATGCCTGGATAAGTCTGGGGGTACACTGTTGTATTCCCCAAACTTCGTGTGCCATATCATCGCTGCATGTTGCATGCTGCACAATTTCGCAGTGAGGAAGGGCCTGCAGGTTGAGCTACGTGATGACCTGACCCCCCAACCAGACAATCAACCCCTAACCGAGGATACCCCGTCTTCTGAGGGAAGAGCAGCCAGGAGGCAGCTCATATTGGGCATCTTTGCACGTTAAACACACACATTAATCATGGCACAATGAGAATGCATGCATGCACAGCACTGTGGTCCCTAGCACACACACCCCACATCCACATCAAATTGGATTGGCACCAGTCCACCATGCAGGACTGGAGAGCAGTAACGCCACGTCAAGGCTCCAATTATGTCACTGAACATTCATACACCAATCACACGGATCTGAGAATCACTTCTCCCTTGTCCTGGGGAACCCTTCTCCACTAAAATTGAGGATGACACCCCTTTTCCAGCAGGAATGTCACCCCCACATTCAAACAGCATGCACAACCCAAAATAAAAAAAAAATGTCATCAAAAAACAAACAAAAAAAAGCAAAAAATGTCAGCCCAAAAAAAAAAAAGGGGGAAAAATAAATTATTGCCCTCTGTGTGAGCCACGCCTGGGGCGCCCCCGGCCACAGCCCCGGCCCCTCAGGGGAGACTCATGGGGGAGGGGCAAACCCGGGGAAGGAGGAGCAGCCCCCGATCTCTGCCCACCTGGCGGCCTGCCCTCCAAGGCCACGGCAATTCTGTCCAGGGCATCACCAAGTGTTGCCGTGTTGGCCTGGATAGCCTGGGTAAGGGCCCTCACATCCTGCCCAACGCCTGCTGATGTCGTCTGCAGTTCGTTTAGGCAGGTTGTGAAAGCCCGGGAGTGGGAGTCCAGGTTACCCAGCGTATCCTTGATGGAGGACAGGCTCTCCTCCATCCGCCCCAAAGTCTGGCTGAGCTGTCCCATATGGCGGGTCTGGAGGGCCTGGTCCCTTCTCAGAGTGGCGGGCAGGAGATTGGGCGCCCCCCTGGTGCTCTGGGATGAAATCCTGCCTCCAGCTGATGGTTGTGGCCGGGAGAAGGGGAGGCCCTTGTGAGGGGAGCCATGTTGGGGGAGGAGGGGGGGGCTGCCCCTTAGGGAGGGCAGGCTTCTGCCAGCCAGAGGGGAAGAGTCCGCAAAACCCAATCGTCCAGTGCCTGACTCCTCCTCCTCATGATTCACCTCCTCCTCATGATTCCCCTCCTCCTCATGATTCCCCTCCTCCTCATGATTCCCCTCCTCCTCATGATTATCCTCCTCCTCATGATTCCCCTCCTCCTGTTGAACCTCCTCCGCGGACTCCGGCCTTGTTGGGGGGGCCTCATTAGGCTGCTGTCCTGGGGTTGGTGCGGTCAGCCCAGATGGCCCTGCACCCTCCTGCACATCTGTGGATGACACAAAACATTCACAGGTTGGAGGATCCACACACTTGCCACATATTCCCTTTCACCCCCTCCCCCACACATGCTACACACCTGATTGTAAAAAAAACCTTACCTGGCACCACGGGGACCGGACTTGTGTCAAAGCCTGGCAGGCCCTCCACTTCATGCCGGTGAAAGGACAGGGCCACCGCACGCTCCGTCGCGGTCAGACTAATACGGCATGGTGGGCCCCCTCCTGCGCCCCTGGCATGGGCATGCATTGCGGCCAGTTTCTTTTTGACCAGACGCCGGAGGTCGTTGATTTTTTTGTCAGTCCCAGACCTGGTCCGTGTCTCCCCCTCCCCCGATGAATTGACCTGCTCAGTGATCAGATCCAAAATCTCCCTCCTCCTGGCCGGGGTGGTGTTGGCACTCTGCGGGCCGTGGAGAAAACGCCCATACTCGCTAATGGCCCGGGCAAGAATTCTTTTTTCCCCCACAGTAAAATTGAGCTTTCTTTTTCTCTCAGTCATACTTCCAAAAACAATCAGTCCCAGTCAACAAAATTCAATCACACAAACAAGCACAAACAATCAAGCAAGAACACACACAGAAAACTACTCAGCAAGAAACTGTCACAAAACAATATAAACCAAAAAAACTGCAAGAAAAAAAACGAACAAAAATATATCAATCAAACAAACAGTCTCTCAAACACTTATCAAAAAACACTTTCACAAATATACCAACAAGCACTTGATCACACAGAACACTAATCTGACAACTACAAGACACACTGCAACGAACAACAGGAACAAAAGCACTTGGTTAAATGGGAAGGGACAAAGGGATGTACTTTTGCAATGCAAGTGCGTTTGTGTGTGTCTATTTATGCTGTCTGCGTAGTTCACAGCATTGCCCTAGTCCATTTCCAATTTCACTGATTGCGCCGCTCCCGAGTTGTGAGCATGCGCACAGCGGAGCTGACATGGTCTCCTTCACGCGCGCATGCGCGAGCCGGCCGGCCCTTCATTTGCATGGGGTCACGGCTCATTTCAATGTAACACACCCACGTCCTTCCCAATTTGTATTACTCCTCCTTACTCCTCAATTTCCTGCGCAAAAGCTACGAGAATAGGGTGATTACGCGGCTACATTGCGCAAGTCTAACGTAAAGGCGGTGCGCTACGCCGGTCCAATAATGCGCAGATGTACGTGAATCTGGGCCAATGTTTTAAACCCGCGCATGCTCAGAAGCAAGTTATGAGACGGGAGCTTGAATCCCCTTTAGAGTGCCGTTGTACGTGTTGTAAGTCACTGTGCTTTGCTCATCATTTTTTTAAAACAATGGTGTGTGGGCAACATCGTTTTTAATGATGAAGTTGAAAAAACTTCGTTTTTTCTACATGCTGAAAAACAGTTATTTTTCATGCCGAAAAATGATCGTGTGTACGCGGCATAAGACTGGTAAGTTGTAAAATATTGCATTTTTGTTTTTGGATTTAGATGCAATTTAAACCTCTGCTTACAGTATATATAAGCTACAGTAACAGATTACATTTAAATTTTGACTACTTTTCCACTGGAATTTCCATTCTGATTGCTTTATACCAGGGGGTCTCAAACTGGCAGCCCTCCAGCTGCAAAACTACAAGTCCAATGATGCATTGCAAGGCAAGGCATTATTGTACAATAATATTTTTTTTATTTGATTGCAGTTGTTTATCCTTTTACTGTCTATTGTAAAATTTACCAAAAGACATTTATCAACAAAGAAGTATATTATTTTGATTAAAAAAATATTCCTGAAAAACATTGTCACTTTTTAGAGGTATAGATTTTTTTTTTTTATATTAACTAAGTTTTTTTTATTTTTTATAGTTTTTGCTATTTTAGAATAACAGATGTAATTGTTTCCCCCACAATATGGCACTTGGTTGTTAATTCTAAAAAAGATTGCAGCGATTATTTCATTTACAAACCAACAATTTTCACAGTGCTTTTTTTTTATGTTTACCAAATGTATTTTATAAATGGAGTGAAAGTCCCCATCACATATTAGAATAATTACACATGGTAACTATCATAACATCCCTACTAATAATCAGTAACTGATGCCATGGGCAGGGCCACCAGCTCCATGTAAAAAATACTGGGTTATTCTAACGATATTTGTTCACTTCTCCTAGCACATGAATTTGGTAAGACTTTATTTTCCAATTGATCTTGATAAATCCACACTTCTCCACCTCCCCCAATTCCTTTCCCCATCACAGATTATTAAAATCACATTTTGGTTTGCTGGCAGAACTAAATAAATACCTTCTATGGACATCCTACCCAAATATATATATTTTTTAAATATGCAAAGTTTACTGTAATTTTAGTATGCCCATAATACTACATTTTAAAAGATATCAACTAAATATTTCACAATTCATAATAGCTTGAATTTGGCTTAAACAAGTTGAGCTTTGATTTGTGATATGACTAGTTGGTACCAACTAGTCATACCATAAAAAACTGGGGGGAATGGAGAGGTCACATGCTTTAGGACTTTGAAGGTGTCAATAAAGGCAACAACTAGAACATACTGATCAACCAATGTAAAATAAATAGTTTTATTGAAAAAAATTATAAAAACATGAGAGCAAAGCAAATCCGTAATCAATAGTTCCTCAAGTATAGCAATCATACAGAAAACGCCAGGTTTTCTCTACATGTTTCGCTCAAGGGAGCTTCTTCAGGAGATTGAATCAAGGCATCTGTTATGCTACAGGCTACAAAGAAAAACAGTAAATGAGTACTCACATTATTATAATGTTACAAATTGGCATACACAGGGTAGGTATGCAGTTTATATCAAAATTGTACAAAGAAATCAAAGACATTTTCTTAGTCATACCATAGTTAGGTTACTTAGGATAAGTACACACACATTCCTTTTAGCCCTATTGTTTCCTTTGCGCAGGTATAGGTCTTTTAAGACCTATTACTTTGAGTTCTGATTTGTAGCTTTGGGTAATTGTGTACTCTTCTATTGTCTCATGAGGAAAAAGTACTATTTGGGGTCCACATGCTCCCTATGCAAAGCAGGACTATACATCATATGCTTTTCCGACTTGAAAGTAATGTTGCTGCTGAACAAAAAGACACAAAGTTGTAAGCACACCTAGAATTCAAAAAACTTTTTTCAAAGAAGCCACTATGAAAATAACATTTAGGGCCCTTTCACACTAGCGGACAAATGGTCCGCTAATTACAAGTCCGTTAACGGACTTGTAATGGGCCCCTATGGGAGCGGATCCGTTAGCGGATGATGCATCCGCTAACGTCCGCCAGATCCGCATCCGTTTTTTCGGACGGAAGAATGTCCTATTTTTCTTCCGGCCGGCCAAACGGATCGGATGCAAACGGACAGACGGTCCGTTTCCATCCGATTCCCCATAGGGGATAGCGGAGGAGAGACAGGGCGGTCCCTGCACAGTGTGCGGGGAATGCCCTGTCCGCCCAACAGCTCAGCGGAGACCCCCCGCTGAGCCGACGGACACACGGAGCGGACCGAAAAACGGACCGCTCCGTGTGAAAGAGCCCTTAGGGGCTGTGCAGGCTTCCATTCATCAAGGTAGTAGTCACCTTTCCTTTGCCTTGACATCCTTTAGTGAAGAACAGTGAGGTTGATTTACTAAAACTTAAGAGTGCAAAATCTGGTACAGCTATGCATGGTAGCCAATCAGCTTATAACTTCAGCTTGTTCAATTAGTCTTTGACAATAAAACCTGAAAGCTGATTGGTTTCTATGCACAGCTACACCAGATTTTGCACTCTCCAGTTTTAGTAAATCAACCCCAATGTGCTGATTAGGGTGGATTTACTAAAGCAAATTAAATAATGCAGTGTTGCAGCAATGCAGGTAGGCATTGCATACTAGCACATTATGAGAAACTTACCTTAGAACAAAGCCCTCCAGTGCCACGTTGTCACCGCTGAGAAGGCTGACATCTTCAACCCAGTCTTCCTTCCAGGTTTGTGGCCTCCAGCTACTTGAGTGGCCCGGGGCGCAATTACGTCGCTGCCACGCATGCCCGCAGGAGCCGCCATTAACGTAACTGTAAGCCAGACTTACAGAGATGCACCAGTGATGTCACCGGCTTCATGCACTCTGAATATCTTCTAAACAGTACAAGTTTAGGAGATATTCACAGTATCTACAGGTAATGCCTATTATAGGCTTTCCTGTAGGTACAAATGTTGTAACAGAGTTTACTACCAATTTATGTTGATATAATCATTATTACCACAGTTGTGATATTATGCTCACAATTTTCAAAACAAGGATTAAACTAGAAAAACATATTATTCACTATAAAAGAGATGATGCTAGCAGAGGGTTATGGTTTTGAAGACCAATAAGATTGTGTTTTAAGGCTTCAATGATGGAAATCTGACCCTAAATTGACTTATTTGGGCGTAAATACTATGCAAATAAACCCTATGCATTGATTACAGGAATTCTACTGCAGGGGATGGTTGCTGTTAAGGTATAGCCTATACTACAAATCCTGTAAGTAGACCATATGGCCACTGACATCTCATTTAAAAAAGATAAAATAAGTATTTTAACAGCCTTATTTTTTTCATTGTAGTTCGGTTGAGCAGAATTGTTGGAATAGCTGAGGATTATTATAAATATAGTTCCGCTTCAAGTTCCATCTATGATGTTTCAGATGGAGATGTGTTAATTTCTAGAAGTTTGGAAGACTTTGCTGTATGTGGTAAAGGAATTACACTGGCAAAATAAGGTCCTTAGTATGTTGTGTTCCTGGCCTTTCCATTTACAACACAAGTGATTCATTTTTCAACAGACAGTGTTATTGGGTGTGAAATTTATTGCTGTGGCTTATTTAAAACAGAAATTTGAGCAGAAATAAAAAAGCGGTGAAAGCTTTAAAAAGTTGCAGTTCTATAAAAGTCAGAAAGTAAACTGCAGTAAAGAAATGTCAGATTCAATAATCATAAAGTTAGAAGGAGTTTCTGTACCTAGACACCGATTTGGGTTTCTGAAATGAAATGCAGGGCTAATTCCTGTAAATTCCCCTAATAGCATAACATTGTAACTGTATTCTACAAAAGGTGGATGTTTTTGAACCCCACTAACAGACTAACAAGATATTAGTGTCCCCTTACAGCGGCAGCAAATGCTGCAACTGATGCCCTGCTTGGTATTGTGGAAACCATTGGCCTTGAGAACTGCAGTTAAGCAGCTCTGTTCTAGTGAACTAATACTAATACAAAACAAATAAAAAAAATTAGGGCTGTGCAAATTAAATTTTAATTAATCGATTAATCTTTAATTTTTTTGATCGATCAAAATCTTTTTGATCGATTAAAATTCTTTTGATTGGTACACACCTCTCCGCCGGCTTCTGGGCCTTCAGGGAGTTCCGTCGGAGATCCGGTGACATCACAGACACCGGCGGGGCTTGCCGTGTCCATCTGAGAGCTCCTTTGCTGTGCCTTCATATCTGCATGCCGGCGGGACCTTTCTATCTGCCACATGCAAGGGCTGTTACACTTCCCTCTATCACTTCCCTCTATCATATTCCTCTATCAACCTGGGATTCTACTAGTTGTGATAGTTCCCTTCATGGGACATCTACATGCCAACGGACTGATGTTAACCTCTCCTCATCTGGATTCAGCAGTGGTATCGTTGTACACATTTTTATACCAGTATCATACTTTGCTACATGTTTTTATGACTGCTTTTTCTACCGTTTGGTATTTCTCGCACCATTTTTACAGTTTATGTAGCTACATTGATTTTATCTCCAGTGCAATATTTATTTGGTTACCTACTTGAAGACTATAAAAGTTTAAATGCTATTCCCATCGAGTGCTGCCTTTGTGTGTTTTTTGTATCCTGCTATCCATTTTTCCAGTGGTTGGGAGCTGGACTGAGAATCGGCCTGCAAGGAGATCAGCTAAAAGTAGTTGGATCTGTATGTGCGTTATAATTAATCAAAATTAGTCGATTAATCGATTAAATAAAAAAACGATTAATCGAACACAAAAATTTTGATCAGTAACAGCCCTAAAAAAAATACTACAAAACTACAGGCTGTTGTTATAATGCCAAGTTTGCTAGGTCAGGTCTGCCATTTGTCCAACGCCTGGATTTCCCTATTGGCAATGGGAAGTTCAGATCTCAGTAACATTCACTATATTTATAATATGGCCAAGCTAACAATCATTGGCTAGTGATTCACCACTGATTCCCATGAAAGTCCAGCCAAAACCCCCCTGAGCCAAGGTGCCTGCACACGGACACTCAGAGACGATCCTGGGCAGATGCCCAGGGTGCACCATGCCCAGACGCTGCAAGCTTCTGCAAGGGGGTGGGGGCGCAGAAACTGTGGTAGTCACTTACTGTTACATTCAGCAGCAGTGGTGCTGCCCTGACTCCCTAGACTCTCTTATTGCACCATATGCTGGCCTCTCTGCTGCCCTCTGCACTGGTTGCTAGACTCGCCTGCCACCAGGCATCTAGCGACCAGTGCTGTTCCATCATGAGGTCGAGGCAAGGCCCCAGCATTCAGAGAGGAGGAGGAACTTATTCCTCATTCACAACTGGTCAATTTTGGCTCCACCCAGCTCCTCCATCTTCTCCAGGCAGCATGGCTCAGAGCCTGAGGGAAAGAAAGGAGCATGCCCGAAGAGCTGAGCAGGGCCATCTTAATAGCATCATGGGCCCCTGGGCAAAGTAATGCTCTGGGGCCCCTACAATGATGACAGTGCAGATAAACAGACATCAAGTAGGTAGGAGGCAGACTGCCTCCCCTGTGTATCAATCACTCTCAGTGTCATCATGGGGCCCCCAAATTCGGGGGAAGCGTGGGCTCAAAGACCAGTAGCTTTGGGGGAAGTGCAGGGCCCCTGGGCAGTGCTCAGGTGTGCCCTCCCATTAAGACAGCCCTGGAGCTAAGTGTTAGCTGTCCACCTGCACCGACACCTGTCTGAGGTGATGCAGCCTGTGTCCACGTTCTGGAGCTCATCTAACAGCACTACTTGTAAAATTGCAGTCAAGTTGCTAAATTAATTATTTCATTATAGATATGTTGGAGATATACTGGTAATTGCTAACCTTCTAAAAATGCTCTTTACTTGGTTGTAATGCTGACCTGTGGGTCTGAAATACTTTCTAAGCCAGAGCCTGTATGCACAACAGAAAAATGTAAGGAAAGTTAAAAATTGTTATCTGCATACCTCCTCCAGGTTAATGAATATAAATATTGAAACAACAGAGCCCTGGTGCTAACATTTTCACAAACAAAAGTCAGTAGTGGAAATCTCTGTAGGCATAAAACAGATTAGAAATTGCTAATCAGATAATGGCAGCTTGATCCTACTATTAACCACTTTAGCCCCGGACCATATTGCTGCCCAACGACCAGAGCACTTTTTGTGATTCGGCACTGCATCGTTTTAACTGACAATTGCGTGGACGTGCGACGTGGCTCCCAAACAAAATTGGTGTCCTTTTTTTCCCACAAATAGAGCTTTCTTTTGGTGGTATTTGATCATCTCTGCGGTTTTTATTTTTTGCGCTATAAACAAAAATAGAGCGACTATTTTGAAAAAAATGCAATATTTTTTACATTTTGCTATAATAAATATCCCCAAAAAAGATATAAAAATACATTTTTTTCCTCAGTTTAGGCCGATATGTATTCTTCTACATATTTTTCGTAAAAAAAAATCGCAATTAGCGCTTATTGATTGGTTTGCGCAAAATTTATAGCGTTTACAAAAAAGGGGGTCGTTTTATGGCATTTTTATTATTATTATTTTTTTACTAGTAATGGCGGCGATCAACGTTTTTTTTCGGTACTGCGATATTATGGCGGACACATCGGACACTTTTGACACATTTTTGGGACCATTGGCATTTTTATAGCGATCAATGCTATAAAAATGCATTGGATTACTATAAAAATGCCATTGGCAGTGAAGGGGTTAACACTAGGGGGCAGGGAAGGGGTTAAGTGTGTTGCTGGGTGTGTTCTAACTGTATGGGGGGGTGGCCTCACTAGGGGAAATCACTGATCTTCTGTTCATACATTGTATGAACAGAAAATCAGCGTTTCCCCCGCTGACAGGAACGAGAGCTGTGTGTTTACACACACAGCTCTCGTTCCCCGCTCTGTAACGAGCAATTGCGGGTGCCCGGCGGCGTTCGTACCCGCCAGGCACGCACGCGGGACTCGGGGGGCGCGCGCCTGCGCCCTACAAGTCTCTAAAGGGAGGACGTAGAGCTACGTGCTCCCGCGAGACAGAGCCACCGCTCCGCAGTAATATGACGGCGGGCGGTCGGCAAGTAGTTAAGCTATTGGATCAGGTTTCTTAAATCTTTGCATGCCTGCGCTTTTTTAAATAATGACTAAGCCCCTCCCCTTCATGACATTGACAATAAGGGGCGGAGCATGGGTGACCTTAAAGTGATGCCCCCCGTTGAAAAAAGTTCTGTGGACGCCCATGCGTGCCTTCACCCTGAAGTATCACTTTAACATTAGTGTTTTTTATTACCAGTTTGAAGTTCATTGAAGTATCTCTATGCTCACTCTCACTTTATTCAAGTTCATACCCAAAAATAAAAACTCTTTCTCAAGGGATTTGGGAATATCGTGTTCTTGGCTGCAGTGTGCCTATCAGGGAATGGAACCTGGGATCAAACAGCCAGACCAGTTTTGAATCTGTGCTGAATATCTTTTAGATAGGCATGAAATAACAAATAAACAGATACGTTCAAGGATATCAGTACATTAAAACATTCCTAAAGCAGTGTGAAAAAGTATCAAGTAACTGTCCCAGTGTATATAACATATTACAAAGTGTCCAATTAGCCAAACTCAATCTACAGAATCGTTAACTCTTTATATATAAGCCTTAGTCCATCTTCATAACTGACTTGATCCAAACAGTGCAGCCCTCCACCAATATAAGGATTTACACTCACCAACTTTTGTTGGCCAAAATATGGTAATTTGGGCTCAATTAGCATGTGATCCAAAATGGATGGATGAGCTAAACCAATCCTCCTCCAAGCTTCACAACCACACAGAATGTGCACCTTTCTGTTTTTCCTCCACATGTCTCACCAGTTCAGCTCCTCACATTCTCAGCATGGTGATTTCCTCAAAAATGCATAAATCTTACAACAGCATGGTACTGTAAAAAATTAAAAATTTTGAAATTTTATTAAAAGATTGCACTCACATAAAAACAATACATGATGGACAGCGATCACAGCTGATGGACACCACTAACCTCTGCTGGCCCATACATGTAGCAAAACCACTCCATAATGATGCTTCGCCGCTAAGATGACTTTCTCAAAGGGTCAACATACATAAAGAATACAAGATTCTGTGGATTGTCTAAATGCAAACTTTTTATTATATTATTAATATATGATTTACACTGTGACAGGTATTTTTACACAGAATGGCTTTTGGGGTGTTCTAATGTACTGATAACCTTTGAATTATTTTTTAATTTGTTATATCACGCTTATATAAAAGATATTATAATATTATTGTATCCTATAATCAGGGTGTAGATTCATGCACTGACGAATGTCTAGTAGATTTGTATGTGGTAACATCCACTCATTTGGTTTGGGTGGTATTTTAGAATTTCTTACGTATATATTTCTTTAACCACTTGGTAACCGCCCCATTGTCAAAATACGTCCTGTTTTTAAAGATGGGTATCTCGGTAACGGCAGCAGCTGCTGCCACAACCGAGATATCCATCTCTTCATGGGGCGATAATGACGGTTTCTGCGGCAGATTCGCCACGAGATCGCCGTTATCGGTGGCGGTGGCGTTATCGGTGGCGGGAGAGGGCGGAAGTGACGTCAAAATGTCAGTCCCGCCTAGCGTCTTAAAGAAACATTTTTTTTTTCTGTCATTTGAAAAATTACGTTACATTTTTTTTTCTTTTTTTGCATTTAAGCCTATATATGAGATTTGAGGTCTTTTTGACCCCAGATCTCATATTTAAGAGGACCTGTCATGCTTTTTTCTATTACAAGGGATGTTTACATTCCTTGTAATAGGAATAAAAGTGATCAATTTTTTTTTTTTATTTCAGTGTAAAAAATTAAAAACTAAATTAAAATAAATAAGAAAACAATTTTTTTTTTTAAATACCCCATCCCGACAAGGTCGCGCACAGAAGCGAACGCATACGCGAGTAGCGCCCCCATATGAAAACTGTGTTTAAACCACGCAAGTGAGGTATCGCCGTGATCGTTAGAGCGAGAGCAATAATTCTAGCCCTAGACCTCCTCTGTATCTCAAAAAATGCAACCTGTAGAATTTTTTAAACGTCGCCTATCGAGATTTTAAAGGGTAAAAGTTTGACGCCATGCCACGAGCGGGCGCAATTTTTAAACGTGACATGTTGGGTATCTTTCACAATATATAAAAAAATTGGGCCAAATTTATTGTTGTCTTATTTTTTAATTCGAAAAAGTGATTTTTTTTCCAAAAAAAGTGCGCTTGTAAGACCGCTGCGCAAATACGGTGTGAGAAAAAGTATTGCAATGACTGCCATTTTATTCTCTAGGGTGTTAGAAAAAAATATATAATGTTTGGGGGTTTTAAGTAATTTTCTAGCAAAAAAAACAGTTTTAGTCTCGTAAACACAGAATCTGAAAAACAGGCTCGGTTATCAAGTGGTTAAACACTTTTTTGTTTTTGTTTAAGTGATTTAGTGCCGTAATAATAAGGTTTAGCATTTTATATGTTATCTGTTGAGGGACTGCTGTTACTAAAACGTTCACACTATATATATATATAATATCTTTGGGCTTTTCTCACTTGTCAGAGCTGAGTGGGGGTTTGTATGATCATGCCCATTATTACTATAAGATGTTAAAGTTATACATGTATAGCACCCTCCTAGTTATGCTGCTAGGTAAAAATTGTTTAGTTTTCTCTGCTCAGAGTTTCATAGGTTTTCCATCAGAATCCATCAAGAAACTTGGTGGGAGAGGTTTTTTGCCAAGGAAAACAGTCGTGTGTATGCTTTTCATCGAGTAAACTGTTGAGGAACTCAACGAGGAAAAAAGGGAGCAAGTTCTCTTTTTCCTCGCCCGGAGTTGTCGTGTTGCTCCTCGAGCTGGTTTTCCAACGAGAAACACGTTGGTGTGTATGCATAGAAACCCGCTCACTGTCGGTAAAAGTAGTATTTGTAATGGAGATAGCACATTTGTCACGCTGTAATATACTGAAAAGTGCAAATGTCTCTTACCAAACTTTTAGCTGACACGCAGTAATATGAGATTAGAAAAAGCAGCCCCTGCCGTTGTATGTGTTGAAGTCACCGAGTTTGAGAACGAGGAGATTTGGTCTCGACAGTGTGTACGCAAAGACAGCTTGTCAAGTTTCTTGACAAGCCTAACAAGGAACTCGTTGAGGAAATGATGTGTCTTTTATGACAAGTTCCTCAGTCGTGTGTACGAGGCCTGAGAGTTTGATTACTCCTCCCTTCCTCTAGAATTTTTTTCTAGAGTTTAGGGTAGGAGAATTCAAATGTCCAGCCTAAATATTTAACAAGGCCTAGCCAATCCCTGGGGATGTGTGCTCAGATTTGGGCTAGGTTTCTGGTAAATAGTCTGTAGGGATGGATCCGTAAGCTGAGAGGAGAGGGGCTACTTGGCCCTGGAGCCCTTATGGACTGAGTTCTAGATTACTTTGGAAGATGCTGCACCTATGGGCTGTCTTTATACCAGGGTACAATGAGTAAAGCCTCTTGCCTGTGCCTTTATCTACTTCATGGTACCCAGCCTTGAACCATGGACTGTTCCAATCTACCTATACTAGTGCTACTACTACTAAGGCATAAGTGTTCTCTACTAGCAATACATTTAGTTTTGGACTATACTGCATCACCCCAAATTCCTTTCCAAGTGCTAATAGCATATAAACTTCCAAAATGACAACCCCTATACTGATTAATGAGCTGCAGTGAATGGACGGTTGCTGTGAACCTAGCTGCCTCTGCCCTGTTTTGGGAAATAACCTGTTGAATCTACAGCGCCCCCTTCGGGGGAAGTGCTACACATGGGTTCTCCCACATATGAATTATAAAAATGTTCTCTATGTTGGACTGGATATATTCTCATTTAAAGAAATTATTTTTAACCTCTTTCCGACCGCGCTATAGCAAAAATACTGCTACAGCGCGGTGGAGTTATTTTGGGACGAGTTATTAAGTGTCCGTGCTCGCCGGGTCTAGAAGACCCGGCGCATCACGGATCACAGTAAATTGCCGCTGATATCGGCCATTTACCACGTGATCGCGCCGTCAAATGACGGCGCGATCACTTGTAAACAAACCGGCGTCATTTGATGACGCCAGTTCCTCCCTCTCCTCCCTCTCCTCTCTGTACCGTTCGGTACAGTGTGCGAGGAGAGGGGGGGGATCGGGGTGTCAGCAGCTGCGCTGTGGCTGGATCTGTGACAAATGCAGTCACAGATCCAGCCATCCCTCCATCCATCCCAGTTCTGCAATCCCCCAGTACCCTGCAATACCCCAGTACCCTGCAGTACCCCAGTACCCTGCAGTACCCCAATACCCTGCAGTACCCCAATACTCTGCAGTACCCCAATACTCTGCAGTACCCCAGTACCCTGCAGTACCCCAGTACTCCGCAATACCCCAATACTCTGCAGTACCCCAATACTCTGCAATACCCCAGTACCCTGCAGTACCCCAGTACCCTGCAATACCGCAGTACCCTACAAAACCCCAGTACCCTGCAATACCCCAGTACTCTGCAATACCCCAATACTCTTCATTACCCCAATACTCTGCAATACCCTGCACAATACTCTGCAATACCCCAATACCCTGTGCGATACTCTGCAGTACCCCAATACCCTGCAGTACCCCAATACCATGCAGTACTCCAATACCCTGCAGTACCTCAATACACTGCGTGATACTCTGCAATACCCCAATACTTTGCAATACCCTGTGCGATACTCTGCAATACCCCAATACTCTGCAATACCCCAATACCCTGCGCGATACTCTGCAATACCCCAATACTTTGCAATACCCTGCGCAATACTCTGCAATACCCCAATACTCTGCAATACCCAAATACTCTGCAATACCCCAATACTCTGCAATACCCCAATACTCTGCAATACCCATTTTTTTAAAGCACCCCTGTCCCCGTGAGCTCGCATGCAGAAGCGAACGCATACGTAAGTCCCGCCCACAAATGAAAACGGTGTTCAGGCTACACATGTGAGGTATCTCTGCGAACGTTAGAGCGAGAGCAATCATTTTGGCCCTAGACCTCCTTCGTAACTAAAAACATGTAACCAATAAAAGTAATTAAAGCGTCGCCTATGGGGATTTTTAAGTAGCGAAGTTTGACGCCATTCCATCATTGTGCGCAATTTTGAAGGGTGACATGTTGGGTATCTATTTACTCGGCGTAACTTCATCTTTCACATTATGAAAAAAAATTGGGCTAACTTTACTGTTTTTTTTTTTTTTTGCACAAAACATTTTTTTTAAAAACACGTGTTCAAAAAATGTCTACGAAAATACCATGCGAGATAAAAAGTTGTAACCGCCGCCATTGTATTCTCTAGGGTCTTTGCTAAAAAAGCATATATAATGTTTTGGGGTTCTATGTAATTTCCTAGCAAATAAATGATGATTTTTCCATGTAGGAGAGAAATGTCAGAATTGGTCTGGGTGTTTCAGAACGCCTGATGGCGTTCCCTTCATGTTGGGCCTCTGTATGTGGCCACGCTGTGTAAAAGTCTCACACATGGGGGTATCGCCATACTCGGGAGGAATAGCAGAATGTGTTTTGGGGTGTAATTTGTGGTATGCATATGCTGTGTGTGAGAAATAACCCGCTAATATGACAGAAACAAGATTTTTTTATTTTTTTTTACAGAATTTTCAGTCGTTTTTCTTTTATAGCGCAAAAAATAAAAAACCCAGAAGTGATCAAATACCACCAAAAGAAAGCTCTATTTGTGTGAAAAAAAGGACAACATTTTCAAATGGGTACAATGTTGTATGACTGAGTAATTGTCATTCAAATTGTGAGAGCACCGAAAGCTGAAAATTGGTCTGGTTAGGAAGGGTGTTTAAGCGTCCAGTGGTCAAGTGGTTAAAGGGTAACTCCACTTTCGTGGGGAAAAAAATTACCAAATAAAGAAAAGATAATAGAGCGTGTACAATTGTGATACAAATGATATTGTAATTCAATGTGTACTGACCACTCCCCAGAAACATCATTTCCTGTTTGTGTGATTGGCTTACTGCTTTTCCCAGATACAAGTCAGATTTCAGGCATCCCCTGCACCCAAAATTACATTTTTGGTGAGATATTTGCAATAGTAACACGTCTAAAGGGATGCAGGTCCAGCAGATTTCCTCATTAGTGTCCTGCAGCTGCCACAACTGACTGATAATTATGAAACCACTCCTATTAGACTCACTAAGAGTCGGTTCACACTGGTGACTTTGGGGACGACTCGGCAAGGCGACCTGAAGACAACTTCAGAGGCGACTTGCAAAATTACTTCTGTATAGAAGTCAATGCAAGTCACCTCGAGTCACCCCCAAAGTCGTACAAGAACCTTTTTCTAATTCGAAGCGACTTGCGTCGCTCCTATTAGAACGGTTCTATTGAATAGAACGGGATGCGACTTGTCAAGCGGCTGAGTCGCCTGACGAGTCGCCCCAGTGTGAACTGGCTCTAGGCCAAGAGACACAGACAAACACACAGGGATTTCTTCAGAATAACGAAAGGTAGGAATCTGCAACAAAGGTTGTTATAATCCTTGCAATGTACATAGATCACCCAGAGGAGAATGTTTTTTTTTTTCAACAACAGTGAAGTTACACTTTAAAATAAAGGTCCTACAGGATTCCAGTCCATTATTATCATTTATATTTATAGGGTTTTATCCCTCTCAATTACATTGTATTATTAACATGTTTTTGTTTTCAAGGGTGCTGGTCTTTTCTATATTTTTCAATAAATTTGTTGAATTAAATATATGCATATGCTTACATGGATTGTCGATAAGGAGACATAGACACAGTGTTATTGATACATATAATACATATAATAGTTTTGGTGGAGTTTAACCACTCCCTTACTGGGCAATTAAACCCCCCCTCCTGGCTAGACCAATTTTCAGCTTTCAGCGCTGACGCATTTTAAATGACAATTGTGTGATCATACAACACTGTACCCAAATGAAATTTTTTGCATTTATTTCACACAAATAGAGCTTTCTTTTGTTGGTATTTAATCACCACTGGGGTTTTTATTTTTTTGCTAAACAAACAAAAAAACATAGTTTGTTATAACATTTTGTAAACAGGTAATTTTTCTCCTTCACTGATATGTGCTGATGAGGCAGCACTGGTGGGCACTGATAGGCACAGATAAGGTGGCACTAAAGGCACAAAAAGATTGCACTGTTGGGTTTAAATAAGGCGGTACTGAAGGGCACAGATATGTCAGCACTGATGGCCACTGATAAGATGGCACTGATGAGCCCTGATGGGTAACACTGATAGGTACCACTGATGGGCACTGATAGGTGGCACTGGGTGGCACTGGTAGGTGACACTGATTAATGGCACTGATAGGTGGAACTGTGGGCACTGATAGGTGGCGCTGGTGGGCACTGGAAGGCGGCACTGTTGTACACTGGTAGGTGGCACATGTGGCACAGATGAGCAGACGGCTGATGTCCCTCTGAGGCCGCGTACACACGAGGAGACATGTCCGATGAAAACGGTCCGCGGACCGTTTTCAGCGGACATGACTCCGGGGATCTTTTGGTCTGATGGTGTGTACACACGATCAAACTAAAATCCCAGTGGACAGACCGCGCGGTAACGTGGCAGTGACGTTGACGCCGCGACGTCCCCAAACCAGGAAGTAAAATTCTTCCACGCATGCGTCGAATCCATTCGACGCATGTTGGGGATTTCGGTCCGCTAGTTAGGCGTACTAACCAGCGGACATGTCCGACGGACAGGTTTCCAGCGGACAAGTTTTAAAGCATGTTTTGAAACTTTTGTCCACTGGAAACCTGTCCGCTAGGCCGTACACACGATCGGATATGTCTGCTGAAACTGGTCTGCGGACCAGTTTCAGCGGACATGTTCGATAGTGTGTACGCGGCCTGAGAGTTTTTTTCCTCCTCATGTTAACAGCCAATTACGGGCTCTGTTTACATCAAATGATCATCTGTCCCTGGCTGACAGCTGATCACGTGGTAAGGGGCCGGGACCGACCCTTACTCCGATCTGTGATCAGCCGAGTCTCAGTGACTCGCTAATCACAGAGCGTGCCACAGGGGTCACGCAGGCCACTTGAGAATGGGAGGACGTCCATGGACACCCTCCCAGCAAAGTAGGTCCACGCAGTAGCTATAGCGCAGATCTGAAGTAGTTAAAGTCTAACCTAGAGTTTTCTTTAAAAAAAAAAATCTCATTATTGACCATACCAGTGACTCTTCCATGTTTTTGAACTCATATTGGTTGGTGCTTTGAGGTTTTCAATTTTCTTTTTCTTTTCCTGCATGTAAGAAGGTAAAACTCAACTATCTGTTGTCACGTTTTCCCCGGTTGCCAATGTGAACAAGGCCTAAAAATATTGAGCAGTTATGGCCCTATGCATTTCAAGTCTTCATTTTCAGTTTTCATTGCCCTTCAGAATCAGGAGCCAGTTTTCTTTTTAGGTAATGTAATCTGCAAATTATAATACCTTTCCAGATTTATGTTCTCAGAACCCCTGGCATAAAGCCATTATTAAAAAAAATGCTATTTTCTTAAATCTCACTCTCTCTTTGTGATTACAATAATTTGTGCTTCATGAATGAACTGGTACACTTCAGTACCAGTAGTTGCCCTTTGTGAACCAGAACAATTTTCACAATTGGCCATCGACTTATTGAATTGGCAATATGTTTGTTATTACTTTCATTTGGAGTTGCTGTGTTCTAAGAACAAATTTGTTTTCAAATTGTTTTAAAGTAAACTACCAAGTAGTAGTTGTAAAACCACTAGGCTTACTGTAGATACAAAGTATACATTTTAGTTTATGTCTTTTGTATTACTAAAATATGTAAAAGTAATATTTATTCTGTTCCTGCTACAAAACATGGAAATGTTATTCATCCTAGATTTAATCAGTCTGTTTTATTTTTCAACAAGGCAAACAATATAAAATGTATTAAATCATAAAGACTGTGTATGAACAGTAGCAAAAATGTGTAATAAAAAATAAGTGGGGAAATAAGTGCAAACTAATTGGTAATTAGAGATGGAATTACGGAAAAATAAATCTAAATTTAATTTACTTAAAACTCAAAAAGCTTTTTTACTTCACTTTTAAAACTTTGCTGAAGATAACTATACAATCAGATCATATACTAGGAATCGGTAGTACAAGACTACAACAAAGTAACATAGACTGAAAGATTACTCATCATGAGCTCCAAATTGTGATAATTAACCTCTTCCTGCCCAAGGACGTCATATGACGTCCTGGACTTTCAGTGGGGATATCTGAATGATGCCTGCAGCTCCAGGCATCATTCAGATATCAATCTCTTCAGCCGGCAATTCTGTACACCATAAGAATGATCATGGCGGCGGTTCCGCTGCTTGATCGTTCTTATAGGCGATGGGAGGGGACGTCCCCCCCCTCCCGCTGCCATCTGGTGCTTCTCCGGGCTCTCCTTTGCCATCGGAGACCCAGAGAAACGATCCGCCCGCGTCAGATGGAAACCATAGAGTAGACATATGGTCACCAGTCATCTCTATGATCGTCGGAGGCCCGGGCGCGATGGTATGACGTCACGCCCGGGTCCTAAAATGTAAACACAGCCGCAATCGCTGCTGAAAGCATTAGAAAAGAAAAGTGTAAAAATAAAAGAAATTGAGTAAAATAAAATAATATATATATTTTTTTATTGCCCCTGTCTCCAATAGCTTGTGCTCAGAAACGAACACACACGTAAGTCCTGCCCACATATGTAAACGCCGTTCAAACCACACATGTGAGGTATCGCCGCGTGCGTTAGAGAGCCAGCAACAATTCTAGCACTAGACCTCCTCTGTAACTCTAAATTTGTAACTTTTAAAAAAAAAAAGCAAAAAATTGGGCAAACTTTACTGTTTTGTTATTTTTTAATTCACGAAACTGCTTTTTTCTCAAAAAAAAGGCGTTTGAAAAATTATTGCGCAAATACTGTGCGAGATAAAAAGTTGCAATGGCCGGCATTTTATTCCCTAGGGTGTCTGCTAAAAAAACATATATAAGGCCAGATTCAGGTAGAAGTTACGCGGCTTATCTGTAGATAAGCCGCGTAACTTCAAACCTACGCCGTCTTATCTGTTTTCTGTATTCAGAAAACAAGATACGCGGGATTGAGTTCAGATACGAGCGGCATAATTGTATTTCATCGTCGTATCGGAACTGCAATTTTAAAATGGCCGCTAGGGGCGTTCCCGCTGATTTACGCCGAGAATATGTAAATCAGCGAGATACGCCAATTCACGATCGTACGCGGGCCCGACGCAGTGACTTTACGACGTTTCGGTAAGAGATACATGGCGTAAAGAAAAACATGCCCCCTAGGTGGCATATCCTATGTTAAGTATGGCCGTCGTTCCCGCGTCGCCATTTGAAAATTTAACGTCGTTTCCGTAAGTCGTCCGTGAATGGGGCTGGACGCCATTTACGTACACGCCGAAAACAATGACGTCCTTGCGACGTCATTTTGCGCAATGCACGTTGGGAAGTTTTTGGGACGGCGCACGTGCAGTACGTTCGGCGCGGGAACGCGCCTAATTTAAATGCTCTACGCCCCCTACCCGGCTCATTTGCCGGGGGATTTTCGCTACGCCGCCGCAACTTTACAGGTAAGTGCTTTGTGAATCAAGCACTTGCTCTAGTAAGTTGCGGCGGCGTAGTTTAAATGCCTTACTCTACGCCGCCGCAAATGTATGTGAATCGGGCCCATAGTGTTTGGGGGTTCTAACAAAAAAATTATGATTTATGCATGTAGGAGAGTGCCAGAATAGGCCCGGTATGGAAGTGGTTAAAAGGAACCTTGATTTTAAGTTTTTGTCCATAATGCAGCGGCACAATTAAAACAATATATAAATGTGGTTATACATGAAAGGGAATCAATACTAGTTGAATACATTTTTTTAAGGTCCATGCACACTGGATTAAAAAATCGGCAGGAAAAACCCATGCAAATTATGAGCGTTTTTGTACTAGCGCTTTGGAGCGTTTAGCGTTTTTTTTTCTGCCAGAAAACTGCTCTCACAAATGTTAAACAGAAGGCTTTTTCTTCCTCTAAATGCTGCGCTTTAATATGCCTCTAAATGACCTAATGTGCATGGGCACATAAGATAATATTAGTTGCTTCTACAGGCACATTGCTAAACTCTTCTAGGAGCAGCGTTTTTCTAAGCCAATAGGGCATGGACCATTACGTTTTTTTTTTTGTTTTTTTTAACCTTATCTTTTATATCTATTGTTTAAAATATATAAAAACATTTTTTATAAAAACACAGAGATTCTCAGAGCACTATGGGTTTTCTAAAAAGGGAGCACAGTATCACACCTCACCCATTCACTTATAAACTACACCTTGAGTTAGGACCGGTTCACACCATGCTTGCACAGGAATCACACAGAAACACAATGTCCGGTCCTATGCGATTCACATGTGGTTCTGTGCGGTGCCATTTCAGTCCATTATTTCGGATAGGCTAAAACTACATGGCACCACTCTAAAAGCAGTGATTGCACTACTTTTATAATTGCACTGCTACTGGATTGCATAGTATTTTAGTACCATGCAATCTGGGGTGGGCAAACGCACTGCGTTTGGGGTATCAATATTTGACACCTTCTACAGATCACAAATCGACTGCATTTTTAATGCTGTGTTCCTGTGCAATTCCTGTGTGGGCATGGTGTAAGCTGGCCCTTACAGAACCCTGCAAGCAGTCTTTTTACAGCAAAGGAGCAAAAGAAAACAAGTGGAACGGAACACTACATTCCAATATTGTATAGAATATATTGCGTTAATCAAAAATATTGATAAGATTATATACAGTCCACAAGTGATGTGATAATAGATTATGTAGACTCCATGTAGACCAGTGTTAATTTAGTCGACTAAAATGACTAAAACATTTTAGTCGACTAAATGAATACTATTCTAATCGACTAAAATAGGACTAAAACTAAAACAATTGAGATAACTGAGATATGTCTAAAACTAAAATGGCATTTTAGTCAAAAGACTAAGGGCTCTTTCACACGGGGCGGATCAGTAATTATCCGCCCCGTGCACCCCTGTTTGCTCAGAGGGGATTTCCGCTGAGCTGCCAGATGACAGGGCGGTCCCCGCACACTGTGCAGGGACCGCCCTGTCTTTTCTCCGCTCTCCTCTATGGGGGGATCGGATGAACATGGACCCTCTGTCCGTGTTCATCCGATCCGCCAGACGGAAGGAAAAGTAGGTTTTTCCTCCGGCACACTTTGGTGGATCGGAGCGGGTCGGATGTCAGCGGACATGTCTCCGCTGACATCCGCGGCTCCATAGAGGAGCACGGAGCATCCATTCAGGTCCGCAAAAAAAAACCTGGCAGGCGGATCTGAACGGACGCTCCGTGTGAAAGAGCCCTAAAACTAAATTGAAATTTGTCTTCAAAATGAACACTGGTCTGTAGTGCATGTCCATACCTCAATACCATAAATAATAACATATTATATTCTTCACTCCACCAGTATATAATGAGTTTGGAAATTGTAGAGAAACTAATGCATTACAATTTAATTACACCCATTAGATTTTAGACGGCTAAAATGAGTTTTAGTCAACTAAAATGTACAGGAGATTTTAGTTGACTAAAACGTAGGACATTTTAGTCAACTAAAATCTACTGATTTAGTAGACAAAATATAACTAACACGCCATTTTAGTTCTAAGACTAATGCCGCGTACACACAACCGTTTTTCGGGTTCTAAAAAATTACGTTTTTTTTATGTCATTAAAAACGATTGTGTGGGCTTCAGAGCATGTTTCACAATCTAAAAAATGGCCATGAAATTTTTTGAACATGCTCTAATTTTTCACAACGTTTTTAACGTTGTAGTTTTTAAGGTTGTAAAAAATGGTTGTGTGTGGACTTTAACGACGCGCGTGATCAGAAGCAAGTTATGAGACGGGAACACTCCTTCTGGTAAAACTACCGTTCGTAATGGAGTAAGCACATTCATCACGCTGTAACAGACAGAAAAGCGCAAATCGTCTTTTACTAACGCAAAATAAGCTAAAGCAGCCCCAAGGGTGGCACCATCCGAATGGAACTTCCTCTTTATAGACCGGCTGGTCTTACGACTTTTTTTCCCATGGAGGAAATCATTAAAAGTCTCCATAGCGGAGATTATAACTGACACCTCCTGGGAGTTAAAATTAAGATTCCTCCTCACCGCGTTTTGCTATTTTTTTTTTTCACAATCGTGTGTAGGCAAGGCGGTTTTCATGATCGGGTTGAAAAAAACGTTGTTTTTTTCTAGACCCTTAAAAAAGTCATTTTTTAGAACCCGAAAAACGGTCGTGTGTACACAGCATTAGACTAAAACTAAATCGAAATTTGCTGCCAAAATTAACACTGATGTAGACTCTACATATATATATATATATATATTCAGTATTTACTTTAATGACAATATTAAATAAAGAAACTTTGTATACAAATCACAATTCATTGTATTCACTTTAATGTGGAAAAAAGGTTAGACATTAGAGTATTGAAACATACATTATGTGCACAGGCGCCAGAAAATGTAATGGCCAATGCATTTAAGTGAAAAGGGAAACAAACACATAGATTTAAGAAAAGAAAAACAAATACATTTAGTAGGTAACTTCATTTATAATTTTATGCCCAGGAAGACCAGTCCTTTTCCATGGAGCAATTTTAATGTGGTTGCAGACAGGAAGGCAAAACAAGCTAATATAACATTTTCCAAATTTGTTTAAAGTAAAAAAAAAAGCTCCTTTTAGTCCAGTAAAATAATTTCATGGCAGCTCAGTATATTGCTAAACAATATTTTGCTCTAGTTAAGATCTAAAAAAATGCCAAGTGGAAAGAAAATATTGGAAGACACAGAATCCAAGCAAACAGCAATTAATATCGTGCTTAATTAAACAGTGGCAAGAACGTAGCCCCAAGATTATATCTGTAGTTGTCTATATAAACTTGGTAGATTATTAATTAGTCAGTCAATTAACCACTTCAGCCCCAGCCACTTTTTGCGATTCGGCACTGCGCGTTTGTGCGACGTGGCTCCTAAACAAAATTGGCGTCCTTTTTTTCCCACAAATAGAGCTTTCTTTTAGTGGTATTTGATCATCTCGGTGGTTTTTATTTTTTGCGCTATAAACAAAAACAGAACGAAAATTTTGGGAAAAAAAGCAATATTTTTAACTTTTTGCTATAATAAATATTCCCCCAAAAAAATATAACATTTTATTTTTTCCTCAGTTTAGGCCAATACGTATTCTTCTACATATCTTTGGTAAAAAAAAATCCCAATAAGCGTTAATTGATTGGTTTCCGAAAACATTATAGTGTCTACAAAATAGGGGGGTGGTCAGCAACCCTGTCCAGCAGGGCCCACTAAAAGGCCAGGTTTTATGTATTACCTTGGAGAGATGCAGACTAGAATACTGCAATCACTGAGCAGCAAATGACATCACCTGTGATGCATTTAAGTTATCTTGCAAACATGGCCTGTTAGTGGGCCCTGCAGGACAGGGTTGATGACCACTGAAATAGGGTATAGTTTTATGGCATTTTTATTAATATTTTTTTATTTTACTAGTAATGGCGGCAATCAGCGATTTTTATTGTGACTGCAACATTATGACGGACATATCAAACCTTTTTGGCACATTTTTACAGCGATCAGTGCTATAAGAATGCACTGGATACTGTGAAAATGACAATGGTAGTGAAGGGGTTAACCACTAGTTGGCGCTGTAGGGGTTAAGTGTTCCCTATTGAGTGTTTCTTACTGTAGGGGGGATGGGCTGTGTGTGTCACATGACAGTGATCTCCTCTCTGAGTACGCGGAGTGGAGATCACTGTCATTGTCACTAGGCAGACCGTGGAGATGCTTGTTTGCACAATCATCTCCCCGCTCTATACCTCCGTGAGATGATCGCGAGGATCCCGACTCATGGGAAATGCAGCAGGGTCAAGAGCGCGTCACTGGCAGCGCGCTCTTGACCACATGGCAGGCATTTAAAGGGCCACGTACAGGTACGAGATTAAGCCTTTCCATGCCATTCTGTCGGAGTATATCTACATGGGCCGGTCCTTCTACATGTGTATATCTACATGCAGGGCCGTTTGAGGGAATTTGTGGGCCACAAGCAAAATGGGGGCCCCCAAGCACCCCCCCCCCGCAAGCAAAGCCAACGTTATGACTACACTAATTTATACACCCATGTTCTTACTCCTCCCCCCTCCCTAGTCCCTATGTTTTTCTATTCTTACCTCCCCTTCTTCCCTGTAGGCTGTTGCTGTAGCGTGGCTGAGCTCCTCTTCCTCCTGTCAGTCAGGTGTTCTATCATTATGGGTCCCCAGTTCCCAATCAGTGTGGTACAGGAGATTCAGTGTCCTGTGTTCCTGGCTGGACTGAAAGGAAGTGAGCACTCAGTGTGCACTTCTTGTCAGTCCGGCCGGGAACAGGAAACTGAATCTCCTGTACTACGCGCGGTACCCAGCCGGACTGACAGCACTCCAGGAGGAAGGAAGAGGAGCTTGGCCACACTACAGCCTGGGAAGGGGAAGTTGGGGGCCCCAGGCCCGCTCGGGGCCCCAAGCAATTGTTTGTTTTGCCTGTCCTGTAGCGACGGTCCTGTCTACATGGGTCTGTATCCTTACTCAAATTTAGGTGTCCTTTGGTGTCTTTCAGAACTGTGCAGTAATCCAGCATGAAACAATTCCTGCACTTTGCATTTGGATAGGAGTTTCTTGTAATAAAGACCAGTCACTGTTACCCTCTCTTCTTGTGCAGGGTGACTGGTCTTGAATTTGCCCCCCTCTGTAGATTTGGGCAGGCTGCCTGTATTGGGAGGACCTGAAACCCACACAGAGCTCTTTTTTACGACATTTTTACTACAAGAGTAATATCTGGGTTTGCAAATACATTTGGTGTACAGAATAATATATTTATATCCTTTTTTGGCTATTGAGGAATAGATTTAAACGTGACCAGAGCTCAACTGCAAGTCTATTTTTATTGCCTCGCTTGACTACCTATATCATGTTATTTAGTGAAGGGCATAAAACTACATTCAATTCATTTAAAAATAAAGAGATCATAAAGGCACTTGGGTAATTTGAAACATTTTCTGTAGTACAGAAAATGAATTTGGATCAGAATCTAGACAATCTTTTTTGATTATTTATATTAAACTAAAGGCAGGAAATGATTCATTTAATTCCTGCCACTATTGGAGTGTTGCCACTTTGAGATCAGGAAGAGTAGGCTTTCCCTTGGCAGATCTTTGCTTGCACATTGATGAATGAACTTCTATGTTTAGAGCCAGCTAACATTTTTATAAAGTCCAAAAAGCAAGCTAACCATGATAAACCCAGCACTCCTTTTCGTTTCAGGTGAATATCCTTGCTTAGATTCATCGCATCACCCTTAAGAAATGTTTTTATTCAAAATAGATTTCTGTGCTAAAATTTATTGCAACTTTATTTAAAATAACCAATATATAAAATGTTCTTTCTAATGCGTGTCTGCTTTAATAGCTGCCAAATACTGATGTATTTAATGTTTTAAAAGTTTTATGTGGAGTGCTCAGAATGTTCACTGCAAACAGTACTTACTCACACCATCTAAGAATATTTATAGGTTATCCTATACACTAATGTAAGTCTGCTGTAAGTAAATTCATTGTACTGCTAATGTCATACAGTAAATTTGCATATGTGGTGTCTTAATGACGTTCTTTAATGGTTAGTTCGCCTTTACCAAAAACTGCTTATGCAGGTAAGGGGCACCTCTAGATTAAAACAAACTGTACAGCTTTTACCAAAGTTAAAGCGATTGTAAAGTCTCAATTTTGTTTCTACCATATTTCCCCAAAAATAAGACCTACCCCAATAATAAGACCTAGCATGATTCTTGGGGAGGGCTGCAATATAAACCATGTCCCAAAAATAAGCCCTAGTAAAATGTGTGAGTGGGTGAAAAACTTATATAGCGCAGCACATATGGGCGCTCGTTGTTCCTGTCTCCTTTGATGTCAAAAGAGATGCGTTTTGATCTTTCTTCTGAAGGCCTGGTGGTTCTCCTCCAACCGAATGCTGGTTGGTAAAGCATTCCATAGTCTGGGACCTTGGAGTGCTAATTTTTTTACCGTAATCCGCCTTGCAGAGGGATTGCCGGAGGTCTTCTCCTCTCCTCATGGCTAACACCCGCCCCCCTCCCCAGTCCACAGAGCGGCCAATGCCAGTGAGACAGTGGCTCCCCCTCTGCTCTCCTCCCGCCCGATGCCCGCAGCCCCTCCCTCCTCAGCGCATGGAGCGTGGACAGATGCCAGCGGTACAGCGGCTCCCCCCTCTTCTCTCCTCATGCCTGATGCCCGCAGCCCCTCCTCACCAGTGCACGGAGCAGACAGATGCCAGCGGGACAGCGGCTCCCCCCTTCGCTCATCTCACACCTGATGCCCGCAGCCCCCCCTCACCAGTGCACGGAGCAGACAGATGCCAGCGGGACAGCGGCTCCCCCTTTCGCTCTTCTCACACCTGATGCCCGCAGCCCCTACCTCCTCAGCGCACGGAGCAGACAGATGCCAGTGGGACACCGGCACCCTCCTCCTCCTCTGTCCTCCCATCCGACATCTGCGGCCTTCCCTTCAAGTGCACGGAGCAGAGCGGGGATCCCGGAGCAGAGAAAAAAAAACCCTGATAGACCATGCGACCGCCAGGTCACCTGTAACAAAGGTATTGCCCATTACAAAGGGAGACACACTGCACCCCAGATCGGCACAATTCCTTTAAATGTAATTGTATTATTCTTTAAGGATGGATTTTAAGGGAGGGGGAGGGGGGAGAAGACAGGGGACGCAGGAGATGGATAATTAACACAGCAGAAGCACTATGCATTCGATTATGCTTAAAAGGAAAAGGATTTTTTTCTTTTTTTGCGTTACAACCACTTTAAGATCATTGAACATACCCTAGAAAAATAAGACATCCCCGAAAATAAGCCCTAGTGTGTTTTAGGTTGCCAAAATTAATATAAGACCCGGGCTTATTTTCAGGGAAACACGGTATTAAAATAACACACGTCATACTTACCTGCTCTGTGCAGTGGTTTTGCACAGGGCAGACCAGATCCTCCTGTTCTCGGGTCCCTGCCTGGAGCTTATGGCCCTTCCCTCCTGTTGAGTGCCCCTACAGAAAGCAGCTTGCTATGGGGGCACCCAAGCCGCAGCTCCAAGTATCCATTCAACACACAGAGCCACTCCTAGGTCCACCCCCTCTCTCTTGATTGGCTAGGTGACTGGGGTAACAAACTCATTGACTATTTAAAGCCCTACACTAATTGTGATTTAAAAAGCCACAAATGTGGGAAATTAACCTTTGATTGACATTTTAGCCTGTGTGTACCACCTTCTGTGTCTGTGCCAAGGCCAAACATTCCAGGGTATGTAAACCTTTTACCAGGGCCATTTGGGTGATTTCTGTTATCATTATGAATTTAAAAGCATCCAAAAAACGATGTGATAATAAATATCTTCATGTGATTGATATCCTTAAATAAAAGACAGTTTTTTTGGCACGATCAGTCATATTTTCAATATTAATGTCAAAATGTCACAATTTATGGCAGGGTATGCAAACTTTTAAGCATGACTGTATATACAGACTCTATGAACTGACTTATATTATATAAATGCTTTGAGCTAATGAAATTGTTACAGACAGTTCATTTCTGTGAGAAGGGTCTTGACATGTGTTTGTCTTTCTCGATGCTAAGAAATTGGTGAGTCACTGAATAACCAGGCTGTTAATTTATTGTGTCCACAAATCTATCTGGTCACACATGTGAGGTGTCTTCACGCTGCACAATTATGGGACCTGGAAATCCTAGTAAATTATGAAACAGTTTGTCCTTAGTTCCAGGTGTTGAGGATATATCAGAAACACATTATTTAGATACTACAAGGGCCCTGACTTTAATTAACTTTTACACGTTGTAGACTAAATTTTTCTATTTGAGAACAACAGAATGTCTCTGATGGGAAAGTCAAACCTAAATAAGATATTAGATGGTTCAAAACTAATAATAATAAAGTGTAATAATAATTATTATTATTAGTCATTTTATGATATCTATCCATGTTCCATCATTCCATCCTGAAGAAGTGGATTTAGCCAAGAAACCCGTTGGGGTGTGAAGACACTTTGTCAGTGGTTAGGAAGACCCCCAATAATATTGGGTAAAATACTACCTAAGAAATCAGGGAACTATATTAGAGTGCAATTGGCAAAAAGCATGTCTGCCTTTGGGAATGGACATTTCACTATCTGATACATATGTATGATGAGAAACTGTGAGGTATTTTAGGATGCCTGCTGAACCCTATATAGTTTTTAATCGTCTTGTCAATAAATATACATTTTTTTAACACAAACTTGTTGTCTCTAATGGTACCTTTAAGGTCTGCATTTAATATAATGGTTTGAATATTGTTTTGGTTAGGCAGCTCAGATGCAACCAGGGCTGCCCCTGTTTTGGGTGGGATACATACAGAACTACCTCAATGTAAAGGCCCTGCATTCTGTAATGTCAATCACAGTAGGGTGGATGGTGCTGGGCTGAGAATGCTGGCACAGATGAGTAATACCCACACACGTCATTACACATGTAGGAAAAATAAGTTTACCCCATGGGGCTTTGGACAGCCAAAATATAAATATAACAATATAGTCTAGTAAAACATGATTTATTTGCTGATCGTCTATACCATACAGATAAAATTTAATGACAATAAAAGAACCCCTTACGGATCAAGTGATACAATGCAGATCATACAATATAAGTACAGTTACATACAACATTGCATTAAAACTGCGTAGTGTGCGTGCCCCGACGTGTTTCGACCTGTGGAAGGTCTCTTCGGGGGGATGATTGGTTCTACAAAAATATATATACATAACATAAGTTTGAGATCAAAAATACATGTTTGAGTATATATCACATAAGAAGACCCGAACAGAAAGTTACCATTGTCAAGTGTTCTGATAGTCAAAAATGTACAGACCCGTTGGGAAAAACGAAGGGAGCCCCATACGAGGGCCCCCCAAAAACCCGGAGGGGAGAAGAAGGAAGAACATGGCCCACGGGTGGGTTACAAGGAGCCTCACGGCTGAACGTCCTCTGACGACCTGGGGAGCCGATACCTGCAATGAGCACCCCATGGGTTAGCCATATATTCCCAAAAAGATTCATGGTATTAAATCATAGCAAGTTGTGCTGAGGTCTAAAATGTATATATAGGTAAGGCATATAAGTATATAAGAAAGGGACTGGCAGTATAGTTCTAACATGTCTAAGAAAATGAATAGGATCTAGACATTGAAAACCCATTAGGGTATTAGATCAATGAGTATGATCAAGGATGTTGTATCTTAAAAAATATGTAAATAAATAAATATTGGGGTACTACATAAGTTCGCATGTAGGTGCCCCATGGATGAACAGAATTAAAAAAGAAGAAAAAATAATAAGTGAATATTATTTTAATCTAATAAATAGTGCATAAAGGTGGGTGGGAGTGTAATGGCAATTGCATTATAGACATGATGTAAACCATCAAAATTATGTGGGTACATAGAGTGATGGTGAGAGTGAAAAAAATAAGCACAATAAAACAAAACCATCAACCAAAAGGGCTGGGATGGCTGGTGTCAGAAATCAAGAAAGGAAGAGTGATAGTTGGATAATCAGCTAACAAGTGTGTGAGTGAAAAAGTGCTGTTACCTGAAAGGTGGTAGGCAAGATATAGGTAGGTTGCTGAAATAAGTTGGTAGTGCTTGTTGCTAAATATTAAAGTCTGGGCTGCAAAAAATGCAAAAGGCACACAGACTTCTAATTGTTAGGGAAGAAGTATACAAACTGCCGTCCGTGCTAGGCTGCCTGGAATCAACAAATGATTCACAGGCAGGTGTTCTTATATAGGCCTATGGGTGTGGCAAAAATAAAATAAAAAAATAAAAATAAAAAAGGGGCTATAACATATGCAGGTCTCAGGCTACCCCATGGACAACAGAGATGGTGACGTGGGGGCCACTCAAATGAGCGACCCAAGTGCGGCTCCCTCGGCGTTCAGGAGAGCCGGGGGGCCCCGACCGCTGTCATCATCCCCGTTGCAAACTGCATGACACACCTCATTACATGTCTGATCATTTCTGTTAGTTTATTGAGTGTATTAGCTAGCTCTATCAAACTCCTTTTCTTGTTGGACTGTTCAGCCTGGATCTAAAGGATGGCCTAACAAATTTATAAATCATTAAGTAAGAAAAAACTTTTCATACATACACAGTAGAACCTTGTATTACGAGCATAATCTCTTCCAGGAGAATTCTTGTAATCCAAAGCACTCGCATACCAAAGCGAGTTTCCCCATAGAAGTCAATGGAAACGAAGATAATTTGTTCTGCATTGACTTCTATGGCAAGCAATACCGCATATGGCCAGAGGGGGTGTGGGAACCATTCCATGTGTCACCGGTGCCCCCACACCTCTGTCCAAATGCGGTACTGCACACCACATTAGCTTAAATTCTGCTCGTGTTGCAAGACAACACTCGCAAACCTTGTCAGGATTTAAAAAAAAAAAAGTTTCAAAACGCTTGTTAACCGCGTTACTCGTAAACCGAGGTTCCACTGCATTTCAACTGTATATATAACGTTTTCCCTATAGTTCACTTTTAAGAATAACTGATTTGCAAATGCCACAAATGCTTTTAAAAAGTATACACCACTTTCAACCGTCCCACTATTTATTCAGGGGTTAAAACTTGTGAGGGAAATACAATTTTTTTTCCAACACCGCTAAAACGGATAACAATAGTGGATTAATGCACCAGTGATCATGAGGTTCTCGTTAATTGTAATAGTAATGTTTTTGAGTCGTTATAGCTATTTGGTTTGTTTAATAGGAACCATCATGGTATGTAGGTAATATTTGAGACTACAGCCGTGCCCCTCTGCCAACCTTACCCTTTGCTTAAAGTTCAGATGACTTCAGACAGAGGGGTAGAGAAGCATTCAGGAGAAGAGTATTTTAAACCTGAGTCAGTCAAGTTGGAGGGTCTGACCTCTTTCACAGCCATGAACTTTCTGTGATATTCACATTTCTTTTAAGCAAAAGATATAACTTCAGTGAATTGTGACTGTGTGAGAAAAAAACAATTATAATTCAATTAATGTGAGTGAGATTTTGTCAATATGGATTCTGTTTCTGTGGCTTGACTGTTTAATGTTTCTTTGTTTTTGAGATAGGAGAGATGTATTGGTGACCACCTACATTGCTTTAACTATTAAAACAGGAAGACATTATCTCAAGATCTGTTATACTCAGGATAACATAGGAGAACTCTCCACTCCTGTGGTTAGATCAGCATGAAAACCTACTAAGTATGAAAAACACTGATGTTCGCAAAGAACTTCCAAATGTAACAGATGTACAGATAACATAGAAAAGATGGTACCTTAATAAAGTATAAGGAAAAGTCTACATGTAATCATTTTTCATAGTCCTGTTATAAATCTGAAGTTACTTTAATGCAGAACTAGCAAGTGTGGCTCAATGGAAAGTCATTTAAAAAATTGTAGAAAGTATTCACAGTTGGTTCGAATATTACTGAATTTTGTGTCAAACTGGGCCATGTTGTTTTATCTGTTTTGCATTAGAGCACATGCTTTTCCAACCTTTTCTACCATCAAGTCACAAAATCTTTGGTGGGACAACCTGTCTACCATAAGCTGAGGATTGTCAATATTCCAAAATGTTGCAAATGTTGGCATATTTCAGGAAAATGTTGCTGTTTTGGCAAAATGCATAGAAGACAACAGGGAAGGTGAAATTGAGGAGTTTGAGGTTTGTAGGGGAGCATTGGAGTTTAAATTGTTCCAGTTGGTTATAAGAGCTTAGGACGCTAAATTGTTCCAGTTGGTTACAAAAGCTGCTTTCAACTATCCTCCCCAATTGTTCTCCTTCTTCTAAAGCCTTTTTTCACCAAAAGAAAAAAAAACAGTTAAAAAATGTAAAGTGCAACAATCACTAAGATGATCCTCCATGAACAGTTAATATTCTGTTCATCCTTCTCTGGGTCCCACATTTGCACACCAAGTGACTCATGGTAAAGTTCCTCCCAGGCTTGAATGCATTATTTGCAAGTTGGGATCAAGAGGGCATCTAACAATAGAGCTGATTTTTCCAAGCTTTCTGCCCCTAGTTTTCACATCTGCTAACTTGGCTTACATTTTTGAGCCTAAAATTAAAGATCATTGAGGCTGCCCAGGGCTAGGGAGTTGGACAAACTGACAGTGGAGGATTTTGTGTCCAGCTTTGACTGGTGAATTAAAGGGGTTGTAAACCTTCATGTTTTTTCACCTTAAAGCAGTAGTAAACTCAAATAATGTTACCCCAAATCAACAATATGCAATTTCATGTTGCTGTTTAGTAGCCACATACATTATGCAACTAAAACGTTCTTACTTGAAAAAAGTAACTTTTTATGATCGCTCCTGCTTGTACTCAGTCGCTGCCATAGTAAATCCTGTCTTCCGCATCTCAGTAGTATTTTATTTCTGCCCTCACTCTTCTTCTGTGGCCATAATCCCGCACGTGCGCATTAGTTCCTGAACCCAAGCCTTGTTTTTGTTTCAGACAGACAGGCTCTATCCTCGGCTCTGCGCTCCAACCAGGGACGGACTGACCATTGGGGCTCTCGGGCACTGCCCGAGGGCCCCATGCCACTAGGGAGCCCCATCAGGGTTGCCAGGCGCAATAAAACCAGGCACAGTATTTTTTTTTTTTACGTCTGTCCCTGATATGTCCGAAACCGACTTGCCTTTGATATGAAAATCCTGAGATTTTAGCTGCCCCTCCTCTGCACTGCCTCCTGTCGTGGTGGCCATCTGTAAGCCCGGGGGCCCCATAATCTTCTATTGCCCGGGGGCCCCATGAGTTGTCACATGGGGTTAGGATCAACTTCTCAGCGGGGGGTGTCAAAGGATCTCAGGGATGAGTCAGCCAAAGGAATTGACGCAACCCCGGCATGTACACAGCAACACAGCAATATTCCAGCCAGAAGAAGAGCCTGCCGGAAAAACGGTACTAACTGCTCATGTGCCGATTACGTCATTTATTAGAAAAGGACAGTTTACACAGACAGGGATAAGGTAGGAAGCGTTTTACACGGAGTAACTCGTTAATGAGGTAGGAAAGCTTGATGTGGTGGAAATAGCACAGGATAAGTATACTACCGCTTTAATGCATCCTATGCATTTATGTGAAAAAACTTCTTGCAGTCACCAGCCCCCCATTTTACTTACTTACTTTCTTGTGGATGCCTAACGAATGACTCAGGAGCGCACCCGCAAGGTAACCCCCTTGGGAGAGCGCTTCACCCAGGGGGTTACCTAATGCGGGGGCGGAGCTGTGAGAGCCGCAGAAGGACCCCAGGACAGGTCGATTGAGGCGACTGTGCAAAATGAGCTGCACAGTGCAGGTAAGTATGACATGATTGTTATTGCAAAAAAATGTTTTAATCCTTTACAATTACTTTAAGCTCCTGAAGTTGTGCATCAATCTTGATGGTGACTATGTTGAAAAGTCACAAATAAACAAGCTTTCTGGTTCTCAGATTATTATTTTCCCAGGGCATAAGATTATTGAAATGAACATTGCTTCTATACTAGATGAACGTGCACTTTGTTAATTGAACAGTATATGCTCATTTAGTAGAAAATACTCATTTTAAAATGACTGTCACTCTTCAATTCTAATGGTGTTTAGGAATTATTGAAAACATAAATATTTTCAAGTTTTAATTTTAAAGTTAGTGATTTTTTTTTTTTTTTAAAGTGTGTTTTTTATAAATACATACACACACTACAATAAGCACGTTATTAATAGTTTCTATATACCATTGATGTTCAGATATAAGTAAAATGTTAATGAAGGCCAAACGTGTGAACATCAGATGTTTTTCATTTTCACTTTTACTTTGTTATTATACAATCACCCTTGACCACACACACTGCTAATTGAGTATATAAACTCTGACACGCATAAGTGGAATAGGTTTCAACTTTGTGGCCAGTCACTTTTAAAAGAGGACAAATCCACAAACTACTTTTATCTAACAGGGTTATTTAGTAAGGGGTATACCATTTATTGTAGACCAGCATACCTGTGGGCCCTTTAAATACTGTATCTTGTTCTGATAATAAAGACTAGTGATACTGTTTCAACAGAAAAGACTTAAGATCAGTTAGGTCAGCGCTATAATAAAAAGAGAGCTAAAATTTCGAAACATTTTGAAAAAAATGCAATGGGCCAGATTCACAGAGCCCTTACTCCTGTCTAACTGGTGTTAGACTGGAGTAATTTCAAATTACGCGCGTTTTTTAGCTAGTCGAAAACCTCAAACCATGAATAGACGGCTGCGGGCTTCAATTCGACTGGATTACGTGTTCGTACGCCTTCAGATCTACGCTGCAATAAAATTGCGGCCACTGGGTGGACTTCCCGTTGTTTTTCGTGTCGGGGTATGCAAATGAGCTTTTGCCGGCGATCCCCGAAATTACGATCTTCATTCGCAATCTCTTACGGCACCTTTAGTCATCTTTTTTTTGCGTAACACTATACCAGCTTTTTGCTGCTCTAATATTAGACAGCCCATGGTAAGTATGGCCGTCGTTCCCACGTCGAATTTCTACGTTTTCCGACGTCTTTTATTATTTTTAACGTAAGTCGTCCGGGAATAGGAATGTTCGTAAACGACGCTACTCAAACAACGAATGACGTAACGACGTGATTTCGTGCAATGCACGGCGGGAAATTTCTGAACGGAGCATGCGCAGTTCGATCGTCGCGGGGATGCGCTTAATTTAAATGCTTCACGCCCCCTAATCGCGTATTTCGATTACGCGGCGAGAAATAGACTACGCCGCCGTAGCGTACGGGCAAAAATCTACCAGAATTCGGTGTAGAGCCTGGTAAAATACGGCAGCGTAGAGTATTTTGATTACGCAGCGCAATATTAAGTGTATCTGAATCTGGCACAATATTTTTAACTTTTTGCTATAATAGATATCCCCAAAAAATCTATAAAAAAAAAATGCTTTCCTCAGTTTAGGCCGATACGTATTCTTCTACATATTTTTGGTTAAAAAATCGCAATAAGTGTATATTGATTGGTTTGCAGAAAGGTTATAGCATCTAGAAAATAAGTGTAGTTTTAAGGTATTTTTATTAATATTATTTTTTACTAGTAATGGTGGCGATCTGCGATTTTTATCGTGACTGTGACTTTATGGCGGACACATCGGACACCTTTGACACATTTTTGGGACCATTGTCATTTTTACAGTGATCAGTGCTTTTTAAATGCACTGATTATTGTGAAAATGACACTGGCAGTGAAGGGGTTAACCCATAGGTGAAGCTGAAGGGGTTAAGTGTGTCCTAGGGAGTGATTCTAACGCTTAGGGGGCATGGCTACGAGTGACACGTCACTGATCGCTGCTCCCGATGACAGGGAGCAGACGATCAGTGACAGTGTCACTAGGCAGAACAGGGAGATGCTTGTTTACACTTGCCTCTCCCCGTTCTACAGCTCTGTGACCCGATGGCTGGACACCGGCAGACATTGAGTCACGGAACTCGCGGCAGGGGCGTGTGCATGTCTCCGAATGGTGGGAATTTTAAAGTGACGGAAATATACGGTACTCTGCCCAGCCGTGTCATTCTATGTATATGTGCAGAAGGCGGTCATTAACTCGTTAACTAGTTCCCATTTAATTGAAAAAATGGCTTTAGATAATTTTACTATTTCTTTAGGTGGCTCGTAAAACTCATAAAACTCCATATAACTCTGCATCAGCTTCAGTGTGATCAGTGAAGTCACACGGCACAACTGTGATATAGGTAAATCTCTTTACCAGAGGAAATGGAGAATCAAATTATAGAGTGGTCATTCAGTAGGAAAACGCCAAAAGTACCGTATTTATCGGCGTATACCGCGCACTTTTTTCCCCTTAAAAAAAGGGGGAAATCGTGGGTGCGCGATATACGCCGATAGCCGCTTCCCGCGCTCAGTTTGAAGTGAGCCACCATTATATACCAAGTGCAGTACACTCGGGTACATTCGGCCAGGCTCGGCTTTGCTCGTGGTCACGCATAAACGTCACAGAGCGTGAGCACGAGCGAAGCCGAGCCTGGCCGAATGTACCCGAGTGTACTGCACTCGGTATATGTCGGCGGAGGCGTTCAAACTGATCGTGGTAAGCCGGGATTCGACTCGCCGGAGCACTGGAGAAGCCAGGAGGACGCCGGACCGGACGATGGACGCCACGCAAGACACCAAAACGGTAAGACTAAAAGTACATTTTTTTACAGGTCCACATCAGGGGTGCGCGCTATACCCCGATAAATACGGTATAAATTCTTTTATTTAGCTAAAGAGACAGGTAATTAATAGCAAGTCTGGCGGAAGATACCGATTAAGTTGTGGGTCACTACTAGATGTTTTATGGGTGTCTGCTATTATCCCCCACTTTTTGATGATTCATCCGCAGTTGTCCATATGTTTTGGGGTGCAGTTCTTTGGAAAGAGATCAGCTCTTTTATTACTTTAAGGCCTGAATAACCGCTCTATAATTTTGGGGTCCATTTCCTCTGGTAAGGAGATTTACCTATATTATAGTGGTTCTGCGTTGATTCACTTATTACCGTATATACTCGAGTATAAGCCGAAGCACCTAATTTTACCTCAAAATACTGTGAACGTATTGACTCGAGTATAAGCCTAGGGTGTCCATCTGCATGCCTCACTGTGCCTTACTTTGCCTCACTGTGTCCATGTGCATGCCTCACTGTGTCCATGCCTCACTGTGCCCATGCCTCATTGTGCCCATGCCTCACTGTGGCCATGCCTCACTGTGTCCATGCCTCACTCTGCCCATGACTAGACTAACATTTAACATGGGAGTCTATGGAAGCTCGGCTTTAAAAAATCGGTGCTCCCTGGCCGTAGGTCCCCCAGACAACAAACTTTGCACACTTGTAGAGGAAGAGTTGAGCTACAAGTGTGCAAAGTTTCGGCCGGTACTGGGTCCCCAAAGTCACCAGAGAAATTACAGTTTAAAGGATCACTAAAGGATTTTTTTTTTGCTTCCTTTACATTACTGCAGTACTGGTTTCATATCCTCATTGTTCGTTTTTGCTTTGAAGTTGCTGTAATCCTGCTCTGTTCTCCACACTTCCTGCTTGTCTGTTTCCTTATAACCACAGTACTGGGGGCTTTCTCACGGTGGTCTAAGCTGTCATTACTGTGTGTCTAAAACTTCCCAGAACCAATCAGATTCATTTTAAAAACAAAACACTGATCTGGATTTGTTTGTTTTTGTTCTGTGTCTCTCTCTTCTTCACAGAAACATGAAGCCAGTTCAAAAGTGAAACTAACCTGCAGGCACATTATATGATTGATTTTTATCTATTTTTAATCATTTTTAAAAGGAATCAGTTAACTTGTATGTCTCTATACCCTGTAAACAGTCATTTCAGCAAAAAAAATGTTTTCCTTTAGTGATCCTTTAACATGGGAGTCTATGGAAGGGGTGCCCGGCTTTGAAAAATCGGTGCTCCCCGGTCTTAGGTCCCCCGGACAAAAAACGTTGCACACTTGTAGAGGAAAAGCGGGCTATATGTGTGCCACGTTTGGGGTCCAGGGGACCTATGGCTGGCCGGTACTGGCTCCCCAAAGTCCGGGAGATCAGGCGCAAAAAGATGACTTCAGTATAAGCCGAGGGGGGCATTTTCAGCACAAAAAAATTTGCTGAAAAACTTGTTGCTGGTGTGGAGTTTCCACCTTCTGACATCTATGTTACAGTATATGGAGTTTTAAGAGTTTACTTATTTGTTATTTAAGCTCTTCATATTACCTATATATATATATATATGTGTTTTTAATTTGAAATTAACAAATTGACGCTGGCTGCTATTCTATTGTCATATGTATGTTATATGCATGTCCTAGCATGGATATTCTACCTTTGTATTGATTATCTTTCATTATTCCTGTTCAGGACAACTTAAAATAGATAAATAAACTGTGATTGGGTGGAAAATCTTGCGCCAAAGTGGGGGAGGGGTGATAAAAATAATATTAGAAAAGCTGCTCCCTGGATAAATCAAATGAATTGAAATATAATAATTGTATGCATGAAATATTTCATGCATACAGATAAATAAACTGGTAACGAATAAAAGAGGCTCTCATGGTTTAAAACATTTGTGTGAGACATTGGTGATGGAATACAGGTGGTGTTTTCCGCGCCAAAAACAAAAATAAAACTAAAATATTACACACTCACTTGGTGATGGAAGCCACATTTCATCAACTCATGTGATGCATACTGTTTTCAGAGCATATCATTAATGAACAGATTCATCTTCACTGCCTCCATATCATATGGAGCCTTTGACAGACCCCACTTGTTCCTTTAAGTCCTTAGTGCTGCAACAGCAATGACTATGCAGGTAGTACATCCATCCTGTGACCAACCCTAACACCTATCACCTATCACCTAGTGTATGACTCCAACATATGGTTGACAAATTAAAGCAACCTGTAGCTAAATCATATATGGAGCTCTGTATGTATGTTAAAGTGGGTGCCTTGAACGTCTGTGTTAACTGTCAATAGACAGGAGAAATGTTTATGTTAGAATTCCCAGGAGTACTTGTAGATGGAATAATCCTTTGCAGTGAAGAAAGATGAAGATGACCAAATACACGCTGTCCAGATGTTAGCTTTCACTTTTATATTATTTTTTAAATGTTTCCTGTTGTTCCAGGTGCTAAGGCAATATCCGTATGAATTCCTATCCTTACCCTGTGTCAGTGAGGACTGACCTTAGATGTGGCAGGTTGTATATTTTTATTTGTGTACCTGTTAGTGTGGCGGAACTAAAAATGAGTGCAAAATGCAAATGATACAAAGTACATAGAGGAAAACCCATAATGCGAGCCACCTAAAGAAACTTTGCTGAGTAATAGGTTTTGTCCAAAGCACATTTTACAATTCCTGACACAATTAAGTGGGCAGAAGTCTATTTAACCAGAAAAAAAATGTTATTATAAAACATCATTATAAGTGAATAGATATATTTTCCCATTCTCTTTAAAATGATCTAATCAAATCAAGTGAATACCAGAACAGATGGTCTGGGACTTCTAGTTTCCTATATAGAAGGATTTAAAAAATGTAAAGTGTGCCTAAAATGGTATAGCAATACAATGTTTTCCTATGCATTATCAGAAGTGGGATATGGTCAATCAGGGGGAAAAAAATACCATGACCCATAACCTTCACCAAACCCCTTGGCTGACTGTAAGGGCATACTCATGCCATAAATCACATTATAATATGCACTACATATATAGTTCATTGAGGAGCATTGCAATGCAAAGTAATTGCACACAATTGGAAAGTTTTGCACACAGTGGCCCCGAACCTGGTCTTCTGGGGTCCCTCGGCGGCTGTCTCGGCTCCTCCCCGCAAGAACTCCACACAGATATACAAGCGAGTTTGCATAGTGTGGAGCTGTTGTGGGCGCGTTAGGCCCCCCGGCATGCCCCATCATTGGATGTGATTGACAGCAGTGCCAGCCAATGGCTGCACTGCTTTCAATCCATCCACTGCAGCCACTCAACGGCTGGGCTTCGACTTGAGGAGGATCACAGGGGTGAGCTCGGGACTTTCAAAGGGTCAGGTAAGTAAAACGGGGGCTCGGGGGGGGGGGGGGCGGCATCATCTACATTTTTGAATTGAATGCATTAAGGTGAAAAAAAAATGTACCTTTTCAACCCCTTTAAGGACCGAGCCTCTTTCTGAGATTTGATGTTCACAAGTTAAAAACATTTTTTTTGCGAGAAAATTACTTTGAACCCCCGAACATTATATATTTTTTTTCTAACACCCTAGAGAATAAAATGGCAGTCGTGGCAATACTTTTTGTCACAATGTATTTGAGCAGTAGTCTTACAAGTTCACTTTTTTAGGAAAAAAATCATAGTCAATGATAGGCAACATGTCACGCTTCAAAGTTGCACACATTTGTGGAATGGCGACAAAGTTTTACCCTTAAAAATCTCCATAGGTGATGTTTAAAAAAATCTACAGGTTGAATGTTTTTAGTTACAGAGGAGGTCTAGGGCTAGAATTATTGCTCTCACTCTAACGATCGTGGCGATAGCTCAGATGTGTGATTTGAACACTGTATGTGAGCCCTGCTCACATATGTGTTCAATTCTGCGCGTAAGCTTGTCAGGACGGGGCACTTTAAAAATATATTTATATATTTATTTTTTCTTATTTATTTTACTTAAACATTTTTATTTTGACACAGCTTTTTTAAAAATGTAAACATCCCTTGTAGTAGAAAAAAGCATGACAGGACCTCTTAAATATGAGATCTGGGGTCAAAAAGACCTCAGATCTCATATTTACACTAAAAAAAAAGAGCATTGGGGCGGAAGTGACGTTCTGATGTCGCTTCCGCCCTGAAATGACATGTCAGCCCAGGGAGCAGGCCCGATCACCTCCGCCACTGCCAACGGTTCAGGTAAGAGGTGAAGGGCGCCGGAGAGCAGCGGGGGCTCTTTTCCGCAGCCGATAAAAGTAATTTTGCGGCGAATCAGCCACAGAGACCGCTTGTATCTGAAAGTGGACCACCCGCTGAAGAAGAGGATACCGGGGTTATGGTATTATGGTAACTAGCTGCTACCATAACAACAGTATTTATCTTCAAAGTAGCGACATATTCCTGCGGCGGGCGGTCTGTAAGTGGTTAAACATGAAGTGGGAGAAATCTCCCCAAAGTGAGGAGAAATTGCACTTTTGAAGGGTAACTTCACTCTTGTGAAAAAAAAAATCAAATAAAAAAAAATTCTTGCCTATGTAATTGCTACACAAATCACATTGTAATTTAATGCTATTAACAATTACCCTTGTTTTTCAATTTGCAGTCGCTGTAATTTTCTGCAAAATGAAATGCAATATGGGAACCTGCAGGACTTCTGTACACAGTTGGTGTACAAAACTTCCCCAGAAATATAGTTTCCTGCTTGTGTGATTGACTCAATGATTTTCCCAGAAGTCTGCACTAAGATACAAGTATAATTGTAGGCATCCTCTGCAATTGGAATTATATTTTTGGTCAGATGCTCCCTAAGAGTTAATTACTAACGGACACTGCAACTTTCCTCATTGGAATACTGAGAGTGAATCAGCTGATTAGCTTGAACACAGGCACACCTATTCAAGAAGCAAACTTCCAAGAATATATTGAAACATACAGCTTTTTCTTAAGAACAGAAACGGGTAGGACTGTTTTTTCCCATCGGTGAAAAAAAATAGAACCTGTTTTAAAATTTTCGTATGGTTAAAAAACCGATAGAAAAAAACGATCGTCTGTGGGGAAATCCATCGCATGCTCAGAATTAGGTTGACGCATGCTCGGAAGCATTGAACTTCATTTTTCTCAGCACGTCTTTGTGTTTAACGTCAACGCGTTGGACACGATCGGATTTTTAACCGATGGTGTGTAGGCAAGACTGATGGAAGTCAGCTTCATTGGATATCTGATGAAAAAATCCAAAGGTTTGTTTTCATCAGACGAACCGATCGTGTGTACAGGGCTTTACAATGACTAATGCAAAATTTTGGATTTCCCTTGACTTTATGTCATAGTAAAAATGGTCACCAAAAGAGAAAGTGCAAATAAATCTCACAGACATGTGGAAAAAGGAGAAGTACAAATCAGGCAGAGTTTTAACTCCTTTACTGGAATTACACTTTAACCCCAAATTCTAAACAAACCCCCAAACCCTTAAACTGACCCCACAAATGGCAGTTACCTTATTGGCACCAAAGTATACTTACAGCCCTGTGCTGAAATCATTTGCTGTTGTTGTTAGTGAGACATAGGATTAACCACTTGCTGACCATGTCACGCCGATATACGTCGGCAGAATGGCACAGCTGCGCAAAGCAATGTATATATACATTCCTTTGAATTTCACGCCATGCAGGCACGCGCCCCTGCCTCAAGCTCCGCAACCGTGCCCGTGGGACCTGCGGATTTGATGTCCGCCCGTGTCCCGCGATCATGTCATGGAGCTGCATAACTGGGGGGGTGCCTGTGTAAACAAGGCATTTCCCTGTTCTGCCTAGTGACAGGACACTGATCTATTGCTCCCTGTCATTGGGAGCAGTGATCAGTGTCCTGTGACTGGTAGCCCAGCCCCCACAAAGTTAGAATCACTCCCTAGGACACACTTAACCCCTTCCTCACCCCCTAGTGGGTAACCCCTTTCCTGCCAGTGTCACTTACACAGTAATCAGTTCATTTTTATAGCACTGAGTGCTGTATAAATGACAATGGTCGCAAAATAGTGCCATAATGTCACAGTCATGATAAAAATTGTTGATCGCCGCCATTACTAATAAAAAAAAAATTATAATATAAATGTCACAAAATGATCCCCTATTTTGTAGACGCTCTAACTTTTGTGCAAAGCAATCAATATACGCTCATTGCGATTTTTTTTACCAAATATGTAGAAGAATACATATCAGCCTAAACTGAGAAAAAAAATGTTTTCATATATATATATATATATATATATATATTTGGGGGAAATTATAGCAAAATGTAAAAAATATTATTATTTTTTCGAAATTTTCACTCTTTTTTTGTTTATAACGCAAAAAAAAAAAAAAAACGCAGAAGTGATCAAATACCACCAAAAGAAAGTTGTATTAGTGGTAAAAAAAAGTATGTAAATTTCTCAATTTTCAGTTAAAGCAACACCGTACCGAATCACAAAAAATTTCCCGGTCATTGAGCAGCCAAATCCTCCAGATCTGTGGTTAAGGAAGACAAATGTTTGCCCCTATACAACGCACTGGTTTAATCTCCTCTTAAATACACAGTTATATAGTATGTTGGGTTCTGGTCCACAAAAAGGGCTTCCTAAATGTGAAAAAAAAATCAGAAAAGAGTAGACATATCAATGACACAGAGAACCTTGTTAATGTTGTAAAATTAAATGAACTGGATGTATTCATTGTTAAGAAGAAGCACTTTGAATATAATCCCCATGTAAACAAAAGGCCAAAATGCACTTCTTGCTTTATAGGAGAAGTCCAGCCTGGGCTTTTTAGGCTCAGTTTCTTCTATGGGTCACAGAAGTGCAATTCGTTTTGCGCTCCTGTGACCAGTTTTCAGCGGAGAGCAGTCTAAAGTCCACTCTCTGCTGTAGTCACCAAGGTCAGTCAAGGCAGCGCGTCTTCCCGACTTCCAAAGTCTGGATCCGCCAGCTTCCTTGACTGATGGCAAGCTCAACGAGCCACTGAGACAGTCGCTTCACAGCTCAACGCTCCAATGAGTGTGGAGGAGCAGAGCAGGAGAAATGCTGACTGACAGTCAGCAGCTCTCCGCTCGGGGGGTGGGAGTATCGAGCCATCAATGGTGTTCGGTGGCTCATTTCTCAGTGAAGAGGCGGTAAGATGCAACATTGGTCTGATGCTGCATCCACCTAGGTAAGTATGAATAGCCAAAAAAAGAACTTCTCTTAGTACAAAGTATCTTCAACTTCCAGCAAAATGTCAAGCAGATTTCCTAAAACCCTTGCTCATTTAGCATGACAAAGTCTTTGTAAATGGCCTCCAAATTCCTTATACGTACAGTGTTAGTGCTCTCTTTTGTTGTTCCTGCCTCCGTTGCAGCCAGCGATATAATACCTATTGTTGGCTGGTGTTGGATGCTAAGGGGAACAGTGGTGTTGGCCTCCTGATTGTCTGCTAGACCTCACATAAAGTGAGGAAACCTTCTCCCTCATACCCAGAAGCACCAGTTAGGGGGCCCTTTACAAAGACACAATCACTTTAAGTGCACATGGTGGCCATGCCTTTTCAATGTATATGTAAACCTAATAACTACTCTAAAATCTCATATAAACTTGTACGTGTAAATATAATTTCAAAAGTGATTTTCAGTATTTCAAAATCTGTAACTTTCATTCAAAGAATACGCCTTAATCTTACAGTGTCATGGACATGCAGTAATGTCTGGCAGCTTACCTTCCTCTCCATGTGTTCACCTTAGAGGCCTGACACTCTCACCTGGCTGTTTTTATCATCTCTCCTCCCTGTATGGCTTCTCCCTAGGCTATATCAGGAAATCTATATTAACCAGTGCACTGCAGGTCTGCCTTGCTGATCAACATTGTTTGTTAAGCATTGTGTTCCTTCTTGCCGTGTGCTACGTTTATCTCTGTGTACCGATCTTGGCTTGTCCCTGACTATTCCTGTTTACTTGTGACTCTGATCTTTGGCCTGTCCTTTGTTTATCCTGTCTGCTTGTTGCCCTGACCTGATCTCTTGTAACCTGAGTGGCTGCTTCCCCTCTCTCGTCTATCCCCTACGGAGCATGAGCTGGGGGATTCAGTTGCGGCTAAGGCTATCCTCACCACTAGAGGCTCTGGTGAATACCTGCTGAATCTTAGACTCCGCACCCTGGGGAATCTTGGGTTCAAGCTTCTTGTGGGATCCCTGTTTGTGCTCCAGTGGACCTGCCTTCCATATCCACTCTGTGTTCCATCCGCAGCAGTCTGCCATAGGGTTCACTACCTTGTGGTGCACATCTGACTCCAATGGGGTGCATCTGTCATCTGGCCACAGGTGACCTGACATACAGTGAAAGTTCTTGTTTGTGAACTTCCTTTAACGATGTGGCATATTTCACTGTTGTCACCATCAGGAACCCTACCCTGACAAATGACATACAGCAGTTTCTAGAGTGCATGTAGACAGGAGGTAACTACACAGAGACCGTACAAGATCTGTGGGGCTGATTTGCAGTAAACAAACAAATGGCTACCACCCCAACCTATAACTGACCTTTACAGCAAGGAGCACATGAAAGGGCAACACTCAAAAAAACAAACACAAATTCACAGTACACTTACCAGCCAGTCTGAAACAAATTGAATTGACCCTGTCTAAAAGTTCACATTAAACACAAGGGGCCAGATTCTCAAAAAATGGCTTATCTGGCGGCGTAGCGTATCGTATCGCATTTACACTACGCCTAAGCAAGTGCCATATTCTCAAAGCACTTGCTCCGTAATTTTCGGGGGCGTAGCGTAAATCCGGCGTCGTAAGGCCGCGTAATTCAAATAGTGAAGGAGGGGGCGTGCTGTATTTAAATTAAGTGCGCCCCCGCGTCAAATGAGGTGCGCATGCACCGGCCGGGAAAAAAGCCCAGTGTGCATGCTCCAGCTCACGTCAGAAAGCGTTGTTGAAACCGATGTCAAAACGACGTGATCGTCACTTATGTTATACCTGAAGGGTTCCACATGTACTGGCACTTTAAGGCTGGCTTCACCCAGCAGTGATGACAAGGGTCAAGGGGTACAGTGGCCATCTTAGAGAGTGCTCATGTAGGAAGCAGAGATATGTACTGTCCTGAGATGCATGTTGCAGTGTACAGCCTGTACTGAATAAACATCCATTGCTCCAGATCAGAGTCTTGTGTCTCTCACAACACACAGGACATCACAGTGGCGACGAGGATGGGATTTACAAAGTGTCTATCAGTCTGAGAGATAGAGAGAGACAAAGACATTGTGGATTGTCACCTGGATAAAAGCAGTCACAGATCCCAGCAGGAAAATGTCATTAATCGGGACATTAAGTGAGTTTGATGGAGAACAGACATCCTGGAGTTCCTGGGTTGAGAGGCTGGAACAGTATTTTAATGCAAATGACATCACAGACAACAGGCAAGTGGCAGTTTTTTTTGACAGTGGTCGGGTCCAAAACGTATGACACTCTTAGAGATCTGCTTTCCCCTGTAAAACCTTCAGCTAAGACATTGGCAGAGCTGCTGACACTGCTAGAGGATCACTTCCAGCCCAAACCACTAGAAATAGCAGAAAGATTTTGCTTCTATCAGAGGCAGCAGCAGACAGGTGAAGAGATTAAAGCTTATGTGCTTGCCCTTCGCAGACTAGCCTCTACCTGTTCTTTTGGGGACTACCTACCTACTGCACTGAGAGATAAGTTTGTTATGGGACTGAATTGTGAGTCAATACAAAAGAGACTGTTAACAGAGAAAGACCTTACCATTAAAAAGGCAATTGAGATAGCTTCAGTGATGGAAATGGCTGTGAAAGATACAGAGCAATTGAACCCCCAGAGCAGAAGGGAAGAGGTGAAGCAGGAAGTTTTCAGAACAGCAGTCAAGCCAACTGCCGCAAACTGGAAATACCGACCCCCACCAAGCCGGGAGTCAGCTTGTTACCGTTGTGGGAATACAGACCATGATCACAAAGTCTGCCGGTTTAAGGATCAGAACTGTCATAATTGCGGTAGGACCGGCCATCTGAAACGAGTTTGCCGTAGCAAGAAGGTGCGAGATAAACAACCTCTGAACCCCAAGACAAAGACATATATGGTGGGAAGATATACATCATTATCTGAGTCAGAGGATAAGGAAGTGCTCCACAGATTAGACATACATCATATGCATGCAGCACCCTCCGCAATGACTGTAGATGTAACCATTGAGGGAAAGAAACTCAAGATGGATGTAGACACAGGAGCAGCAGTTTCAGTTATCACCCAGAAACAATGGAGACAACTTCAGACCCGAAGAACTGTCCGCCCAACACCAATCAAACTGCAGACATACTCAAAGCAGATACTCCACCCACTGGGTTACGCAAAAGTAAAGGTATTGTACAAGGGTCAGACAAAGAGACTGCCATTATATATCCTGAAAAACGGGGGACCCCCTCTCTTTGGGAGAGACTGGGTTGCTCACTTTGGTATGCCAGACATCGCCATAAGTCCCTGTAACACAGTTACCATGACATTAGGAGATGATGAGGGATGGGTGGTGTCCCTGAAGCAGCTGTTCCCAAAGGTTTTTGATGACCAGTTGGGAAAAATAAAACATGACTGTGTGAGACTCAAGCTGAAACCCAACGCTCAGCCTAAGTTCTTCAAAGCTCGGACAGTACCTTTCGCACTCCGAGCAGGTGTGGAAGCAGAACTAAGTCGGCTGGAGGAACAAGGTGTCATCTCAAAGGTAGAGCACAGCGAGTAGGCATCACCAGTTGTACCGATAAAGAAAGCGAATGGGGACTTGCGCATTTGTGGCGATTTCCGCATGGCACTGAACTCTCAACTGGAAATAGACCAGTATCCCCTACCCAGAGTAGATTACATTTTTGCCTCTCTTGCAGGGGGTGAAAAGTTCACCAAGCTTGATCTCAAACAAGCATATTTACAGTTTGAGGTCCATTCTTCTTCCCGCAAGTTTCTGACCATCAACACCCACAAGGGACTATATGAATACAATCGGATGGTGTTTGGGGTAGCCTCTGCCCCAGCCATTTGGCAACGAAAAATGGACGAGATTTTAGCGGACATTCCTTTTACGCAGTGCCTGCTAGATGACATGCTCATCACGGGACGGACTGACCAGGAACACAAGCAGAATGTGGAGCTTGTGTTGGCGAGACTCCAAGAACAGGGTCTGAAAGTGAACTTAGCAAAATGCCAATTCATGGTGCCTAAATTGGAGTTTTGTGGCCACCTTGTGGATGCAGAAGGTATACACACCACAGAAGCCAAGGTTGATGCTTTAGTCAAAGCTCCAGCCCCAACCAACGTCCAGCAGCTGCGATCATACCTTAGCTTGCTGAACTATTACCACAAATTCCTGCCAGATCTGGCACACACCTTGTTTCCGTTGAACAAGCTTTTGGAGAAACACTCCAAATAGGACTGGTCAGCTGCATGCCAGCATGCTTTTGAAGTTTCTAAGCGGAAGCTGTTGGCGTCACGCATGCTCGTGCACTATGACCTCCAGAAGCCTCTCACCTTGGCTTGTGATGCCTCACCCTATGGTCTGGGGGCGGTACTATCCCACATCTTACCAGATGGGTCAGAAAAACCAGTGGCATTTGCCTCCAGGTCTTTGACAAAAGCAGAAAGCAATTATTCACACATTGACAAAGAGGCTCTTGCGCTGATATGGGCAATTAAGAAGTTTCATCTTTACCTGTATGGTAGGGAATTCACCATACTGGCGGACCATAAACCACTCCTTCAGATCTTTAGCCCTGACAAAGGCATCTCCCAGACTACTGCGGCCCACCTCCAACGCTATGCCCTATTCTTGGGGGCATACAGCTACAAAATTCAGTATCGTGGTCATGATGCCAATGCTAATGCGGACGCAATGTCCCGAATGACAGGGAGGTCCATGGACTCTTCTCCACCAGTCAAGAGTTGTCGTTACACCAGCCTGTCCTTCTTGTCTTCTGGAGAGATAGCAGCCCATACAACCAAGGATACCTTTCTGAAAACAATACTCTCCTGGGTACGGTCCGGTTGGCCTGCAACTGTCACACAGGAGTATGAACCTTATTTCCGTAGGCGTATGGAATTAACTGTGGCTGGCAACTGTGTTTTATGGGGAGACAGAGTGATCATTCCACAGACCCTCCGCAGACACATTCTGGACTTGCTACATACTGGTCATACCGGGGGCACTCGTATGAAACAAAAGGCCAGAGGCTATGTGTGGTGGCCAAACCTAGACTCAGATATCGCAACATATGTGAATGCTTGTGCTGGATGTGCACAAACGGCAAGAGACCCTCCTCGAGGGTGCGTCCAGCCCTGGACTTGGCCCACGGTTCCTTGGTTTCGCCGACACTTGGACTTTGCAGGCCCGATCAGAGGACACACCTTCTTGATCATAGTGGACGCCCATTCAAAGTGGCTTGAGGTCATTCCTGTTACTCAGCCAACGACTAAGGCAACGGTTTCCATACTGTTACATCTCGCTGCTACGTTTGGATACCCCAGAGAAATCGTCACGGACAACGGTGCACAATTCACCAGTCAGGAGTTTCAGCTTTTCCTGACTGCCCACAACATCAAGCACAAGTTGACTGCACCTTACCACCCAGCTACAAATGGTCAAGCAGAGACACACCACATGCAACCACTGGTAAAACTCCAGCAGAACTCCTTCTGGGTCGGCAGCCATGGGCTGTTTTGGATATGCTCCGCCCTCAAACAGTCCAGGAACATGTATTGCAGTCCCAAGACAAGATGGTCAAACACCATGAGCTTCCCGGATTCACAGCCCAACAAAAGGTATGGGCCCGATCTTATGGGTCTTCCAACACCCGTTGGCTTCCTGCTGTCATTGCAGAGACTTTGGGACCCAAGATGTACAAGGTCCGCCTGGAAGATGGTTCCATTTGCAGACGTCATGCGAACCAACTGCGTCCTCGCTCTCAACTGCCCGAATCCCTCATGCCGGCTGAACCACCAGTGTCTCAAGGATCTGCTCCCAGCGGATCAGGATGCACAGAGACTGATGATTGTGGGGACTCTGAACTTTTGAACTCAGCTCCAGCAGAGCCCTCCAGCTCTGGTCCGGAGGTCTGTTTACCCTCTGAGTTGGGGGATCCCTTCTTGGCCCCGCCGGTACCCATTCCAGCCAGCCCTGTTTCCTCCGGTCCCGAATCGCTGGATGCCCGGCCTCAACGACACTGTCGCCCTCCTGACCGGTTGCAGTTGCAAGAGCGGTTACGAGACTTTCGACGGGGCCGACGGAAGTGATTCAATGACATATTAACCGCAACTGTCCCTGGAAGCTTGAAGTCCTGTAATTTTCCTGTGTTTGGAGGACTGTTACTGGACAGTTATCAGTGAATGTTTTGTTTCTGTTATGGTTTTATTGTGTTTTTTTGTTTTTGTTTTTGTTTTTTAAGGGAAGGATGGAAGGTGTTATACCTGAAGGGTTCCACATGTACTGGCACTTTAAGGCTGGCTCCACCCAGCAGTGATGACAAGGGTCAAGGGGTACAGTGGCCATCTTAGAGAGTGCTCATGTAGGAAGCAGAGATATGTACTGTCCTGAGATGCATGTTGCAGTGTACAGCCTGTACTGAATAAACATCCATTACTCCAGATCAGAGTCTTGTGTCTCTCACACCACACAGGACATCACAACTTACGCAATTCCCTATTCGCGAGCGACTTAGTAAAACGACGTAACCAACGGAAATAGACGTCGCTGACCCGACGCCATACATAACATGGCAACGACGGAACTTCGGAAACATACCCCTCATATAGCAGGGGTAACCTTACGACTTAAACGACGACGGGGCGGCTTAAAAACTTTCGGGAATCAGCGTATTAGGCTCATTTGCATAGGCAAATGAGAAAATAACGTAAAGGCCACCTAGCGGCCGGCATTGTCATTACATCTAAGATCCGACGGTGTAATTGCTTTACACCTGTCAGATCTTTAGTGTATCTATGCGTAAGTGATTCTAAGAATTACTCGCATAGATACCCATTGAAAAAAACTGCGATACGACGGTGTATCTGAGATACACCGTCGTATCTCAGCTGAGAATCTGGCCCAAGGGGTTTAGTTTGCACACATTTGCAAATACATGCGTAAGCTGTAGCGGTGTACTGCAGTCCTAACTCTATAATTTTAAAGTCTCTAAAGTTGGAGCACATAAATAATAATACAGTGCCTGCCGCCGAGAATGTGTTTATAGCACGACAGCATCGCGCTGATTCTCGGCGACAGGCTGCCGACATCTCGCATTCGCTGGAATAGTAAAAGCACATTCCAGTGAGTGCGTCATAGAAGCGACGGGGATCCGACGCGGATTCCCGCCAATTCTACACGTGGGCGGAGTTTGTTATGAATCCTGAGAAGGAAGTCCCCGCCGGATTTTAAATAAAAATCCGGCATGGGTTCCCTCCCTCAGGAGCATAACGGGCCCTTAGGTCTGGTATGGGTTGTAAGGAGACCCCCCTACACCGAAAAAACGGCGTGGGGGTCCCCCCACAATCCATACCAGACCCGTATCCAAAGCACGCCGGCCGGCCGGTCAGGAGGGGAGTGGGGGGCGAGCGAGCGCCCCCCCCCCCCTCCTGAGCCGTACCGGGCAGCATGCCCTCAACATGGGGGGGTCAGGTGCTCTGGGGCAGGGGGCGCACTGCAGCCCCCCACCCCAGAGCACCCTGTCCCCATGTTGATGAGGACAGGGCCACTTCCCGACAACCCTGGCCGTTGGTTGTCGGGGTATGCGGGCGGGAGGCTTATCAGAATCTGGAAGTCCCCTTTAATAAGGGGGCCCCCAGATACCGGCCCCCCACCCTAAGTGAATGAGTATGGGGTACATTGTACCCCTACCCATTCACCTGCAAGAAAAGTGTAAACACAAATAAACCACACAGTGTATTGAAATATTTTATTAGTTGGCCGCCGGGGGGGGTGTGTATGATCGCTTTTATAAAAGCGCCCCCCTCCGGCAGGCTTCTGCGGGGGGGGTGGGTGCCGCTGTTCTTCACCGCCGTCTGGTTCTCTTCCGCCGACGTGGGGGGCGCTTTGATAAAAGCGCCCACCACCCGGCGGGCTTCCTTCGACATCTTCGGCGGCGGGGGGGTCTTCTCCCACTCTCCGGGGTCTTCTCCCGCTCTCCGGGGTCTTCTCCGGCTTTCCGGGGGTCTTCTACGGCTCTCCGGGGGTCTTCTCCGCTCTCCGGGGGTCTTCTTCTTCTTCAGGACTCGCCGCTGCTATCTTCGTGTGTTAGCTCAATTACTGGCGGCGGCGAGTCCCCTCTTCTGTGACGTCTTCTTCTTCTTCTCCAGATGTTGACGCGACGCTTCCTTCCGCTGTTATGGCTGGCGCGCGGCTCGCAGCGAGTTATATAGGCCTGTCTTGTGACGTCGCAGTCCCATCATGCTCCGGTAGGTACCACGTGCTACCTACCGGAGCATGATGGGACTGCGACGTCACAAGACAGGCCTATATAACTCGCTGCGAGCCGCGCGCCAGCCATAACAGCGGATTGAAGCGTCGCGTCAACATCTGGAGAAGAAGAAGAAGACGTCACAGAAAAGGGGACTCGCCACCGCCAGTAATTGAGCTAACACACGAAGATAGCGGCGGCGAGTCCTGAAGAAGAAGAAGACACCCGGAGAGCGGAGAAGACCCCTGGAGAGCCGTAGAAGACCCCCGGAGAGCCGGAGAAGACCCCGGAGAGCGGGAGAAGACCCCGGAGAGTGGGAGAAGACCCCCCCGCCGCCGAAGATGTCGAAGGAAGCCCGCCGGATGGTGGGCGCTTTTATCAAAGCGCCCCCCCCCGGCGGCGGAAGAGAACCAGACGGCGGTGAAGAACAGCGGCACCCACCCCCCCCGCAGAAGCCCGCCGGAGGGGGGCGCTTTTATAAAAGCGATCATACACCCCCCCCCGGCGGCCAACTAATAAAATATTTCAATACACTGTGTGGTTTATTTGTGTTTACACTTTTCTTGCAGGTGAATGGGTAGGGGTACAATGTACCCCATACTCATTCACTTAGGGTGGGGGGCCGGTATCTGGGGGCCCCCTTATTAAAGGGGGCTTCCAAATTCCGATAAGCCTCCCGCCCGCATACCCCGACAACCAACGGCCAGGGTTGTCGGGAAGGGGCCCTGTCCTCATCAACATGGGGATAGGGTGCTCTGGGGTGGGGGGCTGCAGTGCGCCCCCTGCCCCAGAGCACCTGACCCCCCCATGTTGAGGGCATGCTTCCCGGTACGGCTCAGGAGGGGGGGGCGCTCGCTCGCCCCCCACTCCCCTCCTGACCGGCCGGCCGGCGTGCTTTGGATACGGGTCTGGTATGGATTGTGGGGGGACCCCCACGCCGTTTTTTCGGCGTAGGAGGGTCTCCTTACAACCCATACCAGACCTAAGGGCCCGTTATGCTCCTGAGGGGGGAACCCATGCCGGATTTTTATTTAAAATCCGGCGAGGACTTCCTTCTCAGGATTCATAACAAACTCCGCCCACGTGTAGAATTGGCGGGAATCCGCGTCGGATCCCCGTCGTTTCTATGACGGCTTTGTCTCCATCGCGGCAAGCCAGCTCGGCGCTGGCTCCCGCGATGGGGCTCGCAAGTGCTCAATCTCGCCGAGAAAGGGAGCGAGATTGACACAATATCGCGGTCAACCACTGTAGATAAATTAAGGGCAGGTATGCCTGGAGGGAGCCCATTCCTCCTTAAAAGTACAGGAATGTACTGGACACCCAGCAATAGCACAATAGCAGGAAAGGAATTCAGTGCACCCCTACACAAATTCCCAAATACCACACCAATACTGATATGCAGTAAAGGATAACAAAAGGTAAAAACTGTATTTTACCCAATGCTATCAATTTAAAGATTATATCAACTTTAAATCTACCTTTATCTCCAGTTTGGGGAGGTCAAATAAACAAAGGTTTACTGGTTATCACTTTAAACAATTTTAAACAAGTTTGCAGGATGACTTCATCAGGCCTCAACCGCTTCCCACCCGGCCAATGTACATAAACTCCCAGGTGGGAGCTTCCCCATTCTGAGTAGACATAACCGTCTACTCAGAAGGGATGCCCGTGCACGGCTAAAAGGCCGGACAGCGGCACAATCCTGTGATCTTCTGACACAGCACATCACAGAACGGTATATGGAACGCTGTGATTGGACCTCCTGATAATGTGATGGCTGTGTCTAATCATAGCCATCAAACAGTATAGACTGAGACATGTGTCTTTATGTTGGCTCTCCCTGCTGAGCTCAGTGTGGGGGGAGCAGGGGATGCTGAAGCATTTGACAGCTCTCTGTCTAACTGATGGTTTTAGTGTTCAGTTACACAGAGATCACACATACTGTAGCCATCCCCACAAAGGACACCAAGCACCGCTGTCCCCATCCCTGTCTAAGTGCCCCGTGAACATCTGTACCAATGTCCCATGAACATATGTGCCAGTGTCCCATTAACACCTGTACCAATGTACCAAATCACAAAACATCTGTAAGGCTGCGTACACATGATCACACTTTCTGGAGACCAGTTTCATCGGACCAGTCCGATGGTGTGTACGGCCCATCGGACCGTTGTCCGTCGGACCAAACTTTTAAAACCTGCTTTAAAATCTGTCCGACGGAGACCTGTCCGTCGGATAAATTTGATGGTTAGTACACAAAAGCATTGGACCAAAAAGCCGCGCATGCTCAGAATCAAGTCGACGCATGCTTGGAAGCATTGAACTTCGTTTTTTCAGCACGTTGTTGTGTTCTACGTCACTGCGTTCTGGTCTGCTTGGATTTTTGGTCCGATGGTGTGTACGCACATGAGACCAACAGACCACTTCAGCCTGATATACCAAAGTTTGGCGTCATTTCACAAACGTATGCAATTCGGTATCTATTTACCCGGTGCAACACCATATTTTATATTTTACCAAGAATTTGGGTATTATATTGTCTTTGCGTGCATTGAAATTCATAAAATTTTACTTATAAACAAAAAGGGGCAGTATCGGGGAATGGATGAAGGTACGTGACTGTAACGAACACATGCGGGAACGCAGGGCAACGGAAGTGACATTGGACGAGTTTGCGACTCGTTTTTGATATGCCTGTCTGATACTTCACATTGTGAGTACCTGTTTTTATTATTGCTGCTGACTCCAATAAATGTTTTAAATACTACACTATCGAGCATCCCTCTTTACATCCCCCCCATGCCCCAATGTGAGGCTATCTGATACAGACACACCAGGGACACTTAAAGGAGACTTTGATGCCAAAGTAACTCGTACGCTGTTACCTTACAGCGGTAAGGTAAGGGGACATCTATACCCTAAGCTACACGGAGAACCAGCAACCACCTATCCGTAGCACTCCATACCAGAGATTGACTACTAGCACCAGCACCTTCACCCTGATCACTGTGCACACACAGCCATCCATCCAGCTTGCACCTTATGGACATTATGTGCACTGCGTTTTTTTTTACATTCTTTTTTTTTTTTTTTCATTTTTTTTTTCATTTTATGGAATTTTAGTGTGAATATATTTATTTATGGTTGCACTTGTCACATGATGATGCCATTTTAGATATTTTATGAGTTTTATTCTCGCACCTATTTTGTGGTACACTTTTCACAGTATTTGGACACATTATCAATCCATTGTTTATATTGTAGCAGCTGATTATTTATAGTTTATTGTTACTATTTTGACCATTCATTTATAGCCTTTCAAGTGTACCTGTCACGTGAGCACATTTGCACTTTATCACCTATTTTTGCACAGGGCAGCACTACTTCTACATTTACAGTATACTTACCTGGGTCTCGATACTACCTTCAGTGCTTGCTGCAGTAGCCCACCTTTTAGATTTGGCCAGCGCGGGAATATCTTTTCATTACAATATACGCCATTGGCCTACACTGAGGAAAAAATTTGCTTTAAAAAAAAATATTGGGGACAGTTATTATAGCAAAAAGTACAACATTTTGGGGGTTATTTACTAAAGGCAAATCCACTTCGCACTACAAGTGTAAAGTGCACTTGAAATTGCACTGAAAGTGCACTTGGAAGTGAAGTCGCTGTAGATCCGAGGGGGACATGCAAGTTAAATAAAATACAGCATTTTAGCTTGCACATGATTGGATGATAAAGTTAGCAGAGCTTTCCCTCATTTCAGATCTACCCCTCAGATTTACAGTGACTGCACATCCAAGTGTACTTTCAGTGCAACTTCAAGTGCACTTTGCTCTTGTAGTTTGCACTTGTAGTGCAAAGTGGACTTGCCTTTTGTAAATAACCCCCATTGGCTTTTTTTATTATTATAATCATTCTTTTGTGTTTATAGAGCAACAAATAAAAACCACAGAGAGGATCAAATACCACCAAAAGAAAGCTCTATTTGTGGGGAAATACGGATGTAAATTTTGGGTACAATGTCGCATGCAGGTAAAGGACCAGGCCCCTTTTTGCGATTCGGCACTGCATTGCTTTAACTGACAATTGCGTCGTGTGACGTGGCTCCCAAAAAAATTGGCGTCCTTTTTTTCCCACAAATAGAGATTTCTTTTGGTGGTATTTGATCACCTCTACGGTTTTTATTTTTTGCGCTATAAACAAAAATAGAGAGACAATTTTGAAAAAAAATCAATATTTTTTACTTTTTGCTATAATAAATATCCCCCAAAAATATAAAAAAAAAGTTTTTTTCCTCAGTTTAGGCCGATACGTATTCTTCTACATATTTTTGTAAATCGCAATAAGCGTTTATCAATTGCTTTGCACGAAATTTATAGCGTTTACAAAATAGGGGATAGTTTTATTGCATTTTTATTAATTTTTTTTTTTTACTACTAATGGCAGCGATAAGTGTTTTTTTTTTTCGTGACTGCGACATTATGACGATCACATTGGAAAATGTTGACACATTTTTGGGACCATTGTCATTTTCACAGCAAAAAAAGCTAAAAAAAAGGAATTGTTTACTGTTTGGCAACTAACTACTAGGGGGCTCTGAAGGGGTTAAGTGTGACTTCATATGTGTTTCTAACTGTATGTGTGACGTCATTGATCGCCTTTCCCTATATCAGGAAACAGATGATCAATGACAGTGCCACTGTGAAGAACGGGGAAGGTGTGTTTACACACACCTCTCCCCGTTCTTCAGCTCCAGGGACCGATCGCGGTACAGCGGTGGCGATTGAGATCCACAGGTCCCCGTGGCCGCGGTCACGGAGATTTGGACTGGGTCACGGGCACGCGCCCATGACCCACGACTGGGCATTTAAAAATTACGTACAGGTACGTGATTGTGCCCAGCCGTGCCATTCTGCTGACGTATATCGGCGTTAGGCGGTCCTTAAGTGGTTAAAGCGACGCAGTGCCGTATTGCAAAAAGTGCTCTGGTCAGGAAGGGGGTAAATTATTCCGGGGCTAAAGTATTTAATTGACTATTATAGAAAGGAGAAGCTTTTATAGTGTACAAAATGCATTGACTGTTACTGAGGCTGGGTTCACACTTGTGTGGTGCGAATTTCAGCTCTGTAATCTCTGCAGATAGATAAGGGAAGTGTTCAGCAGATTAGCTCAGTTTTTGCTGAGAATTTGGAGACCTGGGAGAAGTTCCGGGTGAGAGGAGAGTGGGGGAGAAATGTATTGAGCTGAATGAGAGAAATTCCTAAAGAGAACTGAACACATCTGCGAATCAGCTGCGTACCCATAGAAGTTAATGGGACTGAATTCGCACCTGAGCCGCACTGCAAGGCATAAAATCCTCACACGTTTTTTCTGCAATGCGCAGTGCGAATGCATCGCACATATGTGAACCAGCCTCATTGAAAACAATGGCCCAGATTCACAGAGCGATTACGCCTGTGCAACAGGAGATGCGCGTGCGTAAGTCTAAATGTGCGCGTGCGTTTCGATGCACGGCATCCCCAAAACGAGATACGCAAGAAATATACTTTTTTGTGTCCATCGTAATTTCATTAGACAGGCGCATCCGTCCGCGCAAAACTGCGCTAGACAGACCATTGATTTGCTAGTCAAATATGCTAATGAGGGACTTACGGGGATCCACAAAAGAACGTTGGGGCAGCGCAGGCTACGCAGTGTGCGCAACAGCAAAATGTCCTGTCTAAAATTAGACCATATAAAAGCTGGTCTAAAAAGAGAATAAAAGTCTACTTGTTAGATAAAGCAACACTGTTAGTGAGGAGTTCAGCAGTCACACGTGTTGCTCAACAATCTGTATGCCAACATGCCAGGGGCATCGTCGCACATAGCTATACTACTGACTTTAGATGAACAAAGAAGGATGAGGGCACTGAGGAGGGCACTAAGGAGGGCACGGGAGATGTTTTATTTATTTTTTATTTATTTTTTTTATTTGCTTATATAAACTTTACAATTTAATCTAATCTAATACAATATTCTTATCTGATACAAGCCCCTCACTCTTCACTTGATATATCACACATGCATAGACATCTTTGGCATGAGTGATTCTGAGGTGTCTCGCATCTTCAGATTCACCCCTCATGCCATCCTGGAATTAACCACAACCCTGCAGGAGGACATCAGCAGCCCAACACATGGCACTACCCATGACACCCATGACAGCTACATATACAATCAGAGCCCCATTCCCACAGATTTCGAACAGAACATGTATGGGGACAGCTGGCTGGTTGGTGAGTGACATGGGTGGCAGGCATGACTGTCCCCCCCCCCCATGATGCACACATCACAAGGGACACATGCACTACTAACATCCTCCTGTCTTTTCCCTTCAAGGTGACTCTGCATATGCACTGGGACCCCATCTCATGACCCCATCTCATGCCAGCTCACATTATGCATCTTTGCACGTTAAACACACACATTAATCATGGCACAATGAGAATGCATGCATGCACACCACTGTGGTCCCTAGCACACACACCCCACATCCTCATCACATTGGATTGGCACCAGTCCACCATGCAGGACTTGTGAGCTCCAACGCCATGCCACGGCTCCAATTATGTCACTGTACATTCATACACCATTCACACGGACCTGGGGATAATTTCTCCCTGGTCCTGGGGAACCCTTCTCCACCAAAATTGAGGGTGACACCCCTTTTCCCGCAGGAATATCACCCCCACATTCCAAAATCATACACAAACAGAACCAAAAAAATAAAATAAATGACGAGCAAAAATAAAAAATGCCCCAGCAAAAATATAATTTAAACAAAATAACAACAAAGAAAACACATAAAAGACAAAAATCACTCTGCAAAACAGTCCCCAAATATCTCAAAGACACGTCACAAACAAACAAACAAACAAACAAATGCTAATAAACAAAAGCACCTTGCTGTATAGGGAGGGATACAAAGGGATGTACTTTTGCAAAGGAAGTGCGTTTGTGTCTGTCTATTTATGCTGTCTGCGTAGTTCACAAAGTTGCCCTAGTCCATTTCCAATTTCACTGATTGCCCCGCTCCCGAGTTGTGAGCATGCGCACAGCGGAGCTGACCATGGTCTCCTTCAAGCGCGCATGCGCGAGCCGGCCAGCCCTTCATTTGCATGGGGTCACAGCTCATTTCAATGTAACACGCCCACGTCCTTCCCAATTTGTATTACTCCGCCTTACGCCTCTGAAATAACGTTACGCATGCGCAATTTTCTGCGCACAAGCTACGAGAATAGGGTGATTACGCGGCAAAATTGCGCAAGTCTAACGTAAAGGCGGTGCGCTACGCCGGTCCAATAATGCACAGATGTATGTGAATCTGGGCCAATGTATTTAGAAATGTTCTGCGTATTAAATGCGGTTTAAGCCGCACTCAATTCGCATAGGTGTGAACCCAGCCTTAAGAGGGCCAAAACACCAAACGTGATGCATATGTAACATTATAAAATGTAGTGTTATGGATATAATATTTAAATTTTAGAATAAAGTTTTTCGGTGAGCAAATTAATGTAATCACTGCTGTGTACAGGAGAACAATAACTGGTAAATGTTTCCAAAATGTGAGACATTGTTTTTATGGAATTCATAGTAATATATTCGATTTCTGCTTAGAAGTCATTTGCACTTACTGCCAATGGCTCCACATACATCTTTTTTGAATCCAGTTTAAAATGGAAGGAAATTCCACACTCCCTTGGGCCGTTGTCTGGACCACACCACATTTCTTTGTTTTGAATTAAGATAACATACATAGAACCTCAGCAGGAGCTGTCAAATGAAAGTAAACAGTTGCACTGTATATTGCATTCTTCACAGGAAACTTAATTTCAGATTCCAAAATCTTTCTCAGAGATCTCTGTGAGTCTCCGACTTAAATTATTTTTAGTTCAATTAAATGGATTTTTTAATTATTTGTGTTCCAATGTGTTTGAAAACAAAAGTAATAAATATAAAGTGATGGAATCCAGTTGTTGGCTCAACTAGATATAATCTGCATATAGCGAGAGGGTAAAACATGTCAACTGCTCCTTTTTACTGTTCATTTATTTCATTAATTGGAAGCACTTTTTTCTTTAGGGAACAGTTTTATCATTTTAGAATGCCAAAATAATATTGCAGGTAATTTATAACTGGTAAACACCTTCAAAATAGAACAAAACAAATGCTAAGTTCAAACATGAATTATGTTAGATGTTATATAATTTTTTTGAATGAAAAATTATTATTTATTTTTTTAACTGTGAAAATAAATGTTAATTTTTGGTATTTTTTTTTAAGTCGATCGTATGACAAACACACACATGTATCCCCTGAGTACAAATAACATTCTGTGAATTTTTGTTTTCATTTTGTGATCAGGTGTAATAAAATTAATCAATTGATCTGCTAAAATATGGTCTGACGCTGGCCATGGAAGGTGGATGGGGAAATCCTCCCTGCCGTGTCATTGCATTCTGACAGTAAAGAAGACTTCACTAATCAGCGCTGAAGGCTATAGCGTGCAGAATTGATCGAGAGGAAATTTCCCAGCAGAGCGGTTGTATAAAGTCAATTAGTAAATTGACTTCTGCACAACCACAGTGGCCATACATGAATCGAAATTCAGCTAGTTACTTCTGAACTAGCTGAATTTCAATTCATCTATGGGCAACTTAAAGCGGTAGTAAACCCGCAGCAGCGTTTTTTTTTTACATACCTGAAAGGCACTGCATACTAGCTCATTATGAAATACTTACCTTGGAACGAGACGTGGGGAGCTTACCTGGTCCACGCCGAGGGAGATGTCATCTTGCCTCGGCGTGTCTTCCGGGTATCGCCGCTCCAGCGCTGTGAGTGGCTGGAGCAGCGATGTTGTCACTCCCGCGCATGCGCGCGGGAGACTTCTTTCCGGCAAGGTCCGGGTAAGCATCACATGATCACATTTGCAACAGAAAGGATCACCACCTCAATCTAGAGACATGCCTCTCTTTGATAGAGGACTGGATGACAAAGAGTTATCTTAAACTCAATGGAGCGAAAACAGAACTTCTTCTGTTTCACGCCAAGCAAAGGAATCAACCTGCAACAACCTGGACACCCCCGCCCATTCTGGGCAAAATCATCACCCCTAGCGCCAAAGTCAAAAGTCTCGGGGTCATCTTTGACTCCTTTATGACAATGGACGCACAAATAGGGGCAGTAGTCAGCGGATCTCACCATCTGTTGCGCCTACTACGCAGACTTACCCCCTTCATCCCCAAAGAAGACTTAGCGGTCGTGGTGGGAGCAATTGTCAACTCCAGATTGGACTATGCAAATGCCCTTTACCTCGGACTCCCCAAGTACCAAATCGCTCGTCTGCAAGTCGTTCAAAATACGGCCGCCAGACTTGTGACTGGAAAAAAACCCTGGGAATCAATCTCACCTTCACTGAGATCCCTTCACTGGCTACCAGTTAAAGACAGGATTGCTTTTAAAGCTCTCTGTCTAACGCATAGATGTGTCCATGGGAATGCCCCCCAATATCTATGCGATAAAATAAAAGCTCACAATCCCAATCGCATCTTGCGATCCACCAATCAGAACCTACTACAGATCCCAAAAGCCAACTACAAGTCCAAAGGAGAAAGAAGATTCGCCGTCCAAGGTCCCAGACTATGGAACGCTTTACCAGCCAGCATTCGGTTGGAGGCGAATCACTTAGCCTTCAGGAGAAAGATCAAGACTCATCTCTTTTGATATCAAAGGAGACAGGAACAACAAGCGCCCAGAGGCGATTCAGTTCGCATGTGCCGCGCTCTATAAGTTTTTTATTCATTCATTCATTATTCATGATGTGAAACATGTCAGCCACCTTTTTCCTGTTGTTCACTTCATTTTGACTGCATCGCTTTGGTTGTTTTTTGGATTTTATTTGTACAATAAAGACATCGTTTTAAGGAGTGCAGCAGTCCAGGATCTTCTTCTATCCAAGGTCCGACGGCTGCCTTTAGCCAAGGAACCCCCCTACGCATGCGCCATGTGACTCATTGAAAGGGGAATATCTCCAAAATGTACAGGTTTAGGAGATATTCTTTGTACCTACAGGTAAGCCTTATTATAGGCTTACCTGTAGGTAAAAGTGGTAGTACAGAGTTTACTACCACTTTAACCACTTAAGACCCGGACCTTTAGGCAGCTAAAGGACCTGCCCAGGTTTTGCGATTCGGCACTGCGTCGCTTTAACTGACAATTGCGCGGTCGTGCGACGTGGCTTCCAAACAAAATGGCCGTCCTTTATTCCCCACAAATAGAGCATTCTTTTGGTGGTATTTGATCACCTTTGCCGTTTTTATTTTTTGCGCTATAAACAAAAATAAAGCGACAATTTTGAAAAAATATTTTTTACTTTTTGCTATAATAAATATCCCCCAAAAATATTTTAAAAAATATGTTTTCCCTCAGTTTAGGCCGATATGTATTCTTCTACCTATTTTTGGTAAAAAAAATTGCAATAAGCGTTTATCAATTGGTTTGTGCAAAATTTATAGCGTTTACAAAATAGGGGATTGTTTTATTGCATTTTTATAAAGAAATAAAATGTTTACTACCAATGGCGGCGATCAGTGATTTTTTTGGTGACTGTGACATTATGGCGGACACTTCGGACAATTTTGACACATTTTGGGACCATTGTCATTTTTACAGCAAAAAATGCATTAAAAATGCATTGTTTATTGTGAAAATTACAATTGCAGTTTGGGAGTTAACCACAAGGGGGTGCTGAAGGGGTTATGTGTGACCTCATATGTTTTGCTAACTTTAGGGGGGTGTGGCTGTAGGTGTGATGTCATTGATTGTGATTCCCTATATAAGGGACACACAATCAATGCGGGCGCCACAGTGAAGAACGGGGAAGCTGTGTTTACACACAGCTCTCCCCGTTCTTCAGCTCCGGGGACCGATCAAATTTTAAAAAGAAAATAATTTTGCTTGCACATTTTTGGATGATGAAAATCAGCAGAGCTTCACCTCATTCACTAAGCTAATGAAAAATGAACTTGTAAAGTGAACAGCCTACCTGTCTTTAACCTCCCTGGCGGTAATCCCTGTGGCTCAGGGTTAAATTTCAGTACCATTAGCGGTAACCCTGAGGCACACTGCATTGCAATTGCATTGCAGAATCCTGGTGCAGGTTACTTACCTTGTCCCCAGGATCCTGTGATGTCCCCCCGCTGTGTCTGCAGGCTGTGTACACCGCCTGATGCTCTGTGTGCTGGGATCCAGTCCCTGCGTGCATCACAACGCATGGGGGCGGAGCCCATGGCAAATTTAAGAAGTACACAAAACATGACACATACAGTACACTGTAATCTTACAGATTACATTACTGTATCAAATCATTTCACATCCCTTTTGTCCAATGTCTTGCCTGTACAGGTGATACTCCAAAAATTTGAATATCATGCAAAAGTTCATTTATTTCACTAAGGCAACTTAAAAGGTAAAACTAAATATATAAGATAGACTCATTACATGCAAAGCAAGATGGTTCAAGCCGTGATTTGTCATAATTGTGGTGATTATGGTTTGGGCCCCTTTTGCAGCAATTACTGCCTCCATGCTGCGTGGCATGGAAGCAATCAGCCTGTGGCACTGCTGAGGTGTTATGGAAGACCAGGATGCTTCAATAGCGGACTTCAGCTCTTCTGCATTGTTCAGTATCATGTCTCTCATCTTTCTCTTGGCAATGCCCCATAGATTCTTTATGGGGTTCAGGTCAGGCGAGTTTGCTGGCCAATCAAGCATAGTAATCCCACGGTCATTGAACCAGGTTTTGGTGCTTTTGGCAGTGTGGCCAAGTCCTGCTAGAAAATTAAGTCAGCATCCCCAAAGAGCTCATCCGTGGAAGGAAGCATAAAGTGCTCATAATCTCCTGGTAGATGGCTGCGTTGACCCTGGACCAACACCAGCAGATGAAACGGCTCCCCAAATCAACACAGACTGTGGAAACTTCACACTGGACTTCCAGCATCTTGCCTCTCCATTCTTCCTCCATACTCTGGCCCCTTGGTGTCCAAATGAGATGCAAAATTTGCTCTCATCAGAAAAGAGGACTTTGGACCACTGAGCAACAGACCAGGTCTGTTTTTCTTTAGCCCAGGTAAGACGCTTCTGATGTTTGTTGTTCAGGAGTGGCTTGACATAAGGAATACAACATTTGAAGCCCATGTCCAGGATCCGTGTGTGGTGGCTCTTGATGCACTGACTTCAGCCTCAGTCCACTCTTTGTGAAAGTCCCCAACACTTTTGAATGGCCTTTTGCTGACAATTCTCTCCATGCTGTGGTCATCTCTGCTGCTTGTGCATCTTTTTCTTTCACACTTTTCCCTTCCACATAACTTTCTAATAATTTTCTTTGATACAGCACTTTGGGGACATCCAATTTCTTTTGCAATTACCTTTTGAGGCGTTCCCTCCTTATGGAGGGTGCTAATGATGGTTTTCTGCACAGCTGTAAGATCAGCAGTCTTTCCCATGATTGTGATTCCTACTGAACCAGACTGAGAGACCATTTAAAGCAGGGATATGCAATTAGAGGACCTCCAGCTGTTGCAAAACTAAAAGTCCCATCATATCTCTGCCTCTGGGTGTCATGCTTGTGGCTATTAGAGTCTTGCTATGCCTTATGGGAATTGTAGTTCTGCAACAGCTGGAGGTCCGCTAATTGCATATCCCTGATTTAAAGGCTCAAGAACCCTTTTCAGGTGTTATGGCTTAATTAGCTGTTTACCTGTATCACAATATAAAACTCCAAATTTCCATGCAAAACAATTGTACCGCTTTGAGCTTCAAAAATCTGACATAATCATATCGCCAAGGAGGTATTAATTTGCGAGTCAGTGACTTTGAACATAATGGAGTTGATTTACTAAAGTTGTTATTCAATTAATTCACAATTGAACATTCACTTTGTAAAATCAATTTAAATAACTTAGAGATATTTGGAGACTAAGGCTGGCCATATATTATACAATTTTCCTTTAGATTTACCAAAACCAAATAATATGAGGTTAAACCTAAACATTTTCAAATGTGTATGCAATCGTGTAAATCTAAAATAAATTGAACAAGAAAACTGTACAATTTATGACCAGCTTAAAAGGTCTGTATTCTATATGACTTCACTTTCTGAATTGTGCCAGTTCAGAGAGTCAGAAAATATTTACATAAAGGAATCGTCATGAAAGCCAAAGAAATTACATTTTCACAAAATGTATGAAATCACAGGGTGCTACAAGGTGGCAGTTTTTTACCTATCGATTGGCCAATAAGGCCACCCATCAACTTGATGGGACAATAAGACCATGCAATAAAAACAAGTCGGCCATTGATAACACCAAACATTTACAAAACTTGTATTATAGTGGCCAAAGGTTTGAGGTTGTCATACACTTGTAGATTTCTTTCAGTCTAGATTAAAGAAATCTAACATATTCCTATATCCACGCTAATAGCATGATTGGAAGAACCCCCACCTGCCAGGCTATTATATTCTGATAATTGGTGTCAATGGTGTCAGAATACCTGAATAGCGCCTGCATCTGACTGGATGAAGGTGCTCTTCAGCCTACAATTTTCCTACAGGCTCCTTAAACACAAATTAATTACACAACTGACTACTGTAGAATGGAGCCGTGTTGGCAAGGGCGTACACTGCTTATATTTTGACTGAGCCAGAAGGAATCAGAGAAATTTTAGCTTAGTATGGCCAGCCTAAATTGGTCCTAAAGGCTTAAGATTTTTTTACCTTATTGCATTCCCTGCATTAAGGTAACCCCCCCCCTGCTGACCCCTCGGCTGCCCCCCCTATCTCAGTTGTATGGCACTAAGAATAAACTAGATAAATATATCTATATAAATAAATGGTAAAGTAAAACCTTAGTATAATTGACACCTAAGAGTGGGGACGGGGTCAGTACGGGGGGAAGGGCTAGAGGGGGTCTGGGAGGGAGGGTGGGAGGGAATAGGATAATTTACAGTATGTACACGGAATTTGAAGCTGGTATTTACTCAATTATGTATACACAATATGCATTTTTTTTATGTCTGATTGTAAGTAAATGTACACATTTTGTATGATGAGAAATAATAAAGAAAAGTTAAGAGAAAAAAAAAAACCTTCTGTGCACAGGATCTCCCCCCAGCCCTCTAGGTTTGAAGTCCCATCAGTCGAGGCAGAGCGTCATCCTGACTTACAACTCCGCCATATTTTCGTTAAACAGTTCGATATAGATTCGACATGATGCTGACAATAACAATCTGTGTCTATCGAACGTGCGGTCCAATGTGCCTAACCTTAAATCTATTAGTCCAAGATTATTCAACATAGAGAGGAAAGATTCGACACTATAGAGACAGTGTTGGGCCAGACTTGGTTGAGTGAACATGCGTGAGGGCTGACTATTTTGCCTGACATTCTTTGAACCCTAGAACACTAGAATTCGGTCTAAGTGTGTTCGTCTGAGCTCTAATACACTGCACAACAAGAATTCTCCTGCCTTTGTGGCTGTGTGTGGTGAAGATATGAGCTTGGGCGTGTTATTTGGATATGCTGAATATATTTATTTTGTGGCCCCAATGAATCCCAGAGCGCTGCTTGGGACTAAGGATGAGCTTGGTCGTGTTATTTGGATATACCGTATTTATCTGTGTATAACACGCATGGGCTCACCATTGCCATGAATGCAGCCTTACCATTGCCATGAATGCAGCCTTACCATTGCCAGGAATGCAGCCTTACCATTGCAACCAATGCAGCCTTACCATTGCAACCAATGCAGCATCACCATTGCAACCAATGCAGCCTCACATGTGCCATAAATGCAGCCTCACATGTGCCATAAATGCTGCCTCACATGTGCCATGATGGCAGCCTTACATGTGCCATGAATGCAGCCTTACCATTGCAATCAATGCAGCCTTACCATTGCAACCAATGCAGCCTCACATGTGCCATAAATGCAGCCTCACATGTGCCATTAATGCAGCCTTACCATTGCCATCAGTGGAGCCTGAACGATGCCCACCTGCAGTTCGGAGGGCAGAGGGAGGGGGTGGGACAAGTGCCAACAGATTACAAACAGGAGAATCTCTTGTTTCTTCTGTGGCCTCTTTAATACAAAGTCCCGCCTCCTATGATAGACAGAACAGTCGTCCAATGGCATTCCAGGAGACGGGACTTCCAATAGGATATTAAACAGGAGATTCTCTTCATGTAATCTGACCGCGCTCGTCCTGCCCCCTCCCTGTCCCCTCCAAGGCAGCGAATTTGGCCTCCGAGCCGGACTTTGAACATGCCTGGATTAGACCAATCTACATGGACGACGAAGATTCGACGAAGCAGAGAATAACATACAAACGTTGATTCTGTCATTGAAGGCTTATGATGTCTGTCGAAAGTTCTAAGAAGATTCGACAAGCAACTAAACTGTACGATGCCGCAATCGTACATTTCTGGTCAAATAGAAAAAATCAAATGTTTGTTGACTAGTAATGATAATTTATAAATATAATTATTACTATTATCATACAACATTAGAATTCTTCTATAGCTTGTAGGCAGAACATTCCACCGGAAATGTACGATTGCGGCGTCAAATCTTTTAGCTGCTTCATCGAATCTTCTTAGAACATTCGACAGACACCATAAGCCTTCAATGACAGATTCGACCTTAATTCATTCTGATTTTCGGACTAATGCATTTTTGAACGAAACAAAATAAATAAAAACGAATTTCGGGTGTAACTAAATAAATGTATTTTTCGGACAAAAACTTCCAAAACAAAATATTTCAGTGTACATATGTCTACTTTTAAACACTCTAGCAGCAGCATTTGGGCTGGTTGTATGTTGGGATATATGTACTAAAAAAAATATGAATGGGTTATTGTGAACTAGTTTATACAAGTATCTCCGCAAGAGGCCTCTTCAATGAAAATCTAGATTAGTCTTTCATATATGAAGGCTGCTGTGGTTTTACCTGACATATAGAGAGAACGCTTGTCTTTTAATACACCAACTCATTGTTTTATTAAATTGGTGTCCAATTATAATTCCTGCAAATAAGTCACAGAACATCACATTATCTCTGCTGATTCAAGTGCATTTATCACGTCTAATGCCCAATTTGTTAAACAGTTGTAACTGATTGCTGACCTTAAGGGAAAACAAACATTGCAAATGTAACCTGACTTTTTGACTATCTGAATCCAGTTTGTCAGACGTTTAACTTAAGCCAGAAAAACAGACTATCATGAATCTGCCTTTCAATGGCTGCCTGCAGCAGGGAGCTCTCAATAGCCTCTTTATTTGTTAAAGATGGATTATTTAAAATAAATTACAGGGCACTTTCACTGGATAAACAGAGTCTCAGTGGCTGTGGCATGCTGTACATGCTTAATTGAGCCACAGAAATCTTAAATGACTTCTGAACTGTATAATCATCTTTGATTTTGCTGATCAAGTTGATTCTTCAGGCTGAAACTAAGCTATTGAGAAGAGTGAAAGGGATTGCTACCTGGAGGAAAATAGAAAGTTTAATCTGGAATATATACTTATAATATTTCAGAAACCACAAGCATAGAGCTTTCCATTAACTGAGCACAAGGCAGCTTTAGAAGTGAACGATCAGCGTGTCATTTTTATTTGAACTTGATATGTTAAACGGCCAACATGTTTGTGTAATGTAAACCCACTTAAAATTTGCAAAGTGCAATAGATTAGCAGGAAAAGAAAACTGCATTGTGTATTTTTGGTACAAAAAGCCTAAAGTTAAAAATAAAAAATATAAATTAAGAGACCCTGTCACCAACTTAAAGAAATGTAGGTAAATGCATAGAAAAATCAAGTATAGTAATTTTGTGTTTTCCTTTTTCATTCATGATTTATTTTTTTATTGACTTGCACTTGCACTTGCTAGCAAATTTGACTTCTTTAGCAAGAATCAATTCCCTAAACCCCTTCCTACCTTGCATGTCATATCCCTCTTCTCTACTGGGAGTGTCTAGTTGGCCCAGCTGCTCCATCCCTCCTTACATCTGATGGGGGAGGAGCAAAGCAAAATAATATATAGTGTCATTTGAATGATGGCTCTAAAGCTGCGTACACATGACCATTTTTCATGTCATGGAAAAAAACAACGTTTTTCCTATGTGATTCTTGTCAAGCCTGCCTTGCATACACACGATCGTGAAAAAAAAAATGCTCAAGCAAAGCGCGGTGACGTACAACACGTACAACGGCACTATAAAGGGGAAGTTCCATTCGGATGGCGTCACCCTTTGGACTGCTTTTGGTGATTTCATGTTAGTAAAAGTTTGGTGAGAGACTATTCGCACTTTTCAGTCTTCGTGCTTTTTAGTCTGTTACAGCGTGACGAATGCTAGTTTTACCACAAAGAGTGCTCCCGTCTCATAACTTGCTTCTGAGCATGTGCGTTTTTTTCCCGTCGCTAAAGCCTACACACAACCGTTTTTCTTGACGTTAAAAACGTAGACGTGATAAACAACGAGAAAACTTAGAGCATGTTCTAAATTTTTAATGACCATTTTTCACGTCAAGAAAAATGCTCTGGAGCCTACACTCAATCATTTTTAACCTCCCTGGCGGTATTCCCGTGTCTGACTCTGGGTTCGATTTTTATGCTGCGATCGGTAACCCCAAGTCAGACTCTGGCTCGTTTTGCAGCTTCCTCAGGCAAGGTTTACTTACCTTGTTCCTGGATCCAGCGATGCATCCGCACTGTGTGAGCGAGCGGGTCCTCGCTCGATTCACACAGTGCCTCTGTGTGCCACCGAGCTTCATTCCCTGCGACGTTATGACGCACGGAGGCGGAGAACGGCGCCATATTCAAAAACGTAAACAAACACATTACATACAGTATAAAGTAATCTTATAGATTACAGTACTGTATGTAAAAATTACACACCCCCCTTGTCCCTAGTGGTCTGCCCAGTGTCCTACATGTTCTTTTATATAATAAAAACTGTTCTTTTTGCCTGCAAACTGTAGATTGCCCATAGCAACTAAAAGTGTCCCTTTATGTCAAAAATGGTTTTAGAGCAGCTAGAAAACAGCGATATTAAATTATAATCACTTGCAGAATTGAGCAATAGCATTTTGTGGGGGAATTCGTCATAAAAAAAAAAATAATGACAGCGACAATTCTGCAACTGAGCAAATTTCTGTGATTTTGAGTTGATTACATTATTGAATAATTTTTATTATAATTATATTATTTGTTATAATTATTTATAATTATTTATTATATTATAATTTATAATTTTGTTTTAAAAAAAAAATCATACCCGGGATGCCTATCAGACTCTTGTTTGGTCAGATTTAAGTGAGTTATTCCTGAGAATTACAGGACTACAGTATAAAACGCCAAATTTCCTTGCAAATAATGGTACCGCTTTCAGCACCTAAAATCTGAAAGAATCACACCGCCAGGGAGGTTAATGACCAATTTAAAAAGTGGCATTTTTCATGTCATGAAAAATGGTCGTGTGTACACGGCATAAGTCTACTGAGACTGTTGACATTATTTCCAACTGGCGGTTTCAGGGCATTTTAGGGTTTTTTATAGGTAAATAACATGAATAAAATAAAATTAATGCACGTATAATGTATTGCAAATATCAGTGCTGAAATGAATGATCTGGCAACTGGTCCAGCAGTTCAATCCTGTTTTCTCCATCACCAGAATATGGGTGGGTACTTCTACACCATCACATACAATGCATGACTAGCAGGAGCTGAAAATTTACAAGTAGAGTGACTTTGGGCACCAGATGTCACAATGCGAGTAAGACAAGAAAACCATGGATCCTGACCAAGTACAAGACCAAGGTACCTGTCATATACAGGTGTGACCAGAACCGTGTGAACTGCGACAGAGGAAACCAAACGTATATAATGTGAATAATTATGTTTATTAACTACTTCCTGACCGCCCACCGCCGTTATACGTCATGACTTTAAAGATGGATATCTCGGTAACGGCAGCAGCTGCTGCCACAACCGAGATATCCATCTCTTCTGTGGGCGGTCGGTCAAACGATAATGGCGGTCTCCGCGGCAGATTTGCCACGAGATCGCCGTTATCAGTGGCGGGCGAGGACCCCCCCCCTCCCGCTGCATTCCCGCGCCCTCCGCCGCTTACCGGAGCCGTCGGTAGCGGCGGAGGCGATTGGGTCCTCTCCCGTGCTCAGTGGGGATGCGAGTGAGGGAAACATTTCCCTCATCCATCCCCGTAGCTCTGCTGGCCGGAAATGACGTCAAAACGTCAGTCCCGCCCAGCATCTTAAAGAGACATTTTTTTTAATGTTATTTAAAAAATGACATTTTACTTGTTAGAGCGAGAGCAATAATTCTAGCTCTAGACCTCCTCTGTATCTCAAAAAATGCAACCTGTAGAATTTTTTAAACGTCGCCTATCGAGATTTTTAAGGGTAAAAGTTTGGCGCCATGCCACGAGCGGGCGCAATTTTTAAGCGTGACATGTTGGGTATCATTTTACTCGGCGTAACATTATCTTTCACAATATGTAAAAAAATTGGGCCAAATGTATTGTTGTCTTATTTTTTTATTTAAAAAAGTGAATTTTTTCCAAAAAAAGTGCGCTTGTAAGACCGCTGCGCAAATACGGTGTGACAAAAAGTATTGCAATGACTGCCATTTTATTTTTCTAGGGTGTTAGAAAAAAATATATAATGTTTGGGGGTTTTAAGTAATTTTATAGCAAAAAAAATGTTTTAGTTTAATAAACACCGAGTCTGAAAAACAGGCTCGGGGCTAAAGTGGTTAAAAATAAGTGATATAAATCCACAAACACCTCCAACACTAAACAGTGAACAACAAACCAGACAGTGACCCACAAATAACAAATAACTATATACAATAGATGGGGAGTACCAAAGTCATAAACATAGCCAGGCCAGGGTCATACACAGGAGATCAGCAGAAGGGGGCAAGGAACAGGATAGGACAGGGAGAAGGTGGACGGGATCAGGCTGCAGGGCAGGGATGCAGGATAACAGGATATACGCATCGAGGCCCATGGGTAAGACTGCGTTTATAAGCATTTTTTAATAATAATAATAATAATGAGGGATGGGATCAGGATCAGGTTCACAGGTACACAGGATAAACAGGATAACAGGATCAGATTCACAGGATTGCAGGTACAGGTCAGGGGGGCAAGGAACATACCAAGGCAAGTGTGTGAATGCTTGCCGGGTATTAATACACACAGTATAAGATGAGAGAAAAAGTTAACCGCTCAGAGGTTCCAAGGAGCTGAAGCTGAAAGGTAGGATCCAACCCCTGGGTGCAGGCACTGCAATAGTATGCAAAATTGTGTGGAGAAAAACTGGGACGGCCGCACTCCAAAAAATGTTCCTTTATAGTAAAACAGATCACAACATCAACGTGTCACAGCAAAAAACAGAAAAAAACTGACGCGTTTCACACCAAAATACAGTGCTTATTCATTTGCTGTGACATGTTGATGTTGTGATCTGTTTGATTATAAAGGAACATTTTTTGGAGTGCAGCCGTCCCGGTTTTTCTCCACACAATTTTATTAATACACACACCTGCAATCAGCCTCAGATGATGTTGGCTCCATACTACCAGAAGACACCTGCTGGTGGACATTGGTACTGCGGCCCAAAGGTCTAACAGTGCCACCAGCAGGTGAAACCCCTGACAATTCCAGATTGTCAGGAGACACCCGCTGGTGGACACCAGTACCACGACCCACAGAATTGACAGCGCCACCAACAGGTAAAACCTTTCCTGACGGTACCCTTAGTAATTAATACGTTCTGTTAAATAATTTTCTGCAAACATTATAAATATATTCTTTATCTACTGAACCAGGGGTCAAATATAATTTTTTGGCTTTTTTGTGACAACAGACCAACAACAAGAAAAAGACAACCACACAATGGATTTATGTCCCTCAATGAACTACAGGGGTAAAAGTTTTTACAATCTTTATTTTCTATAGCTTTCATGGGGGGGGGGGGAGGGCAAGGAAAAAATAAAGCATCCTTAGAGCATATACCCATCTTTCCTCATTTTCTCACTGATCTGTTTCACTACGTGGGACAAGGAAAAAAGTCCTGTGTAAATTCCAAGATGATTTGTCAAGGTCCCCATATGACTGCAATGGCCCAAACATAAGGCACACAGCACTATGGAGGAGGCGAGCTTGTCAAATGCTCACCCACATGACCAAAAGGTAAACATAGGTTGCCGAGAAGAGGGGGAGCTCAGTGATGGAAAAGATTATTTTAAGCCAAAACCAGTGAAGGTCCACTGATCATTGCACCAATGTTTCATTCCTGGACGAAGCGCTAACATTTGTGCGAAATGTGTCCACCTCTTTGTCCTCTGCTCTATCTGTCAACCACTTGTCATATGAAGCTTCATGGTGAGTTTAGAGTGCCTTCCTGTTGCAGGGTAACCAGATGCCAAAAAGACTTGCCTCATGGTCCCCTGCTGTGAGGCCTTAGGCCCCCGCCATACTGGGACGGATCCGCTTGTAGTGGTCCGCCAACTCAGAGGGAGATCTCTCCGCTGAGCCGGCGGATGACAGGTCCCTCTCTGCTCACTGAGCGGGGAGGGGCTTGTCCAGCGTCGTTGTCTCCTATTGGACAAAAATGGACAGCATGTCTGTTTTCATCAGACCTCCCCTGATCGGGTCGGATGTCAGCGAACATGTCACCACTGACATCGGATGCTTTATAGAGAAAAATGGAGCGACCGTTTAGGTGCGCCGAAAAAACTGACAGGCAAACCTGAACGGTGCGGTGTGAAGTGTGAAAGGGGCCTTAGACTGTTCAATATTCACAGTTGTTTAATGAGAACACTGTCCTCTAACTGCTAACAGTTCTGGAGTATTCTATGCCCTAAGCTCTTTCCTGTAAAAAATTCTGCAATAAATCTTAAAAAGACAAATGTATTCTATCTGAAATTTGGATTTCGGATGAAGGTTATATACATTCTATTCTATGATTTTCTCTATTTGAATTAAAATGTATTCTATTTGAAATTTGAATTTCAGAAAATGGTTATATTCTCTCTATTTTATTCTATTCTATTCTTTTTTTATTCTATTCTTTTTCCTTTATTTTCTATGCTATTATATTCTATTATTTTATTTTCTATCTATTTATTTTTTATTCTACCCCCTTTTTTATTTAAAATTTTTGTTCCATTCTTTTATTTTCCTTTCTCTTTACTCTATTATATTATATTATTTTATTTTCCATTCTATTTTCTTTTTTTTTTATTACGACTTTGATTAGAAAATTATTCAAATTTGATTAAAAAACTTTCCAAATTCAATTTAAAAACGAAATCTCGCCTGAAATGTTAATTTTGTTAACATATTGTTAACTCGTAAATTTAGATACATCCCAATTCCTGAAAATGTTTAAATGTGTCCGAATTTTGATTCAGAACAAAGCGAACTGCGCATGTCTAGTATTTATGTAGTCGACTGCAGGAATCTATTTCAGAGAGGGTAACAGTAAGAAAAGTCTTGGAATATGTATGATGTGATGGTAGTATGGTTTTCTTTCTGTAAAAATAAAGAATCTAAAACAGTAAGAAAAGTCAGTAGTGGTGAATACAGCACAACACCTTATTTTCCTATTTTAATGTTACCAGCAGGGTTATGGTGAGAAGCGAGTAGAAGAATCAAAAAGCCCTCCAAACTAATCAATTCATAGCACAGTAGGGCCTTTTGAGAACAAACGGTATTCCCATTTTTCATTCTATCACATATCCCCAAATAAGGATTATTCCTCATTTTAGGACAGTTGGCAGAGAAATGCAATTTATTCCATGAATGATCTGCATGGCACTACCAACTGTCCTAAAATTAAGAATGTTCCTACTTTGGAAATATGTGATGGAATAAGCAGAGCTTTTTTTTTTTCAGAAAATAGGTGCAGGAACTCAACCACGACCCGTTCAGATTTCAAAAACAGTAGAAGGGTCTTAAAGGGGCATTAAATACCAGAATTGCATTACATACAGTGTGCAGAGTTCAGGGGGTTACAAAGCAGTCACTTGTAAACACAGAAACCAGACTTCTGTGTTCACAAGTGATTGTGGTGAGTGGGCACCAAAGGGTCTGAGCCAAAGGTGGTGGAACTGAGTTCCCCCAAGTTCCCCCAGAAAAAAAGCCCTGGGAATAAGACATTAGAATATCTTCTGTTCTAGGAAGGCTCTACTGTCCTGTAATGTATATATATAATGGAAAATTAAAATCAAATGTTAGGTGAAAGTAAAAAAAAAAATAGTATATACACTGATGTTTCTTTCTCAGGTTTTTAGATATCAGGACAACCCTCAAAAAAAAAAAAATTGCGGGAAAAAATTTAATGTAATGTATTGTGAAAATAACTCATGTCATAGTTACTTTATTATTTTTTGCATCTTTAGGTGAGTAAAACTGAGTGTTTATTTGGCCAGAAATTCAGTAAAGGCATTAATTTTACTTTAAGTGGAAGTTCACCCAAAATTTTTTTTCTAAAAATACCTTGACTAGGAACGCCCAGCCCCACAAGAATCGTACCCAGAAACCGAGGGATGAAACACCGCTAACACGGTATGTATGAAAAAAAAAACTCAAGGTATTTTTAGAAATGTATTTTTGGGTGAACTTCCACTTTAACATAACATAACTTCCTGATGATGGCTCTGTGATAGGCCAAAACGTTGAGGTTTTACTGCATCATCGCAATACTTCCACCCATACGAAATTACCCAGGAATTGAGCAGAACGCCGTAAGCGTCGGTTTCCCATGAAAGGGCCGATTACCCATATTAATGACCTGCTATACAGGCCGGGACTATAAGGCACTTTTAAAGGTGAGTAGAATTATTTATTTTTTGTATTGAATAAACTCGTTTTAATGGCATTGCCCAATGAGGATCTTAATTTGTCAGTTCCATCCATCCTTATGAGGCTTATCTCTGCATGAGACGTAATTTCAACAGAGTTCTACAGGGGTATCCCCAAACGCTTAAGAGACCATACTAGAGATAGGTGGTCAACATCCTGGGGTGAGTGCACATCTATGTGGGGAACACAGTCTGAGCACATCTGCACAGGAGACGTCAATTAAGCACAAGCACTTTATACCATCACTTAATGGGACTGTATTCATTTTTTGTGTGTATATATTTGTAGTCAGAGTCTTCGAGTAAGAAATGCGATAACCCTAATAACCAAGGCCTGAGGTATGCCTTGGCCTAGCTGGTCAAAAGAGGGCATACCCTGAATGTAAGAATAAGAAAAATGTACAATGAGTATACGTATGTATGAAGGCTGGGGGAACGGGTGGGTGGGAAACCTGAAGTGACGCCAACACAGGCCCCAACAGGGGAGGAGGATTATGTACCCTCAGACTCCTCCCACAAACACACGCTAGCCTCCGGCCAGCCTTTACACGAATTTGACTAACACTAAGCGCAGTAATTTGTTTTCATATTCCTTTGACTTGATGGTTTCAGAAGTTTCTTTCCTCCTCTGAACTTGATGTTTTGCCAAAAGACAGCCCTCAATAGCCTCATTATTCTACGTTTTGGGCAAAAGAAAAAGAACAATACACCCCCCCCCCCAAAGAAAAAAACACAAACGCAAACAAATTAAATAAACTAAAATACCTCAAATACACTCCCAAATAACCCCCTGCCGACCGCCTCACGCACTTATATGTTGGCAGAATGGCATGGCTGTGTAAAGTAACGTATGTATACGTCACTTTGAATTTAACGCCGGTGGTGCGCACGTCTCTGCCGCAAGCTCGGTGACCTAGCCTGCTGGACCTGCGGACTCGATGTCCGCCGGTGTCCCGCAATTGTGCCACAAAGATGCAGAACAGGAGTATGCCTGTGTAAACAAGGCATTCCCCTGTTCTGCCTTGTGACAGGACACTGATCTACTGCTCCCTCTCATCGGGACAGTGATCAATGTTGTGTCACTGGTATCCGAGCCCGCACACAGTTAGAATCACTCCCTAGGACACACTTACCCCCATCCTCGCCCCCTAGTGGTTAACCCCTTCCCTGCTAGTGTCATATATACAGTGATCACCAGTTTCGCAAACTGTGATCACCTCATTTAAAGTCCCAAGGGCGATTCTTTTTCTGTATATACAGTGATCAGTGCATTTTTATAGCACCGATCACTGTATATATGATAATGGTCGCAAAATAGCATCGAAAGTGTCCCATGTGTCCACCGTAATGTAGCAGTCATGATAAAAATCACTGATCACGACATTACTAATAAAAAATAATAATATTAAAAATGCCATAAAACTATCCCCTATTTTGTAGACGCTATAACTTTTGCGAATAGAATACATATTGGCCTAAACTGAGAATATATATATATATATATATATATATATATATATATGTATATATATTTTTGGGGGATATTTATTAAAGCAAAAAGTAAAACATTTAGCTTTTTGTGTTAATAGTGCAAAAAATAAAATCTGCAGAGGTGATCAAATACCACCAAAAGAAAGCTCTACTTGTGGGCAAAAAAATACATAAATTTCCTATGGGTGCAACGTCGCACGACCTCACAATTGTCAGTTAAAGCGATGCAGTGCCGAATCACAAAAAATAGCCTGGTCATTGGGCAGCCAAATCCTCCAGGGGTGAAGTGGTTAAAAAAAAAAAAAAGAATAGAACTTTTTTCAAGCAAACTTTGTCTAAGCAGCTAAATGATCAAAATTTAGTTTCTGCTTTGGCAAAATCGGTAATTATGTGACTAAATATTATTTCCCTAAGCCACTCTGTTCATCCTTCTAAGCCACGGTAGCAATGGTATGCATTTGCAACATATTTGTTACATCAACCTTCACCATAATCAGCACATTGTAAATGACTACAGCACCATGCATTAACAGTTTGCCTATTCATAGCTACATGAGACATTTTTAGACTCTTTTTTGTAATAATAGAAAAAAAAAAGTGTAAATGTTTAGCAAGTAAACTTTGTTTTGGACTTAGCATAGTTTATGTATTGCAAGTTCTTTCATTTTGCTGTTTGTCCTTTTTTTTAACTAGGCTGTAAGTCATAAACTAGAGTCCTGGTCCTTCAGGGTATTTATTTTAAACTGTTAAGGATGTTCAATATTCCTCAATAAAAAATAGTTCTTTGCAAATAGTGTTATTTATTTTTCTGTTTTATGCATAAAAATAGCATTTAAACAAGTCACTGTGTAGCTACAAGGTTAGCTGCTAAAGAGAATCCAGAAATATTTTTAGGGTAATAATGTGTGTAGAACTGGCCCTCCACTCTCATTCCACACAAGTAAGCTCAGAGCTTCAAACAAACATACACAGAAATGTAACATGATGTATTATTACATTTTCCTAGAAGACTTTTAGATGAGGACAATAAATAATGGAAAAGGAGATCTGGCAATAAAAAAAGGTTATGTTGGCCCACTTCCCAAATCATTGATCAAAACTAAAAGTGGCAACTATAAACAATCAGCTTATATCAAGAATATGGGGTTGATTTACTAAGGGTAAATAGGTTGTTCACTTAGCAAGGAAACTTGTACTTTACAAGGGGATTTTCCCCAGAGGTTAGTAAATGTGGGGTAAATGTTCCTTTGCAAAGAATATCAAATCAAAATCAATCATGATGGAAGTCAACAGAGCCTTACGTCATTTACTAAACTCCAGAGAAAATTCCATTGCCGTGTGCAACTTCCCTTACAAGGTAAACAGTCTATGCCTTTAGTAAATCAACTTCTGTGTGTCACAGATCACCTACAGAACTCATATATCACCAGTGGTTGCACAAGTTTGTGGTTTGTTCTTACCTCCTTGCTGTTGTGGCTCCCGTGGTTCTACAAGCATGTGCTCTGTTTTTGCTTCCTTGCTGTACAGAGCTGGTGGCTATGGGCATTGTTGCCTCATCTGCTGATTAATGTCCACCATGGCCACTTTTTGCCCAGATTTCCAAATGTCCTCATTATTTCAGTTGTGCTCAAATCAGCTCCAATTGCTTAATTAATAGAATACACCGAACCACGATAGCGGCCGTTTACCACGTTATCGCTCCGACGGAGAGATCACATGTAAACAAACATGACGCCGGGTTCCTCTCTCCCCTCTCTGTACCGATCAGTACAGTGTGAGAGGGGGAAAGAGCGGAGAAATAATTTTGGCCCTAGACCTCCTGTGTAACTCAAAACCAGTAAAAAAACATGTAACCAGTAAAAATATTTAAGGTGTTGCCTATGGGGATTTTTAACCTCCCTGGCGTTATGATTCTGTCTGGAATTTTGTACCAAAAGCGTTGCAATTGTTTTGCAAGGAAATGTGGTGTTATGTATTATAGGCCTGCAATTCTTAGTAAGTACTTATCTAAACAAGAGTCTAATAGGCATCCCGGGTATGATTTTTTTTTTTGATTTTTTTAATTAAAAATTATAATATAATAAATAATTATAAAAAATTATAACAAATAATAATATAATTATAGTAAAAATTATTCAATAATGTAATCAAATCAAAATCACTGAAATTTGCTCAGTTGCAGAATTTTTGCTGTCATTATTATTTTTTTTTATGACGAATTTCCCCATAAATCGTTATCGCTAAATTCTGCAAGTGATTATAATTTATTATCGCTGTTTTTTAGCTGCTCTAAAACAATTTTTGCCATAAAGGGACACTTTTGGTTGCTATGGGCAATCTACAGTTTGCAGGGAGAAAGAAAAGTTTTTATTATATAAAAGGACATGTAGTGTACAGGGCAGACCACTAGGGACATGGGGGGGTGTGTATTTTTTACATACAGTACTGTAATCTATAAGATTACAGTGTACTGTATGTAATGTGTTTGTTTACATTTTTGAATTTGGCGCCGTTCTCCGTCCCCGTGCGTCGTAACGTCGCAGGGAACGGAGATCGGCGGCGCGCGGGGACGCTGTGTGAATCGCTCACACAGCGGGGATGCATCGCTGGATCCACGGAGAAGGTAAGTAAACTGTCTCTGTGGATGCTGCGAGGCGAGCCCGTGTCTGACACGGGATCAACGATAGTAGCAGGAAATTTTTACCCCGTGTCAGACACGGGAAAACCAACAGGGAGGTTAAGTAGCGAAATGTGGCACCATTCCACAAGCGTGTGCAATTTTGAAGGGTGACATGTTGGGTATCTATTTACTCTGCGTAACTTCATCTTTCACATTAAGCACACACATTGGGCTAACTTTACTGATTCTTTTTTTTTTTTTTTTTTTTTAAGCACAAAACTTTTTTTTACGTAAAAAACGGATTAGAAAAATTGCTGCGCCACTACCGTGAGAGATAAAAAGTTGCAACAACCACCATTGTATTCTATAAGGTCTTTGCTAAAAAAAAAAACATATATATATAATGTTTTGGAGTTCTATGTAATTTTTTAGCAAATAAATGATGATTTTTACATGTTGGAAACAAAAACTCCCTGCATTTTGGGCCTCTGTATGTGGCCACGCTGTGTAAAAGTCTCACACATGTGGTATCGCCATACTCGGGAGGAATAGCAGAATGTGTTTTGGGATGTAATTTGTGGTATGCATATGCTGTGTGTGAGAAATAACCTGCTAATATGACAATTTTGTGAATTGTTTTAAAAAAATTTTTGATATTGCAAAGAATCAAGGGAAAAAATTACAACTTCAAAAAACTCACCATGCCTCATTCTAAATACTTTGGAAAGTCTCCTTTCCAAAAATGGGGGGTATTTGTACTTTTCTGGCATGTAAGGGTCTCAAGAAATGAGATAGGCCGTCAGTACTTCAGGTGTGATCAATTTTCAGATATTGGCACCATAGCTTGTGGACTCTATGGCCGCGTACACACTGGCCTTAAGGACAGTTTCATCAGACCAAATTGATCGTGTGTACGGCCCATCGGACCATTGTCCATCGGACCAAAGTTTTAAAACTAGCTTTAAAATCGGTCCGATGGACGCCTGACCATTGGACCAAAACGATGGTTAGTACACAAAAGCATCGGACCAAAAACCCGTGCATGCTCAGAATCAAGTCGACGCATGCTTGGAAGCATTGAACTTCATTTTTTCAGCACGTCGTTGTGTTCTACGTCAACGCGTTCTGACCCAATGGGATTTTGAAACGATGGTGTGTACGCACATCAGACCATCAGACCACTTCAGCGATGACCCGATGAAAACGGTCCGTCGGACCATTCTCATCGGACCGGTCTGATCGTGTGTACGCGGCCTTAAACTGTAGCAGTATAAATTTTGGCCAAAATGTTTAAAGAAAAATTACTAATTTGCTAAGTTTTTATAACAGAAACACAGAAAACATGTTTTTTTTACAGAATTTTCTGACTTTTTTCTCTTATAGCGCAAAAAAAAAAACAACGGTGATTAAATACCACCAAAAGAAAGCTCTATTTGTGTGAAAAAAAAGACAACATTTTTAAATAAGTATAATGTTGTATGACACAAAATTTAAGGGGGTTTAAGTGCCCAGTTGTCATCCTTTACCTGCAGACATTCCTCTTTTCACTTCCTCATTGTTAGTTTTTGCTCAGAAATTGCTCTATTTCTTCTCTGTTCTGTTCACTTCCTGCTTGTCTGATTGTTACTGACCACCGTGAAGGGAGGCTTTACTGCGGTGGTCAGTGACGTGCTCGCCCCCTCCTGGGAACTACATCTGTGTGGCAGGACGCTCTCTACGTGTTAGAGACTTCAAGGAGGTGTGAATTTCTGGGTGTGCTGCAAATAATACTGGGAAATGTAGTTCTTACATGAACGCGCGCGGCAAACCAGGAAGTGAATGAGAGAACAGAAACTAGAATGCTGGAGGTGATATACAGTAGATGAAGGAATTTAATAGATATTTACTCGTTTGTTAACAGAATCATTACACTATTCTGTCTGTCTACCTTGCAGACATTAATTTTAGGCAAAAAAAATGTTTCCTTTACAACTCCTTTAAAGTGATTGTACAGGTTCGTAATTAAAAAAAAACTAACAAACCTATCATACTTACCTTCGCTGTGTCCCTAGACGACGTCAAATGTGTGACGAAACGTACGTCGGGAAGGTGACGTGCTGACGCAATACGTGACGATCCAAGTGGAACGGGCGTTCAACTAAGCCGGCCGGCTTTGCTATCTTTTTGCCTGTTTTTACGAGATGTTTTGTAAGTGTAACCTTTATTAAACTTTTTAGCCTATTTTTATGTACTTCACTATGTGGGCTTTTTTATTTCTTATCGTTAATCGCCGCTGATGCGATACTGAGAGGACCTATAGGACATCCAGCTAGCAGCGTTACCACACAAGGCCCTGGCTAAGGGTTTTTTAGCCATAGGAAGATCAATACCTGGCTTCTGGTAAGCCTCCTATCTATCTGGGTGAAACGGTGGTGGTGTTAACATAGTCACTTCTTATATAATTTTTTATATCATTTTTAAATGTTGTGCTGACATACTTCACTATGTGAGCTCTTTCTTTGTTCATAATCGGTGATATCTTTGGAGTTTTCTACAACCCTTCATCATTTGCAGAGGATTTCTAAAGGCCCGGGCTAGGGTTTATAGCCGCAAGCTTGTTGAGCTTGCCTTCTGGTAAGCCTCCATTCATTCATTTATTGGTGCAATCTCGGTGGTGGTTCTTGTCCACATATTGGACTTCCTATGATTGTTTGCATTATTATCACTTTCCAATTAAGGATTTTATTCTTATCTTTTTTTGTGGAACTGATGGACTATTTTCACTGCCTACACTAAGCAATTTTTATATGGACATTATTTGTTTTCACTAAGGCACTGTGCTCCATAACGGACTTGGAACCTTTATTTTTGTATAGTTAGTTCACTTTGTTTGTCTTTTTTATTTTTCATATAGCGCAACTGCAACTTTTTTGCTTTAACTTTTTTGCTTTTTTGCTTCGCTGTGCAGCCTGTTTTGCAGAGTCCACGTCTTCTGGGGTCCCTCAGAGGCTGTCTCGACTCCTACCTGCATCAGTTAACCCCCTTTGGGAAGTGGTAAGGTGAAAAAAAACTGAAGGTTTATAACTCTTTTAATTGGGCAAAACCAGGGGTTTTTTTTTCAGAGGGAACTTGGGGGAACTCAGTTCCACCACCTCTGGCTCAGACCCTTTGCCGCCTGCTCACCACAATCATTTGTAAACACAGAAGTCCGGTTTCTGTGTTTACAAGTGACAGCTCTGCACTCTGTGTGTAACCCCCTGAACTCTGCACTCTGTATGTAATGCAATTCTGGTATTTAATGCCCCTTTAAGACCCTCCTACTGTTTGTGAAATCTGAACGGGTCGTGGTTGAGTTCCTGCACCTATTTTCTGAGAAAAAAAGCTCTGGGCAAAACAATGTGCAATCTATACTCAGCATGAGCCACATACACACATTTTTATGTCTGTTTTTGTGCAGTGCTGTTGGACTTTGTACTGACATTTTTTTGTCCAGGTAGTCTGCCCCCGCATGCACTGAACTAATACTTTTGTTGAAATGAATGGTCTGGCAACAGGGGTTCTGTAATAAAACAGTGCAGTTATAGGATGTGAGGGGCACAGACAGTGAGCGGGTGAATAGGCCATGGGTGGCCAATGTAAACGTTTTGTACAGGTTTTACCACCTTCTACTGCAATTCTTTGTGTATAACCACTTCTATATAGGTAAATACCTAACACACTGAGATTACTGTATCATCAGCTACTGTACCTGTACATTTCAGTGTTTCTATAAATATACCAATGATGTGAGTGATTTAGTAACTAAAGTCTAGTCACCTGTGTTTCAAATAAAATATGATCTACCGTATTTTTCGGACCATAAGACGCACCTGACCATAAGACGCACCTAGGTTTTAGGGGAGGAAAATTAGAAGAAAAAAAATATTCTGACCCAAATGGTTTAATGAAATATTTATTAAAATATAACAAAATAATATTTAAACCATGTAAAGTGAACACTATTAGATGACACAGGCTGGATGGGGCACACCACTATAGCTGATTCATATTAACCCCTCACATGCCACAGCAGCTGCGCAATATAGCAATGGCTCACGACAGAGACACAGGCTGGCTGTATTAGTTAACACAGGCTGGATTGGGGAACACCATGGATATGGGCACACAATGGAGTGGACACACAGGCTGGCTGTATTACATAACACAGGATGGATGGGGCACACCATGAATATGATGGAGGAGGGGGGCAATGATCCCTGTATGATAGAGGGGGTACTGATCCATGCATGATGATGGAGGAGGAGGGACACTGCCCCCCTCATACATGGATCAGTGCCCCCCTTTATCATACATGGATCATTGCCCCCCTCCTCCATCATATCCATGGTGTTCCCCATCCAGCCTGTGTTATGTATTACAGCCAGCCTGTGTGTCCAATGTGAGCCTATATCCATGGTGTGCCCCATCCAGCCTGTGTTAGCTAATACAGGCAGCCTGCGTCTCCGTTGTGAGCCATCACCATATCCCGCAGCTGCTGCGGCATGTGATAGGGTTAATACGAGTCCGTTATAGTGGTGTGCAGCAGCTGGCGCATGCGCAGTAGCATCAGCGGCGGGCATCTTACACGGCGCAACACAGTGACGTTGTGTGGGCGTGCATCCAATGCTCTGCAAAGCTTCCTGGTGGCTACAATGGCTGCCCCCTGTCCCTACTGTGACTGTGATGCGACTAGTCTGACACATCTCCCCCCCCCCGTGAGCTCAAGCTGATCGCGCTGGCTGCCTGCTCTCTGTGGACCTCGGTATGACCTCGGTATGTTAAAAGGAAGTTGTGGGGGGGGGTGGACATTCAGTATTCGGACCATAAGACGCAGGCACATTTTCCACCATATTTTTGCGGCAAAATAGTGCGTCTTATGGTCCGAAAAATACGGTAATTGGTTCACTGAGACTTGGCTACATAAAGCAGCAGACAAGGATATTAAATGTACAATATAGTGCATAGTACAAGGAAAGGAAAACCTCAATAGGACACATGGGGTATGGACATATGCGTTAGACATGATGGTGAGCCAGGAGAAAGAAATGATATTTAATTTGCCACTGATGTAGAAACAGCTGGGAACTGGCGTGGAATTATGATCATAGGAAACAATTATAGATCTCAGAGGACTGATGACAGAGCAGATCACACGCAATCTACTGCGCTACGAAAATGTCTATTATAATGGTTCAATAATATTGATGACTTGGGGATATTATTTACCATTTAAAGAGGGAACATGTGTTATATCAATATCAGTCAGGGTCCCAGCTGGCAATAGCAGTTAGTAAAAAGAGAAGGTAAGTTGAAGTTAAGGTCCTAAAAAGTAATAATTGTTACCAAATAACAATTTATAGGGTAGTATGCAGTGTGGATTAGTTTCACAGGTTTACAGGTCACAGAAGCAGAATAGATTTTATCAAGCAGACACAGGAGAAACAGATAGATGGATAGATGGATAGATAGATAGATAGATAGATAGATAGATAGATAGATAGATAGATAGATAGATAGATAGATAGATAGATAGATAGATAGATAGATAGATAGATAAGGTTGTCTGTTACGCACCACAACTCCAAGAATAACCTCAGCCCCTTTGACATACTTGGTTGAATTAAAGTTACTGCAAGTTATTATAAGAACATGACATGAATATATATACCTTTAAAGTGATATTAAGGCCCCCCCGTTTTTTTTTTTTTTCATTTAAAAATAACAAACATGTTTTACTTACCTGCTCTATACAGTGGTTTTACACAATGCAGCCCAGATTCTCCTTTTCTCGGGTCCCTTACTGGCTTTCCTGGCCCTTCCCTCCAGCCGACTGCCCCCACAGCAAGCAGCTTGCTATGGGGGTACACTGAATCGCGGTTTGACCCTGTCCCCTCTCTTCCTTTATTGGCTTACTGGCTTTGATTGACCGCATTGGGAGCCAATGGCACCACACTGCTGTCTTAGCAAATCAGGAGGGAGAGTCTCGGGCAGCCGAGACTCTCCTGCAACATCGCTAGATCGAGATGGGCTCAGGTAAGTATTGGGGGGCTGAGAGGGGCTGCTGCACACAGAAGTTTTTTTTTATTTGAATGCATATAATGCATTAAGATTCATATTCCAATTGAGTGAGTGAGTGAAAAACGTATATAGCGCAGCACATGCAAACTAAATCTCCTCTGGGCGCTTGTTGTTCCTTTCTCCTTTGATATCAAAAGAGATGAGTTTTGATCTTTCTTCTGAAGGCCAAGTCGTTCTCCTCCAACCGAATGCTGGTTGGCAGAGCGTTCCATAGTCTGGGACCTTGGAGCGCAAATCTTCTTTCTCCTTTGGACTTGTATCTGGTTTTGGGTATTTGGAGGAGATTTTGGTTGGTGGATCGCAGAATGCGATTGGAGTTATGAGGTTTTATTTTTTGCATAGATATGGGGGGGCCTTCCCATGGATGCACTTATATGTCAGACAGAGTGCTTTAAAAGCAATTCTGTCTTTTACTGGCAGCCAATGAAGGGATCTCAACGAAGGTGAGATTGATTCACAGGGTTTTTTCCCAGTCACCAGTCTGGCGGCCGTATTTTGAACGACCTGCAGGCGTGTGATTTGGAGTCCCAGATAGAGGGCGTTTGCATAGTCAAGTCTGGAGTTCACAGTTGTTCCCACCACGACTGCTATGTCCTCTTTAGGAATAAATGGGGTAAGTCTGCATAGTAGGCGCATCAGATGATGGGATCCGCTGACTACTGACCCTATTTGTGCATCCATTGTCATGTAGGAGTCGAAGATGACCCCGAGACTTTTGACTTTGGCGCTAGGGGTGATGATTTGGCCCATAATGGGCGGGGTGTCCAAGTTGTTACAAGTTGATTCTTACGACTGGTCTGAAACAGGAGAAGTTCTGTTTTGGAGCTGTTGAGTTTAAGATAACTCTTCGTCATCCAGTTTTCTATCAAAGAGAGGCATGTCTCTAGACAGAGATGATGATCCTTTTTGTTGCAGATGCGAAAATACAGTTGTGTATCATCTGCATAAGAGTGATAAAGTAGTTTTTGGCTACTGATGATTTCAAAGAGGGGGTGGAGATAGATATTGAACAGCACCAGCGACAGAGGGGATCCTTGACGGACTCCGCATGACACCGTGCGTTTTTCAGAAGTGAAAGGTCCCAATTTCACTATTTGTGATCGGTTTTCCAGGAAAGAGGAGAACCATGATAGATCACCTTCTGCGACTCTGGCTACTTAGGCCATTACAACCAAATCCACTAAGCTGAAAGATAAATCAGGCAGGCTGACCATTATATTCTATAGCTAGACCTCCTGTCAGCTTGGGAGCTAGGAGCACCAGAGCTGATAAACTCTGAGTTGGCCCTTTTCTTTTCCAGAGGACCCTGCTTAACAAAAAATTTGGGCTACAGAAGCCCCACGTTCACAAATTTTAAATTAAAGGGGTTGTAAAGGTTTTTTTTTTCTAAATAGGTTCCTTTATGCTATTGCATTGTTGGTTAACTTACCTTTCCCTTCGATTTCCATTCCAATTTTTTTTTCTTTGTCTGAATTTCTCACTTCCTGTTCCTCCTCAGTAAGCTTGCCCACATCATCCAAGCCTTTCTGGCTGGGGGTTAGTCAGCATGCTCGCCCCCTCCCTTGGGACTACATCCCCGCGGGAGGAG